>OY804577.1:126385933-127782009 GCA_963680875.1 Bathymodiolus brooksi | reverse complement strand
TATAGTTTTGTTGTATATACCACTTCAATATCTATAGTTTTGTTGTATATACCACTTCAATATCTATAGCTTTGTTGTATATACCACTTCAATATCTATAGTTTTGTTGTATATACCACTTCAATATCTATAGTTTTGTTTTATATACCACTTCAATATCTATAGTTTTGTTGTATATACCACTTCAATATCTTTAGTTTTGTTGTATATACCACTTCAATATCTTTAGTTTTGTTGTATATACCACTTCAATATCTATAGTTTTGTTGTATATACCACTTCAATATCTATAGTTTTGTTGTATATACCACTTCAATATCTTTAGTTTTGTTGCATATACCACTTCAATATCTATAGTTTTGTTGTGTATGCCACTTCAATATCTATAGTTTTGTTGTATATACCACTTCAATATCTATAGTTTTGTTGTATATACCACTTCAATATCTATAGTTTTGTTGTGTATACCACTTCAATATCTATAGTTTTGTTGTATATACCACTTCAATATCTATAGTTTTGTTGTATATACCACTTCAATATCTATAGTTGTGTTGTGTATGCCACTTCAATATCTATAGTTTTGTTGTATATACCACTTCAATATCTATAGTTTTGTTGTGTATACCACTTCAATATCTATAGTTTTGTTGTATATACCACTTCAATATCTATAGTTTTGTTGTGTATACCACTTCAATATCTATAGTTTTGTTGTGTATACCACTTCAATATCTATAGTTTTGTTGTATATACCACTTCAATATCTATAGTTTTGTTGTATATACCACTTTAATATCTATAATTGTGTTGTATATACCACTTCAATATCTATAGTTTTGTTGTTTATACCACTTCAATATCTATAGTTTTGTTGTGTATACCACTTCAATATCTATAGTTGTGTTGTATATACCACTTCAATATCTATAGTTTTGTTGTGTATGCCACTTCAATAGCTATAGTTTTGTTGTATATACCACTTCAATATCTATAGTTTTGTTGTGTATACCACTTCAATATCTATAGTTTTGTTTTGTATACCACTTCAATATCTATAGTTTTGTTGTATATACCACTTCAATATCTATAGTGTTGTTGTGTATACCACTTCAATATCTATAGTTTTGTTGTATATACCACTTCAATATCTATAGTGTTGTTGTGTATACCACTTCAATATCTATAGTTTTGTTGTATATACCACTTCAATATCTATAGTTTTGTTGTATATACCACTTCAATATCTATAGTTTTCTTGTGTATACCACTTCAATATTTGTAGGTTTATTGTATATACCACTTCAATATCTATAGTTTTGTTGTATATACCACTTCAATATCTATAGTTTTGTTGTGTATACCACTTCAATATTTGTAGGTTTATTGTATATACCACTTCAATATCTATAGTTTTGTTGTATATACCACTTCAATATCTATAGTTTTGATGTATATACCACTTCAATATCTATAGTTTTGTTGTGTTTACCACTTCAATATGTGTAGGTTTATTGTATATACCACTTCAATATCTATAGTTTTGTTGTATATACCACTTCAATATCTATAGTTTTGTTGTATATACCACTTCAATATCTATAGTTTTGTTGTATATACCACTTCAATATCTATAGTTTTGTTGTATATACCACTTCAATATCTATAGTTTTGTTGTGTATACCACTTCAATATCTATAGTTTTGTTGTATATACCACTTCAATATCTATAGTTTTGTTGTGTATACCACTTCAATATTTGTAGGTTTATTGTATATACCACTTCAATATCTATAGTTTTGTTGTATATACAACTTCAATATCTATAGTTTTGTTGTATATACCACTTCAATATTTGTAGGTTTATTGTATATACCACTTCAATATCTATAGTTTTGTTGTATATACCACTTCAATATCTATAGTTTTGTTGTATATACCACTTCAATATCTATAGTTTTGTTGTGTATACCACTTCAATATTTGTAGGTTTATTGTATATACCACTTCAATATCTATAGTTTTGTTGTATACACCACTTCAATATCTATAGTTTTGTTGTATATACCACTTCAATATCTATAGTTTTGTTGTATATACCACTTCAATATTTGTAGGTTTATTGTATATACCACTTCAATATCTATAGTTTTGTTGTATATACCACTTCAATATCTATAGTTTTGTTGTATATACCACTTCAATATCTATAGTTTTGTTGTGTATACCACTTCAATATCTATAGTTTTGTTGTATATACCACTTCAATATCTATAGTTTTGTTGTATATACCACTTCAATATCTATAGTTTTGTTGTATATACCACTTCAATATCTATAGTTTTGTTGTATATACCACTTCAATATCTATAGTTTTGTTGTATATACCACTTCAATATCTATAGTTTTGTTGTATATACCACTTCAATATCTATATTTTTGTTGTATATACCACTTCAATATCTATAGTTTTGTTGTATATACCACTTCAATATCTATAGTTTTGTTGTATATACCACTTCAATATCTATAGTTTTGTTGTATATACCACTTCAATATCTATAGTGTTGTTGTATATACCACTTCAATATCTATAGTTATGTTGTGTATACCACTTCAATATCTATAGTTTTGTTGTATATACGACTTCAATATCTATAGTTTTGTTGTATATATCACTTCAATATCTATAGTTTTGTTGTATATACCACTTCAATATCTATAGTTTTGTTGTATATACCACTTCAATATCTATAGTTTTGTTGTATATACCACTTCAATATCTTTAGTTTTGTTGTATATACCACTTCAATATCTTTAGTTTTGTTGTATATACCACTTCAATATCTATAGTTTTGTTGTATATACCACTTCAATATCTATAGCTTTGTTGTATATACCACTTCAATATCTATAGTTTTGTTGTATATACCACTTCAATATCTATAGTTTTGTTGTATATACCACTTCAATATCTATAGCTTTGTTGTATATACCACTTCAATATCTATAGTTTTGTTGTATATACCACTTCAATATCTATAGTTTTGTTGTAAAGACCACTTCAATATCTATAGTTTTGTTGTATATACCACTTCAATATCTTTAGTTTTGTTGTATATACCACTTCAATATCTTTAGTTTTGTTGTATATACCACTTCAATATCTATAGTTTTGTTGTATATACCACTTCAATATCTATAGTTTTGTTGTATATACCACTTCAATATCTTTAGTTTTGTTGCATATACCACTTCAATATCTATAGTTTTGTTGTGTATGCCACTTCAATATCTATAGTTTTGTTGTATATACCACTTCAATATCTATAGTTTTGTTGTATATACCACTTCAATATCTATAGTTTTGTTGTGTATACCACTTCAATATCTATAGTTTTGTTGTATATACCACTTCAATATCTATAGTTTTGTTGTATATACCACTTCAATATCTATAGTTGTGTTGTGTATGCCACTTCAATATCTATAGTTTTGTTGTATATACCACTTCAATATCTATAGTTTTGTTGTGTATACCACTTCAATATCTATAGTTTTGTTGTATATACCACTTCAATATCTATAGTTTTGTTGTGTATACCACTTCAATATCTATAGTTTTGTTGTGTATACCACTTCAATATCTATAGTTTTGTTGTATATACCACTTCAATATCTATAGTTTTGTTGTATATACCACTTTAATATCTATAATTGTGTTGTATATACCACTTCAATATCTATAGTTTTGTTGTTTATACCACTTCAATATCTATAGTTTTGTTGTGTATACCACTTCAATATCTATAGTTTTGTTGTATATACCACTTCAATATCTATAGTTTTGTTGTGTATGCCACTTCAATAGCTATAGTTTTGTTGTATATACCACTTCAATATCTATAGTTTTGTTGTGTATACCACTTCAATATCTATAGTTTTGTTTTGTATACCACTTCAATATCTATAGTTTTGTTGTATATACCACTTCAATATCTATAGTGTTGTTGTGTATACCACTTCAATATCTATAGTTTTGTTGTATATACCACTTCAATATCTATAGTGTTGTTGTGTATACCACTTCAATATCTATAGTTTTGTTGTATATACCACTTCAATATCTATAGTTTTGTTGTATATACCACTTCAATATCTATAGTTTTGTTGTGTATACCACTTCAATATTTGTAGGTTTATTGTATATACCACTTCAATATCTATAGTTTTGTTGTATATACCACTTCAATATCTATAGTTTTGTTGTGTATACCACTTCAATATTTGTAGGTTTATTGTATATACCACTTCAATATCTATAGTTTTGTTGTATATACCACTTCAATATCTATAGTTTTGATGTATATACCACTTCAATATCTATAGTTTTGTTGTGTTTACCACTTCAATATGTGTAGGTTTATTGTATATACCACTTCAATATCTATAGTTTTGTTGTATATACCACTTCAATATCTATAGTTTTGTTGTATATACCACTTCAATATCTATAGTTTTGTTGTATATACCACTTCAATATCTATAGTTTTGTTGTATATACCACTTAAATATCTATAGTTTTGTTGTGTATACCACTTCAATATCTATAGTTTTGTTGTATATACCACTTCAATATCTATAGTTTTGTTGTATATACCACTTCAATATCTATAGTTTTGTTGTGTATACCACTTCAATATTTGTAGGTTTATTGTATATACCACTTCAATATCTATAGTTTTGTTGTATATACAACTTCAATATCTATAGTTTTGTTGTATATACCACTTCAATATTTGTAGGTTTATTGTATATACCACTTCAATATCTATAGTTTTGTTGTATATACCACTTCAATATCTATAGTTTTGTTGTATATACCACTTCAATATCTATAGTTTTGTTGTGTATACCACTTCAATATTTGTAGGTTTATTGTATATACCACTTCAATATCTATAGTTTTGTTGTATATACCACTTCAATATCTATAGTTTTGTTGTATATACGACTTCAATATCTATAGTTTTGTTGTATATACCACTTCAATATTTGTAGGTCTATTGTATATACCACTTCAATATCTATAGTTTTGTTGTATATACCACTTCAATATCTATAGTTTTGTTGTATATACCACTTCAATATCTATAGTTTTGTTGTGTATACCACTTCAATATCTATAGTTTTGTTGTATATACCACTTCAATATCTATAGTTTTGTTGTATATACCACTTCAATATCTATAGTTTTGTTGTATATACCACTTCAATATCTATAGTTTTGTTGTATATACCACTTCAATATCTATAGTTTTGTTGTATATACCACTTCAATATCTATAGTTTTGTTGTATATACCACTTCAATATCTATATTTTTGTTGTATATACCACTTCAATATCTATAGTTTTGTTGTATATACCACTTCAATATCTATAGTTTTGTTGTATATACCACTTCAATATCTATAGTTTTGTTGTATATACCACTTCAATATCTATAGTGTTGTTGTGTATACCACTTCAATATCTATAGTTATGTTGTGTATACCACTTCAATATCTATAGTTTTGTTGTATATACGACTTCAATATCTATAGTTTTGTTGTATATATCACTTCAATATCTATAGTTTTGTTGTATATACCACTTCAATATCTATAGTTTTGTTGTATATACCACTTCAATATCTATAGTTTTGTTGTATATACCACTTCAATATCTATAGTTTTGTTGTATATACCACTTCAATATCTATAGTGTTGTTGTGTATACCACTTCAATATCTATAGTTTTGTTGTATATACCACTTCAATATCTATAGTTTTGTTGTATATACCACTTCAATATCTATAGTTTTGTTGTATATACCACTTCAATATCTATAGTTTTGTTGTGTATAACACTTAAATATCTATAGTTTTGTTGTGCATACCACTTCAATATCTATAGTTTTGTTGTATATACCACTTCAATATCTATAGTTTTGTTCTATATACCACTTCAATATCTATAGTTTTGTTGTGTATACCACTTCAATAGCTATAGTTTTGTTGTGTATACCACTTCAATATCTATAGTTTTGTTGTATATAACACTTCAATATCTATAGTTTTGTTGTGTATACCACTTCAATATCTATAGTTTTCTTGTGTATACCACTTCAATATCTATAGTTTTGTTGTATATACCACTTCAACATCTATAGTTTTGTTGTATATACCACTTCAATATCTATAGTTTTGTTGTATATACCATTTCAATATCTATAGTGTTGTTGTGTATACCACTTCAATATCTATAGTTTTGTTGTGTATACCACTTCAATATCAATAGTTTTGTTGTATATACCACTTCAATATCTATAGTTTTGTTGTGTATACCACTTCAATATTTGTAGGCTTATTGTATATACCACTTCAATATCTATAGTTTTGTTGTATATACCACTTCAATATCTATAGTTTTGTTGTATATACCACTTCAATATCTATAGTTTTGTTGTATATACCACTTCAATATCTATAGTTTTGTTATATATACCACTTCAATATCTATAGTTTTGTTGTGTATACCACTTCAATATCTATAGTTTTTGTTGTATATACCACTTCAATATCTATAGTTTTGTTGTATATACCACTTCAATATCTATAGTTTTGTTGTATATACCACTTCAATATCTATAGTTTTGTTGTATATACCACTTCAATATCTATAGTTTTGTTGTATATACCACTTCAATATCTATAGTTTTGTTGTGTATACCACTTCAATATCTATAGTTTTGTTGTATATACCACTTCAATATCTATAGTTTTGTTGTATATACCACTTCAATATCTACAGTTTTGTTGTATATACCACTTCAATATCTACAGTTTTATTGTATATACCACTTCAATATCTATAGTTTTGTTGTGTATACCACTTCAATATCTATAGTGTTGTTGTATATACCACTTCAATATCTATAGTTTTGTTGTATATACCACTTCAATATCTATAGTTTTGTTGTATATACCACTTCAATATCTATAGTTTTGTTGTATATACCACTTCAATATCTATAGTTTTGTTGTATATACCACTTCAATATCTATAGTTTTGTTGTATATACCACTTCAATATCTATAGTTTTGTTGTATATACCACTTCAATATCTATAGTTTTGTTGTATATACCACTTCAATATCTACAGTTTTGTTGTATATACCACTTCAATATCTATAGTGTTGTTGTATATACCACTTCAATATCTATAGCTTTGTTGTATATACCACTTCAATATCTATAGTTTTGTTGTATATACCATAACCACTTCAATATCTATAATTTTGTTGTATATACCACTTCAATATCTATAGTGTTGTTGTGTATACCACTTCAATATCTATAGTTTTGTTGTATATACCACTTCAATATCTATAGTTTTGTTGTATATACGACTTCAATATCTATAGTTTTGTTGTATATACCACTTCAATATCTATAGTTTTGTTGTGTATACCACTTCAATATCTATAGTTTTGTTGTGTATACCACTTCAATATCTATAGTTTTGTTGTATATACCACTTCAATATCTATAGTTTTGTTGTATATACCACTTCAATATCTATAGTTTTGTTGTATATACCACTTCAATATCTATAGTTTTGTTGTATATACCACTTCAATATCTATAGTTTTGTTGTGTATACCACTTCAATATCTATAGTTTTGTTGTATATACCACTTCAATATCTATAGTTTTGTTGTATATACCACTTCAATATCTATAGTTTTGTTGTGTATACCACTTCAATATCTATAGTTTTGTTGTATATACCACTTCAATATTTGTAGGTTTATTGTATATACCACTTCAATATCTATAGTTTTGTTGTATATACCACTTCAATATCTATAGTTTTGTTGTATATACCACTTCAATATTTGTAGGTTTATTGTATATACCACTTCAATATCTAAGTTTTATTGTATATACCACTTCAATATCTATAGTTTTGTTGTATATACCACTTCAATATCTATAGTTTTGTTGTGTATACCACTTCGTTGTGTATACCACTTCAATATTTGTAGGTTTATTGCATATACAACTTCAATATCTATAGTTTTGTTGTATATACCACTTCAATATCTATAGTGTTGTTGTGTATACCACTTCAATATTTATAGTTTTGTTATATATACCACTTCAATATCTATAGTTTTGTTGTATATACCACTTCAATATCTATAGTTTTGTTGTGCATACCACTTCAATATCTATAGTTTTCTTGTGTATACCACATCAATATCTATAGTTTTGTTGTATATACCACTTCAATATCTATAGTTTTGTTGTATATACCACTTCAATATCTATAGTTTTGTTGTATATACCACTTCAATATCTATAGTTTTGTTGTATATACCACTTCAATATCTATAGCTTTGTTGTATATACCACTTCAATATCTATAGTTTTGTTGTATATACCACTTCAATATCTATAGTTTTGTTGTATATAATATCTGTAGTGTTGTTGTATATACCACTTCAATATCTATAGTTTTGTTGTATATACCACTTCAATATCTATAGTTTTGTTGTATATACCACTTCAATATCTATAGTTTTGTTGTGTATACCACTTCAATATCTATAGTTTTGTTGTATATACCACTTCAATATCTATAGTTTTGTTGTGTATACCACTTCAATATCTATAGTTTTGTTGTATATACCACTTCAATATCTATAGTTTTGTTGTATATACCACTTTAATATTTATAGTTTTGTTCTATATACCACTTCAATATCTATAGTTTTGTTGTGTATACCACTTCAATATCTATAGTTTTGTTGTATATACTACTTCAATATCTATAGTTTTGTTGTGTATACCACTTCAATATCTATAGTTTTGTTGTGTATACCACTTCAATATCTATAGTTTTGTTGTATATACCACTTCAATATCTATAGTTTTGTTGTGTATACCACTTCAATATCTATAGTTTTGTTGTATATACCACTTCAATATCTATAGTTTTGTTGTATATACCACTTTAATATTCATAGTTTTGTTGTATATACCACTTCAACATCTATAGTTTTGTTGTATATACCACTTCAATATCTATAGTTTTGTTGTGTATACCACTTCAATATCTATAGTTTTGTTGTATATACCACTTCAATATCTATAGTTTTGTTGTATATACCACTTCAATATCTATAGTTTTGTTGTGTATACCACTTCGTTGTGTATACCACTTCAATATTTGTAGGTTTATTGCATATACCACTTCAATATCTATAGTTTTGTTGTATATACCACTTCAATATCTATAGTGTTGTTGTGTATACCACTTCAATATTTATAGTTTTGTTATATATACCACTTCAATATCTATAGTTTTGTTGTATATACCACTTCAATATCTATAGTTTTGTTGTATATACCACTTCAATATCTATAGTTTTGTTGTGTATACCACTTCAATATCTATAGTTTTCTTGTGTATACCACATCAATATCTATAGTTTTGTTGTATATACCACTTCAATATCTATAGTTTTGTTGTATATACCACTTCAATATCTATAGTTTTGTTGTATATACCACTTCAATATCTATAGTTTTGTTGTATATACCACTTCAATATCTATAGTTTTGTTGTATATACCACTTCAATATCTATAGTTTTGTTGTATATACTACTTCAATATCTATAGTTTTGTTGTGTATACCACTTCAATATTTGTAGGTTTATTGTATATACCACTTCAATATCTATAGTTTTGTTGTATATACCACTTCAATATCTATAGTTTTGTTGTATATACCACTTCAATATTTGTAGGTTTATTGTATATACCACTTCAATATCTATAGTTTTGTTGTATATACCACTTCAATATCTAAGTTTTGTTGTATATACCACTTCAATATCTATAGTTTTGTTGTATATACCACTTCAATATCTATAGTTTTGTTGGGTATACCACTTCAATATCTATAGTTTTCTTGTGTATACCACTTCAATATCTATAGTTTTGTTGTATATACCACTTCAATATCTATAGTGTTGTTGTGTATACCACTTCAATATCTATAGTTTTGTTATATATACCACTTCAATATCTATAGTTTTGTTGTATATACCACTTCAATATCTATAGTTTTGTTGTGCATACCACTTCAATATCTATAGTTTTCTTGTGTATACCACATCAATATCTATAGTTTTGTTGTATATACCACTTCAATATCTATAGTTTTGTTGTATATACCACTTCAATATCTATAGTTTTGTTGTATATACCACTTCAATATCTATAGTTTTGTTGTATATACCACTTCAATATCTATAGCTTTGTTGTATATACCACTTCAATATCTATAGTTTTGTTGTATATACCACTTCAATATCTATAGTTTTGTTGTATATAATATCTGTAGTGTTGTTGTATATACCACTTCAATATCTATAGTTTTGTTGTATATACCACTTCAATATCTATAGTTTTGTTGTATATACCACTTCAATATCTATAGTTTTGTTGTGTATACCACTTCAATATCTATAGTTTTGTTGTATATACCACTTCAATATCTATAGTTTTGTTGTGTATACCACTTCAATATCTATAGTTTTGTTGTATATACCACTTCAATATCTATAGTTTTGTTGTATATACCACTTTAATATTTATAGTTTTGTTCTATATACCACTTCAATATCTATAGTTTTGTTGTGTATACCACTTCAATATCTATAGTTTTGTTGTATATACCACTTCAATATCTATAGTTTTGTTGTGTATACCACTTCAATATCTATAGTTTTGTTGTATATACCACTTCAATATCTATAGTTTTGTTGTATATACCACTTTAATATTTATAGTTTTGTTCTATACACCACTTCAATATCTATAGTTTTGTTGTATATACCACTTCAATATCTATAGTTTTGTTGTGTATACCACTTCAATATCTATAGTTTTGTTGTATATACCACTTCAATATCTATAGTTTTGTTGTGCATACCACTTCAATATCTATAGTTTTGTTGTGTATACCACTTCAATATCTATAGTTTTGTTGTATATACCACTTCAATATCTATAGTTTTGTTGTATATACCACTTCAATATCTATAGTTTTGTTGTATATACCACTTCAATTTCTATAGTGTTGTTGTGTATACCACTTCAATATCTATAGTTTTGTTGTGTATACCACTTCAATATCTATAGTTTTGTTGTATATACCACTTCAATATCTATAGTTTTGTTGTATATACCACTTCAATATCTATAGTTTTGTTGTATATACCACTTCAATATCTATAGTTTTGTTGTATATACCACTTCAATATCTATAGTTTTGTTATATATACCACTTCAATATCTATAGTTTTGTTGTATATACCACTTCAATATCTTTAGTTTTGTTGCGTATACCACTTCAATATCTATAGTTTTGTTGTGTATACCACTTCAATATCTATAGTTTTGTTGTATATAACACTTCAATATCTATAGTTTTGTTGTATATACCACTTCAATATCTATAGTTTTGTTGTATATACCACTTCAATATCTATAGTTGTGTTGTATATACCACTTCAATATCTATAGTTTTGTTGTATATACCACTTCAATATCTATGGTTTTGTTGTGTATACCACTTCAATATCTATAGTTTTGTTGTATATACCACTTCAATATCTATAGTTTTGTTGTGTATACCACTTCAATATCTATAGTTTTGTTGTGTATACCACTTCAATATCTATAGTTTTGTTGTATATACCACTTCAATATCTATAGTTTTGTTGTGTATACCACTTCAATATCTATAGTTTTGTTGTATATACCACTTCAATATCTATAGTTTTGTTGTATATACCACTTCAATATCTATAGTTTTGTTGTATATACCACTTTAATATTTATAGTTTTGTTCTATATACCACTTCAATATCTATAGTTTTGTTGTGTATACCACTTCAATATCTATAGTTTTGTTGTATATACCACTTCAATATCTATAGTTTTGTTGTGTATACCACTTCAATATCTATAGTTTTGTTGTATATACCACTTCAATATCTATAGTTTTGTTGTATATACCACTTTAATATTTATAGTTTTGTTCTATATACCACTTCAATATCTATAGTTTTGTTGTATATACCACTTCAATATCTATAGTTTTGTTGTGTATACCACTTCAATATCTATAGTTTTGTTGTATATACCACTTCAATATCTATAGTTTTGTTGTATATACCACTTTAATATTTATAGTTTTGTTCTATATACCACTTCAATATCTATAGTTTTGTTGTATATACCACTTCAATATCTATAGTTTTGTTGTGTATACCACTTCAATATCTATAGTTTTGTTGTATATACTACTTCAATATCTATAGTTTTGTTGTGCATACCACTTCAATATCTATAGTTTTGTTGTATATACTACTTCAATATCTATAGTTTTGTTGTATATACCACTTCAATATCTATAGTTTTGTTGTGTATACCACTTCAATATCTATAGTTTTGTTGTATATACTACTTCAATATCTATAGTTTTGTTGTGCATACCACTTCAATATCTATAGTGTTGTTGTGTATACCACTTCAATATCTATAGTTTTGTTGTGTATACCACTTCAATATCAATAGTTTTGTTGTATATACCACTTCAATATCTATAGTTTTGTTGTGTATACCACTTCAATATTTGTAGGCTTATTGTATATACCACTTCAATATCTATAGTTTTGTTGTATATACCACTTCAATATCTATAGTTTTGTTGTATATACCACTTCAATATCTATAGTTTTGTTGTATATACCACTTCAATATCTATAGTTTTGTTATATATACCACTTCAATATCTATAGTTTTGTTGTGTATACCACTTCAATATCTATAGTTTTTGTTGTATATACCACTTCAATATCTATAGTTTTGTTGTATATACCACTTCAATATCTATAGTTTTGTTGTATATACCACTTCAATATCTATAGTTTTGTTGTATATACCACTTCAATATCTATAGTTTTGTTGTATATACCACTTCAATATCTATAGTTTTGTTGTGTATACCACTTCAATATCTATAGTTTTGTTGTATATACCACTTCAATATCTATAGTTTTGTTGTATATACCACTTCAATATCTACAGTTTTGTTGTATATACCACTTCAATATCTACAGTTTTATTGTATATACCACTTCAATATCTATAGTTTTGTTGTGTATACCACTTCAATATCTATAGTGTTGTTGTATATACCACTTCAATATCTATAGTTTTGTTGTATATACCACTTCAATATCTATAGTTTTGTTGTATATACCACTTCAATATCTATAGTTTTGTTGTATATACCACTTCAATATCTATAGTTTTGTTGTATATACCACTTCAATATCTATAGTTTTGTTGTATATACCACTTCAATATCTATAGTTTTGTTGTATATACCACTTCAATATCTATAGTTTTGTTGTATATACCACTTCAATATCTACAGTTTTGTTGTATATACCACTTCAATATCTATAGTGTTGTTGTATATACCACTTCAATATCTATAGCTTTGTTGTATATACCACTTCAATATCTATAGTTTTGTTGTATATACCATAACCACTTCAATATCTATAATTTTGTTGTATATACCACTTCAATATCTATAGTGTTGTTGTGTATACCACTTCAATATCTATAGTTTTGTTGTATATACCACTTCAATATCTATAGTTTTGTTGTATATACCACTTCAATATCTATAGTTTTGTTGTATATACCACTTCAATATCTATAGTTTTGTTGTGTATACCACTTCAATATCTATAGTTTTGTTGTGTATACCACTTCAATATCTATAGTTTTGTTGTATATACCACTTCAATATCTATAGTTTTGTTGTATATACCACTTCAATATCTATAGTTTTGTTGTATATACCACTTCAATATCTATAGTTTTGTTGTATATACCACTTCAATATCTATAGTTTTGTTGTGTATACCACTTCAATATCTATAGTTTTGTTGTATATACCACTTCAATATCTATAGTTTTGTTGTATATACCACTTCAATATCTATAGTTTTGTTGTGTATACCACTTCAATATCTATAGTTTTGTTGTATATACCACTTCAATATTTGTAGGTTTATTGTATATACCACTTCAATATCTATAGTTTTGTTGTATATACCACTTCAATATCTATAGTTTTGTTGTATATACCACTTCAATATTTGTAGGTTTATTGTATATACCACTTCAATATCTAAGTTTTGTTGTATATACCACTTCAATATCTATAGTTTTGTTGTATATACCACTTCAATATCTATAGTTTTGTTGTGTATACCACTTCGTTGTGTATACCACTTCAATATTTGTAGGTTTATTGCATATACAACTTCAATATCTATAGTTTTGTTGTATATACCACTTCAATATCTATAGTGTTGTTGTGTATACCACTTCAATATTTATAGTTTTGTTATATATACCACTTCAATATCTATAGTTTTGTTGTATATACCACTTCAATATCTATAGTTTTGTTGTGCATACCACTTCAATATCTATAGTTTTCTTGTGTATACCACATCAATATCTATAGTTTTGTTGTATATACCACTTCAATATCTATAGTTTTGTTGTATATACCACTTCAATATCTATAGTTTTGTTGTATATACCACTTCAATATCTATAGTTTTGTTGTATATACCACTTCAATATCTATAGCTTTGTTGTATATACCACTTCAATATCTATAGTTTTGTTGTATATACCACTTCAATATCTATAGTTTTGTTGTATATAATATCTGTAGTGTTGTTGTATATACCACTTCAATATCTATAGTTTTGTTGTATATACCACTTCAATATCTATAGTTTTGTTGTATATACCACTTCAATATCTATAGTTTTGTTGTGTATACCACTTCAATATCTATAGTTTTGTTGTATATACCACTTCAATATCTATAGTTTTGTTGTGTATACCACTTCAATATCTATAGTTTTGTTGTATATACCACTTCAATATCTATAGTTTTGTTGTATATACCACTTTAATATTTATAGTTTTGTTCTATATACCACTTCAATATCTATAGTTTTGTTGTGTATACCACTTCAATATCTATAGTTTTGTTGTATATACCACTTCAATATCTATAGTTTTGTTGTGTATACCACTTCAATATCTATAGTTTTGTTGTATATACCACTTCAATATCTATAGTTTTGTTGTATATACCACTTTAATATTTATAGTTTTGTTCTATACACCACTTCAATATCTATAGTTTTGTTGTATATACCACTTCAATATCTATAGTTTTGTTGTATATACCACTTTAATATTCATAGTTTTGTTGTATATACCACTTCAACATCTATAGTTTTGTTGTATATACCACTTCAATATCTATAGTTTTGTTGTGTATACCACTTCAATATCTATAGTTTTGTTGTATATACCACTTCAATATCTATAGTTTTGTTGTATATACCACTTCAATATCTATAGTTTTGTTGTGTATACCACTTCGTTGTGTATACCACTTCAATATTTGTAGGTTTATTGCATATACCACTTCAATATCTATAGTTTTGTTGTATATACCACTTCAATATCTATAGTGTTGTTGTGTATACCACTTCAATATTTATAGTTTTGTTATATATACCACTTCAATATCTATAGTTTTGTTGTATATACCACTTCAATATCTATAGTTTTGTTGTATATACCACTTCAATATCTATAGTTTTGTTGTGTATACCACTTCAATATCTATAATTTTCTTGTGTATACCACATCAATATCTATAGTTTTGTTGTATATACCACTTCAATATCTATAGTTTTGTTGTATATACCACTTCAATATCTATAGTTTTGTTGTATATACCACTTCAATATCTATAGTTTTGTTGTATATACCACTTCAATATCTATAGTTTTGTTGTATATACCACTTCAATATCTATAGTTTTGTTGTATATACTACTTCAATATCTATAGTTTTGTTGTGTATACCACTTCAATATTTGTAGGTTTATTGTATATACCACTTCAATATCTATAGTTTTGTTGTATATACCACTTCAATATCTATAGTTTTGTTGTATATACCACTTCAATATTTGTAGGTTTATTGTATATACCACTTCAATATCTATAGTTTTGTTGTATATACCACTTCAATATCTAAGTTTTGTTGTATATACCACTTCAATATCTATAGTTTTGTTGTATATACCACTTCAATATCTATAGTTTTGTTGGGTATACCACTTCAATATCTATAGTTTTCTTGTGTATACCACTTCAATATCTATAGTTTTGTTGTATATACCACTTCAATATCTATAGTGTTGTTGTGTATACCACTTCAATATCTATAGTTTTGTTATATATACCACTTCAATATCTATAGTTTTGTTGTATATACCACTTCAATATCTATAGTTTTGTTGTGCATACCACTTCAATATCTATAGTTTTCTTGTGTATACCACATCAATATCTATAGTTTTGTTGTATATACCACTTCAATATCTATAGTTTTGTTGTATATACCACTTCAATATCTATAGTTTTGTTGTATATACCACTTCAATATCTATAGTTTTGTTGTATATACCACTTCAATATCTATAGCTTTGTTGTATATACCACTTCAATATCTATAGTTTTGTTGTATATACCACTTCAATATCTATAGTTTTGTTGTATATAATATCTGTAGTGTTGTTGTATATACCACTTCAATATCTATAGTTTTGTTGTATATACCACTTCAATATCTATAGTTTTGTTGTATATACCACTTCAATATCTATAGTTTTGTTGTGTATACCACTTCAATATCTATAGTTTTGTTGTATATACCACTTCAATATCTATAGTTTTGTTGTGTATACCACTTCAATATCTATAGTTTTGTTGTATATACCACTTCAATATCTATAGTTTTGTTGTATATACCACTTTAATATTTATAGTTTTGTTCTATATACCACTTCAATATCTATAGTTTTGTTGTGTATACCACTTCAATATCTATAGTTTTGTTGTATATACCACTTCAATATCTATAGTTTTGTTGTGTATACCACTTCAATATCTATAGTTTTGTTGTATATACCACTTCAATATCTATAGTTTTGTTGTATATACCACTTTAATATTTATAGTTTTGTTCTATACACCACTTCAATATCTATAGTTTTGTTGTATATACCACTTCAATATCTATAGTTTTGTTGTGTATACCACTTCAATATCTATAGTTTTGTTGTATATACCACTTCAATATCTATAGTTTTGTTGTGCATACCACTTCAATATCTATAGTTTTGTTGTGTATACCACTTCAATATCTATAGTTTTGTTGTATATACCACTTCAATATCTATAGTTTTGTTGTATATACCACTTCAATATCTATAGTTTTGTTGTATATACCACTTCAATTTCTATAGTGTTGTTGTGTATACCACTTCAATATCTATAGTTTTGTTGTGTATACCACTTCAATATCTATAGTTTTGTTGTATATACCACTTCAATATCTATAGTTTTGTTGTATATACCACTTCAATATCTATAGTTTTGTTGTATATACCACTTCAATATCTATAGTTTTGTTGTATATACCACTTCAATATCTATAGTTTTGTTATATATACCACTTCAATATCTATAGTTTTGTTGTATATACCACTTCAATATCTTTAGTTTTGTTGCGTATACCACTTCAATATCTATAGTTTTGTTGTGTATACCACTTCAATATCTATAGTTTTGTTGTATATAACACTTCAATATCTATAGTTTTGTTGTATATACCACTTCAATATCTATAGTTTTGTTGTATATACCACTTCAATATCTATAGTTGTGTTGTATATACCACTTCAATATCTATAGTTTTGTTGTATATACCACTTCAATATCTATGGTTTTGTTGTGTATACCACTTCAATATCTATAGTTTTGTTGTATATACCACTTCAATATCTATAGTTTTGTTGTGTATACCACTTCAATATCTATAGTTTTGTTGTGTATACCACTTCAATATCTATAGTTTTGTTGTATATACCACTTCAATATCTATAGTTTTGTTGTGTATACCACTTCAATATCTATAGTTTTGTTGTATATACCACTTCAATATCTATAGTTTTGTTGTATATACCACTTCAATATCTATAGTTTTGTTGTATATACCACTTTAATATTTATAGTTTTGTTCTATATACCACTTCAATATCTATAGTTTTGTTGTGTATACCACTTCAATATCTATAGTTTTGTTGTATATACCACTTCAATATCTATAGTTTTGTTGTGTATACCACTTCAATATCTATAGTTTTGTTGTATATACCACTTCAATATCTATAGTTTTGTTGTATATACCACTTTAATATTTATAGTTTTGTTCTATATACCACTTCAATATCTATAGTTTTGTTGTATATACCACTTCAATATCTATAGTTTTGTTGTGTATACCACTTCAATATCTATAGTTTTGTTGTATATACCACTTCAATATCTATAGTTTTGTTGTATATACCACTTTAATATTTATAGTTTTGTTCTATATACCACTTCAATATCTATAGTTTTGTTGTATATACCACTTCAATATCTATAGTTTTGTTGTGTATACCACTTCAATATCTATAGTTTTGTTGTATATACTACTTCAATATCTATAGTTTTGTTGTGCATACCACTTCAATATCTATAGTTTTGTTGTGTATACCACTTCAATATCTATAGTTTTGTTGTATATACCACTTCAATATCTATAGTTTTGTTGTATATACCACTTCAATATCTATAGTTTTGTTGTATATACCACTTCAATTTCTATAGTGTTGTTGTGTATACCACTTCAATATCTATAGTTTTGTTGTGTATACCACTTCAATATCTATAGTTTTGTTGTATATACCACTTCAATATCTATAGTTTTGTTGTATATACCACTTCAATATCTATAGTTTTGTTGTATATACCACTTCAATATCTATAGTTTTGTTGTATATACCACTTCAATATCTATAGTTTTGTTATATATACCACTTCAATATCTATAGTTTTGTTGTATATACCACTTCAATATCTTTAGTTTTGTTGCGTATACCACTTCAATATCTATAGTTTTGTTGTGTATACCACTTCAATATCTATAGTTTTGTTGTATATAACACTTCAATATCTATAGTTTTGTTGTATATACCACTTCAATATCTATAGTTTTGTTGTATATACCACTTCAATATCTATAGTTGTGTTGTATATACCACTTCAATATCTATAGTTTTGTTGTATATACCACTTCAATATCTATGGTTTTGTTGTGTATACCACTTCAATATCTATAGTTTTGTTGTATATACCACTTCAATATCTATAGTTTTGTTGTGTATACCACTTCAATATCTATAGTTTTGTTGTGTATACCACTTCAATATCTATAGTTTTGTTGTATATACCACTTCAATATCTATAGTTTTGTTGTGTATACCACTTCAATATCTATAGTTTTGTTGTATATACCACTTCAATATCTATAGTTTTGTTGTATATACCACTTCAATATCTATAGTTTTGTTGTATATACCACTTCAATATCTATAGTTTTGTTCTATATACCACTTCAATATCTATAGTTTTGTTGTGTATACCACTTCAATATCTATAGTTTTGTTGTATATACCACTTCAATATCTATAGTTTTGTTGTGTATACCACTTCAATATCTATAGTTTTGTTGTTTATACCACTTCAATATCTATAGTTTTGTTGTATATACCACTTCAATATCTATAGTGTTGTTGTGTATACCACTTCAATATCTATAGTTTTGTTGTATATACCACTTCAATATCTATAGTTTTGTTGTATATACCACTTCAATATCTATAGTTTTGTTGTGCATACCACTTCAATATCTATAATTTTCTTGTGTGTACCACTTCAATATCTATAGTTTTGTTGTATATACCACTTCAATATCTATAGTTTTGTTGTATATACCACTTCAATATCTATAGTTTTTTTGTATATACCACTTCAATATCTATAGCTTTGTTGTATATACCACTTCAATATCTATAGTTTTGTTGTATATACCACTTCAATATCTATAGTTTTGTTGTATATAATATCTGTAGTGTTGTTGTATATACCACTTCAATATCTATAGTTTTGTTGTATATACCACTTCAATATCTATAGTTTTGTTGTGTATGCCACTTCAATATCTATAGTTTTGTTGTGTATACCACTTCAATATCTATAGTTTTGTTTTGTATACCACTTCAATATCTATAGTTTTGTTGTATATACCACTTCAATATCTATAGTGTTGTTGTGTATACCACTTCAATATCTATAGTTTTGTTGTATATACCACTTCAATATCTATAGTTTTGTTGTATATACCACTTCAATATCTATAGTTTTGTTGTATATACCACTTCAATATCTATAGTTTTGTTGTGTATACCACTTCAATATCTATAGTTTTGTTGTGTATACCACTTCAATATCTATAGTTTTGTTGTATATACCACTTCAATATCTATAGTTTTGTTGTATATACCACTTCAATATCTATAGTTTTGTTGTATATACCACTTCAATATCTATAGTTTTGTTGTATATACCACTTCAATATCTATAGTTTTGTTGTGTATACCACTTCAATATCTATAGTTTTGTTGTATATACCACTTCAATATCTATAGTTTTGTTGTATATACCACTTCAATATCTATAGTTTTCTTGTGTATACCACTTCAATATCTATAGTTTTCTTGTGTATACCACTTCAATATCTATAGTTTTGTTGTGTATACCACTTCAATATCTATAGTTTTGTTGTATATACCACTTCAATATCTATAGTTTTGTTGTGTATACCACTTCAATATCTATAGTTTTGTTGTATATACCACTTCAATATCTATAGTTTTGTTGTATATACCACTTTAATATTTATAGTTTTGTTCTATATACCACTTCAATATCTATAGTTTTGTTGTATATACCACTTCAATATCTATAGTTTTGTTGTGTATACCACTTCAATATCTATAGTTTTGTTGTATATACCACTTCAATATCTATAGTTTTGTTGTATATACCACTTTAATATTTATAGTTTTGTTCTATATACCACTTCAATATCTATAGTTTTGTTGTATATACCACTTCAATATCTATAGTTTTGTTGTGTATACCACTTCAATATCTATAGTTTTGTTGTATATACTACTTCAATATCTATAGTTTTGTTGTGCATACCACTTCAATATCTATAGTTTTGTTGTGTATACCACTTCAATATCTATAGTTTTGTTGTATATACCACTTCAATATCTATAGTTTTGTTGTATATACCACTTCAATATCTATAGTTTTGTTGTATATACCACTTCAATTTCTATAGTGTTGTTGTGTATACCACTTCAATATCTATAGTTTTGTTGTGTATACCACTTCAATATCTATAGTTTTGTTGTATATACCACTTCAATATCTATAGTTTTGTTGTATATACCACTTCAATATCTATAGTTTTGTTGTATATACCACTTCAATATCTATAGTTTTGTTGTATATACCACTTCAATATCTATAGTTTTGTTATATATACCACTTCAATATCTATAGTTTTGTTGTATATACCACTTCAATATCTTTAGTTTTGTTGCGTATACCACTTCAATATCTATAGTTTTGTTGTGTATACCACTTCAATATCTATAGTTTTGTTGTATATAACACTTCAATATCTATAGTTTTGTTGTATATACCACTTCAATATCTATAGTTTTGTTGTATATACCACTTCAATATCTATAGTTGTGTTGTATATACCACTTCAATATCTATAGTTTTGTTGTATATACCACTTCAATATCTATGGTTTTGTTGTGTATACCACTTCAATATCTATAGTTTTGTTGTATATACCACTTCAATATCTATAGTTTTGTTGTGTATACCACTTCAATATCTATAGTTTTGTTGTGTATACCACTTCAATATCTATAGTTTTGTTGTATATACCACTTCAATATCTATAGTTTTGTTGTGTATACCACTTCAATATCTATAGTTTTGTTGTATATACCACTTCAATATCTATAGTTTTGTTGTATATACCACTTCAATATCTATAGTTTTGTTGTATATACCACTTCAATATCTATAGTTTTGTTCTATATACCACTTCAATATCTATAGTTTTGTTGTGTATACCACTTCAATATCTATAGTTTTGTTGTATATACCACTTCAATATCTATAGTTTTGTTGTGTATACCACTTCAATATCTATAGTTTTGTTGTTTATACCACTTCAATATCTATAGTTTTGTTGTATATACCACTTCAATATCTATAGTGTTGTTGTGTATACCACTTCAATATCTATAGTTTTGTTGTATATACCACTTCAATATCTATAGTTTTGTTGTATATACCACTTCAATATCTATAGTTTTGTTGTGCATACCACTTCAATATCTATAATTTTCTTGTGTGTACCACTTCAATATCTATAGTTTTGTTGTATATACCACTTCAATATCTATAGTTTTGTTGTATATACCACTTCAATATCTATAGTTTTTTTGTATATACCACTTCAATATCTATAGCTTTGTTGTATATACCACTTCAATATCTATAGTTTTGTTGTATATACCACTTCAATATCTATAGTTTTGTTGTATATAATATCTGTAGTGTTGTTGTATATACCACTTCAATATCTATAGTTTTGTTGTATATACCACTTCAATATCTATAGTTTTGTTGTGTATGCCACTTCAATATCTATAGTTTTGTTGTGTATACCACTTCAATATCTATAGTTTTGTTTTGTATACCACTTCAATATCTATAGTTTTGTTGTATATACCACTTCAATATCTATAGTGTTGTTGTGTATACCACTTCAATATCTATAGTTTTGTTGTATATACCACTTCAATATCTATAGTTTTGTTGTATATACCACTTCAATATCTATAGTTTTGTTGTATATACCACTTCAATATCTATAGTTTTGTTGTGTATACCACTTCAATATCTATAGTTTTGTTGTGTATACCACTTCAATATCTATAGTTTTGTTGTATATACCACTTCAATATCTATAGTTTTGTTGTATATACCACTTCAATATCTATAGTTTTGTTGTATATACCACTTCAATATCTATAGTTTTGTTGTATATACCACTTCAATATCTATAGTTTTGTTGTGTATACCACTTCAATATCTATAGTTTTGTTGTATATACCACTTCAATATCTATAGTTTTGTTGTATATACCACTTCAATATCTATAGTTTTCTTGTGTATACCACTTCAATATCTATAGTTTTCTTGTGTATACCACTTCAATATCTATAGTTTTGTTGTGTATACCACTTCAATATCTATAGTTTTGTTGTATATACCACTTCAATATCTATAGTTTTGTTGTATATACCACTTCAATATCTATAGTTTTGTTGTATATACCACTTCAATATCTATAGTTTTGTTGTATATACCACTTCAATATCTATAGTTTTGTTGTATATACCACTTCAATATCTATAGTTTTGTTGTATATACCACTTCAATATCTATAGTTTTGTTGTATATACCACTTCAATATCTTTAGTTTTGTTGTATATACCACTTCAATATCTTTAGTTTTGTTGTATATACCACTTCAATATCTATAGTTTTGTTGTATATACCACTTCAATATCTTTAGTTTTGTTGTATATACCACTTCAATATCTATAGCTTTGTTGTATATACCACTTCAATATCTATAGCTTTGTTGTATATACCACTTCAATATCTATAGTTTTGTTGTATATACCACTTCAATATCTATAGTTTTGTTGTATATACCACTTCAATATCTATAGCTTTGTTGTATATACCACTTCAATATCTATAGTTTTGTTGTATATACCACTTCAATATCTATAGTTTTGTTGTATATACCACTTCAATATCTATAGTTTTGTTGTATATACCACTTCAATATCTTTAGTTTTGTTGTATATACCACTTCAATATTTGTAGGTTTATTGTATATACCACTTCAATATCTATAGTTTTGTTGTATATACCACTTCAATATCTATAGTTTTGTTGTATATACCACTTCAATATCTATAGTTTTGTTGTGTATACCACTTCAATATCTATAGTTTTGTTGTATATACCACTTCAATATCTATAGTTTTGTTGTATATACCACTTCAATATCTATAGTTTTGTTGTATATACCACTTCAATATCTATAGTTTTGTTGTATATACCACTTCAATATCTATAGTTTTGTTGTATATACCACTTCAATATCTATAGTTTTGTTGTATATACCACTTCAATATCTATATTTTTGTTGTATATACCACTTCAATATCTATAGTTTTGTTGTATATACCACTTCAATATCTATAGTTTTGTTGTATATACCACTTCAATATCTATAGTTTTGTTGTATATACCACTTCAATATCTATAGTGTTGTTGTGTATACCACTTCAATATCTATAGTTATGTGGTGTATACCACTTCAATATCTATAGTTTTGTTGTATATACGACTTCAATATCTATAGTTTTGTTGTATATATCACTTCAATATCTATAGTTTTGTTGTATATACCACTTCAATATCTATAGTTTTGTTGTATATACCACTTCAATATCTATAGTTTTGTTGTATATACCACTTCAATATCTATAGTTTTGTTGTATATACCACTTCAATATCTATAGTGTTGTTGTGTATACCACTTCAATATCTATAGTTTTGTTGTATATACCACTTCAATATCTATAGTTTTGTTGTATATACCACTTCAATATCTATAGTTTTGTTGTATATACCACTTCAATATCTATAGTTTTGTTGTGTATAACACTTAAATATCTATAGTTTTGTTGTGCATACCACTTCAATATCTATAGTTTTGTTGTATATACCACTTCAATATCTATAGTTTTGTTGTATATACCACTTCAATATCTATAGTTTTGTTGTGTATACCACTTCAATATCTATAGTTTTGTTGTGTATACCACTTCAATATCTATAGTTTTGTTGTATATAACACTTCAATATCTATAGTTTTGTTGTGTATACCACTTCAATATCTATAGTTTTGTTGTGTATACCACTTCAATATCTATAGTTTTGTTGTATATAACACTTCAATATCTATAATTTTGTTGTGTATATCACTTCAATATCTATGGTTTTCTTGTGTATACCACTTCAATATCTATAGTTTTGTTGTATATAACACTTCAATATCTATAGTTTTGTTGTGTATATCACTTCAATATCTATGGTTTTCTTGTGTATACCACTTCAATATCTACTATAGTTTTGTTGTATATACCACTTCAATATCTATAGTTTTGTTGTGTATACCACTTCAATATCTATAGTTTTGTTTTGTATACCACTTCAATATCTATAGTTTTGTTGTATATACCACTTCAATATCTATAGTGTTGTTGTGTATACCACTTCAATATCTATAGTTTTGTTGTATATACCACTTCAATATCTATAGTTTTGTTGTATATACCACTTCAATATCTATAGTTTTGTTGTGTATACCACTTCAATATTTGTATGTTTATTGTATATACCACTTCAATATCTATAGTTTTGTTGTATATACCACTTCAATATCTATAGTTTTGTTGAGCATACCACTTCAATATCTATAGTTTTCTTGTGTATACCACTTCAATATCTATAGTTTTGTTGTATATACCACTTCAATATCTATAGTTTTGTTGTATATACCACTTCCATATCTATAGTTTTGTTGTATATACCACTTCAATATCTATTGTTTTGTTGTATATACCACTTCAATATCTATAGCTTTGTTGTATATACCACTTCAATATCTATAGTTTTGTTGTATATACCACTTCAATATCTATAGTTTTGTTGTATATAATATCTGTAGTGTTGTTGTATATACCACTTCAATATCTATAGTTTTGTTGTATATACCACTTCAATATCTATAGTTTTGTTGTGTATACCTCTTCAATATCTATAGCTTTGTTGTGTATACCACTTCAATATCTATAGTTTTGTTGTATATACCACTTCAATATCTATAGTTTTGTTGTATATACCACTTCAATATCGAGTGTTGTTGTGTATACCACTTCAATATCTATAGTTTTGTTGTATATACCACTTCAATATCTATAGTTTTGTTGTATATACCACTGCAATATCTATAGTTTTGTTGTATATACCACTTCATTATCTATAGTTGTGTTGTGTATACCACTTCAATATCTATAGTTTTGTTGCGTATACCACTTCAATATCTATAGTTTTGTTGTGTATACCACTTCAATATCTATAGTTTTGTTGTATATAACACTTCAATATCTATAGTTTTGTTGTATATACCACTTCAATATCTATAGTTTTGTTGTATATACCACTTCAATATCTATAGTTGTGTTGTATATACCACTTCAATATCTATAGTTTTGTTGTATATACCACTTCAATATCTATGGTTTTGTTGTGTATACCACTTCAATATCTATAGTTTTGTTGTATATATCACTTCAATATCTATAGTTTTGTTGTGTATACCACTTCAATATCTATAGTTTTGTTGTGTATACCACTTCAATATCTATAGTTTTGTTGTGTATACCACTTCAATATCTATAGTTTTGTTGTATATACCACTTCAATATCTATAGTTTTGTTGTATATACCACTTCAATATCTATAGTTTTGTTGCGTATACCACTTCAATATCTATAGTTTTGTTGTGCATACCACTTCAATATCTATAGTTTTGTTGTATATAACACTTCAATATCTATAGTTTTGTTGTATATACCACTTCAATATCTATAGTTTTGTTGTATATACCACTTCAATATCTATAGTTGTGTTGTATATACCACTTCAATATCTATAGTTTTGTTGTATATACCACTTCAATATCTATAGTTTTGTTGTGTATACCACTTCAATAGCTATAGTTTTGTTGTATATATCACTTCAATATCTATAGTTTTGTTGTGTATACCACTTCAATATCTATAGTTTTGTTTTGTATACCACTTCAATATCTATAGTTTTGTTGTATATACCACTTCAATATCTATAGTGTTGTTGTGTATACCACTTCAATATCTATAGTTTTGTTGTATATACCACTTCAATATCTATAGTTTTGTTGTATATACCACTTCAATATCTATAGTTTTGTTGTGCATACCACTTCAATATCTATAATTTTCTTGTGTGTACCACTTCAATATCTATAGTTTTGTTGTATATACCACTTCAATATCTATAGTTTTGTTGTATATACCACTTCAATATCTATAGTTTTGTTGTATATACCACTTCAATATCTATAGTTTTTTTGTATATACCACTTCAATATCTATAGCTTTGTTGTATATACCACTTCAATATCTATAGTGTTGTTGTATATACCACTTCAATATCTATAGTTTTGTTGTATATACCACTTCAATATCTATAGTTTTGTTGTATATACCACTTTAATATCTATAATTGTGTTGTATATACCACTTCAATATCTATAGTTTTGTTGTATATACCACTTCAATATCTATAGTTTTGTTGTGTATACCACTTCAATATCTATAGTTTTGTTGTATATACCACTTCAATATCTATAGTTTTGTTGTGTATGCCACTTCAATAGCTATAGTTTTGTTGTATATACCACTTCAATATCTATAGTTTTGTTGTGTATACCACTTCAATATCTATAGTTTTGTTTTGTATACCACTTCAATATCTATAGTTTTGTTGTATATACCACTTCAATATCTATAGTGTTGTTGTGTATACCACTTCAATATCTATAGTTTTGTTGTATATACCACTTCAATATCTATAGTTTTGTTGTATATACCACTTCAATATCTATAGTTTTGTTGAGCATACCACTTCAATATCTATAGTTTTCTTGTGTATACCACTTCAATATCTATAGTTTTGTTGTATATACCACTTCAATATCTATAGTTTTGTTGTATATACCACTTCCATATCTATAGTTTTGTTGTATATACCACTTCAATATCTATAGTTTTGTTGTATATACCACTTCAATATCTATAGCTTTGTTGTATATACCACTTCAATATCTATAGTTTTGTTGTATATACCACTTCAATATCTATAGTTTTGTTGTATATAATATCTGTAGTGTTGTTGTATATACCACTTCAATATCTATAGTTTTGTTGTATATACCACTTCAATATCTATAGTTTTGTTGTGTATACCTCTTCAATATCTATAGTTTTGTTGTGTATACCACTTCAATATCTATAGTTTTGTTGTATATACCACTTCAATATCTATAGTTTTGTTGTATATACCACTTCAATATCTAGTGTTGTTGTGTATACCACTTCAATATCTATAGTTTTGTTGTATATACCACTTCAATATCTATAGTTTTGTTGTATATACCACTTCAATATCTATAGTTTTGTTGTATATACCACTTCATTATCTATAGTTTTGTTGTGTATACCACTTCAATATCTATAGTTTTGTTGCGTATACCACTTCAATATCTATAGTTTTGTTGTGTATACCACTTCATTATCTATAGTTTTGTTGTATATAACACTTCAATATCTATAGTTTTGTTGTATATACCACTTCAATATCTATAGTTTTGTTGTATATACCACTTCAATATCTATAGTTGTGTTGTATATACCACTTCAATATCTATAGTTTTGTTGTATATACCACTTCAATATCTATGGTTTTGTTGTGTATACCACTTCAATATCTATAGTTTTGTTGTATATATCACTTCAATATCTATAGTTTTGTTGTGTATACCACTTCAATATCTATAGTTTTGTTGTGTATACCACTTCAATATCTATAGTTTTGTTGTGTATACCACTTCAATATCTATAGTTTTGTTGTATATACCACTTCAATATCTATAGTTTTGTTGTATATACCACTTCAATATCTATAGTTTTGTTGCGTATACCACTTCAATATCTATAGTTTTGTTGTGCATACCACTTCAATATCTATAGTTTTGTTGTATATAACACTTCAATATCTATAGTTTTGTTGTATATACCACTTCAATATCTATAGTTTTGTTGTATATACCACTTCAATATCTATAGTTGTGTTGTATATACCACTTCAATATCTATAGTTTTGTTGTATATACCACTTCAATATCTATAGTTTTGTTGTGTATACCACTTCAATAGCTATAGTTTTGTTGTATATATCACTTCAATATGTTGTGTTGTATATACCACTTCAATATCTATAGTTTTGTTGTATATACCACTTCAATATCTATAGTTTTGTTGTGTATACCACTTCAATAGCTATAGTTTTGTTGTATATATCACTTCAATATCTATAGTTTTGTTGTGTATACCACTTCAATATCTATAGTTTTGTTTTGTATACCACTTCAATATCTATAGTTTTGTTGTATATACCACTTCAATATCTATAGTGTTGTTGTGTATACCACTTCTATATCTATAGTTTTGTTGTATATACCACTTCAATATCTATAGTTTTTTTGTATATACCACTTCAATATCTATAGTTTTGTTGTGCATACCACTTCAATATCTATAATTTTCTTGTGTGTACCACTTCAATATCTATAGTTTTGTTGTATATACCACTTCAATATCTATAGTTTTGTTGTATATACCACTTCAATATCTATAGTTTTGTTGTATATACCACTTCAATATCTATAGTTTTTTTGTATATACCACTTCAATATCTATAGCTTTGTTGTATATACCACTTTAATATTTATAGTTTTGTTCTATATACCACTTCAATATCTATAGTTTTGTTGTATATACCACTTCAATATCTATAGTTTTGTTGTATATAATATCTGTAGTGTTGTTGTATATACCACTTCAATATCTATAGTTTTGTTGTATATACCACTTCAATATCTATAGTTTTGTTGTGTATACCACTTCAATATCTATAGTTTTGTTGTGTATACCACTTCAATATCTATAGTTTTGTTGTATATACCACTTCAATATCTATAGTTTTGTTGTATATACCACTTCAATATCTATAGTTTTGTTGTGTATACCACTTCAATATCTATAGTTTTGTTGTGTATACCACTTCAATATCTATAGTTTTGTTGTATATACCACTTCAATATCTATAGTTTTGTTGTATATACCACTTCAATATCTATAGTTTTGTTGTATATACCGCTTCAATATCTATAGTTTTGTTGTATATACCACTTCAATATCTATAGTTTTGTTGTGTATACCACTTCAATATCTATAGTTTTGTTGTGTATACCACTTCAATATCTATAGTTTTGTTGTATATACCACTTCAATATCTATAGTTTTGTTGTATATACCACTTCAATATCTATAGTTTTGTTGTATATACCACTTCAATATCTATAGTTTTGTTGTATATACCACTTCAATATCTATAGTTTTGTTGTGTATACCACTTCAATATCTATAGTTTTGTTGTATATACCACTTCAATATCTATAGTTTTGTTGTATATACCACTTCAATATCTATAGTTTTGTTGTGTATACCACTTCAATATCTATAGTTTTCTTGTGTATACCACTTCAATATCTATAGTTTTGTTGTGTATACCACTTCAATATCTATAGTTTTGTTTTATATACCACTTCAATATCTATAGTTTTGTTGTATATACCACTTCAATATCTATAGTTTTGTTGTATATACCACTTCAATATCTATAGCTTTGTTGTATATACCACTTCAATATCTATAGTTTTGTTGTGTATACCACTTCAATATCTATAGTTTTGTTGTATATACCACTTTAATATTTATAGTTTTGTTCTATATACCACTTCAATATCTATAGTTTTGTTGTGTATACCACTTCAATATCTATAGTTTTGTTGTATATACTACTTCAATATCTATAGTTTTGTTGTGCATACCACTTCAATATCTATAGTTTTGTTGTGTATACCACTTCAATATCTATAGTTTTGTTGTATATACCACTTCAATATCTATAGTTTTGTTGTGTATACCACTTCAATATCTATAGTTTTGTTGTATATACCACTTCAATATCTATAGTTTTGTTGTATATACCACTTTAATATTTATAGTTTTGTTCTATATACCACTTCAATATCTATAGTTTTGTTGTGTATACCACTTCAATATCTATAGTTTTGTTGTATATACCACTTCAATATCTATAGTTTTGTTGTATATACCACTTCAATATCTTTAGTTTTGTTGTATATACCACTTCAATATCTATAGTTTTGTTGTATATACCACTTCAATATCTATAGTTTTGTTGTGTATACCACTTCAATATCTATAGTTTTGTTGTATATACCACTTCAATATCTATAGTTTTGTTGTGTATGCCACTTCAATAGCTATAGTTTTGTTGTATATACCACTTCAATATCTATAGTTTTGTTGTGTATACCACTTCAATATCTATAGTTTTGTTTTGTATACCACTTCAATATCTATAGTTTTGTTGTATATACCACTTCAATATCTATAGTGTTGTTGTGTATACCACTTCAATATCTATAGTTTTGTTGTATATACCACTTCAATATCTATAGTTCTGTTGTATATACCACTTCAATATCTATAGTTTTGTTGTATATAATATCTGTAGTGTTGTTATATATACCACTTCAATATCTATAGTTTTGTTGTATATACCACTTCAATATCTATAGTTTTGTTGTGTATACCTCTTCAATATCTATAGTTTTGTTGTGTATACCACTTCAATATCTATAGTTTTGTTGTATATACCACTTCAATATCTATAGTTTTGTTGTATATACCACTTCAATATCTATAGTGTTGTTGTGTATACCACTTCAATATCTATAGTTTTGTTGTATATACCACTTCAATATCTATAGTTTTGTTGTATATACCACTTCAATATCTATAGTTTTGTTGTATATACCACTTCAATATCTATAGTTTTGTTGTGTATACCACTTCAATATCTATAGTTTTGTTGTGTATACCACTTCAATATCTATAGTTTTTTTGTATATACCACTTCAATATCTATAGTTTTGTTGTATATACCACTTCAATATCTATAGTTTTGTTGTATATACCACTTCAATATCTATAGTTTTGTTGTATATACCACTTCAACATCTATAGTTTTGTTGTGTATACCACTTCAATATCAATAGTTTTGTTGTATATACCACTTCAATATCTATAGTTTTGTTGTATATACCACTTCAATATCTATAGTTTTGTTGTGTATACCACTTCAATATCTATAGTTTTGTTGTATATACCACTTCAATATCTATAGTTTTGTTGTATATACCACTTCAATATCTATAGTTTTGTTGTATATACCACTTCAATATCTATAGGTTTGTTGTATATACCACTTCAATATCTATAGTTTTGTTGTGTATACCACTTCAATATCTATAGTTTTGTTGTATATACCACTTCAATATCTATAGTTTTGTTGTGTATACCACTTCAATATCTATAGTTTTGTTGTGTATACCACTTCAATATCTATAGTTTTGTTGTATATACCACTTCAATATCTATAGTTTTGTTGTGTATACCACTTCAATATCTATAGTTTTGTTGTGTATACCACTTCAATATCTATAGTTTTGTTGTGTATACCACTTCAATATCTATAGTTTTGTTGTATATACCACTTCAATATCTATAGTTTTGTTGTATATACCACTTCAATATCTATAGTTTTGTTGTATATACCACTTCAATATCTATAGTTTTGTTGTATATACCACTTCAATATCTATAGTTTTGTTGTATATACCACTTCAATATCTATAGTTTTGTTGTATATACCACTTCAATATCTATAGTTTTGTTGTGTATACCACTTCAATATCTATAGTTTTGTTGTGTATACCACTTCAATATCTATAGTTTTTTTGTATATACCACTTCAATATCTATAGTTTTGTTGTATATACCACTTCAATATCTATAGTTTTGTTGTATATACCACTTCAATATCTATAGTTTGTTGTATATACCACTTCAACATCTATAGTTTGTTGTATATACCACTTCAATATCAATAGTTTTGTTGTATATACCACTTCAATATCTATAGTTTTGTTGTATATACCACTTCAATATCTATAGTTTTGTTGTGTATACCACTTCAATATCTATAGTTTTGTTGTATATACCACTTCAATATCTATAGTTTTGTTGTATATACCACTTCAACATCTATAGTTTGTTGTATATACCACTTCAATATCTATAGTTTTGTTGTGTATACCACTTCAATATCTATAGTTTGTTGTATATACCACTTCAATATCTATAGTTTTGTTGTATATACCACTTCAACATCTATAGTTTGTTGTATATACCACTTCAATATCTATAGTTTTGTTGTATATACCACTTCAATATCTATAGTTTTGTTGTATATACCACTTCAATATCTATAGTTTTGTTGTGTATACCACTTCAATATCTATAGTTTTGTTGTGTATACCACTTCAATATCTATAGTTTTGTTGTGTATACCACTTCAATATCTATAGTTTTGTTGTGTATACCACTTCAATATCTATAGTTTTGTTGTTTATACCACTTCAATATCTATAGTTTTGTTGTATATACCACTTCAATATCTATAGTTTTGTTGTGTATACCACTTCAATATCTATAGTTTTGTTGTGTATACCACTTCAATATCTATAGTTTTGTTGTATATACCACTTCAATATCTATAGTTTTGTTGTATATACCACTTCAATATCTATAGTTTTGTTGTGTATACCACTTCAATATCTATAGTTTTGTTGTTTATACCACTTCAATATCTATAATTTTGTTGTATATACCACTTCAATATCTATAGTTTTGTTGTATATACCACTTCAACATCTATAGTTTTGTTGTATATACCACTTCAATATCAATAGTTTTGTTGTATATACCACTTCAATATCTATAGTTTTGTTGTATATACCACTTCAATATCTATAGTTTTGTTGTGTATACCACTTTAATATCTATAGTTTTGTTGTATATACCACTTCAATATCTATAGTTTTGTTGTGTATCCCACTTCAATATCTATAGTTTTGTTGTATATACCACTTCAATATCTATAGTTTTGTTGTGTATACCACTTCAATATCTATAGTTTTGTTGTATATACCACTTCAATATCAATAGTTTTGTTGTATATACCACTTCAATATCAATAGTTTTGTTGTATATACCACTTCAATATCTATAGTTTTGTTGTATATACCACTTCAACATCTATAGTTTTGTTGTATATACCACTTCAATATCAATAGTTTTGTTGTGTATACCACTTCAATATCTATAGTTTTGTTGTATATACCACTTCAATATCTATAGTTTTGTTGTGTATACCACTTCAATATCTATAGTTTTGTTGTATATACCACTTCAATATCTATAGTTTTGTTGTGTATACCACTTCAATATCTATAGTTTTGTTGTGTATACCACTTCAATATCTATAGTTTTGTTGTATATACCACTTCAATATCTATAGTTTTGTTGTGTATACCACTTCAATATCTATAGTTTTGTTGTGTATACCACTTCAATATCTATAGTTTTGTTGTGTATACCACTTCAATATCTATAGTTTTGTTGTGTATACCACTTCAATATCTATAGTTTTGTTGTATATACCACTTAAATATCTATAGTTTTGTTGTGTATACCACTTCAATATCTATAGCTTTGTTGTGTATACCACTTCAATATCTATAGCTTTGTTGTGTATACCACTTCAATATCTATAGTTTTGTTGTATATACCACTTCAATATCTATAGCTTTGTTGTGTATACCACTTCAATATCTATAGTTTTGTTGTATATACCACTTCAATATCTATAGCTTTGTTGTATATACCACTTCAATATCTATAGTTTTGTTGTGTATACCACTTCAATATCTATAGCTTTGTTGTGTATACCACTTCAATATCTATAGTTTTGTTGTGTATACCACTTCAATATCTATAGTTTTGTTGTGTATACCACTTCAATATCTATAGTTTTGTTGTATATACCACTTCAATATCTATAGTTTGTTGTATATACTACTTCAATATCTATAGTTTTGTTGTGTATACCACTTCAACATCTATAGTTTGTTGTATATACCACTTCAATATCTATAGTTTTGTTGTGTATACCACTTCAATATCTATAGTTTTGTTGTATATACCACTTTAATATTTATAGTTTTGTTCTATATACCACTTCAATATCTATAGTTTTGTTTTGTATACCACTTCAATATCTATAGTTTTGTTGTATATACCACTTCAATATCTATAGTTTTGTTGTATATACCACTTCAATATCTATAGTTTTGTTGTATATACCACTTCAATATCTATAGTTTTGTTTTGTATACCACTTCAATATCTATAGTTTTGTTGTATATACCACTTCAATATCTATAGTTTTGTTGTGTATACCACTTCAATATCTATAGTTTTGTTGTATATACCACTTTAATATTTATAGTTTTGTTCTATATACCACTTCAATATCTATAGTTTTGTTGTGTATACCACTTCAATATCTATAGTTTTGTTGTATATACCACTTCAATATCTATAGTTTTGTTGTGTATACCACTTCAATATCTATAGTTTTGTTGTTTATACCACTTCAATATCTATAGTTTTGTTGTATATACCACTTCAATATCTATAGTTTTGTTGTGTATACCACTTCAATATCTATAGTTTTGTTGTATATACCACTTCAATATCTATAGTTTTGTTGTATATACCACTTCAATATCTATAGTTTTGTTGTATATACCACTTCAATATCTATAGTTTTGTTGTATATACCACTTCAATATCTATAGTTTTGTTGTGTATACCACTTCAATATCTATAGTTTTGTTGTATATACCACTTCAATATCTATAGTTTTGTTGTGTATACCACTTCAATAGCTATAGTTTTGTTGTTTATACCACTTCAATATCTATAGTTTTGTTGTGTATACCACTTCAATATCTATAGTTTTGTTTTGTATACCACTTCAATATCTATAGTTTTGTTGTATATACCACTTCAATATCTACAGTTTTGTTGTATATACCACTTCAATGTTTGTATTTGTTTTGTAAATAACAGCATCGGTGGTGTAATGGTTAGAGTGCTCGCCTCGAGTTCGGTAAATTGTGGGTTCGAGCTCCGATCTGCTCAGACCAAAGACTATAAAAATGGTATTTGTTGCTTTTCCGCTGAGCAAGCAGAAAGAGTAAAAACTAGTTGGCTCGGAATCAGGATAATGTGTCCGAGTGGGGCAATATGTTTATCAGCGGGTTGTTGTTTCAGTGAGCACTATAAAAATCCAACTAAGCGTGTGGAATTTTATTGCATATATAGTTTTGTTGCATATAGCACTTCAATATTTGTAATTTTGTTAAATATAGCACTTCAATATTTGTAATTTTGCTGTATATAGCACTTCAATATCTACAGTTTTGTTGTATATACCACTTCAATGTTTGTATTTGTTTTGTAAATAACAGCATCGGTGGTGTAATGGTTAGAGTGCTCGCCTCGAGTTCGGTAAATTGTGGGTTCGAGCTCCGATCTGCTCAGACCAAAGACTATAAAAATGGTATTTGTTGCTTTTCCGCTGAGCAAGCAGAAAGAGTAAAAACTAGTTGGCTCGGAATCAGGATAATGTGTCCGAGTGGGGCAATATGTTTATCAGCGGGTTGTTGTTTCAGTGAGCACTATAAAAATCCAACTAAGCGTGTGGAATTTTATTGCATATATAGTTTTGTTGCATATAGCACTTCAATATTTGTAATTTTGTTAAATATAGCACTTCAATATTTGTAATTTTGCTGTATATAGCACTTCAATATTTGTAATTTTGTTGTATATAGCACTTCAATATTTGTAATTTTGTTGCATATAGCATTTTAATATTTGTAATTTTGTTGTATATAGCACTTCAATATTTGTAATTGTTTGCATATAGGACTTTAATATTTGTAATTTTGTTGTATGTTATACAAATATAGCCTTCCATTGAGCTCAATACATGGATTTATAGACCTAAAAAAATATATGGACCGAGGACGAAGTCCGAGATCGATATATATTTTTAGGTCTATAAATCCATGTATTGACCGAAATGGTAGGCTATAATTGTTTTATCAGTTTTCGATATTATTACAATGTATCTAAATATTTTTTTTTTTGAAATTTTATGAAAACTGAAATTTTTAAAACTTTTTGAAAATTTTACCATTTTGAAATTTGTTGAAAATTTTGAAATCTTATGAATTATTTGAATTTTTCTTTTGAAATTTTAGAAATTTTGAATATTTTTGAAAATTTTGAAATTTTATGAAATTTTATGAAGTTTGTTTTGAAAATTTGTTGAAATTTTGGAAAATACATCGTGTATAGCACGGATGTTTCTAAAAATACATTGATAAATCGTGTATACCACGGATGCTTCTAAAAATAAATTTGTAAATTGCATGGGTGTCACTATAATTAGTAACATCCATGCTATACCACTTTTTATAGAACGTCATGTGACCCGTTTTCAGCCAATCAACGTTTCCAAATAATATACAAAAATGATAAACCAATTTAATACTTGTAATTTTGTTGTTATACCACTTTAATACTTGTAATTTTGTTATATATAGCACTTTAATAGTGCGTCACAGATTGATCGATTTTTAAGGATATTAATTGGCGTTTTAAACAATTGATCTCTTTCCGTTATTTTTCAATTAAATTTCTGATAATTAATTCTCTGTTTTTTTTCAATTTTTTAAGCCAACAAAAAAGAACTAATAAATGTTTATTAAGCTGGATTGTTCTCACGTGTTTGACGTATATTCAAGCCGTAGTGGAATCAATCAAATCAAACGACGATACCACCGATCAGTCATCTTTCAGAAAAGTCAAGTGAGTTTCTAATCTATTAAATACGTTATAAATGACTTTTCCTATTCGTCAATAGCTGACTTATTGGTGAATGATCGACGACTGATCTGTGACAGATGACTGGTCGTCCCATTAGTTGTGGCTTCTGTTGTAAGGCTTGTAAGATAATGTGGACGAATGTAAAAAAAATAAAATGAAATGTAAACCATTTGAAAACAACACAAAATGTATATATTTTTTTAAGAAAAACGAAACCTTAGACTCCAAAAAGCCAAAAACAAATTAAAGCTGTGTATAGAATTTTCTAAATCAAATTTTAGACGGCTTTTTATATTGAAATGATACAACGATAATCTTATAAGGTTTCATCCTGTCTTCAGTTGTGTTTTATTTGCTATTTGTCTCAGAATATCTGATGATTGTAAATTGCAATTATTCACTTCATTTCCATCAAGTATTTTATTTGTTGAATCCGTACTCTTCAAGAATGCCACTTGAATTATAATGAATCTGGTGCTTCCGTGATAATGTACCCTTCGAACCAATTCTAGAACTTAATTTACAAGCTACTTGTACGTAACATTCATTGTGGGCGATAACACTTGATATTAAATAAATTTCTTTCGATGGAGGTTTTCCTCGCGTGTTTCCATTGATCTCTTGCAAACTTAGGAAATCCCAGTGACAGTGGAATTATATCTATAGATACGAATTTAGAAAATTCTAGTGTCAGTGGAATTATAATTATAAATGCACTCTTCGGGAATCCCAGTGCCCGTGGATTTATATCTATAATTATAAACTTAGGAAATCCCAGTGCCTGTGGAGTTATATTTATAAATATAAACTTAGGTTATCCCAGTGCCTGTGGAGTTATATTTATAAATATAAACTTTGTAAATTTTAGTAACTGTGGAGTTATATCTATAAATATAAACTTAAAAAATCCCAATAGATGGCTGTGGGCTTATACATAAGAAGAGTTTGAAGATACCAAAAGGGTAATCAGAATCCTTATATCAAAGAAGAACAGACAACATAATGGCCAAAAGAAAAAGTACAAAAGGACAAACAACGATCTACAAAGCATACACATAAAACTAAAGATCGAGTAACACGAACCCCACTCAGGTGCTCTGGAAGGCAGGCAGTTCCTAAAATACACAGGGGGAAATATTCCAATATTTATCTGTGAGATTTGACAGCGATGACTGCTCTAGATATAGGACCTTTCAACCTTTCTAGTCAAAACAAATTTTGTTTACATCCCGTTCTAGAAAAAGAATAAGGACCGTAGTGACCGTGAACGTATGGTATTTATTCTATATCGATGTAATCAATGTTATCACCACTAATGTTGCGAGTTTCATTCGTGCTCATGGTAAGGTGTACATTCCCTAACTCATTTGATGGCATGTTTTAACCTGCCATCCGCTAGTAACGTACTTCTTATCAGAAAACGCATGACATGTGTTCCAAAACAAGAAACCCTTAAATCGTTGTGTTTTTTAGGAATTAACTTTATTTCTTATTGAAATGCATTTACAAAATATATTTGATTAATGAACAGACATTTGTTCCCTTGTCACTGTACATATCACTATCATCAAAACCATACAAATGCAAGCCTTTATTGAAAAGTGAATTTGCTAGGCCAGCCATATTTGATCTCTTTATAAATAAGAATTACAAAGAAGTTTATTGTTTACCAGACACTGCTACAGTCTTTACTAATTCTATTGTCCACTAAATTAGACATTCGGCTCTTAAATGATTGAGACAAATTATATTTCGTGCGATTGTGACGCGGACATGAATCGTTATTATATTTGAATGTTAGATTATGTCTAAATAATTGAATAAACACGATAACAACCGTCTGGAAAAAACGTGATAGATGTATCAATAGAGACAAAACAAATAACTATTGCAGAATAAATACCAAGACACTTCTCATGTAATCTGGCTTTCTCTGACAGCCCGATAAGAAAATAGCGTTGTATGCCTGTCTTGTTGATCATATTTCTAAGACTTCTCACTAAGAAATGTTTGAAGGAAGGAAAGAGGAAATCAGAAGCAAGGTAAGCAGCTCCTGGTCCAATTGTTGCACCAGTCATATACAATTCTTTTTGGTTACAGTATTTAGCTTGAGTAAATCAAATATTAAATAATTCGTTTCATTTAGTAAAGTAGATATTACTGCGAGATTTGGTATTGTCCCCTTCATTCAAAATTCTCTTAAATCCAATGAATGTTTTATATTGTATTATCATTTGCTCATTTTTCATTTGTTTGACAGTCTCAGACTGTATCTCATATAATATCTTATAACATCTAGAAAGGAATTGTTGTTTTTTTCTTGCTTTTGTTTTTAGTTTTTGTATGTCGGTTGTTCTGTAGGACACGACCTTAAGTCAGTTAATCTGTATTGATAGAAGTATGATTACTTCATGGCAAGAGAGATAACTCAACAAATCACCATAGAATTAAACACGTGATATGTTAGTTATTCCATGATTTTCCATCATGTGTTATATATGGGGTATATTTATGACATAATGAGTTGCAAATACATAATACTTACAGAATATATTTAGAACAATTATAAGTTATGTTAATTTCCTGTTCTCCTGTGAGGATAATTATAAAACAAATGAGTTGTACCAGAAACATCGGCAGCAGTTTTTACGAGAGACTAACACTATCAATTGGTTAATCCGTATGTATTTGCTTGGCTAAAACTGACGGTATTATTATCTGGTATCTTATCATTGTCATAATCAGCATATTGGGAATCACGGTTTTTCTTAGCCTCTTTTACTGCTTGGGCAAAGTTTGATAGATCGTCGAGAGAAATGAAATACCTCAATTACAATATCAGGGTATAATACAACAAATATCCTACCGTGACATCTTCTCGGTATTGCAATAATGTCGGTCATTTGTTTTGATTTACAATTCTCGCGCAGCACGAGACCAATGACGTCATTCTGTATATTCATAGCGTACATAAATGCAGAGGGAATACTTTTCAACGTCAAAATTACAAGATGAGATTAAAACAGAGAAGTTTGAATTGAATAAATTCCATGCAAGTAAAAAAGATCCTTTTTACTAATGTCTTTTTTTCCTGATCATTATGCCTTTTAAATATGTTTCCATCGATAGTATTCTCCAAGCATTTGTATTTTTCCGGTTTGTTGACATAATCGTCATCACAGTTCATGACCGTTTCTGGAATGTAGGCCAAGCAAATTGTATTTTAAAATACTTTGAAAATATGATGATTGATCATTCAGATTCCACCATTTTCTAGAAAATGGCCGATTTTACCGGGAAAATACATGCAAGTGCTCTCCATTAGTCACAAAATGGCAGATTATTTTGCATTTCCACTGCTGCTTTAATAACAAATATACCCCTTACTTCTTGGGGTAATGAAATGAAATTCACAGAGAAGATAGAAAAAGAATTAATTTAACAGCAATAATCAAAATTTATAGCATAAATTGAACAGAGAATTAAATTAAACCAGATAGAAAAATGAGATTGTCTGGGTAAACAAAACCTGTCATTATTACAAATAGCATCAACAAAACTGTATTGTTACCACTCTGTGATAATAAATGTGATTAAAATAAATTGAAATCAGTCATTAATTGTTTTACCAAAATATGTCGGTCTAATAGATTGTATTGACAAAAGCAAAAACACCAAATTCACTGGATTAAATACTTTTTATGTGGGTAAACAAGTTTAATATTTGCATCAAATAATTAATTTTTAATACTTCAATTTCAAACTATTTAAAAAAAAACATCTTTTGAAATTTTTCAGACAAATCAATTACACTGAAAAAGCTAAAATACTGTACTTTCTTAATCTGGTTTACTTTTTAAGTTTGGTTGGCCTATGACAAAATCATGTGCTTTATTGAACTTTGACCGACTTTATGTGACGTCATACGACGCCATTTGGAAAAAGGGTGGTAAGCAAATATGGGTCAGTATGTAATTATTATCGATCTTTTTTCCATGGAACTTTACACATGTGAGCAAGAATAGATGAGGAACATAATTAAAAAGAAAAAAATGTTTACTTTTCAAACATGAAAAAAATAATCAAACATTATCCAATGACTGACCGATTTATTGTCAGACGAGGATACAAATCGAAAGTTATAATAGCTATGAATAAGGGCATTCGACCATAAAGCATTAGTTAAAAGCTGGAATATCTCTTTATTGATTTATGCACATGTAAAAGCATAAAATCATTTGACTTCTCTACCCTCTACACAACTATTCCCCACTCAGTAAACATTTGACTTCTCTACCCTCTACACAATTATTCCCCACTCAGTAAACATTTGACTTCCCTACCCTCTACACAACTATTCCCCACTCAGTAAACATTTGACTTCTCTACCCCCTACACAACTATTCCCCACTCAAAAATAAAAGACAGATTAAAAACAATGTTCAACAGTGTTTCATAAACAAGAAGGGCCAAAGTAGATACAAATGCCTTGTCTTGGGAAGGGACAACTCTAAATTTGTAAAAACCACTCTAATTCTCCCGAAAATTATTTGATACTGATATCATCAAAATGCTTGAGTTTTTGATTGACAATATATTTGTTATGCTTGGCTGGTGTGTTTTTCAACAGACAGTCGGCATTCCCATTAGTATTAACTGTTCTCCCTTACTCGCGGAGTTGTTCCTTTATTCGTACGAGGCAGACTTCATACAGGGGATCCTGAAGAAAACCGAAAAGACGCTGACCTGGTCCTTTAATTTTATGTTCGGCTATATACTAGTAGATGATGTTCTTTCACTAAATAATTGGTGGTTTTGTTGGTCACATCTATACCATTGAGCTTGAAATAAAGGATGCCTAATATACATCTAGGTCTGTTTCCTGGGGCGGATCCAGGATTTCAAGTTAGGGGGGGCGCACTTTAATAAATTGCGGCAAAAAAATTTATATCTTTTCCAATTTTAGGGGGGAAACGCGCCGATTGCGCCCCCCCCCCCCCCCCCCCCCCCTGGATCCACCCCTGATTTAGGAGTTGCGGGTTGCAGAATCATCCTCCTACCCCCTCCACCCGGCCTTCAATGAAAAATCTAAAAACCATTGTGGACAACTACAATGTATTTCAAGTACATTATATCGTTTAACGTCAATCAATTGCGTGGTTACAGTCAGGGGAGTTGCGTTGCGGATTGCAGAAATCTTACAGACGGACGGACGGACGGACGGACATCAAGTGTTTGAGCAACGGGCGTAAAAACCTCATTACACTAAAAGATCAAACAAAGTTCTCGAGAAATATGTTTACGGAAATCAGGTGTGAGATATGCATAAACCATTCTGTCGAGATTATTTTCACACTTTCATGTGCAGTTGTAGATATTAATTTATTACAAATAAATTGTAGTCAGAATTAAAATCATAATGTGTAAAAAAAATTGTACAGATATCCATTGGTAGATATAAATAATATAAACGTACCCGGACAAAGGATTTGTTCACACTTTCTTGTGCAGATACCTCGGGCAGATGCAGAGATTGTTACAAATAAATTGCCGCTAATTTTTTTTTTTATTAATATGTTACTTTTGTATTTTAATGTACAATATACCAACATGTATGTTTACTGATCTTTACTTGAAAAGTAAAAGGCAACAAATCAAACTTATATATTTTTTTTCATAAGAAATTGCAGAATTTCGAATTCAAGAACTATTTGAACCATTATTTAAAGAGAAGTGACCATTTTCTTGGGACACTCAAGTTTCTCCACACTGTCTCAGTTTCATCATCTGATTCTCTCGTTATAGGTTTTCGTTGTATGTTTTATAAATGATATCAATTGTTAAATTAATTATTCGAAGTATTGATTGAATTTACTTTTTAGTTTACCTTTGACTTTTCTCGTCTCGTCGAGGAATCAGAAATGTATCCAATCTTGCTTGTTTTCTTGGCCTAGAATGTTCGTCCATTTTATAATTTCTAAATAGCACGTGTACATGTAGTTGTAAAATTGACTGCAGAAATAATGTTTAATTAGCGTGAGAAAATAGTTGATGTCTGGTACCTCGGAACCAATCAGAATGGAATAATCTTTGAATTACATATATGAATCAGCGAACACATCCAACGTGTATTTACAATGTGTAAGAATATTTTACTACAGGTCACGAGTTAACCATTCATGAAAAAGTTATTTATTGAACTGCTTAATTAACATTGTATAACATATGCTTTGCGAATTTTAGGGGGGCGCACGCCCCGCACGCCCCCTCTAAATCCGCCACTGGTTTCATGCCTTGACTTAAACCTCGAAATTGACAATGAGGGCCGGTTAAGAACGAAATTTTACGACAGAAGAGATGATTTCAAGTTTTCCATTGTGAACTTTCCATTTATATTAGCAACAGTATATATCTCTCAGTTCATCCGATATTCCAGAACTTGTGGTTCCTATCATGATTTCCTTCATAGATGATTGTTCCTTACAACAAAGCTACTGAACCAAGGGTTCTTAGTGGTAAGTTGAAGTCATCAGTTCGAAAGTCTTTACGGTCGCCACCATGACTTGATTAACTGTTACGGAGTATCTGTGTCACAAATGACCACGGATACGTTCCGTTTGTCGTAATCACTGTCCGGTCTTTCCTCATTCGTGACTTATCAACGGGGTTGTAACCACAGTAACATGACGGATGTCACACGTGGAGCAGGAACAGCTTACCCTTCTTGAGCATTTAAGTTCACCTCCGGTTTTTAGTGGGATTCGTGTTGCTCAATCTTTAGTCTTCTGTGTGATGTTTTGTAGACAATTTTTTGTCCTTTTTCACTTGGCCATTGCTTTGTCTGTAGTTCTTCTATTTACGGCATCTGATTACCCCTTTGGTATATTCCAACTCTTCTTATATGGTTGACCACAAATCGATGTACAGATAACACAATACAATGACCAATTGAAAAAAGAACAAGAAGCCATGGGGATGAGCTCTAGATGCGGTATCGTAGATCTTATGATTTTTGCTTTTGTTTCTCTTTTTGTGTGACCATAGAGCCACTGATTTCCTCCGTTTGTAAACTTGCGGAATTCCGAGTCCAAAAAATATATCGTTCTACAGCTAGGATGAGCTCATATTCTCCACAAGGGTAAGTAATTTCTGCTCAACCATTTTGTTTTAATCCGCTGAAGTCATATTCGGTGATTAATCAGAACGCGGAAAGAACAATATACAGATATTTTATAACGCTCAATAGAGTAATAATAGTTACCGCAATTTTACCACTAGGAACCATTGGTTCTACAGCTACAACCCTCTATCAAGGATTATGATTTGAAACACAAGCTCTGGAGTATCGTTTCAACTGAAATATATTCCATCCGCAGGAGCTGCGTTAATGTTGAGCTACGTATAAATGGAAAGTTCACAAATAGGACAGTGCAGATCATCGCTTGTGTCCTAACGTTTTTGTCGCAACCGGGCCATCACTGCCATTTTGTAATTGTGTATCAAAACATGCAGCAACATTGTATAATATTTAAATATGTTTTTGATTATTTTAAATGTTTGAAAAGATTCCTCATAGCATAACTGAAATTGAATTGAGTGAGCCTTGCGCATCATATGAATCCATCTTAATTTCATTTTTTCTTCTATTTTGTTTGTGAATATAGATAACATTATTGATTCGTTGTTAGTGTTATATTTAACAATGCATGCCCTTTATGTATTACTTTAATGAAAGACATTGTAATTCGGAGACGACTTCATAAGTTTGTTTAACTTTGTCTATTTAATAAAAACGTTGATATCAAACCTAGTATGAAACAAGGGTTATGTAAAATTACAATCATAGATCTAATTATAAAACAAACATCATTTAAGGTTCTCCTCCTTCAGATGTATGTGACCTTAGCCATGTTGGATATTCTATTTAGGTACTTTGGTTTTCTTGATCACATAGACTTATACATTATATGGCTGTAAGATATTTTAGTTTTGAGCGTACCCGATGAAGGTTATTCTAGAAACGCTTCGAGCACACTAAATTAGATATCCACGTTTTTATTGATATATGTTTTTGATATAAGCAATATATTTATCTCAATACGAAACTCTGAATGTATATCAAGTTTTATTGAAATTGGATCTTGCATCTGTCTTCACACCCTGCCAATGTTCGAAATAAATTTGGTGTGCCATTACATCCACCATAGAAAAATCTCATACACGACATTGAAATGTAGTCAAACGTATATCTGTGGAGCAGATCATCACAACGCTGAGTTTCTGGTGGCAGGAAACAGACTATTTGTAAAGACAGAAAATACAATTAATACTGACTATACATTTGTATTATAATAATATAAATATTGAATAAATTATATAAAACAGTTCTTCCAAATATTTGTATATATAAAATAACCTTTAGTGTCTCGTAAAATTAAAAAAAGGAGACAACACTCTGAGAAAGTGGGAATAGCAGTACCATAACATCATTTATTAAACTGTATTAGCGTCTTGGAAAACGAAATAACAATATATGCATTGGAGGCAGGAATACTGCTGCTTAACTATTGCATATTTACAATAAAAAGATTAATAAACACGTTTGTCATAGCTTAAGAACTGCTTACCATTCCGGAGCACCTGAGTTCACCCACGGGTTTCTGTTGCTTAATCTTTAGTTTTCTGTGTAGTATTTTGCACATCATGATTTGTTCTTTTGTCCCTTTTCTTCTGGTCATTGTATTGTGTGTCCGTCTTCAATTTATGCCTTCTGATTACCACTTTGGTATCTTAAAATATTTCTTAATAAGTCAATTATCCCACTCTCACTTTACCATATTCAAGAAATATGTATATTTCGTAAGCCAATGTGTCATATTCGTATGCGTTGTGCCTCTTTTGTCAAGTCTAGTGGAATATATAAGATCTGGGGTGGTATGGTGCTAATAACCATCTATATATCAAAAACTTAAAACTCTGAACAATACCTCTCTGTAAGCTACACTCCATCATTAATATTACCATTTATAATCATTTCCTTGCTGTTTTTGTATATTTATAGTAAACTTACTTGGATCTGAAAAAAAAACAATGAATATGATTTAATTGCATACGGATATAAGACAAGATAAGACACATGTAAGATACTATTGTTTTCAATTCAATGGCCCACAAAGGGCATATAAAGGTTTAAATCTGTGGTGTTAACGTCCGTTTCAACAATATTTCAGTTATATCGTGGTGATCAGTTTTATTGGTGGATGAAGTAAGGCATATATAGATTCTCCTTCAGTTGCCCGTGGATTACCATATTTCACCACTCAAGAGAGTTAAATTTAACATTTTAACCACAAGCCGTGATGCGAGTGGTTAACATTTTAAATTTAACTCTCGAGAGTGGAGAAATATCGTAACCCACATGGGCAACTGAAGGAGAATTTATTTCTCCCATTATTTAACACGAACTTTATTTCAAAATTTGAAATTAATGCGGGGAAAGGCACGAGATATTTTAATCCTCTAGAGGATTACAGATTTTTCCACCACTGGTTCAGCGGGGTTAAAACGCCGTAATATTGGGAGAAATATAAATACAACATGCATAAATACAATATGTGCATTCTACTAATAAATTAAGAATTACAGACAAACAACATAATATAGGACTACCCCTTAAGCAAGCAGACAAAATTAAACGCGTGTGCATAATCACACCCACTCGACTGCAACACAGCTATCAAGGGACAATGCACCAGAACTAATATAGATAGATACATTTCACCTCGTGTCTGATGCAGAAGAGTAGAGTATGATCTACAGAGATACACCAAACTAAAAATAAAAGTCTTGTTATTTACTTAATGAATAGAAACAATAACTTGTGTACAAATTAAACATACAAGATGCATGCAAGAGATAGGTAAACTGCACATAGCATTGAGATACGATGCACAAGAAAGAATGGTGTCACAGCTGAAATGCGCAATCTTCATGTTTATTTAATGCATATTTTAAACATTTATGTTGATCAAACACTAATCTATGATAATTATTATACATAACATTACTGATGTTTCGTTTGGTTCAGTGTGGATTAATTACGGATTGTTGGTGTTTTTCTCTATTTTCGACAATATTTCGGTTATATAAATGCAGTCAGCTTTATTTGTGGAGGAAACCAGAGCATTCGGAGTAAACCACCAACCTTCAGTACATCAAGTAAAGACTTTACAATATAATGGCTATAATATAGTACACCTGACCAGAGATAAACAGTTGAATTCAAAAATATGAATGTAACCACCCACGAGTCAGTGAGTGAGTGATTGTTATTTAACGTCAAATGAGCAATTTTCAGCATATCAATTTGATGCGATGATTATTGTGTCTGCTTTGTACTAGACCAACACGCTGAGTTGGATCTTTATAGTGCTAGCTCATTGAAACTATAGGAAGACATGTCGCTCCATTCGGACACATTATTCAGAATCCGAACCAGTCAATCTTCGCTCTTACTCCTTAAGGTTGTGTGTTTAGCAGAGAAGCAGCAAATATCACTTTTATAGTCTTTGGGTTGATCCAAGCGATGCTCCAACCCACGATCTACCGCACTCGCGGTGAGTACGCTAACCATTGCATCCCCGATGCGGTTTGTAACCACGAAGGCCTCACTGAATTATTATGTCTACTACATGTGTTAAACGATAGGTATCGAGTTATATCTCTATGTACAAAAGATTTTATTCGAATGTTAATATTTGTTATTGCAAGGATCTGAAATATTAAATACTATTATTTCTTTACTGAACAATACAAATAAAAGTTATTACAATGAAAGATAGAGAAAACTGAAGGGGCAATCAAGAATAAACAATCAAGAGGCACTGGCAACATTTGGGCACACAAGACACAGGACGAAGACAAACAAAATAAAAAACACAACACAACACAACACAGAAAGCAAAAGCGATTAGCAACGACCCCATCAGAAACCGGAGGTGCACCCATGTGCTCACGAAGTGTAAAAAGACCTCCTACAAGCAACTGGTAGAAAAGACGAACCGAGCATAATTTTTTTTCGCGGATATCGTAGCAGGAATCACAACACGGAACTAAGAATGTAAAGAGAAATAATAGTACAAAATGAACACGTTATTCATATATATATAGTCAAGTTCTGTAAATGTCTTATCGGTGATAGAGGAAATAAAAAATCTACGAAAAAAGGAAACGATCCATTGTCATTTGAGAAGTGGATCGTAACGGTCAACCAGATTGTGATGACAGCATTAACATGTAATATGGAGAAAAATATTTGTGTGGTTAATCTATGTTTTCTTAATTTCGTTGAATTTGGTTTGGTAATATTATCTAATGTTACTTTTGGAAAGCTTTAAAATGTTTAATTGTCTTAATTTGTATTATGATCCGAAGATGATATAGTGCATTTTTCTAAAATTACTCATAAAAATTATATTTAAAAATTGACTTACCGAGCCCAAAGGGAAGACACTGTATGCCGATGAAACAAAGAACTATTAAAACTACTATCTTGTGGTCTAACATCATTGTTAGAATACATGTACTTCTATAATTTGTAAATTAGAAACGTAACTGTTTAAATATAGTGATACTGACAATTCCCCGAGCAAACGACATCTGTTCAACTCTTTAAAAGTAACGGTGATTAATTACATTTTGACCTCTCTCGGAAGTCAGATATTAAATTTAGTATACATATACATAGAAATATACATAGAAAACTGAAGACTGAGCAACATAAATCTCACAAAAACCGGTGGTGAACTCAGGTGATCCGGTAGGGTTAGCAGTTCCTGCTCCGTTAGTGACACTCGTCGTGTTACTGTTAAACGACACGAACTTCATATGATATATAACAGATACAGCTATGAAAGGTTACTTGTTTTATTATTCATGATTATAGTTGTAGCGTTAACGGTGTTTATAGAAACGTTATTTGTTGGTAAAGTTGATGTAGTGTTAAAACATCCCTCGGGTATATACAACAGCTTGTTTATTTTGAAACGGCAATATATTCTGATTTTGTGGCTATTTTTTTTTGTCAGCAATGCTTTTGTCAATATATTTCTTGTTTTGATTCTATGTTCTAAATTTGTAAAGTTAAAAAATAACTTTAGTGCCAAAATATTTGAAAATCAAATATTTTAAAAATCTACAAACTATTTCCATTATTGTTGTAGTTGATGATATTGATGGAGTATTCAAAAATCCACCGGACACATGTAACAGCTTGTCTATTTTGAATAATAAAACGTCAATACATATTGATCTTACGGCTATGGGTTTTTTTTATCAACAATGCTTTACTGTTGATTCTATGTTTTTCCATATCTACATATCACCAAAAAATGCAAAGCTAAAAAAATTAATAAAAACGTATATATCAAATTTAAGGTCAAAATATTTGAAAACAAAATAATTTAAAAGTCTACAAACTATTTTCATTGTTCTGGTAATTTCACACTTTTTATTCGCAATCCTTTCCTTCGTGCTACATTTTGTCACGTGTTCTGTAGAATGAAATTCCCATTTTAAATTACATTTATTTATTCATCACGATATATATTACTAAGATATTAGTAATCGTTACTAAATTTAGTATAATTTCTTGTAATAACTTTTTATTTCCTCTCGGATAACTGCCTACCATGATATATTAACAATTGCTAAGGTCCCTATGCAAACACATTGGGCTTTGTGAACCTTCAGTGCCAGAACTATAATCAGGACCTCGGATAACTTCCTCAAAATATATACACGTCGCGTAATGTTTCTTAATCAAAAATAATAAAATAGAGAATTTCATCTTTTACCTTCACCTCAAACATAAAGTGGGTAGCTACATGTATAAAGGTTGCATTGTCTGTCAGATTTACGTTTTAAGTCTACATATTCCTCCCCGATTAATTTCGTTATCCAGAAAACACAATTTTTCCTTTTTTAAAAAGGCCATATTTTGTATGTCTGTTCGAGTATCAATCTAGCATATTTAGTCGTAGTTTATTTCAGAAGGATGTTTCTCTTCTGGAAGCAGATTTGGTTAAATCTGCCGACATTTTGAATGTAGAAATATTGAAATGTAAAAGATTACCGATGATGAGAACGACACACGATGAAATCGGACGCATCGTGATGACAATATCATGGGTCATAGTGACTAATATGGACAATTATGATATTTTATTTTATCTAAAAATAGGACAAATATAGGATATTTTTGTAAATAAAATATGACTTGATATTTTGTAAAGGTCAAGTCATGTTTAATACTAAATACACTTTAATCGCTTAAAGGCACACAGGCCGTCATTTTAATAAAAAAAAATGTTTCCCAATATAAGACCTAATCTTTGATTTGAAAAACCATAAAGATATATTGCAGTTGAAATTTTTCATAATAGCATACGTAAATAGCCACAGGCACTTGTCTCTCAGTGTAGCCTAGAACGAAGGAAATACGTCGCTGTTTGATTTTCTTCCATCCAGGAAATAATTCAATGTTGACCCGCACAATGCTAAGCATTCGAATTCTTTTCACTAATTACGGCATTTAATTATAGCAGATTTATTAAGCCTGGCTTTTTGTTCAGAACATTTTATTAGTATATAACATCGAATATTGGCAACTTTTAATATTTATAAACAAAAAAATCAATTCTGATAGCCTGTGCGCCTTTAAGTTTTTCCATCGGTTGAATACAAGAATTATGTCTGAAAAATAGCAAGCATGTTTGATTAAAAATATGAGAGGGCTACCACTGTTTCCAGATTAAGTAAAATGGGGCTTATATCCCTACCATTTAAGTAACCCGAATAATCCAGTCGTTATATTACGCTCCCGCTGGTCGCTACCAGCGAAAGTGCCGATAGAGGGCGCAGTATTATTTGTTCAGACTGGTGATTTAGTGTAACTCAGGCGTAAAGGAAATGGTTGTTACCAGAATTGATTCCAAAATTACTATGCATGTTACATTTCCTGCACAAAGAAGAAGGAACTGGAGAAAATAAGATATGATGAATTATAAATACGTTCAAGTAGGCTGTTTTTGGTAAGGTACATGCTCTATGCACGCATAATCTTCTATTTTGAAGAAGTATTTTACAGTTACACCGCGGGATCGAATCGGAGACATATAATTAAGAACACTGGGAACCCCTCTTTATCTATTTCTCCTGTTTCACTGCAACCAGGTCTCGGAATCGATTATCTCCCTTATATATAAAATCCCTTGAATACACATACATTCACTAATTTTTTTTTTCATCATTTGGAAATAGTCTTCTGCTAATAATATGATAATAGGTGTTACCTAACTTGGGACGAAGTCCAATAAAAAAAATTGAACAATGATATGAGACAGGTGCTACCTGTAGTGCCAACGAAGCACAATCCACATTATCTAATATTTAAGTCATGTAAATCCTTGGGATGATTGAAATAGAAATTTTACTTACTTTTGTGTACTTTTTGGAGTGTACTGCAGTACAATGTAAGGATGCTCTTTCCATCTATTGAAACAGGCACGGCCATGAATGCTCGTGAGTCTGAAAATTATCTGCTAATTTCACGCTCATTCAGTGCTTCAAAATATTGTGGAGATTTTTTGGGCCGAGATATATCGGGGACGATTTTTTTAGGGCCGAGGTATATCGGGGACGACTTTTAACATTCATAACCGGAAGTAGTTCCAGATTACTGCGCATCCTATTTTCTGCAGATTTAACCATGTATTGGTTTCCGGTGTGTCATTTCCAGTGCATGAAATTTAAGCCATTAGTGATATGGATCTGGAATCAAAATATTGCTATTTCTATCATAGTTGGGACTTCGTCCCATAATATGAAACCGGCACGGCCATGAATGCTCGCGCATCTGAAAATTATCTGGCAATGCCAATGGAGACCATTCACCCATTTTCCTCCCAGGTGGCGTCGCTGTACCAACGGTGGTTAGGAAAACGTTTGTTTTCCGATAAACACTTGTAACCAATGTAATCAAATGGCAATATCATTACCTACACGGTGTCCTTGATCTGAAGCGTTGCATAATATGACGGTAGGCACGGCCTATACTATAGAGAGGACGGAAGTGAACATAATAGATTTTAATTTGATATTTCCAATACCTTTTTTTCTAGTTTATTTCACAGTGACCGGTAACAATCATAGCCTATAGGGCCCAATGCCTGCAATGGCAATTGTAAAATTGCATGTACATGGTTTTTTTTTACTTCATTTGGTGTCTAATGACATAAAATTGCACACAAGTTTTTTTTTGCTTCATTTGTTGTCTAATGACATAAAATTGCACACGAGTTTTCAGACTAAATTGAACCCGATTGAAAATTGTACACGTATTTTTTTCAAACTGTGTAGGGTCTAACCATGTAAATTTGCGTACTCGCTTTTGCTTCAAAAACAATGCAAGAAGAGTTTTAAGATCCCCAAGCGCAAGGGCAGGCAATAAAATGGCCAAAAGAAAAAGGACAATCACTGATCTACAAAACACTACACAGAAAACTATCATTTCCCCCACAGCGATATATTTTTTCACAGGAAACAAAAATCTGATTTTTATTTTTTGGACATAAAAAAAAATCAGTAATTTCCCTTCAAATTTTTATCATAAATTTCTCGTTGAGAACTGTAGGGCCGAATTAATTATATTTTTGCATCTTTCGTGTCAATTTATTTTGTTTCTTTAAAATTTCACCACATAATTAATTTTTTTTTTTTTCAGAAAAAAACATCCTAAAAGTTAAATGGTCGTCCCCTTAATGACATGAATGTGTGTCTCGGCCGCGTCCATGCAGCTTCGTATAATACGAACCACATCGGTGGCGTAATGGTTAGAGTGCTCACCTCGAGTGCGGTAGATCGTGGGTTCGAGCCTCGGTCGGGTCATACCAAAGACTATGCAAATTGATATTTTTACTTCTCTGGTAAGCACGCAGCATTAAGGAAAAAGAGCAAAGACTGGTCGGCTCAGAATCAGGATAATGTGTACGAGTGGGGCGACATGTCTATCCGCGAACTGTTGTTTTAGTGAGCTAGCACTATAATAATCCAAATCAGTGTGTTGGTCTAGTACAAAGCGGACCTCATCATCATCTCATTGAAAATTAACTTGTTCTCGCCATGATATAGCTGAAAAATTGCTGAATTGACGTTAAGCAACAACAATCACTCGTATAATACGTGTCCGGATTTCAAGAACCTTATGCAAGAAAGTTCAACAGTTTAATTATTGCTTCTGATTCCCGGATTTGTCCCTATAACTTAAGATTGATTCCTTAAAAAGTAAACCTTCAAAGAGATAAGTTGCATTTTAATGCTTGGTGCTTTAACCATTCATATGCTTTTCTTCTATCATCATATGTAGCACTATCATGTAATTTAATCAACACCACCCAAATATATTTTGTATTTAGTGTAGAGGTTGTTAAATAGCTTGTATTACCGTTGAAATGAAACAGTACACTTCTTGTTTCGTGACGGCCAGTTTTATTCGGCCCGTTTTATTGGTGGAGGAAACCGGAGTTCCCTGAAAAAACCACTGACCTGCCGCATATCACTGACAAACTTTATCATATAGAAATCACATTAGTATTATTACCAATCAATAATAGTCAAGCGACTGTTGATGAAAATAAAATGTACACATGACTGTTCATGAAAAAAATCAACATTATCTATAATATGACCCAGGTATTCACGTTTGAATTTTATTTATCAAAATCTTCAGAATGTTTGATGCCTTTATTTGAATGGCTTAAGATAAAGCTGAAATCGTAAAATTTTTAATTTTGCTTTTTTCAATTTTCGCAAAATTAGAGCCCCACACGAACAGTTTGACTAAAAAACGCAAAATTAACACCCCTTTGAAAATAACCACTTAAATAGTAGATTAATCAATGTAGATATTTATGTTTGAGACAGAATATGTTTTTAACATCATGTTGGGGATCAGTGAGTAATTGTTGTTTACAGCAATTTTTCAGCTATATCACGTGGAGAACAAGTTAATTTTCAATGAGATGAAGATGAGGTCCCAACATGCTTAGTTGTTGTTTTATTTTTATAATATATATATATCTTAAAAATGATATAGGGGTGCATATTTTTTATTAATAAAGTTATATGTCTTAAAGACAAGCCACTGTGGTTGGAATCCGGAACAGAACAGTACATAAAATTGGCCAAGAATAATTAATGTACGTGAAATTGATCGAAATTATTTGATTCTAACCATTAATAAACGATTATTTACCATGAAAGTAGAAAATCACGATACAACAAAACTAGGAAACCAACACGAAAATCTTTTAAAAAGGGAAATACAAAGAATGTGAACAAATATCAAACTTTGTTTAACAACGTACGTACACGTGTACTATAGTTTTCTCATTCAACACTCAACAGTTATTGTACGTATGCTACATATGTATGCGTATTTACTAATTACAAAATTATTGAAAATATTGATTTTTGCTCAAGGAGAACATAAGAAAAAATTAATAAGAATGTATTCAATTTTATTTTATATTCGCATTCACAGTTAGTAACAGGTGCCCGTGACGCAGATATGATTGCAACGTTGTCCTTGTCTTATTTCAACGTATTGACGTGATCACTTTAGTAATTTAGTAACATGTTAGAAGATGGTTACAACTTATGATGCATTTGTTGTTAACTTGAGGAATATTGTTGTACAAATAAAAAATAATTATTGTTGGATACATTAGATAGAAATTGTGTTTGAAATAATAGTTTACATAGGTTATAAACGTCTAAGCGATAATAATATGCTCCGCTAACCACCGTTGGTACTTGAGCGACACCTGTTGAATAAATTTGGGTGAATGGTCTCCATTTCATGCTCATCCAGTGCATCAAAAAGTGTCGAAATTATTTGGGCCGAGATATATTGGGGACAAATTTTTTTTAGGGCCGAAACTAGTCTCATTCAATCGAGCTGTCGTTCCTTTATTCGAGTTATCGTTCCTTACGAAATCTCAAAAGTTAACTTCCGCGTGGAAACAAAAATTCTTGTCAGTATGTCAGAAGAGATTTAATAAATTAAAAAATATCAATAAGACAATATAAGTAAAACAAGCTAACAAAATTACTTTTATTACACACGGGTTCCGAGTTTCAGTGGTATCGGACGTACGAGAGAGGGTACGAGACTTCAGGATCACCTTTGCGCTTTATGTTAAGAAGATCTTCATTAGATGAGTGTGTTATATAATTAGTATGTTACACAGAACATGTTTACAAAGTGTCAATTTATTTTTTATTCATCAATATGTGCATCCATGTTTGTCAAAAAATCCTAAGTACACATTTTATACCATAAAGAGCTCGCTTACGCTCGCATATTAAGACCTAGCTGCGGAACCGTAGCCCTTTATGGTCTTTTTATTTATTTTTTTTTCTTGGCAGACCATAGGGCTACGGATTTCACCCTATCAAAAATTTGCGGAACTGTGCCAAGAATTCGTCGCACCTTTCAACAGTAATTTTCACAACAAAACGCTTTGTGAGAGCGGAGTCATGTGGATAACTCGTTTCGTTACATATTTATCTATCGCTTTTCATATTTACTTACTTATTATTATTCATTTCTAGTTCATTATAATAAAACATGTTTCGATATTAACTGATTTCACCTACTTAGTCCCTCCATCTTGTCTTTGTGGTATTCTCGCTTTGAGGTCACATGACTTTTGAGAGATGACTCTAACAGCAAAACACGTGTTCGGTTTGTTTACATGAAAAAATTGAAAATGTTGAATGAGAGTCCACCTCAGTTGGAATAATCATAGAAGGAAATAACATTTCTGGTTAATATATGTAAAATATTTCCCTCTAGGTTGAATGAATATTTTATTTCAGATAAAAAATCGTCGTGCAAAACCTCCGGTAAAACGTAAACAAACCGAACACGTGTTTTGCTGTTAGAGTCATCATAGTAAAAACAATGTGTCACATATTTGCTTCCAGAGTACATTTCCGATTCAAATATAGAATCGATTTGCCAAAATGTCAAAATACTTCAGAATACACCTCAAATTTTTTTTTATAATTTATTACAAATAATCAAGTGCAAACTTTGTTATTTTTATAGCTTTTTTAGATGCGAAAGCAATGTTGATTTTTCTTACGCATAATCAAAATGATGGATAAACTATTTTTAACTTCCATTTCCTATTTCAACAAAGAATTTTGTTACATACATGTAGTTGAATGCTTGCTTGTTAAATTAATTAGATAAAATATTTTTAAAAAAAAAAAGAAAAAAAATTAGTTAAAATTGTAAATGTTACTTCAATCTATTTGATAGTTCATGTGCGCAGTACCAATAACATAAGTTTTGGGGGGTCATCATCTCATGATCCTGTGGTAGTTGATCATATCTAAATTAGTGCACGTATCAGGAACAACCTTGATCAGGTACGCTTAAATTCAAAAGATTCGAAAGTCAAATAATTTCAAACTACCTATATATATGCAATTAGTGCCTATAGCTATCACAACTGTAGTTATGAGTTTGAATCCCGCTGATGGCAAGGTGTACTCGATACAACATTATGTGATAAAGTTTGTCAGTGACTTGCGACAGGTCAACTGTTTTCTCCAGGTACTCCGGTTCCTTCCACCACTAAAACTGACCTCCTGTCCACAATATAACTGAAATATTTTTGAAAATAGCATTAAACACCACAACCATAACCACCATCAACTTGGTTTGTTGAAAGTAGTCATTAAGTAGTAGAAATATACATGTCATTTTGAAAAGTACAAACACTGTTTTTATGAGAGGAAAATTCCTGTGAATGATGATTTTTCTTTTTTATCAGATCTAGATTAACTACTAAAGAGAGCAGATAAAGCAGGAAGTAAAACTAACATGGAGTAAAATTGTCTAGAAAAAGAAGAAAATGGGATGAAGATTAACACTTATGTTATCAAGCTTAGTTAATTTACTTGGTGAAAATGGGTAAGAATAAATGTGTATTATATTTATTATCAAAACGTAATGATTACTGTTTGAATAAAAACAACAAGCAATATTAATGCATAAATAAAATGCAGTTCTGCATAAATAATACCACACAGTATGTACATATATTACATAATACAGTGAATCATGATATGTCTAATCCAAATGTGAATAAACAGGAAAAGAACATGTACAAATGTATGCACATGTACCAAACCCTGTATCTATTTTAGTCACACTGTCTGAAAACATCATGACTTTAACCCAGGGCTCAATTTAGAGGGTTGTTCTGGCGAAGAAATCGACTTGTAAAAGTTGACTTCGCTTTCTCGTTGATCAAAAGTTAATTGTTTACATGCAGACAGGTGTGAACATTAATACATGTACCTCTGCTATTAGAAAAATAGACTTTGAACTACAGTAGTTTTATTCCATTGTTGCAATCTGATTTGAGGTCTGACAAATAATAATTACGGCCTTTAATTGCATCAGTTTTTGACTCAGTGTCAATATGCGTTTGTGCTATATTTTCATTCCCTAGACACATGTGAAGCAAATTGGCACAGACAACTTTCTTCTGTTGAAAACTATGGTACACAAATATGAGTTATTGCAATTTGAGTGGTCAATAGATCAAAGCACAGTAATATTTCAAATAGGGAGGGGGGGGTTACATATAAAAAATCACAGGTACACGACTTCAATGGTCAAGGTAGACAGAAATTATATTTGACATTAAAAAGATGTCCTTTAGGCAAGTATGAATAAAAAAAATCAGCACAAATCAGATCAGACAACTTTAAACTATTTACTGAATTTGGACAGGGTAACTTCAGAGTGGTCGCAAAACAATTTTTCAATTAATCGCCATTAACGTCCCCCATAAGTCTCCCCACTTCTCTCTGTTGTCTTCCACTTCTCACTGTGAGCTCCCTGAAAGAGAAGTCACCTCTCCCTCAAATTTCGAAGTAGTGAGAGCCCAGTAACCTGAATAATCCATACATACAAGTTTAGTACAGTGAAACTTATTTATGCTGAACCATTATTAAATAAGATTACCCAGATTCTTGTATAAGCCAAACTTTAGATAAATTCCCATAGCAGGAAATCTTTGTTGAAATTACCTGTGTAAACCAAATACCTTTCTATTCCACTTCGCCTGGTTTGGTGAGCCCTGATTCTGAACACAGAAGTTAGTCACAATGAGGTTCAGTTTAAACCCATTTTCACTGTATAAAATTTGGCCCCAGTGAGATAATGTATACCCTAGACAGGTTTCATTATTACAGTGTAGATGTAGAAGTAGAATTTGCTTCTAAAGCATAACAATATACATGTAGTGTACCATGAATCACAGTCTCTTGAATTTCTATCAATATACATGTACAGTAACACGAAAAAACAGTCCAAAATAAAAAATAAATAAATACATATACCTATAATATTATATAGGTACAGTACATGTATACACAGGGGCTATGTGCGTCCGAAAAAAAAAAAAATAAAAAAAATACTACACGGTATATAGTATATTTTTTTTTCGGACGCACATAGCCCCTGTGCATGTATAGGTATATATATTTTTGTTTGGCCAAGGCTAGTAATACTTTGTTCAGACCAGTAAATTTTTCAGTTTTTATTTAGAAATATATATAAATAAATTCAAGAATTTTATTCGGAGCAGTAAATTCAAATTTTCATTTCGAGGACTGTATTGATAGAAATTCAAGTAACTGTGCATGAATGAACTAGAAACTTGTGTAATTCAAACTTTAAAAAGAAATGGAAAATATTTTTTGATCAGAATTATCAATTATATATAGTACTGATCTGGCTTCTTTTCAGACCATATATTTATGTTTAGATCTTTAATTAATTAAACTGTATATTTGTTACAACTGATAACCCAATATCGAAGATATACAACTTTTGACGATCGTTCTATATTACAGGAAATAGTCAAACCATTGTCTACATTAATAAAAAGAAAACTAACAGGATACATGTTCATGTACATGTGTACACTGTAAAACTAGTTGTGTACAAACAGGATAATTTGACCACAAGTTGTTTTCAAGTCAACAAACATCTTTTTATTCTTAGTACATTTGTACTGGTATTTCTTAATACATAAGCAACTACATTTGATTTTTCCTTCAGTAGAATAGATTATTTTTTGTGCTCTATCTATAATCGATGTGTTTTATTAACAGATGACTCTTCTGTGAAGAGAAAGAGGATGTCAAGTGGAACATCAGCCCTAGATACCAAGTTAATGTGAGTAAAAAGTTCAAACAATTGCCTATATTGTCTACATTCATATTTTTCCATTATATTATATAGTTATCCCTTTGTGTTAAGGCATTTTGATACAATGTTAAAAAACATTAAAAAACCAAAATGCATCAAACTATAGACCAATTTCTCAGTAACAGAAACAGGTCAGGTTTTTGGATAGAACATACTTTTAAGGATGACTTAGAACTTCTTTATTTAAGTACATGTACTACTTTGGAATAATACACAATGGCATTCATCATCATTTCATTGAAAATTATCTTGTTCTCACCATGATATAGCTGAAAAATTGCTGAATTGGCATTAAACAACAATCACTCACTCACTCACAATGTCATTATGGGTAGCTGATATATGTATGGAGTCTGATTTTTACCACATTCTTTATAAACTACAGATACACACCTACATTTTTACCACATTCTTTATAACCTACAGATACACACCTACATTTTTACCACATTCTTTATAACCTACAGATACACACCTACATTTGAACCATATCAGTGGTGTAATGGTTAGCGTGCTCGCCTCGAGTGCAGTAGAATCATGGGTTTGAGCCCCAATAGGGTCAAACTAAAGACTATAAAATTGGTATTTGTTGCTTTTCTGCTAAGCACGTGACATTACGGAGAAAGAGCAAAGACTTGTTGGCTCGGAATCGGGATAATGTGTCCGAGTGGAGCGACATGTCTATCCATGGACTGTTGTTTCAGTGAGCTAGCATTATAAAAATCCAACTAAGCATGTTGATCTAGTACAAAGCTGACCTCATCATCATCTTATTGAAAATTAACTTGTTCTTGTCATGACATAGTTAAAACATTGCTGAGTTGGCATTAAACAACCATCACTCACACACACCTACATTAATACCTTGTTATCCAATGAATTTACTTTTTTAGGTTTTCACATTCCCTTATCTGTTCTTGGCTCTTTTACAACTTTGTCATTTTACACTTCAGAGAATTGTTTTGTAAAGTAGAAATCTAAGATGGCCAAAGTTGTTGAAAATCATTTTACAGAGGAGTGGATCTGAATTGACATAAAAATCTTCTATGTGTCTTAGGAAACCATTAAATGGCACACATGAACATGGATGGTCATTTTAAAACTCTTAGATGACAGTCATCATTGAACATAGTAAAAGAGATCTAGATGTTTATGAATCATGGACGTTTTTAAGTACTGTAACACATATGGACACTTTTCCTGGATAAAGGCCTGATTGCTGAAACGTTGGATAAAGAGGAAGAATATTGAACATTTAACAGTTTTTGGGGAAAAATATTTGGTTAAAAATAGCAATGCACATGTATTACTTTTAATATTTTTTATATTTTTTTGAATGTTTGATATATGTACTTTTATGTGCATTTTACTGAAGAGCATTATTTGCTGAAAGTAATAAATCACATGAATTGATTTTATTTTCAGAACAAGAAACCTTTATCGCTATGGTGAGACCATTTTGGATTGTACCATCCACATAATGCATGGCATCCGTGAATGTGGAAATGAAGTTGTATTGAAATATGTGTGTGCACTACTCAACTCCGGAGGTGGTATTCTCCGCATGAGGAATCTAGATTACATACAGATCGGTGTACAACCAAAACACCTGGACACATGGTGGAGTGGTATGGAAAGTAAGATGGCTGACATTTTGTCATGTGACGATATTTGTAATTATTTTGACATGAAAGGAAATTACTCAGACCAAGATTTGTATTTGTTTGTAAAATCAGCTGAACATTTATGTTCTCTGGACTATCACTGTCGTCTGCCAACAGATACAGCAACTCATGAAGTTTCTTACCAATCTGTCATGAAGTTACTCCAACATAAAGGAGCACCATATTCTATAGCAGACCTACCTCTGATTCCAGAGCATTTCCAGTATGGACGAACTGACAGTAGAATCAAACAAGAAACAAAACAAATACAATTTAAGTATCTAACAGCTGGATCAACATTTAAAGATGCAGTAAGACCAATTCCTGACAAAGTCAAGCAAATGGTGTCGAAGTATATCACAGCGTTTGCCAACCATGAAGGAGGTCATATCTTTTTTGGAATTGATGATGTTAAAGCTGCAGCGATGGGAGAATTTTTATCTGATGATGACCAAGAGAAGACAGGTATTTCAGTTATCTTAACAAAGTAGGTTGATCAATTCAGTTTTCCATTATCTTTTATGATTTGAATATGATGTTAAAAATAAGATCATATTATAAGAAAGAAATATTCAGGTTGCCCAAAGATATTATGTATTTTCTTTCACTTAATCATAAACATTTAATTTTTTTTTTTTATTATTATCTTTTTCCCATCTCTTCAATATAAATTTTAGCAAGATGCAAATATATTTGATTATTTGCTCCCTGTCGTAAGATAGTTAAACTTTAATTACATTTTAGAGAAGAAGTGATGTTGTGTCATGTTAACTCTATATTTCCAGTACTTTCTATGGATACATATAATAGTTAGAATTATTCATCCATTGGGATTTTGGTTTGGTTTCTTCTGCACCAAAATATAGCTTAAAATATGTTAATAGTGCCTATGGTATCAATCAAAATTTGTAGATATTTTTGTGTGAATTTGTTTTTGTTTTGTTTTTATTTATTTTTGTTTACAGTGAGACTAATAAAAGACAGAATGGAGACAGTTATATGGGGAAATGAAGAATTCAAAGCAGAACAAGGAAAACATTGGGATATAACCTTTATTCCTGTTATTGGATCTCCAAAGAAAAAGGTATCAATATATCGTTTAATAGTTTGTATGAGATAACAATAATTATTTTTTCTGTAGTCTTTGATGAGATGATAAACTTGCTATTTCATCAGATAAGTCATGCTAGTGTTATATACCAGAGAGCCTTGCAGAAAAATATTTTGTATGTTGCAAATGTATATTGATAAATTGTCAATATTTAAATCAAATACAAAAAAATGATAAGTTAGCATGAAAATTTTACTGCCAATAATAAGCAGACATGTCGGAAGATAACATGTCCTGTCATTCCATTATATTTTTTTTCAATTGCTGTATTGCTGTTATAACCTGTCTAAACTGATCCCTGAGTAAACCGAAAACCTGCCAAAATCAGACAGACTTTACGGTCCCATCTACTAAATGTCTATGTAATTTGAACTTGTGTAAACTAAACACCTGTCTAAACTAAATAAATTATTCCATCTCAAAGGGGTTCGGTTTAGACAGGTCTTACGATATCTTGTACCACGTTAGTTAAGTTTCTAAAATACATTATTCCTTACTGGACTAAGGGAGATAAGCCATATATGTTTAACTTGTTTTAGGTCATTTTGATGGTTCAATGTATATTTGGAAAATTTACAAGAGAAATTATGGTTGGTGTGATTTTCAGCCATCTCCATTTAACATAGTTCTTTTTAAAAAAATGTTATATATCTGTGATTGTATATTGTGCAGTTACATATTATTTAGAATACAATTTTTTTCTGACACAAAAATATTATCTACTGTGTAAATATTGTTACTGGTTGTTCATGTTAGTAGTCCTTAGTTCACTTGCAAATATTTAATGATTTTTATGTGATAAATTTTGAAATTTTAGAATTATGTTTTAAAGCTTGAATACATTTTATATATCAGAAGAATGCTAAGCTATGGGAACAAGATTATGATGAATTTATGTTGAATTTTGTTGAACGAATCGCAACAGGTTACACAGTAGATATGATATGACACCTGTATTTTACCTGTATTTTGTTTCAACTACAGGCCAAAAGAGTGGTGGTAGTAGTTTCAGTGTGTAAATTCCCTGGTGGGGTGTTTACAGACACACCTGACAGCTATTTTGTCGATGAACATGGTAACATAGAAAAATGGAAATTTTATGAATGGAAGCTAGCAATGTTGAATCCACTCAGAGGTAAAGAAGACATTTTGATAAAAAAAAATGTGTCATTTGTAAGTTCATTTACAACTAACACTCTTTAATGCTGCAGCGTAGCTCAGAAGTTGCAAATATCATTTTTTTGTTTTTGATTTAACCCAACTAAGGACCAAATCTACAATCTTCCACACTCAAGGTGAGCACCCTAACCATTATGCTGCCAAGGCAATTCAGAATAATGTCTTGTGATATCTTAAGGTCAAGAAGACAATCGGTTTACAGCTTTATTTGTAAAATGATGCTTTGCCAAAACAATTTTAAAATTTGCAAAACAGAACAAACATCAATAAATAAAAAAGGGCAAAATAATTTATATAGTATAAGTCTTTCATCAACCATATTGAACAAAAAAATCTGTTTTTGTTTCAGATAAGCCAGAGCTTCATAACAGATTTGTCAAGCTACCTATTCATGTACCACAAGCACCTCTGATATTTTCATTGAGACATACAATTGAACGTATTGAAAAAAGAATGGTGGAAGGTTGGTACTGATATGTAATAAAGAATGACTGTCAATTACAACATGCACAAAATAATCACTAATGTATCAGTTAATCATAAATAAAACAGGTTATATGCAGGAAAAAAATTTACTCACAAAGTAGGTAAACAAGTAATTTTATTAAAATTAAAGTAAAACCTTGCTGTGCCGAAGTTAAAGGGACCATTGATTTTTTTTCAAATTCTAACATGACGTCCTTCTTTCGCTTTGTAGACAAACGAGCGATTTATCGATTGGATATAATCTCATTAGCACATGCGCCGGTGCATGTGACTGACTTTCCCGTCGTAAATGTACATGTTGATGAATTATCGTCTGCTCGAATTTGGTAGCCTAAATTGTGTGAGACATTTTCCGCAAGCTTAAATATAAATTACGTCTTCCGATCAAAGTATACTACCGTATTTGTACTCTTAGACATATCAGAATCTAAATAAATCATGGAAGCCAGAATGTGTTTTGAGTTTTAACATGGGTTGGCAGATATTAGTGAATTTTATCCCTCGTCTCCAGCTCGGGATAAAATACTAATATCCGCCAACCCATGTTAAAACTCAAAACACATTCTCGCTTCCATGATTTATTTCTTAAATATCCAAGTACAAATGTATATGAGTTATCTACGATATATTACGGTAAGCTGAAAACTATAATAAACAGACCATATTTTTGCTTCAAGTTATCCAAGGATTGACTGGCGTGAGATTAAAAGGATTGATAGTATATTGGATCTGTTTTAATTTTTAGTATTAATAAGAATTGCAAGTATTTTTGAAAAATAAATGATGTTTTGGTCTTATTTCTTAAGTGAGAGGACACTGCTATTATCCCAACCGCTTCTATTTGTCAGATAATGTCGATTACTCTTTCTTTTATGGTAACAAGGGGCTGTCGTGGTCATGATCATATGTTAGTTGGATTTATAACTATAACATTGTGGGTTCTAATTCCGCTCAGGCGAGGTGTACTCGATACAACATTATATGATAAAGTTTGTAATTGACTTGCGACAGGTCTGTGGTTTTCTCAGAGCACTACAGTTTCCTCCACCAATAAAACGGACCGCCATGATATAACTGAAATATTGTTGAAAGTGGCATTAAGTATCATTCTGAAATCAGATATTTCTTATGCCTTGTGTCTGTGTATGAAAATGTAAACACTAAATTTACTATTTAATTTCAGATGCATCAAAGAACATATTACTACCTCATCATTACATGGACAGCATTTCAGATCCAAAGATTAAAGATTTTATCAAAACTGTTCTAAATGTGTTCAACAAAGATCGTCACATAATAGTTGTTGTCAACTGTTGGGGGTTACAGGTCACAGCTCTACAACCTCCACCTGTTATATGTGACATCTTGATCTTGACGGAGAGTCAGGGATGCCACCTAGTGACAATATCACACAGTACAAATGATATAGTATGGCAACATTGTCGTTATGTTGCAGCATTTATAAAAGAAAAACTTGTCTGTCACGGTGGATGCATAGAAAAATTTGGTTTATTATGTCACGTAGCAAACATAGATGGATATGATTATGAAATCGAGAGGAGTTTGTCGGAATGTTTTTATCCATCACATTGCTACGTCACGCCGATTAAATTTGATAGTTTAGTGCAATCTCTTATTATAACAATGGCAGCTTATCAACCTATTGATTTTTCTACATTGAACACTACAAAATCAATGAGGGAGGTTCTCGCGACAGACAAATACTTTTTTCTGCTAACATGTGACCAGTTTGATATGATATGGAAATTACAATTTACCAAGGAATTATGGGTACATGGACCTCCAGGGTCAGGAAAGACCGTTGCTGCTGTTCAGTTTATAGGGGAGTTAAGAAGACGTGGGTGTCAGAAAGATGAAGTGCTGTATCTAGCAGAAAATGAATTGTTGTGTTCCTATGTTAGGTTAGTATTTTGAATTATATTATAAGTTTGTAGCTAAGGATGACAATTAGAATTAATTTAATTTTACCTCACCTGTCCTGAGGTCAAGTGAACTTTTAATATCATTTGATGTTAGTCGTTACTTTCTTTGAACATATAAATTTCTCTTGCATACAACATTGAGGAGTAAGAGCAAAGACTGCTTGAATCTGAATCAGGATAATGTGTCAGAGTGGAGCAACATGTCTACCTGCAGATTAGACTAGTTGGCTCAGAATCAGGATAATGTGTCAGAGTGGAGCAACATGTCTACCTGCAGATTAGACTAGTTGGCTCAGAATCAGGATAATGTGTCAGAGTGGAGCAACATGTCTACCTGCAGATTAGACTGCTTGAATCTGAATCAGGATAATGTGTCAGAGTGGAGCAACATGTCTACCTGCAGATTAGACTGCTTGAATCTGAATCAGGATAATGTGTCTGAGTGGAGCAACATGTCTACCTGCAGATTAGACTAGTTGGCTCAGAATCAGGATAATGTGTCAGAGTGGAGCAACATGTCTACCTGCAGATTAGACTGCTTGAATCTGAATCAGGATAATGTGTCAGAGTGGAGCAACATGTCTACCTGCAGATTAGACTGCTTGAATCTGAATCAGGATAATGTGTCTGAGTGGAGCAACATGTCTACCTGCAGATTAGACTGCTTGAATCTGAATCAGGATAATGTGTCAGAGTGGAGCAACATGTCTACCTGCAGATTAGACTAGTTGGCTCAGAATCAGGATAATGTGTCAGAGTGGAGCAACATGTCTACCTGCAGATTAGACTAGTTGGCTCAGAATCAGGATAATGTGTCAGAGTGGAGCAACATGTCTACCTGCAGATTAGACTAGTTGGCTCAGAATCAGGATAATGTGTCAGAGTGGAGCAACATGTCTACCTGCAGATTGATGCTGCAGTCAGCCAGCACTATAAAAATCCAACTAAACTGACATCATAATCGTGTCATCAAAATGTAACTTGATCTTGCCATTAAATAGTTGCTCACTTGGCGTTGAACAACAATCACTCACTCACTAAGCAAAATATGATTACATTCAGTCAGTTATGTTTTATTTTAATTGTGATGTGTAAATATTTACCTCTGTATTATTTTTTCCATTTCAGGTCATTTAATTTCTGCTTGGTTACAACAAGAAGAAAAATATTAGAACTGCATTTTGACCTGAGTAACTTTGAAATGAAATATGGCAATGTTAAAAATGTGATTGTGGATGAAGCCCAAAATTTCAAAGATCGAGACGGAGACTGGTATGGACTAGCTTCTCATTTAGTCACTAGACATAACAATAATGACAATTGTTATGGATATTTCTGGGTGTTCATGGACTATTCTCAGAAAGTTCATAAATTTAAAGCTGGTCTTCCGTCCGTTATTGGAAAGAACAACTATATTCTGAGTGAAGTGTCAAGAAATTCTAAGGAAATTTTTGATTTTGCAAAACAGTTTTTAGATCCGGAGGAATCACATGACAACAGTGATACAACAGCTTTAAAGAGAATTGATAGTATGCCCCAACTGGGTCATGAATATTCATCAGGTCACGAAGTTGAAATAGTTAGATGTAAACCAGTCAACATCGAGAGTTCCATATCTAATGTTTTGAAACAAATCATGCAAAATGGCACAGATATTGGTGAGGTTGCCATTTTGGTTAGTAAAACCAAGGATAAACCACAGATTGAACATGCTGTCAAGGATATTCAACAAGAATCAAACATGAAAGACGATGTTTTTGTTGACACGGTTCATCGATTTAGTGGCCTTGACAAGTCGGCAGTGATTGGTGTGAATCCTTATGTAAATGAGGAGCATGCTAATTTTCAGAAATTTTTGCTCAACTTAGCTACTAGGGCTAAAGACAAATTGGTTATTATAACTACTTCTGATAATCTCAAATTATCTGAAAGTCTCAAATCAAAATAGTAATGTTTTACTGTGATCTCACCATTTGTTCACACCATCCAAGATGTCATTTGAAATTGTGTCATTGCTCTCAATCTATCATCATATCTAAATATTAATTTTTTTATTGCAACTTTTTTTTAATCAAAGGCTAAAGAGTATGTAGTAGTCAACAATATACCCAACCACAACAACATGAACCATTCCCCTGACAAACCCCTGAACACAGAAGTGACCAGCACAAATAGGTCCTGCCTTGGAACAGTCACAAAAATGTGGTATTGTTAAACCTAATCCTAACCCTCCCCTCTTTATATCTACTTGTACATCATGTAGGTCCCCTGCAGCCAAACAGATATTCACAAACTAAAAAGCACAGATTCGCTTCAATTCAAAAGACCACTTGACCTAAATTTGTTCTCCTTTTAATGTAGATTTTTTTTCTTTCCTCTATCTCCAACAAGTAACATGACAGGTGTCTTATAATAAACATCAACTTCTTACTCTTCTCGAGCACCTGGGTTCACCCTAATTGTTTTTTATGGGGTCTGTGTTGCTCATCTTTTAGTTTTCTGTGTTGTGTTTTGTTTTGTTTTTGTTAAGTTTGTCTTCATTCTATGACTTGAGCCCAGTGGTGCCTGTATCTCTGGTTTGTCCATTCTTGATTGCCCCCATCCTCTGTATCCCACGACTGGTCACATTCTGATTCTGTCTACTCATAACTCATGAAATTTTGAAAGAAGATTTGCCATACTAAAATCTGATTGGTCCCATGGCGTTTGGAGGGCAGAAATTATTTGCATGTAAATTACATTCTGTTGGACCAGAAAATTATTTGATTAGTATAAAGTGTAAAAACATTGTTTTTGTTAAATTTTTTTTTTTTTTTTTTTTTTTTTTTTTTTTTTTTTTTGTGAGCTACTGAGCAATGGTAAATTTTAGTAATGGAATGTTGCAATAACAACTTCTAAATGCCAAATCAGTAACTGGACAACTCCGAATTGAATGTAATTGTTTCAATTGACCCACTGGTTATGAGCAGAGGGTATCATTGCTAACAGGCCTTGGCAATTGTCAATATATGTTTATCAAGTATGTAGCCTGATAATGCAATTCACAACTGTGAAGATTAAAAGGAAATTTTGCATAGTAACAGTAATATATATACATTATACAGAGAGGAAGACATGATACATGTAATCCTGTGCCTATGTCATTAAGTACTCAGAAAGATTTTAGTTTTAGTTTTCCATCCCACCTTGTTATTGATATCATTACTTTATTATGAACATTGTGTAACTTGCAATAACACTTCATTCCCAGAAGGGACTGTCGTGGATGTGATCGTATGGTGGTTGGATATGTGCAATCAGTGCCTATCACCACTTAAATTGTGAGTTCGAACCCTGTTCATGGTGAGGTGTACTTGATACAACATTATGTGATAAAGTTTGTCAGTGACTTGTGACAGGTCGGTGGCTTTCTCCGGATACTCTGGTTTCCTCCACCCATAAAACTGGCTGCCACAATATAACTGAAATATTGTTGAAAGTGGCATTAAACACCATATGATAAACCAACCAAGCCAAACCAGAAACTTATGTCAATCTATATCTTTGGTTTGCTAATTTGGTGTATCTTATTTTACCCACCACAACAAAGTTTTGGAGCTATACTGGTTTCAAAGTATCGTCTGTCTGGAGCAGAAGTTTTTTACCTACATAATTTGTATGAATATGTGTTAGGACATGGCGGAGTGTCACATAAAAGAATGAGGTCACTGTGATTTTGATCTTTGACTACAAGGTCAAATAATTGATATTTTTTTGTTTGTGACCGAACTTTTTTGTGTTAGGCACAGTGCCTTCCTATTTTGTAGGTACAAAAATGTATATGTATGAAGATATGGCAGGGTGTCAAATATCTTATTTGAGATCACTTAACATTTACAGCATTAACATTGGCAGCATTTAGATTTTAGATTAATTTTTTTTCATTTCTTTGTCTATGAATATGAATATATGTTAGTATTAAGGTTAAAATGTGCTGTCTCAGCATGTACATGCAGGGTTCGACATTAACGGTTGTCCGATTGCCCGGGGCAAGTAAAATGTATCTTCGGGCAAGTAAAAACGGCACCCAACTTGTCCGAACGGGCAAGTGAAAATGATTCGGTGATATGTTCAATTCCTGAAGAGCAAAATAATTAATATTGAATTATTCAGTGTTGGAAGTCGCTGCGAATTTTACCTAAACATTGTGTCGTATGTATCGTGTATTTTACGCCTTTTTGTTTTATTTTGTTGACTACGGAATTCCCCTTTCTCAAATAAAGATCATGTTATTTATATTAGCCAATCGCGAATGCCTAATTAGGAGGCGGCGCTGCATCAACATCGTATTTATTTTTGCTGGCCAATGAAAAGCTCAAGTTATTTGCGGTGTTCTAATTTTAGAAAATTATCCCTGATATGTATTGCCTTTGCGATCAAAATATTGAAAGCGTGATAGATTACTGGAATCAAAATTCAAACAAACTATACAGTCGTTGTCAGTCTATAATAAGGAACATTTATACTTAAATTTTCTAACAAAAATATTTCAGAAATACTCATCAATCACCCGTATTTATAAAACTGTCATATTCCCGCAAATTGATAGGTACGTAATTATATAGCCAAATGATGCACTAACACTATGCCCACATTATAAGGTGTAAATAATTAATATGAGGGGTTATTCTACTCTATGACCGGTCATTGTAGATTTCATAGTTCTGCACTACATGCATATATGGCACTTAAGAATTCGGGCTAGTAGTTTACAGTTTCGGGCAAGTAAAATCAATATGGCACTTGCCCGAATGGACAAGTTGGTCAAAAAGTTAATGTCGAACCCTGACATGTATATATATTTTTTAAATTTGTTTATTTCAACTACAGGTATTTGTTTGTAATTGATTGTTTACCAGTATTATGCTTTGCTGAAAGAAAAGGAAACCATATATTTTAGTGACATATATCATGATTTTTTTTAATTTAATATTTTTTATACAAGTGCTATATACAAAATGTATGGACTGTTATTATGAACATTTACATTTTTAATAAAAATTATATATTACTTTTGATTAAGATAAGGTTTCGTTCTTTACTGTTTTATAAACAATAACATACAAAAATCCTGTATCTAATTCCATCATGCATATGGAGTTTACATAAATCGTACGGTATGCTCGAGCTTGCAGTTTGTACTTTGACTTTTTATGTCATTGTCTTCTGAGTACTAAACTATTAAGTCAAAGACTTTTAAAGAATCGTCTTTTCATGTCTTTCAAAAAGTATTTTTTAGAAGAAATCAACACCTTATGATCAAAAATACATTTCGTCCAGTTGTGGAAAACAGGACCAAAAAAAAGCAAATAAGTACAGTCAAATCTACCTTAAAGGGCGGCTCCTCATTTTCGCCATTAATGAATAGTGTATATAATTTTAGCCTGTATATACATGTAAATGGAAACTGCTCATAAAGGGTACATTTTCAGGTACCCTTGAGTGCCCTTTATATACAGGTTTGACTATATTTGTAAAGTGGGTGAATGAAACCATGGGAGCCTCTGATTTCATATCAATACATTTGCTAGTCCCAATTCCAAATCAATAATAAGGGTTATGATGCACAATCTTTAGATTTCTGTGTAGTGTAGATTATTGTTTCACTTTTTGGCCCTTGTATTATCTCCTTTTATTTACCCCCTTCATATCTTCACACTTTTTCTTACAGTGTAATTATATAAGCATTCTCCTGTCCCAGGCATGATGGCCTTCATGGAGTCTATATTATACCCCCACTAACGAAGTAGGGGTGTATAGTATTCAGGAAGTCCATCCAATCATCCTAGCATCCGCATCTTCAATCCTTTAATTTACCTCTCTGAAATCAGTGATCAGATTTAAATGAAACTTCCAGAGACGTTTTAGTCATTTGTATGGCATTGTGCACTTCCTAATAGATTTTTTTTTATATCAGAATGATTCTGTTGGTTTCCCACATCAGACAACAAACTTCTCTATTACATCTATATGAGAGAGAAGACATTATCTGTGCACATCTCCTTTGAAACCAGTGAATAGATTTCAATAAGACTTTCAGGGATTATATAGTTATTACAATTATGAAAAGAAAAATTAAACAGTGACCATAAATAATTGCACCAATATCAACAAATCAAACAACTACTTCTCTGCTCAAATCACTGAAAACAAAAAAGACCATGACATATGAGATGGAAATCCAGGTCCTTGCTTGAGACAGGCACAAAAACGACCATGTTAATCAGGTTAATAGGATCCCAACCATCCACTCTTGATTATTGTATCTCCAATGGCAATCTGCATGGAATCGCTTTCACTAGAAAAGACCACACACTATCATAAAAATGAAGACATGCATCGAGAAATAAAAGAAGCGAATGTACCTTGAGTAGTCATTAACAGTTCATTTATAAATGTAACTGAGGTGATGTCTATTTCTGGCTGTTGCTGTGAGAAAAGTTTAAAGATACCAAAGAGGTAAATGAAAGACAGACAATACAATGACCAAACGATAAAGGACAAAGGGAGTAACAATGATCTACAAAACATAGCGCAACATATGAGCAACACAAACCCTACTAAAAATCTGGGATGAAGTCATGTGCTCCGGAAGGGTAGCAGTTTCTGCTCCACTACTGGCACCCCTCGTGTTACTCAAATTCGTGGAAATAAAAAAAGATGGAACTAACTGCCAGAAAATATCCGTTTATATACTAATTATTTTAATGAAGAGCATATGAAAGGAAATGGGTTCTACCAGGCTTAAATTAAATCACATACATGTATATGTAAGTGCAAAATCATCTTTGATTTGAAATATTTATTGACTTCATTTGATTCTTTTTTTTATGTCCCCGCCTCTAAGTGGCCGGGACATATAGTGTTACCCATGTCCGTAATTCCGAAATAAAACAGTTGTCTTTTTTTCATTATGCTTCAAGATATTGACTTGATCTTGGGTATGTGGGTGTATAATGATAAGTTACAGATCAAGGTTACGTTTAGTTTCGGTCCAATGATTTTTGGCCAAGTTATGGCCCTTGGACTTTGAAATTTGGCTAAATATTTAGTTGTCACCACTTTTTTTCGCTATGCTTGGAGATATTGACTTGATTTTTTGGTATATGAGTATATAATGATGAGTTACAGATCAAGTTTACATTTCGTTGTGGTCCAATGATTTTTTGGCCGAGTTATGGCCCTTGGACTTTGAAATTTGGCCAAATATTTAGTTGTCACCACTTTATTTCACTATGATTTGAGATATTGACTTGATTTTTGGTATGAGAGTATATTCATAAGTTACAGATCAACTTTGAAATTCGTTTTGGTTGAATGATTTTTGGCTGACTTATTATTATTATTATTATTGCAATTCTTCTATAGCGCTAAATCTAAAACAATATTACTCTAAGTGCATAAAATACAATATACATGTACAATAAAACATATATCAAGAATTGACACAATGAGATAAAAATTTCAAATTGAAAAACTAGTCCAAATCAAGAAATATATATACAACATATAAAATTATACGTAGGAATTAAAAAAAAAAAAAAAAAGAGAAAAGAAAAGGGAAAGAGAAATTGAACTTAGATATTTTTAAGAACAAAATATGATAGACTTTAGGTTAAAGTTAAAAAAAATATTACTGACACAATTTAGGCAAAAATATAGCTTTATCACAGAATAATGAACTTAGATATTATTAAGAACAAAATATGATAGACTTTAGGTTAATGTTAAAAATGTATATTGTCACAATTTAGGCAAAACTTTAGCTCTATGACAGAATAATGAACATAAAACAGATGATACCTTGTCATAAAACATACATGTAAGAAACACATCTCCTATTAAAACAGAGGGTATAAAAAGTCAATGGTACTATAACTGATATCACTGGAAAGAAAAGTTCATATTCAACAAAACAAATTTAAAAACTTAAAAACACTTGTCTGAAAAAATGAGTCTTTAGTTCCTTTTTGCAGCCGTCGGGCCTTGAAATTTGGCCAAATATTTAATTGTCACCATTTTATTTCACTATGATTTGAGATATTGACTTGATTTTTGGTATGACAGTGTATAATCAAAAGTTACAGATCATTTTGAAATTCATTCCGGTTGAATGATTTTTGGCCAACTTACAGCCGTTCGGCTTCTAAATTTTGCCAAATATTTAGTTGTCGCCACTTTTTTTCACTGATTTGAGATATTGACTTGATTTTTGGTATGTGAGTGTATAGTGAAGAGTTACCGATCAAGTTTGAATTTCGTTCCGATTGAATGATTTTGGGCTAATTTACGCACTTTGGACTTTTAACTTTGGCCAAATATTTAGTTGTCACCACTTTATTTCACTATGCTTTGAGATAATGACTTGATTTTTGGTTTGGAATTACAAGGATGAGTTACAGATCAAGTTTAGCTTTTGTTATTCTTAGCCTATTACTGAGGGAATTAAAAAAGGGTGAAACATTTGCGAGCCTCCTTAATATTCATGGCGGGGACATTCGTGTCGTTCTGACACATCTAATTTTTATTCGTATTTGCTATTAAAAAATATCTTAATATAGTAAAAGATATATATCCTGCTGCTTCACGGTTGTTGTCAAAGTGTTAGTATGCAGATGACTACATGATACTGTAAGACTGCATGCACCCTTTGGTTTTAAACAACAATCCCTCAGTCACGTTCCTGGTAATGTCATGACACACAATTCACAATATTAATATAATCACCTGGACTTGTAATTACTGTTCTAATCTCATATATTTTCAATTAATATATAGTAACCATTGTCTGAAATAGAACATATCATGTTTTTTTTTATTTGTCGGCATACTTACTCAACTTAATATGTCAGAACATATTAATATTCAGTCAAACCTGTCCATGTTGTCACCTCTATAAAGCAGTCACGTTATTACAAATTAAACTCCATGGACAATTACCACTACTAAAAATATAATATAAGGCTAATTTACTTAATCATCCTTCTTTCTACCATTTAGATATGTGGCATATCATATACTGGTAATTGCAAGCATTATTAGCTTTGATAAAATTGGGGTCATGACCTTATGTTGTTCTAATAATAGGCTTCAGTAATGTTTCTACAATATATCCCTCATCCATCATCTCCTCTCCGCGTGACAATCGAAACATCTCATTACCACCTTATTACCGACATGATGTATTGTTTTATAGATTTGTTCCCGCCACGAATATAGCTGAAGTGACGTTAGGCAACAATCAATCAATAAATTTCAAAGATGTTGTAATGACGTCATGTTTGTCCTGAGAGCTGGTAAGACTCAATTTCTCTAAAGGTATTGGACAGAAAAATGTTGCTGACAGATGCTTCAATAAAAACATGGATATCAAATTTAGTGCGCACGACGCATTAATTGGATTTTTATGTCAAGGGTGTCCCATATTTTATATCTACCATGTGAGCAGATTACTAAGAAGAGTTTGAAGACACCAAAGGGGCAATCAGAATCCGTATATCGAAGAAGAACAGACAACACAATGGCCAAAAAGAAAAAGGACAAACAACGATCTACAAAACATACATATAAAACTGAAGATCGAGTAGCACGAACCCCATTAAAACTTATCCTGTTTAGACCCTTGGGTGTTCCTTCTCCCAAATTTTTTTTTTAAATTATTTGGCTTTTCAATCTTTTGACTGAGCGTATCCGATAAAGGTTATTCCAGAAACGCGTCGAGCGCACTAAATTAGATATCTACGTTTCTATATTTCATTGTGATAAAGCAAAATACAGTGCAATCAAATAAATTATTACAAATGTAGATATTGATATGTTCTGTGCCGGAGAATGGGAATACCTTGCACATATTCTCTGGACATTAAAAACAAAGTATTTCGCCATAATGTAAACAATAAAAAAAGGTAGATCACGAATGTTCGTCTTAATTTACATTGAACAATTCCTTTGCTATAAACAAGTACATCTTCTTGATATTAGTTTTTGTTAATCATTTCGAATTAAAGTTGATAAAGTTTGGTCGAAAATATTGCAATAAAGTATGCAATCTTATTACAATATAGAGCGAGAAGGCGAGAAAAACAACGTGTTTTATAATGCGATAACTACATGATAATGAATTCGATGTATAGTGACTTGAAAAGGCAGTTCCAGCCTTCCGTAGATATATCATGCTTGTGAGAGCCATTTACGAAAAATACCCGTCGACAGACAATGAAACTTCGCCAATAGGCGATGTAAATTTAATCTCAAAACGGATAACAAATGGCAACTAGCCCACAGCTATGTCAGTCCACAAGAAACGTAACCCCATTAGAACACTTTGTACTGGATGTTAATTAGTTCAGCTGTGTTTTTAAAGAACACGTGTTGAGTGTACAGCCGTGCGAGTTAGCAAACATGATTCTCTACTTTCATAGACTATTTTTACCATATCACATTAACATGCAATTGTAGATAATTACTTGCAAATGAAATGAGCCAATCTAATCTATTTGACAACTTTACCAGTTATTTACACAAGGTCAGACCGTTTCTTTCCTTTAAGTCTCTCCGGGTCTATCAAACAATACAACAAGTCGTTAACAGCCATTAACAGTCAATCAAATAATTTGTCAGTATTCATGTATTATAATAGCCTCAATTAAGGATTTGTAAAGTATACATGTGGGTAGGAAAATATATGAAGTCATGTGCTACCGTATCCCCTTTCTTAATTATTGTGTTAAATGTTATCCTAGGATAGGACAGGACCGTCTTAATAGCATTATAGGCCCCTGGGAAAAGCAGAACACTGGGAGGTCCCTACCTACACAACAATTCACAGGAATTAAAATGTAAATGATCGATAAAATTAAACATATTTTATTGTATTGGTATTTCCCAAAAATAAATCAGTGTTAACATTAACAAACATGCTGTGCACAATATACATAGATTAGCATGGGGCCCCGGGCAACTGCCTAATGTGTCCATACGTTAAAACGGCACTGGGATATGGGCATAATGTACGATTTTCAACTCCAATGAAATTGGAATTCGTACCTAACAAGTTCATTTCAACTTACCCTTTGTTTTATGAAAAGACGCTTTCGTTTTTTACAAGCAAAGTTTGAAGTTTTAGCTCATTGTCTATCTAGCATCTACTTATAATTAATTGCTATCACCAGTTTGAACTATATTCTTCATTATAGGCAGATATGTTTATTTTGACATTTTATGCGAAATATGCTATGTAAACATTTCAAAACTTCATCATTTCAAATTATGAGAAGAAAGTTTAAATAGTGATTGTCAACAATTACACCAATATCTACAGAACAAATAATACACCTTTATCCTAAATGAACTCAATGTCGTTTTTCAGAAAACTATCGTATAAAAATTACATACTGGTGGTGCAAGTCGTTTCATAAATTAATTTGGAGAATGCAAGAACATGTTCAACCCCTCCCACCACACAATTTTCAGCTGAAAATGTGAAATGGATCGATTGATTACTGGTTATTTAACGTCCAGCGGCAAATATTTCTTGATTTATATGAGTGATGGATGGAAGAACGAAGGACTTAGATTGTCACTGGAAAAGTATGGACAGTTAGAGTAGAAATAAAAAAGTATGGACAGTTAGAGTAGAAACAAAATAGTATGGACAGTTAGAGTAGAAACAAAAAAGTATGAACAGTTAGAGTAGAAACAAAATAGTATGGACAGTTAGAGTAGAAACAAAATAGTATGGACAGTTAGAGTAGAAACAAAATAGTATGGACAGTTAGAGTAGAAACAAAATAGTATGGACAGTTAGAGTAGAAACAAAAAAGTATGGACAGTTAGAGTAGAAACAAAATAGTATGGACAGTTAGAGTAGAAACAAAACAGTATGGACAGTTAGAGTAGAAACAAAAAAGTATGGACAGTTAGAGTAGAAACAAAAAAGTATGGACAGTTAGAGTAGAAACAAAAAAGTATGGACAGTTAGAGTAGAAACAAAAAAGTATGGACAGTTAGAGTAGAAACAAAATAGTATGGACAGTTAGAGTAGAAACAAAACAGAAGCCTTTTGTAGCGGCTACAATGCGCTTTGTTTCATTACTAAATATACAAAAGAGATCTTTAACGTGCAAAAGGAGGAGGTGGCATTCTCCAAACACGTGTCGGACAATGATCCATTGATATATACATTTGTAGATATTTTACTTTTCAAGTATAACAAAGTACACATAATTTAGGACGGTATGCATGTTTTCTTATAATCAAATCCAGTAGAAAATATAAACTCGTCTTTTCACGGTTCACAGAAAACACAATTACATTGTGTTTATTTCCTTAGGTATATTTATTCTGTTGCTCTGTCAAAAAAAAAGATCCATACTTTTATAACTTCCGTCCAACTTCAAAACCTTTATTTTGCAGGGCATTTAAAGAGTTCGAATGATTTAAAGAGTTAGAATCTGGTTGATATCGATGTGATTTGCGTGTATTTCTATTATTCGTACAATTTTACCTCACCTATGAATTAATGTTCCTACATTTCTTGTTTTATTGGAATTTTTATTAAACACTGTATCTGTTTGAAGGTATAATAATCCCATATCGAACCATCATATCGAAATGCCACTGGGTTATTGATATGGTAAATACGACACTGTCACTACGATATAAATATTCACTATTATTGATTCTTGTAAGATTCTGGTGTGGCTTTCTTTTCAGCAGACAACTGTTTCTATGGCAACAAAATCGTTGAAATGCGCAAGTCCATTATGATGTGTTATGATATGGTAAAGATTGAGTGAATAATACACACAGGGGATAATTATTGATATATTACAATCCGATATATATACAAAAATAGTGTAAAGAATTAAAATGTGAGTATTATAATTATAGAAGTGTATTACAATCGATTTTTTTTAAACTGTTGATGTGTAATAATTTTACGAAAAAATATATCGTTATTCTTAACACAAAGATTATCGTGTACATGTAATTTAGGCACTTCCGGCTTCTTATCTGGTATATGTCTTGTTGGCCTTTTTACATATTCAAAGAGTCATAATTGTGCATGGAAATATGGAGAATAATTCTAACTGTTGCCTGGAAGTAAACACATAATGTATAATGATTTATTGTTGAGCCGTACAAAATGGCAATTAAAACGCAATCACTGTGAAAGCAATGCATATACTACTCAACCCCATGATGTGTCTTTAATAGTCAGTCATAATTAAATGTATTGGGCAGGTGCAGGTTGGTAAGGTATTTGCAACAAAAATATTTTGCAAGTACACTCGGTTTTTTTTTTAAACAACGATTTGCGACCACGAAAGATAATGCATTCAACACTCGGGTGATAAAAACAAAGTTAAGAACCGTGGGGACCGTGTTGTTGGTTACATATGTTTCACAGCAAGTCAATTAACCTGGGAACACCCTGAAGAAATAATTGGGCCACTCTATGCTCAATGTGTAATGTATAGTTATTCTGAAATGTCAAGGTCATATTATAACTTCAGTTGAGACTTGCCACCTCCATTGTATGTACTTCGTGAACTGTTTTATGGTCAGTATGTACATGTACATGATCGTATTGGCGCGACATGACCAGGGGTCCCGAGCAGGGGTGTACTATTAATGAATATAAAATTACATACTTGTGGAAGAATAGATGAGAGTTTATAAAAATAAGAATATAGAAAATGAACAATTAAATTACACAATAAATACTGTAGTTGTGAAATCTGCTGTAGTATATAATTCATTCTGTGGTGTGTCGTCTGCTGCTAGATATAATTCATACTGTGGGATGTCGTTTGCTGTAGTATACAACTCATACTGTGGGATGTCGTCTGCTGCAGTGTATAACTAATACTGTGGGATGTGGTCTGCTATAATATACAACTCTTACTGTGGGGTGTCGTCTGTTGTAGTATATAACTAATACTGTGGGATGTGGTCTGCTATAGTATACAACTCATACTGTGGGGTGTCGTCTGCTGTAGTATACAACTCATACTGTGGGATGTGGTCTGTTGTAGTATATAACTAATACTGTGGGATGTGGTCTGCTATAATATATAACTCATACTGTGGGATGTCGTCTGCTGTAGTATACAACTCATACTGTGAGATGTGGTCTGTTGTAGTATACAACTCATACTGTGGGATGTGGTCTGCTATAGTATACAACTCATACTGTGGGGTGTCGTCTGCTGTAGTATACAACTCATACTGTGGGATGTGGTCTGTTGTAGTATATAACTAATACTGTGGGATGTGGTCTGCTATAAAATATAACTCATACTGTGGGATGTCGTCTGCTGTAGTATACAACTCATACTGTGAGATGTGGTCTGTTGTAGTATATAACTAATACTGTGGGATGTGGTCTGCTATAGTATACAACTCATACTGTGGGATGTCGTCTGCTGTAGTATGCAACTCATATTGTGAGATGTGGTCTGTTGTAGTATATAACTAATACTGTGGGATGTGGTCTGCTATAATATATAACCCATACTGTGGAGTGTCGTCTGCTGCTGTATATAACTCATACTGTGGGATGTCGTCTGCTGTAGTATACAACTCATACTGTCGGGTGTCGTCTGCTGTAATATACAACTCATACTGTGGGGTGTCGTCTGCTGCTGTATATAACTCATACTGTGGGGGTGTCGTCTGCTGTAGTATATAACTTATACTGTGGGGTGTCGTCTGCTGTAGTATATAACTCATACTGTGGGGCGTCTGCTGCTGTATATAACTTATACTGTGGGATGTCGTCTGCTGGAGTAAATAACTCAGTGTGGGATGTCGTCTGCTGATGTATATAACTCATAGTGTGGGATGTCGTCTGCTGCAGTATACAACTCATACTTTGGGATGTCGGCTGCTGCAGTAAACAACTGATAGTGTGGGATGTTGGCTGCTGCAGTATACAACTCATACTGTGGGATGTCGGCTGCTGCTGAAGATGAAGTTCATAGACAAATAATAAAGGAAATGAATATTCATACTACAGAATAATATATAGTTATTGCACGAATATTGTTGAATGGTGTCACATTTAAAACAGAATGTTATATATAGTCCTAATGCACCGGATATTGTGAGTGCAATTAATATTCTGCTAGGACAAATATTCGTACAATAATCAATCACAGGGGGTAGGTGCGTCCGAAAAAAAAAAGAAAAAAAAATACTATATAATACTACAAGGGGGCGAACTCACTTGCTCCCATTTTTTTAAGTCGTCGTGTTAAATTGATCGTAACTTCGGAACGCCTTAATATTTTCAAAAAAATGTTTCCACCAGTCGAGAGGCAAGTAATTTTCCTTTCCAAAGAGACCCCAATTGTTAGTGTAGGCCTCCGAACTGCTGAGGTATCATACACGAACCAAAACAAAACGGCGTGAAAATCCGAAGTCGTACAAACGCTGGGATGACCACTTCCCATCTGTGTACAGACTTTCCCATGCGTAAACGAGTCATTTTGACTAGCTAAATACTTTCATCCATTCAAATTATGATAAAATTTCTTACCTTACGTCAATTTATATGTCCTTTAAGTCTGTTTTTGAAAGAAATCCCATTTGCATCCTTGACAAACGCCATAGACGTGAAAATTGAGAGAGTTCTAACGGGCTTTTTGATTGGCCGAAACACTCTTGATTGGCTGACCGCCAATCAAAAAGCCCGTTAGAACTCTCTCAATTTTCACGTCTATGGCGTTTGTCAAGGATGCAAATGGGATTTCTTTCAAAAACAGACTTAAAGGACATATAAATTGACGTAAGGTAAGAAATTTTATCATAATTTGAATGGATGAAAGTATTTAGCTAGTCAAAATGACTCGTTTACGCATGGGAAAGTCTGTACACAGATGGGAAGCGGTCATCCCAGCGTTTGTACGACTTCGGATTTTCACGCCGTTTTGTTTTGGTTCGTGTATGATACCTCAGCAGTTCGGAGGCCTACACTAACAATTGGGGTCTCTTTGGAAAGGAAAATTACTTGACTTTCGACTGGTGGAAACATTTTTTGAAAATATTAAGGCGTTCCGAAGTTACGATCAATTTAACACGACGACTTAAAAAAATGGGAGCAAGTGAGTTCGCCCCCTTGTAGTATTATATAGTATTTTTTGTTTATTTTTTTTTTTTCGGACGCACCTAGCCCCTGTGTAATCAATTAGAGCAGAGCTTTACAAAATGATGCGTGCACCATTTTATTATGTCGATGAAGTGCACACTAACTTTTAGTAATATTCTACATGAAATATTATACTGCTATACAATAAATACATATACATTGGACACGTTTTATACAATTTTATTCAGAATTAGTGATGACATGACTCATTCATCGACTAGGTTGCATAATTATGTTGTCTATTTTGTTTTGTTGGTGTTACAGGGTGGGTACATTTTAGAGAAAAGGATTATGATGCATAGTTATACTAAGCAATTCGTAATTATCATAATAATCTTTTTTATATACAAAAATGTATATTTGATAATGAAGCACATGCAAAGAACAAAACATGTTTAAGTCTCGCTTTTTCTGTGACCTCTACACCCAACTCAAAATAAGAGACCCCGAAGGTCAAATTGTAACTTGTAAATATTAGATATACAAGAACAATACTTTCGACATTATGGTACTCATCATATGCTATAATACCTCCATATCTTAATTTTGAGTTCTCATCGTATTTCGTCCTGCCAATTAGTAGAAGCACCAGTGTAGCGGTTGAGTTATTGACATACAAATTCTGTTAAATAGAGGTTTCGAAGTCGATATCTTGGGACACAAATAGCTGATAGTGAGTGATTGCTATTTAACAAGTAAGAAATGTTCAACTAGATTGTCACGGAAAGAACATGTTACTTTTTGACGAGATGATGAAGTCTGTGTTGTACTAGACCTACACGCTTGTTGGGGTTTTGTAGTGCCAGCTCACTGAAACAATAGTATAAATACTACATTACGATTTCTTATCTGAAGGGCTGGAACAAGTGTTGGGTCAAACCGAAAACTTAAACCCTAAGCAATGCATTATACCAATATAAATACAAATTTCGTGAGCATGACGCGTTTCTGGAATAACTTTCATCAGGTACACTCAAGGCACAAATATTTGAAAGCCAGATAACTTAAGTCTTTCAGAGCAAGTAAACTAAAGGGCTTAAACTGGAGAACCCGGTCCTGGTCACGTATGTCTGAAGGAGGAGAACATTAGTACATGTTTAGTTTACCGTGCAGTTAGAAATGCTATGTATGCAATTTACCAATGCAATACAGTGTTCTCTTTGTGAAATAATTTGTTTTTATAAATGCTCACTTCGCTCAGTAGCTTCAGAGTTTTCAAAGAAAAAATTCGCTCAGTAGCTTCAGAGTTTTCAAAACAATATCCAAATTTTGAAAGAATTCTTTTTATGAATTATTTGATGTCTTAAAATATTGACAGACTTTGGTTGTATTTAATGAGAGGCTAGTTTAAATTGATGTGTATATGAGTGGACAATAGAAACACATCCTCTACAAGTCTTTATTTGTTTAATAAAGCACCAGCCATGTCGCCATCAAATAAAAGATGCTTGGCTGATTCTAATTTCCTAGACTTCATTTCGATTATGATATGATTCTTCGACCACACGGACATGACTAAGCAAAACAAATTGACACGTCGCCACGTATGTTATTTTTTTCTACCGTAGACCTAGTGATTCGCAACTAATTGATCGTCATGCAACTTATTCGATATGTCCTTGGGTTAGATGTTTAACGCCTCTTTCAACCATATTTCAGTTGTATCGTTGCGGTCAGTTTTATTGGTGGAGGAAATCGGAGTATCCGGAGAAAGCCACCGACCTGTCGCAATTCACTGACAAACTTTATCACATTATGTTATATCGAGTACATGTAGCTTGAGCGGGACTCGAACTCACAACGTTAGTGGTGATAGGCACTGGTTGCACAGGTAGTTGCGAATCCAAGTACCATATGATCATGATCACAACGGCCCCGATATGTCATAAGTGTTCCCACATAGCTGAGATATGGCAAATCTTAACAACAAAGGCCTTCTGCTCCATCCTATTTATATTTAAACGATTGTTGATATTAGCTGCACCTGAATTGAACCGCTTTTAAGAGGTCAATTGTCTTATAAGACCACATTTTCTTGGTCTCAAAGGTGACTTTTTAGTACAGGTTTGACTGTATTAATAATTGTGTGTGTTTGGGAAGGGGGTCGTAAATCCAGTGGTATTATCTATATTTGATATACCTTTCAGTAGATATTAATGTACAATTCATTTTTATTGTTGTATTGATAAATATGTGTATAAATAATTCAATGCCGACAATTTAATTGATAAATCAATTAGGACATGAACATACTGTGAAAAACAATCTTTTGAAACGCATTTGTCTTGATATAATCATCAAATAGATTGATTGGGAAACTTTAATATTTTTTTCTGAATAGAGGAATTGGTCAGTGAATGCCTGTGAAATCTACATAACATCAAACCCTATATCGAATTTTCAACGTATAACGAAGGAAGATAATTATTAATTCGAAGTATTATTGATCGTTGGGTCCATTTAATTTGACACAATGACGTAGATGAGATATATTGGTATTTTCTTTGCCTTGTACATGTACCTCAGCAACGGTATCCTGTGGGGATTTGTAGAGAGCTAAAGGGATTATCTTGTTGTGAGCAGTTCGATATTGTGACACGACATTTTTCTGCTGTATCATTGCGACACAAATACTCTCTTTTATGGCGAGATGATTTTGATATCTGCTTTGTTGATTTTCTATAGTTTTGACTCTCTCTTCTAGAGGCAATTCACTTGTAGACATGTCACCCCCAAACTGACACATCGTCATGACCCTGAGACAATCATTGTTGGCCTTTGACCTTTCTCTGTCTAATGGAGAAGCAGACAATAACAATTACATGACCTTTATGGTGGTCTGACAGGGGATCGCCCTAACTAGCCGACATGGCTTAAGTGTTTAAGATTTTGTTATTCTCTAAACATTTGCTGTATTTGTTGATTAATTAAAGGAATGAAACACTTTTGTACAAATAAACGAAAACAATGATAATGAAACACATTTGTACAAATAAACGAAAACAATGATATTATGGGAATAGATGTTTGAATATTACAACTAATATTGCCGGCGAGAAAAATATTTACATCTTGTTTATATAAATGTTCTGTCTATCCTATGCCATATGGTTTAAGACATGTGGAGCGGGAGCTGTTCACCCTTCCGGAGCACCTGAGTTCACCCCTTTTAGTAGGGTTCGTGTTACTCGATCTTTAGTTTTTGTAGATTATTATTTGTCCTTTTGTCTTTTGTTCTTTTGGCCATTGTATTGTCTGTCCTCTGACTTACGGCTTCTGATTACCCCTTTGGTATTATCAGACTTCTCTGAATGGACATGCTTAATTAATAACGATTGTCATTTCTGTTTTTTATATACAAATATGTTTTATATGTCTTGAAGAATAAAAATAGAAACACACTGAAACCATCCTCACAAATGTTGACAGGTTTGGTCAGTAGCATCAGAATAATAAACTTTGGCCTGGAAACCCGGAAAAAGTTTAGACAGTTGACTAAGTGACTTCTGAAATTTTTAATATTTCATGCGAAAAGTCAGTTGTTGGTCCCACGAATTTTTGCTGGGTTGATGCTATTGTTATTTTATGGAGCTGAGCTGGCAATAGGAGCAGCAATGCTGTTTTCACCCTGGTTGAAAAGACAAATGCAGTAAAGGACAATATTTAAAATCTTCAGTTCATTCTTACAATATATTATAGAACATTTCTTGTTTGTTTGTGAGTTCGTTTGTCATGCTTTAGATTTATACATACAAAGAAAACTACTGAAGTTAATTTAATAAGAATTTGTCATAGCATTCCCTTTGGTGAATCCCTGCCATTATGCGTCATTTCTTAATGAAACTAATCTTACTTTTTGCACAACATTTGAGAATTGCATTTCAAGCCTTAATCACTGCATGGATTTATCTAGAATTCTATTCAATCTTAATTCTGTTCTCAAAGTATACCTTATTGTATGGCTGGAGGAGATATATTCTTCCCAAATGATTTTATATTCAGTGATGTCTTCCGTATGTGTCTATTAAACCATTATACTTTTTGGTATATTGTTTTAGGTTTATAATAAAGACAAGATGGAAGTGTGAGTAATATGACTACGATCTAACATGGAAGGTGTCTCACTATACAGAATTATATTTATACTGGTGTATTACCATTATAAAGGTAAGTGTGAGTAATATGACTACGATCTAACATGGAAGGTGTCTCACTATACAGAATTATATTTATACTGGTATATTACCATTATAAAGGTAAGTGTCAGTAATATGACTACGATCTAACATGGAAGGTGTCTCACTATACAGAATTATATTTATACTGGTGTATTACCATTATAAAGGTAAGTGTCAGTAATATGACTATGATCTAACATGGAAGGTGTCTCACTATACAGAGTTATATTTATACTGGTGTATTACCATTATGAAGGTAAGTGTCAGTAATATGACTATGATCTAACATGGAAGGTGTCTCACTATACAGAGTTATATTTATACTGGTGTATTACCATTATAAAGGTAAGTGTCAGTAATATGACTACGATCTAACATGGAAGGTGTCTCACTATACAGAGTTATATTTATACTGGTGTATTACCATTATGAAGGTAAGTGTCAGTAATATGACTATGATCTAACATGGAAGGTGTCTCACTATACAGAATTATATTTATACTGGTGTATTACCATTATAAAGGTAAGTGTCAGTAATATGACTATGATCTAACATGGAAGGTGTCTCACTATACAGAGTTATATTTATACTGGTGTATTACCATTATAAAGGTAAGTGTCAGTAATATGACTATGATCTAACATGGAAGGTGTCTCACTGTACAGAGTTATATTCATACTGGTGTATTACCATTATAAAGGTAAGTGTCAGTAATATGACTATGATCTAACAGGGAAGGTGTCTCACTGTACAGAATTATATTTATACTGGTGTATTACCATTATAAAGGTAAGTGTCAGTAATATGACTACGATCTAACATGGAAGGTGTCTCACTGTACAGAATTATATTTATACTGGTGTATTACCATTATAAAGGTAAGTGTCAGTAATATGACTACGATCTAACATGGAAGGTGTCTCACTATACAGAATTATATTTATACTGGTGTATTACCACTATAAAGGTAAGTGTCAGTAATATGACTACGATCTAACATGGAAGGTGTCTCACTATACAGAATTATATTTATACTGGTGTATTACCATTATAAAGGTAAGTGTCAGTAATATGACTACGATCTAACATGGAAGGTGTCTCACTCTACAGAGTTATATTTATACTGGTGTATTACCATTATATAGGTAAGTGTCAGTAATATGACTACGATCTAACATGGAAGGTGTCTCACTATACAGAATTATATTTATACTGGTGCATTACCATTATAAAGGTAAGTGTCAGTAATATGACTATGATCTAACATGGAAGGTGTCTCACTATGCAGAATTATATTTATACTGGTGCATTACCATTATAAAGGTAAGTGTCAGTAATATGACTATGATCTAACATGGAAGGTGTCTCACTATACAGAATTATATTTATACTGGTGTATTACCATTATAAAGGTAAGTGTCAGTAATATTACTATCTCTTATGGAAGGTGTCTCACTATACAGAGTTATATTTATACTGGTGTATTACCATTATAAAGGTAAGTGTCAGTAATATGACTACGATCTAACATGGAAGGTGTCTCACTGTACAGAATTATATTTATACTGGTGTATTACCATTATAAAGGTAAGTGTCAGTAATATGACTACGATCTAACATGGAAGGTGTCTCACTGTACAGAATTATATTTATACTGGTGTATTACCATTATAAAGGTAAGTGTCAGTAATATGACTACGATCTAACATGGAAGATGTCTCACTGTACAGAATTATATTTATACTGGTGTATTACCATTATAAAGGTAAGTGTCAGTAATATGACTACGATCTAACATGGAAGATGTCTCACTATACAGAATTATATTTATACTGGTGTATTACCATTATAAAGGTAAGTGTCAGTAATATGACTACGATCTAACATGGAAGATGTCTCACTGTACAGAATTATATTTATACTGGTGTATTACCATTATAAAGGTAAGTGTCAGTAATATGACTATGATCTAACATGGAAGGTGTCTCACTCTACAGAGTTATATTTATACTAACCATATGATGTTAATTAAGGTCATGGTTTGGTTTATAGTGTTTAACACCACTTTCATCAATATTTCAGCTATATCGTGCTGGTCAGTTTTATTAATGGGGGTACCGGAGTACACAGAGAAAACCACCGACCTGTCGCAAGTGACTAACAAACTTTACCACATAATGTTGTATCGAGTACACCTCGCCACGAACGGGATTCGAACGCACAACTTTAGTGGTGATAGGCACTGATTGCACAGGTAGTTGTAAATCCAACTACCATACGATCAAGACCACGACGACCACAGTTAATTAAAGTACATGTGTTTGAATATACCACATTATCATTGTAAGGGCAAATGTTTAAACATATGTTATGGTTTGTTGTAGTACAATGTTGTTGAAACTTGGTATATTTTGTTGTTTCAAGACAACCAATCTAATTAGATTGCACGTCAACCAAATATTGTCTAATTGTCGGTGGTTAAGGAATGAAATTATCACAATTGCTTAATAATTGTCATCCATCTAAAATCTACTAAGGTGGATGTGTATAATTTGTTAATGTGCTAGCTATTAAGCACAAATAATTAATTGTTGAAACAAGAGTAACATGAGGGGTGCTACTTGTGGAGCAGTAAGTGCTACCCCGTTTTTCATGGGGTTCGTGTTCCGCAATCTGTGTAGTGTTTTGTAGATCATTGTTTTTCCTTTTTTTCTTTTGGCCATTGTATTGTCTGACCTTCTTTGACGTACGGTTTCTGGTTACCCCTCTGGTATCTTCTAACTTTTGGTCATCGTATTGTCTGACCTTCTTTGACGTACGGTTTCTGGTTACCCTTTTGGTATCTTCTAACTTTTGGTCATCGTATTGTCTGACCTTCTTTGATGTACGGCTTCTGGTTACCCCTTTGGTATCTTCTAACCTTTGACCATTGTATTGTCTGACCTTCTTGACGTACGGCTTCTGGTTACCCCTTTGGTATCTTCTAACCTTTGACCATCGTATTGTCTGACCTTCTTTGACGTACGGTTTCTGGTTACCCCTTTGGTATCTTCTAACTTTTGGCCATCGTATTGTCTGACCTTCTTGACGTACGGCTTCTGGTTACCCTTTTGGAATCTTCTAACCTTTGACCATTGTATTGTCTGATCTTCTTGACGTACGGCTTCTGGTTACCCCTTTGGTATCTTCTAACCTTTGACCATCATATGTCTGACCTTCTTTGACGTACGGTTTCTGGTTACCCCTTTGGTATCTTCTAACTTTTGGCCATCGTATTGTCTGACCTTCTTGACGTACGGCTTCTGGCTACCCCTTTGGTATCTTCTAACTTTTGGTCATCGTATTGTCTGACCTTCTTGACTTACGGCTTCAGGTTACCCCTTTGGTATCTTCTAACCTTTGACCATTGTATTGTCTGACCTTCTTGACGTACGGCTTCTGGTTACCCCTTTGGTATCTTCTAACCTTTGACCATCATATGTCTGACCTTCTTTGACGTACGGTTTCTGGTTACCCCTTTGGTATCTTCTAACTTTTGGCAATCGTATTGTCTGACCTTCTTGACGTACGGCTTCTGGTTACCCTTTTGGAATCTTCTAACTTTTGGCCATTGTATTGTCTGACCTTCTTGTCTTACGGCTTCTGGTTACCCCTTTGGTATCTTCTAATCTTTGACCATTGTATTGTCTGACCTTCTTGACGTACGGCTTCTGGTTACCCCTTTGGTATCTTCTAACCTTTGACCATCATATGTCTGACCTTCTTTGACGTACGGTTTCTGGTTACCCCTTTGGTATCTTCTAACTTTTGGCCATCGTATTGTCTGACCTTCTTGACGTACGGCTTCTGGCTACCCCTTTGGTATCTTCTAACTTTTGGTCATCGTATTGTCTGACCTTCTTTGACGTACGGCTTCTGGTTACCCCTTTGGTATCTTCTAACTTTTGGGCATCGCATTGTCTGACCTTCTTTGACGTACGGTTTCTGGTTACACCTTTGGTATCTTCTAACTTTTGGTCATTGTATTGTCTGACCTTCTTTGACGTATGGCTTTTGGTTACACCTTTGGTATCTTCTAACTTTTGGTCATCGTATTGTCTGACCTTCTTTGACGTACGGTTTCTGGTTACCCCTTTGGTATCCTCTAACTTTTGACCATCGTATTGTCTGACCTTCTTTGACCTACGGCTTCTGGTTACCCCTTTGGTATCTTCTAACTTTTGACCATTGTATTGGCTGACTTTCTTTGACGTACGGCTTCTGGTTACCCCTTTGGTATCTTCTAACTTTTGGTCATCGTATTGTCTGACCTTCTTTGACGTACGGTTTCTGGTTACACCTTTGGTATCTTCTAACTTTTGGCCATTGTATTGTCTGACATTCTTTGACGTACGGCTTCTGGTTACCCCTTTGGTATCTTCTAACTTTTTGGCCATTGTATTGTCTGACCTTCTTTGACGTACGATTTCTGGTTACCCCTTTGTTATCTTCTAACTTTTGACCATTGTATTGTCTGACCTTCTTTGACGTACGGCTTCTGGTTACCCCTTTGGTATCTTCTAACTTTTGACCATTGTATTGTCTGACCTTCTTTGACGTACGGCTTCTGGTTACCCCTTTGGTATCTTCTAACTTTTGGTCATCGTATTGTCTGACCTTCTTTGACGTACGGCTTCTGGTTACCCCTTTGGTATCTTCTAACTTTTGGTCATCGTATTGTCTGACCTTCTTTGACGTACGGCTTCTGGTTACCCCTTTGGTATCTTCTAACTTTTGGCCATCGTATTGTCTGACCTTCTTGACGTACGGTTTCTGGTTACCCCTTTGGAATCTTCTAACTTTTGGCCATCGTATTGTCTAACCTTCTTGACGTACGGTTTCTGGTTACCCCTTTGGAATCTTCTAACTTTTGGCCATCGTATTGTCTGACCTTCTTGACGTACGGTTTCTGGTTACCCCTTTGGAATCTTCTAACTTTTGGCCATCGTATTGTCTAACCTTCTTGACGTACGGTTTCTGGTTACCCCTTTGGAATCTTCTAACTTTTGGCCATTGTATTGTCTGACCTTCTTTGACGTACGGCTTCTGGTTACCCCTTTGGTATCTTCTAACTTTTGACCATTGTATTGTCTGACCTTCTTGACGTACGGTTTCTGGTTACCCCTTTGGAATCTTCTAACTTTTGGCCATCGTATTGTCTGACCTTCTTGACGTACGGTTTCTGGTTACCCCTTTGGAATCTTCTAACTTTTGGGCATTGTATTGTCTGACCTTCTTTGACGTACGGCTTCTGGTTACCCCTTTGGTATCTTCTAACTTTTGACCATTGTATTGTCTGACCTTCTTGACGTACGGTTTCTGGTTACACCTTTGGTATCTTCTAACCTTTGGCCATCGTATTGTCTGACCTTCTTTGACGTACGGCTTCTGGTTACCCCTATGGTACATTCAAACCTATCTTCGAATTGCAATATTGACAGAGATTTATACACATTAATCTATTGCACATTTGTTCGATCGATTTAAAACTCGTTCAGTACAAGTTATCGATTGTGATATGCAGCAACTTGTCATGATTTTTAAATAAAACAAATTATAATATGCAATTTTCTTGAAATACTTGTATATTACCAGGAATTATATGTGATTACTCAATTTGATATACAAAATGTTAAAATGAATAATTATAATGGCCTAACAGATTTGCCTGAGGAATTGCCTATAAATCCCTTAACATAGCTTCACACAAGACTAATTTCTACAGTAAATCACGAACATGACGAATAGCATGTACATCTATTTCAGAACTAAATGTGCGTTTAGACTTTTATTATTATTATTATTATCATGCGATGCCACAAATCATTCCCTACTGGTTATAAGGTTGTTATGACTGGTTTAGTTTATGGTGTTTAACGTCATTTTCAACAATATTTCAGTTATATCGTGGCGGTCAGTTTTATGTTATGACTGGCCTGATGTTGTACAACTTGTATGATTATCATGACCATTTCTATTCTACATTGAATTATAAATAGCTCAGTTAAAATCTTATATCAAATAATTGATCTTGAGTTCACTGTCATATCACACAAAATACTTTATGTAAAGCTCGGACTTCTTAGAGGACACCATAAAACTATTAGAATTACCTTGTTTCTTCTCTTTTTAGACAATTTGGCAATTGTTCTGGGTTTAGAAAATATACGTACATTGTTGGAAAATTTTAAATTCATTTACACTCACTGCGAAACAGGACAAAAATGCTCGCCTAGAGTTCGATTTTCTACCTGTTTCTAAAGCTCGCACAAATACATTATATATTTTCCGACAATGTACGTATATTGTCTATATAAACACACCCCTTGTATAACTGTAAAAACAACCCTTGACTGTAATATCATACCATATACATTATTTTATTTGTTTTCATCCGGAGTTCCACTAACATTTACCGACATTCGATATATATGATCATGCCAGCGGTCACATTTCATACTAACATTCTGGAACAAACCTACAAAATCATTAGGTATTGAACAATACTGCGATTTTATGAAGAGATAGACTTCAGTATGAATGAAAGGTTTTCTGGCGTGGCCAGATACAGCGGATGTTGTTACTTGTTACAGGATCGTCAGATAAAAAAAGATTTAATAACCATATGATGTTAATTAAGGTTTAGGTTTGGTTTATGGTGTTTTAACACCACTTTCAACAATAGTTCAGTGATATCGTGGCGGAGAACACCACCGACCATGTCACTGACAAACTTTACCACATAATGTTGTATTGAGTACACCTCGCCATGAACGGGGTTTGAACTCACAGCTTTAGTGGTGATAGGCACTGATTGTACAGGTAGTTGTAAATCCAAATACCATACGGACAAGGCCAAGATGGCCCCTGTTCTAATTTAGGTACATGTGTTTAAACATATCACATTATCATTGTAAAATTGCAAATGTTTAAACATATGTTATGGTTTGTTGTCACCGCAACTACAATGTTGTAGTAAAATGTTGTTGAAACTGGGTACATTTTGTTGTTTCAAGACAACCAATGTAATTAGATTTAAAGACAACCAAGACAAGACTGTCCAATAGCTTGATAGTTGTCATCCATCTAAAGTATAATACCTGTAGTGTGGCTCTGTATAAATTGTTAATGTGTTAGGTATTACAAACAAATAATTTGTGGAACAGGAGTAACACGACGGGTGCTACTTGTGGAGCAGGAACTGTCACCTCGTTTTGTTTTGTGGGGTTCGTGTTGCTCAATCTGTGTAGTGTTTTGTAGATCAATGTTTGTCTTTTTTCCTTTGACCATCGTATTGTCTGACCTTCTTTGACTTGCGGCTTCTGGTTATCTCTTTGGTATATTCAAACCTTTCTTCGAATTACGATATTGACAGAGATTTATATACATTAATCCATTGCACATTTATTCGATCGATTTAAAACTCGTTCAGTACAAATTATCGATTATGATATTCAGCAACTTGTCATAATTTTCAAATTAAAAAAAAAAAAAAAATTGCAATTTTCTTATAATGCATGTATATTACCGGGAATGATATGTAAATACTTAATTTGATATGCAAAATGTTAATACACGTGTATAAATCATTTTAATGGCTGGGAATTATTTGTTTTACGAATTGCATTTAAAACCCTTAATGTAGCTTCAAACGGGACTCATTTCTGCAATAAATCACTAACATGACGAATAGTATAATCATGTATTTAAGAACTATTTGACTGTGTACACTTTTTTATTATTAATATGGGATGCGGTCAATCATTCCCAATTGGCTATAACTAAGATTGTTATGACTGGCATGAGGTTGTACAAGTTGTATGATTGTCATGGCCATTGCTGCTGAGAAATTTGTATTCTATAGTGAATTATAAATAGCTCAGTTAAAGTATTATATCAAATAATTGATCTTGCCCTCACTGTCATATTGCACAAGATACTGTTTGTTCAGATAGGTCAACCTTATATTGATGCCGTTTTCTGATATGTCATAAGCATATCTTTTGATTATTGGAGATGTGACAAAATCTGTCTTTCGAAAAAAGGTTCTACTCGGTTGTTGGTGGGATCTGCGTTTTAGATATCTGTATGATGTTGTGTTTTTTGTTTTGTTTGTCTTCGTCCTGTGCCTTGAGGACGGTCTGTATGATGTTGTGTTTTTTGTTTAGTTTGTCTTCGTCCTGTGCCTTGAGGACGGTCTGTATGATGTTGTGTTTTTTGTTTAGTTTGTCTTCGTCCTGTGCCTTGGGGACGGTCTGTATGATGTTGTGTTTTTTGTTTTGTTTGTCTTCGTCCTGTGCCTTGGGGACGGTCTGTATGATGTTGTGTTCCTGTGCCATGGGGACGGTCTATATGATGTTGTGTTTTTTGTTTAGTTTGTCTTCGTCCTGTGCCTTGAGGACGGTCTGTATGATGTTGTGTTTTTTGTTTAGTTTGTCTTCGTCCTGTGCCTTGGGGACGGTCTGTATGATGTTGTGTTTTTTGTTTTGTTTGTCTTCGTCCTGTGCCTTGGGGACGGTCTGTATGATGTTGTGTTTTTTGTTTAGTTTGTCTTCGTCCTGTGCCTTGGGGACGGTCTGTATGATGTTGTGTTTTTTGTTTTGTTTGTCTTCGTCCTGTGCCTTGGGGACGGTCTGTATGATGTTGTGTTTTTTGTTTAGTTTGTCTTCGTCCTGTGCCTTGAGGACGGTCTGTATGATGTTGTGTTTTTTGTTTAGTTTGTCTTCGTCCTGTGCCTTGGGGACGGTCTGTATGATGTTGTGTTTTTTGTTTTGTTTGTCTTCGTCCTGTGCCTTGGGGACGGTCTGTATGATGTTGTGTTTTTTGTTTAGTTTGTCTTCGTCCTGTGCCTTGGGGACGGTCTGTATGATGTTGTGTTTTTTGTTTTGTTTGTCTTCGTCCTGTGTCTTGAGGACGGTCTGTATGATGTTGTGTTTTTTGTTTTGTTTGTCTTCGTCCTGTACCTTGGGGACGGTCTGTATGATGGTGTGTTTTTTGTTTTGTTTGTCTTCGTCCTGTGTCTTGAGGACGGTCTGTATGATGTTGTGTTTTTTGTTTTGTTTGTCTTCGTCCTGTGCCTTGAGGACGGTCTGTATGATGTTGTGTTTTTTGTTTAGTTTGTCTTCGTCCTGTGCCTTGGGGACGGTCTGTATGATGTTGTGTTTTTTGTTTTGTTTGTCTTCGTCCTGTGCCTTGGGGACGGTCTGTATGATGTTGTGTTTTTTGTTTAGTTTGTCTTCGTCCTGTGCCTTGGGGACGGTCTGTATGATGTTGTGTTTTTTGTTTTGTTTGTCTTCGTCCTGTGCCTTGGGGACGGTCTGTATGATGTTGTGTTTTTTGTTTAGTTTGTCTTCGTCCTGTGCCTTGAGGACGGTCTGTATGATGTTGTGTTTTTTGTTTAGTTTGTCTTCGTCCTGTGCCTTGGGGACGGTCTGTATGATGTTGTGTTTTTTGTTTTGTTTGTCTTCGTCCTGTGCCTTGGGGACGGTCTGTATGATGTTGTGTTTTTTGTTTAGTTTGTCTTCGTCCTGTGCCTTGGGGACGGTCTGTATGATGTTGTGTTTTTTGTTTTGTTTGTCTTCGTCCTGTGTCTTGAGGACGGTCTGTATGATGTTGTGTTTTTTGTTTTGTTTGTCTTCGTCCTGTACCTTGGGGACGGTCTGTATGATGGTGTGTTTTTTGTTTTGTTTGTCTTCGTCCTGTGTCTTGAGGACGGTCTGTATGATGTTGTGTTTTTTGTTTAGTTTGTCTTCGTCCTGTGCCTTGGGGACGGTCTGTATGATGTTGTGTTTTTTGTTTTGTTTGTCTTCGTCCTGTGTCTTGGGGACGGTCTGTATGATGGTGTGTTTGTCGTTTTGTTTGTCTTCGTCCTGTGCCTTGAGGACGGTCTGTATGATGTTGTGTTTTTTGTTTTGTTTGTCTTCGTCCTGTGCCTTGGGGACGGTCTGTATGATGTTGTGTTTTTTGTTTAGTTTGTCTTCGTCCTGTGCCTTGAGGACGGTCTGTATGATGTTGTGTTTTTTGTTTAGTTTGTCTTCGTCCTGTGCCTTGAGGACGGTCTGTATGATGTTGTGTTTTTTGTTTAGTTTGTCTTCGTCCTGTGCCTTGGGGACGGTCTGTATGATGTTGTGTTTTTTGTTTAGTTTGTCTTCGTCCTGTGCCTTGGGGACGGTCTGTATGATGTTGTGTTTGTCGTTTTGTTTGTCTTCGTCCTGTGCCTTGAGGACGGTCTGTATGATGTTGTGTTTTTTGTTTTGTTTGTCTTCGTCCTGTGTCTTGGGGACGGTCTGTATGATGGTGTGTTTGTCGTTTTGTTTGTCTTCGTCCTGTGCCTTGAGGACGGTCTGTATGATGTTGTGTTTTTTGTTTTGTTTGTCTTCGTCCTGTGCCTTGGGGACGGTCTGTATGATGTTGTGTTTTTTGTTTAGTTTGTCTTCGTCCTGTGCCTTGGGGACGGTCTGTATGATGTTGTGTTTTTTGTTTTGTTTGTCTTCGTCCTGTGTCTTGGGGACGGTCTGTATGATGTTGTGTTTTTTGTTTAGTTTGTCTTCGTCCTGTGCCTTGAGGAAGGTCTGTATGATGTTGTGTTTTTTGTTTAGTTTGTCTTTGTCCTGTGTCATGGGGACGGTCTGTATGATGGTGTGTTTTTTGTTTAGTTTGTCTTCGTCCTGTGTCATGGGGACGGTCTGTATGATGGTGTGTTTTTTATTTTGTTTGTCTTCGTCCTGTGTCTTGAGGACGGTCTGTATGATGTTGTGTTTTTTGTTTAGTTTGTCTTCGTCCTGTGCCTTGAGGACGGTCTGTATGATGTTGTGTTTTTTGTTTTGTTTGTCTTCGTCCTGTGCCTTGAGGACGGTCTGTATGATGTTGTGTTTTTTGTTTAGTTTTTCTTCGTCCTGTGTCTTGGGGACGGTCTGTATGATGTTGTGTTTTTTGTTTTGTTTGTCTTCGTCCTGTGTCTTGGGGACGGTCTGTATGATGGTGTGTTTGTCGTTTTGTTTGTCTTCGTCCTGTGCCTTGAGGACGGTCTGTATGATGTTGTGTTTTTTGTTTTGTTTGTCTTCGTCCTGTGCCTTGGGGACGGTCTGTATGATGTTGTGTTTTTTGTTTAGTTTGTCTTCGTCCTGTGCCTTGAGGACGGTCTGTATGATGTTGTGTTTTTTGTTTAGTTTGTCTTCGTCCTGTGCCTTGAGGACGGTCTGTATGATGTTGTGTTTTTTGTTTAGTTTGTCTTCGTCCTGTGCCTTGGGGACGGTCTGTATGATGTTGTGTTTTTTGTTTAGTTTGTCTTCGTCCTGTGCCTTGGGGACGGTCTGTATGATGTTGTGTTTGTCGTTTTGTTTGTCTTCGTCCTGTGCCTTGAGGACGGTCTGTATGATGTTGTGTTTTTTGTTTTGTTTGTCTTCGTCCTGTGTCTTGGGGACGGTCTGTATGATGGTGTGTTTGTCGTTTTGTTTGTCTTCGTCCTGTGCCTTGAGGACGGTCTGTATGATGTTGTGTTTTTTGTTTTGTTTGTCTTCGTCCTGTGCCTTGGGGACGGTCTGTATGATGTTGTGTTTTTTGTTTAGTTTGTCTTCGTCCTGTGCCTTGGGGACGGTCTGTATGATGTTGTGTTTTTTGTTTTGTTTGTCTTCGTCCTGTGTCTTGGGGACGGTCTGTATGATGTTGTGTTTTTTGTTTAGTTTGTCTTCGTCCTGTGCCTTGAGGAAGGTCTGTATGATGTTGTGTTTTTTGTTTAGTTTGTCTTTGTCCTGTGTCATGGGGACGGTCTGTATGATGGTGTGTTTTTTGTTTAGTTTGTCTTCGTCCTGTGTCATGGGGACGGTCTGTATGATGGTGTGTTTTTTATTTTGTTTGTCTTCGTCCTGTGTCTTGAGGACGGTCTGTATGATGTTGTGTTTTTTGTTTAGTTTGTCTTCGTCCTGTGCCTTGAGGACGGTCTGTATGATGTTGTGTTTTTTGTTTTGTTTGTCTTCGTCCTGTGCCTTGAGGACGGTCTGTATGATGTTGTGTTTTTTGTTTAGTTTTTCTTCGTCCTGTGTCTTGGGGACGGTCTGTATGATGTTGTGTTTTTTGTTTTGTTTGTCTTCGTCCTGTGTCTTGGGGACGGTCTGTATGATGTTGTGTTTTTTGTTTAGTTTGTCTTCGTCCTGTGCCTTGAGGAAGGTCTGTATGATGTTGTGTTTTTTGTTTTGTTTGTCTTCGTCCTGTGTCTTGGGGACGGTCTGTATGATGTTGTGTTTTTTGTTTTGTTTGTCTTCGTCCTGTGCCTTGGGGACGGTCTGTATGATGTTGTGTTTTTTGTTTAGTTTGTCTTCGTCCTGTGCCTTGGGGACGGTCTGTATGATGTTGTGTTTTTTGTTTAGTTTGTCTTCGTCCTGTGTCATGGGGACGGTCTGTATGATGGTGTGTTTTTTGTTTTGTTTGTCTTCGTCCTGTGCCTTGGGGACGGTCTGTATGATGTTGTGTTTTTTGTTTAGTTTGTCTTCGTCCTGTGCCTTGAGGACGGTCTGTATGATGTTGTGTTTTTTGTTTTGTTTGTCTTCGTCCTGTGTCTTGGGGACGGTCTGTATGATGTTGTGTTTTTTGTTTTGTTTGTCTTCGTCCTGTGCCTTGGGGACGGTCTGTATGATGGTGTGTTTTTTGTTTTGTTTGTCTTCGTCCTGTGCCTTGAGGACGGTCGGTATGATGTTGTGTTTTTTGTTTAGTTTTTCTTCGTCCTGTGTCTTGGGGACGGTCTGTATGATGTTGTGTTTTTTGTTTTGTTTGTCTTCGTCCTGTGTCTTGGGGACGGTCTGTATGATGTTGTGTTTTTTGTTTTGTTTGTCTTCGTCCTGTGCCTTGAGGAAGGTCTGTATGATGTTGTGTTTTTTGTTTTGTTTGTCTTCGTCCTGTGTCTTGGGGACGGTCTGTATGATGTTGTGTTTTTTGTTTTGTTTGTCTTCGTCCTGTGCCTTGGGGACGGTCTGTATGATGTTGTGTTTTTTGTTTAGTTTGTCTTCGTCCTGTGCCTTGGGGACGGTCTGTATGATGTTGTGTTTTTTGTTTTGTTTGTCTTCGTCCTGTGCCTTGGGGACGGTCTGTATGATGTTGTGTTTTTTGTTTAGTTTGTCTTCGTCCTGTGCCTTGAGGACGGTCTGTATGATGGTGTGTTTTTTGTTTTGTTTGTCTTCGTCCTGTGCCTTGAGGACGGTCTGTATGATGTTGTGTTTTTTGTTTAGTTTTTCTTCGTCCTGTGTCTTGGGGACGGTCTGTATGATGTTGTGTTTTTTGTTTTGTTTGTCTTCGTCCTGTGTCTTGGGGACGGTCTGTATGATGGTGTGTTTTTTGTTTAGTTTGTCTTCGTCCTGTGCCTTGAGGAAGGTCTGTATGATGTTGTGTTTTTTGTTTTGTTTGTCTTCGTCCTGTGTCTTGGGGACGGTCTGTATGATGTTGTGTTTTTTGTTTTGTTTGTCTTCGTCCTGTGCCTTGGGGACGGTCTGTATGATGTTGTGTTTTTTGTTTAGTTTGTCTTCGTCCTGTGCCTTGGGGACGGTCTGTATGATGTTGTGTTTTTTGTTTAGTTTGTCTTCGTCCTGTGCCTTGAGGACGGTCTGTATGATGTTGTGTTTTTTGTTTAGTTTTTCTTCGTCCTGTGCCTTGGGGACGGTCTGTATGATGTTGTGTTTTTTGTTTTGTTTGTCTTCGTCCTGTGTCTTGAGGACGGTCTGTATGATGGTGTGTTTTTTGTTTTGGTTGTCTTCGTCCTGTGCCTTGGGGACGGTCTGTATGATGTTGTGTTTTTTGTTTAGTTTGTCTTCGTCCTGTGCCTTGGGGACGGTCTGTATGATGTTGTGTTTTTTGTTTAGTTTGTCTTCGTCCTGTGCCTTGGGGACGGTCTGTATGATGTTGTGTTTTTTGTTTAGTTTGTCTTTGTCCTGTGTCATGGGGACGGTCTGTATGATGGTGTGTTTTTTGTTTTGTTTGTCTTCGTCCTGTGCCTTGGGGACGGTCTGTATGATGTTGTGTTTTTTGTTTAGTTTGTCTTCGTCCTGTGTCATGGGGACGGTCTGTATGATGGTGTGTTTTTTGTTTTGTTTGTCTTCGTCCTGTGTCTTGAGGACGGTCTGTATGATGTTGTGTTTTTTGTTTAGTTTGTCTTCGTCCTGTGCCTTGAGGATGGTCTGTATGATGTTGTGTTTTTTGTTTTGTTTGTCTTCGTCCTGTGTCTTGGGGACGGTCTGTATGATGTTGTGTTTTTTGTTTTGTTTGTCTTCGTCCTGTGCCTTGGGGACGGTCTGTATGATGGTGTGTTTTTTGTTTTGTTTGTCTTCGTCCTGTGCCTTGAGGACGGTCTGTATGATGTTGTGTTTTTTGTTTAGTTTTTCTTCGTCCTGTGTCTTGGGGACGGTCTGTATGATGTTGTGTTTTTTGTTTTGTTTGTCTTCGTCCTGTGTCTTGGGGACGGTCTGTATGATGTTGTGTTTTTTGTTTTGTTTGTCTTCGTCCTGTGCCTTGAGGAAGGTCTGTATGATGTTGTGTTTTTTGTTTTGTTTGTCTTCGTCCTGTGTCTTGGGGACGGTCTGTATGATGTTGTGTTTTTTGTTTTGTTTGTCTTCGTCCTGTGCCTTGGGGACGGTCTGTATGATGTTGTGTTTTTTGTTTAGTTTGTCTTCGTCCTGTGCCTTGGGGACGGTCTGTATGATGTTGTGTTTTTTGTTTAGTTTGTCTTCGTCCTGTGCCTTGAGGACGGTCTGTATGATGTTGTGTTTTTTGTTTAGTTTTTCTTCGTCCTGTGCCTTGGGGACGGTCTGTATGATGTTGTGTTTTTTGTTTTGTTTGTCTTCGTCCTGTGCCTTGAGGACGGTCTGTATGATGTTGTGTTTTTTGTTTTGTTTGTCTTCGTCCTGTGCCTTGAGGACGGTCTGTATGATGGTGTGTTTTTTGTTTTGTTTGTCTTCGTCCTGTGCCTTGGGGACGGTCTGTATGATGTTGTGTTTTTTGTTTAGTTTGTCTTCGTCCTGTGCCTTGGGGACGGTCTGTATGATGTTGTGTTTTTTGTTTTGTTTGTCTTCGTCCTGTGCCTTGAGGACGGTCTGTATGATGTTGTGTTTTTTGTTTTGTTTGTCTTCGTCCTGTGCCTTGAGGACGGTCTGTATGATGGTGTGTTTTTTGTTTTGTTTGTCTTCGTCCTGTGCCTTGGGGACGGTCTGTATGATGTTGTGTTTTTTGTTTAGTTTGTCTTCGTCCTGTGCCTTGGGGACGGTCTGTATGATGTTGTGTTTTTTGTTTTGTTTGTCTTCGTCCTGTGCCTTGAGGACGGTCTGTATGATGTTGTGTTTTTTGTTTTGTTTGTCTTCGTCCTGTGGCCTGAGGACGGTCTGTATGATGGTGTGTTTTTTGTTTTGTTTGTCTTCGTCCTGTGTCTTGGGGACGGTCTGTATGATGTTGTGTTTTTTGTTTAGTTTTTCTTCGTCCTGTGTCTTGGGGACGGTCTGTATGATGTTGTGTTTTTTGTTTTGTTTGTCTTCGTCCTGTGTCTTGGGGACGGTCTGTATGATGTTGTGTTTTTTGTTTTGTTTGTCTTCGTCCTGTGCCTTGAGGAAGGTCTGTATGATGTTGTGTTTTTCGTTTTGTTTGTCTTCGTCCTGTGTCTTGGGGACGGTCTGTATGATGTTGTGTTTTTTGTTTTGTTTGTCTTCGTCCTGTGCCTTGGGGACGGTCTGTATGATGTTGTGTTTTTTGTTTAGTTTGTCTTCGTCCTGTGCCTTGGGGACGGTCTGTATGATGTTGTGTTTTTTGTTTAGTTTGTCTTCGTCCTGTGCCTTGAGGACGGTCTGTATGATGTTGTGTTTTTTGTTTAGTTTTTCTTCGTCCTGTGCCTTGGGGACGGTCTGTATGATGTTGTGTTTTTTGTTTTGTTTGTCTTCGTCCTGTGCCTTGAGGACGGTCTGTATGATGTTGTGTTTTTTGTTTTGTTTGTCTTCGTCCTGTGCCTTGAGGACGGTCTGTATGATGATGTGTTTTTTGTTTTGTTTGTCTTCGTCCTGTGCCTTGAGGACGGTCTGTATGATGTTGTGTTTTTTGTTTAGTTTGTCTTCGTCCTGTGCCTTGGGGACGGTCTGTATGATGTTGTGTTTTTTGTTTTGTTTGTCTTCGTCCTGTGCCTTGAGGACGGTCTGTATGATGTTGTGTTTTTTGTTTTGTTTGTCTTCGTCCTGTGGCTTGAGGACGGTCTGTATGATGGTGTGTTTTTTGTTTTGTTTGTCTTCGTCCTGTGTCTTGGGGACGGTCTGTATGATGTTGTGTTTTTTGTTTAGTTTGTCTTCGTCCTGTGCCTTGGGGACGGTCTGTATGATGTTGTGTTTTTTGTTTTGTTTGTCTTCGTCCTGTGTCTTGAGGACGGTCTGTATGATGTTGTGTTTGTCGTTTTGTTTGTCTTCGTCCTCTGCCTTGAGGACGGTCTGTATGATGTGTTTTTTGTTTTGTTTGTCTTCGTCCTGTGCCTTGGGGACGGTCTGTATGATGTTGTGTTTTTTGTTTAGTTTGTCTTCGTCCTGTGCCTTGAGGACGGTCTGTATGATGTTGTGTTTTTTGTTTTGTTTGTCTTCGTCCTGTGCCTTGAGGACGGTCTGTATGATGTTGTGTTTTTTGTTTAGTTTGTCTTCGTCCTGTGCCTTGAGGACGGTCTGTATGATGTTGTGTTTTTTGTTTTGTTTGTCTTCGTCCTGTGTCTTGGGGACGGTCTGTATGATGGTGTGTTTGTCGTTTTGTTTGTCTTCGTCCTGTGCCTTGAGGACGGTCTGTATGATGTTGTGTTTTTTGTTTTGTTTGTCTTCGTCCTGTGCCTTGAGGACGGTCTGTATGATGTTGTGTTTTTTGTTTAGTTTGTCTTCGTCCTGTGCCTTGGGGACGGTCTGTATGATGTTGTGTTTTTTGTTTTGTTTGTCTTCGTCCTGTGTCTTGGGGACGGTCTGTATGATGGTGTGTTTGTCGTTTTGTTTGTCTTCGTCCTGTGCCTTGGGGACGGTCTGTATGATGTTGTGTTTTTTGTTTAGTTTGTCTTCGTCCTGTGTCATGGGGACGGTCTGTATGATGGTGTGTTTTTGTTTTGTTTGTCTTCGTCCTGTGCCTTGAGGACGGTCTGTATGATGTTGTGTTTTTTGTTTAGTTTGTCTTCGTCCTGTGTCATGGGGGACGGTCTGTATGATGGTGTGTTTTTTGTTTTGTTTGTCTTCGTCCTGTGTCTTGAGGACGGTCTGTATGATGTTGTGTTTTTTGTTTAGTTTGTCTTCGTCCTGTGCCTTGAGGACGGTCTGTATGATGTTGTGTTTTTTGTTTTGTTTGTCTTCGTCCTGTGCCTTGGGGACGGTCTGTATGATGGTGTGTTTTTTGTTTTGTTTGTCTTCGTCCTGTGCCTTGAGGACGGTCTGTATGATGTTGTGTTTTTTGTTTAGTTTTTCTTCGTCCTGTGTCTTGGGGACGGTCTGTATGATGTTGTGTTTTTTGTTTTGTTTGTCTTCGTCCTGTGTCTTGGGGACGGTCTGTATGATGTTGTGTTTTTTGTTTAGTTTGTCTTCGTCCTGTGCCTTGAGGACGGTCTGTATGATGTTGTGTTTTTTGTTTTGTTTGTCTTCGTCCTGTGTCTTGGGGACGGTCTGTATGATGTTGTGTTTTTTGTTTTGTTTGTCTTCGTCCTGTGCCTTGGGAACGGTCTGTATGATGTTGTGTTTTTTGTTTAGTTTGTCTTCGTCCTGTGCCTTGGGGACGGTCTGTATGATGTTGTGTTTTTTGTTTAGTTTGTCTTCGTCCTGTGCCTTGAGGACGGTCTGTATGATGTTATGCTTTTTGTTTAGTTTTTCTTCGTCCTGTGCCTTGGGGACGGTCTGTATGATGTTGTGTTTTTGTTTTGTTTGTCTTCGTCCTGTGCCTTGAGGACGGTCTGTATGATGGTGTGTTTTTTGTTTTGTTTGTCTTCGTCCTGTGCCTTGGGGACGGTCTGTATGATGTTGTGTTTTTTGTTTAGTTTGTCTTTGTCCTGTGCCTTGGGGACGGTCTGTATGATGTTGTGTTTTTTGTTTAGTTTGTCTTCGTCCTGTGCCTTGGGGACGGTCTGTATGATGTTGTGTTTTTTGTTTTGTTTGTCTTCGTCCTGTGCCTTGAGGACGGTCTGTATGATGGTGTGTTTTTTGTTTTGTTTGTCTTCGTCCTGTGTCTTGGGGACGGTCTGTATGATGTTGTGTTTTTTGTTTAGTTTGTCTTCGTCCTGTGCCTTGGGGACGGTCTGTATGATGTTGTGTTTTTTGTTTAGTTTGTCTTCGTCCTGTGCCTTGAGGACGGTCTGTATGATGTTGTGTTTTTTGTTTAGTTTTTCTTCGTCCTGTGCCTTGGGGACGGTCTGTATGATGTTGTGTTTTTTGTTTTGTTTGTCTTCGTCCTGTGCCTTGAGGACGGTCTGTATGATGGTGTGTTTTTTGTTTTGTTTGTCTTCGTCCTGTGCCTTGGGGACGGTCTGTATGATGGTGTGTTTTTTGTTTTGTTTGTCTTCGTCCTGTGCCTTGGGGACGGTCTGTATGATGTTGTGTTTTTTGTTTTGTTTGTCTTCGTCATGTGCCTTGAGGACGGTCTGTATGATGTTGTGTTTTTTGTTTAGTTAGTCTTCGTCCTGTGCCTTTGGGACGGTCTGTATGATGTTGTGTTTTTTGTTTAGTTTGTCTTCGTCCTGTGCCTTGAGGACGGTCTGTATGATGTTGTGTTTTTTGTTTAGTTTGTCTTCGTCCTGTGCCTTGGGGACGGTCTGTATGATGTTGTGTTTTTTGTTTAGTTTGTCTTCGTCCTGTGCCTTGGGGACGGTCTGTATGATGTTGTGTTTTTTGTTTAGTTTGTCTTCGTCCTGTGCCTTGGGGACGGTCTGTATGATGTTGTGTTTTTTGTTTAGTTTGTCTTCGTCCTGTGCCTTGGGGACGGTCTGTATGATGTTGTGTTTTTTGTTTTGTTTGTCTTCGTCCTGTGCCTTGGGGACGGTCTGTATGATGTTGTGTTTTTTGTTTAGTTTGTCTTCGTCCTGTGCCTTGGGGACGGTCTGTATGATGTTGTGTTTTTTGTTTAGTTTGTCTTCGTCCTGTGCCTTGAGGACGGTCTGTATGATGTTGTGTTTTTTGTTTTGTTTGTCTTCGTCCTGTGCCTTGGGGACGGTCTGTATGATGTTGTGTTTTTTGTTTAGTTTGTCTTCGTCCTGTGCCTTGAGGACGGTCTGTATGATGTTGTGTTTTTTGTTTTGTTTGTCTTCGTCCTGTGCCTTGGGGACGGTCTGTATGATGGTGTGTTTTTTGTTTTCTTGTCTTCGTCCTGTGCCTTGGGGACGGTCTGTATGATGTTGTGTTTTTTGTTTAGTTTGTCTTCGTCCTGTGCCTTGAGGACGGTCTGTATGATGTTGTGTTTTTTGTTTTGTTTGTCTTCGTCCTGTGTCTTGGGGACGGTCTGTATGATGGTGTGTTTGTCGTTTTGTTTGTCTTCGTCCTGTGCCTTGAGGACGGTCTGTATGATGTTGTGTTTTTTGTTTTGTTTGTCTTCGTCCTGTGCCTTGGGGACGGTCTGTATGATGTTGTGTTTTTTGTTTAGTTTGTCTTCGTCCTGTGCCTTGAGGACGGTCTGTATGATGTTGTGTTTGTCGTTTTGTTTGTCTTCGTCCTGTGTCTTGGGGACGGTCTGTATGATGGTGTGTTTGTCGTTTTGTTTGTCTTCGTCCTGTGCCTTGAGGACGGTCTGTATGATGTTGTGTTTTTTGTTTTGTTTGTCTTCGTCCTGTGCCTTGGGGACGGTCTGTATGATGTTGTGTTTTTTGTTTTGTTTGTCTTCGTCCTGTGCCTTGGGGACGGTCTGTATGATGTTGTGTTTTTTGTTTTGTTTGTCTTCGTCCTGTGCCTTGAGGACGGTCTGTATGATGTTGTGTTTTTTGTTTTGTTTGTCTTCGTCCTGTGTCTTGAGGACGGTCTGTATGATGTTGTGTTTTTTGTTTTGTGTGTCTTCGTCCTGTGCCTTGGGGACGGTCTGTATGATGTTGTGTTTTTTGTTTTGTTTGTCTTCGTCCTGTGCCTTGGGGACGGTCTGTATGATGGTTTGTTTTTTGTTTTGTTTGTCTTCGTCCTGTGCCTTGGGGACGGTCTGTATGATGTTGTGTTCTTTGTTTAGTTTGTCTTCGTCCTGTGCCTTGAGGACGGTCTGTATGATGTTGTGTTTTTTGTTTTGTTTGTCTTCGTCCTGTGTCATGGGGACGGTCTGTATGATGGTGTGTTTTTTGTTTTGTTTGTCTTCGTCCTGTGTCTTGGGGACGGTCTGTATGATGTTGTGTTTTTGTTTTGTTTGTCTTCGTCCTGTGCCTTGAGGACGGTCTGTATGATGTTGTGTTTTTTGTTTAGTTTTTCTTCGTCCTGTGCCTTGGGGACGGTCTGTATGATGTTGTGTTTTTTGTTTAGTTTGTCTTCGTCCTGTGCCTTGGGGACGGTCTGTATGATGTTGTGTTTTTTGTTTTGTTTGTCTTCGTCCTGTGCCTTGAGGACGGTCTGTATGATGTTGTGTTTTTTGTTTTGTTTGTCTTCGTCCTGTGCCTTGGGGACGGTCTGTATGATGTTGTGTTTTTTGTTTTGTTTGTCTTCGTCCTGTGTCTTGGGGACGGTCTGTATGATGTTGTGTTTTTTGTTTTGTTTGTCTTCGTCCTGTGTCTTGGGGACGGTCTGTATGATGTTGTGTTTTATGTTTTGTTTGTCTTCGTCCTGTGCCTTGGGGACGTCTGTATGATGTTGTGTTTTTTGTTTTGTTTGTCTTCGTCCTGTGCCTTGAGGACGGTCTGTATGATGTTGTGTTTTTTGTTTTGTTTGTCTTCGTCCTGTGTCATGGGGACGGTCTGTATGATGGTGTGTTTGTCGTTTTGTTTGTCTTCGTCCTGTGCCTTGGGGACGGTCTGTATGATGTTGTGTTTTTTGTTTTGTTTGTCTTCGTCCTGTGTCTTGGGGACGGTCTGTATGATGGTGTGTTTTTTGTTTTGTTTGTCTTCGTCCTGTGCCTTGGGGACGGTCTGTATGATGTTGTGGTTTTTTTTTTTGTCTTCGTCCTGTGCCTTGGGGACGGTCTGTATGATGTTGTGTTTTTTGTTTTGTTTGTCTTCGTCCTGTGCCTTGGGGACGGTCTGTATGATGTTGTGTTTTTTGTTTTGTTTGTCTTCGTCCTGTGTCTTGGGGACGGTCTGTATGTTGGTGTGTTTTTTGTTTTGTTTGTCTTCGTCCTGTGCCTTGGGGACGGTCTGTATGATGTTGTGGTTTTTTTTTTTTTGTCTTCGTCCTGTGTCTTGGGGACGGTCTGTATGATGTTGTGTTTTTTGTTTTGTTTGTCTTCGTCCTGTGCCTTGAGGACGGTCTGTATGATGTTGTGTTTTTTGTTTTGTTTGTCTTCGTCCTGTGTCTTGGGGACGGTCTGTATGATGGTGTGTTTTTTGTTTTGTTTGTCTTCGTCCTGTGCCTTGGGGACGGTCTGCATGATGTTGTGTTTTTTGTTTTGTTTGTCTTCGTCCTGTGCCTTGGGGACGGTCTGTATGATGTTGTGTTTTTTGTTTTGTTTGTCTTCGTCCTGTGCCTTGGGGACGGTTTGTATGATGGTGTGTTTTTTGTTTAGTTTGTCTTCGTCCTGTGCCTTGAGGACGGTCTGTATGATGTTGTGTTTTTTGTTTTGTTTGTCTTCGTCCTGTGCCTTGAGGACGGTCTGTATGATGTTGTGTTTTTTGTTTAGTTAGTCTTCGTCCTGTGCCTTGGGGACGGTCTGTATGATGTTGTGTTTTTTGTTTAGTTTGTCTTCGTCCTGTGCCTTGAGGACGGTCTGTATGATGTTGTGTTTTTTGTTTAGTTTGTCTTCGTCCTGTGCCTTGGGGACGGTCTGTATGATGTTGTGTTTTTTGTTTAGTTTGTCTTCGTCCTGTGCCTTGGGGACGGTCTGTATGATGTTGTGTTTTTTGTTTAGTTTGTCTTCGTCCTGTGCCTTGGGGACGGTCTGTATGATGTTGTGTTTTTTGTTTAGTTTGTCTTCGTCCTGTGCCTTGGGGACGGTCTGTATGATGTTGTGTTTTTTGTTTAGTTTGTCTTCGTCCTGTGCCTTGGGGACGGTCTGTATGATGTTGTGTTTTTTGTTTAGTTTGTCTTCGTCCTGTGCCTTGGGGACGGTCTGTATGATGTTGTGTTTTTTGTTTAGTTTGTCTTCGTCCTGTGCCTTGAGGACGGTCTGTATGATGTTGTGTTTTTTGTTTTGTTTGTCTTCGTCCTGTGCCTTGGGGACGGTCTGTATGATGTTGTGTTTTTTGTTTAGTTTGTCTTCGTCCTGTGCCTTGAGGACGGTCTGTATGATGTTGTGTTTTTTGTTTTGTTTGTCTTCGTCCTGTGCCTTGGGGACGGTCTGTATAATGGTGTGTTTTTTGTTTTCTTGTCTTCGTCCTGTGCCTTGGGGACGGTCTGTATGATGTTGTGTTTTTTGTTTAGTTTGTCTTCGTCCTGTGCCTTGAGGACGGTCTGTATGATGTTGTGTTTTTTGTTTTGTTTGTCTTCGTCCTGTTTCTTGGGGACGGTCTGTATGATGGTGTGTTTGTCGTTTTGTTTGTCTTCGTCCTGTGCCTTGAGGACGGTCTGTATGATGTTGTGTTTTTTGTTTTGTTTGTCTTCGTCCTGTGCCTTGAGGACGGTCTGTATGATGTTGTGTTTTTTGTTTAGTTTGTCTTCGTCCTGTGCCTTGAGGACGGTCTGTATGATGTTGTGTTTGTCGTTTTGTTTGTCTTCGTCCTGTGTCTTGGGGACGGTCTGTATGATGGTGTGTTTGTCGTTTTGTTTGTCTTCGTCCTGTGCCTTGAGGACGGTCTGTATGATGTTGTGTTTTTTGTTTTGTTTGTCTTCGTCCTGTGCCTTGGGGACGGTCTGTATGATGTTGTGTTTTTTGTTTTGTTTGTCTTCGTCCTGTGCCTTGGGGACGGTCTGTATGATGTTGTGTTTTTTGTTTTGTTTGTCTTCGTCCTGTGCCTTGAGGACGGTCTGTATGATGTTGTGTTTTTTGTTTTGTTTGTCTTCGTCCTGTGCCTTGAGGACGGTCTGTATGATGTTGTGTTTTTTGTTTTGTGTGTCTTCGTCCTGTGCCTTGGGGACGGTCTGTATGATGTTGTGTTTTTTGTTTTGTTTGTCTTCGTCCTGTGCCTTGGGGACGGTCTGTATGATGGTTTGTTTTTTGTTTTGTTTGTCTTCGTCCTGTGCCTTGGGGACGGTCTGTATGATGTTGTGTTCTTTGTTTAGTTTGTCTTCGTCCTGTGCCTTGAGGACGGTCTGTATGATGTTGTGTTTTTTGTTTTGTTTGTCTTCGTCCTGTGTCATGGGGACGGTCTGTATGATGGTGTGTTTTTTGTTTTGTTTGTCTTCGTCCTGTGTCTTGGGGACGGTCTGTATGATGTTGTGTTTTTGTTTTGTTTGTCTTCGTCCTGTGCCTTGAGGACGGTCTGTATGATGTTGTGTTTTTTGTTTAGTTTTTCTTCGTCCTGTGCCTTGGGGACGGTCTGTATGATGTTGTGTTTTTTGTTTAGTTTGTCTTCGTCCTGTGCCTTGGGGACGGTCTGTATGATGTTGTGTTTTTTGTTTTGTTTGTCTTCGTCCTGTGCCTTGAGGACGGTCTGTATGATGTTGTGTTTTTTGTTTTGTTTGTCTTCGTCCTGTGCCTTGGGGACGGTCTGTATGATGTTGTGTTTTTTGTTTTGTTTGTCTTCGTCCTGTGTCTTGGGGACGGTCTGTATGATGTTGTGTTTTTTGTTTTGTTTGTCTTCGTCCTGTGTCTTGGGGACGGTCTGTATGATGTTGTGTTTTATGTTTTGTTTGTCTTCGTCCTGTGCCTTGGGGACGTCTGTATGATGTTGTGTTTTTTGTTTTGTTTGTCTTCGTCCTGTGCCTTGAGGACTGTCTGTATGATGTTGTGTTTTTTGTTTTGTTTGTCTTCGTCCTGTGTCATGGGGACGGTCTGTATGATGGTGTGTTTGTCGTTTTGTTTGTCTTCGTCCTGTGCCTTGAGGACGGTCTGTATGATGTTGTGTTTTTTGTTTTGTTTGTCTTCGTCCTGTGCCTTGAGGACGGTCTGTATGATGGTGTGTTTTTTGTTTTGTTTGTCTTCGTCCTGTGCCTTGGGGACGGTCTGTATGATGGTGTGTTTTTTGTTTTGTTTGTCTTCGTCCTGTGCCTTGGGGACGGTCTGTATGATGTTGTGTTTTTTGTTTTGTTTGTCTTCGTCATGTGCCTTGAGGACGGTCTGTATGATGTTGTGTTTTTTGTTTAGTTAGTCTTCGTCCTGTGCCTTTGGGACGGTCTGTATGATGTTGTGTTTTTTGTTTAGTTTGTCTTCGTCCTGTGCCTTGAGGACGGTCTGTATGATGTTGTGTTTTTTGTTTAGTTTGTCTTCGTCCTGTGCCTTGGGGACGGTCTGTATGATGTTGTGTTTTTTGTTTAGTTTGTCTTCGTCCTGTGCCTTGGGGACGGTCTGTATGATGTTGTGTTTTTTGTTTAGTTTGTCTTCGTCCTGTGCCTTGGGGACGGTCTGTATGATGTTGTGTTTTTTGTTTAGTTTGTCTTCGTCCTGTGCCTTGGGGACGGTCTGTATGATGTTGTGTTTTTTGTTTTGTTTGTCTTCGTCCTGTGCCTTGGGGACGGTCTGTATGATGTTGTGTTTTTTGTTTAGTTTGTCTTCGTCCTGTGCCTTGGGGACGGTCTGTATGATGTTGTGTTTTTTGTTTAGTTTGTCTTCGTCCTGTGCCTTGAGGACGGTCTGTATGATGTTGTGTTTTTTGTTTTGTTTGTCTTCGTCCTGTGCCTTGGGGACGGTCTGTATGATGTTGTGTTTTTTGTTTAGTTTGTCTTCGTCCTGTGCCTTGAGGACGGTCTGTATGATGTTGTGTTTTTTGTTTTGTTTGTCTTCGTCCTGTGCCTTGGGGACGGTCTGTATGATGGTGTGTTTTTTGTTTTCTTGTCTTCGTCCTGTGCCTTGGGGACGGTCTGTATGATGTTGTGTTTTTTGTTTAGTTTGTCTTCGTCCTGTGCCTTGAGGACGGTCTGTATGATGTTGTGTTTTTTGTTTTGTTTGTCTTCGTCCTGTGTCTTGGGGACGGTCTGTATGATGGTGTGTTTGTCGTTTTGTTTGTCTTCGTCCTGTGCCTTGAGGACGGTCTGTATGATGTTGTGTTTTTTGTTTTGTTTGTCTTCGTCCTGTGCCTTGGGGACGGTCTGTATGATGTTGTGTTTTTTGTTTAGTTTGTCTTCGTCCTGTGCCTTGAGGACGGTCTGTATGATGTTGTGTTTGTCGTTTTGTTTGTCTTCGTCCTGTGTCTTGGGGACGGTCTGTATGATGGTGTGTTTGTCGTTTTGTTTGTCTTCGTCCTGTGCCTTGAGGACGGTCTGTATGATGTTGTGTTTTTTGTTTTGTTTGTCTTCGTCCTGTGCCTTGGGGACGGTCTGTATGATGTTGTGTTTTTTGTTTTGTTTGTCTTCGTCCTGTGCCTTGGGGACGGTCTGTATGATGTTGTGTTTTTTGTTTTGTTTGTCTTCGTCCTGTGCCTTGAGGACGGTCTGTATGATGTTGTGTTTTTTGTTTTGTTTGTCTTCGTCCTGTGTCTTGAGGACGGTCTGTATGATGTTGTGTTTTTTGTTTTGTGTGTCTTCGTCCTGTGCCTTGGGGACGGTCTGTATGATGTTGTGTTTTTTGTTTTGTTTGTCTTCGTCCTGTGCCTTGGGGACGGTCTGTATGATGGTTTGTTTTTTGTTTTGTTTGTCTTCGTCCTGTGCCTTGGGGACGGTCTGTATGATGTTGTGTTCTTTGTTTAGTTTGTCTTCGTCCTGTGCCTTGAGGACGGTCTGTATGATGTTGTGTTTTTTGTTTTGTTTGTCTTCGTCCTGTGTCATGGGGACGGTCTGTATGATGGTGTGTTTTTTGTTTTGTTTGTCTTCGTCCTGTGTCTTGGGGACGGTCTGTATGATGTTGTGTTTTTGTTTTGTTTGTCTTCGTCCTGTGCCTTGAGGACGGTCTGTATGATGTTGTGTTTTTTGTTTAGTTTTTCTTCGTCCTGTGCCTTGGGGACGGTCTGTATGATGTTGTGTTTTTTGTTTAGTTTGTCTTCGTCCTGTGCCTTGGGGACGGTCTGTATGATGTTGTGTTTTTTGTTTTGTTTGTCTTCGTCCTGTGCCTTGAGGACGGTCTGTATGATGTTGTGTTTTTTGTTTTGTTTGTCTTCGTCCTGTGCCTTGGGGACGGTCTGTATGATGTTGTGTTTTTTGTTTTGTTTGTCTTCGTCCTGTGTCTTGGGGACGGTCTGTATGATGTTGTGTTTTTTGTTTTGTTTGTCTTCGTCCTGTGTCTTGGGGACGGTCTGTATGATGTTGTGTTTTATGTTTTGTTTGTCTTCGTCCTGTGCCTTGGGGACGTCTGTATGATGTTGTGTTTTTTGTTTTGTTTGTCTTCGTCCTGTGCCTTGAGGACGGTCTGTATGATGTTGTGTTTTTTGTTTTGTTTGTCTTCGTCCTGTGTCATGGGGACGGTCTGTATGATGGTGTGTTTGTCGTTTTGTTTGTCTTCGTCCTGTGCCTTGGGGACGGTCTGTATGATGTTGTGTTTTTTGTTTTGTTTGTCTTCGTCCTGTGTCTTGGGGACGGTCTGTATGATGTTGTGTTTTTTGTTTTGTTTGTCTTCGTCCTGTGCCTTGGGGACGGTCTGTATGATGTTGTGGTTTTTTTTTTTGTCTTCGTCCTGTGCCTTGGGGACGGTCTGTATGATGTTGTGTTTTTTGTTTTGTTTGTCTTCGTCCTGTGCCTTGGGGACGGTCTGTATGATGTTGTGTTTTTTGTTTTGTTTGTCTTCGTCCTGTGTCTTGGGGACGGTCTGTATGTTGGTGTGTTTTTTGTTTTGTTTGTCTTCGTCCTGTGCCTTGGGGACGGTCTGTATGATGTTGTGTTTTTTTTTTTTTGTCTTCGTCCTGTGTCTTGGGGACGGTCTGTATGATGTTGTGTTTTTTGTTTTGTTTGTCTTCGTCCTGTGCCTTGAGGACGGTCTGTATGATGTTGTGTTTTTTGTTTTGTTTGTCTTCGTCCTGTGTCTTGGGGACGGTCTGTATGATGGTGTGTTTTTTGTTTTGTTTGTCTTCGTCCTGTGCCTTGGGGACGGTCTGCATGATGTTGTGTTTTTTGTTTTGTTTGTCTTCGTCCTGTGCCTTGGGGACGGTCTGTATGATGTTGTGTTTTTTGTTTTGTTTGTCTTCGTCCTGTGCCTTGGGGACGGTTTGTATGATGGTGTGTTTTTTGTTTAGTTTGTCTTCGTCCTGTGCCTTGAGGACGGTCTGTATGATGTTGTGTTTTTTGTTTTGTTTGTCTTCGTCCTGTGCCTTGAGGACGGTCTGTATGATGTTGTGTTTTTTGTTTAGTTAGTCTTCGTCCTGTGCCTTGGGGACGGTCTGTATGATGTTGTGTTTTTTGTTTAGTTTGTCTTCGTCCTGTGCCTTGAGGACGGTCTGTATGATGTTGTGTTTTTTGTTTAGTTTGTCTTCGTCCTGTGCCTTGGGGACGGTCTGTATGATGTTGTGTTTTTTGTTTAGTTTGTCTTCGTCCTGTGCCTTGGGGACGGTCTGTATGATGTTGTGTTTTTTGTTTAGTTTGTCTTCGTCCTGTGCCTTGGGGACGGTCTGTATGATGTTGTGTTTTTTGTTTAGTTTGTCTTCGTCCTGTGCCTTGGGGACGGTCTGTATGATGTTGTGTTTTTTGTTTAGTTTGTCTTCGTCCTGTGCCTTGGGGACGGTCTGTATGATGTTGTGTTTTTTGTTTAGTTTGTCTTCGTCCTGTGCCTTGGGGACGGTCTGTATGATGTTGTGTTTTTTGTTTAGTTTGTCTTCGTCCTGTGCCTTGAGGACGGTCTGTATGATGTTGTGTTTTTTGTTTTGTTTGTCTTCGTCCTGTGCCTTGGGGACGGTCTGTATGATGTTGTGTTTTTTGTTTAGTTTGTCTTCGTCCTGTGCCTTGAGGACGGTCTGTATGATGTTGTGTTTTTTGTTTTGTTTGTCTTCGTCCTGTGCCTTGGGGACGGTCTGTATAATGGTGTGTTTTTTGTTTTCTTGTCTTCGTCCTGTGCCTTGGGGACGGTCTGTATGATGTTGTGTTTTTTGTTTAGTTTGTCTTCGTCCTGTGCCTTGAGGACGGTCTGTATGATGTTGTGTTTTTTGTTTTGTTTGTCTTCGTCCTGTTTCTTGGGGACGGTCTGTATGATGGTGTGTTTGTCGTTTTGTTTGTCTTCGTCCTGTGCCTTGAGGACGGTCTGTATGATGTTGTGTTTTTTGTTTTGTTTGTCTTCGTCCTGTGCCTTGGGGACGGTCTGTATGATGTTGTGTTTTTTGTTTAGTTTGTCTTCGTCCTGTGCCTTGAGGACGGTCTGTATGATGTTGTGTTTGTCGTTTTGTTTGTCTTCGTCCTGTGTCTTGGGGACGGTCTGTATGATGGTGTGTTTGTCGTTTTGTTTGTCTTCGTCCTGTGCCTTGAGGACGGTCTGTATGATGTTGTGTTTTTTGTTTTGTTTGTCTTCGTCCTGTGCCTTGGGGACGGTCTGTATGATGTTGTGTTTTTTGTTTTGTTTGTCTTCGTCCTGTGCCTTGGGGACGGTCTGTATGATGTTGTGTTTTTTGTTTTGTTTGTCTTCGTCCTGTGCCTTGAGGACGGTCTGTATGATGTTGTGTTTTTTGTTTTGTTTGTCTTCGTCCTGTGCCTTGAGGACGGTCTGTATGATGTTGTGTTTTTTGTTTTGTGTGTCTTCGTCCTGTGCCTTGGGGACGGTCTGTATGATGTTGTGTTTTTTGTTTTGTTTGTCTTCGTCCTGTGCCTTGGGGACGGTCTGTATGATGGTTTGTTTTTTGTTTTGTTTGTCTTCGTCCTGTGCCTTGGGGACGGTCTGTATGATGTTGTGTTCTTTGTTTAGTTTGTCTTCGTCCTGTGCCTTGAGGACGGTCTGTATGATGTTGTGTTTTTTGTTTTGTTTGTCTTCGTCCTGTGTCATGGGGACGGTCTGTATGATGGTGTGTTTTTTGTTTTGTTTGTCTTCGTCCTGTGTCTTGGGGACGGTCTGTATGATGTTGTGTTTTTGTTTTGTTTGTCTTCGTCCTGTGCCTTGAGGACGGTCTGTATGATGTTGTGTTTTTTGTTTAGTTTTTCTTCGTCCTGTGCCTTGGGGACGGTCTGTATGATGTTGTGTTTTTTGTTTAGTTTGTCTTCGTCCTGTGCCTTGGGGACGGTCTGTATGATGTTGTGTTTTTTGTTTTGTTTGTCTTCGTCCTGTGCCTTGAGGACGGTCTGTATGATGTTGTGTTTTTTGTTTTGTTTGTCTTCGTCCTGTGCCTTGGGGACGGTCTGTATGATGTTGTGTTTTTTGTTTTGTTTGTCTTCGTCCTGTGTCTTGGGGACGGTCTGTATGATGTTGTGTTTTTTGTTTTGTTTGTCTTCGTCCTGTGTCTTGGGGACGGTCTGTATGATGTTGTGTTTTATGTTTTGTTTGTCTTCGTCCTGTGCCTTGGGGACGTCTGTATGATGTTGTGTTTTTTGTTTTGTTTGTCTTCGTCCTGTGCCTTGAGGACGGTCTGTATGATGTTGTGTTTTTTGTTTTGTTTGTCTTCGTCCTGTGTCATGGGGACGGTCTGTATGATGGTGTGTTTGTCGTTTTGTTTGTCTTCGTCCTGTGCCTTGGGGACGGTCTGTATGATGTTGTGTTTTTTGTTTTGTTTGTCTTCGTCCTGTGTCTTGGGGACGGTCTGTATGATGGTGTGTTTTTTGTTTTGTTTGTCTTCGTCCTGTGCCTTGGGGACGGTCTGTATGATGTTGTGGTTTTTTTTTTTGTCTTCGTCCTGTGCCTTGGGGACGGTCTGTATGATGTTGTGTTTTTTGTTTTGTTTGTCTTCGTCCTGTGCCTTGGGGACGGTCTGTATGATGTTGTGTTTTTTGTTTTGTTTGTCTTCGTCCTGTGTCTTGGGGACGGTCTGTATGTTGGTGTGTTTTTTGTTTTGTTTGTCTTCGTCCTGTGCCTTGGGGACGGTCTGTATGATGTTGTGTTTTTTTTTTTTTTGTCTTCGTCCTGTGTCTTGGGGACGGTCTGTATGATGTTGTGTTTTTTGTTTTGTTTGTCTTCGTCCTGTGCCTTGAGGACGGTCTGTATGATGTTGTGTTTTTTGTTTTGTTTGTCTTCGTCCTGTGTCTTGGGGACGGTCTGTATGATGGTGTGTTTTTTGTTTTGTTTGTCTTCGTCCTGTGCCTTGGGGACGGTCTGCATGATGTTGTGTTTTTTGTTTTGTTTGTCTTCGTCCTGTGCCTTGGGGACGGTCTGTATGATGTTGTGTTTTTTGTTTTGTTTGTCTTCGTCCTGTGCCTTGGGGACGGTTTGTATGATGGTGTGTTTTTTGTTTAGTTTGTCTTCGTCCTGTGCCTTGAGGACGGTCTGTATGATGTTGTGTTTTTTGTTTTGTTTGTCTTCGTCCTGTGCCTTGAGGACGGTCTGTATGATGTTGTGTTTTTTGTTTAGTTTGTCTTCGTCCTGTGTCTTGGGGACGGTCTGTATGATGTTGTGGTTTTTTTTTTGTTTGTCTTCGTCCTGTGCCTTGGGGACGGTCTGTATGATGTTGTGTTTTTTGTTTTGTTTGTCTTCGTCCTGTGCCTTGAGGACGGTCTGTATGATGTTGTGTTTTTTGTTTTGTTTGTCGTCGTCCTGTGCCTTGGGGACGGTCTGTATGATGGTGTGTTTTTTGTTTAGTTTGTCTTCGTCCTGTGCCTTGAGGACGGTCTGTATGATGTTGTGTTTTTTGTTTTGTTTGTCTTCGTCCTGTGCCTTGGGGACGGTCTGTATGATGGTGTGTTTTTTGTTTAGTTTGTCTTCGTCCTGTGCCTTGAGGACGGTCTGTATGATGTTGTGTTTTTTGTTTAGTTTGTCTTCGTCCTGTGCCTTGGGGACGGTCTGTATGATGTTGTGTTTTTTGTTTAGTTTGTCTTCGTCCTGTGCCTTGGGGACGGTCTGTATGATGTTGTGTTTTTTGTTTAGTTTGTCTTCGTCCTGTGCCTTGGGGACGGTCTGTATGATGTTGTGTTTTTTGTTTAGTTTGTCTTCGTCCTGTGCCTTGGGGACGGTCTGTATGATGTTGTGTTTTTTGTTTAGTTTGTCTTCGTCCTGTGCCTTGGGGACGGTCTGTATGATGTTGTGTTTTTTGTTTAGTTTGTCTTCGTCCTGTGCCTTGGGGACGGTCTGTATGATGTTGTGTTTTTTGTTTAGTTTGTCTTCGTCCTGTGCCTTGAGGACGGTCTGTATGATGTTGTGTTTTTTGTTTTGTTTGTCTTCGTCCTGTGCCTTGGGGACGGTCTGTATGATGTTGTGTTTTTTGTTTAGTTTGTCTTCGTCCTGTGCCTTGGGGACGGTCTGTATGATGTTGTGTTTTTTGTTTTGTTTGTCTTCGTCCTGTGTCTTGGGGACGGTCTGTATGATGGTGTGTTTGTCGTTTTGTTTGTCTTCGTCCTGTGCCTTGAGGACGGTCTGTATGATGTTGTGTTTTTTGTTTTGTTTGTCTTCGTCCTGTGCCTTGGGGACGGTCTGTATGATGTTGTGTTTTTTGTTTAGTTTGTCTTCGTCCTGTGCCTTGAGGACGGTCTGTATGATGTTGTGTTTGTCGTTTTGTTTGTCTTCGTCCTGTGTCTTGGGGACGGTCTGTATGATGGTGTGTTTGTCGTTTTGTTTGTCTTCGTCCTGTGCCTTGAGGACGGTCTGTATGATGTTGTGTTTTTTGTTTTGTTTGCCTTCGTCCTGTGCCTTGGGGACGGTCTGTATGATGTTGTGTTTTTTGTTTTGTTTGTCTTCGTCCTGTGCCTTGAGGACGGTCTGTATGATGTTGTGTTTTTTGTTTTGTTTGTCTTCGTCCTGTGCCTTGGGGACGGTCTGTATGATGTTGTGTTTTTTGTTTTGTTTGTCTTCGTCCTGTGCCTTGAGGACGGTCTGTATGATGTTGTGTTTTTTGTTTTGTTTGTCTTCGTCCTGTGCCTTGGGGACGGTCTGTATGATGTTGTGTTTTTTGTTTTGTTTGTCTTCGTCCTGTGCCTTGGGGACGGTCTGTATGATGGTTTGTTTTTTGTTTTGTTTGTCTTCGTCCTGTGCCTTGGGGACGGTCTGTATGATGTTGTGTTCTTTGTTTAGTTTGTCTTCGTCCTGTGCCTTGAGGACGGTCTGTATGATGTTGTGTTTTTTGTTTTGTTTGTCTTCGTCCTGTGTCATGGGGACGGTCTGTATGATGGTGTGTTTTTTGTTTTGTTTGTCTTCGTCCTGTGTCTTGGGGACGGTCTGTATGATGTTGTGTTTTTGTTTTGTTTGTCTTCGTCCTGTGCCTTGAGGACGGTCTGTATGATGTTGTGTTTTTTGTTTAGTTTTTCTTCGTCCTGTGCCTTGGGGACGGTCTGTATGATGTTGTGTTTTTTGTTTAGTTTGTCTTCGTCCTGTGCCTTGGGGACGGTCTGTATGATGTTGTGTTTTTTGTTTTGTTTGTCTTCGTCCTGTGCCTTGAGGACGGTCTGTATGATGTTGTGTTTTTTGTTTTGTTTGTCTTCGTCCTGTGCCTTGGGGACGGTCTGTATGATGTTGTGTTTTTTGTTTTGTTTGTCTTCGTCCTGTGTCTTGGGGACGGTCTGTATGATGTTGTGTTTTTTGTTTTGTTTGTCTTCGTCCTGTGTCTTGGGGACGGTCTGTATGATGTTGTGTTTTATGTTTTGTTTGTCTTCGTCCTGTGCCGTGGGGACGTCTGTATGATGTTGTGTTTTTTGTTTTGTTTGTCTTCGTCCTGTGCCTTGAGGACGGTCTGTATGATGTTGTGTTTTTTGTTTTGTTTGTCTTCGTCCTGTGTCATGGGGACGGTCTGTATGATGGTGTGTTTGTCGTTTTGTTTGTCTTCGTCCTGTGCCTTGGGGACGGTCTGTATGATGTTGTGTTTTTTGTTTTGTTTGTCTTCGTCCTGTGTCTTGGGGACGGTCTGTATCATGGTGTGTTTTTTGTTTTGTTTGTCTTCGTCCTGTGCCTTGGGGACGGTCTGTATGATGTTGTGGTTTTTTTTTTTGTCTTCGTCCTGTGCCTTGGGGACGGTCTGTATGATGTTGTGTTTTTTGTTTTGTTTGTCTTCGTCCTGTGCCTTGGGGACGGTCTGTATGATGTTGTGTTTTTTGTTTTGTTTGTCTTCGTCCTGTGTCTTGGGGACGGTCTGTATGTTGGTGTGTTTTTTGTTTTGTTTGTCTTCGTCCTGTGCGTTGGGGACGGTCTGTATGATGTTGTGTTTTTTTTTTTTTTGTCTTCGTCCTGTGTCTTGGGGACGGTCTGTATGATGTTGTGTTTTTTGTTTTGTTTGTCTTCGTCCTGTGCCTTGAGGACGGTCTGTATGATGTTGTGTTTTTTGTTTTGTTTGTCTTCGTCCTGTGTCTTGGGGACGGTCTGTATGATGGTGTGTTTTTTGTTTTGTTTGTCTTCGTCCTGTGCCTTGGGGACGGTCTGCATGATGTTGTGTTTTTTGTTTTGTTTGTCTTCGTCCTGTGCCTTGGGGACGGTCTGTATGATGTTGTGTTTTTTGTTTTGTTTGTCTTCGTCCTGTGCCTTGGGGACGGTTTGTATGATGGTGTGTTTTTTGTTTAGTTTGTCTTCGTCCTGTGCCTTGAGGACGGTCTGTATGATGTTGTGTTTTTTGTTTTGTTTGTCTTCGTCCTGTGCCTTGAGGACGGTCTGTATGATGTTGTGTTTTTTGTTTAGTTTGTCTTCGTCCTGTGTCTTGGGGACGGTCTGTATGATGTTGTGTTTTTTGTTTTGTTTGTCTTCGTCCTGTGCCTTGGGGACGGTCTGTATGATGGTGTGTTTTTTGTTTTGTTTGTCTTCGTCCTGTGCCTTGAGGACGGTCTGTATGATGTTGTGTTTTTGTTTTGTTTGTCTTCGTCCTGTGTCTTGGGGACGGTCTGTATGATGTTGTGTTTTTTGTTTAGATTGTCTTCGTCCTGTGCCTTGAGGAAGGTCTGTATGATGTTGTGTTTTTTGTTTTGTTTGTCGTCGTCCTGTGCCTTGGGGACGGTCTGTATGATGGTGTGTTTTTTGTTTTGTTTGTCTTCGTCCTGTGCCTTGAGGACGGTCTGTATGATGTTGTGTTTTTTGTTTTGTTTGTCTTCGTCCTGTGCCTTGGGGACGGTCTGTATGATGGTGTGTTTTTTGTTTTGTTTGTCTTCGTCCTGTGTCTTGGGGACGGTCTGTATGATGTTGTGTTTTTTGTTTTGTTTGTCTTCGTCCTGTGCCTTGGGGACGGTCTGTATGATGGTGTGTTTTTTGTTTAGTTTGTCTTCGTCCTGTGCCTTGAGGACGGTCTGTATGATGTTGTGTTTTTTGTTTAGTTTTTCTTCGTCCTGTGCCTTGAGGACGGTCTGTATGATGTTGTGTTTTTTGTTTAGTTTGTCTTCGTCCTGTGTCTTGGGGACGGTCTGTATGATGTTGTGTTTTTTGTTTTGTTTGTCTTCGTCCTGTGCCTTGGGGACGGTCTGTATGATGGTGTGTTTTTTGTTTAGTTTGTCTTCGTCCTGTGTCTTGAGGACGGTCTGTATGATGTTGTGTTTTTTGTTTAGTTTGTCTTCGTCCTGTGCCTTGGGGACGGTCTGTATGATGTTGTGTTTTTTGTTTTGTTTGTCTTCGTCCTGTGACTTGGGGACGTCGTGGCCATGATTGTATGGTAGCTGGATTTACAACTACCTATGCAATCAGTGCCTTTCACCACTGATGTTGTGAGTTCAAATCTCGATCAGGGCGAGGTGTAATACATTATGTGATAAAGTTTGTCAATGACTTGCGAAAGGTCGGTGGTTTTCTCCGGGTACTTAGGTTTCCCCCACCAATAAAACTGACCGCCACGATATTACTGCAATATTGTTGAAAGTGGCGTTAAGCAACGTCAAACAAACAAACAAACAAGAACCTTATATGCCCATTGTTGCTAGTGTCTCTTGATTGTCCATTTTCAATTGTCCCTTCGGTTTTCTCTAACGTTTATGTAAGAATAAACGCCTATATCAATTTATGAATGTTATCCAGATAATTTCAACATGTGTACAACATTTATACCGGGAATTGTAGCTAAATTAACACAAGGGTTGCCACTAGTGGAACAGGAACTGCTTATCCTTCCGGAGCACCTGATTTCACCCCCGGTTTTCAGTGGGGTTCGTGTTACTCGATCTTTAGTTTTATGTGTATATTTTGTAGATCGTTGTTTTTCCTTTTCTCCTTTTTCTTTTGGCCATTGTGTTACCTGTTCTTCTGTCTTTTGGCCATTGTGTTACCTGTTCTTCTTCGATATAGAGATTTTGATTAACACTTTGGTATCTTCAAACACTTCTTATACATGTCATACAAATAAAGACTGATTTCTACCAATTATTTTGCGCATTCCTAAAATATGTATGTGTATTAGATGATATGGAGACTTTTACTTTGAGGTACATCGTGATTATCTTCGTCTCATTTTGGTTTAAGAAAAACTTTGGTTGTCATTCCCCTCTTTGTTGAAATTCGTGTTGTCTGAGCTTTGGTTCCTTTGGTTTTAATTTTATCTTCTGCTTTGTTTTATTGTACCTGGATTCTGGATTCTGGATCGTTCATCTACTCGGACATCCCTTCGGGTTTGGGGATACTCTTCACATGTCTCATAAAAATGGCATATATAATCTGTAAAATCCTAGTTGTTGATGGTAAAGTTCAAAATGAGCAAATAAAATAGAGCAGTGTCTTTGGGGATAACGAGCGAATTTTCAAGGCAAACGTATAATACAGAAGACAAGAGACAGTTATGCTTAGAATCATTACTTGTACAAAGCAACAACAATACAAAAACAAATGCATTATGAAATAAATGTTAGAGAATACCGAATGTGCAACCGAACATGGACAATCCAGAGAAACTGGCATCATAGGGTACACAAGACGAAGAAAAAAACAAATAAAACAAAAACAACAAAAAACTAAAACAAATGAATATAATAACAAAACCTAAAAGTAAATAATAATCACGTTCTCTGACAGTGTCGTCTGCTCCTATTGTTTTAATGGTACTCTCTGTTCATGGGTGATAGGTCATGTGTGTACGTGTCCTTCTTCGAGTTAAGTTGTATCTTCACACTTTTCTAAAGGCCATTTATGCAGTGGACTTAGAAGTACATTATCAAAAATTGAGATTAATTTCTACATGACTTGGATTGAAGCATTAGTCTACAGATGAGTGGGAGAAAGAGAAGTATTAATTTACAAATGACTGACAGAGAAGTACGAGTCTGCAGATTTAATACGATTCCATTTACGTCATAAATGGTATTTATGTTGGTTCATCAAATTTGCTGGTATTGTGGATAATGACTAATAGCGATTAACGCTATCATCAGAAATGAAAATCCAATTCTCCATGATTAGGTTTGTAATCACATATATAGGATGAACAGTACTGTAATAGACATTAATAGATACCAATAATGACGCCCTCATTTACACAATTTCCTCTCATAGATCTGGAGGAAACATAGGTTTTTCCCCCCATTGCTCATGCACATCATCCAATCTATTTATTTATAGTCAAATTATAGGAATGGTTCGTGTTCTTAAATATTTAGTTTTCTGTGTAGTGTTTTGTAGATCATTTATTACCCTTTTTTTCATTTGGACATTGTATTGCCTGTCCTTCGATATTTTTGTGAGGTCCATAGTGCTAAATCTTTAGTTTTCTGCATAGTGTTATATAGATCATTGTTTGTATTTTTTCTTTTGGCCATTGTATTGTTTGCCCTTCGATTTACGGCCTCTGATTACCCCTTTGGTATCTTAAAGCTTTTCTTTGCTCCACAATAAAACATAATAATTGATTTATTTTCTCATTTCAGTGTATGGTATTGGTTGCTTTAAATGTACTTCAATGAATGGTAACAACCAGGATTGTGAAGATACTTTTAATAACACAGATAGGTTTTACGAAGCTGATTGTTGGGCCAGTCGGAAAGACAGAATTGGATTGTTCCCTGCTACAGAATGTATCAAAATGACTGTAACTGACGGTTTGTATAATATACTTCGAAACTTTTTTAAATCACAATCAAAATTAGATATTTGTTGGATTTGTATTTTTATATGTTGATTAATTAACATCTTACGTAATTCAGACACAGATCACATCAGAAATAAGACCCTATAAATCCAAGAGATATTGAACACGGTGATTTTTAAACAGATAAGAACCCTTCCAATTCTGCCATAGATGTCAGTGGATTGGGAAAAAACGTAAAGAATCCAATTAACATCTACATTAATTAGATTGTGCATACATGTCTATATCAGATGCCGTTTTCTCTGGTGTTCATTTGCAACCATATTTCTCCTTGTCCATAAATGCCATTTAGATAAAACTACATGTACAAAGTAACTGCTTAGTACATGTTGATATAAATTGTGTGATTATTGATCAAGTAGCAAACCATTGTTCCATAAAGTGCTATTATGCCCTTTTGAATAATTAACAAGAAAATTCAAGAAAATCCTATGGCCATATACAGATGAAATGTTACATTCAATCAGTTTAGACATTACTTGTAATAGATAAGAATGTATTACTCCCATAAATAAATATATATATATATATACGTCTGAAAATTAAACCAAACAGTGTTAGAATTAGATTTTAGAGCTGTCAAATTTTTGTTCTTCCCTCGACGGGATTTGAACCCACACCATTGACACACTGTAGCACCATTCGCTTAGCCTTACGTCCAGCGCCCTAGACCACTCGACCACATCCGCTCCCTAAAAAAGGAGCTTCAATAGTCGTAGTGTTACCTTGTCTCGTAAGGAAAATCTAGGGATAGACGTAAGACATGTGTATAAGCGTGTGCAGATGGTACATATATACTTAATATTATAATTTGACAGCAATCTAACTCAGCAATTTTTAATATATTGTATAGGATAATGAAGAATTCATTATACAGTCACAGGAAATAAAGTATATTATACAAACGTCTAGAAGCAATATATCTGTCCCACTGGATCTCAAAGTTACTTTAAAGGATACTAGGTTAATACTAAATATTATATACGTCTGAAAATTAAACCAAACAGTGTTGGAATTAGATTTTAGAGCTGTCAAATTGTTGTTCTTCCCTCGACGGGATTTTAACCCACATCATTGACACACTGCAGCACCATTCGCTTAGCCTTACGTCCAGCGCCCTAGACCACTCGACCACATCCACTCCCTAAAAAAGTAGCTTCAATAGTCGTAGTGTTACCTTGTCTCGTAAGGAAAATCTAGGGATAGACGTAAGACATGTGTATAAGCGTGTGCAGATGGTACATATATACTTAATATTATAATTTGACAGCAATCTAGCCTTACGTCCAGCGCCCTAGACCACTCGACCACATCCATATATATATATATATATATACAATGTACAGTCCACCCTGTATATAAAGGGCACTTAAGGGAACATGAAAATGTGTCCTTTATTAGCAGGTGCCCATTATATAGATGTTAAAATTATATGCACTATTAGTCAATGGGAAAAGTGGGGCTGTCCTTTATAGACAGTGATTTGCTATATAAAGGTGCTCTTTAAGGCCGGTTTGACTGTATGTACATATATGAAGCTAAATGTAAACTATCTACCATGCTGACTTCCGATCAGCAAAAAAATATATATTTCGCAAAGAAACGCCCCCAAAAATAATTGATCTCATGATTTAAGACCTAGTTTCTCTTCTGTGAGTTCAGCCTTCCTGAAGTCAAACTATATTTAGTTATATTATTGTTATATAAGATTAAGAGATGATAAAACTTTCGAATCAACAGAACAATTCAATGATCATCATCTTAAAAACGAATGAAAAACACCAAATAACGTGTCTAAGACGATGAAGATTCCATTATAATCAATCTCAACCCAATTATTTTATTGGCTTTCCAATCTTTCGATTTTGAACGTTACCTGGTGAAGGTTATTCTAGAAACACGTCATGTGCATTAAATTTGATATCTACGTTATTATTAGTAAACATGTCCTTGCTATGAATATAGCTGAAATACTGCTTACTTGACAATAAACTACAATCAGTAGTTCTGGAGAAGCTTGTTCATAGCAATACATAATTTGGGCAACATAAGGAATGATAGAAACAAAGTAATACGAATGAACAATAACAGAACTTGTGCAAAAAGAAAACTTAGCTAATGATAAAGGTACTTGTGCAAAATAATCAAAACAAACATGCGCGATGTAAACAACAATAAGACAACTTGTGCAAAATAATCAAAACAAACATGCGCGATGTAAACAACAATAAGACAACTTGTGCAAAATAATCAAAACAAACATGCACGATGTAAACAACAATAAGACAACTTGTGCAAAATAACCAAAACAAACATACACGATGTAAACAACAATAAGACAACTCGTGCAAAATAATCAAAACAAACATGCACGATGTAAACAACAATAAGACAACTCGTGCAAAATAATCAGAACAAACATGCACGATGTAAACAACAATAAGACAACTCGTGCAAAATAATCAAAGCAAACATGCACGATGTAAACAACAATAAGACAACTCGTGCAAATTAATCAAAGCAAACATACACGATGTAAACAACAATAAGACAACTCGTGCAAAATAATCAAAACAAACATGCACGATGTAAACAACAATAAGACAACTCGTGCAAAATAATCAAAACAAACATACACGATGTAAACAACAATAAGACAACTCGTGCAAAATAATCAAAACAAACATACACGATGTAAACAACAATAAGACAACTCGTGCAAATTAATCAAAGCAAACATACACGATGTAAACAACAATAAGACAACTCGTGCAAAATAATCAAAACAAACATACACGATGTAAACAACAATAAGACAACTCGTGCAAAATAATCAAAACAAACATACACGATGTAAACAACAATAAGACAACTCGTGCAAAATAATCAAAGCAAACATACACGATGTAAACAACAATAAGACAACTCGTGCAAAATAATCAAAGCAAACATACACGATGTAAACAACAATAAGAAAACTCGTGCAAATTAATCAAAACACGATGTAAACAACAATAAGACAACACGATGTAAACAACAATAAGACAACACGATGTAAACAACAACTCGTGCAAAATAACAACAAAGAAGCTACTGAGCGAACTAAATTAAATCAGTATAAATCTTAATATTCAAACTCTGATGCAAGAATAAGGACAAAAGGATATAAATATAGACATTAGATCTAATTACATTAATAATGAAAATTATTATGGTTTCTAAGACCAAACCCAAGCCAATACATACAGTTTATACAATTTCAATTCGATCTATGATATTTTCCATAATACGAAAAATTAGAAAGTCTTGTACAGTATTTCAAAATTGATCACGTAATTAGTGATATTTGCATATTCCTTTTACGGACTAGTTCTTAAACTATTAGTAAGAAGGAAATAATTTACCTTCTCTATTAGTTTTTCATAAATATAAATGTGAGAATATGCACATTTTGAGCTCTTTGGAATTCCAGTTGGACAATGACACAATAACGTATTTTGATAGTTCTAATTTTTGAGATTTTAAATTGACAATGATGTTATTTATTGTTTTACAGAAAACCAAGGTCAGAAGTTCACCTTAGTTGTCAGAGACTGTGTTGTTGATAATGGAGGTACTAATTCTGAGACTGAAATAGGACGTCAAAGCCATTGTGGTTGGATGAAAGTTTTACAGTACAATGGGGAACGAATGAGGGGCTGTATACTTAGCTGTGATCTCGATGGATGCAACTCTGGTCACAAATTGACAGTAACCTCACCTTGGATATTGTTAATGGTAGTGCTATATTTGTTACATTGATTCAAATAAATCTTGGAAGAATGTTGGCATGAGGAGATACAACGGACATAACCAGTCTATTAAAAACCCTGCATATTCAGCGAACTATATTTATATAAAAGTGATGTTATTGTGTCAATGTAAGGAGTGCAATATCAAAAGAAATCTAGTTTCATTATTGATGATAACAAAACTGTATATACTTATATGTTGAATATTGATATAATCTGACACCAAAACTCAATGATATGTTTTTGTATTATATCGGTGTGTTCGATTACAAAGTCTTGTTCATATCTCGTTCAATCCAAAGTACATAGGATGTTCTCACATCGTTCAGAGTTTGCGAATCCTATACCACTCGCAAGCACGATGTTAACGTAATGTCTAACAATTTAAATTCTTTGAAAGGGGAATTGAAGGAAACCAGAATCATATCTGAATGGTTGGGACGACATTTTCTCTAATAATAGGCAGATTGTCTAATTATAGACCAACTGTTATACTGAAGTACAATTATGATCTACATAATCTGTTTCTATGATTTTACAGTTAGATTTTTGAACTGTTCTGACGGTATGCTATTTTTTTCATGTAATTATTAATGGGAACAAAGTATACTATAATTGCATTCAACTTTTGAATATATTTATTGTCATTTCAAATTGTATTTATTAATTAAATGCAGGGGAAAATAAAGACTCCAAGGAATTATTTCGAATGGACAAATGTTCATATATTTTTAGAAATATGATCACCAACAGAGGAACTGGTGTGTCATCACATTACTGGTTATATTAAGTGGTGCATAGTATTTCCAGTATTACATATGATCATATATGACCATAGGGAACATGACAAAGAAGTTATCTGAAACAGGAAGTGTTTACCCTTCCGGAACACATGGTCTCCGGTTTTTCTGTTGGTATGTGTGTTGTCCACAGCTTTTATTTGTCTTTTTCCGGAACACATGGATATGTTTTTTCTTCTGTAGGAGTTTTATGTTGTTTCATCTTTTGTTCGATTGTTACGTTTTAAGTTGTGTTTGTAATGTTGTATTTTATACAGGATATCCCTTTATTCCAAAATCTCCTCTGACTAAGGTACTCAGATATGCTAATTGATAAGTAATATTAATACAGTTATTTTTAATATTGTATTTAACTAAAGGGGTATGTTGTGTATTTATTTTGCATGACACTAAGGCTGTGAATGCATGAATAGTTGGTTCTATTTTATGTGTTCTCATCTAAGGCTATGAGATCTAATGAGATTTTCTATTTTATGTGTTCTCATCTAAGGCTATGGGATCTAATGAGATTTTCTATTTTATGTGTTCTCATCTAAGGCTATGGGATCTAATGTGTTCCCATCTAAGGCTATGGGATCTAATGTGTTCTCATCTAAGGCTATGGGATCTAATGTGTTCTCATCTAAGGCTATGGGATCTAATGAGATTTTCTTAAAACCTAAATGTGAACTTCTTAATGATCAAAATATCATACCTAGATATGCTTTAAAAGGGGATGATGTAATCTATTTTCGTTTTAGAAATAAAATTGTATTTAATATTCAGATTATGCTATTGGTTAATTATGTTGGGTTTTTTTTAATTAATCAAATCTTCAAAGAAAATAAACTTTTATAAATGTGTGAATAGATTTTTATCAAATTAATAAAAGTATACAGACAATGGGGTATTTGTTTTAGATGAAAGGCTTATCAATGAATACCGGGTATTAATAATGTAAATTAACATTGATATATATGTAAATTGCCTCTCTTGCTAACAAATCAGATATTACTATTTTACTTTTAACCTTAAATACAAATATAGCTATACATTACCTTTTTAATTAAATTTTACGAGACCTTGTAGGTTTTTGTAAATACCAACCTCTTTGTACTTGTATATTATTTTATATCTGTCTAGAAATAGACAAGAAATGTCAAATCTCTAATGTGTGTTCTTATAATGTCACATACTTGCAGGCATTGCTATTGACTACAAATTATTTATAACAATTTTTTGTCTGACATGTCTGTCAACACTAAGCTGTACCACTTTCAATTTTAAAATATGGTCTGAAAATGTTGCCTCTTTCTACATTGTATGATTTGTTTATTGGAGCGTGAAACCGTACCGACAGTGTGGTATAGTTTGTTTTTCATTTAATTCTTATGATATATTAATCGAGATTCGTCAGACAGCTACAATCACTGGGTGATATGAAACAAAATTCGGTCCAAAAAGTCCTTGGGTGATACCCTTCCTCAACTGTGTTCGTTAAACCCATCATCTAACCATAGTGACCGCCATGATTGATGATGAAGATTTGCAGGGGTTTCCTGGAAATTTCTTTATATTTACTGCGCAAGATTAAATTAAATTTGGTACAAAAAGTCATTTGATAGTTAAAATTATGTTTGTTGACCTCACCACTTGTTCAGTAATGGCTGCTGATATTTGTATGCAGATAAGCAGTTTTATTGTGGGACAGTGACGTGTTCGAGTTATCTTTCTTTGATTGTTTGTCATCACCATAAACAGACTTGTAAATTTGATTTTAGGTGTTAAGATGTAGCGCATTAAATGGTTAGCTTTTTGTATAGGAGGTTCTAAATGGTAGTTTGGAGGTGTCAAAATGAGAAGGTGCTTACTATGTTTAATTAAAAAATACTAAATTTTGTATTGAATTTTTTGTTCGACTTTGTTTTCAGCAATTTTAGACCATTAGAACCATGCCCGTTTTGTTTATGAAAGGTGACCCAAGTGGGTTGTAGATAATATTTATCAGAATTTTATGAGGTGATCAAAATAGCGAGGTGCTCACTATGTTGCTCTGGAAAAAAAACATATAACTTGCTGACACTTAATTGAATTTTGTTTTCAGCAATTTAACAATACTGCAAAGACTACTGGCTCTCCAGAGCCTATTGTTAAACGTATGTAGCCACTTCCTGTTGTAACAGTTATATTGTTACTATAGTTACGTATTATTGTATATATGGTATATTTATATGATAGTGGTTACCTATGTTAAACCTGTAAAAATCATAAAACATTTGTTCACATTTTAATGTTTACATATACATACATATAGCATATAAACTAGTTATTTGAATAAAAGTTATTTTAAGTGGACATATATTGCTAAATGGTGATTCTTATCATGTAGCAGATTTGGGTTTCTAACGCCACACCAGAGATATTGTTATATAACGATTTCTTTCCGTTCAAGGTTCAATTCGGCTGTCTTTAATAGAACTAATAATGATTTTATTTGTAGTGTTTTGTAGATCGTTGTTTGGCCTTTTCTCCTTTTACCTTTTGGCCATTGTGTTGTCTGTCCCTCTTCTCCTTTTACCTTTTGGCCATTGTGTTGTCTGTCCCTCTTCTCCTTTTACCTTTTGGCCATTGTGTTGTCTGTCTCTCTTCTCCTTTTACCTTTTGGCCATTGTGTTGTCTGTCCTTCTTCTCCTTTTACCTTTTGGCCATTGTGTTGTCTGTCTCTCTTCTCCTTTTACCTTTTGTCCATTGTGTTGTCTGTCCCTCTTCTCCCTTTACCTTTTGGCCATTGTGTTGTCTGTCTCTCTTCTCCTTTTACCTTTTGGCCATTGTGTTGTCTGTCCTTCTTCTCCTTTTACCTTTTGGCCATTGTGTTGTCTGTCCCTCTTCTCCTTTTACCTTTTGGCCATTGTGTTATCTGTCCCTCTTCTCCTTTTACCTTTTGGCCATTGTGTTGTCTGTCCCTCTTCTCCTTTTACCTTTTGGCCATTGTGTTGTCTGTCCTTCTTCTCCTTTTACCTTTTGGCCATTGTGTTGTCTGTCCCTCTTCTCCTTTTACCTTTTGGCCATTGTGTTATCTGTCCCTCTTCTCCTTTTACCTTTTGGCCATTGTGTTATCTGTCCCTCTTCTCCTTTTACCTTTTGGCCATTGTGTTGTCTGTCCCTCTTCTCCTTTTACCTTTTGGCCATTCTGTTGTCTGTCCCTCTTCTCCTTTTACCTTTTGGCCATTGTACTGTCTGTCCCTCTTCTCCTTTTACCTTTTTGCTATTGTGTTGTTTGTCCCTCTTCTCCCTTTACCTTTTGGCCATTGTGTTGTCTGTCCCTCTTCTCCTTTTACCTTTTGGCCATTGTGTTGTCTGTCCCACTTCTCCTTTTAATTTTTGTCCATTGTGTTGTCTGTCCCTCTTCTCCTTTTACCTTTTGGCCATTCTGTTGTCTGTCCCTCTTCTCCTTTTACCTTTTGGCCATTGTGCTGTCTGTCCCTCTTCTCCTTTTACCTTTTTGCCATTATGTTGTCTGTCCCTCTTCTCCTTTTACCCTTTGGCCATTGTGTTGTCTGTTCCTCTTCTCCTTTTACCTTTTGGCTATTGTGTTGTTTGTCCCTCTTCTCCCTTTACCTTTTGGCCATTGTGTTGTCTGTCCCTCTTCTCCTTTTACCTTTTGGCCATTGTGTTGTTTGTCCCTCTTCTTCTTTTACCTTTTGGTCATTGTGTTGTCTGTCCCTCTTCTCCTTTTACCTTTTGTCCATTGTGTTGTCTGTCCCACTTCTCCTTTTAATTTTTGTCCATTGTGTTGTCTGTCCCTCTTCTCCTTTTACCTTTTGGCCATTGTGTTGTCTGTCCCTCTGCTCCTTTTACCTTTTGGCCATTGTGTTGTCTGTCCCTCTTCTCCGTTTACCTTTTGTCCATTGTGTTGTCTGTCCCTCTTCTCCGTTTACCCTTTGTCCATTGTGTTGTCTGTCCCTCTTCTCCTTTTACCTTTTGGCCATTGTGTTGTCTGTCCCACTTCTCCTTTTAATTTTTTTCCATTGTGTTGTCTGTCCCTCTTCTCCTTTTACCTTTTGGCCATTGTGTTGTCTGTCCCTCTTCTCCGTTTACCTTTTGTCCATTGTGTTGTCTGTCCCTCTTCTCCTTTTACCTTTTGGCCATTGTGTTGTCTGTCCTTCTTCTCCTTTTACCTTTTGGCCATTGTGTTGTCTGTCCCTCTTCTCCTTTTACCTTTTGGCCATTGCGTTGTCTGTCCCTCTTCTCCTTTTACCTTTTGTCCATTGTGTTGTCTGTCCCTCTTCTCCTTTTACCCTTTGGCCATTGTGTTGTCTGTCCCTCTTCTCCTTTTACCTTTTGGCCATTGTGTTGTCTGTCCCTCTTCTCCTTTTACCTTTTGGCCATTGTGTTGTCTGTCCCTCTTCTCCTTTTACCTTTTGGCCATTGTGTTGTCTGTCCCTCTTCTCCTTTTACCTTTTGTCCATTGTGTTGTCTGTCCCTCTTCTCTCTTTACCTTTTGTCCATTGTGTTGTCTGTCCCTCTTCTCTTTTTACCTTTTGTCCATTGTGTTGTCTGTCTCTCTTCTCCTTTTACCTTTTGTCCATTGTGTTGTCTGTCCCTTTTCTCCTTTTACCTTTTGTCCATTGTGTTGTCTGTCCCTCTTCTCTTTTTACCTTTTGTCCATTGTGTTGTCTGTCTCTCTTCTCCTTTTACCTTTTGTCCATTGTGTTGTCTGTCCCTCTTCTCTCTTTACCTTTTGTCCATTGTGTTGTCTGTCTCTCTTCTCCTTTTACCTTTTGGCCATTATGTTGTCTGTCCCTCTTCTCCTTTTACCTTTTGTCCATTGTGTTGTCTGTCTCTCTTCTCCTTTTACCTTTTGTCCATTGTGTTGTCTGTCCCTCTTCTCCTTTTACCTTTTGGCCATTGTGTTGTCTGTCCCTCTTCTCCTTTTAATTTTTGTCCATTGTGTTGTCTGTCCCTCTTCTCCTTTTACCTTTTGGCCATTGTGTTGTCTGTCTCTCTTCTCCTTTTACCTTTTGGCCATTGTGTTGTCTGTCCTTCTTCTCCTTTTACCTTTTGGCCATTGTGTTGTCTGTCCCTCTTCTCCTTTTACCTTTTGGCCATTGTGTTATCTGTCCCTCTTCTCCTTTTACCTTTTGGCCATTGTGTTATCTGTCCCTCTTCTCCTTTTACCTTTTGGCCATTGTGTTGTCTGTCCCTCTTCTCCTTTTACCTTTTGGCCATTGTGTTGTCTGTCCCTCTTCTCCTTTTACCTTTTGGCCATTGTGTTGTCTGTCCCTCTTCTCCTTTTACCTTTTTGCCATTATGTTGTCTGTCCCTCTTCTCCTTTTACCCTTTGGCCATTGTGTTGTCTGTTCCTCTTCTCCTTTTACCTTTTGGCTATTGTGTTGTTTGTCCCTCTTCTCCCTTTACCTTTTGGCCATTGTGTTGTCTGTCTCTCTTCTCCTTTTACCTTTTGGCCATTGTGTTATCTGTCCCTCTTCTCCTTTTACCTTTTGTCCATTGTGTTATCTGTCCCTCTTCTCCTTTTACCTTTTGGCCATTGTGTTGTCTGTCCCTCTTCTCCTTTTACCTTTTGGCCATTGTGTTGTCTGTACCTCTTCTCCTTTTACCTTTTGTCCATTGTGTTGTCTGTCCCTCTTCTCCTTTTACCTTTTGGCCATTGTGTTGTCTGTCCCTCTTCTCCTTTTACCTTTTGTCCATTGTGTTGTCTGTCTCTCTTCTCCTTTTACCTTTTGGCCATTGTGTTGTCTGTCCCTCTTGGATTTACGATTTGTGATTACATCTTTGGTATCTTTAAGCTCTTCTTATACATATGACAACTTCTGTGTTACGGAGATTAAATATATTATGTATATGATGTTCGAAGATTATAACGTTCCTTATAACAAAGCTCCTCACCCAGCTTTACGGGAGGGTTGGCATTGTACCTACATGAGGAAAACACTTAGATGACCGTATCATTTCAATAAAAGGAGAGGTTTCGGTCAATAAGACTAGTTTAACCCCCACCACTTTTGATTGAAGTCTTTGTACCAAGCCATGAAAGTAAGCGGCCATTTATATGTTCGGCAGGTATATCGGTTTCGTCCCTGTTTCTATAATTTGTCTGTTTGATTTTGGAACTGTTCCGACAGTGTAGTAGTATTTTTCTTTTATTTTTATTTAAGATTGTCATATCAGATGACATGTGATTACATCTTTGATATCTTCAATTTTTTCTTTCGTCAAATCAATGATATACTTTCTCCATTTATTCTTTCTGTTTCTAAAAAAAATAAAACAAAACCAAAATAAAATAAAATTACCATTCTTGCCGTTTTTGAGTACATGTACTATTTAATATTGATTGATGTATAACGTTTTAGAAAGTTAAAAGTATATATCATTAAGTATAAGGTAAAGAACCTTCAGTTCCCACCACTATTTTGAAGTGTTTCTATTGTGCTCTTTAAACATCAATAAAGCAAGAGTGAACGTAGATATTTCCCATGGTAACGTGGATTTAATATATCAGCAAGCTATTTTAGTAAAGAGGTAATTTTATTTGTTATGTAAACTTCAATATGTCTCTTGACGTCGTTTGTTCATGTGGAATATTAGTAACTTTCAGCCACAGGCACTTGTTTCATTCAAATAATATATGCCCCCTCCTCTTCCTTACTTCAAGGTAAACATCTGCCCTTTACCCCTTCCCCACTTCGCCTCAATATTTTTCGCTTATTTGTGAGCCTTTCGCTGACCCAATTATATCGTTACACTCCCGAGATATTTCTCTTTTCGACTGCCACATTTAAATATAAACACCAGGCCCCCCTCAGACGAATTGTCGACTGCCACATTTAAATATAAACACCGGGCCCCCCTCAGACGAATTGTCCAATTCGTCTGAGGGGGGCCTGGTGTTTATATTTAAATGTCCAATTCGTCTGAGGGGGGCCTGGTGTTTATATTTAAATGTGGCAGTCGAAAAGAGAAATATCTCGGGAGTGTAACGATATAATTGGGTCAGCGAAAGGATCACAAATAAGCGAAAAATATTGAGGCGAAGTGGGGAAGGGGTAAAGGGCAGATGTTTACCTTGAAGTAAGGAAGAGGAGGGGGCATATATTTTTTTAATGAAATAAGTGTCTGTGCTTTCAGCTTTATATTTCATGTTAAGCATACTTTTATATTAAGGATGCATCCTTGTCTCGCAAATTGCTTTAATCGAGGTTTCGGCAAAATTTAAGAAAATACTTAAGACATTTTATGATAAAGAAGTTATTTCTTCAGTGAATTTATGAATAAACGTTAGAGAAAACACTGAAAGGGCGACAATCGAGAGAAACTGGCAATGGTGCTTACATAAGACGAAGAAAAACACAATATGTGTTGGACACCTGTATAAGCAAACAAACACAAATAACGTAAACAAGACATGAGCCCTGTTACAAACAACCTGAGGTAAAGACGAACCGAACATCGTTTTTATGAATCTTGCTTACCTTGGTTTGGGAATTCACAACAGTGTCATATGTAAAAAGCTAAAACCGCAGATATCTAATTTAGTACGGACGACGCATAGGCAATGGCATGTTAACTTCCTTCCCATTAACATTTTGTTTAGTTTACAGTTCGCTCTGCATCCTGATCGTGCCTTGAGTACTCTGTGTTCGTCTGTGCTGAATGAAAATATTTATGCTGATGCTTCGGCACATTTTTTGTCGGTCGGCTCTTTCCGTCAGTAGCCGATAAGGATATCTCGGAGGGGGGAGGATAAGGACCAGCTGTGGTTCGCACATAAATCTAATACGGTCAATTGGTTTTATACAGCATCATGATCAGTACACGGAAACTAGCAGCGTGTTAGTATGTCTCGATGATCAGCATTAGACTTATTGTGTACCTTTTTTATTGTATGAATCATATATCATTTAACATTTTTGGGACAACCAGGAGATATGTTTTGTTGGCATGTTGTCGTATTTATTTACATCACATAACATTTAAAAATAGTTCAAAATGTGATTATCGAGATGTTCCGAATGAGCTCATGGTCTCGATCAAGAAAATATGGAATCAGTGAAAACGGCCTACATACAAATATGGACATTACTTTCACCATGTGTTGCTCTGATGTGATGTAACAAAACGAATTTATGTAATTAGATATGATATACCAGCTGTTGGTCTGTACAATAATGATACTTAAGTCATATGTGATATTAACGGAGTTTGGCTGTTCTGTTTAGGTTCTTTGTTTTCTTGCACTCAAAGATTTTAAAATTATTTGCCTTTCACATATTGTGGCTTTGAGCATACCTGATTCATGAAGGTTATTCCAGAAGTGCGTCGTGCGCACTAAATTTGATATCTACGTTTTTAATTATAATATGTATAACATTAAGAAATTCAAAAATAGATTACATAGTGAAGAATATAATATATTCGTGATCATATTCTATTACAAGATGAATTTAACAGAGAAAGACAATACTTTAATAGGAACAGAAATAGAACATAGACATGACTGGCAATAGAACGGAACGTGTCTAATAAAAAATGTTTATCTCAAATGATGCTCCATATACCACTAGTTTTAAATAATGAAGATTAGTTTGGTACGTGTACGCATGGTGATCCTTATTGATAATAATTAAACCTTGTTTTTTTCTACAAATGTTTTGTTCCATCTGCCAAGCATATTCAGACTGTAAGAGGTTTCAATAATTAAGTTAATCAGATCGTTATATTGGTTGTACTGGGTGTGAGGTTGGCATAAGTTGTAGGAATTATTAAGAAGAACTCAATGAATCCCATCTTTAATGTCACAGCCCTTTCCGGTCAATGCGATTTATACGTATTTCAGTCAATCAGGCAATTATTATGCCAAAAATGGAAGATATATGAATTATTTTAGAAAGTGCAACACTTTAATGAGCATTCATATATTATTCCTGTGATTGTTTACTTCAAAACAGTGCCGTCGTCGAATTATTAAAAGTTTATACATTTTGTATTCCACATTTAACAAAAGAATAATGTGCTCTGTAATGGTCTGTTGATATTGAACCGCTACGATTTACATTGTTAACGGCCACAGAAATTGACTAATTCTACTTGACCTTTCTAATGGATAACCTTTTGTTAAGGGAGTTGTGGTGGTACACACAAGTGTCTAATGGCTGCGCACTATGGTAGTTAGATTTACATCTACATATTCAGTATATCACTTCTAAAGATATACAGATATGTACTTCAGCAACTTGCGTCAGTTTTATTAATGGAAATTTAACTCAATCACTTGGAGAAAACCAGCGACGTGTACAACAAAATTCCACATGTAAACATGTCGCTCCACACAGACACATTAACTTTGCTTTGAGCTAACTAGTCTTTGATTTCGTTTCCTAATATCCATCCTAAGAGAAGTTTTCTAATATGCATCCTAAGAGAAGTTTCCTAATATGCATCCTAAGAGAAGTTTCCTAATATCCATCCTAAGAGAAGTTTCCTAATATCCATCCTAAGAGAAGTTTCCTAATATGCATCCTAAGAGAAGTTTCCTAATATGCATCCTAAGAGAAGTTTCCTAATATGCATCCTAAGAGAAGTTTCCTAATATGCATCCTAAGAGAAGTTTCCTAATATGCATCCTAAGAGAAGTTTCCTAATATGCATCATAAGAGAAGTTTCCTAATATGCATCCTAAGAGAAGTTTCCTAATATCCATCCTAAGAGAAGTTTCCTAATATGCATCCTAAGAGAAGTTTCCTAATATGCATCCTAAGAGAAGTTTCCTAATATGCATCCTAAGAGAAGTTTCCTAATATCCATCCTAAGAGAAGTTTCCTAATATGCATCCTAAGAGAAGTTTCCTAATATCCATCCTAAGAGAAGTTTCCTAATATGCATCCTAAGAGAAGTTTCCTAATATGCATCCTAAGAGAAGTTTCCTAATATCCATCCTAAGAGAAGTTTCCTAATATCCATCCTAAGAGAAGTTTCATAATAGGCATCCTAAGAGAAGTTTCCTAATATGCATCCTAAGAGAAGTTTCCTAATATGCATCCTAAGAGAAGTTTCCTAATATCCATCCTAAGAGAAGTTTCCTAATATGCATCCTAAGAGAAGTTTCCTAATATGCATCCTAAGAGAAGTTTCCTAATATGCATCCTAAGAGAAGTTTCCTAATATGCATCCTAAGAGAAGTTTCCTAATATGCATCCTAAGAGAAGTTTCCTAATATGCATCCTAAGAGAAGTTTCCTAATATCCATCCTAAGAGAAGTTTCCTAATATCCATCCTAAGAGAAGTTTCCTAATATGCATCCTAAGAGAAGTTTCATAATATGCATCCTAAGAGAAGTTTCCTAATATCCATCCTAAGAGAAGTTTCCTAATATGCATCCTAAGAGAAGTTTCCTAATATCCATCCTAAGAGAAGTTTCCTAATATCCATCCTAAGAGAAGCCGAAAAATTCAATTTTATGGTCTTTTGTTTGACCATCATATATCGAAGTGACGGTCTTCTGCACTAAAGGAGAGTATGCTTACAACTACATCTCCGAGGCTTTGTGCCATGATATATATAAGTACATTACATTTTCAAGCACGATACAAATTCATAATAAATAGCATACTGTGAACAAAACACAAAAACCAACTGCCTATCGAATGAAATTATTGAACACAGAAAGAACACGAGACATATGTCGATGGATATCTGACTCCAGCTTTAGATGGCACAGAAAACCTGTCGTGAATAAAGCTGTGACGGCAACACAGATATAAACAAACAATATAAACAAACCTACAGATTCGCTTTCACCAAAAACAATCATTATAATAAAAATGAACAATAATATAAACATGGACAGTACAATAGCAGGGTGAATCAGTGAATGCTCTGACCACTGACTACTAGATAAGATGAGCAGGGTCAATCAGTGAATGCTCTGACCACTGACTACTAGATAAGATGAGCAGGGTCAATCAGTGAATGCTCTGACCACTGACTACTAGATAAGATGAGCAGGGTCAATCAGTGAATGCTCTGACCACTGACTAATAGATAAGATGATGTAAATGTCTACAGAAATCAGTGGTTTTCGGACGTGGGCGATCGGATTATAGAGGTCATCAATTTGTTGATATTAAAATCGAATATAAGATAGTTGCATTGCTACATTATAGCCTTAGCGAATAAGATTTCTGAAGGATTTTATAAGGTTAGATGTGTCTTTTTATCCAACCTGCATGGTGATTAAATAATTTCCGTTTACTCTTTAAAATACTTACTCCTAATGTAAAACGAAAATATTCGTTGCTACAGATAAAAGAAATGTCTGATTTATGATTGACTATATATAGACGCTTCACTTAAAAACATCAAATAAACTATACATAAAATCAACTACGTCCATTTTAACCTGTCATCATAAATGTATACATATAATCGTTATCTTTATCCGTATTATACACTTACATCTGTCCTGGTACCTGAGTCATGTAGAGCGAACGATAAGAAAGGGTAACAGTATAGGGTGGACTGGAGAAGCGTACACGCTTAAGCTTGAATACCATTGGAACGAAACTTGTTTCTGATTTTTTCAGTAAATTTTGAAGTCGTTTTGGGCTTTGTAAACACAACATTGTTTGAATAAAGTATTTATATGCCAGAAAATATCGTCATGGACCGGTTATGGAGCTCATCCAACTAATTTTCATGTTTTCCGACAATAAAACGGTTATCGTCATCACAGTGTCTATGCTTTTATGCTGTTATCCATGTACACTGAGATGAAAGCGATGAGAAATCCTCGGACTTTACCATAGACTACTATTATGAAAATATAAACAAAATCAATATCGATTTATTTAAGAACTACATTAGTAAAACTCCAAAACAATTTTTCTTGTTTACTTGGAAAATTCCAGAATGTGTGAAATCAAAATTATATCACTGTTGAATAATTGCTTTGATTTAAAATTTGATTGCTTTCAATGAAAAGTCCTTGTGATTCGTACGTTTTCACCTCTGACATTCAAATCACGGACATTGACAGGGCAATTATTCTGCATCATATCAGCATTGCATATCAGTTTCCAATCCATCGTTGTATGAATATTTTAAGGTGAGTAGTTTCAGCTCACTATATGCATGCACGTTATGGACAAAATGTCAACGTGTTCTTAATAAATATTATACCTGTTTTCATTTTGAACTACTTTCCGGCATCTAGTGCATTGGGTTATCATTGGATGCTTACTCTTTTTGTCCAGACTGCTCCTATTATTCTTGTGTTAAATATTTGTTTAACTTTTTGATTTTATTGAACGCATTAGGTTGTTTTAAATGTACATCGAGTAACAACGACAACGCTGGCTGTGAAGACCCATTTGTAAATACAAACAGGCCGCTGACATATTATGTATCAGTTGGTTGGGCACCAAGAGACCGAGGTGGATTGTTTCCTTCCACACAGTGCATTAAAGTAGAAGTAAATGATGGTAAATTACTAAAAGAAAAATTCATATTTTCCACACATCTAACAGCATACCGTAAAGTTAGTTATTTTGGAGACTTTAAATTTAGCGATTCTGAAGAAACGGCCAAATTACGCCAACATTTGCAGTCCACGGAAATTAAATGGAAGCAGTTAAGGGAACATATTGCTGAGGCTGTATTATAAAATTGTAGATTGCATTGTATCGTATTAAGCAATATTTCAAGCATCAACTGTATTATTAAAAGTTTGAAGACACCAGAGGATCATAAGAAACCGTAAATAGAAGGACAGACAATAGAATGCTAATTGAAAAGGGACAACACGACAAACAATGATCTATAACACAGAAAACTAAAGTTTGAGCAACATGAACGACAAACAATGATCTATAACACAGAAAACTAAAGATTGAGCAACATGAACGACAAACAATGATCTATAACACAGAAAACTAAAGATTGAGCAACATGAACGACAAACAATGATCTATAACACACAGAAAACTAAAGATTGAGCAACATGAACGACAAACAATGATCTATAACACAGAAAACTAAAGATTGAGCAACATGAACGACAAACAATGATCTATAACACAGAAAACTAAAGATTGAGCAACATGAACGACAAACAATGATCTATAACACAGAAAACTAAAGATTGAGCATCATGAACGACAAACAATGATCTATAACACAGAAAACTAAAGATTGAGCAACATGAACGACAAACAATGATCTATAACACAGAAAACTAAAGATTGAGCAACATGAACGACAAACAATGATCTATAACACACAGAAAACTAAAGATTGAGCAACATGAACGACAAACAATGATCTATAACACACAGAAAACTAAAGATTGAGCAACATGAACGACACACAATGATCTATAACACAGAAAACTAAAGATTGAGCAACATGAACGACAAACAATGATCTATAACACACAGAAAACTAAAGATTGAGCAACATGAACGACAAACAATGATCTATAACACAGAAAACTAAAGATTGAGCAACATGAACGACAAACAATGATCTATAACACACAGAAAACTAAAGATTGAGCAACATGAACGACACACAATGATCTATAACACAGAAAACTAAAGATTGAACAACATGAACGACAAACAATGATCTATAACACAGAAAACTAAAGATTGAGCAACATGAACGACAAACAATGATCTATAACACAGAAAACTAAAGATTGAGCAACATGAACGACAAACAATGATCTATAACACAGAAAACTAAAGATTGAGCAACATGAACGACAAAAAATGATCTATAACACAGAAAACTAAAGATTGAGCAACATGAACGACAAACAATGATCTATAACACACAGAAAACTAAAGATTGAGCAACATGAACGACAAACAATGATCTATAACACAGAAAACTAAAGATTGAGCAACATGAACGACAAACAATTATCTATTACACAGAAAACTAAAGATTGAGCAACATGAACGACAAACAATGATCTATAACACAGAAAACTAAAGATTGAGCAACATGAACGACAAAAAATGATCTATAACACAGAAAACTAAAGATTGAGCAACATGAACGACAAACAATGATCTATAACACACAGAAAACTAAAGATTGAGCAACATGAACGACAAACAATGATCTATAACACAGAAAACTAAAGATTGAGCAACATGAACGACAAACAATTATCTATTACACAGAAAACTAAAGATTGAGCAACATGAACGACAAACAATGATCTATAACACAGAAAACTAAAGATTGAGCAACATGAACGACAAAAAATGATCTATAACACAGAAAACTAAAGATTGAGCAACATGAACGACAAACAATGATCTATAACACACAGAAAACTAAAGATTGAGCAACATGAACGACAAACAATGATCTATAACACAGAAAACTAAAGATTGAGCAACATGAACGACAAACAATGATCTATAACACACAGAAAACTAAAGATTGAACAACATGAACGACAAACAATGATCTATAACACAGAAAACTAAAGATTGAACAACATGAACGACAAACAATGATCTATAACACAGAAAACTAAAGATTGAGCAACATGAACGACAAACAATGATCTATAACACACAGAAAACTAAAGATTGAGCAACATGAACGACAAACAATGATCTATAACACAGAAAACTAAAGATTGAAAAACATGAACGACAAACAATGATCTATAACACACAGAAAACTAAAGATTGAGCAACATGAACGACAAACAATGATCTATAACACACAGAAAACTAAAGATTGAGCAACATGAACGACACACAATGATCTATAACACAGAAAACTAAAGATTGAGCAACATGAACGACAAACAATGATCTATAACACACAGAAAACTAAAGATTGAGCAACATGAACGATAAACAATGATCTATAACACACAGAAAACTAAAGATTGAGCATCATGAACGACAAACAATGATCTATAACACACAGAAAACTAAAGATTGAGCAACATGAACGACAAACAATGATCTATAACACACAGAAAACTAAAGATTGAGCAACATGAACGACACACAATGATCTATAACACAGAAAACTAAAGATTGAGCAACATGAACGACAAACAATGATCTATAACACACAGAAAACTAAAGATTGAGCAACATGAACGACAAACAATGATCTATAACACACAGAAAACTAAAGATTGAGCAACATGAACGACAAACAATGATCTATAACACAGAAAACTAAAGATTGAGCAACATGAACGACAAACAATGATCTATAACACAGAAAACTAAAGATTGAGCAACATGAACGACAAACAATGATCTATAACACAGAAAACTAAAGATTGAGCAACATGAACGACAAAAAATGATCTATAACACACAGAAAACTAAAGATTGAGCAACATGAACGACAAACAATGATCTATAACACAGAAAACTAAAGATTGAGCAACATGAACGACAAACAATGATCTATAACACACAGAAAACTAAAGATTGGGCAACATGAACGACACACAATGATCTATAACACAGAAAACTAAAGATTGAACAACATGAAGGACAAACAATGATCTATAACACACAGAAAACTAAAGATTGAACAACATGAACGACAAACAATGATCTATAACACAGAAAACTAAAGATTGAGCATCATGAACGACAAACAATGATCTATAACACACAGAAAACTAAAGATTGAGCAACATGAACACCAGAATTGTCCAGAAAAGAAAGGGGATTAACTCAGATGCTCCGAAGGACAAGCAGCTCCTGCTCCACTAACTGCGCTCTTGTTGTTACTCTTGTCAAAAATCCGGTGGTACGTCATGATTGAGGGAATGACGGGATTGCGATTACGACAAACGGAACATATCGATGGTCATTTGTGACACAGATATACTGTAATGGTTAACCAAGTCATGGTTGCAGTTGTATAACATTCGAAATAACGACTTAATTTAAAGCACTATGACCCCATGGATCAGTAACTTCCTTCTTAGCAGCAACCCTTTTCATGTTATGTTATGGCAGTTTTAGCAGCAACCCTTTTTCATGTTATGTTATGGCAGATTTTAGCAGCAACCCTTTTTCATGTTATGTTATGGCAGTTTTTAGCAGCAACCCTTGTTCATGTTGTGCTATGGCAGTTTTTAGCAGCAACCCTTTGTCATGTTATGTTATGGCAGTGTTTAGCAGCAACCCTTTTTCATGTTATGTTATGGCAGTATTTAGCAGCAATCCTTTTTCATGTTGTGCTATGGCAGTTTTTAGCAGCAACCCTTTTTCATGTTGTGCTATGGCAGTTTTTAGCAGCAACCCTTTGTCATGTTATGTTATGGCAGTGTTTAGCAGAAACCCTTTTTCATGTTATGTTATGGCAGTTTTTAGCAACAACCCTTTTTCATGTTGTGCTATGGCAGTTTTTAGCAGCAACCCTTTTTCATGTTATGTTATGGCAGTTTTTAGCAGCAACCCTTTTTCATGTTATGTTATGGCAGTTTTTAGCAGCAACCCTTTTTCATGTTATGTTATGGCAGCTTTTAGCAGAAACCCTTTTCATGTTATGTTATGGCAGATTTTAGCAGCAACCCTTTTTCATGTTATGTTATGGCACTTTTTAGCAGCAACCCTTTTTCATGTTGTGCTATGGCAGTTTTTAGCAGCAACCCTTTGTCATGTTATGTTATGGCAGTTTTTAGCAGCAACCCCTTTTCATGCTATGTTATGGCAGTTTTTAGCAGCAACCCTTTTTCATGTTGTGCTATGGCAGTTTTTAGCAGCAACCCTTTGTCATGTTATGTTATGGCAGTTTTTAGCAGCAACCCCTTTTCATGTTATGCTATGGCAGTGTTTAGCAGCAACCCTTTTTCATGTTGTGCTATGGCAGTTTTTAGCAGCAACCCCTTTTCATGTTGTGCTATGGCAGTGTTTAGCAGCAACCCTTTTTCATGTTGTGCTATGGCAGTTTTTAGCAGCAACCCCTTTTCATGTTATGCTATGGCAGTTTTTAGCAGCAACCCTTTTCATGTTGTGCTATGGCAGTGTTTAGCAGCAACCCTTTTTCATGTTATGTTATGGCAGTTTTTAGCAGCAACCCTTTTTCATGTTATGTTATGGCAGTGTTTAGCAGCAACCCTTTTTCATGTTATGTTATGTTATGGCAGTTTTTAGCAGCAACCCTTTTTCATGTTATGTTATGGCAGTATTTAGCAGCAATCCTTTTTCATGTTGTGCTATGGCAGTTTTTAGCAGCAACCCTTTTTCATGTTGTGCTATGGCAGTTTTTAGCAGCAACCCTTTGTCATGTTATGTTATGGCAGTGTTTAGCAGAAACCCTTTTTCATGTTATGTTATGGCAGTTTTTAGCAACAACCCTTTTTCATGTTGTGCTATGGCAGTTTTTAGCAGCAACCCTTTTTCATGTTATGTTATGGCAGTTTTTAGCAGCAACCCTTTTTCATGTTATGTTATGGCAGTTTTTAGCAGCAACCCTTTTTCATGTTATGTTATGGCAGTTTTTAGCAGCAACCCTTTTCATGTTATGTTATGGCAGATTTTAGCAGCAACCCTTTTTCATGTTATGTTATGGCACTTTTTAGCAGCAACCCTTTTTCATGTTGTGCTATGGCAGTTTTTAGCAGCAACCCTTTGTCATGTTATGTTATGGCAGTTTTTAGCAGCAACCCCTTTTCATGTTATGTTATGGCAGTTTTTAGCAGCAACCCTTTTTCATGTTGTGCTATGGCAGTTTTTAGCAGCAACCCTTTGTCATGTTATGTTATGGCAGTTTTTAGCAGCAACCCCTTTTCATGTTATGCTATGGCAGTTTTTAGCAGCAACCCTTTTTCATTTTGTGCTATGGCAGTGTTTAGCAGCAACCCTTTTTCATGCTATGTTATGGCAGTTCTTAGCAGCAACCCTTTTTCATGTTATGCTATGTTATGGCAGTTTTTAGCAGCAACCCTTTTTCATGTTATGTTATGGCAGTTTTTAGCAGCAACCCTTTTTCATGTTATGTTATGGCAGTTTTTAGCAGCAACCCTTTTTCATGTTGTGCTATGGCAGATTTTAGCAGCAACCCTTTTTCATGTTATTTTATGGTAGTTTTTAGCAGCAACCCCTTTTCATGTTATGTTATGGCAGTTTTTAGCAGCAACCCTTTTTCATTTTGTGCTATGGCAGTTTTTAGCAGCAACGCTTTTTCATGTTATGTTATGGCAGTTTTTAGCAGCAACCCTTTTTCATGTTATGTTATGGCAGTTTTTAGCAGCAACCCTTTTTCATGTTATGTTATGGCAGTTTTTAGCAGCAACCCTTTTTCATGTTATGTTATGGCAGTTTTTAGCAGCAACCCTTTTTCATGCTATGTTATGGCAGTTCTTAGCAGCAACCCTTTTTCATGTTATGTTATGTTATGGCAGTTTTTAGCAGCAACCCTTTTTCATGTTATGTTATGGCAGTTTTTAGCAGCAACCCTTTTTCATGTTATGTTATGGCAGTTTTTAGCAGCAACCCTTTTTCATGTTGTGCTATGGCAGATTTTAGCAGCAACCCTTTTTCATGTTATTTTATGGTAGTTTTTAGCAGCAACCCCTTTTCATGTTATGTTATGGCAGTTTTTAGCAGCAACCCTTTTTCATTTTGTGCTATGGCAGTTTTTAGCAGCAACGCTTTTTCATGTTATGTTATGGCAGTTTTTAGCAGCAACCCTTTTTCATGTTATGTTATGGCAGTTTTTAGCAGCAACCCTTTTTCATGTTATGTTATGGCAGTTTTTAGCAGCAACCCTTTTTCATGTTATGTTATGGCAGTTTTTAGCAGCAACCCTTTTTCATTTTGTGCTATGGCAGTTTTTAGCAGCAACCCTTTGTCATGTTATGTTATGGCAGTTTTTAGCAGCAACCCCTTTTCATGTTATGCTATGGCAGTTTTTAGCAGCAACCCTTTTTCATTTTGTGCTATGGCAGTGTTTAGCAGCAACCCTTTTTCATGTTGTGCTATGGCAGTTTTTAGCAGCAACCCCTTTTCATGTTGTGCTATGGCAGTGTTTAGCAGCAACCCTTTTTCATGTTGTGCTATGGCAGTTTTTAGCAGCAACCCCTTTTCATGTTATGCTATGGCAGTTTTTAGCAGCAACCCTTTTCATGTTGTGCTATGGCAGTGTTTAGCAGCAACCCTTTTTCATGTTATGTTATGGCAGTGTTTAGCAGCAACCCTTTTTCATGCTATGTTATGGCAGTTTTCAGCAGCAACCCTTTTTCATGTTATGTTATGGCAGTTTTTAGCAGCAACTCTTTTTCATGTTATGTTATGGCAGTTTTTAGCAGCAACCCTTTTTCATGTTATGTTATGGCAGTGTTTAGCAGCAACCCTTTTTCATGTTATGTTATGTTATGGCAGTTTTTAGCAGCAACCCTTTTTCATGTTGTGTTATGGCAGTTTTTAGCAGCAACCCTTTTTCATGTTGTGCTATGGCAGTTTTTAGCAGCAACCCTTTGTCATGTTATGTTATGGCAGTTTTTAGCAGCAACCCCCTTTCATGTTATGTTATGGCAGTTTTTAGCAGCAACCCTTTTTCATTTTGTGCTATGGCAGTTTTTAGCAGCAACGCTTTTCCATGTTATGTTATGGCAGTGTTTAGCAGCAACCCTTTTTCATGTTATGTTATGGCAGTTTTTAGCAGCAACCCTTTTTCATGTTATGTTATGGCAGTTTTTAGCAGCAACCCTTTTTCATTTTGTGCTATGGCAGTTTTTAGCAGCAACGCTTTTCCATGTTATGTTATGGCAGTGTTTAGCAGCAACCCTTTTTCATGTTATGTTATGGCAGTTTTTAGCAGCAACCCTTTTTCATGTTATGTTATGGCAGTGTTTAGCAGCAACCCTTTTTCATGTTATGTTATGGCAGTGTTTAGCAGCAACCCTTTTTCATGTTATGTTATGGCAGTTTTTAGCAGCAACCCTTTTCATGTTATGTTATGGCAGTGTTTAGCAGCAACCCTTTTTCATGTTATGTTATGGCAGTTTTTAGCAGCAACGCTTTTTCATGTTATGTTATGGCAGTTTTTAGCAGCAACCCTTTGTCATGTTATGTTATGGCAGTTTTTAGCAGCAACCCTTTGTCATGTTATGTTATGGCAGTTTTTAGCAACAACCCTTTGTCATGTTATGTTATGGCAGTTTTTAGCAGCAACCCTTTGTCATGTTATGTTATGGCAGTTTTTAGCAGCAACCCTTTGTCATGTTATGTTATGGCAGTTTTTAGCAGCAACCCTTTGTCATGTTATGTTATGGCAGTTTTTAGCAGCAACCCTTTGTCATGTTATGTTATGGCAGTTTTTAGCAGCAACCCTTTGTCATGTTATGTTATGGCAGTTTTTAGCAGCAACCCTTTGTCATGTTATGTTATGGCAGTTTATAGCAGCAACCCTTTGTCATGTTATGTTATGGCAGTTTTTAGCAGCAACCCTTTGTCATGTTATGTTATGGCAGTTTTTAGCAGCAACCCTTTGTCATGTTATGTTATGGCAGTTTTTAGCAGCAACCCTTTGTCATGTTATGTTATGGCAGTTTTTAGCAGCAGCCCTTTGTCATGTTATGTTATGGCAGTTTTTAGCAGCAACCCTTTGTCATGTTATGTTATGGCAGTTTTTAGCAGCAACCCTTTGTCATGTTATGTTATGGCAGTTTTTAGCAGCAACCCTTTTTCATGTTATGTTATGGCAGTTTTTAGCAGCAACCCTTTGTCATGTTATGTTATGGCAGTTTTTAGCAGCAACCCTTTGTCATGTTATATTATGGCAGTTTTTAGCAGCAACCCTTTTTCATGTTATGTTATGGCAGTTTTTAGCAGCAACCCTTTTTCATGTTATGTTATGGCAGTTTATTGGAATTCACTTATGACATATTATTATAGCAATAAACTTTCTGAACATGACCAACATATATATAATGCGAATTATAACTTTCCAGGCTGGAGTTTTTCTGTATGTATTCTGGTTTCTTTCAACAATGATAAAATTGAAATATTGGTGTTAAACACTCCTAATCACAAAGACACATTAAATGTTTCAGAGAACAACGGTTATTATCTACTGTTTTTGAAGTCATGTACAATTTAGATTTGTCTTTGTCCAAAATTCAATATGCTGAATCTGAAAAAAACAGTCTCACAAATGACTTCTTCATGGGTCACCAAAGGGAGAACTATAAATTATCATATTCTCTGTACATTTCGTCCTTTAATGGTTTAGTTCATATGTCATATACTAGAACAATCGAACAGAAATAGGTGTAAATGAAATGGATGTTTTACAACATAGTGTGCCCCCTTTTTTTCTCTTGGAAACCTCATCCTTGTGGTTAATGCTTTGTATATGTTCGAGTGCAGTAGATCGTGTGTTCAAGGCCTGGTCGGACCAACATATTGTTATTTGTTGCTTCTCCTCTAATCATGCAGCATCATCCCGACTATGAGCCAACAAGTCTATGTTTTACTCATTAATGTTGTGTATTTTGTGGAGAAGCAACAAATATCAATTATATATATTCTTTGGCTCAACTGGACAGGGAATCAATGCCATGATCTACCTCACTCGAGGCTAGAACACTAACCATTACACCACTGATGCAGTTTAATGATAGAATTATTAAGTGATAGAAACCAAATTGAGGGAAGGATGGACAACCAACAGTATAGCAATAATACATGGGATAAACCCGATCAAAATGGCTAGAAAACAAGAACTGTTTAATTTGAGTACAATCTTGATGCATTACCTTGACATCAGACAAGTAAACATTTGGTCTGTTTATGGCAAGTAGTTTTCAGTTTAATTTATCCAGGATAGTGGAGCAAGAACTATCTACCCTTTTCTAGCACCTGTGTTCACCCCCTGATATTATGTGGGGCCAAATTTTCAGTTTTCTGGGTAGTGTTTTGTAGATCATTGTTTGTCTTTTTTGGGGGCCATTGTATTGTCTGTCATTCTTCTACTTAAATCTTCTGATTACCCATTTGGTATCTTCAAACTTTTCTTGCAGATAAGTCATTGGCTCATTTGACCTTAACACAAAGAGGTTAGTCTTAAGAAGAGGAGATGTAATAAGTACAAATACATCATAGATTCAAGATTTATTCAACAGACAAAAATATAAATAAAAGTGGAATTTATCAATTTATATCAAAATAATTTATATCACAGATCTTATCAATAGAGTAAACAGCAAATAATTTATTTCTTAACATACATATATATTTGTAAATAAAAAAAATACAGAAATAAATGCATTGGTTTATCACATGTGAAAAAAACAATATAAATGTTAATTCAGTATATTCCAAATTGTAGTAATATTATTTTTTACTTGAAATCGAAAGAATCTATTCAATAATTACTTTGGTAATTATATGTAAAATACTAATAAGATGTTACTTGCAATTTATTTCCATTAAAAATTAAATTTTGTTTTATCAATAATCTGGATATATCAGTCACATCAAATCAATGTTTTAAAATGGAAAGACTGGTTTGAAATATGATACAAATCATATTTCATAAATCACTATTGTGAATGGTTCAAAACTGTGAATGGTTCAAATTAAAGATGTACCACAATAATACTTTAAAGTTCATAAATCACTGCTGTGAACGGTTCAAATCACTGTTGTATAACAATGATGTTAGGCAGTCCATAAATGACCATATTATACTGAGAACGGTCCAAATCAGGAGAATCTAATGCTTCTTTTGCTTCTCTGAATGAGAATTCTGATGGTTCATCTTCTGCCTCCCCCTTTGCTACTGATTGTCTTTTCTCATTGGCATGAGTGGGATCCTCCTTCTTGGGCCTCAAGTTTGGTGACAACAAATATCTGACAGTTTCTCCTGTTGTCTTACCTCTCTCTAAAAGATCTACAAAACAAAACAAAATGTTCATTTCTATAAAACATGCAAAAACAACAATTTCAAAATGAAGCAGTAATTTACTAACAAAACTGAAATTGCTGTCTAGATTCCATAGACTCAAGCAATACTTGAATTATAGGGCAGAAACAAATAAGATTTTCAGCCCCTAACATTTGGTATATGACATTTGAAATTTCCCTGGGATATGAATCAATCACTTTGAGAGATATAACCAACAAGAACATCAATGTTAAGTTTACCAGTATATAATTATATATGCAAACATCCAAAATAAAGAAAAATCTATTTTGCCTCTAATTGTTAATTATTTAGTCAAAAATACTTCTTTCATAACCATCCAAAGATCTCTTTTGACACTTTTGTGTCAAATGACACATTGGTTTCTAAGGATAAGCTTGTCAGTGACTTGCGACAGGTCAGTGGTTTTCTCCAGATCCTCCGGTTTCCTCCACCAATAAATCTGACCACCACGATACAACTGAAATATTGTTGAAAGTGGCGTTAAACACCATAAAACCAAACCAAACCAATCTGAGGATAATGTTGTGGAGTTCAAATGAAAAATAGAAAAATCAATATTTCATTCATGAAGATGAGGCCAAAGATACATATTATTTATTTTATATGGTTTTGTATGTTCTGATATACATCTATTTACCTTTCATTGTTAACTTAAGTTTGATGGCGTTTTCTGCCAGTGTACAGTGCCATTGATTTGTTATCATACACTTAATGCCTGTCAGACTGGTCAACATAGCCATCTCTACTGGTTTCTCTAAACTCAGAATACTAGCACTGAAACACAACACAATATTTTTGCAAAATGATGCTTTTGTCTGTGTATGCCTATATTTTATTACAGTCCTATGTTTTCTAGTATTTACCAAAGTATTTTAAAAACATATGGGTTATATTCATATGAGATTTGGTCTTAGTCATAAAACTTTTATACTCATACTCCAAATTCAACTAATCACACCATTGTTTATGCTTGCAGTGTTCTGATTGGTCATTTGTTGAGTATTACTTCAAAAAGTTTTATGTCAGTAAGGTAATATATAGTACAGACACTAGCAACAAAAGTGGTAAGTGGTGAAGAAATCTGGTTTTTGTTCACAAAGTTTAGAGAGAGTGAGAGAATACAGTCAAAATAAACTATTCAAATATACCATGGCCAGATCAAAATATAATTGTGAATTCGAACATGACCTCCTTCTTTCGCTTTGTTAACAAACGAGCAAGTTATCCATTCGGTATAATCTCATTAGCACATCCGTCGGTGAATGTGACTGACTTTTCCATTGGCAGCATAAATTGTAACCCGAATAATGCCGATAGAGGGTGACATTTTCTGCAAGCGTAAATATAAATTACCGTCTTCCAATCAAAGTATACTACCGTATTTGTACTCTTAGACATATCAGAATCGAAATAAATCATGGAAGATAGAATGTGTTGGGAGTTTTAACATGGATTGGCAGATATTAGTAAATTTTATCCCTCGCTTCTGGCTCGGGATAAAATACTAATATACGCCAATCCATGTTAAAACTCCCAACACATTCTGGCTTCCATGATTTATTTCTTAATTAAATATCCATGACAAAAACTAACAACTCATTCTTTTATTTTACGTAAACCCACAAATGTGTAAATCAATTGTTATCATTTTTGCCACACTTGATGTTAGGAACACTCTTTCAGCAGGAAAACGCACTGTGACGTTTTTTCAATTGTTAAAACACTGATTTTTCTTTTATACTGCAAAAACATTATAGTGTCACATCCCTTTTGATAAGACCAACCAATGATTCTTTGTGTATGGTTTGTATGTAGGCTTTGGCACCAAAAAAATTCAATCCCTAAATCATACATAATTGATTCAAATCAAAATATAGTTTCTTTCATATTTCAAATCCTGACATAATCTTCAACTTGTTGAAGGCTGTCAGTATTTAGTAGAAGTAGAAGCATCATCAATGAAATTAAAATATTTGTCTTCAGTTCTAATTCTATTTAGTACCTTTTCAAGACATCCAGTTTCGACTGTCTAGTAAAACTTTTACTTGTTTGAGCCATATCTAACAGATACAATATACCACAATCTGAAAGTATCAAATAATCAGCATAAACAATAATATTATCAAATTGCTTTGATATTGAGTGAGTGAGTGAGTGAGTGAGTGAGTGATCACTTTAAGCAATGTTTTTCAATAGATAACATGGCAGCTCCTATGTGTTTATGAAATTATCAACAAAAATAGAACTGGGTGGGGTTTTTGTTCTGTTTGTCGTTTCTTAACATTGAAGTGAGGTAGAATTTTACAGCTCGTTTCTTCTAAGAAACAACCACTGATGGATACAAAGAAATTCTGGGATGCATTTTCATTGGTTAAGATAAGGTCATAACCTTTTGTAAATTTTGACCTCTGACATGAACAAAGCAATGTTGTCAGATCTCCCACACAGTGACAAAGAGAATGGAGGTGGAACAAGTGAGGAGATCGTATCTTAATTAGACTGAATAAAACATAGTTTAATCAACATAAATCTAATTAGATTCAATTCCTCTATTAACTGATTGGATAAAATCAGAGGACTTCAATCCATATAAATTGGAGTGAAATTTAATATTGCTTGTTCTCACAATATACAATTTACTTGCTTATAATTGGATTGATATAGGTGACATGATAAAAATAGAAATTCTGTTATATATAGCCCTATTACCTGGTATATTTATATATAGCCCTATTACCTGGTATATTTATATATAGCCCTATTACCTGGTATATTTATATATAGCCCTATTACCTGGTATATTTATATATAGCCCTATTACCTGGTATATATAGCCCTATTACCTGGTATATTTAGAGCTGTAAGTTTCTCTGGAGGTATATACTTGATGAACTTTTCCATGCCATAAAATATAAAGGAGGAATTCTCCGTCAGGTAAATTTCCCATTCACCAACACTGAAATTTAAGAAAAATACAAGATTGAAGAATTTAAATTCTAATAGTTTTATCAGAGATACATCATATAGATGGTGTATCTTTTTGTTTCCATATGTACAGTACATTTAGCTACGAAAGAATTATACACTATTGTAATATAAAAATTACACAAACACAATTGTAGTGTTAACTCATAGATAAAGTTAAACTTCTAAAAATGATGAATTCACACAAAGATATAGCTGTAATATTGCTGCAATTGGTGTTAAAAATCAATCGATCACTCAATCAAAAAATAGACAAACCTTGGAGCATGATCATTACCCATGACACCTAGCCATCTAGCAGAAAACTGTTGGTCATATTCGTCTAAAACAGTTTGGAATATCTCTGTAGGTTTATTCTCCTCTGAAAAAACAATCAAGTATATTTACAGTTAAATCTGCCAATGTGGTCACCTCTATTAAGTTAAACCTGCCAATGTGGTCACCTCTATTAAGTTAAACCTGCCAATGTGGTCACCTCTATTAAGTTAAACCTGCCAATGTGGTCACCTCTATTAAGTTAAACTTGCCAAATGTGGTCACCTCTATTAAGCAGCAGTCACCTGTATTAAAAGGTCACATTTTTCTTGTCCTGTCATAGAAAATTTCATATAAATTGAACCTCTTATAAGAGGTCACCTGTCTTAAAAGTTCACTTTTTCTTTGTACCAAAGGTGACCTCTTAATACAGGTGTAACTGTACTTGTATACACATTTGATACAAATGAATTCTGTAAACTTTGTAGTGTCTTTATCTATTTTGTTTTTGCATTTAAATAATCTTTTTAAATACGTGTGGACGGGAGCAGGACAATAGCCCCCCGGACAATTGCCCCCCGGACAATAGCCCCCCCGGACAATTGCCCCCTAGGACAAATTTTTTTCAGTTTTATATTTAGTTTCTGATTACCTTTTTCTGACTCTATGAACTCCATTGCACTACTATACTCTTTCACTTCAAAATACACTCCTATTTAAGCCAGTTCTAAGCTTGTACTTAGCTTGCAATCATTATTTCTCAAAATTCTTTTTAATTATTAACCTTTGTACTTAGCTTTGATCATTGTTTAATCAAATTCCTTTTTATAATTTTTCTTTGAAGGTAATTAAACTTAATTGGAAAATCATTAAACTCTATCTAAAAATAAAATATCTATAAATAATAAGAGAAAGTTATTTTTATCATAGCTTGTCCAAGCTGTATAATCCTTTTGATGATTAATATCACAGGGGCTTGAACCGCTTTCATAGAGGTCATGCGGCCTATATACATTAGTATATGAGTTTATGCATATTTATTTCTCATTTAAAAAAGAATAAAAATGAAATTAAAAAATTGGGGGATGGGGGGCAATTGACCGGGGGGCAATTGTCCGGGGGGCTATTGTCCGGGGGCTATTGTCCGGGGGGCTATTGTCCTAGACCCGTGTGGACATAGATCGAAGTCTTGCCTGTCCCTTCAAATGACTTGTGTGATTTTTTTCCACCTTAAGGCTACCATTAAATTAAAATTAAATTAAGATGACATATGAAGGTATATGTGTACTCTTTATCATTAGTGTGTAGATCATATATGGTGAACCTTGCTTGTATGGTAGTATGTTTTTTATATATACCGGTATATCACTTTAGCCCAGCAGAACATATTATTGCCCCTGGCAGCCATATTGAATTTCAGATTAGTACTAAAAACTCTGACCTTGTAAAGTATTACCCAATAAACATTCTTGCCAAATTTGATTTAAATTAGCGAAGTCATTTTGGATAAAGAAGATTGAAATGTATAAAGTTTACAGACAGCAGACACAAAGTGATAACAATTGTTCATATGACCCTTTGGGCCAGGTAAGCTAAACAATATACTAACCAGTTTCAGCACAATCAAGGTGTGTATCCACAAAATCTTGGTTTGGTTAAGGAAAATGTTTTGGAATATTAAATCAGTACAAACATTTCTGATTAAAATAGAATATAAAGTGTATGTTTGTTACATATTTCTTCACATATTCCTACTCATGGCTGCAGGTCTAGTTTATACCTGTGTATAATTATGCTCAGCTTAGAGTAATTTAATTAATAATGTCTAGTTCAAGTGGAGATCACTGGTGAACTCAAGGCAATATCAACTATTTTTAGACTATTGCTTTGAATGCTTAATTATAATAAATAGTATGCTATGTGTTCAAAAACAATCTGATTATACAGGTTCCCGTTTATTCAGGGTTCAGCTTAGACAGGTTTCAGGTAAAAGGGTTATTGTATTTATTGCCACTTTCGACAATATTTCAGTTTTATTGTGGCAGTCAGTTTTATAAGTAGAGGAAACCAGAGTACCCTGAGAAAACCAACGTCACACAGACAAGCTTTATCACAGAGGAAACCAGAGTACCCTGAGAAAACCAACATCACACAGACAAGCTTTATCACAGAGGAAACCAGAGTACCCTGAGAAAACCAACGTCACACAGACAAGCTTTATCACAGAGGAAACCAGAGTATCCTGAGAAAACCAACGTCACACAGACAAGCTTTATCACAGAGGAAACCAGAGTACCCTGAGAAAACCAACGTCACACAGACAAGCTTTATCACAGAGGAAACCAGAGTACCCTGAGAAAACCAACGTCACACAGACAAGCTTTATCACAGAGGAAACCAGAGTACCCTGAGAAAACCAACATCACACAGACAAGCTTTATCACAGAGGAAACCAGAGTACCCTGAGAAAACCAACGTCACACAGACAAGCTTTATCACAGAGGAAACCAGAGTACCCTGAGAAAACCAACATCACACAGACAAGCTTTATCACAGAGGAAACCAGAGTACCCTGAGAAAACCAACGTCACACAGACAAGCTTTATCACAGAGGAAACCAGAGTACCCTGAGAAAACCAATGTCACACAGACAAGCTTTATCACAGAGGAAACCAGAGTACCCTGAGAAAACCAACGTCACACAGACAAGCTTTATCACAGAGGAAACCAGAGTACCCTGAGAAAACCAACGTCACACAGACAAGCTTTATCACAGAGGAAACCAGAGTACCCTGAGAAAACCAATGTCACACAGACAAGCTTTATCACAGAGGAAACCAGAGTACCCTGAGAAAACCAACGTCACACAGACAAGCTTTATCACAGAGGAAACCAGAGTACCCTGAGAAAACCAACATCACACAGACAAGCTTTATCACAGAGGAAACCAGAGTACCCTGAGAAAACCAACGTCACACAGACAAGCTTTATCACAGAGGAAACCAGAGTACCCTGAGAAAACCAACGTCACACAGACAAGCTTTATCACAGAGGAAACCAGAGTACCCTGAGAAAACCAACGTCACACAGACAAGCTTTATCACAGAGGAAACCAGAGTACCCTGAGAAAACCAACGTCACACAGACAAGCTTTATCACAGAGGAAACCAGAGTACCCTGAGAAAACCAACATCACACAGACAAGCTTTATCACAGAGGAAACCAGAGTACCCTGAGAAAACCAACGTCACACAGACAAGCTTTATCACAGAGGAAACCAGAGTACCCTGAGAAAACCAACGTCACACAGACAAGCTTTATCACAGAGGAAACCAGAGTACCCTGAGAAAACCAACATCACACAGACAAGCTTTATCACAGAGGAAACCAGAGTACCCTGAGAAAACCAACGTCACACAGACAAGCTTTATCACAGAGGAAACCAGAGTACCCTGAGAAAACCAACGTCACACAGACAAGCTTTATCACAGAGGAAACCAGAGTACCCTGAGAAAACCAACATCACACAGACAAGCTTTATCACAGAGGAAACCAGAGTACCCTGAGAAAACCAACATCACACAGACAAGCTTTATCACAGAGGAAACCAGAGTACCCTGAGAAAACCAACGTCACACAGACAAGCTTTATCACAGAGGAAACCAGAGTACCCTGAGAAAACCAACGTCACACAGACAAGCTTTATCACAGAGGAAACCAGAGTACCCTGAGAAAACCAACGTCACACAGACAAGCTTTATCACAGAGGAAACCAGAGTATCCTGAGAAAACCAACGTCACACAGACAAGCTTTATCACAGAGGAAACCAGAGTACCCTGAGAAAACCAACGTCACACAGACAAGCTTTATCACAGAGGAAACCAGAGTACCCTGAGAAAACCAACGTCACACAGACAAGCTTTATCACAGAGGAAACCAGAGTACCCTGAGAAAACCAACGTCACACAGACAAGCTTTATCACAGAGGAAACCAGAGTACCCTGAGAAAACCAACGTCACACAGACAAGCTTGATCACAGAGGAAACCAGAGTACCCTGAGAAAACCAACGTCACACAGACAAGCTTTATCACAGAGGAAACCAGAGTACCCTGAGAAAACCAACGTCACACAGACAAGCTTTATCACATTTTATTTCGACATGTCTCACTGTATAAAGTAAAGGATACATCTAAAGTTATTAGTATCTACTACATTACACCAGGCTGGTACATCTCTATGTAATGGAATCTGAAAATAAAATGACAAGGTTCTTACTAACAGTACACACATGATATAAAACAGACAAAAATATACAGACCAATGTGTTGATTGAGAAAAACGTTTTTAGTCAAGACAAAATAGGCTAGTAAAAACTACCAGATTTTATATACTCGCTTCTTGGAAGAAGATTTGTTTTCATTTTACGGAAACTGTGAAAGGAAAGTTTCAACACTTGATTGTCAACAATATCTCTTTGTTATACATACTCGATGTTAAATCAGAACACACAGACAGAAAAAAAATAGCTTAATGCCAAATGAATGTCATCTTTATCAAGTGCAAACAAATTGTGTGATCCTGTGAATTCTCATTGTACTAGACCATTACACTGAACTAGACTTTGTTATAGTGCTACTGCACTTATTTAATATCTTGCATCAGATATGTCACCAGTCCTCACGATGAGCACCGGTCCTCCTGCCCAAGACCAGTAAAACTTTGTTCAGACCAGTAAATTTTTCAGTTTTTCTTTAGAACTATACCAAAATAAATTCAAGAATTTGATTTGGACCAATAAATTCAAATTTTCATTTCAAGGACTGTGTCACACCTTGACAACACTATACATACTCCTTGTTTTCTATCTCATTGATGTTATATTGTTAATAACAGAGAAGCTACAAGGATGTATTTCATAGTATGATTGTACATCAGACAAACATGTTATTATCACTCCGCTTAGAATCTATCAGATAATTGGATTAATGGTAACAAGGCTGATAAGGACTCATGGTTTGACCGTCTCTTCAGTGGTGTGTTCACACTTACTATCTTAGCAGTTCTTTTACTAGCATCCCTCAGACCTGGGATTCTTGATAATGGGTTGTCAATGGTTTTAGGAGCTTTCTGTTTCTTCTTGTCCCCTCCAGAAGGTTCCTCTGAAATTATCAACAATTGGAAAATACATAAATAAAATTTATCGTGCTATGAATTACTACAGTTTTCATATTACACACATAAAATTTAACTATACATTCAACATCCACGTATTATACAGTGGGTTATATTAGTGTGCCTAAAATTACAAGATTTGGCATGGCAAAAATGTACCTGGCATAAACATATTTTGTGCTTTATATTCTTGCAATCATGATCAGAATTCCATTATAATATCATTTAATTTCATATCTGGCAAATTACTAAAATACACCAATCCAGAAAAAATAACCACCCATATATCAATCAATTGACATGTCTTGTAATTAATTATGCTACACTTACAGAATCTGAAACAAACTAGTATTACTGTGAGCACAGCTCACTAAGATATACCCCCTGCTCCCCACATCTGTCCAACCTATTTCCATAACCAAAACATTACTGATTGTTCCGACTAAAAATGAAAGGGACCCTCCTCTCTTCACCGGTAGGCTGCTGATAAAATTTCAAAACATTCTGAGAAACACTATTCAAGTTATCATACGACATAGGGTAAAAATCCTACTTTCCGTCATATCAAGTCAAATAACTCTGGAACGGCAAAAGTGAAAATCGTCAAAAATGAAAGGGATCCTCCTCTCTTCACCAGTAAACAGCTGATAAAATTTTAAAAGATTCTAAGAAACACAACTCAAATTATCATACGACATAGGATTTGTTTACAGATGGACGGACGGACAGATGGACGGAAGGATGGCAAGACGGACAGACATGGTGAAACCAGTATACCCCCCTACAACTTAGTTGTGGGGGGTATAAAAAAATGTAAAAGATGAAAAATGAAGTTACCAACTGGTATTTAATCACTAACATCCACTTTAAATATTGATATGAAATTCAATAACAGAGAAAAAAAATATGATAAACAAGTTTTAAACTTTTCTTTGAAAATTATATTAATGTAGATATCGATTTTGTTTTACAAATAAAATTCATTGTGTAATTAAAACATCAGCTGAAATAAACAAACAGATATCATGCAAGGTTTGTGAAAGATATTTATTGTGTGTAATACATTGCCTTTAGTGTACATGTGCTTCAATACAATACTAAAAAGTCAGCTGATAGTAATATGTAATATGTACGTAAACATTTAAACATAATAATTGCTGAAATGTTTTTAATAATGAAACAGGTACTTCACAAAATTCCTATAGACAGGAAAGGTATAAGGGAAGATAGGGTTAGATATGATAAGCATGTTTATACTTTACCTTAAATTTGGTTTGGGTCATACATGTGTACAAGGTCATATTTTTGTACTTGACCTTGATTTTTGGTTTGGGTCATACGTGTGTACAAGGTCACATTTTTGTACTTGACCTCGATTTTTGGTTAGGGTCATACATGTGTACAAGGTCACATTTTTGTTCTTGACCTTGATTTTTGGTTTGGGTCATACATGTGTACAAGGTCATATTTTTGTACTTGACCTTGATTTTTGGCTTGGGTCATACATGTGTACAAGGTCACATTTTTGTTCTTGACCTTCATTTTTTGTTTGGGTCATACATGTGTACAAGGTCCTATTTTTGTACTTGACCTTGATTTTTGGTTAGGGTCATACATGTGTAAAAGGTCACATTTTTGTACTTGATTTTGATTTTTGGTTAGGGTCATACATGTGTACAAGGTCATATGTTTGTACTTGACCTTGATTTTTGGTTTGGGTCATGCATGTGTACAAGGTCACATTTTTGTACTTGACCTTGATTTTTGGTTAGGGTCATACATGTGTACAAGGTCACATTTTGGTTCTTGACCTTGATTTTTGGTTTGGATCATACATGTGTACAAGGTCATATTGTTGTACTTGACCTTGATTTTTGGTTAGGGTCATACAAGTGTACAAGGTCACATTTTTGTACTTGACCTTGATTTTTGGTTAGGGTCATACATGTGTACAAGGTCACATTTTTGTACTTGACTTTGATTTTTGGTTAGGGTCATGCATGTGTACAAGGTCATATTTTTGTACTTGACCTTGATTTTTGGTTAGGGTCATACATGTGTACAAGGTCACATTTTTGTTCTTGACCCTGATTTTTGGTTGGGGTCATACATGTGTACAAGGTCCTATTTTTGTACTTAACCTTGATTTTTGGTTGGGTTCATACATGTGTACAAGGTCCTATTTTTGTACTTGACCTTGATTTTTGGTTTGGGTCATACATGTGTACAAGGTTCTATTTTTGTACCTGACCTTGATTTTTGGTTTGGGTCATACATGTGTACAAACTCACATGTTTGTACTTGACCTTAATTATTGGTTTGGGTACAAGTTGATAGGCTTGTATTATAGTTAGATAGCAAGCCTCATTTTGGAAGCCTGTATTTTCAAACAGAACTACAGAGGGTTAAAAACATGCATTTTTTTTAAAAGTAAATAAAAGTTTGCTTTATTGAAAAGTCAGAAATAAACTATTGATTGAAGTGATATTTTTCTAACTGAGAATCTGTGACTGACAGTGAATATAGATAGCTATGATTTAAATTTGAGAATTTAATTTAAAATATAAGTATAATAAAATGTATGTAAATGTGTTTTAAAGAAGCTGTGAAAAAACAATTCTCTAGTAAATCCAAGAAATATAGTGCTGGTACTGCATTAATTTAACAAGACGATGACTGCATTAATAATGGAAGAAAATAAACAAGATGTTGTAAACACCGATTTAAATACATAAATAAGAAATATTAACCTGAGGATTCAAATTACATTTACTATTATTCTGGAGAAAATTGCTTGATTTGACAGAATATGATATTTTGATTAAAATTCTAGGATATTCTCAAAGAACATTATTAAGAATATCAAATTACAAAGCTTACAAAATCTTTATATTCCTAACTCTGAAATAAAATAAACATGTAAGAACATTACATATACATGTATATGGTAAAATACAGCCAGTTACAATTGAGTGTGCAATTTTGATTTTCCTTGCCATGTTTCAACAATTATTTTCAAACGTCAACTTAGATTATACAATAAAATATCACAAGTCTGAAGAAATTACTATCATATCATAGAAGCCTTATTTGTGAAAGAATCTATTAAAAAACTAAAATTTCAAAGAAGAGATTTTACTGCAAAATGAAATGTAGCCAGAATTAGGCATTACTGAATATGTGATTTTATAAACACAACAGAAAAGGTTGAACAAAATATCAGAATTCTTAATCCTGAAAGTTGAAACATGGGATAGAGATCAAATGTCAGAGTTCAATATTTGCATATATTATTTTGACACCCTGTAACAATGCCAAGTAATGGATAAAACAACAGTTTCTTCTGGTGCAGAATTTCTTACGACTGGACATTCTGCCGTTCATTACAGATTTTCTTGACGACTGTTTATTTAAAACCGACATTCGTCCACCCATAGCAGATATTCTTGATAAACCAGTAATTGATCCTTGTTTCATCAATGGTTTAGGCATTGCTTTGCCCATTACGGACACATTACCAACATGAGATACCATTCCTAATCTTGATGTCATTCCTGCATAGCCTGTATTTCCTGTTTATAATTCTATCTATTTACTGTGGGTCAAACATTAAATATGATAAATCACTTAAAACTCCCTGATCTCTTATAACTGAAGATTAATATACTGGTAAAATGTGAACACTGTCATAAAAATTACAGATCACCCAAATTTACAGTTCATAAATCCTGTAATTATTATTAAAACTAAGGTACTCCTCTCTCACACATAGGTGACCTTAGCTGAGTTTGGTTATTCTGTTTAGGTCCTTCAGATTTCATGTTCGCAAAGATTATAAAATTATTTGGCCTTCAAATATTTAACTAATGAAGGTTATTCCAGAAATGTGCTGTGTGTGTAAATTTGATATCTATGTTTTAACTTTTTATCAAAACAGTGAAATTACCAAAATATCAATTCAAGACTTATTTTACAGTTAAATGTGAATTGGCAGAAAATAGTTACAAAAATGTAAAATTCCCAGTATTTCATGCAAAATCTACAGATTACCATAAAAAAACTAGATGTGTCGAAACGACACGAATGTCCCCGCCGTGAATATTAAGGAGGCTCGCAAATGTTTCATCCTTTTTTAATTCCCTCAATAATAGGCTAAAAATAACCAACTATTGATTAAGATCTGTATCCTCAAGCCTCCTTAAATTCACAAGATTTATTCAAGGAAACAATATTGCCTGAGCAAATCTTGATATGATCAGGAATCTACAACACTTGCATATGAATAAGAAGTCCTGTACCTATAAAACATTACCTTTTAGTAGTCATTGAAATTTTTTCTGAATTAAAAGTGTCATGTGGTCTGAGTAATAACAACCATTGTAAATTATTGATGGCAAATGTCCTCCAGTGAAAACAAGGTCCAATGTTGATATAAAATTCAAGGATAGTAATTTGGCCAAAATTATTCAGTGGGAACAAAAGCCAAACTTGATCTATAACTCATCATTGTAATTCCAAATACCAAATATCAAGTCAATATCTCAAAGCATAGTGAAATAAAGTGGTGACAACTAAATATTTGGCCAAAGTTAAAAGTCCAAGGTGCGTAAATTATCCCAAAATCATTAAATCGGAACGAAATTCAAACTTGATCGGTAACTCATCACTATACACTCACATACCAAAAATCAAGTCAATATCTCAAATCATAAGTGAAGAAAAAGTGGTGACAACTAAATATTTGGCCAAATTTTAAAGTCCAAAGGCTTTTTGGTTGCCAAATATCATTCAACCGGAATGAAATTCAAAGTTGATCTGTAATTTATGATTATACACTCTCATACCAAAAATCAAGTTAATATCTCAAATCATAGTGAAATAAAGTGGTGATAACTAAATATTTGGCCAAATTTCAAAGTCCGAGGGACATAACTCGGCCAAAAATCATTGGACCGGAACAAAATGTAATCTTGATCTGTAACTCATCATTATACACTCATATACCAAAAATCAAGTTAATATCTCCAAGCATAGCGAAAAAAAGAGGTGACAACTAAATATTTGGCAAAATTTCAAAGTCCAAGGGCCATAACTCGAATAAAAATCATTGGACTGGAACGAAACATAAAGTTGATCTGTAGTTTATCATTATACACCCACATACCAAATATCAAGTCAATATCTCAAAGCATAAGGGAAAAAAATGGTGACAACTGATTAATTTCGGAATTACGGACATGGGTAACACTATATGTCCCGGCCACTTAATGGCGGGGACATAAAAACACTGGTATATAATATAATTTCAAAAAATCAATTTTGGCAATTCACTAATTCAAACAACATTTGGTATCATTTCATGTCAGTTAACCTTGTATTCACATACAAAGTCTCACTCTTCTTTCTATAAACATTATTGCTTATCACAACCCCAAGATTTTGTAGGTTTGTTGCTAATTGGTCTCTAGAACTTTGAACTCGAACATGACACCATACTATATATATGTCACAAGATGTCATTTGATCACCACAAAAAAATTATTACAAATCCAGAAAACATCTAATCTTAATAGCAAGTTGACAGCAATTATATCATAATATATGTGAAAAATATGTTATTAAAAATATGTAGAAAAACCATAAAAAAACTGTTCCTAATAAACTTGTATTAATTTCGCCAAATTATTTATGTAAAATTAAAACAACAATACATACATAAATAAACAAACAAACATCAGGCAACCTTGGTAAATTTTGAAAATAAAATTAATGTATTATCAATCAAATAACTCAGCACAACTCTTAAAAAGCACATTTTTTTTTAAAGTAACTAGATCTTTTACCTTTTACAGTCACTCCTGATAAAGAACACATAAATACAATATGTTAATGGTAAACTGAGTTATGGTCTACAGAGAGAGAATAAGCATAGAAATAACAGATAGAATTTAGGGTGAAATGTTTCCTATACAATGATAGAGAAATTTGGAATGGATGACGATGGGATGATGAAATATTAAAACGTAATATTAGAGATCATCAACAAAGTTCTTATAAATTAACTCCCTCCAGTAGTATACAGTTATTAGAGAAATGTATCTCAGTTAGTTCACAGGAAAACAAAATCTACACTGCACATATGAAAATAGATCGCGACAAAAATAAAAAAGCTTACAAATTCTATGTTGCTCTATATATAATCAAACCTGTATATAATGGGTACTGAAGGAAACCTGAAAATGTATCCATTATGAGCAGTTGCCCTTTATATAGAGGTTCAAATTATATGCACTATTCATTAAATGGAGAAAATGTAATTGTCCTTTATAGACAGTGATTTGTTATATAGAGGTACCCTTTAAGGCAGGATTGACTGAACACTGTCAAGACAAGAACTGTAAAACTACATGATTTATGACAAAACATATACTAAAAAGAAAACTATACACATTTTTGTGAGTTCTACTTTGAAGCAGTGTTAAGGGTGTTAGTTTTACCTACCGTCTATAACAGCTGCCATAAAAAGGAAGGTGGTTTCATTTACTTTCATATAATATGATCTTTAAATTTTCAACAAACATTTCATAATTCAAAAAATCAATTTTCTTCCAAGTTTTTTTCTTTTTGAAAAATATCATTTTTCAATTAAATCTTCGAAGAAAAAAATATCATGCATAGCTAACGTTACTCATTCATCATTGAGTTTTCTATACTTTGACATGCTCTAATTATCATGCATAACTAAAATTACTCATTCATTATTGACTCTTCAATGCAGTATTATGCTGTAATTATTTATTCATCTACAATTCTGTTATATGGTCAAGTAAGTATTCAACAGTGAGAAATGGCCAAGTGTGATTTTCAGTGTGTGCGTGTGTGTGTAACAAATCCTGCCACTCTTGATTAAATTCAAATCTTTCTCTTGCTATCCTTTACTGATATGTCATGGTGTGAGACCCGTAATGGGGTTTCTTCATATCTCCCATGTTACGGGGGCTGTCATGGTCATGATCATATGGTAGTTGGATTTATAACTACCTATGCAATCAGTGCCCATCACCACTAGCGCTGTGAGGTCGAATCCGGCCCAGGCGAGGTGTACTCAATACAACATTATGTGATAAAGTTTTCTCCGGGTACTCCGGTTTCCTCCACCAATAAAACTAACTGCCACAATATAACTGAAATATTATTGAAAGTGTCATTAAATACCATAACCGTTACCCTCACCCACTGTCATGACATATTAGTAAAGGGGAGCAGGTGTGAGATTTTAATCAGATTGAGGCTTCGTTCAATAACAATCTTACCTTGAGCTGCCTCGTCCTTCCCACACCTATGGCTAAACATCTGAAGTGAGAAATCTCTTGAGATGGAAATGACATTATCTAACTGTAGAAACTGTAATGCTTCTAAAGGCATCTGTAACAAGATTGGGTCAGCAAGGAGGATCACACACTCATTGCTATGAGGAGGTTCCAAAGAGGCTTTCTGGTTAGGGTTGCTGGCAGGAGTTAAAGTTTCAGGGCTAAAAAATTACAAAAAGTATGTATTAATTTGAAAACAAAATACTGCATATAAAATATTCAGGAAGGTTTTATTTTCTTTATTTCTTTGCAACACAAATTAAAGTAGTCATGAGTTTGTTTTATTTGACTATCTCAATTTTTGATTTTTGAATTGTAAATTTGTTTTCCTACATGGCGTTGTAAACATTAAAACATGCTGACAATTGTAATCATTATGGACTTCTTATATCACCATGTGCTATTTACTATGTATAAACATTCAATTTGTTTATGCAAAATTAAAAAGATTACCAATTCATATATATTCTGTGAATCTGAAATACACCAAATATATTGCATAATTTACTTATTTCAACAGCCACTGCATACAAAATGATCCCTTATGTTTTTGTAATAAAAAGTGCATACAGCCTGTATAACCTTCAATAACAAACTATATAATATGTGTATTTGTTTGAACCCAAATTTCCAAGGTGACTTGAATAATTCTTATATCCCTGTGCAAAAAATACAAAGACTATTGAATTCCGACTTGCCATCTACTCTTATATGAGGTAATTATTTCTGTAACAGCCCGTCTACAAAAAATATTTCAAAATAACATGGGCTGTAAATAAAATACACCATTTCAGATAATATTTCATAATGAAAAATAAATTGTCCAGTTCTTAACAACAATGAAAATAATGTGTGTCTTTTTGCAACGAAAATAAAACAAACAGTTTATGCATAAAAATAAAATGACCTGCAGATTAGACCTTTTCAGAAATCCTAGAATGTAATACCATCATTGGTCATTTAATGTTGTGTTAAAGAGAATACAGTCAAATCTGTATTAAGAGGTCATCTTTAGGACAAAGAAAAAGTGGCCTTGTAAGACAGGTGACCTCTTAAAAGAGGCTAAATTCATATGAAATTTTCTATTACAGGAGAAGAAAAAGGTGATCTATTAATACAGGTGGCTGCTTAATAGAGGTGACTGCATGGGCAGGTTTGACTGTGTATCTATTTTTACCTACAAGATTAAAAGATAATGTATTTATGAATTAAGTTTCAATCAAGTAAAAACAGTAGTTTATCTGAAAGGTGAAATACCTTAATGTTCCTGTTAGCTGAGCTGTGATTGGCTTAAGATAAGCCTCCATGTCATTTAGCAGTTCTTTAAATTCTTCCTGTAATCTAGCTTCCTCCTCTGCGTCATCTTCATCATAAATTGGACCCTGTCAAAATGGGTTAAAAAATTGATTTTTTACCTTTTCAAAATATTAGTATTTATTAAAAGTTTGTTTTATATTTACTTGCATTATCATTTTACATACAAAAATAAAGTTTACTATTAATATTATACTATTGACATGAAAACAGTGACCATTATTTATAAAAAAAAAAAAAATTTTTTTTATGTACAATCAATACAGTGAAACCTGTCTAAACAGAACCTCTTTGGGACCACCTTTAGTGTTCAGAATAGACAGGCATTTTTGGGACCACCTTTAGTGTTCAGAATAGACAGGTGTTTGGTTTGTACAGGTTAAATTAACACTGATTTCCTACATTGAAACTTTATTAAAGTTTGGTTTATACAGGATTCAGGTTTATTCAGGGTTCTGTTTAGACATGTTTCACTGTATAATTTCAACAGTCATGCTTAGTAGCTTACAAACAATAAATCATGTAAGTACCAAGGTGGTAATCTGATGGACCTATAAACCACATGTAAAAAGGGAGATAATTAATGTGTGGAAATCTGATGGACCTATAAACATATGTAGAAAGGGAGATAATAAATGTGTGGAAATCTGATGGACCTATAAACACATGTAAAAATGGAGATAATTAACGTAAGTACCCAGGTGGTAATCTGATGGAACTATAAACACATGTAAAAAGGGAGATAATTAACGTAAGTACCCAGGTGGAAATCTGATGGACCTATAAACATATGTAGAAAGGGAGATAATTAATGTGTGGAAATCTGATAAACACATGTAAAAATGGAGATAATTAATGTAAGTACCCAGGTGCAAATCTGATGGACCTATAAACACATGTAAAAAGGGAGATAATTAACGTAAGTACCCAGGTGGAAATCTGATGGACCTGTAAACATATGTAGAAAGGGAGATAATTAATGTGTGGAAATCTGATGGACCTATAAACACATGTAAAAATGGATATAATTAACGTAAGTACCCAGGTGGTAATCTGATGGACCTATAAACACATGTAAAAATGGAGACAATTAACATAAGTACCCAGGTGGAAATCTGATGGACCTATAAACACATGTAAAAAGGAAGATAATTAACGTAAGTACCCAGGTGGTAATCTGATGGACCTATAAACACATGTAAAAAGGGAGATAATTAATGTATTGTAAAATTTAGCCTTCAACAGGCAACCACTGACCACCTCTTACAAGACATTGCTAAAAAGAGTTGCTCTAATTTGTATTTTATGTTAAGGAGAGGACAGGTTTGGAGGTTATCACCCTATACACAGGGTTCCCATAATGGGAATTAGGGTTATGATATACCTACCCTGAAACAAAGGTTTGATATACTTTGCTTCATAATGAAATAAACGTAAGTGAAAACCGAAGGGGTAATCAAGAATGGGTAATCCAGAGACACATAGCTGTTCTATGATAACTCAGAAATTTGCTTATCATAAGTTTTATTTTCCAAACTATAATTTTACTTCTTTTTTTCTTTCATTTTTTTTAATATCTAACAACAACACTCCTTTCAAAACACTACTTTAAATCCTTAAAAGCTTTGATCATTATTTCATATTTACCCTTGTACTTTTCTTCAAGCTTTCATCTAAGTTTTCTAACATTTTTTGCCTCATCATAGCTTGTGCCCTCTGGTATTCTTGTTTAAGAAGTAGTTGTTGTACACTTTGTTTATGCTCGGCAAATTTGGTAAGTAGTTCATCTAAGAGCTGTGGACTAGTTTCTACACCGTACACTTTGGCTCGGCTGGGAACTAAAATGATAATTATATGATACAGGTTATAAATTACTACACTAATTTTTTTTTATATAATTACAAGAAGTAAGTAAAATGCTTTGTGTCTATCTTGAGCAAGGTCCTGGATTTCAAATGCCATATGTCACAGTGTTTTTTGTGTGCACTTGTTTGAGATGTGAATTGTTGTTCATTTTGTTGATACTGGAGGAATTGTTGACCATCACTATTTAAACTTTTGTTTTCATAATTAGGACTGCTCTACTAGTTCTTTGCTATCAAAAAGAAATTCTGGAGATATGAAAATTTCATTCCCTAAACTTCTGTCTTGTGTGCTGAACAAATCAAACCCTCATAAGTGGCTAATCAGCAATATCTTTTCAAATTACGAAAAACTCTGACTGTGTATTTGATTGTATTGAAAATTATCTAGTTGATATTTATATAATAATGGCATATTACCTGGACAAGACCACATTAATATCATTATTATACTGAGTGTCTAATTGTCCAGGTAATATGCCAAAATATTACCCAGGTAATATGTAAAAATATTACAGTACCAAATATCACTACAGAAACTTACACGAAGTATAATAATAAACATTAAGTAAAAATATTATTTACAAACACAATGTGTCTGTTACTACATACCTGGTGTGGTCTGTGCCTTTGGATTTTTACCACCTGCTGGTTGAGCCTTGGGTTTATCCAGTAAAGCACCATACAGATATGATCTACAAAGAAAGACAGACGATTTATAAATACTTTTTTAAATAACAATATATAGTACTGACAGCATAAAACAATTTCACAATTTGTATGCAATTTACGCCTTGTTTTAATGGGGTTACTTATAATTCTGCAAAATACATGACAGTGGCCACTAGTGCAGCAGGAACTGCTTGACCTTCCAGAGCACCCCTGATTTTGAGTGGGGTTCGTGTTGCTTGATCTTTATTTTTCTGTGCAGTGTTTTGTAGATCATTGTTTGTCCTTTTTTCTTTTGGCCATTGTGTTGTCTGTCCTTCTTCGATTTATGGATTCTGATTACCCATTTGGTATCTTCAAACTCTTCTTGTGGGAAGGTATGGTATGCTTAATTTTCTCTAAAATCAGTTTGCATTGATATTCTCTCTTGTCACATCATAGATTATATCTGATAAAAAAAAAATACTGATAATTATAATAAAAAAGAAGTGGTTTGAAAAATATTCATAACACAATAAAGACAGTGACAGACTCCACACATTTCATTTGGTTTTGTGATAAATCTTTCATTTACTCACTTATCTTATATTTATATCTTAACAAAATCATTTTATATTACATAAAGTATCAAGATATACAATAGAAATATAGGGTCTAACACCATGAGAGGTGCAAGATTGTAAAATCTGAGACACCCTTAGGTGTTTGACTCTTTTTCTCACCCCTTTCTACCGTGTCAATGTTTGTTTACTTTGAGAAAATAATAAAGTGCTCTCCCTTGTTAGTAATTTACGTAAATAAAAGTATTACCTCCCTTTGATCAAAGTTGAATACATTTTTACAGGTATTTATCGCTGTTGTAGTAGCATTTAAGGATATTGTCTATATATTTTTTATGAAATACATTTAAAATATTGCCAAGACACGGGTGTAGATCGACAAATTACTTCAACAAGGGAGAACAATTTTGCTGGGAAATGCTCGTGCAGCTTGTCTTACACAGGAGCTAGGGTAAGATAGAAAAATCATTTCATCTAAATTAACATACTTTTTAATCAAAGAGGTGAGAAATACTGAAATGCTCCTAGAATCATGTATTGTATGACAGGAAAAAAAATAATTCTCTTGTAAGTTCTACAACATGTGACCATTGAACTCTTTCTGAAGATAGAAAAGTTTCATACCTGTCTGGATTGTGTTGAAGGATAATAAAGTTGAAGTTTGGTGGAAACTCTTTCAATATTTCTAAATGATTAGGTTGTACAACTAATCTCTTCCATGCCTGAAAGTATAATCAAAGCTCTGAAAGTGCTCATTGTGGGGTAGCTTTGAGCTTTCAATAATGTAATTCTAACTAAAAAATAAGAGATATACCAGGTATTACAGAAGTATAAATATGTATGTATATGTGAAACATTAGATATTTAATATTTGGTTTCTACCATATATAGGGTTGTATAATGCGCATTGGTGCATAATGCGCACCCCCTCTTGGCCTTGAAAATCTCCAGAAAAAAACTAGTTCGTGTCTATAATGCGCATGGACTTTTAAAAAAATCGCCCTCGGAAATGTAAGAATTAAATATCAATCGTATATATATTTTTCAGTCCTTTGAACATGTTTCATTTGCTGGGAGAATTTAAGAAGCATTTATCTCTTTCCATCTTCAATAAAGTTGCAAAATATTAAATATGTTGGGTTTTATTGGCGGACATGTGATTTCCCGGTCTGGGAAAGAGTGAAACACATTGTTCCTGTTTATAATGCGCACCCCTCCTACAAATTAAAGAATCTGGGCAAAATCCTGTGCATTATACAACCCTAAATATGGTATATGTGACTATTTTCATGTAATATCCAAGAAGAAAATATTTATTTTCTCAATGTCCTTCAGCACATTTGTAGTCTCCTAATTTTTTTAAAAGTTCATTATATTCAAATTCAAATCAGATGTCAAGCTCCACTCCATTATTTATCATACAATTGTTCACTAGATGGTGGTTACTGTGGTTCAGTGGTTTACTCAGGATACTTCAGATATATAATAATCATAACTGATAAGGTTCAGTGGTTTACTCAGGATACTTCAGATATATAATAATCATAACTGTTAAGGTTCAGTGGTTTACTCAGGATACTTCAGATATATAATAATCATAACTGTTAAAGGTTCAGTGGTTTACTCAGGATACTTCATATATATAATAATCATAACTGTTAAGGTTCAGTGGTTTACTCAGGATACTTCATATATATAATAATCATAACTGTTAAGGTTCAGTGGTTTACTCAGGATACTTCATATATATAATAATCATAACTGTTAAGGTTCAGTGGTTTACTCAGGATACTTCATATATATAATAATTATAACTGTTAAGGTTCAGTGGTTTACTCAGGATACTTCAGATAAATAATAATCATAACTGATAAGGTTCAGTGGTTTATTCAGGATACTTCATATATATAATAATCATAACTGTTAAGGTTCAGTGGTTTACTCAGGATACTTCATATATATAATAATCATAACTGATAAGGTTCAGTGGTTTACTCAGGATACTTCATATAAATAATAATTATAACTGATTACACTATTTTTTTAATTGAGTTTTTTACACCCATGGCTAAACCTAACATCATTAAATTTGTCATTCTAATAAGTTCATAGGTCAACCATTCTTACCTGCCAGTTATCCTCCAGTGATTTTTGTATTGTAGACATCAGTGAACCACATGATAGGTTAGCTTTAATATAAGGTCACATTCTAATAAGGTCATAGGTCAACCATTCTTACCTGTCAGTTATCCTCCAGTGATTTTTGTACTGTAGACATCAGTGAACCACATGATAGGTTAGCTTTAATATAAGGTCACATTCTAATAAGGTCATAGGTCAACCATTCTTACCTGTCAGTTATCCTCCAGTGATTTTTGTACTGTAGACATCAGTGAACCACATGATAGGTTAGCTTTAATATAAGGTCACATTCTAATAATGTCATAGGTCAACCATTCTTACCTGCCAGTTATCCTCCAGTGATTTTTGTACTGTAGACATCAGTGAACCACATGATAGGTTAGCTTTAATATAAGGTCACATTCTAATAAGGTCATAGGTCAACCATTCTTACCTGCCAGTTATCCTCCAGTGATTTTTGTATTGTAGACATCAGTGAACCACATGATAGGTTAGCTTTAATATAAGGTCACATTCTAATAAGGTCATAGGTCAACCATTCTTACCTGCCAGTAATCCTCCAGTGATTTTTGTACTGTAGACATCAGTGAACCACATGATAGGTTAGCTTTAATATAAGGTCACATTCTAATAAGGTCATAGGTCAACCATTCTTACCTGCCAGTTATCCTCCAGTGATTTTTGTACTGTAGACATCAGTGAACCACATGATAAGTTAGCTTTAAGGTCACATTCTAATAAGTTATCTCTCTGATGTAACAAGGCTGCTAACTTAGATGTCCTTGGGTCTACCTGAGCCTTGTTTAGTAGTGTTCTAAGAGTCTGAGAAGCTGAACAACTCTGTAATTAAACAAATATTGATCTTTAATTCTATTTGTATACCATTATATTTTTACAGATCCAGTAAAGCCCTCTCTAGTCTATCTAATATTTGATACCCTCCTTAACAATAGAAGAGTTTGTAGGGTTAGGGGTTAAGGTGTTTAATGCCACTTTCAACAATATTTCAGAAGAGTTTTCTAAATTTACTAATTTCTAACATCTTGACTGCCTAATTTAAAAAAAAACTTTTTGAAAGTCCAAGAACATTCATATGTTTCCTTAAAATTTTGGCAAACTATTTAATAATCAACAAGAACAAACAAGTTGAGTTCAATTATCTGAAAGTACAGATTGAAAAGTTCAAGTTTATAATGTTGTCATTAATAGACAAATAATTTCTTTATAACTCTTAAAATAAATGGAAAACATGCATTACGATAAAAATTGTTTCAGATTTTGGGTCATTTTGTGTACAATAATAATTTGTTCCCATTATAAAGTACAAAATTGACCTTACCTTGAAGAGAGCTAAGAACTGACTAGCAGACTTTGGTTTATACCGTGTAAAACATTTATTTCTTTCTATTAGATAGTACAAAATTGATCTTACCTGGAAGAGAGCTAGGAACTGACTAGCAGATTGTGGATCATACTGTCCGTAACAATCCACCAACTCTAAGGCTGTAACACTGGCTATGTCCTACAAGTACAAATGTCATTTAAATGTATCAGATCAAATACCAGAGACCCAAATTATCAACATTATTAAACATGAAGAGCAAAGTTGGTCTCTTATCTCTATTTTTCAGTTTAATATATTATACAATTAAACCTGTCTTATGTGACCTTTCAAGGGAACAGTATAATATGGTCACATAAGACAGGTGGTTGCTTAATACAGGTTAAATGGATATGAAATGCACTGTGAAGGGAAATAAAAGTCACACTAGTATTACTGTGAGCACAGCTCACTAAGATATACCCCCCGCTCCCCACATCTGCCCAACCTATTTCCATAACCAAAACATTATGGATTATTCCGACCAAAAATGAAAGGGACCCTCCTCTCATCACCGGTAAGCTGCTGATAAAATTTCAAAACATTCTGAGAAACACTACTCAAGTTATCATATGACATCGGGTAAAATTCCTATTTTCCGTCATATCAAGTCCAATAACTCTGGAACGGCAAAAGTGAAAACCATCAAAAATGAAAGGGATCCTCCTCTCTTCACCGATTCTAAGAAACACAACTCAAGTTATCGTATGACATAGGATTTGTCTACAGACGGACAGACGGACGGATAGACATGGGGAAACCAGTATACCCTCCTACAACTTCGTTGCGGGGGGTATAATAATACAAGTCATTACTTAATAAAGGTGGTCATTAAAGCAGCTTTGACTGTAATACAAGTCATTACTTAATAAAGGTGGTCATTAAAGCAGCTTTGACTGTAATACAAGTCATTACTTAATAAAGGTGGTCATTGAAGCAGCTTTGACTGTAATACAAGTCATTACTTAATAAAGGTGATCATTAAAGCAGCTTTGACTGTAATACAAGTCATTACTTAATAAAGGTGGTCATTAAAGCAGCTTTGACTGTAATACAAGTCATTACTTAATAAAGGTGGTCATTAAAGCATCTTTGACTGTAATACAAGTCATTACTTAATAAAGGTGGTCATTGAAGCAGCTTTGACTGTAATACAAGTCATTACTTAATAAAGGTGGTCATTAAAGCATCTTTGACTGTAATACAAGTCATTACTTAATAAAGGTGGTCTTTAAGCAGCTTTGACTGTAATACAAGTCATTACTTAATAAAGGTGGTCATTAAAGCATCTTTGACTGTAATACACGTCTTTACTTAATAAAGGTGCTCATTGAAGCAGCTTTGACTGTAATACAAGTCATTACTTAATAAAGGTGGTCATTAAAGCAGCTTTGACTGTAATACAAGTCATTACTTAATAAAGGTGGTCATTAAAGCATCTTTGACTGTAATACAAGTCATTACTTAATAAAGGTGGTCATTAAAGCAGCTTTGACTGTAATACAAGTCATTACTTAATAAAGGTGGTCATTGAAGCATCTTTGACTGTAATACAAGTCATTACTTAATAAAGGTGGTCATTGAAGCATCTTTGACTGTAATACAAGTCATTACTTAATAAAGGTGGTCATTAAAGCAGCTTTGACTGTAATACAAGTCATTACTTAATAAAGGTGGTCATTGAAGCATCTTTGACTGTAATACAAGTCTTTACTTAATAAAGGTGGTCATTGAAGCATCTTTGACTGTAATACAAGTCATTACTTAATAAAGGTGGTCATTAAAACATCTTTGACTGTATTATGGTATTTTTCTATTAGATTTCAATTTTTAGAGTTATTACTCACATACTTCAAAAAGGAATAGCCCAATAATTAATTATAATAGTTTCATACTTACAACAAATCCTTTATTTAATGACAGGTTAAGAGCTTGTACCAAACATTCTGATGACTGTAACAAATAATGGCGGCTTACTTCATCTTGTGTCTGTAGGATACAAAATTATTACAAATTTAACATTTTACTGTCATAATAAAAAAAAAAATTGCCATTTTAGATTTATTTACTTTAACATATTTCAACAGAGTTTGCGAAATTGCATATGGGCTTGGTGGTCCTAGTTATAATAATGTCAGTCCTCATTAATTTTCTATAGCAAAATACCAATCTTGTGTCAGTGACAGTCAGTCCTTATCAAAATTTTCCCAAATTTTGCTGGTCATGTCTGACAGGACTGGCAATTTCGCGAACTCTGATTTCAATAAGAAATTTTAAATGCAATTGCAATATCACCTGGATTTCATACAATAGAAAAATATATTGGATTATGGTGTTTAACACCACTTTCAACAATATTTCAGTTATATCATGGAGGTGAAAAATAAAAATATATTGACACACATGCTAATTCCATTTGCTGTTATTTGTTTCATTTACAGATTCTTGGCTGATATCTGATTACTTCTCTCAGTTAATAAGAATATCTAAATACTTTTCTCCAAAATTCATGTAAACCCATTTCTTAGTTTTCTCAATATCAACCAAACTTTTGAAAAAGGCAGATCACTAACCTTAACATAGGTGGAACAAATTTTATAAGAATATTCATCAATAACTGACCTTCATATCAGTTTTTATGCCATATTTGCATAATACATATTCATCAATATCTGACCTTCATATCAGTTTTTATACCATACAGTGAAACCTGATGAAACCGGACCCTGAGTAAACCGGAATACTGTCCATTCCGATCTAAATTTCAAGTCCCCAGTTTTTTCCTTAATAATCTTTGTTAAAAATCATTGAATAAACCGGACACTGCACATTCTGAATTCCGGCCTTGACTTGCGGTCCCAATACACTAATTACTGTTATAATTTATCTCCATAAACCGGTCATGATCAGATCAATCAAGCGTGTGTTTACATATATGTGAATATCGATCGGTTGTAAGGGGAAACGTATTGAAAGTGTTTATCGAAGTGTGTATATTAGCACACCAGTAATTAGTGATCACTGGTAACTCATGTGGTTAATGTTTAAATGTTCATTAAATGTTAAACAAACATGGAATCAACACCTAAAAAGCGAAAGCTTAATCAAGATGAAATACCCCGTATAACTTATAAGTGTTTTTTTTTTCGGCGGGACGCTTTTAAAATATCCAACATGGCCATGGGGGAATCCTTCCCGAAAACAATGCATATGTTGATAATGATCATAAATGAACAACAAACAATGCCTTATTATTTAAGTGATGAAGTTCACTAGCATCCATGCCATACAATCATAATTTGAGATAATTTATTGTTAATCGGATTATACTTTATAGTCTTCACAGCTGGGAGTAATCAAACTTCCAGACTTGACATAAAAAATGACAAATACATTTGATTTCTATTTTCTTTTTATTTCAATCATTAAAAGCTTGAGTAAACACAGTCTGGCAGTCTAATTATACACTAAGTAATTATGACACCTTTCATACATACACACATTCAATCTTATCGACAGCATTATTGATTATTTTACGCACGTTAGATATAGTCACACTTTTTTTTAGTTTATTTTCGTATCAACGTTTACTGGTTCAAAACACAACTCCACTAGAGAGTATTACAATAAATGTAATTCTCTGAATAATTAAAAAGTATTATACGCATTTAATGATTTTGTGGAATAGTGTCCAAACAAGTAAAGAAATACGAAAATATTAGACAGTAGTGTGCACCCTCCTGCAAAATAAAGAATCTGGACAAAAACCTGTGCATTATGCATAAGAAATTACGATACTCAATTATTTCAAAACAATTCCTATTTTGAATTGTTAGTTAAGCAATTCAGACAATCTGAATGTAATTCTAATATAATGGTCTATCCGCTAAAATTTGATTTTGGTTAAAACTCAGGATCGCAAAAATTAAGTACCGCTAAAAAAAATCCACCAATTTGGAAGAAAATCGTGAAATTTGGCTCCCGTGAAAAAACCACTTATACGGTAGTCAGAGAGTAGACACTGAATAAACCGACCCACTATCAATACCGGCCGTGAAACGTGGTCCCAATGGTGGCCGGTTTACACAGGTTTTACTGTATATGCATAATACATATTCATGAGTATTTGACCTTCATATCAGTTTTTATTTTATATTTGCATAATACATATTCATCAATATCTGACCTTCATTTCAGTTTTTATGCCATATTTGCATAATAAATATTCATGAATACCTCACCTGCATATCCTTGATCTGCTTAGAATATCTGATGTAATTTTTAGAAGCCATGTCAACCTCTTGTTTTTCTTGGTTTTCTTCCTCTTCAATAGAATCTGCCACCTTCTCTAACTCCTGTTGGAAAATAATAGTTTGATGTCATTGATAAAAAAAAATGTACATATATCCCTCCATTTTCTGTTCAAAAACAAGAGGCTCGTCTGAACCTGCATGACTTTGCTCATTATTCATGCATAGTTTGTGTTCACATATATATATATATATATGGTCATGATCTCATGAAAATAAGATTTAAAAATTAAATTTTTTAGGCAGTGGTGCCTTCTGACCTCCATACATCTCAGAAACAGTAATAGGTGCAACAAATCTAATGATACACTACACACAGATTTGTTTTCCAAAGAATTCAATGGAAAAAGCTGTATACAAATCAGACATATAATTTAAAGAGATCATTTTCGGTATTGGTCCCTTTTAGTTCCATTTAATCCCTTTTATCTCAGAAAGCACAAGAGGTAGATTAAATCTGTTTGACAAATGCAAGGAGGAAGCGAACTTAAAACACAAATTCTAAATTTGAATGACGGTATCATTTAATCAAATTGCCATTAAGATTTATTGAAATGTGTCATACTTACCATTTCATGTACTAGCCACTGTGTTGGTGGATCTGGACTAATAAATGTAGAGTATGCCCTCAGTGTCTGACCAAGACAACATAAAGCCTGAAATTATAGACACTATATTATATACATGTACTATACTCAAAACCAATAAGTAGATCTGAATGAAATTAGGGAGTTTAGGGTTATGGTGTTTAACACCACTTTTAACAATATTTCAGTTATATCGTTGCAGTCAGTTTCATTGGTGGAGGAAACCGGAGTACACTGAGAAAACCACTGACCTGCCACAAGTCACTGACAAACTTTATCACATAGAGTTGTATCTAGTACACCTTGCCCGAGTGGGAATTGAACTCACAACGTTAGTGGTGATAGGCACTGATTGCACAGGTAGTTGTAAATCCAACTATCATAAAATCACGACCACAACAGCACCTTTACTTAGATTAACTCTATAGTTTCAAACTATTTTTTTTAAGTGGGTGATGAAAAATGATAATTAACCCTCCAGATCACCTTCTCTCACTCCTGGTTTTTTTTTTTAGAGTTTGTATTGTCCAAGTTTTTGCTTTTATTTTTCATTTTATGATTGTACCATTGTATTGGTACTGTTGGTCTTGGAGTGCAGGTCACCCCTTCTTTTATGATTGTACCATTGTATTGGTACTGTTGGTCTTGGAGTGCAGGTCACCCCTTCTTTTATGATTGTACCATTGTATTGGTACTGTTGGTCTTGGAGTGCAGGTCACCCCTTCTTTTATGATTGTACCATTGTATTGGTACTGTTGGTCTTGGAGTGCAGGTCACCCCTTCTTTTTTTACTTTGGTAATTTGCATCCATCTTGGAGTCCTCACTTTAGAAAACAATGTTATATTTTTAGTATAATGTAATGCAGTAAAACCTGTCTAATCCGACACACCCAGGGACCAGGGAAATGTTGTGGATTGTACAGGATGTCAGAACCTGTCTAATCTGACACACCAAGGGACCAGGGAAATGTTATGGATTGTACAGGATGTCAGAACCTGTCTAATCCGACACATCAAGGGACCAGGGAAATGTTGTGGACTGTACAGGATGTCAGAACCTGTCTAATCTGACACACCAAGGGACCAGGGAAATGTTGTGGATTGTACAGGATGTCAGAACCTGTCTAATCTGACACACCAAGTGACCAGGGAAATGTTGTGGATTGTACAGGATGTCAGAACCTGTCTAATCTGACACACCAAGGGACCAGGGAAATGTTGTGGACTGTACAGGATGTCAGAACCTGTCTAATCTGACACACCAAGGGACCAGGGAAATGTTGTGGATTGTACAGGATGTCAGAACCTGTCTAATCCGACACACCAAGGGACCAGGGAAATGTTGTGGATTGTACAAGATGTCAGAACCTGTCTAATCCGACACACCAAGGAACCAGGGAAATGTTGTGGATTGTACAGGATGTCAGAACCTGTCTAATCCGACACACCAAGAGAACAGAGAAATGTTGTGGATTGTACAGGATGTCAGAACCTGTCTAATCCGACACACCAAGGGACCAGGGAAATGTTGTGGATTGTACAGGATGTCAGAACATACATACCCTAGCTCTAATTTTAGGTACACTAAGCCCTAAGTTGTGAGCATCAACAAACTTCAATATTGCATCTTCTCCTAAAATCCTGAAAATAAACAAATACATTGGTAATTAACCACAGATTTCAAAATCAATAGGGTTTTTCTACTTCCAAGGGGGTTCGATTTGACCAAGTTCGGTAAAGATCAAAAGGAAGGAATTGAAGATAATGTCAGGAAACCAATTGTTGATTCCCACCAACCAGCAGATCATTCATCAGATCTTCATCACAGCTCGCCTAAGAAATGTTGTGACACAATTTTTTTCCGAAATAACTTCAGCAAGCTTTCATTATTTATCCCGATTTCATACGAACTGTATGTAGCTTTAATTGTAATTCTCAAACTTCCTAGATTTTTGGCATTAAAATGTGATTTTAACCCCAAAATAGAATTGCTTTAGCAACATAATATTATCCTATCAAATAATGTGGTATTATTATTACTCACTTTGTGACGTCTACCCATTCCTTCTCCATGTGTGTGTATGATGGTGTAGTTCTGATAAAATCTTCAACCATCTGTAAAAAACAATACATATATGCATAAAATGTTGTTTTAATCAATTAATGAAATTAATCATTTTATTAAATTATATAATTTTTCTCTATTTTTCCACATTTTTGTCAAAGTTCTAACATTAATATTGAAAGTTCACACGAGTCATTCAACTCATGGATAGATATACTTTATACACCCATTTCCCATAACCATCTGGTTTTAACAGTTTTGATGGTAGTAATACACATTTTTGTCTCATTTCAGTTCATACATTCTTGCATCTTAATTACACAAACTGTGAAAACTGGTAAAGGGAGACAATTCATAAAGTTACATATTTTGAATTGTTTCCCTTGATGTATCTATATCTAACCTTGACAACTGATCCTTTTCTCATATCGTTTAACTGTATATTTCTTATTTCTTTAGAGTGAACTTGGAACATTTCTAACATCAGTTCACCACAACATATTTTAATGTCAGCCAACTCTCGTTGTATTGGCAAACTAAAGTTCCGCACCTGTAAATAAAAAATTATTAATAGACTAGGACAAACTGTCTAACATTGCGTTTTATTAGTGAGTTGAGAACCTTTAAACATCATAAATTATGCTTATTAAAATTAAATTCTAATAATTTGGTCTTTATCTGTGTAGCTTTTTTTTCGTGTGTGAATTGAAAAAGAACAAGAAGATCCCAATTATTCATAGCTTTATTTCAAAAACTAACATATTGTATTGGAAACAACTATTAGAAATATAGATTGATTGATAGAATTTTTCATTAACATTGATGGTTCAAGAATTGTTAAGCCCTATTACAGTATCCATGATAGGGGTGTAATGATACACTTTTCCACAAGCAATATGTATCGCGATATTTGATATGTATTATGATATGTATCACGATAAGTTTTATAGGAAACTGTAACTATTCCTTGAAGTCCATGCTGGTCGACATGGGCGCTGCCATGTTTTTTTTTATATGAGGTCGCTTACGTACTAGCAGAAATTATAAATATTTGATATTTGATTAATTAGTTTTAAAAGCGTAAATTAATCGATTCACTTTTCTCAAAATATTAATTAAATGATCACCAAAAGAAGAAAACGGAAGTTCAACACTACTTCTTTTCAAAAAATGAGCATCATATCGTTTGTATCATAAGCGGCCTCCACGTATCGTGAATCGAACCGTCCCCAAAAATAATTGTGATTTCGGTACATACGGTGAATCGTTTCCCCCTTAATCCATGATATATTTTTGTTGCTCTGTTGTTTATGATAGGTAAAGTGCCAGATTTCCCTAGTACATAAAAACATGTCAATTGGAATTTAAAAAAGAATTAAAATCAGAACATATTTCATGACCTAGATTTTGATGTTGTTAAAATAGCTTGCTAAACTGATAATTGATTTTTGATATGCTGCTTCAGACACAAAAAGTCTGTTGTTTACACTATAACTTTTATCTACCTCAAATTGACTTGTTACAAGTGTCTGAATTTAATTAATATTACCTCCTGTAATGGCAGTAGTGTAAGAATATCTTGATAAGCCTCCTCAGCAATACAGACAGCCTCTTTTAGTACCATCATTGCCTACAAATACAACATAAAACATTACTGATGTAACCAAATTAAGTAGTAACCTTCTGTGAAAAAAGGTAAAAATAATATGTTTTCTATTTGGTGTTTAAAAACTAACAGTTGGAGAAATATCCAATCATGATCTAGAAGGATTTTTTTCTTCAAATCCCAACCTAAGGCTTTTTCATTGGTTGGTTGATTTATGGTGTTTAATGCCACTTTCACATTATTTCATCTATATCATGGTGGTCAGTTTTACTGGTGGAGGAAACCAGAGTACAAGTCACTGACAAACTTTATCACATAATGCTGTATCGAGTACACCTCACCATGAACGAGTTTTGAACTCACAACTTTAGTGGTGATAGGCACTGATTGCACAGGTAGTAAATCCAACTACCATACGATCACGACGGCCCACAAAATGTCTTAAGAGATATAAACAAACCTGTAGATAGTAAGTGTGACATATTTCTTTCTCAATGGCTTTCTTTGCCAGAGTTTGTAAAACAAAGGCATGTTTCTTCATTATAGGTAAGACTTCTCTTCTGTACTTCATCTTAATTAACTTGTCTGAAGCCAACTCAAATTTCTGAAAGAAAAAATCAACGTTCTGTTACACAGCATTCATATTAAAAAAACAAATTACAGAAATGCAATTCCTTTACTTTAATTTGTGTCTAAGTGTAAAATTGAATAGTCTCTCAGACACTACAGTGACTGTGAAATGTAGAACATCAATAAAAGTCCTGTTCCTTTACTTTAATTTGTGCTTAAGTGTAAAACTGGATTGTCTCTTATGTTCATTTATAACCATATATTTTTTACTACAGTTGATCCTGGCTGTGGCTAAGTTGAACAGATTTATGATTTTACTTGGAGGTAGCCAAAATATTCAGTTATCTAATAAGTTAAAAGCTACTAACAGCACAAATGTATTCCTTTGAGTTACATATATCCAACAAAGTGACTTGTTAAAATTCGAGATAACAAGATTCTACTGTATCTAAAAATCAGCTGATTATTGATTTACATTCTTGATTAACATATAAACAATGTTTCACCTGTATTCTGTTGACATGATTAATCAGTAATATCAAACTAAACACTTAACCAAACAGAAAGAAATGAATATCAAACACCATTCTATGCCAATCTTTTTTATTGAAAGGAAAAGAAAATATTAAGCATTTACTTTTTTGATATTTTTTAAGGAATATTAATCAAAATAATTCTCAACTTGGAACTATTTCAAGATATAACCCAATGTTCAATACATGCATATTGGCTTTTTTCATTGTAAAGCACTTACCTCACAAGCTTTCAGTACAGCTTTCATAACTTTTGGTTCATTCATATCTCTATTCTCTTCTGCCAGTATAATATCTGTCTGAATCTCAGCTAACCTATTTAATACAATAAATATAATACATGACAAGTATAATAAAGTGAAAATATATATGGCATAATATGTTAATAGCCTTCACTATGTTACAGCTAAATCTATGAATACACTGATACAGTGGGGAGGTAGGTAAATCACTTTGAAATGTTGACTGTTCCAAGGACTGCAGGCAGGTGTAGTAATAAATATGTATTTGCAAACTCACATATCTTAGCTCAGGAGCAATAATTATAGAAAAAATCCTCAATATCAAACTTGACATTCATTTAATGATCTAAAGTTTGTGTTATAATATCAAGTCAATGAAACACAAATAGATCATGATCAGGCATTCTAATTAAAACTAGGAAGAACTGTTTTAGATACCTAAAACTTATGTCTCCCCTAAAAAACAATTATTTGACCTTGAGGTCAAAGGTCAAGATCCCACGAAGGTCATTACAGTACGTGACACACCACCTTATGGTCATGCACCCACATACCAAATATCATTGACTTATCTGGAAAGACAAAAAAGTTATGGTCCGGACAAGCTTCGCTGAGAAGAAGCGGAAGAAGAAGCGGAAGCGGCGGAAGAAGAACAAATCAGACTAAAACAATATGTCTCCCTTCGTTCGAAGGGGAGACATAATTAGACCTTTGTTGTATATTTTTCTCTTTTTTTTTGGTACTATACTAACATCTAATGATTTGTCGTATGGGGTCATGTTATGGTTCATATTTTAAACCCATCAATCAGTTCTCGTATGGGGTCATGTCATGGTTCATATCTTCAACCCATCAATCAGCAATAAGCTTACTAAATCTTTAGGTATCAAAACCAATACAAGCCAAGAGCTGTTGTCCGATTGGGCAATATATTTAACTGTTATGCATATGATTAGATGGTTAAAGATGAATGAAATGTTACATGACATGATCCCAAAAACTAACAGCTGAGTTTAACATTGTTACAACTAATCATATATATAATATATAATATAATATTTGTACCTAGCCTCCAGCATGGCAACAATAAAACCTATAGTACTGTTTCTGTTAGGTCTCTCATCACAAATTCTCTGGAACTCAGTCAAAGCGAGGATCAAAATACCACGAGCCTAAAATAAGAATAAAATAAGAACATTAAAGATGTGGAAAATGTAAAAAATTAAAAGCAATTATGTCACAAGACCAAAGTTAGGTCTAGAGCTGAGTTGCTGCACAACACTGACAGTATCTTAATTGTCAGATTTTGGTAAAAGGCTGTATATATCTAGGTGTACAATATGTAACTATAAACAATGTAGTACAGGTGAACAGCATGGTTAATTACTGACGTCACAGATTACATTCATGCAAATTTGGTGAAAATAATAATCACTTTTTCAAAATAACAGTGAGAGATGTACATCATCAATATGTGTGGAATCATTTGTCAGGTAATGCACATCTTAAATTTGTGCTAAATCTATATGCAGATTGGAATTAGAGATTACACAAACTAGTAACCTTATATGGCATGTGATTACAAAAAAAATTACTTTATAACCACTGCAATTAGAGAGCAACTTCTTTGTTTAGCCTTCAATTACTTTTATCATAGATGATATAGAATCAAAAGTAAACCTACTATTTTCTTGCTGTTTCTACTTTCATAATCATGAAGTGTTGAATCCACCATTAATATAGTAGTCTCATACCAGAACATCTCGTCTCCATGGTGAATATCCTAAAAATAAAACAATAAAAACAATATTTCATGGCAGAAACATACCAGAACATCTCGTCACCATGGTGAATATCCTAAAAAACAAATTAATTAATGCTTGATGGCAGAAACATACCAGACCATCTCGTCTCCATGTTGAATTTCTTAAAATAAACAAACTTAATATGTTTGATGGCATAATTTTGTTATGCTTTACCAATTTGACCTATATGACCAAATAGAACACTATTTTCAGCTGTCTTTGTCAACAACACCCATTTTCAGTATGGTTATTTGAATCTCTAAATACAAACATAGCAAAAAGTCTTGCTTCCAATTTCAACATGAGAAAAGGTTATAATCTTGTAAGAAGGTCTCTATCAAAAATACACTTTAATTCTATTTAAACTTTCAGTTACCTCCCATCTTCACATAATAGATGACATTTAGAAATGATTTCACCTCATTTTACATATTAATACATTTTAGGTTTAGTTTTTTTTTATCCTTCACATGTTTCACCTAAAGACGGTTTGGTTTTGGTTTATGGTGTTTAATGTCACTTTCAAAAATATTTCAGTTATATCGTGGCTGTCAGTTTTATTGGTGGAAGAAACCGGAGTACCCGGAGAAAACCACAGACCTGCCACAAGTCACTGACAAACATAAAGTTGTATCGAGTACACCTCACCTGAGCGGGTTTCGACCTCACAACATTAGTGGTGATAGGAACTGATTGCACAGGTAGTTGTAAATCCAACTTCCATACGATCACGACGGATCCTCTGCAGAATAAAATGGAGGACTTACCTGTGCCTCTTTACAGAAGTTAAATGCCTGTCCATGTTGAGATTCTGCTAATGACAGTTTTCCAAGTAGAAACAGAATCTTTGCATGTAAGATTTTGTCTTCAAATGCCTATAAATAACATTATAGTGAGTGATAAATTGTTTAATGCGAGTCAGCAATTTTTTTAGGTATATCATGGCATGAACAAGTTACTTTTTGATGAGATGATGATGATGTCTGCTTTATACTAGACCAATATGTTGATATAATGCCATATGTAGCTTACTACATGTATAACAATATCCTGACTCTGAGCCAATCAGTCTTTACTCTATCTCCTAAATGCTGTATGATTGACTATTTTTCAATAGTTTTTCAATTAATCAACACACTTACTAATATAGGTTTTACAGTAAATATTATAAATGAATATTCTATTGTATCAAATTACTTTAATATATCAAAGCTGTGGAGTTACAGTATTAGTTTAAGAGCTAAATTGTGTTGAACTTCTAGTATTATTTAGAGAAATCAATGTGTGTATAATTAAAATAAAAGGTCAGGTTTTCTTAAAAATTGCATTATTATGTATTGATATTTTGTACTTGGTGCAAAATAAATTGAACATAAACTACTCACCATTGCAGCTTTAAGAGCCTCATTTAGGAATTCTCTGGCTGTTTGATAATTACACTGAAAATAAATATAGAGAAATTACATTGAAAATAGAAAATTAACAATCGTGATCAACATTACAGCCAAATACAACAATGACAAACCACTCATCTCTAAACTCAAACTATAGAGCACTACAATGACAGTGACAGGAGCTGGTGTTCATCTCAGTCATGGTTTAGGACAGGCATAACAATGGAGCAGGGTTAGACCAGTTACAGGGTAATTGCGATTTATATGAATCATTTTAATCAAAAACTAGATGTGTCTGTATCATATGACACGAATGTCCCCGCTGTGAATATTAAGGAGGCTCGCAAATGTTTCACCCTTTTTTAATTCCCTCAATAATAGGCTAAGAATAACAAAGTATTGTTTGAGATCTGTATCCTCAAGCCTCCTTAAATTCACATACCAAAAATCAAGTCAATATCTCAAATCATAGTGAAAAAAAAGTGATGACAACTAAATATTTGGCCAAATTTCAAAGCCCAACGTCTGTCAGTTGGCCAAAAATCATTCAACCGGAACGAATTTCAAAGCTGATCTGTAACTTAAGATTATACACTCTCATACCAAAAATCAATATCTCCAAGCATAGTGAAAAAAAGTGGTGACAACTAAATATTTGGCCAAAAAGTCCAAGGGCCATAACTTGGCCAAAAATCATTGGACCGGAACGAAACGTAAACTCGATCTGTAACTTATCACTATACACCCACATACCAAATATCAAATCAATATCTCAAAGCATAGCGAAAAAAAGTGTTAACAACTGTTTTATTTCGGAATTACGGACATGGGTAACACTATATGTCCCAGTCACTTAGTGGTGGGGACATAAAAATAGCATCTTATAATGAACCATGTCTTATAATGTCTTTTAATTATCATAACTGTTTAGTGTGCATTTTACCCAATAGTAAGTCAGAAAACCTATATTTTTATCATGTTATATCAGAAAATAAATTACATGAGTTTTAAATGAAGTATTCAAGTTTTAACAAAAATTTCTAATATGAAGGAATTAGAGCTGTTTTTTTAGACTATCGCATCAAAATAAGATGTTCGCTGATTCTTTTTTCCCTTTTATTTTTATCTACCAATCCATAGCATCCCATATTATTCATGTCAAAGGTCACATTTTAAATGACTAATCAGTGACAAACCTACAGTATAGTCATTATATGTAAGAGTAGAGAGCTTCTGTAACGATCTCCATGTAAATCATTCTAGGTATTCTGTCAGTCACTATCACCTCTGCCACACCATTGGTTGATGTCATGAGAGATATCTCACATGACTGGTAAGCCACGCCTTCATACTCTGTCATTGTTTACAAACATCACAGGCAGACGACAAATTAGTTCAGTCAAATGTTATAAATGTGAAATTCCGCAGAAAAGAGGAAGAGCCTATTTTTAGACGTGTAGCACAGATTACAACTGAGTGTAGTGATACGGAACCAATTTATGTTCTCTGTGGTGGAGAGTGCTTCTGAATATAAATGAAACGTTATATATAAAATATTCCATAAATAATTCTAATTAGACTGTTTTAGTTTTAAATCTCGTTAGAAATGTGTAATTACCTGTCTAATAAGTAATTCAGCAGTATCAGTCCAGACATCTCTGTATGTTATCACACTCAATGTTCTACCAAGGTGTGATTCAACCACTACGTCATCTACCTGTTAAACAAAAATGAAAGAATGTGTGAGTGAACAGTTGTTTTACACCAAATTTGCATTTTTACAGCTATATCATGATAAGAACAAGATACTTTTTGACAAGATGGTGACCATGATCAATGGGATTACAGTCGAATGCATGTACATACAGTGTTATGATGGGCAATCTCGGAGTATGAATAAAAAAGTGAAAATTTGTAATCATAAGGTTTGTGCATGAAAGGACAAACACTTGATGATTATATACCCTCCTATTTTAATACAGTGGAATTATAAAGACAAAAAACCTATAACTCTTCCTACAACAGTCTTTACCTTACAAACTGTAGCACTAGAAGGAGCTGTTTTAGGTTGTGGAGTAGTCTTTACCTTACTAACTGTAGCACTGGAAGGAGCTGTTTTAGGTTGTGGGGTAGTCTTTACCTTACAAACTGTAGCACTGGAAGGAGCTGTTTTAGGTTGTGGAGTAGTCTTTACCTTACAAACTGTAGCACTGGAAGGAGCTGTTTTAGGTTGTGGGGTAGTCTTTACCTTACAAACTGTAGCACTGGAAGGAGCTGTTTTAGGTTGTGGGGTAGTCTTTACCTTACAAACTGTAGCACTAGAAGGAGCTGTTTTAGGTTGTGGGGTAGTCTTTACCTTACAAACTGTAGCACTGGAAGGAGCTGTTTTAGGTTGTGGGGTAGTCTTTACCTTACAAACTGTAGCACTGGAAGGAGCTGTTTTAGGTTGTGGGGTAGTCTTTACCTTACAAACTGTAGCACTGGAAGGAGCTGTTTTAGGTTGTGGGGTAGTCTTTACCTTACAAACTGTAGCACTGGAAGGAGCTGTTTTAGGCTGTGGGGTAGTCTTTACCTTACAAACTGTAGCACTGGAAGGAGCTGTTTTAGGTTGTGGGGTAGTCTTTACCTTACAAACTGTAGCACTGGAAGGAGCTGTTTTAGGTTGTGGGATAGTCTTTACCTTACAAACTGTAGCACTGGAAGGAGCTGTTTTAGGTTGTGGGGTAGTCTTTACCTTACAAACTGTAGCACTGGAAGGAGCTGTTTTAGGTTGTGGGGTAGTCTTTACCTTACAAACTGTAGCACTAGAAGGAGCTGTTTTAGGTTGTGGGGTAGTCTTTACCTTACAAACTGTAGCACTGGAAGGAGCTGTTTTAGGTTGTGGGGTAGTCTTTACCTTACAAACTGTAGCACTGGAAGGAGCTGTTTTAGGTTGTGGGGTAGTCTTTACCTTACAAACTGTAGCACTAGAAGGAGCTGTTTTAGGTTGTGGGGTAGTCTTTACCTTACAAACTGTAGCACTAGAAGGAGCTGTTTTAGGTTGTGGGGTAGTCTTTACCTTACAAACTGTAGCACTGGAAGGAGCTGTTTTAGGTTGTGGGGTAGTCTTTACCTTACAAACTGTAGCACTGGAAGGAGCTGTTTTAGGTTGTGGGGTAGTCTTTACCTTACAAACTGTAGCACTGGAAGGAGCTGTTTTAGGTTGTGGGGTAGTCTTCACCTTACAATCTGTAGCACTGGAAGGAGCTGTTTTAGGTTGTGGGGTAGTCTTTACCTTACAAACTGTAGCACTGGAAGGAGCTGTTTTAGGTTGTGGGGTAGTCTTTACCTTACAAACTGTAGCACTGGAAGGAGCTGTTTTAGGTTGTGGGGTAGTCTTTACCTTACAAACTGTAGCACTGGAAGGAGCTGTTTTAGGTTGTGGGGTAGTCTTTACCTTACAAACTGTAGCACTGGAAGGAGCTGTTTTAGGTTGTGGGGTAGTCTTTACCTTACAAACTGTAGCACTGGAAGGAGCTGTTTTAGGTTGTGGGGTAGTCTTTACCTTACAAACTGTAGCACTAGAAGGAGCTGTTTTAGGTTGTGGGGTAGTCTTTACCTTACAAACTGTAGCACTAGAAGGAGCTGTTTTAGGTTGTGGGGTAGTCTTTACCTTACAAACTGTAGCACTGGAAGGAGCTGTTTTAGGTTGTGGGGTAGTCTTTACCTTACAAACTGTAGCACTGGAAGGAGCTGTTTTAGGTTGTGGGGTAGTCTTTACCTTACAAACTGTAGCACTAGAAGGAGCTGTTTTAGGTTGTGGGGTAGTCTTTACCTTACAAACTGTAGCACTGGAAGGAGCTGTTTTAGGTTGTGGGGTAGTCTTTACCTTACAAACTGTAGCACTGGAAGGAGTTGTTTTAGGTTGTGGGGTAGTCTTTACCTTACAAACTGTAGCACTAGAAGGAGCTGTTTTAGGTTGTGGGGTAGTCTTTACCTTACAAACTGTAGCACTGGAAGGAGCTGTTTTAGGTTGTGGGGTAGTCTTTACCTTACAAACTGTAGCACTAGAAGGAGCTGTTTTAGGTTGTGGAGTAGTCTTTACCTTACAAACTGTAGCACTGGAAGGAGCTGTTTCAGGTTGTGGGGTAGTCTTTACCTTACAAACTGTAGCACTAGAAAGAGCTGTTTTAGGTTGTGGGGTAGTCTTTACCTTACAAACTGTAGCACTAGAAGGAGCTGTTTTAGGTTGTGGGGTAGTCTTTACCTTACAAACTGTAGCACTGGAAGGAGCTGTTTTAGGTTGTGGGGTAGTCTTTACCTTACAAACTGTAGCACTAGAAGGAGCTGTTTTAGGTTGTGGGGTAGTCTTTACCTTACAAACTGTAGCACTAGAAGGAGCTGTTTTAGGTTGTGGGGTAGTCTTTACCTTACAAACTGTAGCACTAGAAGGAGCTGTTTTAGGTTGTGGGGTAGTCTTTACCTTACAAACTGTAGCACTGGAAGGAGCTGTTTTAGGTTGTGGGGTAGTCTTTACCTTACAAACTGTAGCACTAGAAGGAGCTGTTTTAGGTTGTGGGGTAGTCTTTACCTTACAAACTGTAGCACTGGAAGGAGCTGTTTTAGGTTGTGGGGTAGTCTTTACCTTACAAACTGTAGCACTAGAAGGAGCTGTTTTAGGTTGTGGGGTAGTCTTTACCTTACAAACTGTAGCACTAGAAGGAGCTGTTTTAGGTTGTGGAGTAGTCTTTACCTTACAAACTGTAGCACTGGAAGGAGCTGTTTTAGGTTGTGGGGTAGTCTTTACCTTACAAACTGTAGCACTGGAAGGAGCTGTTTTAGGTTGTGGGGTAGTCTTTACCTTACAAACTGTAGCACTAGAAGGAGCTGTTTTAGGTTGTGGGGTAGTCTTTACCTTACAAACTGTAGCACTAGAAGGAGCTGTTTTAGGTTGTGGGGTAGTCTTTACCTTACAAACTGTAGCACTAGAAGGAGCTGTTTTAGGTTGTGGGGTAGTCTTTACCTTACAAACTGTAGCACTAGAAGGAGCTGTTTTAGGTTGTGGGGTAGTCTTTACCTTACAAACTGTAGCACTAGAAGGAGCTGTTTTAGGTTGTGGGGTAGTCTTTACCTTACAAACTGTAGCACTAGAAGGAGCTGTTTTAGGTTGTGGGGTAGTCTTTACCTTACAAACTGTAGCACTAGAAGGAGCTATTTTAGGTTGTGGGGTAGTCTTTACCTTACAAACTGTAGCACTAGAAGGAGCTGTTTTAGGTTGTGGGGTAGTCTTTACCTTACAAACTGTAGCACTAGAAGGAGCTGTTTTAGGTTGTGGGGTCTTCTTCTGAGCTTGAGCTTCTTCCTTTAGTTTTGCTAAAGATTCCTTCACTCTCATTTCTTCCCTGGCTACTTGTATTTGTTTCTCTTTCCAAAGTGCAATCTCATCTCTTGATCTACAATTAGAATCCAATTATTAAGACAGGGTTATGGTGTTTAACACAATTTTCAACAATATTTCAGTTATCTCGTGGCAGTCTGTTTTATTGGTGGAGGAAACTGGAGTACCTGGAGAAAACCACCGACCTGCCGCAAGTCACTGACAAATTTTATCACATAATGTTGTATTGAGTACACCATCGCATGAGCAGGATTCGAACTCACAACGTCAGTGGTGATAGGCACTTGATTGCATAGGTAGTTGAAAATCCAACTACCATACGATCACGGCCATGATGGCCCCCCTATTATTAAGTCAATACTCCTCTAAGCTTCATAATAAGCTTTCATTATCTCATATTTTTCTTCAAATAAATATATACTAGAAATGCTGTTTTAAATGATTCATATCATCCTGCATTCATGTGATTTTAAGTACTAATAAAGGGTGTCAAATAAACTTCAGTGTTATTTAGTCATGGACCTAATATAAAGCATTCCTGCAACCTAATTAATGTAGAGTGAACAATAATAAAAGGTAACAGTACAAGTGTGGACGTGATACAGCACCATTGAAAAGGTTAACAGCACCATTTGCAAAGTTTTTATCTGCTTTTTTTCAGCAAAATTTGGCAGTTGTTTTGGCAGTTATAATATTGCAGGATAAACACAACACATGTACATTGTCGGGTAAAAATAAATTTAATTTGGACTTGATGCGAAACAGGACAGATAAAATTCACAACGACTTGTTTTTCTATCTGTATCTGAAGCTCATACAAATAAATTATATATTTTCTGACAATGTAGAAATATTGTATATTTGTTAAACATGGGTACATGTTTTTTTATTTTACTGAGTACTTTATAAAGCTAGGAAATACAACATACAAAGCCTGATCATCTTCATTCAGTATAATAGGACCTGCCAACTTCTCGTGGAACCCATAACCGTTCTTCAGATTTAATTCCAGGCAAATCTCACTAGCCCTGAAATTTTAAATCATAACATAATACACAATATTGTTAAAATATATTAATTTCCATTACTACGGTAATAACAATCACATCGGATCAAACCAAAGGTTATAAAATAGGTCTTTTCTGCTTCTCCACTAAGCACCAGTATTGAGGAGTATGAGCAGAGACTGGTTGACTCGGAATCAGGATAATGTTTAAGAGTTGAGCAACATGTCTACCTGTTAGTGAGCTAGTACTATGAATATCCAACTAAGCATGTTGGTCTAGTAACTTCCTAGAAAATAAATTAATATAAATGTAAAATACATTATCTAATTAAGCGTGTACAAGTATAACAAAGAGGGATGGGCACATATTTTTTTGGGAAGAACCACTTCAATTATTTTAACCCTCTATTTTATAATAAATAACAAAAAATAATACATTCAATTCTTTAACAAATTATAATACAGATTTTAATTACCTTGCATGCACCAATACATAGAGGGGGCTATTTTTCAATAAGCCTCTTGATATGATATCACACATGACCATTATAGGAAATGTTAGGTGGTTATAACCAATCTCCCTCAATCTGTTCAATAGCTGGTCCAAATAATGCATTGTCAGCATCTACAAGCAAACAAATTTAAAATATGCTACAAGTCACAGTGGAAGTTAATCTTGATAATAAAAGAGCCCATGCACGGAAAACAACTGTACTGTATTTTATTATTTTTTGCCAATGTCAATATTATGTTTTACCATTTTATCAATGCAAATTAACTAAACAATACAAATTGACAATTAATATAATGAAATATCAGACTGACTTTAGAAATTTTTGTAAAACACCATCCCATCCCTTCCTTTCCTTCCCTCTACCCTTTCCTTCCCTTCCCTCTTCCCATCCATTACCTACCCTTTCCTCTTCCCTTTCTTTCCCATCCCATCCCTTCCCTTCCCATCCCATCCCTCTGCCCTTTCCTTCCCATCCCTTCCTTTCCCTTCCCTCTTCCCATCCCATCTGTTCCCTATTCCTTTCCCTTCCCTTCCCATCCTATCCCTTCCCTCTTCCCTTCCCATCCCATCCTTTCCCTTCCCATCCCATCCTTTCCCTTCCCTCTTCCCATCCCATCCCTTTCTTTCCCTTTCCATCCCATTCCTTCCCTTCCCTTCCCTCTTCCCATCCCATTCCTTCCCTTCCCTCTTCCTATCCCTTCCTTTCCCTCTCCCCTTCCCTTCCCTCCCTCTTCCCTTTCCTTTCCTTCCCTTCACCATTCATTACCTACCCTTTCCTCTTCCCTTCCTTTCCCATCCCACCCAACCCTTCCCTTCCCTCTTCCCATCCCATCCCATCCCTTTCCTCTGCCCTTTCCTTCCCATCCAATCCCTTCCCTTCCCTCTTCCCATCCCATCTGTTCCCTTCCCATCCCATCCCTTCCAATCCCATCTCTTCCCTTTCCATCCCTTCCCTTTCCATCCCATCCCTTTCCATCCCTTCCCTTCCTTTCCCCTTCCTTTCCCCTTCCTTCTTCCTATCCCATTCCTTCCCTCTTCCCTTTCTTTCCCATCCCATCCCATCCATTCCCTTCCTTCCACTCTCCCCTTCCCTTGCATCCCTCTTCCCTTCTCTTCCCTTCCCTACAGTATTATTTTATAAATGCCAGAATGCTTTTTAGGACGGTAGAATGTTTTTTTTCCATTCCCCCCCCCCAAAAACCCATCTACCTTCTCTCCCAATCCATTACCATCCCACCCTTCACATCCAATCCCTTCCTTTCCCTTTCCTTCCCTCTTCCCATTCCATCCCTTCCCTCTGCCCTTTCCTTCCCTTCCCTCTGCCCTTTCCTTCCCTTACCCTCCCATCCAATCCCTTCCCTTCCCTCTTCCCACCCCATCCCTTCCCTCTTCCCATCCCATCTGTTCCCTTCCCATACCATCCTTTCCCTTCCCTCTTCCCATCCCATCACATCCCTTTCCATCCCATCACATCCCTTTCCATCCCATCCTATCCCTTTCCATCCCATACCATCCCATCCCATCCCTTCACTTCCTATCTCATCCCATCCCTTCCCTTCCCTTCCTTTCCATCTTCCCTTCCCTTCCACTCCCTTCCCTTCCCTACAGTATTATTTTATAAATGTCAAAATGCTTTTTAGGATGGCAGAATGCTTTTTTTCCATTTCCCTTCCCCCCCCCCAAAAAAACCCCCCATCTACCTTCTTAATAAGCTTTCTGATAAAATACTACTACTTTTAATTACTTACAGGTTTGACAATAGTGTTACTGTTGATTCCTGAAGATTTCATCATATCATGATTAAACGCCTCCATTACCTGAAAAATTGTCAAAAATATTTATATTTACTATTTTGATAAATCGATTACTCAATGCTGCTACTAACAACATTAAAAGGGGTCACCGTTGTGATGTTTAACGCTGCTTTAAACAATCATATCATAGTGATCAGTGGTGGAAACCAAAATAACCAGAGAAAACCATCAACCTGCCGCAAGTCACTGACAAACTTTATCACATAATGTTGCATTAGGAGTACACCTCACTATGAGTTGGATTCTAACTCACAACTTGAGTGGTGATAGGCACAGACATACACCAATTTCTAATTTTTTTTCATACCATATAGGAAAATAAATTTGAAATAAGTCATGAGGAGTCATTATCTGCACCCCTTTTTTTTTACAAAATCTCAGGAGAAAAAACCTAGCTCGGTTATATAATCCGCATCAACTTTTAACCAGTTCGTGTGGAGGAGAAATGTGTGAATAAAGCTTAAAATCTGGCAAGAAAAATGTGTAATGCAATGAAAAACGTGTTCAATTGTCAGTAAATATTTCCGTCCGATAATTATTTTAATTGTTTGGGTTGTTTTTTTTACTTTCTTTCAACAACAATCAATTTATTGTTATCTTAATTGTTATCCTAATTACAAATAAACATTATGATCAGAAGAATAAAATTTACTGACAAGACTTTTCAACTTCAATCACTCGGCGGTAGCTATATACAGCCTCATCACACATTAATCAGCCTATGTTTACCACACTTTAAACAAATGCTAACAGAAATATTTCCCGGGAATCAGTACTTCATAATTCAATAATTTTCCAAAACACGATTATTTATTTCTAAAAGGGAAAGATTAAAACGGTATTTGCTATAGTAAGCAATTTTAAAAAAGAAACGTGTACATTACACCTTACCTGCACAAAATGGTGGTCATACACAATGACACATCGTGGCTTCATTTAATATGAAAAATCTAATATTATGTATTAGTAACAGGTAGGGACTTTGTAAACATGTACTTTAAGGAGTGGAGGTTAAGGAAACATAAATATTGTTAGTGGATCATGTAAATATCAGCTTTAAATACTAGAGGGACAGTGACAACAATTGCTGAATCAGCTGGACAAAACAGAAACAAAATGTAACACTTGATAAATTTATTTTTATTAATATAAATATAAAACAAAAACGTTCAAACGTAGATATAACGTGATATATTATGAAATTGTTCCAAAATCAGTACAACAGATTGGATATGTACTCGAACTTCCAAGTCAATATCTTCTGAAATATATGTACCGTCACATCCGACATCTTGGAAAAATTATTATCGTAGTATATAATCCGCACCCACATACCCGAAAATCCCTTTCAGGATGAGTTTCTGTGGATAATACAAGGCTTTTTATGGTATATAACAAATCACTGTCTATAAAGGGCAGTATCATTTTTCCCACTAATGAATAGTGTATATAATATTAACTTGTATATAAAGGACAACTGCTCATAAAGGCCACATTTTCAGGTTCCCTTGAGTGGACTTTATATACAGGTTTGAGTGTATTTTATAATTTGCCTCAGTAAGGATTTTCATATTTTATTTAGGGTTATTTTTGTGATTGTTTTTTTTTTTTTTTTAGCTAAGAAGGGGTTTCATTAGACATAAGAACTGGAGACACAGTATTTGATCAGAACTTGAAGATTTCATTTTAGGAAACAGTAATGATACCTCATCAGGAATATCATATATAGACCATTCTTCTACTGTTACTGGTAGGATGTCCAACGGTCCTTTCCTCTTTGGTTTCTCCTTAGTTGGAGCCGATTGTTCTTTTTCTTTTCCCTTTTTGGCTTTAGCAGATACAGTTTTGTCAACCTCCTGTGCTGGGGGATTTTTGGCTATTTCTTTAATAACAGGACCAGTCTGACCTACTGTTACCTACAATAACGTATATTATGTTATAATATAAAAAGTATGAAGATACCAAAGGTGTAATTAGAAGCCATAAATCGAAGAACAGAAAATGCAATGGCCAATAGAAAAAGTACAAAAACACAAACAATGATGTTCAAAACACTAAACAGAAAACTAAAGATTGATCAAAATGACCCCCCCTACACACACACAAACAAAAATACAAAAAAAATAGTGGGTGAACTCCAGAGGGGTGAACAGTTTCTGCTCCACTAGTCGCACCTGTCCTATTACTGGTATGTATCGGGGCAGTTAACATTTGGTAATGAAAGTTGGATTAGTTATAAATAGAAAACACACACACACACACATGAAGGTGAGCATGTCATTTACCCTTAATCATGGGCATGAAATTGTTATTGTAACCCAGTTTTTCAAGCTACGGTTAGCATCAAATTGAAGGAATATTATTTAATACTTGTTATTTTGACTAAAAAATTATTGTGAATCGTTTTACATGATATTGCATTCCTATCCTCACTCATGTACTATAGAAATCAATAATTATTTGGTTGATTGATTGATTGATTGGTGTTTAATGCCAACTTTAGCAGTATTTCAGTCATATTGTGGCATGGGAATTATTTGGAAATTGGTCAAAACAATTAAAATTCAAACTGGTAAAAAACATGAAATGGAATTTTTCATTAATACTGTACCTGAAGAAGTCTGAGTATATAGGTCTGTGCCATGAGTAGGTAGTCTTTATAACATGGAGAGTCATGACCTGCTAGCTCAGCTAAAAGTACATGTGTCCTAATCAAACTGTCTATCTGTCTGACATCATCCAGGTCATGTACTGTTAAAGATGTATTTGCTGGTAAAACACCTGAATAACAAGATAATAACTTAATTAATTAACCAACTTACTATATGATGACTATAAATGCATATGTTTTATAAATTTCCTGGAAGGGCCATTACAGGATTTACGGGGCATTAATACAGGGCCATTATGGAAAAAGTGGTCCATTATTAAAAAAAATGGCCACCAAATTTTAACACATTCGCTTGAGTTTTATTTCTTTCCTTTTTAACTTAAAGATCGTCATCTTTTCATAAATAGATAACAGTGGATTTTCTGAAAATCGAGATTAGTGAAATAGACTATAGATTTTGATAAGTCACAGAGCTCCAGATAAGCTGCGTATTTGCGTTTTTTACGCTTTGAAAACGAGTAAAAACGCATGTATTATCAGATCAGAGTAAACATTACGCATGCATATTGCTGTGTAAGCAAACTTTCCAAATTCGGAGCGTACTTGTACAGTCGTGTACATAACAATACATTTTTGTCTTTGAGAAATTCCCCGTAATTACTTCCCTTTATACTTTTCGAAGGAGAGAGCGTAAACATCCGAGGGGTACCGAATGCTTGCCTTTCTAAGCATCGATGTCAAAAGAGATCTGATTGGATGCTTATGATAAATCATCCAATCACGGTCAATATTACAAATAAATGCGGTTTACGTAATAAGTAAGAACTAAAACGAAAGTAAATTTAAGATAAGATAAGAAAAATTTGGGAACACGTTGTTCGTTGAAAATGAGCAAGAACATGAATAAGCGCTACTAAGAGCAAGAGCGCTACGGAAAATTATATACTTAAGTTCCTGACAGTTTCACTGTGTCTAGTGACAGCATAGTTAAAGGAATCATTGATGACATTATCAACACGGCTGTGAAAACTGCCGAAATCGACGAGCAAAAAACAAAATATTTACAACATTTCATTAATAAACATGACACAATCGTGTCAAATTAAACAGAGATATACATTTCACTTGCATCCTGCGTTTATTGAATAACACTTGTGTCAAACATAATTTTAAATGTGTACATGTAAGCAATCTTTTCTGAAGTAGAGAGTACAACAGTGCAAAGGAAATATGCAAATACCCATCATTTTCAAAAGTAGGGGGTAATTACCCTTTGGACTTGAAAATTATCTGGAGCTCTGAGTCATCATGCGCAGATGTCAGTTAGTCAGACGACCATGATATGTTCTGTTAACCCTTTGACTGCGCTAGGGACATATAATAAGTCCTTTGAAAAGGAAATGTACGCTTATTTTCTATAAGAATAAGTTACACAAATAGATTATAATTAAATTGCACAATTTGAAGTCAGATACATATAGATCTATTGCACATATAGAATCTCTTAACTTAATAAATAGGTCATGTATCTCCTGGCAACAACAAATTATACAGTTAAACTTGCTGTAAACAGTGAGTTCAAAATCCTCCCCAGCGGCTCATCTTATTTCAAATAAGCCTTCACCTCACTAAACGTATATCAACGGTCTGTCAAGGTTTATCCCATAGTATCAGTTTACCAGTATTTAAAAGTCACTTTCCATTCTAGACTTTAAAAAATCATCTGTAATTAACTGGCCATGTTAAAATTAGATGTTTGGTGAACCTTAATTAGTTATTTGATATCGTGATCAACTTACACCTAAGGACATTTGGTATGGGGTTATAACAGAGGTCATAGTTCAAGAGGTCAATCACTGATGAGCCACTTTGTCATACGAAATGTTTATCATAAAAAATATTTCAATCTTTATTGAGTTTATTTAAAAGCATACGTAGATGTTTTTTTCCTCTATCACTGCCAAGACTTTTACCAGACTTGACTGTATATATGAGTAACACGACGGGTGTCTTATAAGAAGCAGGAACTACTTACCCTTTGCAAGCACCTGATTTCACTCTCTATTTTTGGTGAGGTCTGTGTTGCTCATCTTTTTTAGCTCTTTTGTGTTGTCATATTATGTGTCTTTACATTCTGAGTTCCGTGTTGTGATGTCCATTACGATTTACTCATAACAACAATGTTTGATTCGTCTTTACCTCCAGTTGTTTGTAGGAATGCTCATATCTTCTTTACGTTATTTGTTTGTTTGCATATAATGGTGTCCAACACATATTGTGTTGTCTTTTTGTTTTGTTTTTCTTCGTCTTGTTCACCATATGTTGCCAGTTTCTAAGGATTGTCCATTTTTTATTGTTCCTTCGGTATTCTCTAAAGTTTATTAACCACAATGGTAGGGTATTTTGTGAAAACAATATTGACACTTGAAGTAACTGCTATCATTCAGACTTACCAATGACTGCCTGCTTAGTGACAGGTACAATGCCTTCTGGGTTAAGTTCACTGTCACTATCACTAGTGACGCTCCTAGTGTCAGATCCAGTTCCGTCACCAATCTTCTTACTCTCATCGTGTGTTGGGGCAGGTGTGGCAGCACCTCTACTCTTGGCTGATCCTTTCCCCTTAGGCTTACCCTTGTCTCCCTTTTTACCTACATAAATAAAAATGGTTTGTTATTGTTATGGTAAAATTAACATATAAAAAAAAATTATTTTGTTATTTCAATCCCTTTTTAAACAAATTGGCATATATGTATATACAAATAGAAGAACTGGGGTACTCTTGACCACATGGCAAAGCAGTTTATCTAAATATTTAAATGAACATTTTATAAAAGACATTTTCAATCAATTCTACTTTCAAAACAAAAATTGATTTATGGCAAATACAGTTGCTTACTTCAAATAAATAAAGTATCTGTGTTTAAATCTAAATTTAATTAATCTTAAAAATTAGAGGCTCACTTGAGCATGTATCCCTCAACTAGCTATTCATGCACTGTTTGTGTTTTATTTAGTTTCTGAGAAAATGTTTAGCATCAAATTTCCCTATTCAAACATATCCATTGATGTCTACCAATATCTATAACAAACACTCACAGAAAAATACAAACTTTTTACATGTTCATATCAGGAGTATTCCAGCCAGTAGCAATTCCATCACACATGATTTCTAAGAAGAAGCTTTTTGAAATCTCTAACAATCAAAAAGCATAAAGATTGTTAGATATTGGTAGACATCAATGGATATGTTTGAATATGAAAATTTGATACTAAACATTTTCTCAGAAATTAAAACTAGATGTGTCGGAACGACACGAATGTCCCCGCCGTGAATATTAAGGAGGCTCGCAAATGTTTCACCCTTTTTTAATTCCCTTAGTAATAGGCTAAGAATAACAAATGAATTTCAAAGTTGATCTGTAACATATGATTATACACTCTCATACCAAATATCAAGTCAATATCTCAAATCACAGTGAAATAAAGTGGTCACAACTCTTTTATTTCTGAATTACGGACATAGGTAACACTATATGTCACGGCCACTTAGTGGCCGGGACATAAAAAGCATAAAAAGTACAGCAACCATGTTGAATTTCCAAATGAATTGATAATTATATAAAATGTTGAGAACCACCAAATAGCATATCTGCTAAGTTCCATTTGCTCCAGACAATTTAGAGAAAGAAGATTGAAACAAGAAAAGCAAATGATGATAGGCACAAAGTGATAACAATATCTCACATTGACCTTTGGTACAGGTGAGCTGAATACTGATACTGATATAGGATTAGGGTTGTGGTGTTTAATGCCACTTTCAACAATATTTCAGTTATATTGTGGCAGTCAGTTTTATTGGTGGAGGAAACCGGAGTACACAGAGAGGATATAGATATAAGTTTATGTAAGATTTCATTTTTCAATTCACACATGTATTTCAGGAAACAATGTTCAACTAATTTTTTTTTTCAATAAGATGTTTGTCCTAGTGTTATCATTTCCTGCTCCAACTTTTATACCACGTATATAAACTTTTTTAAATTATATTCCATGCTAGTGAAAAATAAAATATGGGATGAAAAATGAAAAAATGCAAACCACATTTAACTCACAAAAACTGTTCAAAATTAATTATCTTTTTTATATCAAATAACATTATAGGTTGATGAAAACTGGCATGGAGCAGATAGATAAATGACACAGCTGATTCACACTGAATACACAAAACAAATTACTAATTTGTACATGCATACAAAGGCAATAAAAACTGCACAGTACATGTTTCGTGATGAAATGTGATTATGACAAACAGCTGACAAATCTAGCGTTCATAGCTGTATCACAACCTTTGTCATTTTATTGTTGTCTGTACGTCAACATAAGTAAAGGGTAACAATCTGCTGTCCCTCCTCTTCACCGGTAGCACTTGGCTGGGAAGATGCAACATAATTAAACCAAGACAAAGGATTTGTTTCTTTGTCTTCATTGAAAATATTTATTCATAAAATAACAATCTAGTATATGGGTATGGGAAATATGGGATAAGGAGTCTCAAAAATAAAAATATGTCTAAAGCAGCTTGTTTGGGAGGGGGAGGGAAGATTAGTAGAAGATAGATGTTTTAAAGGAATGTAATATAGGTAACAAACAGTATTACAGGTTGGACATGTGTTCTGTTTTTCTTTATTTTATCTGACCATTAGAGCTTTGTTTTTGTAATGTATTAGTATCATTGTAGAACTAATCATGATTCTTTCCAATATACAGACTATTCAATTTTTAAAAAAATAAATAAATAAATTCAACCTGATATGAAATGATACACATAACAAAATTAAGAATGTGTCCATAGCATATGGATGCACCCCCCATTCAGCAAAAGTAAACAGTGGCATAACTCTAGAATAGTTAAAAAAAAAAGTGGCAAAGTCCAAAATTAAATTTGGTCTTCCTTTTATGGTGGCTAACCTTGCATGTAAATTTCAAATGATTTGATTGGATGCAAATATATTTGATAAATTACTTATATTATAATTGTGCCATTGAAAATTTTTGCAATACTTTGTTTAAATGTGTATATTATAATGGATAGTAAATTTACAATGTAATGTTTATGATGTATGGTATTTTTTAAATAGCTATCAAGCATATTTGAATTATTTTTGCATTCACACAGCAACAACTGATCACAAAAATCACAGTCATTACCAAAAATAACACTTTTTTCTGAAAAAAAATTTAAATAATTTCTAAAATATTAATTTTCCTAGATCAATTGACAGACTGAAAATAATAAATGGCTTGTATTCATTGATAACTAAGAATAATTAAAGGGCTGTGACGTGCACATCATGATACGATCGTAGCAAGTCGACAATGTCAATTGGTTCCTCCTGCACCAGTTTTACTGTTTGCGAGAAATAACATAGAATCTAATTGTCACAATATCTTGAAAACATTTTTAATAAGGAAAATAAATAAAAAATTTAATCAAAATTGGTAGAAAATAAACGTTCCTCAAATATAAAACCAAAAACACCTTTTTTGGCAAAATCGGTTTCTTGTTTTTGGAAACTGGTAGGTCTAGAATCCCTAATATCAATCCATATCATTATTCTCTATAAACCATCAGCATGTTAAAATAAATTTCAGAAGGATTGGTCTAATAGAACTAAAAGTACTGTGGAAAATAATTGTATCTACAAACAGAATATGATGAAGACACAACTATACAATAATTTGACCACGAAAAATGAACAAAGGAGAGTTTTCATCCTTACATTTTATTGGTAGTTAGAAGACAGATTGCTTGTGTGCAGGGAGAAAACTAATGCTTCAATAGAAGAACAATAACAACATTAGAATTGATTTTGTGAAAAAGATTTTGATTTTTACTTCAATAGAAAAACAATAACAACTCTCTGATTGATTTGTGAAAACGATTTTGATTTTACAGCTGAAAACTAAATCAGATGTCCTGTTTAATGAAAAGAATCAAATAAATAATTGGAAGGATTTTAAAACATAAAACAGGTACACTCTGAATGGTAAAGTGAGAAAACTGAAATAAATGACAGGGGAGATCACTCCAACAATTTTACAATATACTGAAAAACACATACATTGTAGTAACCTCATTCATCATTAGGTGTGACACATTGTATTTCTCTAATATCCATTTGTTTTAAATTAATGGTATTTTAAAAAATTTCATAAATCTAAATTTTAAATTCTTGAAGTATTATGATTTGACCTTTGACCTAATAGACAAATGAGGTTGACATATATCTAAATGGATCACAACAACAAATTCTACCTCTTTTAATAGCTACAATGAAGAAGTTTTATCAATTAAATATAATATTTTCAACAAGATTTTTAGTGAGTATAATTTTTTACATAAACTTGAAATTCTAAGTTCAATTAGTAATCTATTGCAAGCAAAAGAAATACATAAAATAAATCCCAAATTTTGACATTTTTCAATGAAATTACTGAACAAAAAACTGAAGTATTGAAACAGTCTACTAATAACACTTTAAGTTACAATTCTGTGAAGCTATACCAAGTAAAAGTGTTCCTTTCCAAGACCTATGGTGCTATTAAAAATTAAATTTATTTGCGATCGTTGCTAATATGTAGCATTTCTGTCTCATGATAATAATCACAGAGCCTGCAACATTAATTATCAAACAAAACTTTATGTTTTCCTCACCTGGAGAATGTTTGTTATAAATTGTTTGGAAGCTGAAATATTTCTACACAGCAGAGAGAAAAAGACCATTCAAATGGCAGCTTGGAAACACACAATTTGCATTTGTGCCAAAAGAAATGAAAAATTTGTTTCAACAATACATGCATAAATCTTTGCAACAAATAAAAACTGTGCTAGATCTTTTTGCAAATCAGGGAGCAACAAATAATTCGGCAAAACCATTTCAAATCGAGGAGAAACAAATAAAATATTTGCAAACCAGGAGCAATAATTTTAGCAGATTCTTAAAAATAGAAGAAGAGAAACTATAAGTAATGCAATAAAAATGATTCATAAAACATCCCCCATTTAAAAATGGATTTTACCAAACACTGCATACTGTATTTTACAGTGCTTGATTTTCTTCCAGTTTTGTTCGAGGAGAAATCCCTTGAATTATTATATATGTAACTATTACTTTGTCTTTTTCTTACAATTTTTTTCAGATGACATGAAAAAGCATCTTTTCTTCTTCTCCTTTTTTTTCTTTTGAATATTTACTAGCATAGAGAATATGCTCAAAATGAAAAAGCATAAATTCTCCCATTTGAAACTACTATGAAGATTGCAAAACTAAATTGTGCTATTGGTGGGTGAAGTAAAGAAATAAAGAAAGTGCAGCTACAAATGGCAAATACCTTTTTTCCTAGAATCAGTGCCAGCTGATTTTCCTGTATGGTAAATATTGCATGTTAAAAATTTGAAAATTGTGTACTTTATATTAATATATAAATCTACAAAATGATCCTCTAGCCTTAAATTTCTAAATAATAAGACACCAATTCATATTTCAGTTGTAAAGAAATATTCTCTTTTTTATCTTATTTTCATTCAGGCAATTCAATAATCTCCATGAAATAAATTAACCACAATTCATGCTGAAAGATTTTTTGATTTTGATTTTTGGTGTTTTAATGCCACTTTCAACAATATTTCAGCAATATCATGGCAACCAGTTTTAGTGGTGGAGGAAGCCGGAGTATCCGGAGAGAACCACCGACCATGGGCAAGCAACTGGTAAACTTTATCACTTGCAGCTGCGAGTTGAGTGCACCCTTTATTGTAATTTACAAAGCCGGGCACAAACCCACGCCGTATTGGTGATAGGCTTTGTATGAGTTGCTAGATCCAATGACCTAACTCATTGAGCCACCCGGGCCCCCTCATGCTAAAAGAGATCATACAACTATGTAAATTCAAAACAATGTACATGTATCTTCAGTCAATTTTTCTTTTACTGCAAAAGCTTTCAAAAATTTCTAAAAACAAACACAATTTTGAAATGTTTTTTTTTCACAACTAATTTAACTTCAATAATTATCACATTTCATTTTTATTGAAATTTTCTGAAAAAGGGTCATACTGAAATTAAAAAAAATATATATGCCACTAATTTATCATATCTCTCTTAACAACTGAGTTGTGTCCCTTTAGTTGTACTGATGCCATCATAATGCTTTTACTATTACAGGTGTTTAACACTTATTTCCACATCATTCCATATATTAGTGGTTACTATCATGCTGTTGTATACTCATATTATGCAACTTAAATAGGAAGATAATACTTCTAATAAAATTTCAATGAATTGCAGTTTAAACTGTTTTTTCCGAATTTTTTTTAGTGTAGAAATATTTTATTCATAAAAAGTTTAAATTGATTAGGCACAAGTAACCACAATTTATGAAGCCCTTACATTATAAAGTAATTACAACACATAATATACATTACCATGTAATTGTGTAGTATAATGAAATCTCTCAATGATATAAAAATCATCAACATATACACATACCTGGTTCTTTCTTGGCATCTGATTCAGTTTTCATATTAAGTATAATATCTACAGCCCACTCTATCTGATCAATGGCATCTTGTAGGGGGAACTCATTGCTGTATAACCACTGACCAAACTCTATCAACAAGTCTATCTTTAGCCATTCATTACTAGGACTCTGAAAAGACAAAAAAACAGATCCAGTTTTAAAATTTTCCAGTATTGTATCCATTAATAATTGTTTTTATATTTTATTTGGGTTTTTTTTATTAAGATTCCCAATTACACTGTTTATCATGATTCACTGTCCTCATATTGTCAAATTTTTCAAAATTGTATTAATAGTTTAATTTCAGACTTAGCAGAGACTTTCTTGGTAAAAATTCCAAGGTAGTTGGAGCTCAACTTACCACTGACCCTGCTATTGTACTGTCCATGTCTACCACTGACCCCACTATTGTACTGTCCATGTCTACCACTGACTCTGCTATTGTACTGTCCATGTCTACCACTGACTCTGCTATTGTACTGTCTATGTCTACCACTGACCCCACTATTGTACTGTCCATGTCTACCACTGACCCCACTATTGTACTGTCTATGTCTACCACTGACTCTGCTATTGTACTGTCCATGTCTACCACTGACCCCACTATTGTACTGTCCATGTCTACCACTGACCCTGCTATTGTACTGTCTATGTCTACCACTGACCCCACTATTGTACTGTCTATGTCTACCACTGACTCTGCTATTGTACTGTCTATGTCTACCACTGACTCTGCTATTGTACTGTCTATGTCTACCACTGACTCTGCTATTGTACTGTCTATGTCTACCACTGACTCTGCTATTGTACTGTCCATGTCTACCACTGACTCTGCTATTGTACTGTCCATGTCTACCACTGACTCTGCTATTGTACTGTCTATGTCTACCACTGACCCTGCTATTGTACTGTCCATGTCTACCACTGACTCTGCTATTGTACTGTCCATGTCTACCACTGACTCTGCTATTGTACTGTCTATGTCTACCACTGACTCTGCTATTGTACTGTCCATGTCTACCACTGACCCTGCTATTGTACTGTCCATGTCTACCACTGACCCCACTATTGTACTGTCTATGTCTACCACTGACTCTGCTATTGTACTGTCTATGTCTACCACTGACTCTGTTATTGTACTGTCTATGTCTACCACTGACTCTGCTATTGTACTGTCTATGTCTACCACTGACTCTGCTATTGTACTGTCCATGTCTACCACTAACTCTGCTATTGTACTGTCTATGTCTACCACTGACTCTGCTATTGTACTGTCTATGTCTACCACTGACTCTGCTATTGTACTGTCTATGTCTACCACTGACTCTGCTATTGTACTGTCCATGTCTTCCACTGACTCTGCTATTGTACTGTCTATGTCTACCACTGACTCTGCTATTGTACTGTCTATGTCTACCACTGACTCTGCTATTGTACTGTCCATGTCTACCACTGACTCTGCTATTGTACTGTCTATGTCTACCACTGACTCTGCTATTGTACTGTCTATGTCTACCACTGACTCTACTATTGTACTGTCTATGTCTACCACTGACTCTGCTATTGTACTGTCCATGTCTACCACTGACTCTGCTATTGTACTGTCTATGTCTACCACTGACCCCACTAGTGTACTGTCTATGTCTACCACTGACCCCACTATTGTACTGTCTATGTCTACCACTGACCCCACTATTGTACTGTCCATGTCTACCACTGACCCCACTATTGTACTGTCTATGTCTACCACTGACCCCACTATTGTACTGTCCATGTCTACCACTGACCCCACTATTGTACTGTCCATGTCTACCACTGACCCTGCTATTGTACTGTCCATGTCTACCACTGACTCTGCTATTGTACTGTCTATGTCTACCACTGACCCCACTATTGTACTGTCTATGTCTACCACTGACCCCACTATTGTACTGTCTATGTCTACCACTGACCCCACTATTGTACTGTCCATGTCTACCACTGACCCCACTATTGTACTGTCCATGTCTACCACTGACCCTGCTATTGTACTGTCCATGTCTACCACTGACTCTGCTATTGTACTGTCTATGTCTACCACTGACCCCACTATTGTACTGTCCATGTCTACCACTGACCCTGCTATTGTACTGTCTATGTCTACCACTGACCCTGCTATTGTACTGTCTATGTCTACCACTGACCCCACTATTGTACTGTCTATGTCTACCACTGACTCTGCTATTGTACTGTCCATGTCTACCACTGACTCTGCTATTGTACTGTCTATGTCTACCACTGACTCTGCTATTGTACTGTCTATGTCTACCACTGACTCTGCTATTGTACTGTCCATGTCTTCCACTGACTCTGCTATTGTACTGTCTATGTCTACCACTGACTCTGCTATTGTACTGTCCATGTCTACCACTGACTCTGCTATTGTACTGTCTATGTCTACCACTGACTCTGCTATTGTACTGTCTATGTCTACCACTGACTCTACTATTGTACTGTCTATGTCTACCACTGACTCTGCTATTGTACTGTCCATGTCTACCACTGACTCTGCTATTGTACTGTCTATGTCTACCACTGACCCCACTAGTGTACTGTCTATGTCTACCACTGACCCCACTATTGTACTGTCTATGTCTACCACTGACCCCACTATTGTACTGTCCATGTCTACCACTGACCCCACTATTGTACTGTCTATGTCTACCACTGACCCCACTATTGTACTGTCCATGTCTACCACTGACCCCACTATTGTACTGTCCATGTCTACCACTGACCCTGCTATTGTACTGTCCATGTCTACCACTGACTCTGCTATTGTACTGTCTATGTCTACCACTGACCCCACTATTGTACTGTCTATGTCTACCACTGACCCCACTATTGTACTGTCTATGTCTACCACTGACCCCACTATTGTACTGTCCATGTCTACCACTGACCCCACTATTGTACTGTCCATGTCTACCACTGACCCTGCTATTGTACTGTCCATGTCTACCACTGACTCTGCTATTGTACTGTCTATGTCTACCACTGACCCCACTATTGTACTGTCCATGTCTACCACTGACCCTGCTATTGTACTGTCTATGTCTACCACTGACCCTGCTATTGTACTATCTATGTCTACCACTGACCCTGCTATTGTACTGTCTATGTCTACCACTGACCCTGCTATTGTACTGTCTATGTCTACCACTGACCCCACTATTGTACTGTCTATGTCTACCACTGACTCTGCTATTGTACTGTCTATGTCTACCACTGACCCTGCTATTGTACTGTCTATGTCTACCACTGACCCTGCTATTGTACTGTCTATGTCTACCACTGACCCTGCTATTGTACTGTCCATGTCTACCACTGACCCCACTATTGTACTGTCCATGTCTACCACTGACCCCACTATTGTACTGTCTATGTCTACCACTGACCCCACTATTGTACTGTCCATGTCTACCACTGACTCTGCTATTGTACTGTCTATGTCTACCACTGACCCCACTATTGTACTGTCCATGTCTACCACTGACCCTGCTATTGTACTGTCTATGTCTACCACTGACCCTGCTATTGTACTGTCTATGTCTACCACTGACCCTGCTATTGTACTGTCCATGTCTACCACTGACTCTGCTATTGTACTGTCCATGTCTACCACTGACTCTGCTATTGTACTGTCTATGTCTACCACTGACCCCACTATTGTACTGTCTATGTCTACCACTGACCCCACTATTGTACTGTCTGTGTCTACCACTGACCCCACTATTGTACTGTCCATGTCTACCACTGACCCTGCTATTGTACTGTCTATGTCTACCACTGACCCTGCTATTGTACTGTCCATGTCTACCACTGACCCCACTATTGTACTGTCTATGTCTACCACTGACCCCACTATTGTACTGTCTATGTCTACCACTGACCCCACTATTGTACTGTCCATGTCTACCACTGACCCTGCTATTGTACTGTCTATGTCTACCACTGACCCCACTATTGTACTGTCTATGTCTACCACTGACCCTGCTATTGTACTGTCCATGTCTACCACTGACCCTGCTATTGTACTGTCCATGTCTACCACTGACTCTGCTATTGTACTGTCTATGTCTACCACTGACCCTGCTATTGTACTGTCTATGTCTACCACTGACCCCACTACTGTACTGTCTATGTCTACCACTGACCCCACTATTGTACTGTCCATGTCTACCACTGACCCTGCTATTGTACTGTCTATGTCTACCACTGACCCTGCTATTGTACTGTCCATGTCTACCACTGACCCCACTATTGTACTGTCCATGTCTACCACTGACCCCACTATTGTACTGTCTATGTCTACCACTGACTCTGCTATTGTACTGTCCATGTCTACCACTGACTCTGCTATTGTACTGTCTATGTCTACCACTGACCCCACTATTGTACTGTCTATGTCTACCACTGACCCCACTATTGTACTGTCTATGTCTACTACTGACTCTGCTATTGTACTGTCTATGTCTACCACTGACCCTGCTATTGTACTGTCCATGTCTACCACTGACCCCACTATTGTACTGTCCATGTCTACCACTGACTCTGCTATTGTACTGTCTATGTCTACCACTGACTCTGCTATTGTACTGTCTATGTCTACCACTGACCCCACTATTGTACTGTCTATGTCTACCACTGACCCTGCTATTGTACTGTCTATGTCTACCACTGACCCCACTATTGTACTGTCTATGTCTACCACTGACCCCACTATTGTACTGTCTATGTCTACCACTGACCCCACTATTGTACTGTCTATGTCTACCACTGACCCTGCTATTGTACTGTCTATGTCTACCACTGACTCTGCTATTGTACTGTCTATGTCTACCACTGACTCTGCTATTGTACTGTCTATGTCTACCACTGACCCCACTATTGTACTGTCCATGTCTACCACTGACTCTGCTATTGTACTGTCCATGTCTACCACTGACCCCACTATTGTACTGTCTATGTCTACCACTGACCCCAATATTGTACTGTCTATGTCTACCACTGACCCTGCTATTGTACTGTCCATGTCTACCACTGACTCTGCTATTGTACTGTCTATGTCTACCACTGACTCTGCTATTGTACTGTCCATGTCTACCACTGACTCTGCTATTGTACTGTCTATGTCTACCACTGACCCTGCTATTGTACTATCTATGTCTACCACTGACCCTGCTATTGTACTGTCTATGTCTACCACTGACCCCACTATTGTACTGTCCATGTCTACCACTGACCCCACTATTGTACTGTCTATGTCTACCACTGACCCCACTATTGTACTGTCCATGTCTACCACTGACTCTGCTATTGTACTGTCTATGTCTACCACTGACCCCACTATTGTACTGCTCATGTCTACCACTGACCCTGCTATTGTACTGTCCATGTCTACCACTGACCCTGCTATTGTACTGTCTATGTCTACCACTGACCCCACTATTGTACTGTCTATGTCTACCACTGACCCCACTATTGTACTGTCTATGTCTACCACTGACCCCACTATTGTACTGTCCATGTCTACCACTGACCCCACTATTGTACTGTCTATGTCTACCACTGACTCTGCTATTGTACTGTCCATGTCTACCACTGACCCCACTATTGTACTGTCTATGTCTACCACTGACCCCACTATTGTACTGTCTATGTCTACCACTGACCCTGCTATTGTACTGTCTATGTCTACCACTGACTCTGCTATTGTACTGTCTATGTCTACCACTGACCCTGCTATTGTACTGTCCATGTCTACCACTGACTCTGCTATTGTACTGTCTATGTCTACCACTGACCCTGCTATTGTACTATCTATGTCTACCACTGACCCCACTATTGTACTGTCTATGTCTACCACTGACCCCACTATTGTACTGTCTATGTCTACCACTGACCCCACTATTGTACTGTCTATGTCTACCATTGACCCTGCTATTGTACTGTCTATGTCTACCACTGACCCCACTATTGTACTGTCTATGTCTACCACTGACCCCACTATTGTACTGTCTATGTCTACCACTGACCCCACTATTGTACTGTCCATGTCTACCACTGACCCTGCTATTGTACTGTCCATGTCTACCACTGACCCCACTATTGTACTGTCTATGTCTACCACTGACCCCACTATTGTACTGTCTATGTTTACCACTGACCCTGCTATTGTACTGTCCATGTCTACCACTGACTCTGCTATTGTACTGTCTATGTCTACCACTGACTCTGTTATTGTACTGTCTATGTCTACCACTGATCCTGCTATTGTACTATCTATGTCTACCACTGACCCTGCTATTGTACTGTCTATGTCTACCACTGACCCTGCTATTGTACTGTCTATGTCTACCACTGACCCCACTATTGTACTGTCTATGTCTACCACTGACTCTGCTATTGTACTGTCTATGTCTACCACTGACCCTGCTATTGTACTGTCTATGTCTACCACTGACCCTGCTATTGTACTGTCTATGTCTACCACTGACCCCACTATTGTACTGTCCATGTCTACCACTGACCCCACTATTGTACTGTCTATGTCTACCACTGACCCCACTATTGTACTGTCCATGTCTACCACTGACCCCACTATTGTACTGTCCATGTCTACCACTGACCCCACTATTGTACTGTCTATGTCTACCACTGACCCCACTATTGTACTGTCTATGTCTACCACTGACCCTGCTATTGTACTGTCCATGTCTACCACTGACCCTGCTATTGTACTGTCCATGTCTACCACTGACTCTGCTATTGTACTGTCTATGTCTACCACTGACCCTGCTATTGTACTGTCTATGTCTACCACTGACCCCACTATTGTACTGTCTATGTCTACCACTGACCCCACTATTGTACTGTCTATGTCTACCACTGACCCCACTATTGTACTGTCTATGTCTACCATTGACCCTGCTATTGTACTGTCTATGTCTACCACTGACCCCACTATTGTACTGTCTATGTCTACCACTGACCCCACTATTGTACTGTCTATGTCTACCACTGACCCCACTATTGTACTGTCCATGTCTACCACTGACCCTGCTATTGTACTGTCCATGTCTACCACTGACCCCACTATTGTACTGTCTATGTCTACCACTGACCCCACTATTGTACTGTCTATGTCTACCACTGACCCCACTATTGTACTGTCCATGTCTACCACTGACCCCACTATTGTACTGTCCATGTCTACCACTGACCCCACTATTGTACTGTCTATGTCTACCACTGACTCTGCTATTGTACTGTCTATGTCTACCACTGACCCCACTATTGTACTGTCTATGTCTACCACTGACCCCACTATTGTACTGTCTATGTCTACCACTGACCCTGCTATTGTACTGTCCATGTCTACCACTGACTCTGCTATTGTACTGTCTATGTCTACCACTGACTCTGCTATTGTACTGTCCATGTCTACCACTGACTCTGCTATTGTACTGTCTATGTCTACCACTGACTCTGCTATTGTACTGTCTATGTCTACCACTGACCCTGCTATTGTACTGTCCATGTCTACCACTGACTCTGCTATTGTACTGTCCATGTCTACCACTGACCCCACTATTGTACTGTCTATGTCTACCACTGACCCTGCTATTGTACTGTCTATGTCTTCCACTGACCCCACTATTGTACTGTCTATGTCTACCACTGACTCTGCTATTGTACTGTCTATGTCTACCACTGACTCTGATATTGTACTGTCCATGTCTACCACTGACTCTGCTATTGTACTGTCTATGTCTACCACTGACCCCACTATTGTACTGTCTATGTCTACCACTGACTCTGCTATTGTACTGTCCATGTCTACCACTGACCCCACTATTGTACTGCCCATGTCTACCACTGACTCTGCTATTGTACTGTCCATGTCTACCACTGACCCTGCTATTGTACTGTCTATGTCTATGGTGTCATTCTTTTTTGCATTAGTATGTGGTGTTTTTGAGTGGAACTGAATCTCTGTAGGATTTTAATTGTTTGTGTATATCTACATTATCTTTGGTGATCTAATTATCTGAGGGTGAGGGAATCAACATTAACTGACTTAATCTCACCACAATGTTGTTCCTATCCTAATCCAGGACCTGGCTTTCCAATGCCATATCATGCATGGCCTTTTTATGTTTAATTGTTTGAGATGTAAGTTGGTTGTTCGTTTTGTTGATATTGATGGAATTGTTGACCATCACAGTCTAAACTTTTTTTGTCATAATTGTACCTACATTTAGAGCTTCAATGGCTGCCTGGTATGATATAAGTTGCTCTAATGTTTCTTTAGAACTTAGTGCCACCCTCCTCCACATGTGAGCCACATAATCCTCACTCTCATCCTACAAAAATAGAAATACAGTTTAATCTCTGTTGTAATCAAAGGCCACACAAATCTAGTCAGATATGGATATAGACATATATATCAGTGTAGATATCAGTGTAGATGTCGGTTTTAAAAGCTCTTCAGAGCTTATGTTGTATGTTTTTATACTCCGACTTTAAATAAAATTTGTATCTGTATCAGATCAAATATACAGTATTAAGTACCATATTTTTTTACTACAGATCAAAACAAGCGTGAAACAAACATATTATTGTTGATTTCTATGTGTAATAATGTGATGCTATATGACGAATCCTTAATAAACAAACTATCATTGATATGTTTTACTCAAAATGGACTTCTCATCCCGTCTCACATGGATGCAATATTGCTCTGAGAAATACATTTTCACAAAACTAATTAACGCTATTATATATTTACAACTATATGTTTATGTGGATTATGTATCAATCATATCTCTGGTCCTGATTATCTTACAGTCCAGAAAACATAGGTACATAAAACTATTATATGAAAAAATTAAAAACATATATCCTGGGCTTTGTTATAATTAGGTATAAACATAAACACATTATATGGTAAGTTATCAGATAAATCTAATGATGATATCATAACTGATTGACAAGAAATGTTTTCAAATCAATTTTAATTAAAAAAAAAAAAACAAACAAATTATAATGTTATATAATTTTCTCATGTATAGATTGAATACTAAAATCATATTTGTTTAATAGTCCAGATTGGTAATGAAATATATCAACATCATATTATTGACATGAAATATTAATATAAACAGTTGATTTAAAATACAAATGTAACTTTATGTGTTATGTAAATTACCATGTAAGGCAATCACAATGTTAATGATAAACTGGTTTATTTCTGTTCTTTTTCTTAGTTCTCAATTTAGTCTGGGTTATTGGAGGATTTCACTTTTTTATGTATTGTATTTTAAATATACAAATTTATCCTGCAATTAGTACATTTGCTGTACAAATATGCTATACGAATAAATTTTTGCTTTATTCGTACTAGATGAATAAACTTTTCAGCCTACAAATAAACTTTTCAGTCTACGAATAAACTTTCCTGGTACCCTGTAGCTATGTACAGCGGAGGGCGCAGACAAGAATGAAACTGGTACTAATGTAACGCGGACCACGTAGAAGACACCCTTGACAACATTTATGAAAGGCGAGGAATGACACTTGTTTCTGTCCTTTTTGTTTAAATCTGACAAGTTTTCCGACTTTTTGACATTGCAGGATAAACACAATATACGTACATTGTCGTTAAATATAAAATTCATTTGTACTCGCTGCGAAACAGGCCTGAAAAGCTCGCCAATAGCTCGCTATTCTGCCTGTTTCTAAAGCTCGTACAAATAAATTTTATATTTACCGACAATGTACATATATTGTATATGTAATGACTGGGTACTGTTTTTTTTTTTTTTTAAGTAATGTTGAAATAAAATCAATCTTAAACTCAATTGAAATATCAAAAGTTAAAGAAACAGCCATTAATCTTATAGTTACCATATTATTTTTTGTTTATGGGAAGATTTCACAATTTAAAATAAATTTCAAAACACTAAATGAATGACAATGAACCCCAGATAAAGTATTACTAACAGTAGTAAAGTCTATCATTCAATGGCAGCCTAGGGTCAGTTTCACACTCATATTAGGGAAACGTTATGTTCATTGCTGTAGACCCTACTGTGACTGTGAAATGTAGAACAGATCTACTTTAATTAGTGTCTAAGTGTAAAGTTGAATATTCTCTCATGTTCATTTACATCCATATCCATATACTACCAGCATACTGATATTATGAAAACAAAAAGATATGTCTGTATCTGATGTCATGTGTTGTTATTTGTAATAAAAAATAAAATATGTATTAATTCACTACTATGGTTTCTATGATCACAGCACACATCGTTTTTAACTAATATCTAATATCTTGGTCCTGTGTAAAGGGTAAAATATTTATACAGTGTGTTTTCATTCTACTATTGAGGTGTCTAATATCACAGCACACTTTTTTATTGTTCTAATATATCTAAAAATAAACCATGCAGATAATTTTGTGTTCAACACGTTACCTCGTCCTATCAGCGTGAAATAAAAAAGTATAGACTTTACACCTTAAATAGCTTGACCTGTATTAAGAGGACTTCATATGTAATTTGATTTTTGTCAACAATTATGTAAAATTGGTCCATGATTTGACTATTTTACTTCTAAAATCATTGGTACATAGTTTGACCATTTATTTCTAAAATCATTGGAACACCATCTTCAAATCTTCTTTTGCCATAAATTGTTAAATTTGAAATCTAGAATTTTGGTTTGAAACAACCATTACAATGAATACTGACAAACACATTGATGTTGGTAATATTGTATTCAAATTATCTCATATGTCACAAAAAGATTTTTTCCATACCATTTTTCTTTGTGACCACATTTTAAAATATGTTGAGTATAACAAATATGTGTCCTCTTAATACAGATGGTCATAGGAGAAGATTTGACATTACATTGGACTTAACAAAGCTACCAAACAAATCATGACACTATGTAGGAAACAATGTTTTTAACACAAAAAAATATTTTTTGAAATGGAAATGTTGAACAGTTGCCAAGGCAACATCGGTTAAAACATAACAATTCAGCAGTGAAGTTAATATCCTCTGTTGCAAAAGTTTCTATGATGTCTAAGAACCCCTAACAAACTTAGTTGGGAAAATCCCAGGGCCATTAGAATTATATCTATAAATACCCAAGGTGGAATATCAAAATATTGACCAATGAAATGTCTTAAAAATTAAAAATAAACAACAATGGCAAAAATGAAAATAGAAGAGATTGTTTCTATATATCATTGAATAACATTCAGCTACATTTTTCAAATTCAAAATATTTATAAAGATCATGTAATTTATACATTTTGATATTATGTTGTTAGTATTGAGTTTTGATTGGTCCTGCTTATAAGGAGAAGCATCCAATCAAATACAGCTATGTTGTTTACTAGCAAAAGAAATTACAGCCATATTTGTCAGGAGATAAGGGATACAAGTAAACGAAGAAACTATAACAAGTTAGGATATCAATTTTAATGTGATGTAAAATAGACAATCTACAGTAGTTGTTAACCATTTTATATTCTATTAACACATTTTCTATCCCAATTAATACATTTCCTATCCCAATTAACATATTTTTGCTATCCCATACAAGTTTTATTCCTACATAAATGTCTTGTTTTATCATCTATATGTCACATATTCAAACCTTTTTTACATTTGTGTTGAAATGTCGATTTTTCAATTCATCCTAATAAAAGTTAAATATAAACATATTGCTTCATGTAACATATTTTACATTTAAAACAAAAAGGCTAAGTGCTATGTATGTGGAAACACTTTATATAAATATATATGTAGCCACATGTCTTCCCAAAAAATCATCATAGTAGCTTTATATTATGGATGAGGCACAGCCTACAGGCGAGCATCGCATCTATGCATAGACATGTACATGTACAAATAGTAGTTTTGGGTTCTTTTCTTCATTATTCTTGATTATTTTTCTTTGTTCTTCAATTTGACTTACCCAGTTAATTCTATTGCAAAGGAGATTTTTGGGGCCGAGATATATCGGGGATGACTTTATTTTAGGGCAGAGATATATCGGAGACGACTTTTTTTTAGGGCTGATCGTTCTTTAGGGGCGAAACAAGAAGGTCTAATGATTGTCCATTTTTTAAATAAATTAATCGTTTCATGTAAAGAAGCTGTACGGTTTCCTTTCTAATTTTTATTTGGTTATTTTTAAACTGGATAGTTATTTTTTATTCAAATTAAAAAAGGCTATTTCCTGTACTTCACTCCGATTGTCCATTCTATGCTGAAACTTAGAATCCATTTCCGGTTGGTATTGATCGTATATACAAAATGTATTGATTCATCTCCTTACACACACGATGCTCGCTATAATCAGTAAACCCACTGGTTTTCATGATTGGGAGCAAAAAAAAAACGTTAATAGATGCAAGAAATTTCAATTGGAAATTTAATGTTTATCTTGAAGGAAGATTTTCTGTTGTTTTTTCTGTTTTTATCTGTAAAAATACCATAGACAGTTTAATTGGAATCTTTGAACTATAAAAAAAAAAAAAAAAGAAAACGACACAAAAATTTAAAAGGCAAAAAATCGTTGGTTGAAATGTCCATCATAAGTACTCATAATTTCGCAACACACATGTTTAATCACTTGACAACTTTAATAAAGCCATCTAGTCTTTGTACTCCCATTATATTTCATGCTCAAAAGCAAATACAGAACAAATACAGGTACTTGAATTTCCTATGTAAAATTGTACATAAATGTAAAATGTTAAATTTGTAAATAAATGAGCATGCCTCTACAATATACCTGTAATGTTACAAAAATAAATACATAAATAACAAAATAACATATAGTTATACTGAAAACAAACCTACTAAAATTAATTAAATAATTAATTCGGAATGAATAAAACTGATTTCATCTGAAATAATTAAACACAAAGGCACAAATTTCTTCAAAAGTAAAAAAAAAATGAAATTTGTATTGAGTTTGTTTGTTTCAAAAGTATTAATATATTCAATAAAAGTTTGCATATCAATTGTAGAAGAATTCAATTGTTATGAATTAACAGCGTTTCATATCTATTTAGGTATGACAAATGATGAATTAAGTGAAATTTACCTTCAGTTTTGTTGGGAACAAAACCAAGTGATAAAACTATCAAATTATTTTTTGGTTAATCATTAAAAGGACTGGCTACTAGATTCAAAGCCAATTTTTAATATATTTTTGCTGTAATCAAATCGTGTTTTTCATTTGTAGATTTTAGATTTGGACTCTTTTGAAATTTCTCTCACTTTGAAATTATAATTTAAGATCTTTATGGTAGAATAGTTTGCCATCATCAAATATTTATAATGGCCATCTAAATTTAGATAAATATTCAATTTTCACAACAAAACGATTTCAAATTTTGTGATTCTAATTATACAAAATTAAACAAAATCATAAATTTTGGAAAAATATTCAAAAATTGTGACCCGATGTTTGTGGATGAAATTTGTGCCTTAACAGGGGAATTGAACTGAAATAAATAAAATGAAATGTATTCTGTAATAGGAGTGTTATCTCACTTCAGATCCAAAGAGCTAAAAAATTAATTGAAAGATAATCTATGAATAATATATGCATTACCTTTCTAATAGCTAATCCCCCCTCCCAAAAAAATCTTACTTAATTTGAAAAATATGCCAACACATATTAATTTTACAAACTTCACCTTAACTGAGGTACATGTATATCAATAAGTTTTTACTGATTTTCAAATCATGTCTTACAATATTTAGCTATGAACAACAGGGCTATGGAAAGCAATCACGGCCACTTGGAAACAGCATCTCCAATTACATGATTTACTGCTGGGTTAGATAAATTTAGTTTTAAAACAATAAAACTTTTCTGTTACACAACAAAAAACACAACCTATTAATTATGTAACAATAATTGTATGTAATGGTGGACAAAGATCTATGTCTAGTCTACACTCACCAAATAGTGTGTGCTTAAACAAATTTCAGAAATTGAAATAAATCAAAATGCAATGGAGAAATTTATCTAATCACCAAAATTAGACATTATTAACATCGTTGCCGCCGACACTGCCGATAAAGCAATACCTTTGTTTTGACTGTAGCATCGGAATTCACGTGAGTTATAAGTCATACAAAAATCATTTTTATGATACTGCTATGAAAATATGCTTAATTGTTAAATAGTTATATACATTTGTTCCAGTATATTTTTATTTCAAGCTATTATCTATATATAACTGGGTAAATTAAAAATACCTTAAATTTTTGTATATCCATGTTAACACTCCTTCCTAATTTAGCCTTGGTCATAACTCTGTGTTTGAATATCAGCCTGTAAGAGATCATTACTGTTTAATAAATATGCATAGAAAAAAAAAAAAAAAAAACAGAATATCAACCTGTAAGACATCATCATTGTGTAATAAATATATATAAAAAATAACCAAACTCATTTAAGGTATATTGAGTGTGTGTGTATTGTAAAACAGACAAATCTTCCTAAAATAAAGATTTTGTAAAAATTTGTTGAGAATATATTAAAGAATGTATTTGCCATAGTGAAACATGTGCCCACCCATCCTTCCATCTTTTGGCAAAACGTAAGCCAAGTGCATCTTTGTTGCAACTTAAAAAAAATAATGGGATCTGGAAATGGAATTCAACAGAAAATGATATATATTTGGAAATACAGCAACGCATTGAGATATCTTTGTATAAGTAACACGCATTAAATAACTCAGATAACTAGACCTCAGTTAATTTCAAAATTTACTCATTGGTCTGTGTACTTTAAGATATAAGGTTCAAATATACTTGAATCTAAGCATTCCAACAAACTCATGAAGATTTCTGTTTTAAATAGCAAGTCTGTTTATGGCAGCTATGATAAAATTGATCATGCACATATCTTGTTAATTCAGATTTCACCCTAAACAAATCTCATAAACAATAGACTATTATTGACAAACTAAGAAAACTTACAGCCTATGTTTAGTCCTTGGCATATCATTGATAGCTTGGTCCATTGTTCTTAGTCCCTCTTCCCACTGTTTCTGTAACAAAAGTAATACATCGTCACTTCTTTATTCTAAATACAAGGTATACTTCTACATATGCTGCATGTGTGAAACAGATGTCTGAAAATGTACCTATTCTTGTAACAATAATCTAATAACTGCACTTCTATTTCCAGTCTTAATTGACTTACTGAACTCCATTGTTCACAGCATTAAAATGTATTGTGTTTATTTGATAGACATATAAACATGTCTCAAGTTCCAACATACACTTAATAACAACTATTTAATAACAATAGCAGGACATACACATATATTGTGCGATATTCCACATAAGGACTAACTTAACATTCCAAATAGGACTAACTAAATATTCCATACATGGCTAACTTGAAATTCCATACAGGACTAACTTCTTACCTTATCAGCAAAAGACTGAAACAGCACACCATACATAGAGGCCCTGAGAGTAAGGTCATCTTCAGGACTACCAATAGTACTTGTCTGAGGTTTTTGTGGGACAGCAATCTCTTTTGTTTGATCTCCAGCCTCCTCTTCTCCTTCTTGTTTTTCCTGTTTTATACATATAGAGGTTTAAATAAGTAATGAAGAGATTTTGAAATTTAAAACATAATTACACCTTATATAAGAATGCTGGATTCTGATTGGTTAATAGCCATGATATTTTTTTACAAATTCAGGCCTTGCATTGTGAATTTGCAGAATTTTTACTTCATGTAGGTGTATTTGCATAAGATTTAACTTTTTTTCATGGTATTTGCAAAATCGTATTTGCCATTTTTACCCTTCACCGAGACGCTTGTAAAAAATTTGTAAAACGTTATCAGTTGTGTGTTTTATGTAATATCATTCGGTAGAATTAAACAGATACATCATGTTAGGTCCTGAAAACGACAAACAAAAGGTATTATTTGCTTAGCCAGTGTTCTAAATAATATTCGGTGTAATTAAACAGATATATCATGTTTGGGAGGGGTATTTGCAAAAAATACCAGTCTTGAGATTAAATTTCCCTCGCCATTCTGGAAATTTTTCGTCTCTCGACTGGTATTTTTCGCAAATACCCCTCCCAAACATGATATATATGTATTAAATCTAAGAAAAGAATATACTCTACTTGTCTTTCATACTACTTACAAAGTGGTATGAACAACAAATAGAATATTTTTGCAAATTTGAAAAAAAAAATACAAAATTTTAACAAACTTAGGATTTGTGGTCATCATGGTAAAATCATCCCTGTATTTTCAACAAGATAGTACAATAATAAAGAAATACACATATAGCTTTCTTCATGTGTTTTGTTAATAGTTTCTTCCTAAATTCTACCATAATCTAGAGATTATTTGAACAATTTGACTATAATCTCTTTAAAACAAAATCATTATAAAACACTGTTTTTTAATTATTTGAACATACTACCAAATCATGCCAAAATGTGCACACTTCCAATATAATTCTCTATAAGTTATTTCAAGACAGACAGAACATAGAACTATGTATACAGTATCAAAGCAAGAGAGTACCTCTTTTTTCTTGATTTTCTCTGCTGTAGCTGTAATACACTGTAGAATGACTTTAATTGGTTCTCTCAGTAACTCTCTCTCTATTGGTTGACTGACTAGAGGAACACAGGCATTCCAGTAATGTCTAGCTGCTGTCATTACCATTTCATAATTGTCAGCATTTCTAGCATACCTGGAAAGTAATAGTGTAGTGTAAGCATAATTTATTTGATTACATGAGAAGATAAATACATATATATTCAAATATTGCTTTGTTTGTAGATTTATTTATTTATTTGTTTGCTTGTTTGTTTGCTATGCTTTATTTATTTTTTTATTTATTTTTTTTTTGGTGGGGGTGGGGGGGGTTACTTGTTTTTCTTTTTCCTTTCTTTCATGGTGTGGAGGAGGGAATACACCACTGTAACACAATCACTCAACTGACACCGTTCTGAATCAAAAATGTCTTCTAATTTAACTCAGATTACTGTAAATGGTAGTATATGGTTTACATTTGATCATTTTATTATCGGCCATCATGGTTGTGATAATATGGTAGTTGGATTTGTATCTTCCCCTATACAATCAACACCTATCACCACCAAAGTTTTATGCTTAATAGCCCCTCATGGTAAGTGAATACTTGACACAGACTTGTATGATAAAGTTTGTCAGTGACATCAAATCAGTAGTTTTCTCTGGCTACTCAACCAATAAAACTGACAGCCATGATATAACTGAATCATTGTTAAAAGTGGCGTTAAATATATAATTAAATATAATTTGAATATCAAAAATAAGACCACCAAAGACCGAACAACGCATGAATTAAATGAGTGTGCAGAACTTACTTGATTAGTTATACTTATATTGTTTATCATGTAGATTTTGAATGTACATAACTTGCTGAAATCTTTAAACTGTTGGTATTTGTGTATTTTTGTGTGGCGTATGAATATGTATTGTGACTTCATTTTTAAATTTATAAAAATTTAATCACAATATTATTCCGTAAAAGATTTATAGTGTTGCCTTAAGCAAAAACTACATGACTTGGCCTTATAAGAGAGGACTACTGTAGTAGTATGCCTTGTGTACTGATATGTGATCCATTTAATACCTTGCACTGTTCAGGAAGGCCTCCATTGCCTCTCTTCTGATAGCATTCTTGCCAGCCATATTGTCCATTAAGCTCTGTCCCAGAATTCCACTCGCATATGACAACATTTCCTGTTCTACCAGATAACGGTGTCTGTAAACAAATCATACATTTAATTGAAATGCTAATATCACAGAAAAATGTGTAAAATTAGTCTTTGAAATTTTTGTACACCTACCGTAGTTGTAATAAGGTAAATAACAATGATTAAAACAGTAAGTATTCTTCCTCTGAAGGAGAGAGAAACAAAACAATACAATGTATGAGACAATGCTCACAAATGTATAGCCCCATTTATTTTTATTTGAGGTGATGCTTCATAGTCAGAAATGCAGAACACTATATGCCTTATCTTTGATAAAGTTAAGTGACATGTATCAAGAGGCTGTGATTTATAAGTTACTAATGTCTCACGATAATAAACCTTTGAGTACGAGCTTTGTACTCATACTCCAAAATCGTCCAATCAGAACAAGGTATTTATTTGATATGACGCTCTGAGTAGAATACCCATACTTGAAAGTTTTATGAATGTAAGGTCACAAATATGTATAAAAATTGTCAATCATTGCAATACATTCATTACAATTACACATACATGTAGTAATAAAACAATAAAAGTTGTTTCAAGTGCAATAATGCTTCATAAGATATGCCAAGCCTAAATAAAACTTGGTACCAAATATCAAGAATCTGTCATTGGTAGATGCAAGTGTTGTATAAGATTTTTATTTTTCTCTACTTTTTTCAAGCATAGTTAAACTAGCATAAAATAGGATCACACTGAATGACAAACCTAGACAATGAAGACATATGATCAGTAAATAGGAATATGATAATCACTAAATCAGAAGAAAATATAAAATGGGATAGTTAACCAAGACAACTGAAAATAAAAAGTGAATGGAAATCTCAGCCTTTGCTTGGGTTAGACAGGTCAATGAGTATAAAATATCAACTTACATTGCACAGTCTGAAAATGTATCACCAAATATTGATAACTCAATAATACACTAACATCATCAAACTTACGATTCAATTTTCTTTCCTTTCGATTGAGTTCCCACAACAGCAAATTTCAGAGCATTCTTACTACATCTGATAACTAAGGCATGGTTCTTCTGTAAGTATGACAGGTATGTCAGTCTTGTCCACAACTGTAACTCTACAAACTTGTCTGACCACTTACATTCTTCTATCATAGTAGCAATCTGAAATAGTTAATCACATGACAGTCATATGACAGTTAGATCAACTCTGAACACAAATGTATCTGTTAGTGTTACATTATATGGAAAATTGCTAGATTTAATGATGAAATCTAAAATTAAAATAAATTTAAGGTCTAAATTCCAAAATTGTAATATAAAGGGGCCTAACCATCAAACTTAACCAAGTCTTGGAGCTATGTGAGGTGTATAAATCTTAGTATTACAGTAGTTCCCCTCACATCAGGCCTCTCCCATCAAATGCCACCCCTCTTATTAGGTCAGATTTCTAAGCATTGCAAAATGAGTGGCCTTATAAATGGGGGACTGTACCTTTGTAAGCCTTACCTCAGAAATAGGAGGTGTGTCCCTAAACTCCATGATGCCATTTCTACTGAGATGCAACATTTCTACAGCAACAATTCCTCTAGTCATCTGTCTTTGTCCTTCTGAGTATGGCTGAAGAAATATTAAAAAAAAAATGTTTTTCATCAAAATATCAAATGATGCTAGAACTACTAAGCATGTTTTCACTTCAAACTAATAATAATGTTTTCACTTCAAAATGTTTTGGTGTTTCAACTTACAAATGATAATATACATTATAAAATAAATTTCGAAAAATAAAAACATCTTTCTTCACATGCTTTACAATTATTTAAAAAATCCAAAATCAACATTAAAATAAATATCATCTGCCTGCAAACTTTATTTTTACTTGAACTGTCATGTAAATACATTGTTTTATCATTAGTAAGATTAAATGCAATAATTTTGGAGAAAAAAACTTGAGAAACAAAAAAACCAAAAAAACACAAAACAAAATCATTTGTATGGTCTTAGAAAGACATCATACGAAAATATGGTTCAATTGCAGAATAATCAGTCTTTTCAGTTTCAATATTTTTAATTTCCTTATTTCATTTTACAATTACTTGACTCACCTCATCATCAGCTCCAAATGTTTTAGCTATCTGTTGTTGAGCCATCTGTTTAGCAGCTACCCATGTCTGTAGTAGGGACAGTCTGTTATCCATTGGTATTACATGTAGTGGGTTGTTGCCATTGGTTACCTCTATAGCATACTCACAAACCTGTGACAACAAAAAATAATTTTGTTTAAATACCTGAATTAAAACAGACAGACTGTGAAAGGAACAACATATAAGTGATTTTTTTTTAAAGTAGGTCACAATGACCTTATTTTGATAAGAATCATGAAGCCATGTCCAGAAATATCTGCTTGATATAATTTGGATGAAAATAGATTACATTTACTGTGGTGTATAATATGTATGTCACAGATTATTTATCAGTTGTCAAATTTAAAACTGAATGATTGTTGACAAATGTAGCATGTAAGAATTCCATCATCTATGTTGTTTCAGAGAAGATTATTCAATATCAGTCAATCCTAAAGCATGATTGGCCGAGCAACCATCTTGATTTTCCAAAGTAATGACAATTCATCACATGGACCTTTGCTCCAGGTAAGCTTTAAGTTAAAAATATAGGTCACAGTTACCCAACATTGTTAAAAGAGTTGCTACATTAATCTGGCATGATAGTAAAAACCTCTATTCATTATTTTTAGAAGTTGTATTAGCCAGGACCTGAACAGTGTAGGTATTGACAATATTTAGTCTAGAAAAACATTAATGATACATAATACACAATCAGTATAAAATGAGGAATCAGAATCAAGTGGCCAGCTTTTGCTAATCTGTCTCTTTGTGTGTGTTATTTATTGACCTACCTCAATAGCTTTTTTCAAATCAGGCAAAGCTTCAGGACTAATAGAAATCGGTATGGCAGCAGACTTATTCTTTGTATCTTTAGTTGACTTGCCACCTTTTTTACTAGCTGGAGAAACTGATGGGGTAGGGCTTGAAATATCCACTTCCTTTGACCCATCAGGAAACCATGGTTTCATCAGACCATAAGCTAAGGAACTACACACATTAACCAGCATGACTGTTTCTCTATAAAATATAACACACTAGTTTAAAATGTCATGTCATAATAATGTGAAGGCTATTTTACTATCACTTGTCTTAAATAAGGTATCAAGACAATATATCCATTAGACTGCATGGTATCAACATTTGTATGTAAAACATCTCAAGAAAATCATAGTATATAACTAATCATGTATTTCGAATATTGAAATAAATCATGAGTAAGCCAAAACATAGTAATCCTTGAATATGTGTTAGTACATGAGTGAATTATCATCATTGTTGGGTTACAAGTGATTTATTTCAGATATTCACAATGCCAAAGTAGTTTTACTGTTCATTACAAAGATGTTTCATTTTTGTTTATGCTAATAAGACGTTTCAAAAAGGAACTAGTTTTTCATTGTTGTGACCCTCAATGATATTTTTGATTGTGACGACATTGTTACAGTGACATAATAAAAGTTTCAATTTACTGGGTGTAATACTGATTTTCATTTCACCGATAAATCTCAGTATTTCGAGAGACCACTTAAAATGTAATAACTCTTTATAATTTAATTTTTTAAAGACTACCTGTCTTGAAAGGTTAATCAAATTGCTAGCAGAAGAGGTGATATCTCAAGACAAACTTTATTGTATTGCATCCCATGTCTATGAACATTTGTAAATTTGAACTACATCATTAAAAAACGAATACAAATTACATACCCGGCATGTCCAACTTTCTTTAAGCCATTAAAACATTCCATCAAAGCGTCCATGACTTCCCTGTGACGAAGCTGCGACAACACATGATTGTTATAATTCCAAATATAAGCCGTGGCACAACAAACCAACCAGGCTTCTTCTAGTTCAACACCAAGTTCTAGTCCTCTTAAAAAGCTCTTTGTAGATTCTTGTGATAAAGATTTAATCCAATCACTGAAAAATTTAAGTTCCCATGTACCATATACATATTTGAAATTAATACATGTGTCAAACATAATTTTTATTAAATAGGCTTTGGATATGAAAAAGAATGAGTGATTATTGTTGAACACGCAAGAGAGCAATGTTTCAGCAATATCATGGCAAGAATTAGTTATTTTTTTATGAAGCCAAAAAAAAAGAGTTTACTGGCAGATATATCACTTTACTCAGACATTATCCTAACTATGAGCAAACTAGTCTTTCTTCTTATATCTTAAGGCTGCATTCATAAAGAAGAAATATCAAACACCAATTATATAGTGTTTGGGTTCAAGCCCATGATATTCCCTACTTGTGCAAGCACAATTACAGATTATTTTTGTTTAGAATCTGACAAAACAATATGCTACTTAATCATATATCGTAAGACAAATCAAGCAATATTAATAATTGCAACAATACATTTAACTTTTTCTAAATCATCCATTGATGGACTAAAATGATTCAAATGACAGGTTTTCTGAGGTAACGTGAGGTTTGAGTCCAATTTAGTGCCTCAAAAACCTAAATAATCTGACAAATACAATAAACCACCAGTAACCAGTGTGACCTAAATAATCTGACAAATACAATAAACCACCAGTAACCAGTGTGACCTAAATAATCTGACAAATACAATAAACCACCAGTAACCAGTGTGACCTAAATAATCTGACAAATACAATAAACCACCAGTAACCAGTGTGACCTAAATAATCTGACAAATACAATAAACCACCAGTAACCAGTGTAACCTAAATAATCTGACAAATACAATAAACCACCAGTAACCAGTGTGACCTAAATAATCTGACAAATACAATAAACCACCAGTAACCAGTGTGACCTAAATAATCTGACAAATACAATAAACCACCAGTAACCAGTGTGATTTTCATTGGCAAATGATTTTTACAAGAGGTACTTACCAATATTCTAACCAATCAGGGTCTTCCTCTGGTTTCTTAGCAATATAACCTTTTGGTCTTTTACTTTTGTCTACAGGAGGTATTGGCATATCATTCAACTCTACTCCTTCTGTTCTTAACAAGTGAACGATAGCCTACAATAAAATTCAATAACTTAAAACTAAAATTCTTTTTTCTTCATACTAAAAATGCAATGTGGTAAAAACAGAAATAGCTATTGCCACAGAAATATTAATAAGCTTTTTTTTGCCTGTCACTAATAGGATTAATGGCTTCAATATAATATTCAGAAATTACACCGAAAACATATGAGTCAATAATAAAATGTATGTGGCAGAACATATACAGCAAACGAAAATAACTTGCATTGTTTATGTCAATTTTTTAATACACAGTTATTTTACATATTCATCTTTAGAAAATTTCTGTGGTTAGGCTTAGGTTTTATGGTGTTTAATGTCACTTTCAACAATATTTCAGTTATATCGTGGCAGTCATTTTATTGGTGGAGGAAACTGGAGAACCCGGAGAAAACCACTGACCTGTCACAAGTCATTGACAAACTTTATCACATAAAGTTTTACACCTCGCCCTGATCAAGATTTGAACTCACAACATCAGTGGTGATAGGCTCTGATTGCACCGGTAGTTGTAAATCAAACTAGTATTACTGTGAGCACAGCTCACTAAGATATACCCCCCGCTCCCCACATCTGTCCAACCTATTTCCATAACCAAAACATTACTGATTGTTCCGACCAAATATGAAAGGGATCCTCCTCTCTTCACTGGTAAGCTGCTGATAAAATTTCAAAACATTCTGAGAAACACTACTCAAGTTATCATACGACATAGGGTAAAAATCCTATTTTTCGTCATATCAAGTCCAATAACTCTGGAACGGCAAAAGTGAAAATCGTCAAAAATGAAAGGGACCCTCCTCTCCTCACCAGTAAACAGCTGATAAAATTTTAAAAGATTCTAAGAAACACAACTCAAGTTATCGTACGACATAGGATTTGTCTACAGACGGACGGACAGACGGCAAGACAGACAGAGAGACGGACGGACATGGTGAAACCAGTATACCCCCCTACAACTTCGTTGCGGGGGGTATAACTAACATATGATCATGGCCACCAAAATATTTTGTGGAAATAAATAGTCAGCTTATCTCAAAATTTATTAATTCCATATCTATTCCATACTTTAATTTAATACTACACTTTAAAACAAAGAGTAAAAATATGTTATTTTATTTTTCTACTGTCCCCTCCTCCAATGGATATGGTATCGCTATGAAATTACCTCTCCTTGTATAAACTGTACTTCAGCCAACATACGGATCAAATCTTTATCATACAGAGGGACAGCTCTCTCTGGACTGGATGGTCTGGTTCCCAGCTTGGTGTCTGATTTACTGGGAACACCTATTTCTGTTGCTGACGGTGTTGTTTCTGGAATGGCTGATGCCACAGATGCTCCTGTTTCTCTTTGTTTTTCTGGTTTGGGACTGTAATATTTTATTAATATTTACATGTCAATAAGATTTTTAGTATATTAAACACTATGTTATGTATTCGTTTATAACATTGTACATCCAAACAATATGTAATTATACACATGATGTTAGCATAGGGAAAAAATAATAAATATCAATGTTAAAGTCTTTGGTTTTAATAGACCAGGGATTGAACACACAATATTTAGCATTTGAGGCATACATACTACAATTTTCACTATCAAAACCATAAGACTGGTAAAGTCTGGAGATTGTTTAAAAATAAAATCTCTTTGATTCTTCCATTTAATCTTGTTTATACTAGTGAATATAAAATAATTATTGATGTTTTCATACTTAAATAGCTGTAGTCAACCCCCCCATAGTAATAGGAGGTACATTTTTCATATTTTCCATACTTAAATAGCTGTACTCACCTCTCCTGAGAAATAGGAGCTACATTTTTCCATCTATTATCATCATACAAAAGACAGAATCGAGCAGCTACACGACACACATCCCAAACTTCTTGCTTCCTTGCAGTCTTAGCAAGATCTCCCCACAACTGAGCTCTGAAAGTATTGTTTCAAATTTCAATTCCAAATCTTAAAACGTTCTCCTGTTCTACCATGAATTCTAAGACTTTTCAATTTTCTTTTTATCACATCTTATAAATGATTATTTAAATACAGGTACATGGTACAACAACAAGATAAAGAAAAATTGTATTTTTTACTGTAAAATTATATCCACCACAAATTATCATTGCTCTAAATACTTTCAACTATTAAACTTTCAAGAAACCTATTTTCATGCTAAATAAATTTCACTATACAAGTACAAGGCAGTATTTTATCATTTTATGTCAAATACAAGAAGAAGAAAAATACTTACACTGAAACATAAGTAAACACAAACACATTTAAAAAGTTACTTTTTATTTGCCCTTTTGGGTACATCTATTTACCATTCCTCATGAGAATTAGGTCATTTTTAAAAAATTATAAATATCCACTTCCTATCCAATTCTAATCCAGCTTTAGGATATGTCTTCTTGTTCTCTCATGGGTCAAATATTTTCTTAGTAGGATTGGCTTGAGTATTAGGTGCTTAACACCACTTTTAAAATTATTTGAGTTATATCATGGTGGTCAGTTTTATTGATGGAGAAAACCAGAGTACTACTCCAAGTAACCCGTGGACACTGACAAACATTATCACATAATGTGATATCAAGTATACCTCAAGAATGTGTAGGACCTCACAATTTTAGTGGCCATAGTCACTGATTGGATAGGTAAATGTACACCCACTACCATACAATCACATACATTACAGCCCCTTTCTTGACCGAGTCAAAATTTCATTTTTTTTAAACATTCTTAGTGGAGTTAATTGACTCACTGAATATAGACTAAAAGATAGTCAATATTATAAATATTATCAGACCACGAAAGAAGGTTGCCAAGTAATATCAGCTAGTAGAATTAAACAAAATACAAATGTATATTCCTTTGTCCAATCATAGACCTACTGATAGAGTAACATACATATTATCTTTTTAAAAATATGAGGAGTGAAAATTCATCTATATTCATCAACAAAAGGGAAATAACCCAGCATTTCATTACAATGTTAATTTTTTTTTTATTAATTCTACTTATTAATTGACAAATAATATACTTGCAATTCAAGGATAAAACAAGTTATTTCAGCTATTTTTGGTATGTTATTCATCCTAAATTTAAGTTTACATTAATACTATTTCATTAGAAATACGTACAAATTTAACAGATATAGTTGTTATCAATGGTCTTTATTTTATTTTTTGCTTTGTTAGCATAATATTAAGCATCTACAATATCTAGCCACAAAATGAACACAATACTTAACTCTTCCCGCCCATTTCCTTCACTGTAATATGATTGGTTAATAATCAGCTGATCAAAAAGTCTTAATATTGGTGTCATATCTCAATGTAATACGATTGGTTAATAATCAACTTATCATAAAGTCTTAATATTAGTGTAATATTATGATATTATTATGTGATGATTTTCGTATTGGCTTAGTTATTAGTCCGAGTGTAGCCGTATTGGCCTGATGTGAAGCCAAAGGCCAATACAGCTACTCAAGGACTAATAACTAGGTCAATACAGAAATCATCATGTAATGATATATTTATTAATTAACCATAAAATATTAGCATCTCTATTTTATCGTTGATATGTATGCAAAATCTAGAAATAATCCGGACCACCAATATTGGCCAGATCAAAATCGGCCAATACGACAAAGAAAATCCGTATTGTCTGACTTTGTCCCATATTGGCAGAGTTGTACTATCAGTATCACAAAGGCTGTTTTCATTTTATTATGTAAATACACAGTAGTTAATTAATAAATCATTGTAATATGATTGGTCAATCATCAACAAAACAGAAGGCCTTAAATCAGGCATCATATATTAACATGAACAATCAATATATAACAAAATACAGCGAAACTTGTCTGAACTAATACCTGAATAAACAGGAATCCTGTATAGATCAAACTTTAAAGGGAAATCTTTGTTAATTCAACCTGTATAAAACTAAGATCTTCCTATTAAGAACACAAAAGGTGGTCCCAAGAAAGTTCACATTAGACAGGTTTCTGGTCCCAAGAAAGTTCACATTAGACAGGTTTCACTGTATTTTATTTTGAACATTTTAATTATATTTGTTATGTATTTGTTGTTTACCATACATTTAACAATGTTAAATGTAACAATGTTAAATGTAACAAAGGTTCAAAGAATAACTATCAAGTTTTCTTTACAAGAGTATTTTTGCAAATTAAAAAAAAGGAATATTTTGTGAAAGTAACTTTTCTGTTATAACAAGATCAACAGCTTTGTCAGGAAATATTTTTCGTTCTAAAATTATATGCATAAAAAAATTGTTCAATAGTAAATCCGCACTTGTCTAAGGCATTTTTTTAATGTGTAGGATTACAGATCTACTTATTACAAATTACTGCACAATTTTAAACTTGAGGCATACCTGACCATGTATCACCATCTGGTTACATATGCTCAGTTTATATTAAACAAGTCTTGCTTTTAAGAAAACATATTATTCTATCAATTTTCACAAAGGGCCCTTTAACTTTATAAATTAAAATCAGACTTAAAATTAAAAAAATTAAAATTGAGTGTTGGTCCTTTTGGTTCTCTTCATATCACACATCATTAAACCTGTTAGAATACTTCAGACTTCAATAGAAATAAACATTATAATTTGGGGGTTGTTAATTTTTAGTTATAGAAAAATATACATTTTGACCACAAGCAGCAGGTTTTAAATCAGATAATAGAAATGTGGACTTGTCCTACAATAGTTCTACAAAATCTGTACAGTAATCCAACAAACTACATTAAAACAGCCTAAAATCAAATGTGCTATTCATCAATTTAACAGTAAATCATTATTAATTGTGCACAGTGCAGTAAACATCAATTTCAGAACAAGAATAATTTGATGTAATTTGTGTGTTTAACATCACGACTACATACCGCCAGTGATACATCTTACTACCATCTTCTTCACTGTTATTTACATAATTACAAAGTGATACATGTGACTAGAAGATAATAAGGTTTAATGGTATATATAAAATGGGGGGGAGGGGTATCATATGTAAACTTTGTTATTTTTAACACCTTTGGACAATAGATTACAACATGAAATAATTAAAATAAATACCAAAAGGATTTGACTTGTGCAGGTAATGATTATAATAGGGAATATTTGTTATACAAAATTTTGTGCAACCAAAAAAATACATCAACATTTAAATAAAGGAAAGGAACATAATTAAGTAGAATATGTAAATAAGGACTAGGGTTTGTGATTTTTTTTAAATTGTATTATAAAAAGTGCTAAATATTAACCTATATATAGAAAGATTGATATTTTAATATAAGGATATACATGTATATAAATATATTTAGATTTTTACCTTTCTCTGTCGTTCTCATCACCAAGTCTTTTTAAATGTCCCTCAGCTTTCTTTACACATTTGTTGAATTGTCTCGCCTTGTTTGCTAGCTTTTTTATTTGTGTCAAAGGGGCTTTTCCTCCTGTAACATCTAAAAATAGCACCAGACAATATATAAGTTTTCTTCTCTCTATCTCTCTGTTATCACATGTTGGTACTATAAAGCTACTTCTACAAAATGGCTTATATTAAAAACTACCATTCTTTACATTATAAAAAAAAAAATAATAATACAATAATTCAATAAATATTGACTTTTTTTTTATCACTTAATGCAACAAATCAAAATATTTGGTGCCTTGCATTTATGCATAAATATACTTTTTTGCATTTTTCAAATTTTTCATTTTCCACAAAATTTAATATTTATCCATGCTGATAATAGGAATTTACCTGTTGTCCCTTGCTCAACAGGGGGGGGGGGGGGGGGTTGAAATAGGATTTTGAGTCAGCTGAGTTTTTACCTATATTAATTATATACATGTAAACTCTATTTAAACAATAGAATAGAAAACACCTAAATGTTCATATGTATGTCAAATATTTAAACAAGTGATGCAAACCATCTTACACCAAGCAGGATTTGCCTCTATTTGTCTCAGAAAATACCAACTTCATTTTACAATGAGCAAAGAAGAAGTTGGTCTGTAGTTACATAATGAACTACAGTCACTTTTCAGGTAAATCCAAGTAAATTGCAGAAAAGTAAAATTTAAAATATATTGTGGAAATGAAATAATTACTTTCTTAAAAATTGTGGAAATGCAATGAACCCAATAATATCACTCCAACAGTATCTTTGATGAAACAGTTATTTCTCCTTCTTTAAATCAAGTTGTCTTAAATACATATTATGTATTTAATTTAATTTTTTGTTATATAATAAAGAAATTTGCATAACTTAAACCCAATATGTACTAACAAATTTCAAAATGATATAAACAAAATATATACCATCAGAAAACAAAATATAGCAATGCAATATTTTGAAAATATTCTTCATCATTTTAATTCAGTTAGAATTCTTCTCAATTCTTAATTTCTACATCTTTGACTTCTAGATAGATGTGAAGTGGCTTACTATAATGTTAGTGCCAGAAAAGAAACTGTAGGAAAAGATAATGTTCCCATCTCCAAAATAAATAATTTAGAAGTTCTTAAAGACAGATTTATTAAGTTCTTATAAATTCTACAAGAAAATATTTGTAAACAAGACCTCTTTCGGGTTTGTAAAAAAAACAATATATTTAAAATCAGATTTTTTTTGTATTGACAATTTTTTTTTAAAGATACAACAAACATCTCAATTTATTTAGATTGTAAAAAAATAGTCCTACATGATTTTGTTGTGAATGCCTATTATGAATTAAGAATATGTTTTGAAATTAATTCTTTAAATTGAATTGGACAAGTTATATGTCACCGTAATAGTTTTTCTATTAAATAAAAGTATAGATGTTATGTTATTTGTTTCGTTTGTTCATTCATTGTTTTATCATATTCATCATGACGTATGACTGTGACTGACGACTAATTATACTAACACTTCCAACACTAACTTGCATGCTTGTCACGAAAATTAAAAAAACTAATCGAGCAGACCCAAGTATAAATACGCACTGCGATTTTTTATATATTTTTTATTAACTTCCAGGACTTCTTAATAGGCAGACGCCTAATAGCGTCACATATATTTTCAGGTATTTACATTTGTGTTATAAAGTTATAAATGATTCAGTTAGATTTAATGCTTTAATTTATTTATTTAAAAGTTATTATATTAAAATTCAGTTATAAGTTTAATATAATGAGTCAGTATATCGTAGAATTCGTCATAGTCATATTGTTTATTCCTGTCGTCATTTGTTATTATATGTGAATGAATATTGTATTTTTCCTAGTGTTGAATGTTGGATATTAAATATATTTTCAGTTAAAACTTGTTGATTCCTTTGGTTAGTACCATCACAGCAATTATTTCACTATCTAAATGGATACATGGTAGAATTGCCTGTGACATATATAAGAAACATTTCTTCTTCAATTTCAAAATAAAACTTTAGGGATTATTTTTTGAGTTGATAACATTCCAGTACATTACCTGAGATTTATTGACTTTACAACACAGAGAAGATTTCATTTCATGGGAAATAGTTAGCCATACAATTTATTGGTAAAATACAAATTTCACTGTAACTGTTTCTAGCTTCTTTCAGTAGGAAATAAGGGACTTTTGTAAAATCTCATTTCTTTCAGTTTTATATACAATGTTACTCATATAAGTTGTGAAGTCTATATTAAAATTGTGACAATATATAATATATATCAGTATTTGTATTTGTTAGTTCAATTATTACGACTGTAGTTCATTTAAAAAAAATTACGTATGAAATATAGCACTGACTGACTGAGTCAAAACTTTCACCATGTAACCAGCTACACTCTTTTTAAATTCAGGTGAGTATTTATATATGTTTTCTCCCATTTATTTTGTTTTACACATAAGAGCTAAATACTCTATACTGATAAACCTTTTTTTTTCAATGAACACCAAAACATGCTAATTTTTAGATCTGATAGAAGATATGAAAAATTTCTAAAAATAGCAATTCATTAAGTCCTTAAAGTTAGGGTTGTGATGTTTACCGCCACTTTCAACAATATTTCAGCTATATTGTGGCGGTCAGTTTTATTGGTGGAGGAAATTGGAGTACCCAGAGAAAACCACTGACCTGCCACAAGTCACTGACCAACTTTATCACATAATGTTGTATCGAGTACACCTCGTCATGAGCGAGATTCAAACTCATAACTTTAGTGGCGATAGGCACTGATTGCATAGGTAAATCCTAAGAAGAAGCTGGTTACATGAGAAACTCTTGACATCAATCTTTGTGATAGCAGCTAAAAGAAGAATGGTAATAAATCTGAACTAAACAGAGAATAGCAGTAACTAATGAGTAACAACTAAAAGATTAACCTGTATTATTCATATTCCCATATTTCTCTGAAATATTAAGGGTTCAAGCAAATAAGTACACAAAAATATTTATAACTATGCCATTAGGACCTCAAAGCATGGAAATAACTGTATTTTTTTGTCTTTACGTCTAATTTTCCAAATATAGAAAATATATCATGAGTAACCGAACTATACAGTAATTCACGAATGTTCTTTAGTGCAGGAGTGAATTGCCGTCGTTATTCAGTTAGGAGTAATTTATTTCTGATATTTGGAATGCAAGAGTAATTATACTGTTTATTATATAGATTTTACACTTTTGTTCACAGTAATAGGACATTTAAGAAGAGTTTGAAGATACCAAAGGGGTAATCAGAATCCGTAAATCTGTTAAAAAAGGAACTTGTTTTTAATTGTTGGACCACCAATGATATTTTCAATTATGACAACATTGGTACTGTGACGTTACCATAAAATAAACATTTTTATTTCACTGGGTAAATATTTGTTTTTATTTCACTTCAAAAGCTCTGTATTTCACTGCCATCTATGTAATAAAGATTTATAATGGTATTTCTATATTTAAGATTTGACATTAAGACAAAAAAAATACTGTATATATAATTAAACTATCAAACTGTAAAACATAAGACTTAATAAGCAATAACAAAAAGTCCTCCATTTTCCCCCAACTAATCTACCCATAATTCCCTCAACTGCCATTTCCTCTCTAAAAATATTAAGATTTTAGTTTCCACTATCTATATTGTTACTATAATACTACAGGATTGTCTACCTCTTTCTGAAATAATGTCAAAAATAGTAAGTGAATTTGTAGGAAAAAAATCCTTCCTAAGATGGAAAAATCCATGATAAATGTAAATGTATGTACACATATATTTCTTTTTTCAGCATATTTTTGTAAACTTTTGACAAAATCGTACATAAATATGATTGGGATATACTGAAGTGGCAACAAATGACAGACTGAAACAAACCAATTTTAAACTGTGATAAGGTTAACAGCAGCATTTTAAGGGTGTTCGTTTGACCCTTAAATTAGTCTGGCTTATGTCAAGGGTTGGTAATTGTGAAATTACATTTTCGTTTATACCATGACAGTCAGTTTTATTGGTGCAGGATACCCAGAGTACCCAGAGAAAACAACTGACCTACCACAAGTCACTGACAAACTTGATCATCTTAAGTTGTATCGAGTACATTTACCTAAAGAAACAAGTCAAACTCACAACTGTGTAGAAAGAGGTAACTCCAACCGTGGTACTGAGACACAACAGAAATGCAAGAAATGTAACCTATTTTTTTCAATTAATAATGTGTAATGTTTTAGAAAAATAAACCCATTAAAATCACAAACTTATATTTAATATCATGCCACAACTAAAATACTCTTTAAAATGGCAATCAATAATGTGAATTTCTTTTACAAGAAATTAGGTAAAACATAAAATCTCATGTGACATAATTATCATCAAAACATTAATTTTGTTCAGATTCTTTACAAAACGAAAAGCCACCTATTACCTCAAGTCATTGAACATAAAAACAAGACCACAACATGTGGCTTTTGAAATCCTGGTCATGTTTCAGGTCAGATAAAAACATGTGGTGGGGTTTAACCAGTTAATAATAATACTTTATTCCAAAAGCAATACAGCTTATAGGTATATAAATACAAATTACAAACAATACATGATACATTATACACAATACATAATTATATAATTATAATTATAGCGAAGCATGATATAAATTTAGGAATTACGAATTTTTTCAGCAACATATAAATACTTTCCAAGATTGTTAAGTTCTTTAATATTTTGAACAGATAATAACTGTGTTAGTTTAAAAGCAGATGGATTGATACAATAATAGGGTTTTATATATTTTCTATGAATTTCCACATATTTACTACACTCTAAAATAAAGTGATACTCATCTTCTATATCATTATTGTTACACATGTTACTGGGATCCTAACCCTACTCTCTTGATAATCTCTAATGGCAATACATACATAAACAAACAATTAAAAAAACTATTAATTAATTCATTAGAAATGGGATAAATAAATTGAAAATAACAATTATATAACAAGTCGTAGATACTATATTATAGTGGTTATATTGCTGACAATGACAAAAAAAACATTTACTATTTAAAATATATATTAAATATTTAAACATATAGAAAACCAAAAATCATTGTGTGCTAATTCACCTTTTGTATCACTTTCACTATCTAATACAAGCTGGAAAGCATCTGGGGCTAAATTTTCTCCTGCCTTCACAAGCAACGATCTCTTCATTCTCATTGTACCAGAGTCTGCCTTTCTGGCCTAAAATGATTAAATATTATTAGAGAATACGAAAACTGTTAAAAATAACAAACTCTAAGAAAACATATCTCTAGAAATATCTGTAGATTAGCTATACTGTATTCTTTATATTTCCAAGCAGTTATGAAAAAAATTAAAATAACTGGTAGCCTGTTTGCACAACTGCTATATAACTTCTGGCTGATGTTGAGCCCCTTACCTGTTCTATAATCATGGCAGCCATGTCTTCTGGTCTGTCTGGCTGTTTATATAACTGTGATCTCAGTTCCAGACGATGAAGAGCCACCTCTAACCTCTCTTTATATACATTTCCATCATCTAACAGCAATGCCTAAAAACAAGTACAAAAAAACATTGTAAAGCTCCTTATTTGCGATAGGCATGTGGAAATCTACACAAAAGGGTCCACATCAGTAAGTGAGTACATTACAAGAAAGACTGTTGATAGAGAAGTTGAAAATAAAACAATATTATTGGCATTTAGACATTTTTCCTTCGATCTCAACGAGTGACATTTTCAATATCAACGAACCAGTGTCATGTCAAACATATTATAGTGTTACCAATAAAAACAATAATGTCAGTTTTTAGGGCTTTGATATACATTAGCACTAGTATCAGAGCTCGCCCAATACTAGTGATAATGTCCATCCCCACCTTCATAACTGCCATTATTCTATATATGTAACAATGCCCTAACAACAACACAAGACAACAGATAAATGACCCCATTACACTAGCCCTTCTACATAGATGACACAAAATCAAATAGAGGGTTTTGATGTTTAATGCCCATTTCAACAACATTTCAGTTATATTGTGGCGGTCAGTTTTGTTGGTGGAAAAACCGGATTACGTGGAGAAAACCACCGATCTGCCACAAGTCACTGACAAATTTGATCACATAATGTTGTATCGAGTATACCTTGCCTTGAACAGGGATCAAACTCACAATGTTAGTGGTGATAGGTACTGATTGCACAGGTAATAATATGTATATCTTATAATTTATAAGAGAAAAAACTATGTAAGCGCATTATACGAGGAACAAAGCAAAATTGTACTCTATAAAACAAAAATAGAAATCTCTATATCACAATCCATCTCTGTCTTCATAATATGAAATTATTGTGTTATTCCTTTCTTATTAATTTCTACATAATTTTAGTTTTTAAGTAAGACAGTCAATAAGAATGACATAGCACCTTTTTAAGATGGTCCATGGCCACCTGTATCTGTTCTTGATCTTCCTCACACTTTGATAGCTCTGTGTGTATTTGACATCTTAGATGAATCAATAAACTGAAGAAAAAAAACCACATCCAAATAACAAAATGAACAAACTATTTCTGGAAAATTTAATGAAATATATGGTGGTCTTGTTTTTAGTGAGTGAGGGACTTATTGTTGCTTAACGCCAGCTCAGCAATAGTCCTGGTATGTTATGGCAAGAACAAGTCACATTCGATGAAATGATAATACTGTCCACTTTGTACTAGTATAACATTTTTAGTTGGATTTTCATAGTTCCAGCTCACTGAAACAAGTCCTCAGGTAGACATGTTGATTCACTCTGACACATTATCCTGAGCCAATCTTAAACCTTAATGCTACCTAGTTAGTGGAGAAGCAGCAAATACCAATTTTTCAATCATTAGTTTGACCTCTGACCGGGACTTGAACCCACAATCTACCATACTCAAGACAAGCATGCTTAAACCATTACATCAGCGATCAGTTCTCTTGTTTTTGGCATTTTTTAACAAAAAATGTGGAATAGGAAATGAACGATCTTACAAATCTAAAGCTATAACTATGATCAACAATAAAAAGGTCAAAATATTTAACAAATGCATTTGAACAAACTGTTATTTGACAACAAATTGCTCTCAAAGGGAGATAACTCTATATTAAAAAAAACACGGATAATTAAAATCTATTGGGTTGCCACTACATTTATCATAAATTATGTATTTTTCCCATGCTTTTGATCTAACCTATAGGCAGGATCATCTCAATTGCTTCTAATATTACCTTTGAATTTCTTCTAAAGCTTCTGCCAACAGAGTCAGTGGTTTTCTGATGTGACGGCGGAGGTTTGACTGTGTCAGTGGTAGACATAAATTAAAGGTCGTAACACACCCCACCTGTATAACATTAGGATCACCATTTCTGATGGCATTCATCATGGTCTCTTCACATCTCTTTATAGCCTGCAGTCTTACCTACAATTAATTATAGTCTTCAAATAACAGTGCATTTAATAGTGTGTGAGTAGTTGTTGTTTAATGCCAACTCAACAATTTTTCAGTTATATCATGGCGAGAATAAATTAATTATCAATGAGATGATGATGTGCATTTAATAAGAGAGACAAACATAAATCTGTGGTTTTAAGACAAAAAAATTCTTATCTTTTGGGATGCAAGCAGAGGTTTCAATAAACTCCTTAATCTAAGGTGTAAATTGTCAAAAATTAAATCATACTATATGTGTATAAACTGAATGACTACAGAATAATTTCCATTTCATAATTATTTCCTTCATTTTCTAAATGTTGCAGACAATATTAATAAATTCCATTTGCTATTTTACATTTTATCTACAGAATTGTTTTTTTAAAGTGTTAAAAATCCATAAAGTACAAATTTTCATTAATACAGTATACCAAGAATATATACAATAGAAATTTGCCTGTACACTTTTTAAATGAAAAAATACTTTATAAAAGTTGATAAAGTAGAACATGCATAGCAGTATTCAGCTTGCAAATTTTCTTTGCCATCCTTAGATTAATAGTCACAATTAACATATCTATTTCAGTAAAATATTAAAATATGAATATAAACACAGAGGTTCTCCAACTTACATCAACTGTAGACTTCTGGTAAGATTCTTGTTTATCACCCATACTTTTTATTGTCAAATCACACTGTAAAAACTCTAATTCTAGATAGAACCCTGGTTCCTAAAAATAACAAAAATTGTCAAGTTACTTATTATTAACAACCAATCACATCTTAGTCATTTTAATGGACTAACATCACTTTTCATACAATCTAATTCACTAATAAACTGTATTGTATATATGAAGGGTTGCTGGCATCAATTGGGGATTTGAAGGTCGTACCTAGTTTGACTTAGAATGCATGTTGAATTTCAAGAATTTGATACAGTGGTTCTTTCACAATACAACCCTTAGTTATGATATGTAAACTCAGATTTGATGACAAGCATTAGCCAATGAAAAAACATGCTATATAATATTTGCATCAAAATAAAATTACAAATTGGTTGAATGGTTTTTATTTTTAATCTCTCAGTACTGAGAAGTAAATTGGATTGTTTTACACCTACATATAGCCTTACACCTTAACAAGACTTTACACCTACATATAGCCTTACACCTTAACAAGACTTTACACCTACATATAGCCATACACCTTAACAAGACTTTACACCTACATATAGCCTTACACCTTAACAAGACTTTACACCTACATATAGCCTTACACCTTAACAAGACTTTACACCTACATATAGCCTTACACCTTAACAAGACTTTACACCTACATATAGCCATACACCTTAACAAGACTTTACACCTACATATAGCCTTACACCTTAACAAGACTTTACACCTACATATAGCCATACACCTTAACAAGACTTTACACCTACATATAGCCTTACACCTTAACAAGACTTTACACCTACATATAGCCTTACACCTTAACAAGACTTTACACCTACAAATAGCCATACACCTTAACAAGACTTTACACCTACATATAGCCTTACACCTTAACAAGACTTTACACCTACATATAGCCTTACACCTTAACAAGACTTTACACCTACATATAGCCATACACCTTAACAAGACTTTACACCTACATATAGCCTTACACCTTAACAAGACTTTACACCTACATATAGCCTTACACCTTAACAAGACTTTACACCTACATATAGCCTTACACCTTAACAAGACTTTACACCTACATATAGCCTTACACCTTAACAAGACTTTACACCTACATATAGCCATACACCTTAACAAGACTTTACACCTACATATAGCCTTACACCTTAACAAGACTTTACACCTACATATAGCCTTACACCTTAACAAGACTTTACACCTACATATAGCCATACACCGTAACAAGACTTTACACCTACATATAGCCATACACCTTAACAAGACTTTACACCTACATATAGCCTTACACCTTAACAAGACTTTACACCTACATATAGCCATACACCTTAACAAGACTTTACACCTACATATAGCCTTACACCTTAACAAGACTTTACACCTACATATAGCCTTACACCTTAACAAGACTTTACACCTACATATAGCCTTACACCTTAACAAGACTTTACACCTACATATAGCCATACACCTTAACAAGACTTTACACCTACATATAGCCATACACCTTAACAAGACTTTACACCTACATATAGCCTTACACCTTAACAAGACTTTACACCTACATATAGCCATACACCTTAACAAGACTTTACACCTACATATAGCCTTACACCTTAACAAGACTTTACACCTACATATAGCCATACACCTTAACAAGACTTTACACCTACATATAGCCATACACCTTAACAAGACTTTACACCTACATATAGCCTTACACCTTAACAAGACTTTACACCTACATATAGCCTTACACCTTAACAAGACTTTACACCTACATATAGCCATACACCTTAACAAGACTTTACACCTACATATAGCCTTACACCTTAACAAGACTTTACACCTACATATAGCCATACACCTTAACAAGACTTTACACCTACATATAGCCTTACACCTTAACAAGACTTTACACCTACATATAGCCTTACACCTTAACAAGACTTTACACCTACATATAGCCTTACACCTTAACAAGCCTTTACACCTACATATAGCCTTACACCTTAACAAGACTTTACACCTACATATAGCCTTACACCTTAACAATACTTTACACCTACATATAGCCATACACCTTAACAAGACTTTACACCTACATATAGCCATACACCTTAACAAGACTTTACACCTACATATAGCCATACACCTTAACAAGACATTACACCTACATATAGCCTTACACCTTAACAAGACTTTACACCTACATATAGCCTTACACCTTAACAATACTTTACACCTACATATAGCCATACACCTTAACAAGACTTTACACCTACATATAGCCTTACACCTTAACAATACTTTACACCTACATATAGCCATACACCTTAACAAGACTTTACACCTACATATAGCCATACACCTTAACAAGACTTTACACCTACATATAGCCTTACACCTTAACAAGACTTTACACCTACATATAGCCATACACCTTAACAATACTTTACACCTACATATAGCCATACACCTTAACAAGACTTTACACCTACATATAGCCATACACCTTAACAAGACTTTACACCTACATATAGCCTTACACCTTAACAAGACTTTACACCTACATATAGCCTTACACCTTAACAAGACTTTACACCTACATATAGCCATACACCTTAACAAGACTTTACACCTACATATAGCCATACACCTTAACAAGACTTTACACCTACATATAGCCTTACACCTTAACAAGACTTTACACCTACATATAGCCTTACACCTTAACAAGACTTTACACCTACATATAGCCTTACACCTTAACAAGACTTTACACCTACATATAGCCTTACACCTTAACAAGACTTTACACCTACATATAGCCTTACACCTTAACAAGACTTTACACCTACATATAGCCTTACACCTTAACAAGACTTTACACCTACATATAGCCATACACCTTAACAAGACTTTACACCTACATATAGCCTTAACAAGACTTTACACCTACATATAGCCATACACCTTAACAAGACTTTACACCTACATATAGCCTTACACCTTAACAAAACTTTACACCTACATATAGCCATACACCTTAACAAGACTTTACACCTACATATAGCCATACACCTTAACAAGACTTTACACCTACATATAGCCATACACCTTAACAAGACTTTACACCTACATATAGCCTTACACCTTAACAAGACTTTACACCTACATATAGCCATACACCTTAACAAGACTTTACACCTACATATAGCCTTAACAAGACTTTACACCTACATATAGCCATACACCTTAACAAGACTTTACACCTACATATAGCCTTACACCTTAACAAAACTTTACACCTACATATAGCCATACACCTTAACAAGACTTTACACCTACATATAGCCATACACCTTAACAAGACTTTACACCTACATATAGCCATACACCTTAACAAGACTTTACACCTACATATAGCCTTACACCTTAACAAGACTTTACACCTACATATAGCCATACACCTTAACAAGACTTTACACCTACATATAGCCATACACCTTAACAAGACTTTACACCTACATATAGCCATACACCTTAACAAGACTTTACACCTACATATAGCCTTACACCTTAACAAAACTTTACACCTACATATAGCCATACACCTTAACAAGACTTTACACCTACATATAGCCTTACACCTTAACAAAACTTTACACCTACATATAGCCATACACCTTAACAAGACTTTACACCTACATATAGCCTTACACCTTAACAAGACTTTACACCTACATATAGCCTTAACAAGACTTTACACCTACATATAGCCATACACCTTAACAAGACTTTACACCTACATATAGCCTTACACCTTAACAAAACTTTACACCTACATATAGCCATACACCTTAACAAGACTTTACACCTACATATAGCCATACACCTTAACAAGACTTTACACCTACATATAGCCATACACCTTAACAAGACTTTACACCTACATATAGCCTTACACCTTAACAAAACTTTACACCTACATATAGCCATACACCTTAGCAAGACTTTACACCTACATATAGCCATACACCTTAACAAGACTTTACACCTACATATAGCCATACACCTTAACAAGACTTTACACCTACATATAGCCATACACCTTAACAAGACTTTACACCTACATATAGCCTTACACCTTAACAAAACTTTACACCTACATATAGCCATACACCTTAACAAGACTTTACACCTACATATAGCCATACACATTAACAAGACTTTACACCTACATATAGCCATACACCTTAACAAGACTTTACACCTACATATAGCCATACACCTTAACAAGACTTTACACCTACATATAGCCATACACCTTAACAAGACTTTACACCTACATATAGCCTTACACCTTAACAAGACTTTACACCTACATATAGCCATACACCTTAACAAAACTTTACACCTACATATAGCCATACACCTTAACAAGACTTTACACCTACATATAGCCATACACCTTAACAAGACTTTACACCTACATATAGCCTTACACCTTAACAAAACTTTACACCTACATATAGCCATACACCTTAACAAGACTTTACACCTACATATAGCCATACACCTTAACAAGACTTTACACCTACATATAGCCATACACCTTAACAAGACTTTACACCTACATATAGCCATACACCTTAACAAAACTTTACACCTACATATAGCCATACACCTTAACAAGACTTTACACCTACATATAGCCTTACACCTTAACAAGACTTTACACCTACATATAGCCATACACCTTAACAAAACTTTACACCTACATATAGCCATACACCTTAACAAGACTTTACACCTACATATAGCCATACACCTTAACAAGACTTTACACCTACATATAGCCATACACCTTAACAAGACTTTACACCTACATATAGCCATACACCTTAACAAGACTTTACACCTACATATAGCCATACACCTTAACAAGACTTTACACCTACATATAGCCTTACACCTTAACAAGACTTTACACCTACATATAGCCATACACCTTAACAAAACTTTACACCTACATATAGCCATACACCTTAACAAGACTTTACACCTACATATAGCCTTACACCTTAACAAGACTTTACACCTACACATAGCCTTACACCTTAACAAGACTTTACACCTACATATAGCCATACACCTTAACAAAACTTTACACCTACATATAGCCATACACCTTAACAAGACTTTACACCTACATATAGCCTTACACCTTAACAAGACTTTACACCTACATATAGCCATACACCTTAACAAAACTTTACACCTACATATAGCCATACACCTTAACAAAACTTTACACCTACATATAGCCATACACCTTAACAAGACTTTACACCTACATATAGCCATACACCTTAACAAGACTTTACACCTACATATAGCCATACACCTTAACAAGACTTTACACCTACATATAGCCATACACCTTAACAAAACTTTACACCTACATATAGCCATACACCTTAACAAAACTTTACACCTACATATAGCCATACACCTTAACAAAACTTTACACATACATATAGCCTTACACCTTAACAAGACTTTACACCTACATATAGCCATACACCTTAACAAAACTTTACACCTACATATAGCCATACACCTTAACAAGACTTTACACCTACATATAGCCATACACCTTAACAAGACTTTACACCTACATATAGCCATACACCTTAACAAGACTTTACACCTACATATAGCCATACACCTTAACAAAACTTTACACCTACATATAGCCTTACACCTTAACAAGACTTTACACCTACATATAGCCATACACCTTAACAAGACTTTACACCTACATATAGCCATACACCTTAACAAGACTTTACACCTACATATAGCCATACACCTTAACAAGACTTTACACCTACATATAGCCATACACCTTAACAAGACTTTACACCTACATATAGCCATACACCTTAACAAGACTTTACACCTACATATAGCCATACACCTTAACAAGACTTTACACCTACATATAGCCATACACCTTAACAAGACTTTACACCTACATATAGCCATACACCTTAACAAGACTTTACACCTACATATAGCCATACACCTTAACAAGACTTTACATCTACATATAGCCATACACCTTAACAAGACTTTACACCTACATATAGCCATACACCTTAACAAGACTTTACACCTACATATAGCCTTACACCTTAACAAGACTTTACACCTACATATAGCCATACACCTTAACAAAACTTTACACCTACATATAGCCATACACCTTAACAAGACTTTACACCTACATATAGCCATACACCTTAACAAGACTTTTCACCTACATATAGCCATACACCTTAACAAGACTTTACATGACATGGTTGACCGCTATGGAATATCTGTGTCACAAATGACCACGGACATGTTCCACTTGTCGTAAACACCTCCCGGTCCTTTCCTCATTCATGACTTATCACCGGGTTTGTAACTAGATTAACACGACGGTTGTCACTAGTGGAACAGGAACTGCTTACCCTTCCGGAGCACCCGAGTTCACCCCTGGTTTTTAGTGGGATTCGTGTTACTCGATCTTTAGTTTTATATGTATGTTTTGTAGATCGTTGTTTGTCCTTTTGTCCTTTTTCTTTTGGTCATTGTGTTGTCTTTTCTTCAATATACGGATTCTGATTACCCCTTTGGTATCTTCAAACTCTTCTTTACATAGTCAATTTATTATCAGTATTGAGGTAACAAGACAAAGACTTTACCTTGACATTAGAATTTTTCATCTGATCCACACAATCTTGAGCCAGGTCTGGAAAATCTAGTTCTAAACAAAATCTGGCCAACTCTAACAGAAGAAAAGGTCTGAAAAACATATAAATTTAATATTATAGAAATGTTAATATTAATTTCTTATATAAAATTATATCATATGAAATAAAATAATAAATCTAATAAAAATATTTCAAGTTCATAACAAAGGTGATATACCCTGTATAAACTTAATCAATTTAGGTCCAAGTTTTTTGTTCTCAACAGATAGGTGTTCAGTCTATAAAGTTTATATATTAACCAACAAATCAAAAATCTTGACCAGATTTTAAGTTCAATTTACACAGGGTCATTAATGAAACAGTTGTGGTTTTGATAGGTCGTGCTGTAAAAAGGTATGAATCAAAAGAAGGGGGGATAATACAACTGTAAACATCAATTTGCCACAGCAAGCACTTTAATAGCAGTATGTGGCCCAATTTCATATATAACCATTTAAAAATAGGAAAATTATGCAAAATATTTGTTTCCTTCTACCCAACAATCTATGCTATTAATATACAAAAATGTACAAATACACTACAATTATTTTTCACATGTAAATTGGAAAGGTATCTTTATTAGTAAATGTTCTCCTAATAAACCAGTCAAAACAAAGCAAAATCTAAACCATGAAAAGCATTTTCACAGAATACAACATAAAAAATAAAAAGTAATCAAATTAATTCTAACAAATTTAAACTTTTTGATAGACATTGTATTTTCATTAAATACAATTTGTAATTTTGCCAAAACAATTTATTATATTCACACCAATACTATAAGTCTTCGATATACAATACAGTAAAAAGAATAGTTATACTTCCTTATAATTTAAAAGACCCATATATATATATATACACTAAAGTGAAGACATTAGATTATTTTAGAGAACAAGTATTCTTTATTGCTGAAAGTTTTTAAGTATATGATACAGTAGAAAGAATAGTGTGCTTCCTACAATTTATTAATAATATGAAACCTGAAACGCTCCCGAAGAACAGTCATTTTTCTTCCTGTTTACAAAATATCAAGCTTAAAAATAACACCACCTAAAACTCCAAACTCCGGACAGTTTTCGTATCCGCTACCGAACATTGTTTGATTTTTATTTGAAATAAAATCGACTAGAGTTCCGGTTTAGGTCACGTGATTTTTCTTTTAATTTATTTCCGGTTTGGCAGCCATATTGTTGAAGATTTTGAAGTGCCATAGTACCTATTCATACTTCTACCATTAATGCTCCCAAAAAGGGAGCATATAAAAAAGACTCATAGAAACCTTTCAAAACTAAAGACATTATATTATTTAAAAGAATGGGTATCTCTTTAATGTGGGAAGGTAGTAGAAAGAAAAGCTAGTTCTCCTATTACATGTATTACTGCCTATTAAAAAGAATATACTCAATGTAACACATTAATATCCTATCATTAAAGAGCATGGCTTTTAATAATAAAAAAACAACACAACAGCTACTACCATACAAACATAAAACTAGTTTCAGCCTTATCAATAGCACAATTAAGCTTTCACATAAAAAAAAATATATACTCAAGTTAAACTAGAAGTTTATTAGAAGAATGGCTGTTTTGTGGGACTGGAAGTAGAAATAAATAATGCTTCAATACTTATTTAAAAGAAGGATTTAATTGCTCACCCAATTTTAATTTCTTGTGATAAGCTTGTTCATTTCTTTAAAATATTTTTGCAAATCAGTCACTATAACAAAATCTTGGATCTAATGGCCATATGTTTTTTGAAGAGATTTTTTTCATATCAGAAATTACACTAATATTATGTCCCATGGTGGTCATATTGTTTGTCAGAATTCTTATTTTTTTTTAGACTAATCACTGATAATTCCTGCAATGTTCAGGTCAAAAAGGCCAAGTTATTTCAAACAAGAAGAATTTTTCATTTTCAGACAATCAGTAACTGCTATTTGCCTTAGAGAACATATTGGATGTCACATCGAAATGAAACAAGGTTTTTTATGAATCATGCATGTATGGAATATTTATGCAAATTTTCAAAACAGAAAATGGACACATATTGATAAAAAAAATCTAAAATGTCTTTTTGCAAGGTCAGCCAAATAATGTCATGTAAAAATAAATTTTCCTATTCTTAGTGTGTTTAACAAGTTGGTTTAATTTCCATAATATTTTAAATAACTACTGTGGTTAAATTCCTGCATGAGAATTCCTGCCAATTTCCTTTTGAAGGTCATTAACGATGGATATTTACAACTTAAAAATATCTTTAACATTTTGATCATAAGAGAATCATATTCTACTAAAGCTTGATCTTTAAAATCTTGAGCAACGAAATACTGTCATCCACTGTTAGCAGATGAAGAATCTATATATATGTATAACATTTCCAGATAAATTTCTTGATTATTATATTAAACAGATCTACTATATACATCATTTAAGAAAAAGATACTGTAGCAAAAACACCTCAAAATGGACAATGAAGTACAAGTTAAACATGGATTTCAAAAATTTTGAATTGTTACCTGTCTGGAGAATTTACATCTAAACTGCTGAAATAATTGAAAAATAATTACTGTTACGTAACTGTGTTATTTTGTTTAATGTTATTTAAATATGAAAACATACACCAACAAGCACAGCAAATACGTAATAAAAAATGTCAACTGTAAATATATCAAATCTCGGTATAAAACATGCATTTATAGGCTCATGCAATTAGTAATTTTGCAAATATATTTTAATAAACCCTTGTTGGTTATTTTTAATTTCCTTATCCCTTTTAAAGCTGTAAGAGAAATGAAACATTAAAATTCCTGTATAAAGAAAAGTTGGCTGTTTTGTTGTCTTAAACTCTGCCAGCAAGAGTCTTTCTTTTCATGTTTTCTACTATGCTATAATGTGGTGATTTGTGTCCACTACAAAAACTAATATTTTATATATAGGTAGAAACAAATAGATAGATAGTGCAACATTCCTACATAAAGTAATATTTTCTTTACATGTATAACCTAAACTGATTATGATAGAAAATACTGGTACCGTAATATGTATGACATCACAATGATATTTGTGATATTTTCTTGTTCTTTAACCATATAAAATTTCTCTTCCTCATATTTTCTAATTTCTATGATGACTTAGACGATTGCTTTGATGCATTAAAATTTAGATATAATTCATTTTCAATCTTTTTGGAAAACAAAATAGGTATAATTATTGTAAATTGTCCATCTTATGACATTGTGATGGATACAGACAGGAAGTAGACATTTCGAAAAGTGTTGCTAAAAATAAAAAAAACATTAAAATACATGAAATAAGACCAATGGACTTTTGAAAAATGAGGTTAATAAGTGTGCAGGGAAATGATCTTACTGTTGTTATATCAATATAAAAAGAATATTCTATTTAAATTGAAGCTTCAGCACCCCCAAACCTAAAAAAAAGTCTCTAAATAAATCATGTTTATAAGAACACAGACTGTGACAAAACCATTTTGACAAAATAAGCTAAAAGGCATTTGGGAAGATTTAAAAAAAAAATTGATTAAGCAAATTGTACCGGATGTTTTACTAGCCTGAATCAATATTTACTAGACTGGGGCTTACAGCTAGTGGTGCTTGGTGCAGACTGATAACTGACATGATGTTGAGAAAATTCTTCAGTTCTAATAGGTGCACAGAAATGGATATAACACAGGGTGATATTGATACTAACAAATCATACATCACGGAAGATCAACAGGAATACAGACAGAACAAAATAATTAACAGGACAATCAAAACATATATCACTCACTTGTCTATGCTATCTGATGGCAACTTTTTGGTAGATGTCGGGGTCGGAGTGCGACGACCCTTTTGTGGCGTCTTTCTGCATGAAGAAAGTGGATAAACTAATAGATTACAATGTGAAATGATGGTTAAAACAACATTTCATCAATAACTAAAATCTATCATTAACATTTACCTGGCAGTACTCATTAAACGAAGGAAATATATATCCATATATTTATATTTATTTTATTTTTTTTACAGTCTCTAAAGATGTCTTGGTTCTGTAATCGTGTAAATGATAAATATCAAGCAATATTTCAACAGCCTATAATAAGGTTCTCTTTATAATTATATAGTTTTTCAATATTTAAATACCATGTATTGCTGAATACTGCTATGTATTGCCATTTCTGTCATAAAATATACAAATTAAACATATTAAGAGGTAAACAAATACATGGAAATTTTTTAATAACTGAAAATAAAGAAAATAGCTCAAACCTTTTTTCCTGGACACAATGCCTCTAAATTTTATAGTACATTTAACTATACCATAATCCTAGCATATCAAATAGTTTATATTAAGGCTAGAGACACACATATATAAATTAACAAGACAATTGACATTAATTTTTTTTTTGGCTGGTCATGACTTAATATAGTATGTTTTATATTCAATTAGCTTTGTCTTCATTTGCATGTCACTGGAAGAAATAGAACATAGAAATTAAGTTGAAATTTTCAAACACCTTCATAAGTGTTGAAATAATAATTTTAAAAAATATTTATTGCAAACAGTAATGGGATAAAATTATGATATTAACGCCCAAACTACAATTTGAATATCTCAATAAACAAGACAACACACTTTGATTTAAAAGAGAGTATTTCCTTATTGTCTGATCTGGTAGATATATAAAAATAGAAGTAAATTTCCAAAAATTAAATCAATTTCCCAAGAAGGATACAAAATATCTTCTGTTCACATCTACACTAGCATGTACAATTCTTAATTTTTACATATTAATTATTTAGTTAATTATTTCTATGGTTACATCATGCATATTTTTAGATGATACATGCACATAAACAGTAGCATTCTATCGCGGTCATGCCACCACTTACACGTCCCCAGGGTCCTCATCCTCCTCATCTTCTAATACTCCCGGGAATACTACCTTACACTTGGGTAGTTGTATTTCACCAATTATATTATCAAGGTCATCTAAACTGTTGACAAAATTACATATATTATACTTATTTATAAATGCACTAAGAAAGTGATTTTAAAATGGTGGATTTCTTTAAATGTCTTATCTCCCCTTGAAAGTTTCGGGGTTTTTTTATCTCCTTTTTTGAAGACTTTACCATGTTAGGTTAAGTCTATTTATTAACTATATATAACTTGTTAAATAGAAAGGCCCACAGATATAATTTAAAATAATACATGATTTTCCAAACAAAATAGCAAAAATGGAGGAATGTGTCCATAGAACATAGATGCCCCTGCTTCTAGTTAAAATTAACAAGGGGCATAACTCCTGAAAAAATAAATGTGATAACAAGGGCATAACTCCTGAAAAAACAACAATGTTATAAAGTCAAAATCAAAATTGACCTTCCTTTTATGGTCACTGATCTTGTGTATAAATTTCAAATTATTTGCTTATAGGGAACTTAAGTTATTGAGTGAAAACCAAATTCAGGACGAACACAAGGACATAGGTAAAACTTAATGCCACAGATGTCTAGCAGCGGTGGCATAAAATACTTAGTCGGTACATTTGTTGTATACATATATTTATGGAATCAAAGTCAAAATTCATTTTCCTGTCAAATTTCATCAGATTTCAAAATGAAGCAAAATTATATCTGTCCATTGAGACATGTGTATGTGATTTTAAGTATCAAACTTCAATTGTACACTTAAATCAGACAACAGACAATAACACAAAGGACAAGACAAGATTTCAAATACATGTGGTGCTCATGTGTCTCAATCACAAATCTCATACACTGTAAATACTGTGGTAAACTCATGCAACAAACCAAAGATGTGATTTTTTTATGATAGATAATAGTAAACAAGAAAGTGACTCAAACAAAGTAATGTTTAATTAAAATACTTAATATTTCTAAAGACAATACGAAATTGTCTGAATTTGTAAACTTTGTAAGATTAAATAAAACTTACAGTATAGTTCAATGGAATATGAAATTGTGTATTAATATATGTTTAAAAACAATTGTATTCTACAATCTCATTGAAGAAATTTGAAAAAATCTGCAAACGAATGAAAAAATAGTAAGAGGTGCAAAGTGGGGGATTGTTTATAACTTTTGATCTAAGAGAAAAAATGGCTGCTATTCAATTGACAATCAAAAAATTGAATAATTGGTTTATATGACCTTCAAATACATGTACATTAATTCAATATATGATATTCAACAATTTCCTTCAACAGTTAATCTTTAATGCTTTAAATATCAACATTTTTGTATCAATTTAATTATTAAACTTATTTCAGTTGAAAATTTGCCAAAGCTTAATTTTATTGAAAATATGCCAATGTTTATTTTAATTGAAAATTTCCCCTCGAAAAATGTTTTTGGTAGATGTCTATTCAGAGTTTCCATTTGGCTGATAATTACCACTGATAATGATGTACCACATGTACATACAGTTAATTTATATTTTTGATAACCAAATTCTTTTTTAATGTAATTAAACAATCGGTATGAAATTCTTAAAATTTACTTTTTAATTTATTTTTGGAGAAACAATTTTTAGTGAATAAATTACTTGTTTCACAAAAAGAAAGCCTGCACTTCTGTACTCACGAGGTATTTTTGGACGGATAATCTTTGCGAGATTCGTGCTGTCCTGACGATGATGCTGAAGCTCTAATAATATGACAAAACTCAACTTATAGTTTTAAATAACCATAAATTCCACACAAAAAACAAAAGTAATCCTCATGCTTCTGATTCGCCACAAAACCTTTTGAATCAATCACATTAAACAAAGAACCAGAAATTGCTCACTCACAGAAATGGCTTAATATTTTTGTAACAAAAAATGGCTAAAAAACGATATATGCATTATATGCATTATATGAGATCTAAATATGTGTGGTGTTCACAAGTACATTTTAAAATTCTCATTTACAGATGTTTAATTCAGAAATATCTGAACTATACAAAACAATAAATCGACCACCATTCCTATATTGTCCTATAACCGAATCATTCAAAGCAAAAAGATATATAGCAGTGAAATTTCCATATTTTTTTTTCAGACAATGACAAAAGCAATATTTTTAAATAAAAAAAATTCATAAAAAACTAAATTTTGGGTGTTGTACCTTTCTTTTTCTTGGTCCTCTTGACTACGTCCTGCAGGACTAGTTGTGGTAGGGTTAGATGGTCTTGTTCTAGATCTACTTTGATGGACTGTTTGTGGTACTCCCATCTGATTCAGTATATGTTGTATCTCACCATGATATTCCCTTGGTTCCTGTATATCATTAGCACTATAAAAATCATTTACAATACATTTTATTTAGTTTTTGTGATTTTTTTTTTTAAATTAAGAACAAAAGGTACGACTCTGTTTTATACCAGTGATAAAAATAAGGTCTATCATATTGCATTTCAGCATAGCTAACTGTAAATGGAAATTATTTGATTTTACTCGATATATAATGTTATATTTCAAATTGTATATTTATTATTTATCAATAATTCTACTTCTACTATATACTGACCGCCTTCAACAATTTGAAGATTATGTCAGAAGTTGCACATGACAACTGAAAAAGTTTATAACTATTAACAAGTTTCATGATAAGTATCTGATAGAGGAGTCAGCAGCCTTGAATATTTCAACCAAGCAACTCAAAACAAAGACCGTGGCAGCTGATTCCAATCAGATATCGTATTTCATCTACTATTAATAACTTGACGAAGTAAAATCCTATGTCGCTCCTCTGAAATTAGATTGTTCTTTCAAATTATTATTTTTTACTTGTTTATAATTGTTACTTTACCATAACCATTCATTGTACAAGTGTAAGTGCTAATATATGTTGAATACTGAATTAGAGTCGTCCTGGATACAGCTGAAATACTCACTGGACCTTAAACAATAGTTAATCAATTGAATACTAAAAACAGGGCAAAGGTCAACGAAATATTTTTTGAGAGAAAATATTTGTGATAGTAAAATATTATTTTATTGTAACATGGCTATTCATAATTTAATGCAACAATACCAGTCAATGTCTGGATCTTAAATCAAAATAGTATGTTTATGGCAGAAAATAAGAGTTATTTGCCATATAAATTAATTTTAGAGTCACATGTAATTTTATACTTGTTTTGATTGGTTTAAAAAGTTGAGGTCATTTGTCAATGTACGGAATCTAAAAAATAGACGTCGTTCTCAAGGCGTTGCACGCCGTTGTCATCAGGTGAATTAAGGAACCTTTGGGGTTACTTAAATTTATTTCCAATTATTTGACTTATTTTGAACAAATAAATATATTTCTCAATAACATAACAAAAAAAGTTTGAATTAATTTATAAGGATTGATCGAAATTATTTGTTCGGTTCATTTGAAATAACCTCAATCATGTTGTACACACCCTAGTGTAACCCGCTTCGCTATGCGGGTTACACAGTGTGTATAACCTGATTGAGGTTATTTCTTCATGAACCGAACAAAAATTGCGATCAATTCTTAATTAATTGTTTTTCCATTTACTTCTCCAGTAGAATATAAGAACTTTAAAATACATTATAAAAAACGATACATAGTTTTTCTGTTTCTCTTGAATGCTCTTTTATTAAACTACATCTAAATCAAATACCTACACTTTAAGCTTTAATATTTTATAATACACTGCTAATTCTGGAGAATTTTTCACATCTTTATGCAATTTTGCTGGTTCCAACAATTGGTTTCTTACCTATAGAAGGAAAAACAAATATGTTATGCTTAGGGTTTTTTTCTTCTATTATACACAATACAATTATTTGTTAATGTTGAGCAATGAACCAGAATTAAAAATTAGGTCAGTATGAGGTCAATAGATGTGATATTGAAGACATCAGTTACAGAAAATGATAGAATTAAAATTATCAATGAACACAAAAAATTCTTATAAAACAGATTATTCTAAAATAAGGAAAATAACTATCTTTCTGAAAACCAAGATTTTCACCTATGAAAATTTGCATATAAAATGCAGTTGTTGTCAATAGTAATCTAATTAAAATGAGATGAGTTTTTCATATAAAATGCAGTTGTTGTCAATAGTAATCTAATTAAAATGAGATGAGTTTTTCTTTTTGGTGATACATTAACATCTAATGACATTTCTTATGGGGTTACATAAGGGTTATAATTTCAACCGACCAATCAGCAATGAACCTATTAAATTTTTAAGTATCAAAACCGAGTACACGCCAAGAGCTGTTCTTTGTTCGGTCAATATATATATCTAAATGTCTTGCAAATGAGTGGACAGTCAAAGATGAATGAAGGGTTACACGACATGAACCAAAACAGGATGACGTTATATGTTAGTGTATTGTCAAAGAAAAAATCATATAAAAAAGATATAAAACAAGAATCTAATTTTAACTAGTTTGTAGGTAATGTAGACCAAAATACATTTATATCTTAAAGACAAAGTCTTACTATAAGCCCAAACACTTGTTTGTAAAGCTGTGGAACATTCTGTTTGATGAATGAAGCTGCTGGTCCAGCTATTCCTGTGGCATCTGTTTTCTTTCCAGCATCCAAATGACATTCTATCAAAGCACTGAAGAATAAAAATGTGAAGTAAAAGTTCAAACTTAAATTCTGTCATCTGTTCAACTAGCAAAAAATTTGAATATTGAATATGACTCAGAACCCTACAGCCCTTCTAAAAATAAATCCAGTTCAAAATATTTCTTAATCCATTTGTCATAATTTGTGTTTTTATCAATAATTCTGAAATTTATTTTGAAGGTATGAAAAACTTGATTGCACTGTATGTCATAATATATGATGAGTTAACTTTCTTTGATGATAGTAACTAACATTTAGACATAACAGAGTTTGATTTTCACCAAAAAACAATATTAAATAATTTCTACCAAGCAAGGCTGAATAATTATGACTACTCTTACATCATCAACTGTGCTCTCCATTCAAAGTCTTGGTCATCAATATCATCTAAAGCTTTGACCACTTGATGTAAGCTGTGAGCTAAGTATTGTCTGTATTTAGGCTTGAGAAAAGGACGACTAAACTGCCAATATATCACAGATGCATTGTACACCAAAAAATGATACCTGAAAGTATAATATATATATCTCAAAGTAATATTATGACTTTATGCATATCATCTGTGGTCATCTGTACGGATTTAGAACTAGATCATATGTCATGGATGATTGAAAAAACAAATATTGTGTTGACAGGTTTTTTAATTCTTCGTTAAATCATCCCCTAAGAAATAAGATTAATATTGCAACTCAGCAATACTGGAAATATCTTTACGGTACTGTTTTTCTGAGTAAAAAAAATGAGCATCATATAAAAATTATTATAGTAGTTTTAACTTAAAACTAATAAATTTCAACCCATTCTTAATCTGTAGAAATAAAATAGACTAATGTATCATTGCTCACCTTGGATTATTTTTGGCAAAGTTAATTGCTTTTATTAAATAAACAACTGCTTTATCCAATTGTTCCTGTAAATGAAAAAAAATACATATTAATAAAAAGACATCCAAACGAATCCTTTAACATCAATACCTGGTTAAAATGCATGTTGTTTTATGTTGATAATGTGTTTTGTCTAAAATGTTACAATATGGTTGATGGACATAAATAGATGCGTTAACTGAATACATTTTAAAACTTGCTTTCGAATCCCTTTAATTATGTGTAATATATCATATTGAAATTCATCTTATTGTACAACATTATTTATCAATTAAAAAAATATGCTTAAAACAATTGAATCATTGGTTTCTTTGCAAGTCACGTGTACACGTATTGTTTATAATGTACTGTAATTGTATCATATTCTGAAAAATGAAGTATAAATGTACTGCTACATATCAATAATGATAAAATGATATGCTTTATTTGATAGTGTATACTAATAACTTACAGGATCATTTGCTTCTTTAGGTGCTAACAGCTGAGCCTGACACAGGTATGCTCTACATAGAAACTGATTACCAGGTGGAGGCTTCATAAAATACATCTTCAGACATTCCCTAGCCATGTCTGTCAAACCATTCTGTAAAATACATTAAATTAACGGCTACAAGAATGTGATAATACAGGTTTTCTTACAACATAGCACCATGCTTTATATCAAAAGTCAATTTTTCATCTATTGAGGTCAAATTTGTTAATTTACTATTATATGTATACCCATGTTTTTTTTATTGTATATTTCTTTGATAGTTAGAAATTCTACAATGCCACACCAAAGAGTTTGTGATTCATTGAGATAAGGTAAATTCTACAATGCCACACCAGAGAGTTTGTGATCCATTGAGATAAGGTAAATTATACAATGCCACACCAGAGAGTTTGTGATCCATTGAGATAAGGTAAATTCTACAATGCCACACCAGAGAGTTTGTGATCCAATGAGATAAGGTAAATTCTACAATGACACACCAGAGAGTTTGTCATCCATTGAGATAAGGTAAATTCTACAATGCCACACCAGAGAGTTTGTGATCCATTGAGATAAGGTAAATTCTACAATGCCACACCAGAGAGTTTGTGATCCATTGAGATAAGGTAAATTCTACAATGCCACACCAGAGAGTTTGTGATCCATTGAGATAAGGTATAGAAGCTACATGTGTTGTAAAAGGTTGGTGAAATTGTTCACATCACTGTAAATATTTTTCTTCAATTAAACTAAAAAAATCTGACTGCATTATTAAAATTATTTTAAAAATTGTTCCGCAATACTTGATGCAGAAAATTTCGCATTTAATTTAAAACAAAATTCTCCTGTTAAGTGAAAATACCTGAAATGAAGTCTCTGCACATATTACATACAAGTCTGGACCAAAAGATTCAGGAGCATCTACTGCTGGTTTACTTTCAGCTACATTTCTTAGTAAATTATAGGCCTGGTGCAATGGCTGATTCTTTTCAGGTCCTAAAAAAAATAAAAAAAATAGATATTGGAATAAAATAAGACAAAACTAATACATAGCTGCCAACTGGTGCAAGTACAAATGTGTATTTTGACCAAATTTATTGAAATCATATGCTGACAACAATCTAACTTGATACACAGATAAGTCAGCTCTTTGCTACAAGTCTTTTTCATTCATATGCTAGAGGTTAGGAATTCATATCAGAAATAGCTTGGCATTGACCTCTAGTTTTGCAGGAGAAAGTCTTTGAACCAAATAATTTTTTGGGGCTATTATTACTAGTTTAATTCCTTTTTCAAAAAGGGAAAATTACATTACAAATGTTCAACATTATTGCTCTTTAATCAACGTTTCAACCATCAGGTCTAAAAATAAATCACATTCTAGTCTCCATATACATTTGTATACAAAATATCCAATGTGTATGATCTTGATAAAGGCCTAATGGCTGAAATGTTGGACCAAGAGCATTTTTAAATGATGCTTTGTATTGCTTTACAGTATTGGCTGACGTTCTGTGACATAACGTTATATTAACCTCTATTCTAAGGTTTTCATTTTGCTTTTTTGTGAAGTTGAAAACATTAACATGGTTTTTCCTAGAATACTGTTCATTATAATTTGCACTTATGACTGATTGTTTTGTTAACCAACAAGCATAGTTCAAATCTTTCCTTGTTGATGTTGTTTTAACTTTTTCCAATTATCTTTTTAAATCCTCATTTTCAATGGACAGAGCATCTATTTTCTCCTGCATCTCATTTTTGACCATTTTTACTTTTTCTTCAATCTTCTTGTTCACTGATTTTTGAAATTCCTCTATTAGATTGTGGACAATTGTAGACAAGATTTTCGATTAAGTCTTTTGTTGCCTCATCAAGATTGTTTTTCCTGGTAACACCTTCAAGGTTGGTTTTTATTTCATCAATGTCCTTTTGAAAGTTCATGAGATTACATAAATCCATACTGTTATTTGAATCATTAGACACATCTGAATGATTTTTTTAGCTGTTTTTTATGCCTTGGGTTTATCGTTGACCTTTCCCTTGTCCACATTTGCTGACAATAATGTCTGAACTGTATTCACAGGTTTTGGTTTATGTATAGGTTATTCAATACCTGGTCATAGTATATGAAAAAGAATGCCTTGAGGCGAAGCCGAGATGCATTCTTTTTCATATACTAATGACCAGGTATTGTATAATCAATTTATCCCATACTTTCTCTGTCGAGTGTCATGATTACCAATTATTACTAATTTAGGCAGTCTAAGCCAGATTAGATTGAATGAGTATCGGCTCAAAAGCAATTCCTTCAATTACAACATATGTGGTATATGAAAAATATTCAATAACACAAGACAAAGAAAGTATGGGCTAACCTTGTTTGTAGATTTACAAATGGTTGATTGTCCTCCAGGCATTTTACTATATTTACAGTGAATAGATAATCAATAATTTTTCTATATAAATTCACTTAAAAACATTCAAAATCTCTTCAAAATTTGTATTTTTTTCCACCACAAAGTATATCATCCTGATCCATGTATTATAATTGATCTTGTTGTCATAATCTTAAGCATGGCACTTTATTTAAACATCAGAAAATCTGCAAAAACTGGGAGCTGATTTTCAAGCTATTAACAGTTCGACAGCCATATTAATCTCATATTTAATAAGAAGAAATGATGTAAAAAAAAGTTGGCTCAATATTTTCATAAACAGACAAATTTGCCTAAAAAGTACATTAACATATTAATATGAACAAATATCTTATAGAGGCACTTCAGTGCTATTTGCTTTCAATTATATAGAGACTTTACAAAGAATTACAGACAAAAATATAAATAAATTTCAATTTTATGAATATCATGCCTGTTGCTATTTACATGTTTGAGGATTTTTGGAAGCCTTCTCTTTTATGTTATGCAATACACTATTTTCTTACCACTGACTGTGGAATTTTTTATTGATATAGTGTCTAGTTCCTGTCAGTTATTATTATTATTATTTCTAACTGTTTCTCAAACTATTTAATTTTACATCACACCTATCATTTAAAATCATTCATATATCAGTCATTGCTTAACTAAATTATATCAAAATTTTATTCTTCTTTATTTACAGAAATCCTTTAACATAATGAAGATTATTTTCTGTCGCATGTCTTGCATGACATAGTAAAAAAATATTTTCATATAATTATAATTTTACATTTTTTTCATTTATAGATATAATTTTACATGTGTTTTTCTTTTATTTACTATAAGAAACAAAAACAGTATACACATGTATTATTATTGGAGGTATGGAAAGGTTTTAAGTAGCACATCAGGGGCCAATTTGGCCTATTACCGTATTGTTTGTGATGTTTTCCAGTAATTTATTCCTATCTTTTATTGTTCTGCAGAAAAGGAAAAATTGAAATTGTCTTTATTGCATTGGATTTGTCTACAGGTTTGGCTATGGATAGATCATGATCATAAGGCATTTCAATTTTGTTGTTTACGATTTGATGGAACATTTGCAGTCTAGCTTATATTCTGTGTTCTTGTAAATTTGGCTAACTGAGGGTATGTATCATGTATGTTACCTGCTGGTGTTGTGTTTTCTTCTTCTTCAGTCCTCTAGTTGAGTATTATCACACTATTGCCCATGCTGGGTGTGACAACAAAGATGCAAAACATATTTACATGTGCTAGTTAAAAACAGTCTGATGGCATGATTATGAGGCACTGAGATATACTGCAGTTCAGTACCCCCTGTTTTCCGTTGCATACACAACATGCTGCTCGTCTTAGAATTTTTTATAACCTGCATATATTTTCTGATGGATATAAGGATCCCATACTGTGTTGTAATATTCAAGATTTGGTATGACTAATGTCTTTGGGTGAACGCCCGGGACAGACCCAAATTTGGTCGCACACCTGCTCTTAATAGTATGTAAGTAAGTAATAACTTTATTTCAAGAGGGTAACACAGTTAGCAACAATATGAATAAGCTAATCTTCCCTGTGCCTGTGGCCATCAAAACATGATAAAAGTCATTATTTTAATATTAATAGTATTAGTATTATTGGTTTTTATTATGTTATTTCTTATTTAAATAATGACAAAGTTTATATACCAGCGTGTTTTAGTGCAACAGCCAAAAGCGTTCTAATACTAGTGTCCATATTTCTCTATTTCAGCTTTTATTTTTTTCGTTGAACAACTTTCTAAACATTAGACGCCATATTGTTTGGGATTTGTAAGTTATTTGGTTTTGAAAGTGTCCACTGAAATAGTTCATAAGAGATATAAGAATATATCAATAATAGTTTGTGTATAATCGCACACAATATACTCAATGTATCGAGGAATATTTTTTTCTCTCAATTACAAGATTTTTAATAATTGAAGCCTTATTTTAGATTATTATTTTAATTGGCGAACGAATATATTATTGTCGTAGAAACATTAAATTTCCGTTGGAATACTTCCGGTTATATGCGACAGGTTCCCGGTTGACAGTATTAATACTATACTCATTAGGAAATTTCATCAGTGTACCAGTAATGTTTTCATGCAGACGAAAATATGAGACTTTCCTGTGATCATTATAGATTCTGCAGAATATTTTTGTATTAACAGCTCATATGTTTAATGAAACAAGTGAACTCGTGAAAAATATATACTGAAACGTCAGTTTGAATACTGTCAATTCGTATAAAAACGATTACAAAGATGGCAGCATTTGGACAAAAACGTGGTGCCAGTAAAGTTACAGGCTCTAAATCAGAAAGTGCACAAGTTTTAAGAACAACAAAACCTTCAGACAAGCTAAACCCAAAGACAGTTGATCCAGTATGTACAGTTTCATGTTTCATCTGCTTTGGGTTCACCCATGACCATGTGTTTGGTGGTGTGGGTCTATGTCTATGACTTGCTCATCTTTTTGATCTGTAAGACTGTATCTGTATGGTTACTGAAGATTAACTCAATTCTGAGTAAAAGTCCTTCAGGGGTGTATTATTGACATGTTGACTGTGTCTATGGATTGTCCATTCTTGATTGCCCCTTTATTTTCTCTTGCATATATATACCCAATGGATACAATGATATATGTTTATTCATTGTTTGATTATTCTGCTCAGCAATGGGCACTGTAAATAAAATATCTGTATCTGTATATAGATACTGACCGGTCTTGTGTGTCTGTCAGTTCATATAAGAGTTGAACAATGCGATGCATACAGAATTTATTAGGCCAAAAAAAAAATTACATTTGTTTCCGCTAACCCTACCGACCCTAATTTTTTGTGTCTACCTTAAAGTTTTTTTGACCATTTTTGAATAAGCACTATTAAAGTTAGAATGTGTCCCTTGTAGAACCTAGCTAAAAATATTTTAAAAAATTAAATCTTTTCCTACCTACCGACCCTAATATTTTAGAGTATGTTAGCGGAAACACATGTATTTTTTTTCTTGGCCTTTTAATACAAAAGTTTTAATTCATTGTAGGTCATACAAAACAATAAACATGAGACTTTTACGGAATAGATGACGAAGGCATTTGAAACTTCATTGTATATATATGCTGTTAATTATTTATTGTATTTCATAGTCCTTTTATCGAAACAATGTGTCACAGACCAACTGACCATAAGACCATTCAACCATTTAAAACAACATGGAAGTACAGGGATATGATGATACCACCATCCTAACAAGCAGGTTAAATCACCAAATAAAGACCGATTAACTGCAAATATATTGCCGTCGCTGTAAAGTGTCTGCTATGTTAGAGAACCTGGCAGTTAATAAAAAAAATATTACAATCCTGGCATAAATCTACTGTTCATTTGATTAGTTTCATGCCCAGCATGTAATTTGCAGTGTTAGTATAATGATGTTTAGAATAAATAAGTTGTCAGTCAGTCATACGTCATGATGAATCTGATGCAACAATGAATTAAACAAATAACGTAACTCAACCCCAACCCTCATATCTTCACAGACTGGGTTTTGTTAGAAAAAAAATTGTTTAACACCACTTTCAATAATATTTCAGTTGTATCGTGGCTGTCATTTTTATTGGTGGAAGAAACCAGAGTACCAGGAGAAAACCACTTTCAATAATATTTCAGTTGTATCGTGGCTGTCATTTTTATTGGTGGAAGAAACCAGAGTACCAGGAGAAAACCACTGACCTGTGTGTCGCAAATCACATGCTTACTTGGCCATATACACACAAGTACCATAAACTTATATGTGCAAGGAATCAATTTCTCTGTCTTCCCAGGTATCTTTGCCATTAAAATTTAATGCTATATATGTTCTTATAACATATATGATCTCATAATTTGAGGAAAATCACCTTATACAATTACTGGTATTCTTGTATATACAAAATGTATATATAGTTGACTCTCATTGTCTCGAATTCGGTTGACTCGAATTTCCGGTTGAGTCGAATTTTTATCGAAGTCCCGAACTTCGTTGTGTATAAATATATATAATTTGACTCCTGTTGAGTCAAATTCGGATGAGTCGAAATTTCGGTTGTCTCGAATAAAAGTTTTGGTCCTGAGATGTAGAAAGCCATATTATTTACATTCGTTAAGTCAAATTTACCTGTCAAAACATGTGTATTACCTTAGGATTAAAATCGGATCACAGGTGAAACATCCGGTCATTGAATTTGACATTTTTACCTTAGGCTATTTCACATGTTTATTTCACAATCTGTCAAATTAATTAGTGATAATATTTGAATTGGCTTGGTATTATGACACAGGTTAGATGTATACAATCAAAAATTATCGATTCATAATAAGTGCGCTTGGGTCGGCATACATCAATGATTATGAAAAGTACACAAAGGAAGCGTTTTATCTTTTGAATTATTTGTCGGAAATTAATTTTGATTAAAGAAGAATAGTTTTCTTCTACACTTTATTGAATAATAAAAACACACCATTTATTGTACATTGTAAATAAACAGTATTGCACAAAGAAAAATACGTCATGATGGGTGAAGTTTAATGACAATGCAACAGGTGAAAAACAAAAACAAAACGCATAAACATATTCATTCACACAAAAAAAGATATCTAGAAGTTATCAGTCGTTTCACAAGATTCAAAGAATTTAACGGAGAGAAAAAAACAGCAACAAAAACATTGAATATGTTTAAAATCGTTCCGAGAATAGGGGCATGCAATGCTGGTTTTAGCTCTTCAAAATTTCGCTCGAGTTGTCTCCCTTTCGTTGTTAAACAAACCACACTTCCGGTATCTTCGTAGCTCCTCTTGAGTCGAACTACGGTTGACTCGAATTTTTTCCATGGTCCCATCGAATTCGAGATAACGAGAGTCAACTGTATATATTAGATATTTCTTTTATATTCTGGGAAAATTATGTCTTTTTTTTTATTTGTAATTTTAGTTTGGTTCATCACCAAAAAGTCAAACCTCATTTGCAGCTGTATATACAAATGGAGGTGTTCCTTGCAGGTAAAGATATTTTATTTCTTTTTGTTTTAAGACTGTTTGATATACATTGTATATAAGCTATGATTTGTTGATAGCGATGAATAAATGAAATGAAGGATAACTTCAAAGAAACATATTGATTAATAAAATAAAGAATTTAAAGCCTACAGAGTTACTTTTTCTAAACTTACATGGGTAAGGCCTGTGCAAGTCAGAAATTGATGGGGGCCGTCATGGCCATGATCGTATGGTAGTTGGATTTATGACTACCTATGCAATTAGTGCCTATCACCACTGATGTTGTGAGTTCGAATCTCGATCAGGGCGAGGTGTACAACATTATGTGATAGAGTTTGTCAGTGACTTGTGACAGGTCAGTGGTTTTCTCCTGGTGCTCCGGTTTCCTCCACCAATAAAATTTTCCGCCACGATATAACTGAAATATTCTTGAAAGTCACAAAGTGCCGTTAAGCACAAACAAACAGATATTGATGACTCTATCAAGTCAAAGATTGTTTCATATCTGTACAGAAGTCTGATTTATATCTCCTTTAGTTGTTTCTGACTTCTAAAAGTAACAAGTTTTTTCTGACAATTTGCTCTTTTTAGTATGATGAATAAACTGAGAAATTTCGATCTGTAAAACCAGAATTTTTTTCTGTTGATCACCAAACTTGAAACTTCCCTATTTGCTGATAATGTAAACAATTAAATAATATACATGTACAATGTATAGGCTATAATTCCTGTCATTAAATAATGTTGTTTTTCTTCTTATTTTTAGATTGGTACATGGATCTGTAAAGCACAAATTGGCATGGGATACAAATCCAGAACAACTTCCATTTGACCCTGTGTTGATAACATTATCAGAGGTGAGTTTTTTTCAGGGTAGATTATGAGTTATGGGTATTCAACACCATTTTCAATAATATACAGTAGTCAATCCTCGTTATCACAAACTCAGTTGTGTCATTGACTTTAATAACTTGAGGTAAACATTTGATACGCTTAGACACAGATAACTTTAATAATGAAGTATTCTGAGGTAATATCAACAGTCAGTTCGATTTTGACACAAAGTTCGACTGTAGTTGCACTTGCAGTCAGTTTTATTGTGCCTTGTCAATTTTATATAATTATTTATGTCATCTAGCATGTACTGTGTAGTGATAAAAGTTCTTCGACAACTATGATAAAAAAAAAAGGAGGGATTTTGATCCCACTAAATGATTTAAACCTGCTTTAATTTTTGTTCTTATCCTAATCCAGTACAAAGATTACTATTAGTATCCATTTTTGTCAATGTCATATCTATATTTCTTAGTGTTCAGGTTTGTCAGGTGAGTGGTACATGTATTGTGAACCATTACTGTTTATTTTAAATTTTGTTGCAACTGTCCACTGGTCAAACATTAATTCTTGAAATAAAAGTAAATAAAAACATTTATTGCATGTGTTGCTTTATTTTTACTTAACGTAAAAGTACATATTTTAATTAGGAAGAAAACTTGTTTTTATTTACGTTTATTTGAATTTTGTATGTAGATATTCAGTGTTTACAGCACAATCATGGTCGATTAACAATGAAAGCTGGCCTTCATCAGTTGCATTGTAAAAGTGGCTTGTGTCGATGAATAGTTGTCTGCAATCCAATAAATCATGTTACCAAATTAATTTGGAGAAAACTTGAGGTAACCCCCCTAACCTATTTCCAAAAATACCACAGTTTAAGAGTGAAAACTGCTTACGAAATAAATAAACCAATTTATTTACATTTTTGCAATATTTGTGCATGGGAAATCTTTAGTGTCTAGTGCCTGTGGTTTGTTATACATGAATGTTTATAATTTCAGGGTTTATCTGAAAGTGTGCATCCCTATACTTTTGTAGCGAGAACTGGTTTTAAAGAAATGTTAGAATCTGATGGTGCCATAGAAAAAGTGCTACCTTTATTGCCAAGAGTATGTTATGGTGTAAGAGCTGCACTTGTAAGTATTGCGTGTTATGGTGAAAGTATGAAAAGTTCATGTAGTATGAATTGGCTTGGGTCATTTTTTTTTAAAAGGCAAGAAAGATCCCAAAGTATTTTTCCAATGACACTGATTTTTTTTCATGTTTACAAAATCCAGAATTTTAGCAGTCATATCATGGTATGTAGTTTTCAGTCTGTAGACACAATGCTTTTTGACTGTAACTCAAATTCTATTTGACCAACCCTTCTGTAATTTAGCACAATCATCTTTGGCACACAATAAACTTAAAAGTTGTAGATTTTCTTGGGGGGATACTAGCCAAACCTGTTTTTAAATAAGAGTTGCAAAGGTGATCATATCAAGCTACCAACAGGTCACAACCCTTCATTTTTAATTAATTCACATCACGCTTGAATATTTAAAGTGTAACTAATATCTTAAGATATTTTTGTACTTTGGTATTTACAGGGTAACAAAGATCCAGAAGTATTTACAGTTGGACTGGATGCTGTGACACAATTAAGTAATTTAACTGGACCACACCTGAATCCTCATCTCAAGAATCTCCTTGTTGCTGTGAGTTTAAGCTCGCCTTTTTTCGTGTGCATGTTTCTGGAAACATTTTGGAGAGCATAAAAATAAAGTAGATAGTAGACACTTTGTCCATCTGCCAATAATTTAAAACTAAGGGTTTCAGATGATCATATAAGTTCAGTTTTTGTGTGCATGTTTCCAGAATAGTAGCCACCTTGTCCATATGTCAATCTAATACTAAGGGCTTCCAGAAGATAAGTTCAGGTTTATTGAATGTAAATTGTCCTTTTGTATGATAACTGATTACTGATGGCCATTATTGTAATTCTGTATTCTTATCAAATATAATATCAAACAAAAAGGAAAAACTATCTAAATAAACATATTTGTTCAACATGGAAATTTACCAAGTCTTTTATTGGGGGAGCAGGTTAGAAATCTAAGATGGCCACAGTTGTACATCATGATTTAAAATAAGAGACTATGGGATAGTTATTGTATTGTTAAAAGAAAAATTTGAAGATGACCAGAATGTTGTGGTTGGTTATGCTGGTTATAATGTTGATATGACTGTTTAACTTTTCATTTTCAAAGGTCTCCAAAAGAATGATGGACAAGAAGTTTAGAGACAAGATAACAACAGCTTTACAGACATTGGAACAAAATGGTGGAAAGGTATGGTTGTTTACTGTGTTCAAGTTTATGGTAGAAATGCAACATTCTGCTTTGCTCAATTACTAATAAATGCAGTACTCTTGTACTTTTGTCAGCTCAAAGGTTATGATGAAGTATTGTCATCACTTTGTGTTCATCTTTGTTGTCAGTAGTGTCATCATCTGTGTCAGTTACTTTTCACATTTGATCATTTTTCTCACACTTACCAAAATTGACAGAAATGTTACTTGGACTGTTGTCATCATTTATTTTTGTATTAAGATTTTCAAGTCATTTTGGAAATGCAACATGGCTGCTAGGCCAATTATGTTTTCTAAAATTTATATAATTTTTTTTTTTTTTTTTAAATCCACTTCTCAGAAACCATGTGTTATGGAATTTTTATATTGTAGGAATGTTCCTCATATGACCCTCTAAATAGTTTGTGATTTGTATTGATTGGAAACCCAATATGGCCACTACTACTGTACAAAGTTTTACCATAGGACCCTAATTTGTGGTCATATTATGTTATGTGTCTGTTGTTGTCCCATCCGTAGACACAATGGTTTCCTTGCGTTAAATTTTGTTCTAGTTGATCAATTTTCTTTTTAGCACAGAATAAAGCTAAGGATTAATTTTGGGTATTGTAGCCATACCCATTTCCAAGACAGAGGGCACCAAAGGTGTTTTGTTTTTTTTAATGTAGAGTACATTTGTATTTTTATTTTTCAGAAAACCTCGCCATTGAATCAAGTCAGTTTTATTTTTATTTTTCGGGAAGCCTTGCCATTGATCAAGTCAATTTTATTTTTATTTTACAGGAAGCCTTGCAATTTTCATCAGGTCATTTTTATTTTTCAGGAAGCCTTGCCATTAATCAAGTCAAAAGTGCCTACATATACCACTATATTTATGTGACAAATTCCACAAGGTTGGTTGTATCTTGTATGATGAACATTCAGCTGTAAAACAGACATATTTCTGAATGATTTTTTAAGAATTGTTTTTGTATATGAAACATATGGTGTAATTATGTATGCATAGCATATTGATGATAAATTTATTTTTTTAACTTGACTTTAAATTTTATGAAGCAATTTGCCAAAAATAAGCAAAGTGCTAGATGTTCTGTGGGGGTCATTGTTATTAGTATGATAAATCTACTGTAAGCACATTTTGTTTATTTATTCAGTCTTTGAAACAGAGTTATTGTACAGCATGACACTACCTCACTTTTGAATTTTTCACCGTCCATTTTAATTTATGCAAATGTACTGTGTAATTTTGTTATTATCTTTAGGTTTTTTAGTGTAATTATACAATGTACATATATTTTGATATATGTTCCTTTTCATATAATATCATATGGCTTATTTTAGAAAGGTTTATAATTGGTCGTGGATTCAGTATATTGAGTTAGAAGGGCCTTTCTTTGAGGTTTTTGTCCTTGGTTTTTTTTTCTGCCATTAAATATAGATATGACCAACCCCAGTAATAAAATACATATTTGTGGTTATAATCAAACAAATTACTGCAAATTACACCAAATTTCTTAGAACAAGGACAAAATTAGATGGTAATTCTGGCAATGGCTTTGGGTAGGATAATGATCTAGGAGATAAGATGACTATATAATAACTACTGTTATACTTTTAACAATGAGGAATTTATTGAACTCACTTCAAGGTATGCTTCTTGACTTTACCTAAAGAGGGAAAGTTTACTCTGCAATTTTGGTGATTTTTTTTACCAAATATAGCTTATTTTAAGAAAAAATTATTTGAAGATCTGGGCCTGAGTCATCATTAGGATGTGTATTAGATGATCCCACCAACCGACCAAAATGGCTGCTGTTACAGTCAATAGCACATGAGGCGTTTCAGAGTTTTTTGTTCATTGCCTATATACAAAGATTAGATGAGTGATACCTGGAGAGCCTCTGGTATATATAGGGAAGATGTTTTTTACTTGGTGTTTTTTTTTGTTTAAAGAAATAGACGAGTATTCATAGAAAAGGGGAAGGTGATGTTCTTATATATATAATGGGGTGTTTTTTTTTTTTTTTTACAAACAATATTATAGTTGTTTTTTGTTTTGAAGACAGAAAAATGATATAACCAGACTTGTTAATATTACAGTTTGATCATTGTCATGTCACATTGCTATTTGGTTTTAGTGTTTAGCACCACTTTATTCCACTTTGAAGCTCCTCTTAATTTTCTTTTTGATTTTATGAAAGATAAATGGTGTAAGCTCACTTGTTAATACAGTTTACGGTAGGACATCCCCCTTTTAAATAAGAAATATGTAAAACACGTTTTCTTTTAATTTTATGCCAAAAGCCTTTTGCTATCTTGTCATGATTCCATGTACATGTGTGTCCATTGTACATAGAAAATTGGATCTCCATGTCATGAATTATGTTTTCTGATCAGCCATTAAAAGAATAGCATTAGGGAAATACCCATATAAGATGTTTGTGGTATTAGGTGAGACCTCTATAAAAAATGTTTTAGTATTGGAGAAATCCCTTATAATAATAGTATTTAGAAAAACTACAACAGTATTTTAGTTAATGGTCTTGCTTGTGTATACATGTATTGCAGTGTAGGGGTTTTATAAAAGGAAATATATATTTTTAGTATGCAGTTTTATATATTAGATTGTATTGAATTGTTATCTAATGCTAATAAATTAATTGTGTGAACATGTATTTATTCCACCACAAATTATTATAACAACTCCATAATATTCTTTGAGGAACAAATATTCTGTACTGAGTATTCTGTCAGGAATAAATATTGTAATATATTTTCAATTGGAATATATATGATTTAATATTTTTTTCCAGTAGAAACAAATGCTATATGGCAGAAATTGTACCACCTCCAATGTCATGAGATTAGGTCTACAACCACGAACTTGTCGTTGGGGAGATGTTGTGCCCCATAGCCAAGAGAGCTTATGTTCTTTTTTTGGTTGGTAAAAGTCTTTATCAGGAAAAAACTGGAAATACTGTTTCCCTTTTATAAGACATGCTTCTACTGTTTTAAAAAAAATTTTGTTTTTTTCTTCAAAGTTTCTTCCCACTGTAAAAAACTGAATTCTTCAGATTATAATATTGTTATGTCTCTTTCTCTTGTTTATAAAATTATTTGTCATAATAAAATTTTACAAAATAGCTTGTTAAACCTTTTTGTCATAATGAAAAAAAACCGAATATTTCCTGAAATTGGCTGAAAACCAAAAAATAATATCATATTTTAAATGTGATATGTACTGTGTAGTTTGTGCTTCCACGAAAATATGTAAATTCTATTTTATTTTCTGACATTCCATGTTTTTATTATTTTTATGATGGTTGTAATTATTTTTTTATGTTAAGATAATTATATTAGTATAATCTTGCCAGTTTTACTAGTCATGTGTTATGTATTTTGTTAATTTCAGATCTTGAATTTGTTCAATTGTTTTAACTGTATTTTGAGAAAAAAAATTAATTTACTTACATACGGTCAAACATTAAAATCCTGAACTCAGATAAAAAAAAAATTATGGATTGCTGGAATTAGAATTTTGTTTTGTTCACAGTAACTTTCTGGATAGCTTTAATAGTCAGATACAGTAACCCTTCTCTTATAAAGGTTACCCACAGTAACTTTCTGGATAGCTTTAATAGTCAGATACAGTAGCCCTTCTCTTATAAAGGTTACCCACAGTAACTTTCGGGATAGCTTTAATAGTCAGATACAGTAGCCCTTCTCTTATTAAAGGTTACCCACAGTAACTTTCTGGATAGCTTTAATAGTCAGATATAGTAGCCCTTCTCTTATAAAGGTTACCCACAGTAACTTTCTGGATAGCTTTAATAGTCAGATACAGTAGCCCTTCTCTTATAAAGGTTACCCACAGTAACTTTCTGGATAGCTTTAATAGTCAGATACAGTAGCCCTTCTCTTATTAAAGGTTACCCACAGTAACTTTCTGGATAGCTTTAATAGTCAGATATAGTAGCCCTTCTCTTATAAAGGTTACCCCTTCTGTAACAAAAAAGTGGCCTTATAAGAGGGCTGGCCTCTATTGAGAGGACAGTTTATTAGTATTGTACTATTTCAGTGCATCTGAAATTTAGCTCAACGAAAAGGGTGGCCTTATAATCATCTGTCCCTTTGATTTGGACACAAGATTCCACTGTAGTTCTATGTTTGATTTATTTCAGGTTTGAATTCTGATTTATTTATGTTGGTTGTTGTTCTTGAAATTTTCCAACTTTTTTAAAGAAAGTTCAAGATCAACTACCGGTACTTTTCTTTTCTCCTTTTTTTTAATGATACACTGTAAATATAATCTCTGTGATTGGATGACATCTGTAAACATACCATTAAGTTTTCTTTTAAATTGTATGCTTTTAAAATGTCTTAGAAATTCAATTCATGTTATTGCTATTTAAATACAATTGTATATATAGGTAACACAATGAAATCTCATTATATATAGGTAACACAATAAAATCTCATTAAAGCCTCTCAGACCTCATATTGTTTTTGGAAAAGTACATAGAAATCATACATTTCTGGAATCAGGGTTAGGGTACTGGACTAGGTTGCACAAACCTCAATTAAATTTAAGTTTCAATTAAACCTTAAGTGTAAATTAATTTCATGAATATTTCAAGTAAATTTAAGTGTCAATTAATTTTTAAGTGACACTTAAATTTAATTGAGGTTTGTGCAACCCATTCCTGGTGCTTAACGCCTCTTTCAACAATATTTCAGTTATATAGTGGCGGTCAGTTTTATTGGAGGAAATAGTACTACCTGAAGAAATCACTGACCTTCCACAAGTCACCAACAAACTTTATTACTATAATAATGTTGTATCGTCTAGAATCAGAAGAACTAGAGCTGTGACATGACATGGAAGAATTGGATTTCAAAATATTTGAATTTTTCATTAGGTAAATAACCAGGAAGACTCTCTGACCTTTTTCGTTTGCAAAAGTCCCTAGCAATCATACATGGTTTAACCCTGCCACATTTTAATGCCTGTCCCAAGCCAGGACCTGGATTTTCAATGTCATGTCATGGTATTTTTTTGTTCAATGAATTGAGGTGAGAGGTGATTGTGTTGTTGATATTGGTGGTATTGTTGACCATCACTGTTTAAACTTTATTTTCATAATTTCCTGAATCAGAAGAATAATAGCTGTGACATGGAACAATCAGATCATTCAAATTATTTAAATTTCAACTTGAATCAACTTCCTGAAAGACTTATGCCTATCATTTGGAGCAAGTACAAATGAAATTGTCGCACATTCATGAACTAGGTGATTCTCTTATTATCACTGATAGGGTTTTTTGGTCTAAATGAAGAGAAGGCATATGCCTTTTCTGACATCCTGTCCAATAAATGGTCTAACAAATTGTGTTCAACGGCCAGATGATCACACAAGACAATCTGGTGTACTGTCTCCCAACAGCAACACATTTGAAGGTTTCTTTCATGATATAGTGGTTATTATGAAAATATGTCATTCATAATCAAATAAATAATAAAATATGGTTTTCTGTCCACTGACAGCCTTACTTGCTTGTTTAAATTTGTTCTAGTCATGTACATGGGTGAAATACTGCTCACTTTACGTCAAACAACAATCAATCAATCAATATTGAAATGTTTTTGTGACTTAATCAAATCTACCACTATCAGTTTTGTGGAAATGGAAGTTCATGGTAATAATTCATGCAAGTTAGAAAACTAAAATTTTATTGTCAAAAACAACAATAGAAACAAAATAACAACAATAAATTAAAAACAAACATGAGATTTTTTACAAACAAATAAGTAATACATAAACAGGGTTGATTAAATTATGTATTGTTTTAAAAAACAAACATTTATATTGGAAATATTAGTATTTACAGTATATTATAAGTATGACAGACGACCTATAAAACGTAAACAAACAGTCATATATGATAATGATAATAACAGACAAAATAAGATATTCAATAGGTGGCAAAAACTACTTTAATTTTCTGTAGGTCAAACATAAGAAGTGTTATTTAGTTTAATCTTTACTTTTGTAGGTAACAATGAGGTTCGTTTGCCCTTTAAAATTAGGCAAAAACTAGATAATATATTAAAGAGTTCCAATTTTTTCCCTTATTTATGTAAATTGATTGATTTTCATAGAAATTTGTGATTATTCATTTAAAGGGTAGGGTTGTGGTGTTTAATGCTACTTTCAACAATATTTCAGTTATATCGTGGCGGTCAGTTTTATTGGTGGATAAAACAAGAGTACCTTGAGAAATCCACCAACCTGTCGCAAGTCACTGACAAACTGTATCACATAATGTTGTATCAAGTGCACCTCGCCTGAGTGGGATTCGAACTCGCATCGTTAGTGGTGATAGATACTGATTGCACAGTAGTTGTAACTCTAACTACCATACGACCACGACGGCCCCTCCTCATCTTGATAATTCTAATTAATTTATACAAGTTTTATATAAGTGATATAAAGTTGTGCAAACATTTTACACATTTTGAGGAATTGGTTTTTTTTGACATTTTCCTCTTAAGCAAAATTGTATTCAGAATTCGTACAGTTTTTGTCATTTGAAAAAATATTTTTTTAGAAAGGGGGGTTGAAATTAAAATTTTTATCACTTTATAATCTGTCACCATCATTACTATGGCTTATTGAGACATTTTACTGTTGTCAAATATGTTGAAATATTTGCTGCAATTAAAATATGAGGTAAAGACAAAACTAGACAACCATTGGTGTTAATATTCTGTAGTTTTATCAGTTGTCATAATTAGACAAGTAAATAAACCTTATTTGTTTACACTTCAGCTTTGGATTGTGTTTAATTCCATCAAATGATAAGATACAGGAGGGATAGGAAGCAATTTATTTAGGGGAGGTGTATGTTAAAATGTAGATATTTGAATTTAGAGTACACTTTCCGGAATAACCTATATCAGGTACCCTTATAATCAAAAGATTGGAAAGGCCGATAATTATATAATTTAACCATCTCTGGAAGCAAGTTGCCAAAGGGTCTAAACAGGATAGCATTTAATTTAATTGAAAAAAAAAATTGATTAAAATCTTTGATTCCTAAACAGTAATGGATATTTTTGGATTGAATCTATGTGGTTTTATTTAATCATTATTGTGTGAACAGACTGGCCCTTTCTTCTTATGGTATATTATATAGTTACAAACAATATCCTAACATATATTTTTTTATCTGGTAAAGCTTTACTTATCTTTTATTACAAGATATGATCTTTTATTTTAAAACAATACATAACTTAGATTATATATCATATGTAAGATTCAGCCCATTCCAGATGTTATATATCACCAGACCAACCCAGCCCATTTTTTGCAATATGCTCAATATATCATGCTTTTATTTACACCAGACATTTGATGATACCTTGACAAATCGTACAGCTGTTAAATATAAGCAATTGACTACAAAAACTAAACTAGTATTTAACTACCACAATCAAGAATGTATATAAAATTATAATACAAGCGAAAACTAAAGTAGTTGATTATGATTGGCAATTGTTCAAAGTTACTTAACATGAGCTATTTTTCCCCCAGTTACAAATGTATCTCCTAGTTCACATTTTAATCTCGGAACCAAGATTTCAGCTTTATTTTTGAGAAACTCTTTTTTCAGCCGTTCATTATTCTATACAAGAAAGTACTGATATTTACTTAAGCTCCTGTGGAAAACGTTTTTTCAACTATTTCTTCAATTTTCAATGGATATGTCTGGCAGAGTACAGGAAATGACCCAATCAGTATAAAGTCTGGAGAGATAAAGAGCAAACTTGTGACGCAGTCATATATGCTACAAAATATAAAATCAAGATACAACAAAAATATCTCCTCCATCTGTACACTCTGTGAAACAGGAGATGAGAACATATATCATTTCTTGTTGGTCTGTTCTAGTCTGAAAAGTACACGGGAAAGGCACCTCCAGAAAATACAAGAATATCTGGATAGTTTAAGAAATGGATTATATCAGGATATACAGGATGCAGATATGCTGGTCCAGCTCTTGATGGATTGTACAAGTCAAGAAATAAACTATGGAATTCGTATTAAACAAAAACAGTATATGGAAATGGAAAGCCTAAGTAGGATCTTCTGCTATGATATGCATGTCAGCAGACTGCGGCAGATGGCGGGTAAGGAGTAGCGGGGTGACAAGTAATAGTGACAAACAGTGCTATTTTTACCATTTTAATCGAACAGCAATGATTGTACAGTGCTATAGCATTCTTTTACCTTTTAAGCATATTATAGACTATTTTATCCGATTAGTGCTTTTAAAAGTGTATGATGTTTTATTAACGCTTGCCTCCAAGATCCCTTTTATATCGAAATATAGTGAGCCTTATTTTATTGTGACTTTTACACATAAATGTAAAGAATGTTACTCATCATTAGAAAAATAGTGATTTTAACCGAATAGTGTTTTAGTGTGCCTGGATTGAATACCAATTTTTAAATGAACATTTTTACAATTTTTATTAAATCTGAAGCGAACATTCTTTTTAAGACCTTTTAAGCTGAATTGATCATTATGTTTTCGTTTACTTACTATGTAAAAATTTGTATAAAATCGAGTTCTCACAATGTACATATAAACACATCTTTGCACGCACTGGTGGATACACACATTTTTAAATACAGCACAATTCTTTTTAATGGGTGCGGGTGTATATAATATTTTTACCACTATCCTGCCGTAATACGTAGGAGTGCGCCGTCATAAAAGAACAAAAGAAAGTTAACTAGCAGAGGCGGATCAAGACATTCCCATAAGAAGGAGCGTGTTTTTAAAGAAACAAAAAATCTCGGATTTCAAAACAATTTGTTTTAAGAAAAACCAAAAGATAGGAGGCGTAATTCAAAGCTAGAATTACAAGATATGGAAAAAAAATGAATAGGACGAAATTGGAAATATTCTGTAGAAATACGTTTTTACCTGTCTATAACTTAGCTCCAAAAGGAGTGTATTTACTTGTCTTGTAACAATAATAATAGAACGATTCACATGTTATAGAATACATACATTTGTATGTAGTATTTTTTGTGAAAATAATAATTGTATTGTAAATATTCATATACAAGAGACCCAATTATAATTCATTTATGAAATAGTTCTTTCAATAAAACCATAAAATGAAAACAATATCCTGCCAGTTCAAAATCCATAAACGGGTCCAAGAATTAAACTTTATTGTATAAATCTTCATCTTTTTGTTTTGTATTCGACAATTATTGATATAGTGGTGAAATTCCCCCTGTTGTGAGTAGAAGGTCATGTTAATTAATATATTACGATTGGTAAGGCACTTTTATAAAAACTTATCCATGCAGTGAAAATATCATCTGTAGAATAGACTCAAAACATGATCATACACATATATTTTGTCTCACTTCTTTGGTACCTGGAAAATCCAAACACATTTCATGAGAATGCAAATATGATTTGTTTCTGTTGTCTAAATGAACAGTGGTACTTCGGTTTATTCTTGTTGACTCGGACTCTTTCACTGTATATTTGTCAAGTGTCAAGCAAGTAAAGCCCAACCAGGTCCACTCGATGGCTTTGTCACAACTTTGAGAATGAATAAGCATCTGTTATCTGTGTGTTCAGAATGATTCTGAAATAAAAACAAAAGATACAAATTGTAAGAATTGTGTTTAGAATCTAAAATTAATTATAAAATACACCTTTTGTCACAAATGTTTGCATAAAAATATTTTTAGAATAGAAAATTGTAAATTTGGCAGACTCTTCTCATGTACGAGTGGTCTATATCTATATATGATAACGGGTGAACATTTTGTTGTTTAAAACCAAACTAGAATCACATCAGTAGTGTAATAGTTAGCGTGCTTTCCTCGAATGCGATAGATCGTAGGTTCGAACCTCGGTCGGTCAAACCAAAGACTATAAAATTGGCATTTGCTGCTTTTCATAAGCATAATGGTTTAGAAGAAAAACTTGTTAGCTTGGAATCAGGATAATGTGTCCTAGTGTGGCGACATGTCTATATGCGGACTGTTGTTTAAGTGAATAAGGGTAATAACAAAATTACCGAACTCCGAACAATCTTACAAAGGGAAAGTCAAAACTCATAATTATATAAACAGACAAAATCAGTCAACAACCGGAAAACTGTGAAAACCGTAATGACCCTGACTTGGTACAGGCATTTCTAAAGAAATGGTGGGTTGAATCAGATTTTAAGGCGCCAAACCTCCCGCTCTCATTACGGTTCAAAGGTTCCGGCTGTCACTGTAACAGTATTTAAATACGGGAACAAAATAGGTAAAATAGTTGTCAAAGCAGTACCATATTCGGTGACGTAAATGTCAAAAATATAGAACTATACAAATGCAACTTAAGTGTGTTGATCTAGAGTACAAAATGGACCTCATCATCTCATCTCATTGAACAATACTTATTCTCGTCATTATATAGCTGAACAATTGCCGAGTTGACGTTAAACAATAATCGCTCGCTCAATAAACCCTAACTATGCCATACTGGGAACAAGTTCGTTTTTGATGAAGCTGTGACTGACTGTCCACTTAGGTTATTGGGGAAAATATTCAAACAGAAATATCTTTTTATTCCTATGATGGTGATCAATTTTAATGGAAGCACATTCACGAAGAATATGATTCCATCAACTCACAACATTCATGTGCCTATTTAATCCAGTGCCTATTGTTCATATGTATTGATGTGAACCATGGTTTCATCCCACCACATTTTTGTGCTTGTCCGAAACCATGTCTCGTGGTCTTTTTGGTATTAAATTGTTTGAGATGAGAGGTGGTTGTTCATTTGTTTGAGATGAGAGGTGGTTGCTCGTTTGTTTGAGATGAGAGGTGGTTACTCGTTTGTTTGAGATGAGAGATGGTTGTTCGTTTGTTTGAGATGAGATGTGGTTGCTCGTTTGTTTGAGAAGAGAGGTGGTTTCTCGTTTGTTTGAGATGAGAGATGGTTGTTCCTTTGTTTGAGATGAGAGGTGGTTGCTCGTTTGTTTGAGATGAGAGGTGGTTGTTCGTTTGTTTGAGATGAGAGGTGGTTGTTCGTTTGTTTGAGATGAGAGGTGGTTGCTCGTTTGTTGATCTCAAGGTGGTTGCTCGTTTGTTGATCTCAAGGTGGTTGTTCGTTTGCTTGAGATGAGAGGTGGTTGCTCGTTTGTTTGAGATGATAGGTGGTTGCTCGTTTGCTTGAGATGAGAGGTGGTTGTTCGTTTGCTTGAGATGAGAGGTGGTTGCTCGTTTGTTTGAGATGAGAGGTGGTTGTTCGTTTGTTTGAGATGAGAGGTGGTTGTTCGTTTGTTTGAGATAAGAGGTGGTTGCTCGTTTGTTTGAGATGAGAGGTGGTTGTTCATTTGTTTGAGATGAGAGGTGGTTGCTCGTTTGTTTGAGATAAGAGGTGGTTGCTCGTTTGTTTGAGATGAGAGGTGGTTGCTCGTTTGTTTGAGATAAGAGGTGGTTGCTCGTTTGTTTGAGATGAGAGGTGGTTGTTCGTTTGTTTGAGATGAGAGGTGGTTGTTCGTTTGCTTGAGATGAGAGGTGGTTGTTCGTTTGTTTGAGATGAGAGGTTGTTGCTCGTTTGTTTGAGATGAGAGGTGGTTGCTCGTTTGCTTGAGATGAGAGGTGGTTGTTCGTTTGTTTGAGATGAGAGGTTGTTGCTCGTTTGTTTGAGATGAGAGGTGGTTGTTCGTTTGTTTGAGATGAGAGGTGGTGGCTCGTTTGCTTGAGATGAGAGGTGGTTGCTCGTTTGCTTGAGATGAGAGGTGGTTGTTCGTTTGTTTGAGATGAGAGGTGGTTGTTCGTTTGTTTGAGATGAGAGGTGGTTGTTCGTTTGTTTGAGATGAGAGGTGGTTGTTCGTTTGTTTGAGATGAGAGGTGGTTGCTCGTTTGTTTGAGATGAGAGGTGATTGCTCGTTTGTTTGAGATGAGAGGTGGTTGTTCGTTTGTTTGAGATGAGAGGTGTATGTTCGTTTGTTTGAGATGAGAGGTGGTTGTTCGTTTGTTTGAGATGAGAGGTGGTTGTTCGTCTGTTTTAGATGAGAGGTGGTTGTTCGTTTGTTTGAGATGAGAGGTGGTTGTTCGTTTGTTTGAGATGAGAGGTGGTTGTTCGTTTGTTTGAGATGAGAGGTGGTTGCTCGTTTGTTTGAGATGAGAGGTGGTTGTTTGTTTGTTTGAGATGAGAGGTGGTTGTTCGTTTGTTTGAGATGAGAGGTGGTTGTTCGTTTGTTTGAGATGAGAGGTGGTTGCTCGTTTGTTTGAGATGAGAGGTGGTTGTTCGTTTGTTTTAGATGAGAGGTGGTTCTTCGTTTGTTTGAGATGAGAGGTGGTTGTTCGTTTGTTTGAGATGAGAGGTGGTGGTTCGTTTATTTTAGATGAGAGGTGGTTGGTCGTTTGCTTGAGATGAGAGGTGGATGCTCGTTTGTTTGAGATGAGAGGTGGTTGCTCGTTTGCTTGAGATGAGAGGTGGTTGTTCGTTTGTTTGAGATGAGAGGTGGTTGCTCGTTTGTTTGAGATGAGAGGTGGTTGTTCGTTTGTTTGAGATGAGAGGTGGTTGTTCGTTTGTTTGAGATGAGAGGTGATTGCTCGTTTGTTTGAGATGAGAGGTGGTTGCTCGTTTGTTTGAGATGAGAGGTGGTTGTTCGTTTGTTTGAGATGAGAGGTGGTTGTTCGTTTGTTTGAGATGAGAGGTGGTTGTTCGTTTGTTTGAGATGAGAGATGGTTGCTCGTTTGTTTGAGATGAGAGGTGGTTATTCGTTTGTTTGAGATGAGAGGTGGTTGTTCGTTTGTTTGAGATGAGAGGTGGTTGTTCGTTTGTTTGAGATGAGAGGTGGTTGCTCGTTTGTTTGAGATGAGAGGTGGTTGTTCGTTTGTTTGAGATGAGAGGTGGTTGTTCGTTTGTTTGAGATGAGAGGTGGTTGTTCGTTTGTTTGAGATGAGAGATGGTTGCTCGTTTGTTTGAGATGAGAGGTGGTTATTCGTTTGTTTGAGATGAGAGGTGGTTGTTCGTTTGTTTGAGATGAGAGATGGTTGCTCGTTTGTTTGAGATGAGAGGTGGTTATTCGTTTGTTTGAGATGAGAGGTGGTTGTTCGTTTGTTTGAGATGAGAGGTGGTTGTTCGTTTGTTTGAGATGAGAGGTGGTTGTTCGTTTGTTTGAGATGAGAGGTGGTTGCTCGTTTGTTTGAGATGAAAGTTGGTTGTTCGTTTGTTTGAGATGAGAGGTGGTTGCTCGTTTGTTTGAGATGAGAGGTGGTTGTTCGTTTGTCTGAGATGAGAGGTGGTTGTTCGTTTGTTTGAGATGAGAGGTGGTTGTTCGTTTGTTTGGGATGAGAGGTGGTTGTTCGTTTGTTTGAGATGAGAGGTGGTTGCTCGTTTGCTTGAGATGAGAGGTAGTTGCTCGTTTGTTTGAGATGAGAGGTGGTTGCTCGTTTGTTTGAGATGAGAGGTGGTTGTTCGTTTGTTTGAGATGAGAGGTGGTTGTTCGTTTGTTTGAGATGAGAGGTGGTTGTTCGTTTGTTTGAGATGAGAGATGGTTGCTCGTTTGTTTGAGATGAGAGGTGGTTGTTCGTTTGTTTGAGATTAGAGGTGGTTGTTCGTTTGTTTGAGATGAGAGGTGGTTGTTCGTTTGTTTGAGATGAGAGGTGGTTGTTCGTTTGTTTGAGATGAGAAGTGGTTGCTCGGTGGTTGCTCGTTTTGAATATATTGGTGGAATTGTTGACAATCAGTGTTTAAAATTTTCTTTTTATAATTCTGGTAATTCTTATTATGGCGCTATTGCAACCATCTTCCGATTGTGGATTGCAAAAAAACAACAACACCGAACTTGAACTTTGTGAAGGACATCCTTATCATTTCTTGCATTCCTTTCTCATAACGGTGACAGTAGTATTAATTCTGAATGCGGAAAATATCAATTTAATACATTCATAACGTTACAACTGAAGATAAAGTTCAAGGTGAAAACTTAATATCACCTTTATGACTGCATGTACTCATTTGTACCTATTACATGTGAACATAATATGGGCTTTGGCATTCCATTCCAGGTTAGCCCATTTTGTTTATAATGAAATTTAATTTTGATTTTGTTTACTGTCAGGGTGGTTTCTAATAAAAGTTCATTCTCTTATTTATAACCCTTTGGTCAATGTGGGTACAACAGGCAACATTTTGACACATTTGACGTCTTTGAATAAAGAATATTTATCTTATTATTCTCTAGGTTGTATTTTTTTAATTGCAATTGAACATTTTTTTAATTAAAAAATAATTTTGTTAATTTTTTTTTATAAGTATTAGAAAAGACAACCCTTTAGAGCCTCTCTGGACTTAGTATGTCACTAAGTGCGGGTGTAGGGTATTTGTACACATACATATGGTATATGTCATACATGTAGATTTAATCAAGTGTTTAATCTGATAGTTTGTAATTCAAATATAATGTTTGTTTGTGTTTGATAAATGGCATTTTGATTGACTCCTACACGTGAAATGACCCGACATCTATGTAACTATAAAGACAATCGCTGTTACTATACAACAGGCTGTTCCTAACTACAGGCTGTTCCTAAATATAGTCTGTTCCTAACTACAGTCTGTTTTAAATAAATTGTATAACTATTAAATTATTGTCTCCTTAGGGTGTGTAATAGCTGCGGAACCGTAGCCCTTATGGTCCTTGGCCAGGGTCTGCAAATATCAGAAAACTGGCCAAGGACCATAAGGGCTACGGTTCCGCAGCTAGGTGTGTAATTGCTGGATACAGTTATAATAAAATCATTGTTTTCATTGGATCGACACCTCTGATGGTATGACTATGTTCTATTAGTTACCGAGGGAATCATCAGCACAGTAGTCAGTGTTTTGGCACTGCCGTGGTTTATTAGATATACATTGTATCTATTATTGAAATTTACGGTTCCTAAATAATGTAATTATTATTAAAACTAAGGTTCTCCTCCCTCAAGCATAGGTGATCTTAGTTGATTTTGGCTATCCTGTTTAGGACCTATTGCTCCCAAAGATTTTGTATAATTATTTTGACTTGATACAGGTTATTACAGTAATGGGTCGTGCGTACTAAAGTTGATATCTAAGTTTTTATTTTATTGTGAAAACGTTTCGGTGACAAGGCCTTCGTCAGTGTTCTATTTCACCAAGGTTATTACGTCATGTTATATTATTATAAATCGTGTGTTGTGTTACATCTTATGACCTTGAACAAGGTAACATTTTCCTTTCACTATGACTTCAAAAAACACGATATGCTTTTCATATTCATTATCTTTGTGTTTTAAAAGTCAAAACCTCATTTATCTTGCATCGTAAACGTTATCACATAAATATCGCTCCATACACATAAATGTCGCACCCACAGGGGCTAGGTGCGTCCGAAAAAGAAAAAAAACAAAAAAAATACTATATAATACTACAAGGGGGGGAACTCACTTGCTTCCATTTTTTTAAGTCGTCGTGTTAAATTGATCGTAACTTCGGAATGCCTTAATATTTTCAAAAAATGTTTCCACCAGTCGAAAGTCAAGTAATTTTCCTTTCCAAAGAGACCCCAATTGTTAGTGTAGGCCTCCGAACTGCTGAGGTATCATACACGAACCAAAACAAAACGGCGTGAAAATCCGAAGTCGTACAAACGTTGGGTTGACCACTTCCCATCTGTGTACAGACTTTCCCATGCGTAAACGAGTCATTTTGACTAACTAAATACTTTCATCCATTCAAATTATGATAAAATTTCTTACCTTACGCCAACAGATTGTTCAGCCAATCAAAAAGCTCGTTAGAACTCTCTCAATTTTCACGTCTATGGCGTTTGTCAAGGATGCAAATTGGATTTCTTTCAAAAACAGACTTAAAGGACATATAAATTGGCGTAAGGTAAGAAATTTTATCATAATTTGAATGGATGAAAGTATTTAGTTAGTCAAAATGACTCGTTTACGCATGGGAAAGTCTGTACACAGATGGGCAGTGGTCAACCCAACGTTTGTACGACTTCGGATTTTCACGCCGTTTTGTTTTGGTTCGTGTATGATACCTCAGCAGTTCGGAGGCCTACACTAACAATTGGGGTCTCTTTGGAAAGGAAAATTACTTGACTTTCGACTGGTGGAAACATTTTTTGAAAATATTAAGGCATTCCGAAGTTACGATCAATTTAACACGACGACTTAAAAAAATGGAAGCAAGTGAGTTCCCCCCCTTGTAGTATTATATAGTATTTTTATTATTTTTTTTTTTTTCGGACGCACCTAGCCCCTGTGGTCGCACCATACTCGCAAATTATGTCACTGGGACATGTCTAAATTTAACTTCCATACCATCGCGGCTATGGATGTCACATTTATTTATTAAGCAAACGAAATTGATATTGTATTTTGCGGACTTTATTAGCAATTTGCTTATTATCGGGTAGAAAGGGTCTGCATTATTATAAGTAGAAACACAACGACATTGTTTACAGTGTAATCTGGTTTTCTAAACTGATTCTCTGGTGCTAACCCACTTTTAAAATCAGCTGATTTAGAGATTATATTTTATCCAATGTAAACTATATCGTATCATATTTTAGTATATAAAACCAAGGACTATATACGTCCTTGATAAAACATATAGGATTAGAGATTAACCAAGCAACAGGAATGCATACTTATCTTGTCTAAAAATAGATAAATCTTGATACCATTTTATTGATTTGAAGGAATACAACATTAATACATATTTATTCTGGGGGACAACAAAAATTGTTTAGACTCCGTGGTGTAAATGTCCGATTGTGAAATGTAGATATTATTTTATTGTAGTTTTCTTTTAAAACAGCTCTATAATTGGCATTAATATTTATCTTTCCACGAAGTTAGTCCAAGAATTTAACGATGAAACGAATAAATGAGATCTACAGAAGTTCGGAATGGTCACACCAGTATTTTTTTTTCTATTTGTTATAGCAAACTACTAATTTATCATAAAGCCCAACTAGTAATTCATTCAAAACATTTATATTTCATTTCATTACATTGCTATTTCATATTTAGTATTCTATTCGAGCAAATTGATGAGCTATTTAATTTAGCATCGCACGAAGACCATTAATTTCTTTAGATGTTATTGACTAAATGATATTAAAGCAGTTATGCTTTTTTTTGTCCTACGAGCAATGGTCTTTAACCAACAGATTCTACATTCTTAGCGAATAGCCCGTTAACTACGAACATTCATTGACCTGATATTGTACTGTCCATGTGAATGGTCTGGTTCATTTTGTGATGGTGTGTTCAATGAAAGTGAATCTATGTTCGTTTATGTCTGTCTGCATTTGAGATCCTCCGTTACACGTCAGTGAGGCGAGAGGAAGTTGTTTATTTTGTTAATATTGGTTGACCATCACTGTTTACGGGATAGGATTATGATGTTTAACGGCACTTTCAACAATATTTCAGTTAAATCGTAGCGGTCAGTTTTATAGGTGGAGGAAACCGGAGTACCCGGACAAGACCACCGACCGGCCGCAGGTCACTGACAAACTTTATCACATAATGTTGTATCGATTACACATCACCACCAGCGGGATTCGAACTTTCTTTTAATATCAATCTAATTAAAATTGGATGTTTGTTGTATCTTTTTTCTTCTTCATTAGATTGTTTTCATATATTCTTGAATATTTGACCAATGTAATGCTATTTTCTGAAATCTTAACTGTTTTGTTAAATGTATATAATAATGATGCGATATGTGATATTCTACTATCCGTATATAAATATGTTTGTTTGGCCGGGTTGTGCCTAGTGCAAATAGAGTAATAATATGGTGTAATGTTGGCCGGTGTTCTAGAGCCATTTTCCCCCCTAGCCATCTTTCCACCTGGAAAAATGGCTATATAGCCTTCTTTCCCCACAGAACATTGGCTATATAGCCATCGTTCCCCCTTCCTTATCAGGAGGGGGGAATGGCTATATAGTAGAATTTCCCCCGGAAAAATGGCTATGCCCCCTATACAAGTAGGGGGGAAAATGGCTATATAGTGGGTTTTCCCCCTAAATGTTATTTCTAATTTAATATGAATAAGTTATGATTTATTTGCACTAAGAAAACATTTATTCATTATTATTATTATTATTATTATTATTATTATTATTATTATTATCACTATTATTATTATTATTATTATTATTATTATTATTATTATTATTTATATACTTAGAGTAAAATACATATACATTTTTATTATGCATGATGCATGACTTTGTAAGACATGTATCACCTACCCTATATCGCATCCCTACTCGGGTGCTATTTGAAGAGTTATACATGATCAAACTTATACCACATGCTATGTCAAGCCTCCGCCAATATCACCCCTAATATAAGATAATACTACTAATAATAATAATAATAACTAGATGACATGGAGATGGAAACTATCTCTAAGGACCCCGCCGTTGCAAAATAAGGTCAATATCTAAAGAATCGGTTGGGGTACCAAAATTATCGTCCCATGAAAAACCATAACTTTGAGACCTTGACCTTTGAAGGACAACAATGAATTAAGTAAGACCTACTCACAGTGGTTAACAATCACAAAATATCATCCCTCTACAATAATTAGAGCGGACTCGATTTTCTGTAGTTCACAAGACGAGTTTGAAGATACCAAAGGGGCAATCAGAAACCGTATATCGAAGAACAGACAACACAATGGCCAAAAGAAAAAGCACAAAAGGACAAACAACGATCGGGAAAACATACATATAAAACTAAAGTTCGTGTAACACGAATCTCACTAAAAACCGGGGGTGAACTCAGGTGCTCCGGAAGGGTCAGCAGTTCCTGCTCCACTAGTGGCACCCGTTGTGTTAATCTAGTTACAAATCCGGTAATAAGTCGTGAATGAGGAAAGGACCGGGAAGTGTTTACGACAAGTGGAACATATTCGTGGTCATTTGTGACACAGATATTCCAAAACGGTCAACCAATTTATGGTGGTGACTTCAACTTTACCAAAAGGAACCCTTGGTTCAATAGCTTCCTTGTTAGCAGCAACCCTCTATCAAGGAAATCCTGATAGGAACCACAAGCTCTGGAATATCGTATCATCTGAGAGATATATACTTCATATAGGGGTCCCATGAAATGAAAAGTTTGAGACCTTGACTTTAGGATCACAAACAAGAATATGATATGCGACACACCTTCTAATAGTAATTAACAATCATGCAAAGTTTCATCCATCTACTATAGAATAGAGAAATGACTGGTTATAAAGTTATGAAGCGGACACGAATGTGTTTCCAACGGACGGACAGAGCGATCAGTATAGGGCGTTCGCCACTATGTGGCGGGTCCCTGATAATCTGTTACATGTTTTTTTTAACATTAATGCACCCTTTGGAAGTGATTACTTCGTTTTGATATCCCAAAATAATTTGGGGGGAAAAACTACTACATAGCCATTTCCCCCCTATTTGCCGAGGGGGGAGAAATTGCTATATAGCCATTTTTCCGGGGGGAACATCTACTATATAGCCATTTTCCCGCCTATCCAGGTAAGGGGAAAATATGGCTATATAGCCATTTTTCCGGGGGGGGGGGGGGGGGGGGTGGCTATGGGGGGAAATGGTTATATAACACCGGAGGTAAAAAGTTTGCGGTTATCTCTTATATTTTATTATGTGTTATTATTTGTGACTAGGTCGCTCGCTAATTTTAGACGAAATATATGAAAGCTCTTTAATATTTATATAACTTATATATGAATGGCCACATTTTTTCATTGACAGATCTTGTTTGTTAATAGGAGGCTTATTTTCCCAGCTGGTAACAATATGATATCCAGTGTAGTCTGAGAGACGAATTGCCGAAAACTAAATTTCTCTTAATGTTTTATTAAAAAAAACATCTGAATATGTGCGTAGAAGGGAGCAGCACGTTTGCGCAACTTTAAAAAAAAAAATATATTTTACGTTTGCGCGACTCAATTTCTTAGTAGGTGGCTAATGTAAGTATACGATTGGGCGACTTTTAAAATACTATAATGCTGGCAAATTTTATATCAACTTCTACTGAAATTGTGGGCAGCTTGTTCAAAATCTAGATATCTCCTACTTATAGTACTGAAAAGTAATCACAGATCATGTAGACATTTTACATAGTAAACTGAACAGTACTCACATATTGTGTTGTATATATAACAGGGAGTGGATGTGGTCGAGTGGTCTAGGGCGCTGGACGTAAGGCTAAGCGAATGGTGCTGCAGTGTAACAATGGTGTGGGTTCAAATCCCGTCGAGGGAAGAACAAAAATTTGACAGCTTTAAAATCTAATTCTAACACTGTTTGGTTTAATTTTCAGACGTATATATAGAATCTATATATAGATGTGAAAGTCGCGCAAACGTAATGCACCCAAAAGGGGAGCAGCACGTTTGCGGACATGTTTTATCACAGCCATCCGCCAATTTTTGAATTTATGGAAAGACTTAAAAGTGTTCAAACCCATAACTATCTGAGGATAAGGGCTTCAAGACATAGTGTACCCTCCGTGAGAAAAGAGCGAGAACGTTTGGAGAAAATGCGTGAAATCCATAGCCAAGTACGAGCAAGGGGACATTGACAGAGCTAACTTCGTAAGAAAAATGGCATTCAAAGCATTACCACCCACAATTTAAGCCGTCTTGTAAATACACGTGTAAATAGTTTTACAGCTTTATTCTGCCTGTGGTGCCAGTTTTAGACTATTTTCATTAAATATATCCTGCTCAAAATCCAACTTCCACCTCCCCGTGGTGAGCAGGGGGCAACAGGTATATACATATCTGGCTAACGGAAGAGGTACTCCATATTTTTTTTTAAATTATTTTCATAATCGTATTCTTTTATGAGTCGCGCAAATGTATGCATAAAAGTCGCGCAAATGTAAAAAAAACCCCTCAAAGTCGCATAAACGTAATGCACCCGCGTAGAACAGTAGGTCTGTATTTTTAGGGGAAATATATAAATATGTATATATACTTCTGAAATTTGAAAAATAGGTTGGTTGATTTGGTTTGGTTCATGGTGCTTAACGCCACTTTCAACAATATTTCAGTTATACCATGGCGGTCAGTTTTATTGATGAAGGAAACCGGAGTACACTGAGAAAACCTGTCATAAGTCACTGACAAACTTTATCAGATAATGTTGTATAGAGTACACCTCGCCTTGAACTGGGTTCGAACTCACAACTTTAGTGGTGATAGGCACTGATTGCACAGGTAGTTGTAGATCCAACTACCACGACCACGACGGTCCCTGAAATATAGGAAGGGGATTCACCGAAAACTAACTGCTACACGTCACTACCAATAAAATATGGAAGTTTCCCACCTCCCCCGAGGAAAAGAGAAGCTACTTTCAGAAATCAAATCTTATTATGCAGTTTACCAAATAATTCCAAACCCATACACAGTTGGCTTGGGCATGTTGAAGGTATGCATGTGATTTTTAATGATAATCAATTTTTTGTTGGTGAGTGATTGTTGTTTAACGCCAAATAAACAATTTTTGAGCTATATCATGGCGAGAACAAGTTACATTCAATGAAATGATGATGATGTCCACTCTGTTCTAGACCAACATGCGGAGGTGGATTTTTATAGTGCTAGCTCACTGAAACAACAGTCCGCGTGTAGACATGTCGCTCCACTCGGACACATTATTCTGATTCTGAGCCAACCAGTCTTTGCTCTTACTCCTTAATGCGGTGCGCTTAGTGGAGAAGCAGCTAATACCAATTGTATAGAACTCACGTTCTACCGCACTCGAGGTCAGCACGCTAACCATTACACCACTGATGCGATTTTCAATTTGTGTACATGTATTTGAACTTTGATATTTTGCAACATCATCAGTACCCATTTATTATTTACTTAATTATTTATAACATATTAGTACTTTGGTAGAACAAATTGGAAGGCAAAATACTGATATGACCCTTCACAGCCTCCGTATTAATGCCAGTTTTATCGCGGGTCTTGATTCATTTTACCGAATGTCTTTGAATTGAGTGAGTGGGTGGTTGGTGTTTAACGCCAAGTGACTAAATCTTCTAACACGTATGTTTCCTCTGTAAGTGGAAGTGAAAGAAGAAATCATCTTGGCATCATAAGTAAAAGGTTCTCGGGAATGTTTTATTTGTATCATAAATTATCAGGCAATCATGAAAAGAGAGTAGTTTACTAAATTGATATAATATGCATTAAACCAGTCTTGCATAAGGCTCTCAATCACATATTTACAAATACATGTATCAACATGCGGACAGAGAGATGTATGGTGTTTAACGTCGCTTTAAACAATATTTCAGTTATATCGTTAAGGAAACCAGAGAAAACCACCGACCTATCGCATGTCACTCACAAACATTAACAATTATTCTAATATAACGTCCTTCTTTCGCTTTGCAAACAAACGAGCGATTTATTTAGATGGCAAAATCTCATTAGCACATGCGCGGTGCATACATTTAAGCCAGGTGATAAAATCACAAAATAAAATTATTCACACTGTTGTTAACGTTCTAAACATATATTCACTGAAAATAATCAACATATCCAAAATTAATAGATATGCGATGTTGCACTAAAACGTGCGGCTGTTTGGTGCAAACTCAATATTATTACGAATTCTCCATCAATAAGACCGACTTTCCCGTCGTAAAAGTTATCGTCTGCTCGAATTTGGCAGCATAAATTGTGTGCAACATTGTCCGCAAACGCAAATATAAATTACCGTCTTTCCCATCAAAGTATACTACCGTATTTGTACTATTATACATATCAGAATCGAAATAATTCATGGAATGCCATACTGTGTTGTGAGTTTTAACATGGGTTGACGGATATTAGAATTTTATTTCGAGCGGTAGAATTATTTCTTAGATATATGCAAGCGAATACATAATACAGTCTGTTTCCATAAAGTAATAATAGGTTATTATCAGTATGAACATTTTTATGGATTCGAATAAAGTTCCTCAGTAAAACACCAGATGAACTGTGAGCTAATGCTCACTTATGATACCCCCGCTCTTCGGCAAACAGGAAGTAGGAATATGACGGGTCAAACAACGCTTCCCACGATATAGTGTACCTATATGAAGCTTGTGACCAAATATCAGATTTCTGCCATCAATAGTTGCTCAGAAAATGCGACGAAAAATGTGCCTATACAAATGTATGTTAAATGTGTATAAAAATCAACAAAATCGGCAAACAGGAAGTAGGAATCTGACGGGTCCAAAAACGTTTCCCACGATATGGGGTACCTATATGAAGCTTGTGACCGAATATCAGATTTCTGCCATCAATAGTTGCGACGAAAAATGAGCATATATGTTCAATGTGCATAAAAATCAACAAAGTCGGCAAACAGGAAGTAGGAATCTGATGGGTCCAAAAACGCTTCCCATGATATGGGGTACCTATATGAAGCTTGTGACCAAATATCAGATTTCTGCCATCAATAGTTGCTGAGAAAAATGTTACGAAAAATGTGCATATATGTTCAATGTGTATAAAAACCAACAAAGTCAGCAAACAGGAAGTAGGAATCTGATGGGTCCAAAAACGCTACCCACAATATGGTATACCTATATGACGTTTGTGACCAAATATCAGATTCCTGTCATCAATAGTTACTGAGAAAAATGCGACGAAAAATATCTTGGACGGACGGAAGGAAGGACGGACGGACAGACGGATAGAGGTAAAATAGTATACCATACCCCCTCCCCCTTCGGGGAGCGGGAGTATGATTAGACTTCTTCTACTTTGAGACACTCTCGTTAAATAAAGATTATTTTTACAACTGGTAAGTACAACTGGTAAAATAATAAAATTTTATGAAATGAAAATTTAGAAAATTGCAGAAAAATCATATTAAATTGCTGAATTGCAAAGCACCAAAAGTATTCAGCTTCATAGCTGTAAAAACACTTGATATGTCACGAAAGAATCTACGTCTACAAGTTATGACTTTATTATAGTAGAACAAATATATCAGCCTACAAATGCATAATACCAGAATTTTCATTTCATTCATGTTCATTGATTTTAACGCAATTATGAATGCGTTCGTCATGAAAAATAAAATAAACATGCATTTCATTTCGATTTAGTATTCCTATAAATTAGAAATATTAGTTCTTATTTGAGTTATTTAATAATAAGAATTTCGTACGATAACATCTTCGATTATAATTTGATTGTTTTGAAACCTACATACATTTTTTATTCTACATTTAATTGGTTACGATTATTTTAAATTTCAATAAAATTTCACTCGAACAGAGTAAATTCATTTAATTCTACTTGGCCTCAGTATATTAATCGGTTCAACCCAATTTATACAACTTTTTTATAATAAAGTACCGGTAAAAAAAATAAAAGTTGGATTTTATAATGGGAATATTGAATTTTAAAAGGTTGGAGAGATGGGAAGGCACCAATTAATCAGTTAAACTCAAATTTGGAATTAAAAAAAAAACCAAACCACTTGATGAAAAACAACAATGATAAAAGGAAACAGTTGATAATTGTAAAGTAATGCAAGAACGAAACTAAATTAAGGTATTATTTACCCATTGTAGAGACAGCTCTTTTAGATCGCAGTAGCCTCATTAAATGTTTCTGGTGACGAATTTTATGATGGGGTCTGCCTGGATGCAGAGCCCGTAGCCCTCTTTGGAAACATGCAGCGGCACAGAAAATGTCGATAAAACAGCACGTTATTCTAGAACCTTCGCCCCCTCCTCTGTAAAATCTTGCCATCACATCGCCATTCGCTATGAGTATCATTATAAAAATAAGTCCCTGTTTTATCTGCATAATACGATTACAAAATTATGATTCGCTAATTTTTGAAATCATAATTTGAACTAATTATGATTATCTTTGAAATGGTGCTTTACATGCGTGGTTGCCTTATTATGATAGGATGATTAGTTTAAATATAGACATTTTCATTTTGGGTCTGTATTTATACCCCGTTATCATTTGTGTAGGTGTATACTTTAAACGCAAGTAGCAAAAAAGAAAATATTCCATTTTTTTCATCATTTTTTTAACCAAAGTGCAAAAGGATTAAACACAGTCCAAAGTCTGCAGTTGTACAAAATTCTGCATAAATTGTTAATTTTTGTTTTTCAGTTTAAAAAAGAGATGTTATAATCTGAAAAAAGTAGTTAGCTTAAGGTATTTAGAAAATCTAGTGCTTTCATTGGATGCAATATAGATCACGCATGTGCGATGGGTAAAATGGGAGGCAAGAGTTTTGTGTGCAAGGGCTGCTGTTGGTAAGTTCTTGAACCTCACTGGTTCCGTCGGGGTGCAGGAAGGGGGTCCTTATATATGGCAAAAACACATCTATTGACATTGTATTTTCATTCCGCATATTTAATCAATTAATTTCTCTATTTACCGTGATATGTTTTTATTTTAAGGTCTAAATTAAATCCTATATTGTTGTTTCATTTATTTCTAAAAATTACAGCCACTATATCATTTTTAACCATACAGCAATTATTAAGTTGAAAAGTTTTTTTTTTTTAATACAATGTACAATCAATCATTATCGTCAAAATTGTTATAATGACCCCCTAGTGTTTTACCTGCTCTTTTATAGAAATATATTTATATCTACATGTATATTTAATTGAACTAATTCAAATTGAACAAAAATGCTTTGATATTATTGATTTCTAAAGTTAGTTTAATTTCTCAAATTTATCTATATGAAATATCCGTTTAAAGCATTTCGATTCAAATGCTGTCAACGTTTATCAAATGTACATCCCTCCATCAACAATAGACTTTCGTGGGTGGATTTTTAAATTTGATAAAAGTAAGACTTTTGATAACTATATGGAGATAATGTAATGGTTTTGTGACGTCACCGCGAGACTGACGTACAAATGAAAGGTATTTCAAGTGTTTACCTGAGTATTAAACTTTATTTGACCAGTGTAAACAGATATGACCGTATACCAGTCCCAACACAACATTCAGTGCATTTTTCGTGTTTGTGTCCTCGTTATTCTTTTTCTCGAATCTTTGAAAAAGAATAGGTTCACACTAACTAATTTTTTTTTAAAAGGAAGAAAAAACCAAAACTTAAATATCTAATTAAGTGCGGACGGTACGTTTCTAGAATTAAATGTTTGTCTGAAGTCACTTCTATATTACTATGGTTCGTAGTTAAGATGGCGTGGCAAAGGGCGGAGTTAAGAACAATAAACATTTATTCCATTTGAGGACGTAAATATGAATATTCAAAGCTAATGAACTATGGAAGCTTGTAGAAAAATATTTACTGAAATGAATAGTATCAATGTACATATTCTACGAGACCCCACAAATGAGATTATTGTACTCGAAAGGCCCGCCCTCAGTTGGAGTCAGAATTCCGCAATTCGTCATACTCATACACACACACAAGAGAAAAAAAACAACAACAAAAAAAAACCATAAGAGTTTCATGTTTCATAGTTATTTTCGATCGAACTACATATCGAATAGTTTCTTTTTAATTGTCACTTCTTCTGTCGGGCAAATCAGGCTATGAACACAAGCTCTCGACTGAGAGAGATATATATACTCCATATGCATGTGCTGATGGAATGTTGCTACATTTAAATGGAAAGTTCACAATGGGAAAATTGAAATCATCTCTTTGGTTGTAAAGTTTCGTTCTTTACCGACCATCACTATCAATATGTAGGTGTAAGCAGGGCCTCCAAGAGAAATTTTACAAGGCGGACAAGACTGTTTTGGGGCCCCGGGGACAGGCTGAGACTTCTCTCCAAATTGAGGATTTGAGGTCCAATAAAATCACTGGTAAACTTTCATGAATGCTTTATTTCTTTTGCAGCAGAATGTCTAGATAACATATCTTTTATATAAAGCAGTGACAAACATAATTCAGAAGTCTAAGTGAATTTTGCATAACTATTTTTCTAAATAAACTAAAAATAGTTGAAAATATAAAGCATCTATGGCTAAGAATATGGGGCGCTTCAGAGATTCACAGGCCCCTTCTTAGCCCCCCGGACCGATGTACCGACTGAACCTCCTCTCATAGGGCCTGGGTGTAAGTCAATATTGTATGAAGCAGAGCTATCTGATTCTATGGTATTATTTATTTCAAGATAAATGTGATATATGTGACAATGTGTAAGTGTTTGAGATCAAACCCCATTAGCAATTTACAGCTACAATATGTCAGCATAATCTTTCAATGTAAAGTGTCATGAAATGCACAATAGAAGCCTGTTTTTTTTATAGCATAATCTCAGCGTATCACATACAGCCTAGTGATAAAATGAAAACAGTGGATTCAGCTGAGATTTGCCGATCGATTCCAAACCATCTCATAGTCGGAAGGGAATAGCATCCGGGCAATCTGTTCCATTTAATTCGTTTTTTATTGTGATATTCCTGTGCCAAAAAGATGAATTATAATAGACACCGTCAATCTTAGCAACGTCTTGAATTATAAAGAAGTGACTTCCCATTGACAGAGGTTGTTAATTCAGTCTCTTGCTGTATTATGATCATTTACATTCCCCCATTGGAGTGTAAGAACTAATATCTAACTCTTTGTAAGACATTCTTCTTTTAAAATCCTTGTTAATTTTTGAGCTTTAAAATGATAGCCTTGCTTATGCATTCTTCTTTCCAGAAATCATGACACATCAGAAATTTTGTTTTAATACAAATGTGTGTGATTTTTAACCACACCTTTGGTGTAATGGTTAACGATCTCGCCTCGAGTACAGTAGATCGTGGGTTCAAGCCCCGGTTGGGTAAATCCAAAGAGCATAAACTTGGTATTTGCTGTCTCTACACTTAGCACGCAGCATCGAGGAGTAAGAAATAAGACTGGTTGGCTTGGAATCAGATAATGTGTCTGAGTGGAGAGATATGTCTACCTGCGGACTATTGTTTCAGTGAACTAGTTCTGTAAAAATCCAACGTAGCGTGTTGGTCTTGTGCAAATGCCTTCCAAGAAAAATAAGTACTCTTTTTATCATAACCCTGCATATCTTGAGCCATTTTGCTAAAATTTTTAATCCGCAAAAAGTATATTGATTATATTTAACTCTGGTAACTTGAATCTCACTTAGCTATATCGTCTGCAGAGATGTGCACTGCCATATTGATGTGTGGGGTAAAATTCTGATCACATGACCGTGATGGAAGTGACAAATTTTGAGGCCTAGGAATTATCGATTTCTCCTGGCGTCCTTGTGTACTAGTCTACACTAATCGTGTGACACTCAGGAAAGTATGCATTGTAAACAAACAAAGAAAAACATCGGAGATTTATATGTGAATATTAAAAGTCGAGTTGACAGTTAATGCTCCTGAGATGTCAAATACACAGATTAAAAATTACAACATTTTCTTTTAATTTATCGAAAATGCATAAAGACCACTATATATACAGAAAGACAAAACACATTTAATATACAGAAAGACAAAACACATTTAATTACTGTAACTTTAAACAATCTTGTCATAATTTAATGTCCGAGTAATCTCAACCTAGAGTTTCTAAATCGATAAATCTTTTGACTTTAATCCATAAAAGATCAATTACAAGGTCAAATTCCCGATATTAACCTCTTTGTACTTAAGAGTATACAAGATAAATTGATAATAAATACTGTAGGTAATATTTATACCGTGGTTTTCGGAGTTAAACGGTCAAACAATCGAACGGAAAACCGTAGTATAAATTATTTGTAACATGCATTATCACATATTTTATTGAAATAACGCCGAATTTGCATGTGTAATAAAAGCATAATTTGCTGCGTGTTATTTGCCTCCGGGGTAATAACATTTTACGAGGGAAATAACATGTTATCTGCCCTGGCAAAATATGTGATAAATAGATTAATACATGGCCCTTTTCATATTGCCCTTGTCATCAGCCCTCGACTGATATCGTCCTTCGGGGCCGATATCAAGGTCTCGTGCTGATAACAAGGGCAATATGAAAAAAAGTTTAATTTATTAAATTGTTTTTTTAATTGATTTAAGATCATAATAACATTATTCTTATAAATTACACTATTATATTTTACGATAGCAATTAACAAAACATATCGGGTTTATGGGTACATCATAAAGATATATATATAGTCAAACCTGCATATGTGGTCACCTCTATTAATCAGTCACCTGTCTTAAAAGGTCATCTTTTTCTTGTCCTGTCATAGAAACTTTCATATGAATTGAACCTCTTTTAAGAGGTCACCTGTTTTATAAGGCCACTTTTATTTGTCCGAAATGTGACCTTATAAGACAGGTGACCTCTTATCACAGGTTTGACTGTATTTTGTTACCTTTAATACTTGAGAATTTTTTGGAAAGTACATTGGATTGGTGATATATAAACCAATAAATCAATTTTAAAGTTGTAGTTGTAAATGTCATACCATTTGGATATTTTTTTCAAAAACATTATTATTGTACAAGTTAATAGATACATTAATATTGAAACAAATTAAGCTGCTCGTATTGGATATCACGGGTTTCTTTTTCCATACTAGTACTCAGGTGAAGGCCTTCATCTGAGTACTATTGCTCGATGATTGTTCGTTTTGTTTGTATTGGTGGAATTGTTGAGAAACATTGTTTAAACTTTCTTTTCATATATTCCTTCAGCATGAAACCGGGTTGTACTAATCTACGAAACGAAATCGAAACGCAACGAACGAAACGAAACGAAACGAAATATTACGAAACGCAGCGAAATATACTAAAAGGCGAAACGAAACGAAATTTACTATAATGCGAAACGAAATGAAATTAATACAACGAAACGAAACGAAATATACTAAAGTGCGAAACGCAATAGAACGAAACGGAATTTAGCGAAACGCGATGAAGTTTTCCCTATAATTATCATTCATCAGAAGCAAGGCAGTTCTCATTATTAATTAAAAACTCAAAATTCAATGTAATCTAGCAGTTAATAGTTACAGTGACAATATTCTGCCTTTGAAATTCTCTGATAGGCATCGGTTACGGTTCCATCATAATACCCGTAATTAACGGAGCAGCGAACATGTTTCAAGTACTATATACATTATCTGGCGTCAAAAGAAATTAAATATCTTAAGACACTGAGGATCATTTATTATGATGAAAATCCTGTCGCTTCACATGCAAGCAAATAATGGGGTTTCCACACACATGGGTATTGTCTATATATGTGGCCCCTGTCCAAAATAAAGCGGGCATACATTTCATGGTGAATTTATTAGACCACGAAGTGCAATGTCATAATAAAAAAAATAGTTATTAATCATATATAATAGTTTTTTCGAAAGGAGCTTCTGTGCTAGTACTGTAAAATTCAATGCTGATTTCACAAAAGTTACATCGTATTGATTTGATTGATTGATTTTGATTTTTGGTGTTTAACGCCACTTTCAGCAATATTCAGCTATATCATGGCGACCAGTTTTAGTGGTGGAAGAAGCCGGAGTACTCGGAGAGAACCACCGACCATGGGCAAGCAACTGGTAAACTTTATCACATGCGAATGCGAGTCGAGTGCACCCTTTTTGTAATTTACAACACCGGGCGCGAACCCACGCCGTATTGGTGATAGGCTTGTATGATTTGTTAGATGATCCAACTACCCAACTCATTGAGCCACCCAGGTCCTGGAATAGAGTTTAAAAATATTTTAAACTCTTAGAATAGAGATTATAATTGGACCCTTTTGAAATATGTTACAAAGGAACCCAGGATTTCAAGCTAGAGGGGGGGGGCGCACTTATAAAAATTGCCCCGAGCGGAGGGAGGCGCGAAAATGTTTGGGGTATTTCGTGTGAAAAATCACGATTTTACGCCAAAAAATCATATTTTTTCCAATTTTAGGGGGGCGCGCGCCGGGTGCGCCCCCCCCCCCCCCTAGATCCGCCCCTGGAACCACTGCATGGATTGAAACCAATCATGACAGAAATAGACCTACGGTCCTCATAACCTGTCCAACATGCATGTATTTATCAGCACCTTAGTTATCCCCAAGCAGCGAGGTTGCACAGGTTGTACAGGGTGTATTGTATCTAAACTGCCCTCACTCCCTGCATACCAATACTAGTCCTGTTGTGTGCCCGTCCATAACATTAATTCTTGTGGATATCCTGGATGTTTCTCAACCAATCTTAATCAAATTTAGTAAACATATTCAGTATAATAGCAGCAAACCCTATTCGAGTTTCAAGGTCATAGTCTAAAGGTTAAGGTCATGAATACATATTTGCTAAGTTTACAGCGTTGTGGACACAGCATAGCTTTTTTTCCCTTGGATTTCAATCGGACTCTCTGAAGGTCAAATGTCCAGTTCGTCGTCCTATTTTGCATTTCTTTAACAGTCATGTGAACACAACAAAGACAAGTTCGTTGCTTATTCCTGGCTCGTAAGTTATTCCTTATTCATTACTTATTCCTTATTCCTTATTTGCTATTCCTTATTTCATTCGATGGATTTCAATTAAACTTGGAGAATACATCAACAATTGAGAATGCAAGTAGCCTTTTAATTTTTAAAGTCAGAGGTGACATTTTGTCTTTTTATATATAGCCTAGCGGACACAACATAGCTTTTTTTTATTTGTTTCGATCAAACTTGGTTAGAACATTAACCATTTAGAGAGCAAGACGTTTATCGTATTTTTAATGTCATAGGTCAAAATGCCAAGGTCCCGTTATATTTTTAATTTCTTTTACAGCCTTGTTGACACAACAAAGCTTGTGTTTTTCAATGGATTTCAATCAAACTTGTAAATATTAATCGTTGAGATTGTATGAATGTTTATTTTCAATGTCAATGGTCAAATGTCAAAGTCAAAGTGACATTTTGCGGTCCTTAGATAAACTTAAGTACTGAGTTACATATATGTATATCGAATCAAGAGAGGTCATGAAAAACCGCGATTCTAACGATAATCAATCTCAAAATCCAGAGACAAGGCCAAGATAGCAATGACAAAGACGAAATTCAACTCTCAAAAACTTGAAATTTACACAACAGAAACTAAAGAGTAACCAGCAACTCAGACTCTGCCAAATATGTGGAACTTAAACCAGATGCACCGGTTGGGTAAGTGTTCTCTGCTTTTCATGAAACACCACCACATTGCTCGTGTCATAGTCCGGTAAGACGTTGCTCATGCCATAGTCCAGTAAGACGTTGCTCATGTCAGTTTGGTAAGACGTTGCTCATGTCATAGTTCGTCGGTAAGACGTTGCTCATGTCATAGTTCGGTAAGACGACAGAAAAAACTACGAGTTAATTAGGAAACTAATCAGTTCTAAATTGAAAAAAAACTGCACTGTCCTTGCACCACAAAGTGGTCCTCTAAAATTCAACATTTATTCTTCGCAATTCGAAACCGACTAAACATTATAATAAAAATGCGAATGTAAAATAACAACAAACGAAGTTATCGTTTCCGTAGAGATGTTCTTAAGATATTCTATTAAGATATCATCGTGACTCTTATTAACTGTGGCTTCATTTAATTTCGATAGGTACCAATTTTCCAACGATCTGTTTATTCTATTATTCTATAAAAGATGATCTGGTAGAATTCCACAAACCACGAAAGTGAGTATCCACAACTTGCCATTTTTTTTTCAGTTTACGAAAATTGATACCCACAAAAATAATTGAATCCACAGTAATCGGATTTACTATAATAAATGATGCGTTATTACGTACTCTGTATGCGTATATGTACGTACTGAAATGTGCACGAATAATAAATTTGTTTCCACACTGATATGAAAATGTCTAGATCGATTGTATTGATTTTTTTTTATTTATGGTGTTTTAACGCCACATTCAACAATATTTCAGCTATATCATGGCGACCAGTTTGTATGTCAGACGAATATGCATCTGATAATGTAAATCGAAAACGCTTTTAAATTTTGTGGTAAACTGATTCACTTTTACAAAGAACGGATTTCTTTTCTTTTTTATTGTGAAGATGGAAAACGTGGGGCTGTCAGTTGACTTTCATTGAACGCTGTGGAAGTCAAGCAGACCTCTCATTTACTTGATGTCTGCAGGTTTCGGTTGTTCCTCTGACAGTTCGATGGTTTCTTGAGGATTTTCCGCTTTCCTTCCTCTTTAATACAGCCGGTTTTGTACATCGGCATCAGTGGTATCTGGGGCTACTGGACTAGATAGTATGTATAGTTGTCCAGGTCGGTATTCCCCGTTACAGAGCTTTTTAATGTTTGGGGCTGAATTTGTCCCCCGGTCCGCGGTTCTTTCCCCCGTTTGCACTACACTGTAAATAATGTTCACATCACTGTAGGGATGATCATAGAGTGGCATGTAAGTATTTCCTGCACCCCCTTTTAAGCTGTTAGACCAGACGCATAGGACCTGAGGTCCGACTCTGGAGATACTACAAAAACCCTGACAGGAATGCCTGGATATCCTTCTTACCTCATTTATTGAGAGTGCTCCTTATATAAAAGAGGATTCTACCTGGCATAATGGTCGTTGATAAATTTTTATTGTGTTTGTTTTGACGAATGGTTCATAAATCTTATACATTAAATTTTTGTCTTGAAGAATGGTTCATAAATCTTCTTATACATGCACATCAGTATAAAATTCTGCTTAGACTTTTTCATCACTTCTCGTTCCATTCATGTTGTTCTTATTGGATTTTAGTATATTTTCGTTTCGTTTTACATTTTAGTATATTTCGTTGCGTTTCGCATTTTAGTATATTTCGTTTCGTTGCGTTTCGTTTCGCATTTTAGTATATTTCGTTTCGTTCGTTGCGTTTCGATTTCGTTTCGTAGTTTAGTACAACCTATGGTGCAGTACGAAAACAATACACATTCATATGTTGGTTAACAGTCATTCATATATAGATAAAATCAAAAATAAACACATTTATATCTATAATTATAGTCTTTTTGTAGACTTAGTTATTTTTGTCATATTTTAACATTTTTTGTTGTTGTTGTTGTGCTACATTTTAGACGTTTATATATATAATTGCAAAAAAAGAACATTATAATAAAAATGTGAATGTAAAATATGACCTCCAACACATATAGCCAGGAACATTTTGCATTTTAGTATATTTCGTTGCGTTTCGTAGTTTAGTACAACCCCATGAAACCCCTACACATTTATATATGGTGCAGTACGAAAACAATACACATTCATATGTTGGTTAACAGTCATTCATATATAGATAAAATAAAAAATAAACACATTTATATCTATATTATAGTCTTTTTGTAGACTTAGTTATTTTTGTCATATTTTAACATTTTTTGTTGTTGTTGTTGTGCTACATTTTAGACGTTTATGTATATAATTGCAAAAAAAGAACAAGTTGCATTTTGATGACAAGCCAGGAACGTGAGCGGTCATGTATTTGTGTGTTAGGGGTATCGCTACCAAGCCTGTACCAAGCCAGGAACGTGAGAGGTCATGTATTTGTGTGTTAGGGGTATCAAGCCAGGAACATGAGCGGTCAAGTATTTGTGTGTTAGGGGTATCGTTACCAAGCCTGTACCAAGCCAGGAACGTGCAAGGTCATGTATTTGTGTGTTAGGGGTATCAAGCCAGGAACGTGAGCAGTCATGTATTTGTGTTAGGGGTATCGTTACCAAGCCTGTACCCAGCCAGGAACGTGAGAGGTCATGTATTTGTGTGTTAGGGGTATCGTTACAAAGCCTGTACCAAGCCAGGAACGTGATCGGTCATGTATTTGTGTGTTAGGGGTGTTGGTTTTGTGTGTTAGAGGTCATGTATTTGTGTGTTAGGGTGTTGGTTTTGTGTGTTAGAGGTCATGCATTTGTGTGTTAAGGGGTATTGGTTTTGTGTGTTAGAGGCCATGTATTTGTGTTAGGGGTGTTGGTTTTGTGTTAGAGGTCATGTATTAGTGTGTTAGGGGTATTGGTTTTGTGTGTTAGAGGTCATGTATTTGTGTTAAGGGTATTGGTTTTGTGTGTTAGAGCCTAGAGGCCATGTATTTGTGTGTTAGGGGTGTTGGTTTTGTGTGTTAAAGGTCATGTATATGTGTGTTAGGGGTCATGTATGTGTGTTAAGGGTATTGGTTTTGTGTGTTAGAGGTCATGTATTTGTGCTAGGGGTGTTGGTTTTGTGTGTTAGAGGTCATGTATTAGTGTGTTAGGGTATTGGTTTTGTGTGTTAAAGGTCATGTATGTGTGTGTTAGAGGTCATGCATTTGTGTGTTAGGGGTGTTGGTTTTGTGTGTTAGAGGTCATATATGTGTGTTAGGGGTCATGCATGTGTGTTAGAGGTCATGCATTTGTGTTAGAGGTCATGTATATGTGTGTTAGAGGTCATGTATTTGTGTGTTAGAGGTCATGTATATGTGTTTTAGAGGTCATGCATTTGTGTGTTAGCTTTGTGTGTTAGAGGTCATGTATTTGTGTGTTAGAGGTCATGTATTTGTGTGTTAGAGGTCATGTATTTGTGTGTTAGGGGTCATGTATTTGTGTGTTATTAGTATTGGTTTCCCCTCTTTCTACAATATTTCTATTAGATTTTGGAACTGTTCCTGCACTGTGGTATTTTTTGTTTTTTCATTTTTTTCACTAAAATGAGTAATGTTTATGACCAACTGATATTAAATTATTTCCATTCTCTGATGTATGTTAGATGTATAAGCTATGATTTTTTTTTTATCCTAAGAGTAGTGGCCTTGACTAATGTTGCTGATTTTTGTCAGATATTATATAACATCTGATTCACTCTTTATTTACAAATGTCTCAAGAGAAACAATTTTGAAATTTGTGAAATAAATTATTCTGCCAACAAGGATAGGACAAAAAATTGTACAATTTCGGTATTCTCTAACCTTTATTTGTAGAGCCCACTTGTCGTTAAGCAACAGACAAATTGAGGGGAACTAGGCTAAAAAATTAGACAATAAACACACATTACAATTACAAATTTTATCACAAATTATACAAACATTTATATTCTCTATAAATGTGCATTGCACATAATTTAAATAAGTATAACAAGCAATTATCTCACATTATTATTTCAAGAACTTGTATAAAAAAAAAAAACATTCTAAAACACATTCAATCTATATCTAATGTACATGTATAAAAAAACCTGTAAAATTGTGCATTTTTTTTTTATAATTAACTGGACATATACAAAAAGATATTTTAACATGGAGTAACTTAACAGTTAAGAAGCAGATTTTATCTTTCATACCATGTTACTTTAGTTTTACCTTAATTCTTGTCTAAGCTGAAGGTTGATTTTAATATAAATTAAGAGTATTTTAAATAGGTTAGAACAAAATTACCATATTTGGGCATACATTATACAAGTTTTATAACATGTATTCCCTTTTAGAGTTAGAGCTAGGGAAAACCACCACTGACAAACTTTAACACATAATGTTGTATTGAATACACCTTGCCTTGAGCATTCTCCATTTTAAGACACGAAACACCCACATAAATAATAAAGGGTTAAGGTTACGGTTATGGTGTTAAACAACACTTTCAATAATATTTCAGCTATATCATGGTGGTCAGTTTTATTGGTGGAGAAAACCAGTTTACCTGATGAAAATCACTGACCTGTCAATTTACACTAAATAACAATTATATCCTGATTCACTTGTGGCAAGTTCTGAGAACAGCACAGAGAAAGATGGATTTGTAATCTTTAGTTTCACATTGTAATATGTACCTCTTCTGTGATTATTCTCTTTGTTGTAGAATCCTGGTTATAATGTATACTTAAATTCAGTAATCAAATTTATTATTCCTATAACACTATTAACACTCTATAAAAGGGCCGACATTTAACAAATTTATTTATATTTTTTGTGTGTGGAAATCTATAATTACAATTAAATAACATCTTTCATTGAAAGCTGACCTATATAATTGTTACAGAAATTAATAAATATGGGATGCAAGCAGTAATAAAATCTTTTAATGTACCATAATTAAAAGAATTTCTTGAAGTCATTGAATTTCATTTTTTCCTATCAAAAATAGAATAATGTCAGTTTTGAAGGTCAAGACAGACATTATCACTAGTATCGCAGCGAGTCCAATAGGACAAGATGTGATACTGGTCATAATGTAAGTAGAGACTTTCAAAACTGACATTATTGTTTTTAATATTATTAAATGTCATATTGTGAGGTGATACTGAGGAATATTTTCCAGTATCAGAGTACCTTAGTTTATACTGAGAGAAGACTTCATACATTGGAAAATCTTGTGTCTGATACCAATTTGTTATATTTAACAAATAAAATATGTTTATTCTAAACTAACAATATCATTCAGCGAGATCAAAAGAATCATGTCCAATTAACAGTAAAATTAATTAATTGGTGCATGACGATTACAAATCTAATAATATCCAGAATCTGCTTCCTGATTCACCAATAAATTATGACTTTCACTTATTAAGAGACAATAACATATAAATTATTAATGACACTTAAATTAATTATCTAACAGTTTGAGCCATGTGTAATGGGTTTAACATCAACTCAAAAGCTGCTCCCTTAAGATTGGCCCCTCGTAAGTTAGCCTCTTGTAAGTCACAGCCAGATAAATCACAATTCTGAAGAAAAAAAATAATAGACACAATGTACATTTATGTATTAAGCTCATTCAATTAAACACTAAATATATGTATTATTGGTCAAAAGAAAAAGGACAAACAATGATCTACAAAACACTGCACAAATAACTAATGATTGAGCAACACTAAAAACAGGGAGTGAACTCAGGTGTGTGGAAGGGTTAGCAGTTCCTGCTCCACTAGTGACACCCGTCATGTTACTTTTAAACGACACGAACATCATATGATATGGGAATCGTGTTAGACACCTGTATACGTAAATAAATACAAGAAAATATTTATAAAACATGAACTCCTGACAAAACAAATGAGTGTAAAGACGAACCAAACATCATTTTTATGCAGAAATCCTCCATTATCAGTTTTCATTGCAGAAGGGATGTCCTTATAAGAAGGGAACTACTGTTTAAGGTTATGATGTACAATTGGTCAAGCTTCTTTCTTCACAAGAAATCAAGATTTAAATCGGCTAACACAGTACTATTGACTCTTACCTCTAGATCTGTACCAGCTAATACTGCACCTCTTAAATCACAGTTCTGTAAGTTAGCATTCTTTAAAGTAGCCACACGTAAATTAACCCCTGCCATATGGCTGCCTTCTAAATCAACATTTTTCATCAAAGCACCTAAAAGTATAATAATTATACAATTGAAACATGAGTAAAATAATTAAAAAATAAAATAAAAAACAAAACAAAAACTAGTATTACTGTGAGCACAGCTCACTAAGATATACCCCCCACTCCCCACATCTGTCCAACCTATTTCCATAACCAAAACATTACTGATTGTTCCGACCAAAAATGAAAGGGATCCTCCTCTCTTCACCAGTAAACAGCTGATAAAATTTTAAATGATTCTAAGAAACACAACTCAAGTTATCGTACGACATAGGATTTGTCTACAGACGGACGGACATGGTGAAACCTGTATACCCCCCTACAACTTCGTTGCGGGGGGTTTAATAAAACAGCATTTAAATGTCGTCTGCTGTAAAATATATATTCATTTTATCACACTAATTAGTACAGTATTACAATATTCCACTGTATTTTATTGAAGTAAATAACTTACAGTACACCAAAGACATCCATCAAAGGTCAACTGTACTATAACTGTGAATGTGCTTCATTACACATGTACAGTCAATTAGATTAATTCAAATGAATGTTAGAGGACTAATACTACAAATTATGGTTGCCTGGTTATCAAATTATGTAAACTAGAGGTTCATCTGAGTCTGTATCACTCACTATGTTATTCATGCAATCTTTAGATAGAAGCAAGTTTGTAGTTTCTGAGAGAAAGCTGCTTATTCATATCCCTGTAATAGCTGAGAAATGTTCAGTTTATGTAAACCAATTATGGTTGATCTATGACATGATGTAACCGAAAAGCGTATCTAATTATAAATTCCTAAACTTGTTGATGGTTTAGTTATGGTGTTTAATGCCACTTTTAACAATATTTGAGCTATATCTTGGCAGGTCAGTTTTATTGGTGGAGGAAACCGGAGGACCCAGAGAAAACCACTGGCCTGTCGCAAGTCACTGACAAACTTTATCACATAATTTTGTATGGCGTACACCTTACCATCAGCAGATTCAAACTCACAACCTTAGTGGTGATAGGCATTGATTGCACATGCAGTTGTAAATCCAACTACCATGTGATCAAGACCATGAAGGTCCCTATATCATTATAAATTCTTAAACTTGTTGATGTCATCATTATAAAAAAAAAACCATTTACATCTTTTATCAGCCATATCATTATATACACCTACCTTCCATATTTGCCCTACTGCCAGCTGGATCTTCAAAGTTACATCCTCTTAATGAAGCTCCCTCTAAATTAGCACACAACATTTTAGCTCCCAATAAATTAGATGACTACAAAATAAATGAGATTAGGGGTTATGGTGTTTAATGCCACTTTCAACCATATTTCAGTTATATTGTGGCAGTCAGTTTTATTGGTGGAGGAAACCGGAGTACACGGAGAAAACCACCAACCTGTTGTAAATCAGACAAGATTAATACGTCTTTATAACTACAGTGCAACCTGTCTTATGTGACCTTTCAAGGGAATATTGAAATAAGGTCACATAAGACAGGTGGTCGCTAGATACAGGTTTAAACAATATGAAATGCACTGAAGGGAAATTAAAGTTGCATAACACAAGTTATTGATTAATAGAGGTGGTCACTAAAGCAGGTTTAACTGTACCTGGTAGCTGCACAAAATAGAACTAGAGGCTCAGCGGGGTGAGCCTGTGTCGCTCACCTGTCGGACCAACCAGAAACAAGAATTGTCCATGGCGGTCATGTTTGGTAACGGATCAGGACGAAATAAACCCTCTTTATAGAGGACCTTCCATATATGATTCCTACCAGGTTTCAGTCCATTTGGCCAAGCGGTTTCAGAGGAGAAGATTTTTTAAAAATTGACCAACCAAAGAAAACATCGTAATTAGATAAAAGACAAAACACTATTCAATATGCCACACAAAATTCTCTTTAGTATTTTATACATGATTTTAATTTGAAAAGAAAAACACTTAATTCTTGTGCTGAATACTGGTACTTGACAAAATCATGAAATATTAATTTGATTTTCCACACATATGATTGATTGATTATTGCTTAACATCCAGCAAGCAGTATTTCACCTATATTCAGGAAGGGAACAAGTTCAATGATATATAATTTTTTTTTATAGAAATAAGAAATGAGGAGAAAGGATGGTTTTAACTGGGTCAACCATTTTGAATGTCACTGAAAAAGTGTGGAGAGTTGGGTAGGGATGATAAATTGAGTCTTTTTTAGCGGCTACTATGCAGCTACTCTTTTTCAAAATCTACAAAAAGAGATATTTAGTGTAAAAGGAGCGCGACACTTTCCAATCATGTTATTTACTATGGTCCACGGTTAGACTTTCTGTATTATAACATGAACAGGGACGTGCTTCACCAGTACCCAGTCCACATAAGTCTTAAGAGATAAGTCTGATAGTTAAACATAAAGATAAATAACAACTTACATCCATTTTAGTATGAGACAAGTCTGCTCTTTCAAAATTACAATACGACAAGTTAGCTCCAGCTAAATTAGCATTCTTTAATATGGCATATTTAAAATTGATGTATCTCAAGTCCAACTTGGAAAGATTAGATCCAGTAAAATCCATACCCTAAAATGAATAAATAGACAATAAACATACATTGTGTTTATACTGCAATGTCATGTATGCAAAACATTGTTAAATGTACACACAGAAAGACAAAAATATTGGATATTTTAATTGAATTTCTTATTGGGTGTTTACAGCATGTTAATGTTCCAACAGTAACTAGTGTGCTTTGCTCTACATAAATTGTGGGTGCCAGGAGACTTTAGAGGAGGGTTATAGTTATGGTATTTAATGCCACTTTTAACAATATTTCAGTTATATTGTGGCAGTCAGTTTTATTGGTGGAGGAAACAGGAGTACCCGGAAAATACCACTGACCTGCCACAAGTAACTGACAAACTTTTTCACATAATGTTGTGTTCAGTGCACCTTGCCTGATCGGGGTTAGAACTCAAAACTTTAGTGATGATAGGCACTGATTGCACAGGTAGTTGCAAATCTAACCACCATATGATAACGACCATGACGTCCCAGGAGACTTTAGATGTCTAGTAGATGTATAAAACAAAGGTTTATATGTACACCTTTATATAGTCAGTAAATGCACTGATGCAAGACAAAAATAACGTGTTCAATACAATGAACAAAAGCATGTGGTTTATCTCCCTTTACATATTCAGGTTAAAGTTATTGCAAGAAAAATACATTTAAACTTGCTAAAGTTAGTGTTGATAGGCAGGGCCAGATTATGACCTTTTGGAGCCCCTAGGCTAATGAAATTATTGGACCCCTTTAAACTGAGCCACCCCCCACAATTGCCTGCACTTGTTTTGAATAGTTTTACTCGTGATATATTTTAGTGACATATACATAGTTTGAAGTCAACTTATTGCAAAAAAAAATTATATTTTAAAATCTTTTAGCTTGAAGAGCCCTAGGCTGCAGTCTATACTAGTCTATAGGATAATCTGACCCTGTTGATAGGCATTGATTTTATAGGTACATGAAGGTGAGATCTAATCTATCATAAAATCACAGAGGACTATATCAAAATATGTGATTTTATCAATAGACCAATTGCACATTTCTGACTTTCATTCTAACATTTTGCATTTTACAGGAGTCTCTTCCCATTAAAGCATGCAAAAGGGTTTCTTTCATGCAGTTTAATGAAAATAACATATTTTTTCCATAATTTTTCAAAATCTTAATGTTGTAACAACTTTTGAAATTTCTTTCTGCTATAAAATTATCCTCTGATTTATTTAACAAGGTTCAAATATCTACCAATTATGAGAAAATCATACTCAAGTTAACATTATATTGGAACGGCCCCGTCTAATATACAATATATTAGACTAGCTTGCTTACAAACTGACATAAAAGATATATATATGATATCAATATGAAACTTAAAAAGAAAAAAATGTAAATAAACAATTAAGTATTTTATTGGCAAATTGGACATTTTCCCTTTGATGTGTGCCGCTGATAAAGTCTGGATCACTGAACTGAACTCGATCCACAAAAATATTAGGTCAGTTCGTAACTCGCATGCACAAGTTTATCGGTCAATCTGACGTAAAAGAAAAACACATTATGATGTCACCAATAAAAACAATAACGTCAGTTCTGAAGCCTCGACAGACATTACCACAAATATTCCCACTCGTCCTATCAGACTTACAGAGATAAAAACAATAACGTCAGTTCTGAAGCCTCGACAGACATTACCACAAATATTCCCACTCGTCCTATCAGACTTACAGAGATAAAAACAATAACGTCAGTTCTGAAGCCTTGACAGACATTACCACAAATATTCCCACTCGTCCTATCAGACTCACAGAGATAAAAACAATAACGTCAGTTCTGAAGCCTCGACAGACATTACCACAAATATTCCCACTCGTCCTATCAGACTCACTGAGATAAAAACAATAACGTCAGTTCTGAAGCCTCGACAGACATTACCACAAATATTCCCACTCGTCCTATCAGACTCACTGAGATAAAAACAATAACGTCAGTTCTGAAGCCTCGACAGACATTACCACAAATATTCCCACTCGTCCTATCAGACTCACTGAGATAAAAACAATAACGTCAGTTCTGAAGCCTCGACAGACATTACCACAAATATTCCCACTCGTCCTATCAGACTCACAGAGATAAAAACAATAACGTCAGTTCTGAAGCCTCGACAGACATTACCACAAATATTCCCACTCGTCCTATCAGACTCACAGAGATAAAAACAATAACGTCAGTTCTGAAGCCTCGACAGACATTACCACAAATATTCCCACTCGTCCTATCAGACTCACTGAGATAAAAACAATAACGTCAGTTCTGAAGCCTTGACAGACATTACCACAAATATTCCCACTCGTCCTATCAGACTCACTGAGATAAAAACAATAACGTCAGTTCTGAAGCCTTGACAGACATTACCACAAATATTCCCCCTCGTCCTATCAGACTTACAGAGATAAAAACAATAACGTCAGTTCTGAAGCCTCGACAGACATTATCACAAATATTCCCACTCGTCCTATCAGACTCACAGAGATAAAAACAATAACGTCAGTTCTGAAGCCTCGACAGACATTACCACAAATATTCCCACTCGTCCTTATCAGACTCACAGAGATAAAAACAATAACGTCAGTTCTGAAAGCCTCGACAGACATTACCACAAATATTCCCACTCGTCCTATCAGACTCACAGAGATAAAAACAATAACGTCAGTTCTGAAGCCTCGACAGACATTACCACAAATATTCCCACTCGTCCTATCAGACTCACTGAGATAAAAACAATAACGTCAGTTCTGAAGCCTTGGCAGACATTACCACAAATATTCCCACTCGTCCTATCAGACTCACTGAGATAAAAACAATAACGTCAGTTCTGAAGCCTCGACAGACATTACCACAAATATTCCCACTCGTCCTATCAGACTCACAGAGATAAAAACAATAACGTCAGTTCTGAAGCCTCGACAGACATTACCACAAATATTCCCACTCGTCCTATCAGACTCACAGAGATAAAAACAATAACGTCAGTTCTGAAGCCTTGACAGACATTACCACAAATATTCCCACTCGTCCTATCAGACTCACAGAGATAAAAACAATAACGTCAGTTCTGAAGCCTCGACAGACATTACCACAAATATTCCCACTCGTCCTATCAGACTTACAGAGATAAAAACAATAACGTCAGTTCTGAAGCCTCGACAGACATTATCACAAATATTCCCACTCGTCCTATCAGACTCACTGAGATAAAAACAATAACGTCAGTTCTGAAGCCTTGACAGACATTACCACAAATATTCCCACTCGTCCTATCAGACTCACTGAGATAAAAACAATAACGTCAGTTCTGAAGCCTCGACAGACATTACCACAAATATTCCCACTCGTCCTATCAGACTCGCAGAGATAAAAACAATAACGTCAGTTCTGAAGCCTCGACAGACATTACCACAAATATTCCCACTCGTCCTATTGGACTCACAGAGATAAAAACAATAACGTCAGTTCTGAAGCCTCGACAGACATTACCACAAATATTCCCACTCGTCCTATCAGACTCACAGAGATAAAAACAATAACGTCAGTTCTGAAGCCTCGACAGACATTACCACAAATATTCCCACTCGTCCTATCAGACTCACAGAGATAAAAACAATAACGTCAGTTCTGAAGCCTCGACAGACATTACCACAAATATTCCCACTCGTCCTATCAGACTCACTGAGATAAAAACAATAACGTCAGGTCTGAAGCCTCGACAGACATTACCACAAATATTCCCACTCGTCCTATCAGACTCACAGAGATAAAAACAATAACGTCAGTTCTGAAGCCTCGACAGACATTACCACAAATATTCCCACTCGTCCTATCAGACTCACAGAGATAAAAACAATAACGTCAGTTCTGAAGCCTCGACAGACATTACCACAAATATTCCCACTCGTCTTATCAGACTCACTGAGATAAAAACAATAACGTCAGTTCTGAAGCCTCGACAGACATTACCACAAATATTCCCACTCGTCCTATCAGACTCACAGAGATAAAAACAATAACGTCAGTTCTGAAGCCTCGACAGACATTACCACAAATATTCCCCCTCGTCCTATCAGACTCACAGAGATAAAAACAATAACGTCAGTTCTGAAGGCCTCGACAGACATTACCACAAATATTCCCACTCGTCCTATCAGACTCACAGAGATAAAAACAATAACGTCAGTTCTGAAGCCTCGACAGACACTACCACAAATATTCCCACTCATCCTATCAGACTCACAGAGATAAAAACAATAACGTCAGTTCTGAAGCCTTGACAGACATTATCACAAATATCCCAGCTCGTCCTATCAGATTCTTTGAGGTATTAGCAATAATGTCTGTCTCAACCTTCAACATTGTCATTGTTCTATATTTACCTGACATCTTAGTTCTTTGTCTGTGGGTGTAGATAATAATCTCAACACTAATTCTCTTCTTGTTATTGGAGTATTATCATCAGCTTTCTGATTTTTCTATTAAAAAAAAAATAACATGAAAAATATTCAGTTTTCAGATTTTCATTTAAAAATTGATGTGTTGTATATTGCTATCAACTTTTCTATGAAGTATCTTTATATTCTTCAAGTGTAAATACATGTATATAAATAAATACACATTCATAGGGTGTGTTATCTAGTTGTTAACTTGATAAGTTGTCAGTAATAAGTACTATCTTTAATTTACATCAATGAGGTATAGAGAAATTTGCTAAACGTGGTTTAAAGCAAACTTTCTATTTATAATAACCATGTATATCATGGTCTGCCACTGGTGAAATATTTGGTTGATTGATTGATTGGTGTTTAATGCCAAGTGGACAAATACCAACTTTATTGCTAACTATTACATCTCTGATGTGGTTTCTCAATATAGGATGTCAGTTAATTACCACATAAAAAAAATACTGGTAAATAAGATTCCAGTTTGGTTTGGTTGGTTTTATGGTGTTTAACACCACTTTCAACAACAGAGTAGGCGAAAACTTTTTTTTCTGTCTGACATTTTGTTTTTTTTTATACAGAACTGAATGCAAGATTACCTATGGTCATGAACATTAAACAACTCAATCAAATGTTTTTCTGTTTACATATTTTTATCTAAAAAGATAAGGCAGATATAGCCAACAATCCGTATCTAATGGTCCGATCACGTTCCGAATATTATACATCAATGTCAGTTTCCGGTTTACCTACATTTTTAATTTCAGTTAAGAATATTAATCTGTTGTCATCTTCAATATATAAGCATCTCAAAACATATTTGATTAAACACAAACAATCTTTGATACTTGGGGAGTGTGGAAGTCAACTTATTTCTGTGCTCAGTAATATATTTCAGTTTCAATATTCCACGTTTTGCAGGTGCTCGTTCCTACTAAAAGGATGTTTACATTTACGTATAGGAATTTAGATTACAAATAGGAACGTGTCGTTCTGACAGAATAAATAAACACATTTCAAGTCTCTCTCTGACATTTTAATAAAACTGAATTTAATGCCATTGGCAGTGGAAACTGGGAGTGAACGAATTTCAATCGTCAACTGGACGACCACAAAGTAATATTTTCGTGATGGACATTGGGACAGACACGATTCATTAATTAATCAGACCGACCGTTATTCTGCCGGTCAGGTCCGACGATTTTCACCAACTCTGGAACAATATTTCAGTTATATTGTGGCATCAGTTTTATTGGTTGAGGAAACCGGAGCACCAGGAGAAAACCACTGACCTGCCGCAAGTCACTGACAAACTCTATCACATAATGTTGTACATCTCGCCCTGAGCGGGAATCAAACTCACAACATCAGTGATGATAGGCACCAATTGCATAGGTAGTTGTAAATTCTACTACAATACGATCACGGCCATAATCATCTAATTTTAATAAGACTGATATGAACATCAATATGATATTGGCATGAGTATAAAGATATGTTATAGATATAAAAAACTCACTTCTATATATTCCTCTAAATGACCAATCATGGAATTGAAACCATAAAACTTCGCTTCTTCTAACACACCTGAAAACATGAAATATTCTATATATATCATATATCATCAATCAGACAAAAAAATTCATTCATCAAATCAGGTGACTGTCTTGGTCGTGATAGTATGGTAGTTGGATTTCCAACTACCTATGCAATCAGTGCTATTACCACTAACGTTGTGAGTTCGAATCCTGCTCAGGTGATGTGTACTCAATACAACATAATGTGATAAAGTTTGTCAGTGACTTGCGACAGGTTGGTGGTTTTCTCCGGGTACTCGGATTTTCTCCACCACTAAAATTGACCGCCACGATATAACTGAAATATTGTTGAAAGTGGTGTTAAACACTATAAACCAACCAATCATCAAATCAGAAAACAACCTCAGTAATAACATAAGGCATTTTTCATTTTGAGGTTTGAACCAAAAATACTGTGAATTCATTTTTTATTCATTGAATACTCATTTTCGTGCCTTTTGATGGTTCAATCAAACTACAAAATTAAGTGCATAATAAAAGGCATTAAAAACAAGAGAAGTCACTTGTAAATATCAAAACCACAATCTTAAACGTCAACAAGGTACGACAAATTGACAACACGAAAATAAATGAAACCACAAGATGTGTTTGTCCATGAATTTACAGACAAAGACAAGTCTAGAAAAGAATATTTTCATCTACATAATGGAAAAGAACCCAGATGCTTCAAAAAGGCTAGCTTCACCTTTTCCATCTGGCCTACATAATTAAGGGTGGGTATTCAATTAGGTACTTGTATTATAATCAGTTATTGAAAGTACCATGAGAGGTGTGCATAATGTATATAAATCTATACAATACACAACCAGAACCAGTTATATATATAAATCTATACAATACACAACCAGAACCAGTTATATATATAAATCTATACAATACACAACCAGAACCAGCTATATATATAAATCTATACAATACACAACCAGAACCATTTATCTTACATTTGTATATACAGATATAGATATATGTAAGTACAAATGTTTAAGTAAGAAATAAGCAAGCATCCCAGGACGTATCTAGTACTATCTACAAATATTTTGTGTATCTGAGAGCAATATTAACACATAGTTGGCACTTTTAAATGTGCTATCGGTGAGTTATTAATGTTGATCAATACAAAGTGAGCTATTATGCAGCTATATGAATGCAAGGTGGGAACAAGTTACATTTTGATGAGATGATAATTATGTCTGCATTGTACTAGAACAACATGCTAAGTTGGATTTTCATATTGCTAGTTCATTGAAAGAACAGCTCACCGATAGACATGCCAGTTTAGTCTGACGCTGACTGATTCCAAGAAAGACCGGTGTTTGTTATTGCTCTTTAATACTGTGATCTTAGAGGACAAGCAGCAAATACCTTGTCTTTAGCACTCTTTAATACTGTGATCTTAGAGGACAAGCAGCAAATACCTTGTCTTTAGCTTGACCCGACCAGGGCTTGAAACCACGATCTACCTCACTTCATGTAAGCATGCTATTAATTACTGTTACACCACCAATGTAGTTTGACGATGTGTTTTATTGGTAATTCTAGTTTTTGTTGGTGACTTCTGCTGACATATTTACAGATTTGTTGTGATGCCATGTTTTTTTGTATAATCTAACCTTCAGCACTCATTCCTTTATCTAATACAATACGCCCATGTCTGAGGTAATTTATAATGGGTTCAAAATAATGAGGACTACGATCTATCAGATAGGCTCCTGCCTCGTCTACACTACTCTGCCAGGGAGCACCTTCAATGACAAAAAAAACAAACAATTTATATTAGCACTTTAATTTTATTTTCAGTAAAAAAAATACAAAGAAACCTGTTTAAAGTGAACCTCCTTGGGACCAGCTTTTGTGTTCAGAATAGACAGGTGGTTGGTTTATACAGGTTGAATTAACAAAGGGTTCCTACATTGCGACTTTATTTAAAGTTTGGTTTATACTGGATTCCATTTTGTATATGACCTCTATTCAGGTTGTGTCAGATGTTATGAGGAATGTAGCATATTTTAACAGCTAATTTTAATCAGACTGATCACATGATTTTTTAACTCTAGACGTAACTTTATATTTACACCTTTTCATGAAATATTCGTGTGGTACTAACAAGTATTTATAACGCATATATTACAATCAGGAGTATCAAAGTCCAAATGAAGTGTGTGTATAATACGTCTATGTCTACAATACATGACCAATTCCGTTAATACAAAATGACACTTTAGAAATTATATACAGTACTTACATTTTTCACCAGAGAACATTCTGGCCAGCATACTGTCAGGATCCTGCTGTGTCAATGTACTCCTATAAAATAAAATAGAAGATTGTGGCATAATTTATATTTTTTCATTAAAAAGGGGAGATAATAAACAGGATCGACAAAGTTTGCCTTGTAATGTGCCCCTAACAACCATTCCTAACAAACTGTTGCTAATAAGATTGGTTGATTGTTGGATTCTTAATGTCCAGCGACAATTATTTCATACATATTCAGGGTGAGAAAAACATCCTACAGAAATGAGTCAAGAATAAGACAATTTGGGTAGCTGCCTATGACTGCCAATGGGAAAGTATCAGGTATTATAATCATGCTAAGTCATGTTTGTTTAAATTAAACTTTTATTTATATAACTATATATTTGCCATATGACAATTCTATTTTTTCTAGTGGACCGCCATGATTTAGCTGAAATATTGTTGAAAGTGGCATTTAACACCATAAAACCATATGTCTAGTGGTGAATACCATCCATTGTAAGAAATATTCTGAAAAAGTTTGGTTTTAAGATGATAAACAACTTGACAATTTGTGTTGTGTAAGCTAAGAATGTCAATTACAGTATTTCACAATTGGCTATGACATGTCCCTTGTAATAAAACAGCCCATAAAAACCTTTCAAAAAAGCAGTGATTAATATCATTAGCTCAATTTATAACATAGATTAGATGTCTGAGGAAATAATGAGATTTCCAAGTGAAAGAAAAACCGTAATTTCACTCAGTGAAATAAACAAAGTCTGTTTCAAAGAATGAAGTCACAGAACCAACGTTGGCACTATAGAAAATATCATTGTATGTCTGACAATGAAAAGTAAGTTACCGTTTAAGCATCTAATTAGTACAAACAAAAGTGTAACATCTACGTGACATTAGCCGATTATTGCTATCCTTTTTAGGCCCTTTGGTTTTATTGCTCCCAAAATTTGCTAAATTATTTGTCTATCAAATCTTTTGACTTTTAAGTGTACCTGATGAATGTTATTCCAGAAACGTGTCGTGTGCACTAAATTTGATATCTACGTTTTTATTCATAACAAACAGTATAACTATTCATGTATTCCAATAAAAAATGTATAAAAAATAAATACAGTCAAACCTGTCTTATGTGACCTTCCAAGGGAACAGTGAAATATGGTCACATAAGACAGGTGGTCACTTAATACAGGTTTAATTGATATGAAATGCACTGTGTAGGGAAATAGAAATTAAGGTTACATAATACAAGTTATTGCTTAATAGAGGTAGTCACTAAAGCAGGCTTGACTATCTTATAAACAAAAAACAATGGTAATCCACCCATACAGTATGACACATCTGTGAATAACTTCATTGTTTGATCACTCTTGATTTATGTTCAATCACTCTTGATTTATGTTCGATCACTCTTGATTCATGTTCGATCACTCTTGATTTATTTCCAATATTCAGAATGCAAGAGTAGATATACTATTAGAAATAATTACTAACCTTGTGGTCGTAAATAGCTTTCCTCCAACATTAAGAGTCAGCCATTCTGTACATGACGACGCTGTTCCTGATGACAGGTTTCTAGTATGTCCTTTAATAGGAACTCTGTCATCATTCTTAGACACTGAAGGAGATACAGCCGTGGACTTTAACGGAGCTGTAAGAAAAAATTAGTAAAATCTGGGTAATATCCATTATTTGTATAAAAGTCTAATGTGATCAAGTTAGTCAGTTCTGGGTTACAATTAAGAGGAATATACCTCTTAACTGAACTAGAGGCCCACCTGATTTTGTATCTCTCAACTAATTAACATTTTAGTATTCATTAATAATTTACGGACAGTTTTTTTTTACACAATCAGGCTTGTGGTTTTTGAAAGTTTCACTATTAGGTCATTATAAAGTTTCACTATTAGGTCATTATAAAGTTTCACTATTAGGTCATTATAAAGTTTCACTATTAGGTCATTATAAAGTTTCACTATTAGGTCATTATAAAGTTTCACTATTAGGTCATTATAAAGTTTCACTATTAGGTCATTATAAAGTTTCACTATTAGGTCATTATAAAGTTTCACTATTAGGTCATTATAAAGTTTCACTATTAGGTCATCATAAAGTTTCACTATTAGGTCATCATAAAGTTTCACTATTAGGTCATCATAAAGTTTCACTATTAGGTCATCATAAAGTTTCACTATTAGGTCATCATAAAGTTTCACTATTAGGTCATCATAAAGTTTCACTATTAGGTCATCATAAAGTTTCACTATTAGGTCATCATAAAGTTTCACTATTAGGTCATCATAAAGTTTCACTATTAGGTCATCATAAAGTTTCACTATTAGGTCATCATAAAGTTTCACTATTAGGTCATCATAAAGTTTCACTATTAGGTCATCATAAAGTTTCACTATTAGGTCATCATAAAGTTTCACTATTAGGTCATCATAAAGTTTCACTATTAGGTCATCATAAAGTTTCACTATTAGGTCATCATAAAGTTTCACTATTAGGTCATCATAAAGTTTCACTATTAGGTCATCATAAAGTTTCACTATTAGGTCATCATAAAGTTTCACTATTAGGTCATTATAAAGTTTCACTATTAGGTCATTATAAAGTTTCACTATTAGGTCATCATAAAGTTTCACTATTAGGTCATCATAAAGTTTCACTATTAGGTCATCATAAAGTTTCACTATTAGGTCATCATAAAGTTTCACTATTAGGTCATCATAAAGTTTCACTATTAGGTCATCATAAAGTTTCACTATTAGGTCATCATAAAGTTTCACTATTAGGTCATTATAAAGTTTCACTATTAGGTCATTATAAAGTTTCACTATTAGGTCATTATAAAGTTTCACTATTAGGTCATTATAAAGTTTCACTATTAGGTCATTATAAAGTTTCACTATTAGGTCATTATAAAGTTTCACTATTAGGTCATTATAAAGTTTCACTATTAGGTCATTATAAAGTTTCACTATTAGGTCATTATAAAGTTTCACTATTAGGTCATTATAAAGTTTCACTATTAGGTCATTATAAAGTTTCACTATTAGGTCATTATAAAGTTTCACTATTAGGTCATTATAAAGTTTCACTATTAGGTCATTATAAAGTTTCACTATTAGGTCATTATAAAGTTTCACTATTAGGTCATCATAAAGTTTCACTATTAGGTCATCATAAAGTTTCACTATTAGGTCATCATAAAGTTTCACTATTAGGTCATCATAAAGTTTCACTATTAGGTCATCATAAAGTTTCACTATTAGGTCATCATAAAGTTTCACTATTAGGTCATCATAAAGTTTCACTATTAGGTCATCATAAAGTTTCACTATTAGGTCATCATAAAGTTTCACTATTAGGTCATCATAAAGTTTCACTATTAGGTCATCATAAAGTTTCACTATTAGGTCATCATAAAGTTTCACTATTAGGTCATCATAAAGTTTCACTATTAGGTCATCATAAAGTTTCACTATTAGGTCATCATAAAGTTTCACTATTAGGTCATCATAAAGTTTCACTATTAGGTCATCATAAAGTTTCACTATTAGGTCATCATAAAGTTTCACTATTAGGTCATCATAAAGTTTCACTATTAGGTCATCATAAAGTTTCACTATTAGGTCATCATAAAGTTTCACTATTAGGTCATCATAAAGTTTCACTATTAGGTCATCATAAAGTTTCACTATTAGGTCATCATAAAGTTTCACTATTAGGTCATCATAAAGTTTCACTATTAGGTCATCATAAAGTTTCACTATTAGGTCATCATAAAGTTTCACTATTAGGTCATCATAAAGTTTCACTATTAGGTCATCATAAAGTTTCACTATTAGGTCATCATAAAGTTTCACTATTAGGTCATCATAAAGTTTCACTATTAGGTCATCATAAAGTTTCACTATTAGGTCATCATAAAGTTTCACTATTAGGTCATCATAAAGTTTCACTATTAGGTCATCATAAAGTTTCACTATTAGGTCATCATAAAGTTTCACTATTAGGTCATCATAAAGTTTCACTATTAGGTCATCATAAAGTTTCACTATTAGGTCATCATAAAGTTTCACTATTAGGTCATCATAAAGTTTCACTATTAGGTCATCATAAAGTTTCACTATTAGGTCATTATAAAGTTTCACTATTAGGTCATTATAAAGTTTCACTATTAGGTCATTATAAAGTTTCACTATTAGGTCATTATAAAGTTTCACTATTAGGTCATTATAAAGTTTCACTATTAGGTCATTATAAAGTTTCACTATTAGGTCATTATAAAGTTTCACTATTAGGTCATTATAAAGTTTCACTATTAGGTCATTATAAAGTTTCACTATTAGGTCATTATAAAGTTTCACTATTAGGTCATTATAAAGTTTCACTATTAGGTCATTATAAAGTTTCACTATTAGGTCATTATAAAGTTTCACTATTAGGTCATTATAAAGTTTCACTATTAGGTCATTATAAAGTTTCACTATTAGGTCATTATAAAGTTTCACTATTAGGTCATTATAAAGTTTCACTATTAGGTCATTATAAAGTTTCACTATTAGGTCATTATAAAGTTTCACTATTAGGTCATTATAAAGTTTCACTATTAGGTCATTATAAAGTTTCACTATTAGGTCATTATAAAGTTTCACTATTAGGTCATTATAAAGTTTCACTATTAGGTCATTATAAAGTTTCACTATTAGGTCATTATAAAGTTTCACTATTAGGTCATTATAAAGTTTCACTATTAGGTCATTATAAAGTTTCACTATTAGGTCATTATAAAGTTTCACTATTAGGTCATTATAAAGTTTCACTATTAGGTCATTATAAAGTTTCACTATTAGGTCATTATAAAGTTTCACTATTAGGTCATTATAAAGTTTTTCTGCAGTGTTGGCTTTTCTCTTATATCTAGATATGGTCGACATTTAAAAACTAGAAACTTTGTCAAGGATCATCTTAATTTCTGATTCACATTAAAAATGACAACCTTGGTAGGTACCATTCAATGATCCATAATGAACAGTTTGAGTTCATTCAAGTTTGCAGTTTCTAAGAAAATGCTTTATTTATTTTCCCATAGGGTCCTATGTTAAACTAAGTACTGTGGTGGCAGTCATCTTGGATTTCTGATGGGCATAAAAACTACATACTTGTAAAGAGCAAATCAAATTACTGGCTCTGAGGGTATGTTGAAAACTGTATCCGCACGAAAATCACAAATCCTGATAAGGTCCACCAAATGAAAAATCTTGTAAAGTTTGTTTCCACTTAATTAAGTAGTTTCAGAGCAAAATGTGTTAACATACGATGCATGACACATGGTCAAGTGAGCTAAGATGGCAGGTAAAATATAAATTTCTTACATCTAAATGGTTCTCCTTCCGATACGTAATATAGATCTTCATCTCTAAAATATAACACAAAACAAAATTATAATGGCACAATATTTAAGGCTCTAAGAGGGTACTTTCCGACCTGCAACAATTCAAGGTATATAACACATCTATTCCACAAATGATCTGTTAGCCATCTTAACACTAACATAAAAGTGATCTTAAGAGAAATTTCTTAGCTTTTACTTTTGTGATAGCATTTTTTCATTAATAGACCTTTAATAAGAAAGTTAAAGTTTGTCATTCCCTCTATAGTATTTGATCACAGCAAGTCATTAAACAACAAATAATGTTTTCCTTCTCTCACTCTATGTATGGTAGTTGGATTTATAACTACATGTGCAATCAGTGCCTATCACCACTAAAGTTGTGTGTTCGAATCACGTTCATGGCAAGGTGTACTTAATACAACATTATGTGATCAAGTTTGTCAGTGACTTGCGACAGGTCGGTGATTTTCTCTGGGAACTCCGGTTTCCTCCACCAATAAAACTTACCGCCACGATAAATAACTGAAATATTGTTGAAAGTGGCATTAAACACCATAAACTTAAAAACCTTCTCTCACTCCTTTTGCTTCAATAATAATTTACAACCTTACTCATTTATATTTCCAGTGACTTTTTTATGTGTTATCAAGAGGTTGTGACTTTAAAACGTTGAAGTTTTGTTTTAGTCGTATTAAAATACAGTCAAAAGAAATTGCAGTATAGAAATATTTTTTTACAAACTAGGCTAGACGAGATGAAAACCACTCGTATCCATACACTGTCTGCAATACTCGTTAAATAAATAAAGAATTAAATTAAACTAGACTGGATGAAAACAAACCAACATAGACAATACCATACTATTATTTGTTTTTCAAGATACATAAATATGCTAACTTGATAAGATCTATATCATCTAATATAGCTCCTATAGGGTTGTACAGGATTTTGGCATTCACTTCAAGCTTCTTTCCAGCTTCAACAAGAACATTTTCTAATGTTGTAGTGTCCAAAACTGCTACCATCTGAAAATAGAGGGAAGTTCTACTGAATATTTATAAACTATCATACTATCTTCAACAATAATTTTATTGGTTGATTGGTTTATGGTGTTTAACGCCACTTTCAACAATATTTCAGTTATATCATGATAGTTAGTTTTATTGGTGGAGGAAACTGGAGTACCCGGAGAAAACCACTGACCTGTCGCAAGTCACTGTCAAACTTTATCACATTATGTTGTATCGAGTACATCTTGCCATGAACAGGGTTCGAACTCACAATTTTAGTGGTGATAGGGACTGATTGCACAGGTAGTTGTAAATCAAACTATCATATGATCACAACCATGACAACCCCATAATTTTTATGAGACGAAGACCACTTTTCCTAATAGTATTCATCACATAATGTAAATGAAACTGACCAATCAATGATTAGCATTTGTGATATGAAATTTTTTTCAGAGATGAAGCAAAACTTAATCCTGTGGATTCTACATATATATATACTTCAATGCTAATTTATTTTTATATCTAACAACAGAAGTTATATATACAATGTAGTAATAAAATTCACCTCTGTCTGTAAACACTAAATTTAAATTTTTCATTGAAAAAGAGGTAAAATCCTGAGAATACCTGCTGCTTCACCTTCTTTGGTTATCAAATGCCAGGGTGCCTGAATAAGAGAACTGATATGTGATCCAGTAGATGTGCAGAAAAGGAGGAAACAGTGTATATGTAGCTAAATTTTGTCCTTCTAAAACCTGTATTAGATCCTTTTTTTCTTTAAATATTTCGTTCTAAATACAATTACATTAAAATGATTCTTGTTTCAGATCTGAGTTTTGAAATATCTTGCAGAAATGTAGAGAGTTGGCCATGGACATGCTACATGTGTGTTCCTGTGAGAATTATTCATATTTGTTTGGATGTAATGCTTGACTTTATAAAGTGGCACCTCTAACATGTCTTACATACAAATATGTGATTTGTTTGAAATCTTGAAACCAACCTTTCCATCAATTGGACATCCATTCCGGAACAATGTAATTCTTTTCATTTCAGTTGTTGTTTGTCATCATAAAGTTCATTCTGTTACCATAGCTATGAACTGTAAACTATAATTCACTAATACTGGAATGAAAAGCAAAACTGATTGTAAAGATTTATGCAGTTTGTCTATCACTCACTTGTCAGGTCCCAATAGTCTTTACATAGCATACTGGTAAATATATTGTAGAAAATGTATATATCATGGTATCACCGGTTTTTGAAGATCTAACACACAAATATTAAAATCTCAATTAAGCGAACAGAATCTATGCTTACAGTACAGCTGACAACATACACTGATAAATGCCGAGCATTTAAAAGGCTCAGCATTCAATGCTGAGGTTTTATTGGGGGTCGTAAATCATGAGCTGATGATCAGTTTTATTACCCTCACCTGTACAGATGGTCAGCAATTGAATAAACAATATGATCATAATGATTTCCAGGTAGATGTACCTGATTCAATGCTCAGGTAAAATTTACCTGAGCATGTATGTGTGATTTGTTACACTTGTAACTTTTTATTTAGTGGAAATATTTACATAATAAATTTTCTATTTTACAATGTAGTAATGTTTTGATAATTCTAAAATTGAATTAAAATTTCTTTGTTTTTCAATTGATTTGTTTTGTTAAAATTTCAATTATTATCTGTATTTAAAAATTTAAAAGTAAATTATTTGAAAATATTTACATGTATACAATAGATGTGTATCTATTCTTTTTTTTAACCATTTGTTTGTTGTCTTTTTTTTTTTATTTGTGTTTCTACCAGGGTTTTATAATTCCCTGTTTGTACTAACAAAAACAGTAAATTATTTAAAAAAAAGTTTAATTCAAAATTCATGAATATTTATGAAAAAGAAATTTATAGTAATTTAATTTTAACCATTGACCATTTCACATTTTATAAAAAAAAATATATGTATTTAATTTAGGAATCTAGTTGAATAAGTGTGTGTGTGTGTGTTTTTCTTCTTCATTAGCCTAGACAGTATGTCTCTTTAAGGTCAATTTACGACATGAGAGTGAATAAGTGGCAAATTACAAGTGTCCATAAATCCTTCATTGATTGAGATTTTCTATGTTTACCATATCTGTGACTGTGTGTTAATATACAAAAAATATTTAATTTGTCATTTTTTAATATTGGAAAGAATCAACTGGCATATTTTGTTTAATGCTTAGAATGTATGTTTAACAAAATAAGAATAAAAATGTGAAATTTTTTTTTTCTCAAGAAATGTCCTGAATAACAAAAAGAAAAGAAATTAATATTACCTTGGATAAAATGGTTAAAAAAATCGAAAAAATCGAAACATAGTAACAAGTGTATTTTTGAAATTGGATTACATTTATTTGATTTAAAGGGATATTGTCTACCAGCTGCGTAATTTTTTCATACCCAAAATTATTGTCGATTTCCGTACTGACCTTCATAAAATGAAGATTAACACCGAGTTATGTTGCAAAAGATACGATTTATTGACAAAAAAGACCCAAAAAAGAATTATTGTCCGGATGACAATATTCAAATCTATTCATATGGCCTTCTATGCGAACACGTCTTGAGCATGCGCACTGTTTAGAAACAATAAACAACATGTGGTTCTTGGGCAAAAGAGAAACTGTCAACGCGTGGAAGAAAGCGGACTTTGACGGATTCAGAGATAAAGAGGAATAGAAGTGAGGTATCTTCCAAATGCAGGATATATGTAGGGGATCAGTTGGACCGTTGCCGTTGGATGGAGCGAACTCAAGGAAGTGCTTGATTATTGTTGATAGGTAAGCCGAGCATGTTGCCTTCTTTTCTCAATCGTTTTTCATATTTTATGAATTTATGATGATGCCTATGATCATTTTCGGTAGATATTCATCAATATATGTAATTTTGCACCTGGCAACAGCAAATTATTGTCAATGAGTAGCATAAAACGGCCGTATTTGCGAGGTAAACAAACACAAATTTTAAGAGGCCAGCAAAGGGGAAATGGGAGTGCAAAAATGATATCAATGACAATGCAGTTTATTATTATCAATTTAAAAAGAAATATCGAATCAATTCATTTTTAATGCAAGAATTAAAACTGTACATGGCTTAATGAAAACCCTATAAAGTTCTTTTTATTCAAGCAAATTTATTTCTTTGATATACAACATATAATTAGGCTTTTAATTTTATCAAATTTCAACAACTTGGACAAGAAACTTAGTGTTGGGAACCAAAAGTATATACCTTACTTTCTGCGAATTATCACTATAATGGAAAATCAGTATGTATTTTTCAAATAAAAGCTTTCTATTTAAAGAAGCTTCATTTCAATTGCACTTTTAGTTTGGATCCTGTAAGTATAATATATAATTATAAACAAGGTTTTGAAGAAATGATATGAATATCAATTGAAATTTTCAAGTTTCAGAACTTTTTTTATATATGACTACAAAATTTTACTGAATATTTCAGAAATGTCCTAAAATGCATATTTTAGACCATGGCTAAATGAAAATCATTTTAATTCCTTTATGCAAACAAGTTCATATCTTGGGTACTAGAAATACATTACATAAATAAGGTTAAAAGTACTTTCAACAAGTTTGAACATAACACTTTGTTATGGGAGCCAAAATTATATCTTCCTGTCTGTGAATTATTACCATAGTGGAAAATCCGTATGTATCTTTTATATAAAAAGCTTTCCATTTAAATAAGTGTCATTTCAGTACCATTTTTGGTTTGGATCCTGTAAGTATGATACATAAACAAGGTTTTTAAAAAATAATATGAAGATCCATAGAAATTTGCAAGTTTCAGAAACTTTTCTACATATGTGACTAAAATTTTACTGAAATGTCCTGAACTGCATATTTTAGACTATGACTAAATGAAAATCGTTTTCAATTTCCTTATGCAAACCAAGTTTATTTCTTGACTATTCTAAAAACATTACATTAACTAGTTTTTTACTACATTTCAACAATTTTGGACATAATTTTTAGTTCAGGGAGCCAAAATTATACTTTACTATCTTAGAATTATCAACATAGACATGATAGAGGGAAATCAATATGTATTTTTCATATAAAGGCTTTCTATTTAAAGAATTGTCATTTGAACTGCTTTTTATCCCCTCGCCAACGAAGTTGCGAAGGGATATAGTAACGCTACCGTCCGTCCGTCACATCCTTGTGAACACTCTAGAATCAACATCCTTCAATGGATTTTGACCAAACATGGTACATACTTAGTCCTTAAGAGAATTTGAAACCCTATTGATTTTCAAGGTCAAAGGTCAAGGTCACAGGGTAAAATTTTTACCGCGTAACATCCTTGTGAACACTAGAATCAACATCCTTCAATGGATTTTTGACAAAACTTGGTACATACTTAGTCCTTAAGATAGCCGAAACCCTATTGATTTTCAAGGTCATAGCCTTATAGGTCAAAGGTCAAGATAACTGGGTAAAAATTTTACTGCGTAACATCCTTGTGAACACTCTAGAATCAACATCCTTCAATGGATTTTGACCAAGCTTGGTACATACTTAGTCCTTAAGAGAATCTGGAACCCTATTGATTTTCAAAGTCAAAGGTCAAGGTCACCAGGTCAAATTTTTAGGCGAGGGGATACGCCACGCTTTGCCCTTGTTTAGTTTGGATCTTGTAAGTATGATTAATAAACAAGATTTTTAAGAAATAATGTGAAGATCCATAGCAATTTGCATGTTTCACAGTGTGTGAATTTAACAGTAGACCGATGGCCCATGTCTGTGTTAAAATCATGCAGGTTTTTGTAAAATTATCTAAATTTTTTAGGCAAATTACTACTAAAACTGGTAATTTCAGACAAATGTGATTTTGTAGTGATTGATATTTGTACTTTTGATTTAGATATTCTGACCAAGGTAATTCTAGAGTAGAAGAAATGAGCAGCCATCACATTTCAACGAAACGGATGAAACTGGAGAAATCGAGTTCATTTGTGAACCCATTTGAGTATGTTCATTTTGTTAAAGATTAGACATACATGTATTCTACATTATGTTTATAGGTAACATTGTCAATATTGTTCAACACAGTCACTTGTATAACAGTTTCCTATTAATTATTGTGGCTTGCATAGTGATACTACTAGTAGCTATATTATATAGGGATCATGTTGGCTTCTGCGTCATCGTTACATTTTCATCAATCCACAAGCTGAAATGGCCAGTCCCCCTTAGCTACTTACGGGAATGAAACCAAACTGGGACAGAATTGACGCACGTCTGGTGCACCAAATTTTTTCCTGGAACTTTGATGTAATTTTGTCTCTTTATATTGTGTTGTGTAGATGTGTGCTGCATAGATGTATAAAGATTTAATATTATTTTGAAAAGCTTTTTCGTTATACAGCTGCACATCGGAACCATATAGCAAAATTTGTTTCGATATTATACACATACACTGTAATAAACAATTATTTTTTATTCTTACAGTCTCTCAATAGATATTACTGAAGAGGGCAGTGATGTTGGTGATGATTCTGACGATGGAGATTTTGAACCTAGCCTCAACTTCACTCTAAGGTTTGTCATGTTAATTTCATGTTTCAGTTGTAACTTACATACTTGAAATTTTGTCCTAATAACAGAACCATGAATGATCATATGTCATAGGAGCTTTATTATACCCCCGCTCCACTGGAAAGGGGGAGGTATACTGTTTTACCTCTGTCCGTCCGTTTGTCCCAAGATGTTCATAACATTTTTCTCAGTAATTATTTATGGCAGCAATCTGATATTTGATCATAGGCTTCAGAAGGGTCAATCGAAAGTCGCAAACCTGCTGCGTTGTCCATGGTCAAGTCTGGTAGAAGTCCCATCCGATGAAGGGAAAGACATCAACAACAAATGAAGATCAGGTCTGATTTGGGTAACAGACACCCTGTAACCATTGATCAGCTCGTGATGCCTGCCATAGAACTTCTTGAGGGATGACCACAACCTAAAATCTGTCTACAAATCACTCAAATCCTTCATAAAGTGGACTTGTAATGATATGTTTAGTTGCTCATTCACTATACATTCGAGATATTCATCTTGAATTGAAAGTTAGGGCTCCATAGATCATAATCTCTATTGTTTTATTCTTGTGAATTACATTGTATGTATTTTTCTACTTCAGGTGGCAGAGAAGTTACAACAAAAAGACAGCTAGATGGTCTGTGCAGCCTGTTAAAGCTGACAAGTCATATTCCTATGTTCCAAGACTATTAAGGGTCATCATTTGTATGAGACTGCAAGATAATGAAGGAATGAATTAACGTGTGCAGTTGGAAGTAGATGATCCCAGAAGAATCTCGGTCCATCTTGCACCAATTCCACAACCTCCAACTCGGGATGATATTGTAGCATCTCAGAAATCCAGATTTGAAGACCAAGACAAAACAATTGACTATATTGTCGCATAAAATAAATTTAGATTGTCACTCTTTGTTTTACCTGGTCTGACAGAAGTTCTGCACATTTAGAGCAGAAAATTACCCAAGTCAGGATAATGGGCATTACAAATTGTCCAATGCACAATAATGATAGTACTCAGTGTGTTGGTCTAGTTAGTACAAACCAGGACAACTTTTTAGGACCTCACAAGAAACATTTCTGCCAAGTTTGGTTAAATTCTGTTCGGCTGTTCTCAAGAAGAAGATGAAAATGTTGTTTCCCATAGGGTTTCAATGTAAACTTTGACCTCCGCTGGTGGCTATTTTGAATTTTCAAATGGCGCAAACAGTAACAACACATGTTAAAGACATTCATAGGAACATATATACCAGATTTCAATTCAATCCCTTCAGCGGTTCTTGAGAAGAAGTTTCTTGAAAATCGACCAATCAGAATTTTCAAAGTCACATGGTGGCCATGTTTTTTGACGAATCTGCACAAAAGTAACAACTCTTGTGTAGGACCTCATAGAAAACATCTCTGCCAAGTTTGGTTTTGAATTATATAAAAGACTGTCAGTCCATTTTAGAAGAAGTTGTCAGTGCTGATAGAACAAAAAATAATAATAAGATGGCAAAACTTTCAAATTAAATTTATAATTCCAACTGACCAACTTGTGAAATTAACAACTCATTAGGGTTGATTTATTTTTTATTTTTGGTGTTTTAACGCCACTTTCAGCAATATTTCAGCTATATCATGGCGACCAGTTTTAGTGGTGGAGGAAACCAGAGTACCCAGACAACCACCGACCATAGGGAAGCAAGTGGTAAACTTTATCATTAGGGTATATGGGATAAAATACAAAATATTTCATGAACAAGTTTTAATTAAATCGTCTAGGAATGAAACCCTTGTATTGTCCATATAGATCAGGATATTTGTCCCTAATTTTCCAAGTACAACAGCTTGGGATCACACGTCTGACCCCAGCTCCAAGTCGGCCATGTGCCCAAATGGTATACTGGCGGTAGGCTGCATACCTATTGGATCTGTTGTAATCCTCGTCATGGGGCATTACTACAAGTTCCTCTCGAAACATTCTAGCAACCCCCAACACTTCCTCATCAAGGACAATCCGATCAAAGTCCTGTAATAAAGACAAGAGATTTAATAAAAACAGAGTAAAGACAGATGGTTCTACATTCATCTAGAAAAATGAGCTTTATTTAAAAAAGAAATATAATTCATTATAAGTGAAATAGTTTGCACAAATTCAGTTTAGAGAAATAAAAAAGTCTTATTTTGGAAGGAAAGATTTTCTCGTGGGACTTTCTTATGACCACAGTTTTATTTCCTTTTTTTGTTGGTATATGGGAGAACCATTTTGGTCTTGCAAATTTTTTTTTATCAATTTACCCCTCAAGCTATTTAATTTTATGGTTTTTTTCCTAAAAATTATTTTGATTCTGAATCTTGAAGAAAAAAATTTGGCTGGACAGGAGAAAAAAATATATTCCGACTTGACATTTTCACAGTATAATCATATACTTGCCATTTTCACAGTATAATCGTATACAAAATTTTGAAGAAAAAAAAATTATTCAAGCACTTCGCCAATCCAATTAAAATTAGATCTACGCACTTGCTCCCTATTTTAGATCTAATTATACCCCCGCTCCCCGAAGGGGAAGGGGGTATACTGTTTTACCTCTGTCCGTCCGTCCTTCCAAACTTGCCGACTTAGTTGGTTTTTATCCACATTGAACATATATGCACATTTTTCTCAACAACTATTGATGGCAGAAATCTGGTATTTCGTCACAAGCTTCAAATAGGTACCCCATATCATGGGAAGTGGCAGGGGTATCATAAGTGAGAATTAGATCACAGTTTACCTTGTTTTAATTAGATTGGCACTTCGCCGGAAAATAAGAAAATATGATTTCTGTGGCGTCTGAAAAAAACATTTCTACGTGACATAGCCCCCTTCAAGGTAAATGGTCAGTCCCATATTAGTTTGCAGCAACTGTCTTGTGGAACTAGAAGTAAGGTCTCTTTTGTTTCTAATCCAGCCCAAATTTCTCTGAAACATTCCAGTCAATTAACAAATAAAACAACACTGGCTACGTCATTCGTTTTCATCAGACATGTATTTCACTGTGTTCTACATGTATGTCTCCGTTTTCATATTGTCGGTAAACTGGCTAAAATAAATTAATTTAACACGTGTATCAAAATCTCGGGGAACAACTTCATAACTTATAAGAAGAAAAAAACTAATTTAGTTATTTTTAACGCCGGCAAAAATTTCCGATCGAAAATACGTAGTTGAGCTTGTCCCCATAGGGTGCCTCCTGGCATGTTTTCAATGGTTATCGTGGAAATATCGGCTGAATCTGTTAAGGCATGTAGTTTTCATCAAAGAAAATCTATTCCTGATACAGAAATTATTTATTCTACGTCTTTTAGATACAATCGGTTCGCAAATAGCTTTTTTCCTCAACTTTTATAGAAACTTACCTCAATATCCATGCTGCAGCATCCTGCTGCGTAATTTTACTGACATAAAAATACTGACATTTTACTGACATAAAAATAGATAAATAAATAGAGTTGGCCTCGCCCAGGTGAGTGCATAATTAATTAGCTTCCGGTAACGATGGTCAGCTTTTTTAGTCGGAAAAAACAACGTTTCGGAGCGTATTCATCAATAATTCGGTGTTTAATCTTCATTTTATGAAGGTCAGTACGGAAATCGACAATAATTTTGGGTATGAAAAAATTACGCAGCTGGTAGACAATATCCCTTTAAATTGATAAAGCAAATAAAATATGTTATTCCTCTGCAATAACAGATAAAATTAATTACAAAATAAAAAATATTAAAATTTTAAATACATGTATCATAAAAGAACATTTTTGTCAAAGTTGAAAAAAAACTTTTAAATACATGACTAACATGTACACACATGCACATTACATAGAAAGAAAATTCTTAAAATGTTAAATCTAATCTTAATTAATTAATCTATTGATTAAAATAGCATCACAATTAATCTTGTTCTTCTTTGCCATATTTTCAGTTAAAAATTCTTATATATCCAACACAAAATTATGATTTCATTTCAATTATTTGTTTAAATTGTTAGCTGATGCTAATATCACAAAATATTAAATTTTGAAAATATTATTTTATTACCAAATTTTCAAGGTACAGTTAAATGTATTAAAGTCCTTTTTCTACACATCAAAATCACTGAAATCCAACCTTACAAGTTGTTTCGGCCTTATGACAGATTCGGCCGTAGTTGATTCGGCCTTAGTTGATGCGGCCTTACTCAAATCCGGCCTTATATAAAATTGATGTTCCGGCCTTATCATATATTTATGCGGCCTATGGCAAATCCAGCCTTATATCAAATGGAAAAGAATAATTAAAATATAAAAGTTCTATTTAAATTTAAAATATTATTTAAATATTCATGGATATGATGAATAAAATATTGGAACTTGTAGTGTTTTCACAAGATTTACTCGTAACTCAATATGAAAAGCCATAATAAATCGTTATTATTTTAACAATTTTTTAATTAGTAATTTTTGGTAATAATGATGGAAATCATTTCCATTGAAGTTGATGATTAGAAAAACAATTCAGGTTGATATACCAAGCTGTCAACAAGCGAAATTCCTTAGATGTTCTCTTGCAATTAATTATCATTTGTTTAATAGTCGTATAATTGCACTGGCAGTATGATTATAAGGGCTACCAAAAAGTAAAAGGAAGCCATACTATAAATTACTCAAAAAGTACTCCAATTCTTTTGATGAAACCGCACTAATATATGCATATTTTGGTGATGGTCCTACTATTTTCAAAACTATCAACTATGTCGCTTCCTTGTATTGTGTGTGAGCAGAACGTCCGTCCAAAGCAGCATGCTTTAGAGTGTGACAGTTGTTTCCAGTGGCAACACAGACTATGTAATAGTAGGACCATCACTTAATTATTTACTCAAATCATCACAATGTGTCGTTTTATTGTATGTATCATATATATCCATAGATACACATCATTCTTAACTGAGGCCGCATTAATTAACCAAGGCCGTATCAACTAAGGCCGGATTTGTTTAAGGCCGGATTTGCATAAGGCCGAATAGTTTTCAGGCCGGATCAACTCGAAAGCAAATCCAAATATGCCCATTTCCTGTTATGTAACACAAACAGGTGTATATATTTACCTGTAGATCACCTGTGAAATCAACAAGACACTACTGACCAGGTATTTTATGGCCCTGTTTATTACCTTGGGGTTAATTAGCAGACCATCAGCAAAAATGCTGAGCCTGGCTCAGCATGCAGATTATGCTCAGCATTTATCAGTATGCTGTCAGCTGTACTGTACCATATACAACGTGAAAAACTGACCCAAGCATTTTCTTTCCGTGTCAAAATGGTGGTATGAAAAACAATTTGTGAATTTTATCAAGCATGTGTACTACCTCATCAGTTTTCGATGGTCAAGATTCAAGGTAAATAAAATAGGAACTCATGTTTCTCAGCGGGTATGGCATCGAGGTACATAATTATCACATGCATGGCAGATGATGAAACCAAATAAAAAGTCTGAAACAGTGTGTTTCCTAAATCATTGAAGTACAGGTACCGTTATGTGTTAAGGCTAAGGAAAGATGGAATTATGAAAAGGAAGCTTTCGAAATGAAATAATAGATAAACCCCTAAAATAGACCTTTACATTGTAAGATCTAAATCATGCCATTATAAGATCAAACTTCTTGAGATTGTACTATTATTGCAGGATCACATGATTGATTGGTTGGTGTTTAACATCTAGCGAGCAATTTTGGATCACAACATAACTTCTGACATATGAATGGATCATATGAACACCAAATTTTATCTGATGAACGAACCGTAAAAACGAGTGAGCTTTGAAAGAGTGATGTTAATTACGATATACTATACATCTTTTACAGGTAGGCAATTATATTTAAGTCGGCACATATATTAACAAATAACATGAGCTAAATGAAGCTCTTAAAACAGACTATAGAAATAGAAATAGAAATAAGTTTATTAACCAAATCAGGGCCCCAGGAGGGCATATACAAATAACAATTATGATTGATACACAACAACAATACATCAAACTAAATATTCACGGTGAAATATCAATAAATGTGGTGCAGGCACACTCGGGCAGGAAATGAGATATATGCACATAAACATACCTACACTTACTCACATATATATGAGGGGGGGGGGGGGGGGGGGGGGATGTGGAAGGAAAGGGGAGAGACACACAACATGTAATATTGTTTGGAACATGGAAAGGGATCAGAGCTTTTGGATAACCAGTAGTCCGAGATTCCTCTGTCGTTTAACGGCATTGATAATCTTGCTGTAGCCGTTCAACGGGCTGAACAATCTGTTTCAGCCAATAAAAAAGCCCGTTAGAACTCTCTCAATTTTCACGTCTATGGCGTTTGTCAAGGATGCAAATGGGATTTCTTTCAAAAACAGACTTAAAGGACATATAAATTTGCGTAAGGTAAGAAATTTTATCATAATTTGAATGGATGAAAGTATTTAGCTAGTCAAAATGACTCGTTTACGCATAGGAAAGTCTGTACACAGATGGGAAGTGGTCATCCCAGCGTTTGTACGACTTCGGATTTTCACGCCGCTTTGTTTTGGTTCGTGTATGATACCTCAGCAGTTCGGAGGCCTACACTAACAATTGGGGTCTCTTTGGAAAGGAAAATTACTTGACTTTCGACTGGTGGAAACATTTTTTGAAAATATTAAGGCGTTCCGAAGTTACGATAAATTTAACACGACGACTTAAAAAAATGGAAGCATGCGAGTTCGGCCCCTTGTAGTATTATATAGTTTTTTTTTTTTGTTTTTTTTTTTTTTTTAACGGACGCACCTAGCCCCTGTGATTAATATGGGTAGAAAATGTTAAATAACATACGATACATACAGTATAGTAGAAAATTCTTAACTGGAGAACGCTTGACTATTTTGTCGAGGGAAATTCATGAATCGCATATGAGGAAATCCTATATATATAGCTACTTTTTCGTGTTTATATTTAGATCTATTTATCATTAATTAGCACAACATCGCTTACGATCATGACAAGTTGGCTATATTTACGAATGAAGAGCCCAAGGATTTAATTCATAATCTGATTATTATCGTTTGTAAATATGTTACTACCACTGCTGTTAATGTCGGTTAAAAGCTCAACAGAGCTTATGTTGTATGTTGTTTTAACCATGCCGACTCTAAATAAAGCTTATTTATTATTTATTTATTTATTTATTTATTAATGGACAATGGGGCGTAGTAACTATTGTTTTGTCAGTTCCTAACTTGAATAATACTGCGCCCTCTATCGGCACTTTCGCTGGACTAGCGGGAGAGTAATATAACGACTGGATTATTCGGGTTAGTCAGTTGCCGCTTACGTGATTAAAAATAGAAAAACAAATACGACGATCCCGACCATGTATATATATATAACCATCATCAAAATAATTACAAGCAAAAACAACAAGGACCACGATTTGTCAGTTTTGGAGATAATATTCGGGTAGGATATTGACCGTTCATATTGCATGTTGTTTTTCTTAAACACGCACTGCTATTCCCCGCTTTGATAATTTGAAGCTACATTTTTTGTATCGAAGGTACAGTTGAAGTGTTGGTTTCATTTACCTTATAGTCTACATCTACATCTACGTAATACTGCCTTTTGCAGACGCGTGTCAGGGACTTCTGTTAAAAAATAATAATAGAAAGGATAAGAATTGAGGTGAAGAGGTTAAAAAAGAGCTAAAGATGGGTGCAGTGCATACAAGCGTGGTAAAAACAATAATATTAAATAACCATATATAAATTTAAACTCATAGAACGTCAATTATAACTAGAAATGCCATTGCAAAGCAATAGTGGACGTCAACCCACCCCATTATTTGGTACCTCTGTTTCCATGGTAACGGCAGACATCTTGATTTTTTTCAACCCGTCAAAAGCTTCCACAAACTAACTGCAGCCATTTTGAAACTTAATATCTCTGTTTGCAAATCTGCATGTGACAAGAAACATTACTGTAAAGTTTCTTGAAGTTTGGAATAAATTTAACAATTTTTGCACTTTGGTTACCATGGCAACGTCCACCATTTTGAATTTTATCAACACGCCAAAAGCTTCCACACACTACAGTGAATATTCCTACGATGTTTCATGAAGTTTGATGAAAGAAATAATAAAAAAAAAATCCCCCCTTTTTTATTTCCATGGCAACTGCGGCAAAGTTTGTCCTACCGATTCCAATTTTTTTTTGGCTTATCCCGTTCTACTAGATGTGGATGTGACAGGAAACATTACTGCAAAAATTTGTTAAGTTTGGAGTGAATTTGACATTTTTTGCACCTTGGTTACCATGGCAACGGCCGCCATTTTGATTTTTTTCGGCCCTCCGAAAGCTGCCACACACTACGGTGGATATTCTTACAAAGTTTCATGAAGTTTGATGAAAGGAATCAAAAAAAAATTTAATCCCCCCTTTTTTGTTTCCATGGTAACTGCGGCAAAGTTTGTCCAACCGATTCCGATTTCTTCGACGAAGTCGTATACGATCGCTTTTGACCTACTTTTGTTATGGATGCTGTTGCCTAGCAATTTTAAAGATGAAAATATTTTCGAACTTTTTGATTGGGGAATAATACAAATTTGGTAAAGAGTTCGGAGGACGGAGTTAAAATACTTGCAGTGATTTTCCGACTGTGTTTTTAATTGGGCCGAATATCGGCCCCAATGTGAAAAAAGTTTTTTCCCCAATTTAATAGCGGGGGGGGGGGGGAATTCCCAATAGCGTGGTGATAAAATTATTCGTAAAAACTGGTAATGGATCGCTTGATTTGTTTACTGGACTGCGATAAAACTTCAGAAAAACGAAAGCGGAAATCTGTAGTATTTGGAATAAATGTTTATTTAAATAAATCTAATATAAAATTTTAATTAAAAAATAGTAAATATGTCATGTGATTTACTTTGCTTGATATTTTGTCAATTCATTGGAAATTAAAAACGGAAAACAGTTGATGAAGCGGAACGCGAATTATTGTTTTAAAGTTAAAAATAAAAATGTCACGATGTTGCATAATTCTAAATAAATTATTAAGAAATTGACCAGTAATGATGGAAGCAAGTACAAGTAACTTGAATCCTTTGGAATAAAAAAAAAGTTTTTACTTCCCCCAGGAGAAAAATGAGGTTGAGCTAGTGAAACTGTGTGTGCTTTGAAGTGAGTCCGACCCACTACTGTACCGGTGACGTCGTCTATCTAATCCCAATAAAATAACCTATTCCAGGTATTCCAATAGATGTTGTTGCAGTTAATTATACTGTTTTTGCAATTAGTATCTTTATTAATTATTACCTGTGATGTACCTGTATTTTATGTCAAATATTGCAGGAAAAGGGAAAATATTTGAGTGAAGTAAATGTTATTAATAGAAATTGGAATGAAACATTTTTTTATCATATGGAGTGAAATCAAGTATGACATAAATAGTAAAATATCTTTTAAAAAATATTTGTTCCTTTGAAAAAAACCATGAATCATAAGAATTTCATTACAAAATGAATAGTAACAAACATTTATAGCTAAGACATGCTTGTTTATTATTTCATGTAGTTTAAAAAATAAATAATAAGTTCTATGGATGTTGAAATATAAATGTATTGATAGAGATATCACTTATTCATGTATGTATCTGTATGTGGTTTTTTTATTAGAATAAAAATGATAAATTAATATATATTAGTTCTCCATTCTCTAATCAAGGTTAACCTGAAGTTAATGAGTTTTTGTTTATACACCCTAAGCCCCGATGTTTGCACATTGTTTATACAATTATTACAGCTATTCTCACTTGAAATTTTAGATTTCTTTAATGATTTCTTTTTTAAAGTGGGATTAGGTGGACACCGACACTAACTTGACTAAGTACTGATACACCATGCCCAGAAGCTGAATGCCTTGTTACCACTGCGAATGTCACTCCAAAAACAACCAATTCAAATTCTTTATTACCTAACACAGCTTCAAATGACATCCAACAACATGTAAATAGTGCAAATAGTGGTGATGTTGATATTCGCAATTTGAATGACACTCTAATTCGGACAGTTATGCTCCCGAGGTCATGGTACCAGATGCCAGGGTGTTCAGTTCAATGCAAAATGAACAGAAATACCCATGGTTATATGACAGTGTGGTACACCAAAGGTATTTATGTAAGTTTTGTGAACTGTTTTGTGGTCATTCTTCCTCATCACAAGAATGTGTTACTGTTGGCATTAACCTTGGTACAGTATGATTGCTATTCTATTACTGGACCTCCAAACTAATAGATGTATTGCTCTTCCCATCTATTTCCAATTCACATCATTTACGAGCTAATTTTCCCAAATATAAGGGACCCGGACCCCAGATACAAATGAGTAGGAAAATCATTGACTTGTAATAAACATGTCGGATTGAAAGCACTTTGTAATAAGCAAGTCGGATTTAAGGCACTTGTAATAAGCAAGTCATTTATTAGTTTTCTGATTGGTTGCGTCCGTCGTCCTACGCCACGAACAGACAAAGGGAATTCGAGTATAACTGATAATATGATTACTTTTAATGGTATATCTGTATTAAGCTTTAAATTTAAGAGATATTCTCTTTAACCAAAGTATTATATGTCATAAAGTTTTATTTTCAATGTATTATGTAATCTTCAGGTGAGCGACTGGGGGTATTAAATTCTGAGAAAGTGCCATTTCATCTATTACATATTAAGAAGTTATTGTTGAAGCCATGAATTTTTTGAGATTTTACCATGGATAGGATATAATATGCACCCCCCTTTTTTTCTTCTTTTTTTTTTAGCTCACCTGACCCAAAGGATCATGTGAACCTTTGTCATCACTTTGCGTCGGTCGTCCGTCCGTACAGAATTACTAAAACTATTCTCCTCTGAAACCACTTGGCCACTTAAGACCAAACTTTGGTGGAATGGTCCGTTGGTGATCCCCTTCCAAAATTGTGTCCGGCAGTCCCGACCTCCAACCAACATGGTTGCTGTTACTAAAAATAAAAAAGGGGGATGAAATTTAGAAAATCTTCATCTCTGAAAAAAGGGGGATGAAATTTAAAAAATCTTCATCTCTGAAAAAATGGGGATGCAATTTTAAAAATCTTCATCTCTGAAATTACTGGGCCAATTGGAACTAAACTTTGCTTAGTCCTTTGATGACCCCCGTTCAAATTTTTTCCCGGCAATCCAGACGTCCAACCAACATGGCCACTGTTGCTAAAAACAGAAAAGGTGGATAAAATTTTAATTTTTTCCCTCTTAAACTACTGGGCCAATTGGATTCAAGCTTTGCTAAAATAATCCTTTGTGTTCCCTTTTCAAAATTTTGTCTGGCACTCCCGTCCTCGGGCCAAGATGGACGCTGTTACTATTTATTAACGATTCCTTGCACATTAAGTAGGATGCAAAGTTTTACATGTCTTATCAAATCCTATAAAACCAATATGTTTAGGTTATTTCAGTGAAATACTGTTCGTAGAAGAATATAATATTTGTGCTTCGTCGTACATCTTTTTTTTAAAGATAGTTCTTGTTTTATCTTATCTCGTTCTACTAGATGTGGATGTTGTTCCTATCAAGTTTCATCAATTTCTGTTCGACGAATAACCTGCTATAATCATTTTTGTGTTTTTCATTTGTTTTTAGCATTTTGGCCGTTTCCATGGCAACGGCAGCCATTTTGAAAAAATCAACCCTTAAAAGCACAACTTTACATGGCATATGATATTCCTACAAGGTTTCATAAAGTTTGATCAAGGTATCTCTGAGAAATCGAGCGGACAAAAATGTGTGGAAGAATAATAATAGTGAAAAAGAAACGTAGAATAGCGGTCATACTAAAAGGCGCCCGAAACCGCCCGGGACAGCCCGAGACTGCCCAGAGCAGCCCGGGACCACACAGGGATTGGAATTAGCGCCGGGGTATATAATTGTTTTAAATAAAGGGTTATTTTAAAATTATGTTGTTAATTTTATATATTGTACAAGCCATTTGCAACCAAACATTGCCGCCTGGGACTCCAACACAACTTGAACAAATATTACTCGTGTTTTGTTTTTATTTAATATATATCAATTTGTTGTTTGAAATGCTTAGTTTATATATATATATAAATTTCAACAATCCAAGCCTATCATGTTAATTTTGTTCGTAAGCTCTCGGTGAGATGTGTTCAAAATATTTAATTTAAAAGTGTTAAGGTTATTGTTTAATATGTTCATAAATTAATTTTGATTAATTATATTTTAAAGTAAACCGTATTAACGAGGTAATCATAGATTAATGCAAGCGTAACATGGCACGTGTAATTACCCGCTAATTAATTATATTGGTGAGTGATGTTTATTCAATAATTATAAAATTTAAATAATTTGTAATGTCATATAACCGAGGCACGTGTCGGTAATTCATTTGCTAATTACGATTGCTCAATTATAAGTACAGATATCTCCGAATACGATGAACTGATTAAAGAGTTCAAAAATTTCAGACAAGTGTCAGGATCTAGAATAAACGAACAAAAAACAGAAATTCTAAAAATAGGTAACCCTGACACCCTTAGCCACCCACATATACACCAACTAGTAAAAGACAAGGTAAAAGTGTTAGGAATATGGTTTGGTAAGGACCATACAAATACTAACTGGCTACTGATACAAAATAAAGTTAAAATACAATTTGAAAAATGGAAGGATGGAAGGTTAAGTTTAAGGCATAAGGTTCTTATCATAAACACTTATATATTGAGTAAAATTTTGTATGTAGCCAGGATAGTTCCCCCGTCAGCAAAACACATACAGATTATCAACAGATACATATATACTATATTCTGGGGTGGTAATTTTGAATATCTACAGAGGAAATCCCTGATACAACCTTTTTGTAATGGTGGCCAACAAGTTCCAGACATACACACAAAGATCAACGCCTTACTTTTAAATAGAATCACACAAGTTTTAAAGGGAAATAACTCTGCATGGACAAGCATGTTCAGCTATTTCTTGGGTTATACTACTAGAGATATACTACCGGAGCTAGCACTTAACTACGTACAGCACACAATACAAACAATAGGCACACACAACATAATTAAAACCTTGTACTTAAAATACAAAGAAAACATTATACTAGATAACAAAACTGTAAAGGATATATATTTACAATTATTGGTACTTGATAAACTCACACATAAAGTGGAGGTAAACTATTCCTACATTGATATCAAACCAATATGGGCTACCTTATGTTTAGTAAATACATTATATATTAGAGAATTCATATATAAAACAATACATATGTGTTTACCTACTGGGGAAAAAATGAAAACCAGAGGTATTTATATGGACACTTATAATTGTCCATATTGCAAAAATACTATAGAAACTATAGTGCATTTATTTGTGCAATGTCCTAAGTTAGATAACTTTAGAAAGTTGATAAAAGATTTTATTAAGGCAGATCTACATGTAGATACATTTCCTATGGACATTCAAAATATTATATTGTATAATGTAGAATTTAAGTATTACCCGTATGTTTATGCCTATACACATGCTATTTGGTCGTGTAGACATAATTTACGAGGTGATATTTTACATCAACTAATTTCAATTTATTTTTCAGATGAACTCTTATTTAAAAAAAACTATAATATGTAAAATTTGTAATTTTTCAATAAAATAAATATTAGTAAAACAAAATAAAGCACGATGATGAAGACTGCAAACGTACCTGACCTCAGTCCTACATTTATGTAGAATCTGAATCGCCGGTACACTCCCAAATTTTTTTAATTTATACTTAACTTATATAATGTATGTTTATTGCATATTATTCTCAAATATTCTTTGCATGATTTTCTCTGCATATTTGTACTGCACAGCTTTTTCTGTTAACAAACCGCAGCTAAACACCATATTAACGACGTCCTTTAATCCTTTATGCTTTTTTAATTTGCTTATTATTATTATTTGCAGCAAATGGTGATAATAAGCAAATTAAAAAAGCAATGCTGTATGCTACATGTTTTGTTTTAATGTCCCTTTGTTAAACAGTCTGAGTGCTTAAAAAAAAAAAAAAGAAGAAAAAAAAAAGAAAAAATTTGCTAATTGCCCAATACACATACAGATTTTATACAAAACTAAAAACAACAAAGAAAAAGAAATTAAAATATAGCAAGTTATATATAATAGAATTGAAATAAACCTAATATTGGAATAATCCCTGGCGCTTTTTAGTACATAATTTGAACATTTACACTCACGGTAAGACTTCACTTAACATCATATTCCATTATAATTTCGACAAAAACTATTTAAACAATATTCCAATGCGCCGGGCGCTATTTTCAGTCCCCGGGCGGTCCCGGGCTGTTCCTGGCGGTTTCGGGCTGTCCCGGGCGCTTTTTAGTATGACCCTAGAATAGCAATACGTCACCCGACAGTCGGAGTGACGTAATGACATCTATAAACAACCCTAATCTGAAATATGTCTAGCCTGGCTATATAATCAAGACAAGCCATAAATAAAGCAAAGCTTACGCTAACTGTGGTTAACAAGGATCTATATTGGGCCCGGAATTATTTAATATATTTTTTAATGACATTCCTTATTTTATCAATCATTCTGCTTTATAGCACACTATCATATGCAGATTTTGAAATAAATCGAGGGATAACATTTTTATAACAAGACAGTCTGGAATCTGTCAGTTGGTTTGATTTCAATCAAATGAAAGCAAACCCTGATACTGTATGTTCCAAGCTATGGCAATTGGCAAAAAAAGCAAAGGTCAACTTTTAATTTGGATGGAAATAAAATTAAGTACGAGACTGAGGTAAAACTGTTGAGTGTTACAATAGATCTTAATTTAATTTTAATGAACACATAGATTTTTCTATATAATATATGTAAAAAAAAAGCTTCTAAACAACTAAATGTACTTAAGAGAGTTGGATACCATTTAACCAAAGTAGGAAAACTGGCTGTCTACCATTCTTTTATTATGTAAAATTTCAAATACTTACCACTAATTTGGCATTTTTCTGGGAAAGGTAACACTAAAAAGATAGAAAAAAACTGGGAAAGGGCTTTGAGATTTATATATGGACATTTGAACTCCAGCTATGAAGGACTACTGTGTAACCCTAAATCACCACCTCTTAGAGTAAGTAGAATAAGGACATTAGAAATAGACACTTCATAAAGAGTCTTCTTCTTACTCACATGATTTGATTAATATTAAAGATAACCATTATTCTTTTACGTACGTAAACATAGCATAAGTGTCATCAGTAAAGACTACTCGGTATGGCCTACATTCTTTGCAGGTGTGAAGCTCTGGATTGAGTTACCAAATGAACTCCGTCACCAGATTACATTAAATTAATTAGAAAGATTCCATAAATGCATAGCATGGTGAATGTCGATGTTTTTCCTACAGATCTGCTAATTTTTAATTAACTTAATTTAAAGCTTGTGTCTAGCTGGCTTTCAAATAGTCTTCGCAACTAGCTTTCAAATAGACTACGTGCCAATAGTTTTTATTTGAGCTATTTGAAATTTGTATTTACTGTTTATTATATATTTTATTTAACATGCTTTCAGTTTATCTTCAGTATACATGTACATTGATATGCTTATCTATAGTGTTTTTAATACATGTTATCCAGTGTTTAAATTTAAGTGTTTTAACATTTAAATGACTAACAACCTTTAATAATTTCCTTGACTTATCTCTCTAATCTTCTGGCGGTCAGTGCACAGAGAGGCGCTCCGGCGCCACATGAGCATGCACTGACCGAGGAGGCTCAGGGGTAATGACAGTCACGTTATGCCAAATAAAAGTGCGCATCTTTCTTTTACTTATTTGTGTATGTATGGTGTCATAACTGTTTTAGTGTGTTCAATGCTAATATCATTATTCATGTCGGTTTGAAAAGCTCGTGAAAGCTAATGTTTTATTGTTTTTATTTGTACAGATTATGAGCAAAACTTTTGAACTATGAACCGTAACTAATTATAGCTAACATTAAATGATTATGGCTAGACATAATTTGATTTAAGGTTAAAAAAATTAATTTAAGGTTAGACATAAATCATTTATGTCTTGCTGTGATTCGAGTTAAGGCTACTGGGGCACAGTTATTTTATTTTTGACGCTAAAACAGCACAATCTTCGAGCACCTCGCTAACCATTACAACCGTGTGATTGTGTTGAACCGAGGCGGTTGAACTAAAAGTTAGATCGGGTTGTGCTACATACTAATTGGGGGCATCTATAACCAGGTATTATTGTAAAGATTAAATACGGCTATAGCCTTAATTCGAATTATGATATTTATAGATATTTAAGGCTAGTCATAAATATTTATTATTTTTGATGCTTATATCGCACCATATCGGTGTAATATTTGATTTTATTCTGCAATGAGCACTTCATTGACTATGTAAATGGAATTAATAAGAAAGGATATGGATATAAATGGACATGAGACTATTCAACATAATACTTAGACATAAATTAAAGTAAAGGAACGACAATTGTATTGCTGTTCTACATATATATGGAGCGGATGTGGTCGAGTGGTCTAGGGAGCTGGACATAAGGCTAAGCGATTGGTGCTGCAGTGTATCAATGGTGTGAGTTCAAATCCCGTCGAGGGAAGAACAAAAATTTTACAGCTTAAAAATCTAATTCTAACACTGTTTGGTTTAAATTTCAGACGTATATAATATTAAGTATTAAACCTAGTATCACAAGTAACTTTGAGATCCAGTGGGACAGATATATTGTATGGTTGTCACCTGCTTAGATGTTTGTATAATATACTTTATTTCCTGTGACTGTATAATGAATTCTTCATTATCCTATATAATATATTAAAAATTGCTGAGTTAGATTGCTGTCAAATTATAATATTAAGTATATATGTACCATCTGCACACGCTTAGACACATGACTTATGTCTATCTCTGGATTTTCCTTACGAGACAAGGTAACACTTCGACTATTGAAGCTCCATTTTTATGGATCGAATGTGGTCGAGTGGTCTAGGGCGCTGGACATAAGGCTAAGCGATTGGTGCTGCAGTGTATCAATGGTGTGAGTTCAAATCCCGTCGAGGGAAGAACAAAAATTTGACAGCTCAAAAATCTAATTCTAACACTGTTTGGTTTAATTTTCAGACGTATATATATCTTGCTGTTATGTAGTGAGAAGGCTTAACGACAGTCACATACTGGTTTAAATGGTGTACTCATCGACGTCCGCGTTCAACCGTGTTGGAATATGCTGGAGTTGTCTTTTATGTCCCTGTTTTATCCGTTATGACTTGTTTGAGATTTCAGGATGAAAATAATATATATTTTGTTTATACGTACATTGTCTATCAATATAAATTTGAACGATTTGTACTCGCTTCAGAACAGGAGAGAAAAGCTCACAAGATACTCGCTTTTCTTCCTTTTTCATATTGAAATTCCTCTTGCACCAATGACAACGTTAAAAAGAAACATTATGTCTTTATATTTGGAATATCATAATCGACAGACATTATAACACAGACAATAGACATCATATCAATAAAAATTCCATACAGTCAATGGTAAGAAAATAGTGTCTTGTGTAATATAAAGCGAGTTCTTTGTCGGTCAAAAGCCCACTAGGGCTTGTGTTGTATTGTTATTTAATTATGCCGACTATAAATAAAACTTATCTTATCTATCTTATCTTATCTTATCTTTATTTACGCAGGGCATTATTTTCTAACTAGTACTATTAACTGTGTTATTGATGTAGTATACAGTCTGTATACTAAGTAGTGTTCCACAAATACGATACTAATTGTAAAAATAACTATTGATTCTTTCGTTCCATGCTTACACGAAAATAAATTCTGGTCGAGAAAAAATTGCATGCCATTAGGTACGTTTAGCATTCGTTAACTACTGTATAACCGGTAATTTCTGCGGTGTGAAATTTCTGCAGTTTTGATCTAAAAAGAAGACATTTAATTTTTGCGGATTTTTTTTTCTGCGGTTTGAAAATCTCGGCACCGAAAAAATAAATTGTTTGTATTACAGGAAGCAACAACTGAAGCGATGTTACGATAAACAACTGGTGCACATTACAGTGATCCTTAGAAGTGAAAACATATTTAGTTCTTTAGAAAGCTTTCAAACGTTACAACTTCTGAATACGCATTTAGTTAACTTCAAATTTGTCTTAAGAAACTATTTTTTCACTGTTTTCGCGATCTATTATGTTGACAGGAAATACGAAGTCAACAGTTGGATCGATATTGGTATAAACTTTGATATATTTCGGATATATATTTTTAATGTCGAATTTTCATACTTTATCATATAACAATATTTTTTTTTAAAAGAATTATGATTAGAAGCAATTGTATTCAATTCTTTTAGTATAATGTAAACATAAAAACTCGGGTTGACCGGAATTCTACTACCAGTACATTTCTATTTGTTTGGTTTTTAGATGAATCCTGAGATCACGCGGTTTGATATTATTCAATCTACTACAATAATAATAAAAAAACAAAACAAAAACAAAAAAACTAATGTTAATTTATGAAATAACAATTTTAAATATTGCTTTAATAAACTTTATTATGATTGTAAACATTTAATCAGGTGATTGTTCCAATTATTGTCGATGTCAGCTTGGTACAATCATATTTCTTGATCTGGAGTAAATTGTAATTAACAGGTAAAAATCATCGTGCCACAGCTAAATAATCTTTAATTGTTGTGTAAACATTTATATAGTACCAGGTTTTGTTTATCTGGATATAGTAATTACGACTAATTATTATATTTGACACTTACGGCGGAATCGGAGTTAGAGTTTGAAAACGTATTTTGTATGGGACATTTAATAAACATTTATTTTACATAATATTCTGCGATTTTAATTTCTGCGGTCCGGAGTTGACCGCAGAATACCGCAGAAATTAGATTGCCGCAAAAATTACCGGTTATACGGTATCTGTACCGAACGTCAGTGTATTGCATAGCCTATTTCGTATTCATGAGAGGATAGATGTAAATTATTTCTTAATTACAAACATCGCCTTAAGTAGTCGTGGTTCATGTTATGACATAAGTGTATATATGGTAAATATTCAGTCTGGCTTAAGAATCGACGCAACATCCGAATAACCCCAACACAAGTATGGATATTTCGATCCTCTTGAGTTTTGATGAACTGTACGAAAATGAATGAGGTCAATCATGGGTTAATTTCAAACATCTCTTTTGGGGTTGGTCACGAGTTATCACAACAATTATTTAAAATGATCAAGACCAATATTATTCAAAACGAATTTCAAAAGTATTTCCAATCAGAAGAAGTATTACTATGTTCTACCTCCATGAGAACTAATTTACACAGTCTTGTGATCGGTAACTTCTTAATCATATGAAAGTAGGAAACCCTCTGTCTGTCTAGATAATCAGTTATCGGTTCCCAATTCTAAGAATAAAGCTGACTTTGGGATGTTCATATCGGTGTTTAGAATCAACTTGGCGACTTTATATTGCCACGATTCTAAAGATGCTATACGTGCATTGGATTATGGTATCCAAACTACACAGCCATGAGCAATTGATAAACGAATAATATATTTCCATAAAGCAGCATCAAAAGAAATACGATTGAAGGAAAACAGTTTTATTAAATAATTATATTTTTTCTCAAAATTATCTTTGAGATTACAGTTTATGTGGTAGCTAAAACTCAGGAAAAATATACACCTATATATTTACATTCATTGGTTTCTTTTAAAACAGCGCTACTCAATGACCATTCTTTATAATGATCAATACGTTTGCCTATCACCATTACATTAGATTTGTCTGAATTAAATTTGAGATTCCACTTAGTGGCAAAATCTGCAGTAATATTTAAAAGGGCTTGTAAATCGGCTTCTTATTTCCCAAGAAGGACTGTCATCAGCAAACAATAGACAGTTAACGATTTGAGAAACCAGTTCAATACCCATATTTCTGTTTTTTTAGCATATCTACTAAATAGTTCATCAGAACAGAAAACAGAGTTGGGATAGGACACACCCCTGCTTTAGACCACAATCTTGATAGAAAAATTCGCTTTCGAAATCACAAAACAGAACTTTGTTGGAGTCATGACTATAAAGTGATCTAAGCAGCTTCCAACACTTACCTTGTATTCCATTTTTCCATTATGAATAAAACAGATCGAATGCTTTCAATAAATCAAGAAAAGCAAGACAAGTTTTACGATTTATAAACTTGCGAACGGAGCAAAGCACTTGAAGAGTAAAAATATGGCCTTCGGTCCGTCTGTCTTTCCTAAAGGCCCCCTTGAACTTCACATAGAATTGCATTGTCTTCTAGATAAGTCATGACGTCTTCTTCTAAGACTTTTGAATATATCTTGTATACGTTTGTTGTTAAGGTAATACTCCTGTAATTATCAAGATCATACATGGAACCACTTTTATGGAGATGTTTTATTGCTAATATTATTACAAAGTTTAAGAATATTATTTTGAAAAAAATATATTCATATCATCACCAGATATATGATTAGAACTAAACAAAAGCTTAGTTTTGTGTCGGTTTAACTCATTATGAACATAGACACTTGACAATATTATACAAATATATCCTGTTAGTGAGGGTTATTTGCAAGAAATACCGGTTGAGAGGAAAGGCAAATATCCCGAGCCGCTTTAGCGTCGAGGGTCATTTGACTGTCCTCGAAACCGGTATTTTTCGCAAATAACCCTCACTAACAGGATATATTTGTTTAATTCCGCCGAATATTTAACAGCAAGTAAAACAGTGGCATGCAAGCAGGTTCAGAACTTCAGACCACCTCGATCATTTGATTTTCAACTGAGACTTAAAATCAATCTACGAAAACAGGAAAAATCTTTTCAAAGAAGTGACTAGTGTATAAATTCTGGAACAAATTCAAAAATAAAATCAATCACGGTTTTGCTTTAACATACAACACGCTAAGCAAAAATAATGCAAATGAATTTGAAATATATACATTTCAACGATTTCAAACATAACGGCTGACACTCGTCATTTTCTTTACTTTAGCGTTGGTTGAAAGAAGAAACACGAGTAATTCGAATAACATCCGTGACGTCATAAACTATTTAAAGAAGGGATTTTGTCTCGAGCGGTATATTTTCCTATAGTACCGGGATATTTTTAGGCAAATATCCCGGCAATGGTGAAAAAGCTGAAAAAACGAAGAATTTGTAAAAAAAATACCCCTTTCATCAACCAATCAGAAGACAGCGTTCTGATATAAGGTGGAATTAATCAATAAACGACATCCATACAGTCAATGGTTAAAGAATATTAATGTGTGATATAAACAAAAAGTTACACATCGACATTTGTTTTTACCATTGACTGTAATGCATTTTGTATTGATATACAAATGTAGTGTCAAATTGTCAACCATCCTGAAGTGTCTATTTGCAGTTATGGATAGTTAAACGTGTACAAACTAGATCAGACAACAATCATTTAACTTTGCTTAAAAGATTTCCGTACCAATTTTATAGAAAAAATAACCTAACAGATGCGAAAATTCAGTAATATGTCCCTGTAGTTTTAGAAGAGAAATTTGGGTAAATTTGAAGAAGAAAAACAGAGATGTTTCATGTCTAATAATCTAATTATTGTTTCCAGGACATGTGGGAAAACATTTCTGGCTCAGGATATGAACATTTATCCACATCCTTTAAGTTAAATGTGCGGTCCCTGACTATATCGTGCTCATTATAAATAAATGGTCTGTTCACGATGTCTAATATTTTGTTGATTGTATTGGTTGATATGTAAGTTATAGTAAAGCCTTCACATTAATAGGTTCAAGTAAATCAGAAATACATATTATACATATAGGTACGGCCAACAACAATCTTTATCAATTTGTAATTTAAATAATTTATAATAGATATATAATATAGTTTATTACGCACTTTGACAAACATTGAGTGGGTTATTTATGATTGTATTTCGGAAACATTATTTATTAAATATTATCTAAATTTTCAAATTAACACAATATACAAAGAGAACATACCAATGTTAGCAAAATGTTGACTTTTGAGTCATTTCGTTGTACACACATGACATACATGTAATTATGAATGATTAACAATTCTTGGATTATATACCGACTACCATGTTTAATGATAACAGAGGACGATGTTCAAGTTCACAATTAATTCACAAGCGTCACAAGTACAATTTTCCCAAAAATAAGGGTAAAGTCTCCACAAAATGTTAGTAAGCCCTTGTCTTGGGAAGAATTTTCAACTTACACATCTCACTGTGATCGACCGGTATAGTATAAATCACGTGGGAAAGGATGGTGTATATAATAGGGGCTCAATTATAGCTTGTTTCTTAGCTAACATATCCAAAGTCCATATGCGGCCAATCCCATCGCTTTGCGTCCATCATCTTTCTGTTCGTTAACTTTTGTTCTCAAAACTCATTGTTCCGTTTCAACAGAAACTACAAGGTCATTCGAACTACAATTGTGCAGAAATGACCTTTGGATGGGTAGTAAGAAGATTCATTGTTTCGTTCCGATGCAACATCTAGTATGACCGTTACCGAAATATAACAACACATATTTTACTGAGAAACCACTGAATTATTTAAATTCCAGATTGTAAAGATTATATTTGAATATTCCTACACAAATTTTCATGATTCAAGCTGATCCTAAATCCAATATGAAAAGAGCGTTTAAACAGAGATGATCAATAATTCCACCAATATCAACAAATGAACAAAGACCTCAAGTTACTGAAAAAAAATACCACTACATATGAAGTTGGTAATCTGGTCCTGGCTTGGTACAGGAACACAAATGTGGCGGTGTTTAACCGATTAATAGGATCCTAACCCCTCTTGATAATTGGATTTCTAACAGCAATACATATACATATACAATGTATTAAAAAACCACCAAACGATTGTGTCATATTTGTTTCCACTCAAAAAGACCAAATAATATCACAAAAAGGATAGCACTATAAACATGGGCAGTATAATATCACGGTCAGTGAATTCTCGTAGACCACTTTTATAGATTTGGAAAAGGAATAGGCGCAACGAAAGGCTAAAGCTGTTGTTATTACTCAACTCTTTATACCTTTCTAGTGACAATCAAATATTGTTGAATATTTGTTGCTGGACGTTTTTAAACAATCGACAATCAAGCGGGTAGATGAAATGTTTAGTACAATCTCTTAAGACACAACTTCAAGTGGAACATGTAAAACGAGACTTAATGAGAAGGATACAATTTAACCCCCCCCCCCCCATGACTTAAGATGTAATTGTTCGATAGCTTGAGTCTGACTACTTAACATTATTATTAAATTTTCAAAAGCATATATACTGTTTTAAGTTCCTGTGACAATGTAAACTTCCATGCACCCTCATTGACTCCTGTCAGTCCCATATTTTACCTACACGATGAATTGTTTGTTAATCAACAACCAATCAATAAATCAATCAATATCACACTGGAATTAACTCTTTTTAATACTTAGAACTAAAAATTTCAATAACTGATATATCTTATAAACCATATCAGTGTCGAAAACCGTGAGTCAACAGTTCTTACCCATAATCGAATTGTTACCGGCATATACTTCTGAACAATACGACACGTGTCGTTAACGGAGCAGGACATTCGCCAACTCTTCCGGAGCACCAAACTAATGTCAATCTTGGTTTTTAGTTTAGTTTGTATTATTGTTTGTGCTTTACTTTTGAGTGTATTATTTTCCTACAAGTTTATTTTGCTATAAGTGTGTACGCCTTTGTGCTTTATTTGTTGTGTATTCCTGATTTTGCGTTGTCTCCTGGGTTTTTATACTAATCTTCAACATTGGCAATCTTATAGTCTTCAACTTTTATAACAATTTAGTGTGAAGATACACAATGGGTAATCAGAAGCTATAAAACGAGGACAGGCAATACAATGGCCGCCAATGGCCAAAGGAAAAAGGACAAATATACGATGATAAACGAAACACCACACAGAAGACTAAAGATTGAGCAACACAGACCCCACTAAAACCCGGAGATGAATTCATGTGCTCCGGAAGGGAACGCCGTTGCTGCTCCACTAGTAGTACCAGTCGTGTTACTCTTGTGCTAACCAGTACGACCAGCCCATATGAAGTGTTCCTTCATAAAATGATGGTACTAGCTGAACAAGTACAATGATCTAAACAGGGACTCTACTTGAACAGGACAATGATCTAAACAGGGACTCTACTTGAACAGGACAATGATCTAAGCAGGAACTCGAAAGGACAACAATTCTGTTTTTATTTTGCAGAAGCATGATATTTTTTTTTTTTTAATTCCTTTCTTAAGCACTTTGCTAATTGTGTATCTATCAACATGGATTGCTAAGAATCTGGGGGAAGAATGCATTTCTTAACGATAATTGGCCGAAAACAAACGGGTTCCATTGTTTAAAACAACCAATATCATTGAATAGCCATTTACACCTACCATAAAAATATTTCCGTATAACGGAAAATCGATGAATGTATCCGTAACATTAACGTAATTTTATTTATGTTATGAACATCAATAAATTATTGAATATGACCCGCCACCGCGCCATATGTAACAGGGTGAACCCTGGATGAACTAATATAAAAAAAGTTATTGATCTTTCAGATAGTCATTTTCTGCTTTACTTCCCGGATCCACTGAGACTTGACAATAGCATATCCTCTTACAATCAAGTAAACATTAAAGGTCAAGGTCATAACTACATGTACATGCGTACATGCACAGAGGGCATTGACATCGCTTACAAAACAATTAATAACTTAATAACAAATAATGAGAACAAATTACTAGATTTCTAAGAACTCCAAGGGGAAATTTTAAAAACCGTGGGAGATTTTAAATTACTACTTTTTGTTTCAGTGATATGTATAATGCGTATACAGTGTGGTACTTTCATTCTTTATTTGAGTTAAAAGGGGTTTAAAATGTACATTCTCATTAGTGGCCTGTTGTATGACGTTAACGTTTCCCGACCTGTCATATCCAAGTCCTATCCTTAGCACTGATGACAGATTACAGACGACTTATCATTTACATATATAATGACATGTATACTATTGTTCTACTCCTCCTGTAAGACTTGTCCGAAAACTAAGTCGGGTATGGCTATTCAATTCATCCAGTTGGGGTTGACCATATTCAAGTCTGTTATCTGTTATGCCATCAATGTTCTGCTGCTGAAGAAAACCAGAGATACACGATCCCTGTTTGATTTTGTATTGTCTTGCTGTAACCACAGGGGCTCGCAGTTATATTTTCACATCGCCAGGTATATGTTAAAAGAGAAGGGAGGACACATTTTTTGCTGCCCAAAGTGAAAGTAAAATTTCGGCACCTTTTTTCGCTTCAAAAACGGTGTAGTCTTTGTTTTTACCATAATATTAATGCAAATATCGTTGTTTTTTGCTGATTGACTGGTTTACAGTGGAATAACACTCGTTTTTAAATTCCAAGCGGTTTAGACAACTTCTTATCATACTCATTTCCGGTTTATACGGACTTAATAATATTGATAGAAATAAAAAAATCGAAATATAATTTTAAAAAGTAGGAAAAAAGACAACTTAAATCTCTTGCATTAAAATATATTTTTTCCTTGTCTCAGTCAATCTGGAAATATAGGAAGACAGCATTTTAAGAATATTTTTTGACAAGATGAGTAAATAATTTCCCGCAAAAATGCCAGTTTAAATCCTTCGACCAATGAAAACTCACCTTGATATTTAGTCCGTATAAACCGGATTTGAGTATGATAAGAAGTTGTCCAAACCGCTTGGAATTTAAAAACGAGTGTTATTCCACTGTAAACCAGTCAATCAGCAAAAAACATCGATATTTGCATTAATTTTATGGGAAGAACAAAGACTAAACCGTTTTTGAAGCGAAAAAAGGTGCCGAAATTCTACTTTCACTTTTGGCCCCCCAAAAAGTGTCCTCCCTTCTTCTTTTTAATACATACCTGGTGATGTGAAAATATAACTGCGAGCCCCTGTGGCTGTAACGGAACTTCAAGTGTACAGTTTCTAATAATGTAATTATTAATAAAACTACGGTTCTCCTCCCTCAGACATAGGTGGCCTTAGTTCTCCTCCCTCAGGCATAGGTGGCCTCAGCCGGTTTTGGCTATCCTGTGTAGACCCTTTAGTTTTATTGCTCCCAAAACTTTAATTTATTTTGCTTTCCAATCTTTCGATTTTGAGCGTACCCGCTGAAGATTTTTCCAGAAACGCGTCGTGCGCGCTGAATTTGATATCTACGTTTTTATTACAACTTTGTCTCATCTGTATTTAACAGCATTTAACATCAAGGAACAAGATTTGCCCTCCCACGTAGCTTAATTCTAATAAAAAAAAATACTATTTCATTAGCGTGACTTGATCAGTATTATCGTAACAGCTGAAAACAGTAATTCTTAAACCCTAGAAATGAAACAAAAAACAATGTTCTTACTCTTTGATTTTGTTGTCAATTTGTTGAAAGGTGGTGCACAGTCGTACATAGTTCAGCCCAAATTTTATGAAATGTCCTCGCTTTCAAATTTGAATAATAATGTATCGTAAGCAAAATCTGAATCGGTATAAAAAAATGTGGACATTTGAGCGAAACAATAACTTTACACTGTGAACATTTGAGCGACGACATTAGTGGACATTTGAGCGACAAAATTTCAATGGACCCTAACATATAGGGACAATTGAGAGAAGCTCTCAACCTTTGGACACAGTACTTCCATAATCCAGGGTGGAAAATTAGAGGATAAAGATAACCATTTGCATGATGTGGTTCAAAAGTTTTCTAGGGGTGAAATCTCTCGTGAACAGTACACCCGTACTCTTGTGATTAAATACCAAACAAGAACTGATTTATGAGATTATCACCTTATCTACATGTATATGTATATATTTGTTTTAAACTTTTAAAATAGTGCTGAACTTTGATAAATAAAACAAGACAATATCTTGCTCACAAACCTACAGGAGACAACAGACTTAATGTCTGGCTAACGGAAGAGGTTTTTTTCCATTCAAATGGGTTCTTAAATTTCAAATAGAGCAGGAACTGCCTACCCTTCCGGAGCATCTGAGTTCACCCCCGGTTTTTAGTGGAGTCTGTGTTACTCGATCTTTAGTTTTATATGTATGTTTTGTAGATCGTTGTTTGTCCTTTTGTACTTTTTCTTTTGGCCATTGTTTTGTCTGTTCTTCATCGATGTACGGATTCTGATTACCCCTTTTGGTGTCTTCAAACTCTTTTTGCGGAAATTATTTTCATAGACGAATAATAAATGATGCTTAATTCATAAACATGATACTACCCGACATGAAATTAAACGAAAGGCCATTACAATTCATTAAATAAATTCACAATGATGATTTCTAACAATATATTTAAAAACGTATTTAAAAATACATATGCAATATCATTTCCCTCTATTGGTGACAGTTTACAAGAGTAAAGCTTAAAATACAGGTCTATGCATTATTTGTAATGTTCAGATGCAAAAAATTGACCGCTTTATTCAAGATGACCTCAATGTGACACCACACCGCGGGTTTTATGACAATTCGTGTCTGTTAATTTGTCGTATGTATTCTACATTATACATTGCATCATTATATTTCAAAGAAGATACATACATGATAAACTTAAAACTATGTTTACGACAGAACTTGTAAATTCACCTACCACGTGCTAGTCAGCATCTTTGACAACAACCGGAGTGATTCCAATCTCGGCAAATTTATCGGCTAAGCCAGTCGATCTTGCTTACGAATAATGTAACTTTTAGAGGAAATTTTGTAAAAGTAAGCTGATTTTTTATTTAATTAAATTGTTACTTAACAAAGCAACAGTCAGTTTGCAAAGGTAAGCAAAATTATAAAAATGAAATTTAATATCCCCTATTGATTGCTAAAATATGAGAATGATGTGTTGCCTTTCTATCGGCGCCCAGTGAAATTGTTACACGTTTTGCATTTTAGATCCATTATTCCATTATGATTGTCTGTTGTATGTGATTAATATGACAAACATTGACTTGAATTCATGAGTTGTGCGATGCACAAGGTAGTAATTGATTGATTGCTTATTGTTTAACGCCAAGGGACGATAGTTATATGTCTTCACTTCTGTTAACGGAGAGAATCAACTCCAAGAATTACTCCAAAAAAGCCAGCCATAATCTTATTCAGACTATCACAACGCTACTTCTCATAGATCTTCTGCTAGAATTTCTCTTAACATTGAGTTCGTTTCTAAATCTTTGACTCATTATTAGATACAACCAAAAGTTGAAGAAACATCCAAATGAAATAATTAACGGTAAATACTGAAGCGTGTAGCCCGTGAAATGTGTCGTTATTCTTAGTTCTAGAAATATAGAAACCAACACACTCGGAAGCTCAGAAAGAATGAATATGGCCGTTATATAAATCACAATTATAGTTGAGCGACGATTCCTCCTTCGTACAGCTTTACTATCCCTCCATAAAGTGTTCCTACGACAAGTTAACTTTGATGTAATATAAATGGTGGTTAATAGCTGTATCAAGATGGAAACAGATAAAATTCCTGATCTCAAATGATGCGAAAAGTCAAAAAATGCCTTCACAGTAAAAGAGTCCATTCTGAGAGATTTGCAACATTTTCCGCCCGAAATTGGTGAAAAATCGAAGAACATTGCATATGGTATTTCAAGACCTAGGCATAAAATAAATACATTAAAAACAATAATGGCCGCACATTTGTTAGTAAAGTGTGACTTACTAAGAAAAGGATATAACAAAACAATAGTTTTTTGAATTCCAAGTGTCGTTGTAATAATAATGGCCGTGGAATGAAATCCAGAACTTAAAATGTTTCGTGATATGTAAGCTATAACACAAAATGGATATTGTTCATAAAATGATGTAAGTATACTATAGCTTTCGATTGAACTTCCGCTAAAGTACCCCAACAGAGATCCAATATGTTCAGGCACAAACCAACAAAACACCGAAAGAGTGTCACTGAGAGCGAGCATTGACAATAAAATGGACACCGGTGATAATAATTCTTTTCGTAGAAATATTCGGATAATAATTATATTCTGGATAATTAACACATAGGCTAATGCTGCTCCTACGTGAGGAACCCATTGTGACCTCGAAAACATAAATGGTAAAAAATTGTCTTCTGCTCTACATATATTATACATTTCTGGTGTGGTCATGTCTGTCGTGTTGTTTTCAAGATTCTCCGAGTTCGCAGCCATTTTCCTTTTCCTTTGAATTTCTGACTTCACAGATACAAATTAAATAGATATAATTACCATTTGTTTAAAACTTTCCATATTCCCAAAATTGCACACATTAATTAAGGCATCTGTGACTACTTCAGTAAATTGTCCATTAATTATCCGTCATTCACTCAACGTATTTGTTATACTGTCATCTTTATCAAATTTTGAACGCGAACACAACTACGATATCATCGTTCACTGTATATACGTAAGATATAACGATTAACAGCACATAGGACTTGTGGTAATGAGAACTTCCGCCATTGTAGAGTGACAAGGAAACCCCATCTAGACTTCATCAATAATAATATATTTTTGTGGTCTAACGAAGTTCAGTGATCTTATATGATCCTTTCTATTTAAAAGAGGCTTATAGTGTCATCTTAGAAATACAAATACATGTATCACGCAATCATTAACTAATTAGTCACGACTCAATAATAATAATAATTGTATTGTCAAATAAACATCCGTACATGTTTGTGACCAGAAAAAAAACCCAAAAAAACATGAACAAATTAAGAGAATAATGAGCTGTTATTTTATAAAGCTAGTATCAGGTACACCATACGTATATATTATTGTAGTAATATAACACCTTTTTCATGATTAATATGAATACGAACGTTTTATATTTTACAAAATATATACAAAAAACACAAAAACACATTATGACGCGAGACGTTGTTGTTTGTACAGGCATCGCGTGCTCAAGACACGAAATAGTGAACTTTTATATTCATGCATGTTTTTTTTTTCTTTCAGGAAAAATTAAATAACACAAATTTCCTATTGTAAAATTCGAAAATGAAATGTTCAGAAGGAAATTAAATGTGACAGAAAATTCGTCTGTTCTGGTTTATGGTGTTTAACGCCACTTTCAACAATATTTCAGTTATATCGTGGCGGTCAGTTTTATTGGTGGAGGAAATCAGAGAAAACCACAGACCTGTCGCAAATCACTGACAAACTTTATCACAAAATGTTGTATCGAGTACACCTCGTCATGAACGGGGTTCGAACTCACAACTGTCTGATTCAGAGTGGTTAACAATAATAATAATTAAAAAAAAACGCAATTTTTTTAATGAAGATGTAAATGAACAAACGAACAAATATGACCCAACTTTGAGAGTCAAGTATTTAAAGAAGAACAATGGACTTTGTACTTCATCGTAAGTACAAACTTATCCCTGACACTGTTCATTGATATCAACACTTCATCGTAAGTACAAACTTATCCCTGACACTGTTCATTGATATCAACACTTCATCGTAAGTACAAACTTATCCCTGACACTGTTCATTGATATCAACACTTCATCGTAAGTACAAACTTATCCCTGACATTGTTCATTGATATCAACACTTCATCGTAAGTACAAACTTATCCCTGACATTGTTCATTGATATCAACACTTCATCGTAAGTACAAACTTATCCCTGACACTGTTCATTGATATCAACACTTCATCGTAAGTACAAACTTATCCCTGACATTGTTCATTGATATCAACACTTCATCGTAAGTACAAACTTATCCCTGACACTGTTCATTGATATCAACACTTCATCGTAAGTACAAACTTATCCCTGACACTGTTCATTGATATCAACAAGTCTTATTTTCACGTTGTGTAAAATTCAGATTTAGCTGCATATTTTGTAAAAATATATAATTTTTGGAAGAAACACAGTGATTGTGACTTCTTAATATAAGGCATAAAATATGTTACTGATTGTGGTTATTTTAAATTAGGGAGTGTTCGATCTAGATACTATACTTTTAAACTATATGTGATACGGTTAAGAACCATCTGGACTATTCCTCCCCGATAGATCTCTAGAAACCACACATATGCTTAAATAAACACATCTCCAGTCGCAGCATGCTTTTTAGTGAATAAAAGCATATACATGAGATAATTTTTGAAAGGGTGATGGGTCGAATGAAGTGTTGACCAGCATGCGTCAGTAATGTACGTGTAATTGAGCTCTCTGAAAAATGGGGATATTATGATGGATAACTACAACATAGAATGTCAAAACCTGTCAGACTGTTACACTACTTAATATTACATATATATTGGTGCTGCAAATAGTGTTTTAGGCAATATAAAGGACTTTATTACAATTGTAAACATTGTCAACAACTCACTGACCAGAGGTCAAAATGGAAGGTGACATGGCCGCCCCCACAGATGTAAACAATGACAACAAGTTTGAAATTTTGAATACCAGTTCTCAGCTTAATGTATCAATAACTCGTTCCTCTAATAAAAGGTCAAATCCAGACAGCCCTGATACTTTGCCAGCCACTCAAAAACAAATTTTACGACAAATACGGCGTCGGAATTCTGTCGGTGATCTGAGTGATCTTGGCACCAACAAGAAGACCCCTGTATCAAGAAAAAACATTACAGACAAAGTTCTTGAGGCTCTTACAAGTCCTGATGTCCTTAATAAAATAATTCCTGTACTATCCGAAAAAATTGGCGAAACTATTTCTACGTTAATAGAATCGGAAATTCAGGCTTGCGTTGAGACTTATATTAACCCATTAAAAGAAATAGTCCATAAGCAGGAAAAAGCGATTGAAAACCACGAACAAAAGATATGTAAACAATTCATCCAAATCAACACATTAGAGAGAACCGTTAAAGATCAGTCACTAGCAATAGACGAACACGGTGCTGAACTAGAATCACTCTACAAAAAAATGAGCGAGTTGGAAATTCGATTAGAAAGCCAGGAGCAATACTCCCGCCGAACTAGTTTGCGCTTTCATAACATCAAAGTACCAGTCAACGAACGGGGTCGAATCATTCATCCAGTAAACACCGACGATTTGATATTGGATATTTGTAATAACTTGCCGGGTGTGAACTTTACCATTAATGACATTGGAAGAAGTCATGTCATTGGGAGGGCCAAATCAGGAAAGTGTCAAGTAATAGTCCGCTTTCTTTCATACCGCACCAGAAATCTAGTCTACACTAACAAGAAATCTCTCCGTGCCAACCCTGATGGAATATTTATCACAGAAAACCTAACACCTTACCGAACAAATCTTACCAAGAGACTATCACAAATAAAATTTGACAAACAAATCGCAGCTTACTGGACATCCGATGGACGCATATTTGTGAAAAGGACTGAAACCAGCAGAAAGGAAATAGTCACAAACTTTGATGACATTACATCTCTCGAGTGTAGGTCTCATCGTCAATCCATGCGAAATAGTCAAGATAGTCCACCTGTCTTAGCTAGAAGCCCTGAGCATCCGCGTCCCGAAACTGAATCTGTCGTTTAGACTCTGATCCAACCGATCATAACCAGGACTAACGTTTAATTGTGTTTGTGTGTTTGTGTGTGGTTCTTTTTTTTTATTATGTTAAATTGTCACTGTAAAACAATCATCACTTGTGTAATGCCCATTTTTTTTTCTCTCTCTCGCTCTCTTACAATCATGTTAATATCCAATATATTACAGTGGAAAGTCTGGTCAAGAAATGTCGGTCTAATGGTCTAAAAAAAACATAATTAATAAATTCGCATATGCTTCTTGTGAAAACATAAGACTTCTGATAATGTGCTTAGTTATATGAGCATTGTATGTAGTATTTGCATGTGTATATCACCACTTTCGACAATAGTTCAGTTGTATCGTGGATGTCAGTTAATTGGTGGAGGAGGCCGGAGTATCTGGAGAAATCCACCGACCAGCCGCAAGTGGCTGACAAGCTTTATACTTATACACATTTGTATATGTATGTACAATGCCCAGTATGGCCCCAGTAAATACTACCTGCCCAATAGAAATTATGTATACATGTCTAATGAGACAGTATAGGGACTTTCTCAAAGGTGTACAATCAACCCACTGCCCCTTAAGAGATATACTTTTGTTGATATATTCTTAGATAACAAGATTATATAAATTTGATTGATGCACCCTCCAATTATAGAGGTAACCAGATGTCATATGCTAAAATGATAAATGTCTCTGATTTATTGATTGTTTTTATTATTATTACTGGTTATACATTTACATTTATGTTGAAAAACTGTTACTAATATTTTTCACATATATTATTAACTATTATTGTTGATGTACATACTGAAATTCGTAAATACGGACAGGTCTCTTGTGTAAAATAGAAGATTTCTGGTGAAGTGTATTGAAATAGGCATATTTTTTCTTCTTCTCCTTTAATACCATATGATGGCCTCAATAAATATCAAGGACATCATACTTAGCCAATAGAAATTGTTACATTTAGGGAAGTTCTCAAAATCGTACTTTAAATCTAGCTACTCCTAAAGGGAAACGCAATCGTTGATACATTCTATAAAAAAAAACCGAAACTATATAAATCTCTTTATAATTTTTTTTTTCTTAATTGATGAATTTATAAAAGATATACTTTTCCATTATGAAGATAGCTGTAGTTACATATGCCAGAATTGATCGGATTTCTTTTTTCTATATATACTGTTAGGTAGAACAATTTACCTATTTTTTATAAATATGTTTCATTTGAAATTAGTTTATTATTGCTTGTGTATTTACTGGTTAATTATTTTGTTCCAAAAATGTTAATTTGTGTAATTATGAGTTTCTGTTGATGTTAGGACTGATGTCTTATCACTCCAAGGTTTATATGTAAAATTGTCAAGTCATTTTCATAGAATGAGGTTTTTATACTATAACAACAATATGATAATTGTATTATAATTATAACTCAAACTGACGATAAGACAATTCTCAATTTTAACCAAGACTTGAGTTTCCTGCGAAAATTCCATTTTTTTTTGTATTATTATTGATTTGATTATTTTTTTTTCTGATATAAATTGTAGCAGTCTACCCGAATGACATTTTCTTCCCATTTTAAACTGTAATTATGGAATAAATCCCCATTTCTGTATAAATTTCATTTATACCTCACTTTTGAAAATGGCTTTTTGTTTAATGTTTGTTATTTTTATAAATCTGTTTATTTGTTTTCCTTCTCTATCTTTCTCTTTCAAATTATGTATCCAATTATGTGATGATGTGTGTGCACGTGGTGTTCAAGTTGTAAATTACTCGGTGATCTGTTCCTGTAAAATGAATTGTATAATATTAAACCCTAATGGGTAATAGTATAGAAGACTACAGGGCAGCCATCGGACTATTTCATATACGCATAAAAGGAAACCGTCGACCTTTTAAGTTTAATTTTCCTGTTTATTCTTATCAAGAAATACTACTTACTAATTTTCGATGTACATTTCTCGTCGTCTCGCTCTCTCTACTTCAAAGCCTACATCCTAATATAGACATTATTTTTCTGTTGTTTGTATTACAATATATCCTGATCATTGGTAACGTTGAAGTTAATCCAGGTCCAGAATTAATAAATCATTCAAGTGTTAGTGATAATTCCATTTCAATATGTAACATAAATATTCGTAGTGCGCGGAACAAATTAGATTTTCTTAATAATTTCACTGACGAATTTGATATCATTGCTGTAACAGAAACACATTTACATCCAAACATCAGTAATAATGATATTGAGATTGATTCCTTTTCAAAACATATAATCCGTAAAGATCGAAACAATGCAGGCGGGGGTCTTCTGATTTACTTCAAAGATTATATTTCAGTTATCCGTAAAAATGAACTCGAAAATCACATTGATGAATCCATCTGGGTAGAAATACAAGGTAAGGGTACGACGTTTTTATTATGTAGTACATATAGACCTGAATGGACAGACGCCGACTACTGGACACGACTTAATCATGCTATAGGGATGGGTTATCAGATTAATCAAAACATAATACTAACAGGTGACCTGAATTCAGATTTATTTACTTCTCATAACAATAAATTGATTGACACAATGAATTTGTTTAATTTGACGAATGTTATTGAAAAGCCCACGAGAGTTACGGAACACAGCAGTACGCTGCTTGACTCTATTATAATAAGCGATTCTATACATTATTCTTTTTCGGATGTTTTGAAAGTCCCATCTGATATAAGTGATCATGATGCATCAATAATTTTTATAGAATGTCCTAAATTTCAAACCAGATCATTTCAAAGGGAGGTATGGTTATATGAACGAACTGACAATGAACAAATTGCAAGCAAACTAGATACCGTCGATTGGAATGCATTACTTTCAGACTCTCAGGATGTTGATGAAATGTGTAATACTTTCACCGAGACATTCCTCAGAGTCGCAAGGGAGTGCATTCCAACCAAAATTGTCACAATACGTAATAACGATCGACCATGGTTTAATAGTGAACTCAGAAGAGAAATTAGAAAACGAGACCGTATTCGTAAGACAGTAAAAAAATATAGCAAACAATCAGATATCGACAAATACAAGAAACAGAGAAATAGAGTTAATAACTTAAAAAAGATTGCTAAAGAACATTTTGAACAAAATTTAGACAATATAATCTTAGAAAATATATCAAATCCAAAAACTTACTGGAAAATAATGAAGATGTTAATTAAATCTAATAAAGGATGTAGTAATATACCCCCTCTCCAAAATATAATTCAGGATGAAGGACTAGAGGAGATAGTTTACGGAGACGACGAGAAGTGCGAATTACTAAATAAATATTTTAGTTTTATTTCTTCATTGGAAGATGCGAACGTTCCTCTTCCAGATATTGAACTTAAGACCGATAATTTTCTACGAGATATAGTCATTACCACAGAGGAGATTGTTGATATTATTAAAATAATAAATCCTAATAAGGCATCGGGGCCAGATATAATAAGTCACAAAATGTTAAAAATCTGTCCTGAAAAAATAGCAGCCCCTCTCCAAATAATTTTTAATAAATCTCTTCTACAATGTAAATATCCAACCAGCTGGAAGATTGCACATGTGATTGCTATTTTTAAAAAAGGTGACAAGTCATTACCGTCTAATTATAGACCTATATCTCTCATAAGTTGTGTTGGAAAAATAATGGAACGAGTTATCTACAAATATGTATTTAACCATCTACAAAGAAACAAGTTAATTTATGAATATAAATCTGGTTTTCTCCCAAAATATTCAACAGTACACCAACTATTAGAAATGTATAACTGCATTTTAAATTCACTAGAAAAAAAGGAAATTAGCTGTTTTGTATTCTGTGACTTTTCTAAAGCATTTGATAAAGTTTGGCATAAAGGGTTGATACATAAAATTAAATCATACGGTGTGGATAGTAATTTATTAAATTGGTTCTCTAGTTACCTGCAAGATCGACAACAGAGAGTATTAATAAACAAGTCGTCTTCTTCACTTTGCAATGTTTCAGCTGGTGTACCCCAAGGATCAGTACTAGGACCTCTATTATTTATTATGTATATCAACGATATTGCTGAGAAGTTAATCTCTCTTACCCGACTTTTCGCAGATGACACTTCCTTCAGCTATTCCAACCATGATGAATTACAGATAAAAACTGTGATTGCTCACGATTTGAAAGAGCTGGATGAATGGTCAAAGAAATGGTTGATGACTTTTAACTCAGATAAAACAGAAATTATGCTATTTTCAAATACGGATATTCCAGAATTCAATTTTACATTTAATGAAAGAAATATTCCTATTACAAATTCTCACAAACATTTGGGAGTTACATTTAGCAGCGATGCTAAATGGAATATACATGTCGAAAATATATTGTTAAGTATTTACAAACACCTGAATGTTCTTCGAAAGTTAAAATATAAACTTTCTCGGAAAAATCTAGAGAAATTATATTTAGTTTATATCAGACCAATTTTTGAATATGCTTGTGAAGTATGGGATAATTGTGGGGTAGGGAATTCTAATAAGCTTGACCATTTGCAACTTGAGGCTGCTAGAATCGTTACTGGTCTTCCAATATTTGCTAGTTCAATTTTAATTTATAAAGAATTAGGCTGGGAATCATTGGCAGAAAGAAGAAAAAGGAGAAAATTACAAATGTTTTATAACATACAAAATAATAATGCACCCATGTATCTTTGTGACTTAATTCCACCATCAATTCAAAGTACAACCGTTTATCCATTGCGTAATGGAAGTGATATTATAATGCGATTTTGTAGACTATCGAATACTTATGATTCATTTATTCCTTCAACTATACGTCAATGGAATAGCTTAGATCCATCTCTTCGAAATGTGGATTCTATTGCAAAATTTAAAGCTGAATTAAGAAAGCGGAAAGATATTAGCCAAGTTCCTAAACATTACGAAATTGGACCTCGAAAACTGAATATTATTTTAACCCAGCTTCGATGTTTTGCTTCTTTTTTGAATTACGATTTGTTCCAAGTAAATATAGTCTCAGATCCGTCTTGTCGTTGTGGTGCCAATCGCGAAGACTCCTATCATTTCTTCTTCGATTGTTCCCATTATTCAAATATAAGACATACATTGTTTCAAAATCTCAACTGGCTACCTAATTATTGTGCTTTAGACCTTACACTTTTGACCTGTGGTAATCCTACACTCCCGTATGAACAGAACGAAATTATTTTTAAGCATGTGTTTGAATATATAAAGAGGTCTGAAAGGTTTCTTATTGTCTAGTTGTTCACCAAAACAACAATCGCACACATCACCACCACTAACCCTCTCTCTCATTCCTTTCTTCATTCTCTGTTTTAGTTCAATCTACACATATTAATGTAAGAAATATTTATATACATGCATGCTCTATCAAATAATGTTGTAACTTATTGTATATAGGAGAAGACTTCATAAGTTTGTTTAACTTGTGTCTTATCCTTTTTGCACATTTGAGCAAATAAAATATGTTTAAACTAAAACTAAAAATGAAGTGTTCAGAAAAATAAGATACTATTTTTGTATGCGACATGGTCGTGATTGTATGGTAGTTGGACTTACAATTACCTGTACAATCAGTATCCATCACCACTAAAGTTGTGAGTTCGAACCCGGTTCATGGCGAGGTGTATTCGAGACAACATCCTATTTAGTTTAAGATAATTTATACCGGTACTCCATAGAACATTGTTGTGTAAATGTTACAATGAATATACGATTTATAACCAGATTGGTAATACAGTCACAGAAGAACCATAGTCGGTGTTCTGGTATTTTGTTCCTGGCGTAGTTTAGTCAATTTTGTTGTGTGTGGAATTCTTCTTCTTGAGGGAATTGGCCTAGAATGAACAGATAATACCTTCTTAGCTATTCTAGTAGTTAGTGTTTTATTTAGTTGAAGCGAATCCGTGCAGTTTTTCGCTTACTGTTTGTTTATATCTACATTAACATAGGTGATGGAGATCCAAATGTCAGAAGGTTAGATTTGGGACCCCATTAACCCGTTTGACCACACTACATTATATATTTATCTCAATTCAGGGCCTAGATCAGCTGCTGTTATCACTTCTGTGCTTAGGGACTTTTAAGATTTGCCAGAGTAATGGTTCACATTGTTTAAGTTGGTTTTTTATATTATCAACTTTAACACAGTATCTTTTGATTTACAATTACATCTGGGTTTTTTTTCAATTAAATTTGGTCTGTGTAGAACAAACATATGGTAAAACACTCGTTATATCAACAAACCTGTACAAGAAAATGCATAAACGTCAGTACTAAAGCATAACTATATTGGCGCCCCTCTAGCATTTGGTGACCGCTCGATAGTCCGAAGGTCCATTACTCCGAAGGTTCATTAGTCCGAAGGTTCATTAGTCCGAAGGTCCGTTAGTCCGAACTTTTTAGTCTTATTTTTCGACCAAAGGATAGGTATCGAACAGTGTTGAATTGATTTAATATTCAGTCCCTTGTCAAATTAAGTAAGAGAAGCAAGATACTCATACTCACAACCTGACTAACCAGTGGCCTATCCAGGTGGGTTGTAGGCTGTACGCCCGGCTTTTGCTATCATAAAAAAATGTGTAATCGGCAAATATAGGTAAAACTTAAATTTTGTAGAAAACACGCCAAAAATTGCACCAAACCCCTGTTTTGTAATTATGGATCCAAGCGTGCTAAGTCTAAAAAAACGAAGAAAAAAAACGCGTCGTCTCTGAAATATATGGAAATCATTCCAATGAAGTAAACCCTCCACTAAAACTCTGATCTTAACCAAATATGTTTAAGCTTAAAACTTAAAAGATATTTAGTCAAAGATTATTTCCCATAGGGTCCTATGTTAAGCTAAGTTCGGCTGTGGGGGCCATCTTGATCGAAGGGCCGAACCGCCGGACACATTTTTGGAAGAGAACCATCCAATGACTATTTCATCAAAATTGTGTTCTTATTGAGCAAATGGTTTCAGACAAGACGATTTTTATGGGAATTTCCCATAGAATCCTATGTTAAATTAAGTTCGGCTGTGGCGGCCATCTTGGTCAGTGTTCTGAAATGCCGGACACAATTTTGGAAGAGGACCACCCAAGAATCATTTCAGCAAAGTTTGGTTGAGATTGGCTCAGTAGTTTCAGAGGAGAAGATTTTTTGAAAATTTCATCCCCCCTTTTTTCTAATTTGCATAATCGGTCAAAATAGGCAAAAGTTCAAAGTTCATAAAAAATCCCGTAATATATGTTAAAAAGCTCATCATTATGCTTATACAGTTCAAATTTGGGCACTTTCTGGCTTAAAATAGAGCAGTTTTGGCCATTTGAAGAAATTTCTATTTTTAATAATGGCGGCCATCTTGGATACAGGACGGCGCTGACGGACACAATTTTGAAAGGGGGCCACCTAAGGATCATTTCAGCAAAGTTTGGTTGAGATTGGCTCAGTAGTTTCAGAGGAGAAGATTTTTTTTAAATTTCATCCCCCCTTTTTTCTAATTTGCATAATCGGTCAAAATGGGTAATGGGATTTACTTCAAAATTGCAGGGTAGGTAGATCTTGACATGCTGCACATTTTTGCAATTTAAACTTAACATCTATCTCTAATTAGTTTTTGAAATATAAGACGAAAAGTATTAAAATTAAAAAAAATTTTGATGAATAAAGGGCAATAACTCCAAGATGGGTTATCAAATTTACTTAAAAATTGCAGGGTAGGTAGATCTTGACATGCTGAACATGTTTGCAGTTTCAACTTACCATCTGTCTCTTGTAGTTTTTGAAATAAAGGACGAAAAGTATTAAAATTTTGAAAATTTGATGAAAAAAGGGAAATAACTCCAAAATGGGTAATGGGATTTACTTAAAAATTGCAGGGTGGGTAGATCTTGATATGCCGCACATTTATGCAATTTAAAGTTAACCTTTATCTCTTATAGTTTTTTAAATATAAGACGAAAAGTATTAAAATTTTACAAATTTGATGAAAAAAGGGCAATAATTCCAAGATGGGTAATCAGATTTACTTCAAAATTGCAGGGTAGGTAGATCTTGATGTGCTGATCATTTTTACCCCATGTCAGATTTTTGATATTATTAACGGTTTTTGAGTTATTACCCAAAACCTGCAATTTTACCATATGTTCTATTTTTAATAACAGTGGCCATGTTGGTTGGTGCACGGCATCACCGGACACAATGTTGAAACTAGACACCCTAGTGATGATTCAGACAAAGTTTGGTTTCAATTGGTCTAGTACTTTCAGAGGAGAACATTTTTGAAAAAGTTTACGACGTACGACGGACGCCAAGTGATGGCAATAGCTCACATGACCCTTTGGGTCAGGTGAGCTAAAAAGGGTGCACTCAACTCGCAGCCACAAGTGATAAAAGTTTACCAGTTGCTTGCCCATGGTCGGTGGTTCTCTCCGGGTACTCCGGCTTCTTTCACCACTAAAACTGGTCGCCATGATATAGCTGAAATATTGCTGAAAGTGGCGTTAAACACCAAAAATCAAAAATCAATCAAATCAATTAAACGAATATATATACTCCGTGTTAAAAAAAGAATACATTTCAAAATCTAAGTAAAATAAGAATCAATGATAAGGGATTACAATTACACAACTCATATTTGTATCCAACAATATAGTTGTCCATGAAAAGTTTCCACTGCATTTTTCTTCTAAATGACTATGGATGGGTTCAGACTATTATTAAAAGTTGATATACAAATTAACTAGAGGCTCAGTGGGCTGAGCCTGTGTCGCTCACCGTCTTTCATTCTGCTTTGAGGAAACTTAATACAGAACCTTCCATACATGTAGATGCTTCCTACCAAGTTTCGGTTCATTTGGCTAGGCAGTTTCAGGAGGAGAATATTTTTTTTAGATATCGACGAATCAGAAACAAGAATTGCCAGTGGTGGCCATGTTTGATAACCGATCGGGACGAAATGAGCAATCGTAATAGAGGACATTCCATAGATGCTTCCAACCAAGTTTTGGTTAAGCGGCCAAGCGGTTTCAGAGGAGGAGATTTAAAAAAAATGGCCAATCAGAAAGAAGAATTGCCTGTGGTGGCCATGTTTGGTAATGGATCATAACAAAATGTGCACTCTTTAGAGAGAACCTTCCATAGATGCTTCCTACTAAGTTTCAGTTCATTTGGCTGATGGGTTTCAGAGGAGAAAATTAAAATGTGAAAAGTTAACAGATGACAGACAACAAACGACGGACAAAAGCCAAAAGCCCACATTGCCTTTGGCAAGGTGAGCTAAAAAGAATATTAAAATGTGAATACCTACATGTAATGTATAGTATAAACATGTTACACTATATCAGCATTAGTTAATTTCTAAGGGAGATAATGGCAAGAGTTATCTTTCTTTTAACAGTTTAAAGGCAAGAGTTATCTCTCTTTTAACAGTTTACTACAATGGAGAAGTTTTTAAAGAAATGAACCAATCAGAAACAAGAATTGCCTGTGGTGGGCCATGTTTGTTAATGGATCGGCATGAAATGAGCAATCTTTATAGAGGTCCTTCTATAGATGCTTCCTACCAAGTTTTAGTTCATTTGGCTGAGAGGTTTTAGAGGAGAAGATTAAAATGTGAAAAGTTAATGGACGACAGACGACGGACGCCAAGTGATGGCAAAAGCTCACATTGCTTTTGGCAAGGTGAGCTAAAAAATGGGAAGGTTAGTATTTTACTCATATGTGGGAAACACTTGCACCACATCACTTCACTAAGAGGGGAGGTATGGGCTCATAGAACTAGCTTAATCCCACCACTTTATATTGAAGTGCCTGTACTAAGCCTGGAGAGTGAGGGTGTATATGTATGGTGTATATGTACATGTATTAGAGGTATTGATTTTATCTATGTTTGTACAATTTTTCGATTATATTTGGGAACTGTTCTGACAGTTTGGTATTATTTTTTTTATTGTAAAGCTATCTTGTTTGTTTTAGGGCTAGGGTTTTGGTGTTTAATGCCACTTTCAACAATATTTCAGTTATGGTCAGTTTTATTGGTAGAGTAAACCAGCGTACCGGGAGAAAACCACAGACCTGTCGCAAGTCACTGACAAACTTTATCACATAATGTTGTATCAAGTACACCTCGCCATGATCGGGATTTGAACTCACAACGTTAGTGGTGATAGGTGCTGACTGCATAAGTAGTTATAAATCCAACTACCATACAATGGAGCACAACCACAACAGCCTTTAGTTTTAAGTAGAATACAAGAGAACAAGTGATTAAAGATTAGGAATATTTTTTATTTTATAATACACATAACAAAAGAAGATAAAAATTTTAACAATGGATTTCATGCTTCTGTTAAAATACCATAACCATTCAATCCAAAATTCAAAAAGAGATTATCATCTCCAAATTTGTTTACTGTCAAAAAAATCTGACAGATTTAAAAATAAACAAATTGTCTATATAATAAAACATAATGAATATTCAAATGTACAATCACAGAACTAAATATTTATCATCAATCAAAAATATATGTAGTACAAAATGTCTACAAACTTACTTATTGTAAAAAAAAAATTAATATGGATTTCTGTTCATAGAACCAAGATAAATATTTCTTTTTAAGAAAAAGGTTATGTTTGTATGTTATTTCTATATATCTATATATTTTATAATAATTAACTTTTGACATGTGAATTAATATATGTATATGTGTGTAAGCCTCCAAAAAGAGTATACTACAATTTTGATGGAATGACAACCATAACAAGGGAAAACTATTTGTCTATAAATAAAAGAGTATTATACTTTCTGGACTGTAGGCCATACGGTCGTAAAATTTTCGAGTACAAGGACAAACTTATACTTCAATATTGTCCAATCAGAATAAAGTATTTATTTAATACAATGTTCTGATTGGCCATTTTTTCGAGTACGAGTGTGGTCTAAAGTATTATGACTGTAAGGTCTGGTCTAATTGGCATTTTATTTATGATATGGATTTAAAATGAGAGCTATAGAATCTCACAATGGCGTGAATGTACAAGATACAGAAAGGTTTCTACTCTCTAACAAAGATGGATCAGAGACAAATGTTATCTTTTTGAAGCGTGTCCAACACTTTCCCATTTTGCATTTTATATCTTATATCAAACCCTTAAAGGAAAATAAGAAATATTCTCTGTCTAAATCTGTATAACAAACATTTAAAGGTAGAAGTGAATAATTAAAACTTATGATTAATGTGTTTAGTTTAACTCAACAGTAGGGTGGGGATCAAAGAGCACATATGACGAATAGACAACAGTGACCATTAGTCCAAAAAATATAGTAAACTATTTAATCTATCAGAGATAATTCCACCAAAAAAAAAAGGAATAAAGAAAACAAACACAAAAATGTTAACTGCAGAATTTATCACTTGAAAAAAAAAATTCAAAATGTTAGCAAAATCTGTGTTACCTGCACCACGAAGACTGATATTTTTGTTTACAAAATATCTTAAAGCTTGATGTCTTTATGAGTATATCCTCTTTTGGTATAAATAAACAAATATGACTTGCACTAATCAATGAGCATAAAAAACTTTATGATGTTTTTGATTGTTATATATTGCACGTTTGACACTCAACTTTCCATTATTCATTTATGAGTATAAATAATATGAATTTATCATGTTATTTTCTTGAAAATAACATTTGTTTACAGCTATAAATGTAGTATATTGTAATATTCATTAAAGTTAATATTTATATATATATAAATATAAATAAACGTCTAAAATGTTACCACAACAATATCAAAAAAAGATGTTAAAATGTAACAAAAATAACTTTTTGTAGACTTATAGTTATTTTTGTGCCAAATATCGGTCGATTTAATTATAATTATAGTCTTTTTGTAGACTTATAGTTATTTTTGTTACATTTTAATATCTTTTTTTGATATCGTTGTGCTAACATTTTAGACGTTTATTTATCAATTTTGTTTATTTGCACAGAATCGTTAACACTTGTTTCCGATCTGACATCTCATAGGTTCATGCGTTGGCTACTTTTTCAGACGTTTATTTATATATATATAACATTCTGTCGCGAAAAAAATCTCTTCAGTTAATAATAAAAAAAAAATTGTATAATAATTCATTCAAGTTCCTTGTTTAACTATTCTGTTGAGAAAAAATATCTCATTTTAAATTCAATTTCCAAAATTTAATTTGTAATATAATAACTTTGCAGATAGTAAAAGCAATATAAATTACAGGTCTTGAATGATGTCATGAACAAAGCCATGAGTTGAAAAACAAAATACAGATTAATCCTTTGAAAGATTAATTACTTCAATGATTTAATATTTGAACATAGTTCAATTCCTATATAGATATTTTACAGTAAAAAATATTTATATATCTGAGGGGCCGTCGTGGCCATAATCACATAGCTTTTCCTATAAGAGTGAATATTTGCATACTGAAAACGTTCTATTGAATCAAAACAATTTTCTGACCGACCATTTTTTTCTACCTCCTGTAGTTGAGTGGGTGGTGAGTTATGGTGTTTAATGCCACTCTTAACAATATTTCAGTTATATGGCGGTGGTCAGTTTTATTGGTGGAGTACCCCGATAAAACCACTGACCTGTCGCTAGTCACTGACAAATTTTATCACAATATGCTGTATCGAGTACACCTCGCAATGAGCAGGATTCGAACTCATAAATTAGTGGTGATAGGCACTGATTACACAAGTAGTTATATATCCAACTACCATATGATCACAACCACAATGGACCCTTCTGTTTCAATCAAGAAGATAAATTGTATTTTGCCTTTTGGATAGACCACTTTTCATGAGAAGTTGCATTTTGTTGCATTGAAGACTATTACTATTTTTTATTTTTCTTCTTTTTACTTCAGTTAATATTTACTGTTTTCTAATAAAAATATTATTATTAGTAGTTTAATACAGATATAAGATTAATTATTAATCAAAATTAATTTTTTTACTGAAAAAAACAAAAAAAGCAAACAAAAACAATTTGAAAAATCTAACAATTTCATTGGCTAATAAATTAGAACAAAAAATGTTCCTTTAAATGCAAATATATTAATGGAATGCATATAAATGAATTTGATGATAATGAAAAACTAATCTATACACTATAGTAAACAATAGTATATCTAAAGGAATGTACAATGTCATAACAAAAATAATAAATAAACTATATATAGTATATAATAAGATAACAACCAATCAGACGAGAAAGACTTCGTTAAATACCCGCTACAACTATAATAATAAATCTGGATTTCGAAGAAAAAAATTAATAATCTTTTAGACAATTCTTTACAACTATAATAATAAATCTGGATTTCGAGGAAAAGTTTAATAATCTTTTAGAACAATTCTTTCTAGCTAATAAATCTAGAAAAAGATAATATTTTGGATATAAACAAAGGAACATATTAATATCACAGAACGTCAAGATTTTTAAAAAGAACGTGAGTAGAAGAAGTTTACATGAAGAAATAGGTTTTTACTTTTTTGTATCAATCTATGAAAAGCGTGTTAGAAGAAATTTAAAGGAGCTAAATATTATTCGTGCTAATCTATGAAACAGTGACTGGTATCATTCAATGTCAGATATCACCATTGCCACACTTGAAGGAGAACTTTCTCTTATGACAGAGAGACACACCTCTTATTACAGAGAGACACATCTCTTATAACAGAGACACACCTACTTCACTGTGACATCAAAATAGTACTGACATGTTATGTGAACAATGTCATGCTTACTATGACATCATTATCAATAGGGTTCATATCAGACATTATGAAGAAACACTCTCCTTTCGGTGTGGCTGATGTGACATTGTGTTAAAATAAGAAACATAGCCTTTGCTTCTGAGATGTTTTTTTCACTAAAATTACCCATGATGCATTATGTTTGGAGGATAAACGACAATGTTCTAAATTTGACTCGGAATTATCTGTGCCAAATTTCATGTCCTAAAAAATACTCTTCTTGCAATAATTAACATGGATTCTGGCACTCTGTACTATTAAGTATTCTTTTGTACTTGATGATTACGCAAATTAATACAGTATAAAGTTTACTCCATTTAAAAATTGAGTAATCAGAATTATCATTAGAAACTGAAATACTTAAAATTATTTTTAAATTGATAAATTTGAATTCAGTTACAAATGTAATACTTTACAAAATCTTCTTCTTGTTTCAAAAAAATATTTCTTTAACATTTTATAATTTTCAAAAAGAAATTAAGTGTCTTGACCATGTTTAAATAAATAAATTTTAAAGAATTATACTGTTTAAACACTAAATAAATAAATTTTAAAGAATTATACTGTTTAAACACTAAATAAATAATTTTAAATAAAAATCTCATTGCTTAAGCTACATCTTATTTAATTAGTCTACCTTTACTTAAATGAATTTAAAATTAAAACTTAACAGTAGAAATGTATAAAAATTCTATACATATTTATATGATACATTCATGGATTGAGCATTTCTATGACATTATATGACAATATATTTATGTATTTGTAAAGATTGCTTCACTTTTTATCTACAAAATCTTTTGCCTTACGACAACAAAACAGGCGAGCTTTAAAATGGACTTTTTTTTCAATTTCCAAATATCAAGCCTTCAAACTAAGCAATCATATTTACTGGTAAATAAGTTGAAATTGACCCAAAAAATTCCTCATTACTATAAACTTTTAACCTTTTAATTTTACAAAGGTAAAGAACCAATTCAGAAATTCAACTGCATTCTTGGTAATCATCTCACAACATTTGTGATCGATTAATCATATAAGGACGCTGGCCAAGCAAAGTAAAATTTACAAGGAAAGAAGTTGAATTTCTACATTGGTCTAATTAACAAATATATAATGAATATTTCTTCAAACGTTTGCATAATTAATTGACTGCTTGAATGCCAAAAACACCCTTAAAAATGACATTACAAAAGTTTACAATTTTCACAAATACTTCATATCAATGATTAATGACTGAATTCTTGTTTATAATAGTACCCAAATATCACATAGTAAACACTAGCTGTATCTTAAACAGTTAGGAATCAAGAAATTTTCACGACGTGAAGATCATCCGATTATATATCAAAACACATTCTTAGTTTCCAATAATAAAGAGCTTTATTGATTTGGAGACACTCTCATTTTAAACAATAATCCAAACTTCTCCGAAAAATTCCAGTCCTAAAACTTGTCAGAATACAAACTGGTACCAGATGAACAAGGATCCAGTGTATTGATTATACTATATAGAGACTACATGTATGATGTGAATAAGTTGTCATTTAACTACTTCCTCTGCATGCCGTACTTCTGACTTTAATTTGACAAATTCTTTGGCAACTTCGTCATTCGTTCTCTGTGATAATATGCGTAAAATAGTCCATCCTGTTTCATCAAGATGAATTCTGGGACATAATGAGCACCAACAAGCACAACTTCCTTGTTCAACAATGTTTTTCAACTGCATGACAGCGACACCTATTAGTCTATCTTCTCTTGCAAAGCAATAGTCTTTAACACAAATATGAAGTTCATATGCATCAGGTTCATCTTCATTTCCAAGAATACTGTAAAACAAAATTTCAAATAAAATACAATTGTAAAAAGAAAAATTGAAAATGAATAGAATTATAGGAAATAAGAAGGAACTTTGGGAGTCATTTCCATCCTAAAGGAAACTATGAAACATTTACAATGAAACTAAAATAAATTTAATAAAGGAATGAAGTTCATTGCCAAGAATACTGGTGAATGGTTACATGTAATATTATATAATAATAGCCTTCATATGAGGTGAAGATTGAAAGTTGTCAATCTGAGGGTGGTTGTTTTCCTGAGGTCCAGAGAGAAAACAACTTCTTGAGGGTTGACAATTTGATGTTTACCTCATATGAAGACAATACTTGATTTATTATACCAACACTACTCTTAAGAAAAGCATGTTTAAAGCTTATCAGAACATCTGAATTCACATTTTAATGCCCTCCCTCATTATTATATTTGTTGGGGGTTGTCCACTGGGTTGTCTCCCTTGTCAGAAACAAACATCCAAATGGTGTTATTACTTTTATATAGTAAAACTTGAGGTAAGGTATAATAAACATTATTATATCATTTTTCCTTTTTAATTGTTCATAAATATCATATTAAAAATATGAATAAATTATTATATACTTACAACTGAAATGTTTCATTAAACTTTGGTGACCAATTGTTACTTTTTGATTTTGTGGAATGTTTTCGACGTTTGTCACTTAAATGAGGTCCTATGATGATGACTTCTACAAATGGTCGGAACATACTGGATGTCTGCCATTTAAGGTCATTGGCTGCCACAACTGAAAAACACAGAATATATTTAGAGCCTAAGTTGAGAATATATAAATTATTATTGTTTTACAGTAAATTATAAAATATCTTTTTAGATGTGTCACAATTGTCTGTAGCTAAACCATTAGGGAGTGATTATTGTTTTAGCACCAAGTAATTATAAGCAAATTCCCAGCTAAATCATGAAAAGAACAATTACATTTAGATGAGATGATGAACTAGACCAACACGGTCAGTTTGATTTTTAGAGTGCTAGCTCACTGAAACAACAGTCTGTGGGGTAGACATTTCCTCTACTCTGACATATTATACTGATTTCAAACCAGCCAGTATTTAATCTTACTTGTTAATGCTGCGTGTTAAGTAGAGAAGCAGCCAGTATTTAATCTTACTTGTTAATGCTGTGTGTTAAGTGGAGAAGCAGCCAGTATTTAATCTCACTTGTTAATGCTGTGTGTTAAGTGGAGAAGCAGCCAGTATTTAATCTTACTTGTTAATGCTGTGTGTTAAGTGGAGAAGCAGCCAGTATTTAATCTTACTTGTTAATGCTGTGTGTTAAGTGGAGAAGCAGCCAGTATTTAATCTTACTTGTTAATGCTGTGTGTTAAGTGGAGAAGCAGCCAGTATTTAATCTTACTTATTAATGCTGTGTGTTAAGTGGAAAAGCAGCCAGTATTTAATCTTACTTGTTAATGCAGTGTGTTAAGTGGAGAAGCAGCCAGTATTTAATCTTACTTGTTAATGCTGTGTGTTAAGTGGAGAAGCAGCCAGTATTTAATCTCACTTGTTAATGCTGTGTGTTAAGTGGAGAAGCAGCCAGTATTTAATCTTACTTGTTAATGCTGTGTGTTAAGTGGAGAAGCAGCCAGTATTTAATCTTACTTGTTAATGCTGTGTGTTAAGTGGAGAAGCAGCCAGTATTTAATCTTACTTGTTAATGCTGTGTGTTAAATGGAGAAGCAGCCAGTATTTAATCTTACCTGTTAATGCAGTGTGTTAAGTGGAGAAGCAGCCAGTATTTAATCTTACTTGTTAATGCTGTGTGTTAAGTGGAGAAGCAGCCAGTATTTAATCTTACTTGTTAATGCTGTGTGTTAAATGGAGAAGCAGCCAGTATTTAATCTTACTTGTTAATGCAGTGTGTTAAGTGGAGAAGCAGCCAGTATTTAATCTTACTTGTTAATGCTGTGTGTTAAGTGGAGAAGCAGCCAGTATTTAATCTTACTTGTTAATGCTGTGTGTTAAATGGAGAAGCAGCCAGTATTTAATCTTACTTGTTAATGCAGTGTGTTAAGTGGAGAAGCAGCCAGTATTTAATCTTACTTGTTAATGCTGTGTGTTAAGTGGAGAAGCAGCCAGTATTTAATCTCACTTGTTAATGCAGTGTGTTAAGTGGAGAAGCAGCCAGTATTTAATCTCACTTGTTAATGCTGTGTGTTAAGTGGAGAAGCAGCCAGTATTTAATCTTACTTGTTAATGCTGTGTGTTAAGTGGAGAAGCAGCCAGTATTTAATCTTACTTATTAATGCTGTGTGTTAAGTGGAGAAGCAGCCAGTATTTAATCTCACTTGTTAATGCAGTGTGTTAAGTGGAGAAGCAGCCAGTATTTAATCTCACTTGTTAATGCTGTGTGTTAAGTGGAGAAGCAGCCAGTATTTAATCTTACTTGTTAATGCAGTGTGTTAAGTAGAGAAGCAGCCAGTATTTAATCTTACTTGTTAATGCTGTGTGTTAAGTGGAGAAGCAGCCAGTATTTAATCTTACTTGTTAATGCTGTGTGTTAAGTGGAGAAGCAGCCAGTATTTAATCTTACTTGTTAATGCTGTGTGTTAAATGGAGAAGCAGCCAGTATTTAATCTTACTTGTTAATGCTGTGTGTTAAATGGAGAAGCAGCCAGTATTTAATCTTACTTGTTAATGCTGTGTGTTAAATGGAGAAGCAGCCAGTATTTAATCTTACTTGTTAATGCTGTGTGTTAAGTGGAGAAGCAGCCAGTATTTAATCTTACTTGTTAATGCTGTGTGTTAAGTGGAGAAGCAGCCAGTATTTAATCTTACTTGTTAATGCTGTGTGTTAAATGGAGAAGCAGCCAGTATTTAATCTTACTTGTTAATGCTGTGTGTTAAATGGAGAAGCAGCCAGTATTTAATCTTACTTGTTAATGCTGTGTGTTAAATGGAGAAGCAGCCAGTATTTAATCTTACTTGTTAATGCTGTGTGTTAAATGGAGAAGCAGCCAGTATTTAATCTTACTTGTTAATGTTGTGTGTTAAGTGGAGAAGCAACAAATACCAATTGTACAGTCAATGGTTTAATTAGGAATGAGAATAATTTCGTATAATTCAAGAAAGGACTGACAAAAAACCTCAGTAATCCATTTTAATCTGTAACATCTTCTTGAACCAATACTTTTTTTGGGAATATAAATGATATCTTAACCTGCTAAAATTATATTCACTGTGGCTACAAGGGTCTACACCAAATCTACACATTATAATTCTAAATGACTAAAGAATACTCCCTTGTAATAATAAACCACCTTTAATTTCCTTTATGTGTGGCTGTTTAAATATACTCCCTGGCAATTGTTATCTAATTTATAGCTAAATTTATTAAAACATGCTATGTTGTTTTTGAGTTTCCACTTCTTTTACAACTTTCACATTCATATTTTGTTAATAATAACTGAGTCGTTTTAAACATGCAAAAACTTGTCACAGACTTGTGAGAGGTCACAGACTTGTGGGAGGTCAATGATTAAAGGTATGATCAGGATACACAAACAGACTTACTTTTTACTGTAACTTTATGTTCCCCAGTTCCAGGGTGAGTTATGAGATCAACTTGAATGGACACTTCACCGACAGGATCCTTATTGCCTAATTCATCCTGTGATGTCTGTGTACTGACAAATGTTTTTATTAAAGTATCTGTTGTTTGAGTATACAACGATAGAGCATATCTTAGAGACTGTAGTTCTTGACTCTTGTCCAGGAAAGTTTTCTTCAATCCTTGTCCACCAGCGTGATAAAACTGTTTGATTGTATCCAGTGCCATATCTAAAACCGCACATTGCTTGGGACTTAAATTTTTCTCTGCTTCCTTAGACATATCCTACAAGTTATGAAAAATGTGTAAAAATGTTTGTGTACATGTAAATCTCGAGAATTATGTATAACTCTTAGTCAATATTTTTTTTGAACACCAATAATTGTGATAATTATTAAAAATTATAGTTTAACTTTTTGTATATTGGAAAAATAAAAATAATAATATAATTTCATTTACATTACTTTTTAAAGTTCTGTAAATTAATTTGCACAATGAAAAACATTTTTATTCTTATTAAGTCAATCTATTTACCTGTGCTTATCAAATTTATACATTTTTTGTACACAACGTAAATTAATTTCATCAAACATTTTAAGGTCACTTCAATTAAATCATTCAATTCTCATCCACGTCAACAAATTATGAGGTGGGCAGGCAGAACAATACCCAATAATAGATAAACATAAACATTGTGTCATATGTGCAGCTTGCATACATAAAGTCCTATTGCACTGTTAAGACAATAGTGAAAATCATCAAAAAGATATTCAGACTCTGAGACCGCTATTCTTAATAATCTTGTAAATCTTGAAGGCAAAGTAGTGCGAGCAGATGGACAGACAACCATATATCACAACACATCCTATCTGAAGACCGTCATATAGAAATAGGAGAATGCATCTTAAATTTTCCAAATAAGTTCTCTACGTTCATTAGGGAAAAACTACAGATTGTGTAAAGGTGATACTAGTCTATTGTACTCCTCTGTTAACCAAAGAAAATTCAATCTTTCCTCTCAGCAAATAAAATAAACAAAAAAAACTTATGGCTAGCACAGAGTATACAATGGAACTTTTCTATATGACACCCTGCTGCCCTCTCTCCCATTCTCTTGTCCAATTTCCCAACCCTTGTTCTATTGTCTCCTAATTCCTTCTCCCATCTCCTTTAGTTTGAAAAAAGTTTCAATATATAAATCTGCCCAAAATACTTAACAAAAGCATAATACAATGTACATCAATAATTTATATATATAAGCAATGAAATGAGCCAATATGCACTACACATGCACAAAAGCAAGCATACATACATGCACTACAATTGTTTACATGATTGTTATCAACATAATCTACAGAAATGACATGCAAACCATAATAATACAGTCTTTTATTATTTTCTGTTTAAACACAAAAATAATGGGATCTTTTAGTAATTATATTTTTTAAACAACTGTTTTTATTAGACACCAATGGCATTAGAAATGACAGCATATTCAACAATTTAATTAAAAAAAAATTATTTTTGAATTAATTTCAATTCTGTTTGAAAAATAAAAGAACATCATAGTATAGTTATAGAACTTTAATTTTACCATTTGGTTTATGGTGTTTAATGCCACTTTCAACAATATTTCAGTTATATCGTGGTGGTCAGTTTTATTGGTGGAGGAAACCAGAGTACCCGGAGAAAACTGCCGATCTGCCACAAGTCACTGACAAACTTGATCACATAATGTTGTATTGAGTACACCTCCCCATAAACTGGGTTTGAACTCACAACTTTAGTGGTGATAGGCACTGATTGCATAGGTAGTTGAAAATCAAACTGCCATACGATGAAGATGTTAGACAATATAAGATCATTGTAAGGTCAGATTTTACTTAAGCTCAAATTAACAACTATAATTTTTATCTTTTTTTTTTTATAAACATTAAAACAAATGTAGTACTATAATACTAGTTCACTTCTTTATTCCAAATAGATAAAGGATAAGCATATTGAATAATTTTTTTACAATCGAAAAGAAGAGCAATAAAAGTGTTTGTTGACCATAGACATTTGTTTAATGAAATCATTTTCTTAAGTAACACATTATATATATGTGCTCTATTTATAATCTGTAATTTGCTCATTTATATGAATATATGATAAACATGTGTTATGCGATGTTAAAACTTTAATTGCATATATTTTATATAATAATGATGTTAGGATAAAAATATAAGTTCAATTCTTTTATATCCCTTGTACGATGGCTAGATAGCTAAAGACTGTTTTACATCTTTCGCATCAAGCCACATCTGCCGCCTTACGTTTGTTTGTATGTTCTATTTTTTTCTACTGCAAACTTTCAAATTTCATGAAACGGATGCGATGTGATTTCAAATGACAAGATTTTTGCTAACGCTGTTAAATAATTGGGGGATTATTAAATGTGGTGAAATTAGGTTTTGTTTTCCTTCAATAGTCATGTTTTATGAATTCTGTATTAACTCAGTACCGTAATTACTTTGCTGCAATGAATGGTGGATATGTTTAAGAATATTCCCTCATCCAAGCATGTCCATAGGATGTAAATGGACCAAGGTCATTCTTGTGATAGATCCAGACGCTCAAGAAATAATTACAGTGGAACCTGTCTAATCCAACACACCAAAGGACCAGGGAAATGTGTCAGAACCTGTCTAATCTGACACACCAAAGGACCAGGGAAATGTGTCAGATTGTACAGGATGTCGCAATACTTGGGTTTTATTTCAGTTAATAGATAAACTTTGGGATCATAAATTTTTGTCAGATGTCACATGATGTCGGAAAACTCGGGTGTCAGATTGCACAAGTTCCACTGTACTTCCCATCTGACAAGTTTTTCTAACCCTCTACATTTTTATTTCTTGCTAGAAAAAGCTTTTTCTTAAATTTATGAGTAAAATTGGGCATCTAGGTGTGTGGGGCAAGATGGTTGTAGTTTTTTTTCAAAGGAGATTACAGTTTGTTTGTTTAACAAATGAATGAAGAGAATTGCAAAAGAAATCATTTCTTAAGTCTTGGGATCTATAATAAGGTAATCTTCATCATTCACATCTTATGGAAATGCTCACCAGCAAGTGAAAATTTTGTAGCATTTTCAGACATTGTAGCAACCCATTGAGTGAACATCTTTTTTTTACAACAAGCACAATTCTAAACTTTGTAAACAAAGTGATACCAATAAGGGTATATGGTGATCACAAGCCTTCTATACATAAGAATGTTTTTTTTTACTACCAAGAAGGGAAAAAGGGCAATAATTCCATACAACTGACAATATTCCAATCAAAACAAGATACAACAATTTTTTAATGTACAAAAACTATGAACATTACAATGTATCCTTAAGACCTGTTTTTATTTAGGGTCTTATAACAAATATAAGACAACATACAACATAAAAACTATAAGTCTTGTTCCTCGAAAAAAAACCAGATATATAAATTCTTATAAAACGACAAATTACACTATTTAAGGAAGGAAGTACGCCATCTATGGACAAAAATATAATACCTTAATATTGCCATAAAGGATGCCTACCATACTATCCTAAAAACAATCTAAAGTATGTCTACAAATGACTCAAATCTAATTTATAAGGGCACAAAGGAGCACAACAAAATCCTATTACAAAAAATTCAAGAAAGATTGATTGATTGATTGATTGATTGATGCTTAATGCCAACTTTAGCAGTATTTCAGTTATATCCTGGCATGGACTAAGTTTACAAATAAATTTTCACCTCTACCAAACTCTTAGCAATAAAACATTCATTTATAAAATAGAACAGTTTTCTATAATAAGCAGCTTCATATAGAATGAGGTACCTACATTAACATTGGACAACTCTTTGAATACATTAGTTGACAATTTTAGTATTAAAATAAATATTTGTATCTAATTCCCTGACAAACGAGACTTATTACTGTTTTATCAACTATAAAAATAACTAAGTAAATGTCACAATAAAACTTTAAATTATTAATTGACAAGAAACTTGATCATATCTGACATTACTACAATAAGCTGGTTAGACAATACTATTTACAGACATTTAGAATATCGGCATTAATGAAGGTCGAGACAGACATTATCACTAGAATTGCATCAAGTTCAATAGGAAATGCTGTGATGCTAGTGATAATATATGTCGAGTTCTTCAAAACTGACATCATTGTATTCATTGGTGATGTCACAATGTGTTTAAAACTGACATCATTGTATTCAATGGTGATGTCACAATGTGTTTAAAACTGACATCATTGTATTCAATGGTGATGTCACAATGCGTTTAAAACTGACATCATTGTATTCAATGGTGATGTCACAATGCATTTAAAACTGACATCATTGTATTCAATGGTGATGTCACAATGCGTTTAAAACTGACATCATTGTATTCAATGGTGATGTCACAATGCATTTAAAACTGACATCATTGTATTCAATGGTGATGTCACAATGTGTTTAAAACTGACATCATTGTATTCAATGGTGATGTCACAATGCACTTAAAACTGACATCATTGTATTCAATGGTGATGTCACAATGCGTTTAAAACTGACATCATTGTATTCAATGGTGATGTCACAATGCGTTTAAAACTGACATCATTGTATTCAATGGTGATGTCACAATGCGTTTAAAACTGACATCATTGTATTCAATGGTGATGTCACAATGTGTTTAAAACTGACATCATTGTATTCAATGGTGATGTCACAATGTGCTTAAAACTGACATCATTGTATTCAATGGTGATGTCACAATGCGTTTAAAACTGACATCATTGTATTCAATGGTGATGTCACAATGCGTTTAAAACTGACATCATTGTATTCAATGGTGATGTCACAATGCATTTAAAACTGACATCATTGTATTCAATGGTGATGTCACAATGCATTTAAAACTGACATCATTGTATTCAATGGTGATGTCACAATGTGTTTAAAACTGACATCATTGTATTCAATGGTGATGTCACAATGCGTTTAAAACTGACATCATTGTATTCAATGGTGATGTCACAATGTGTTTAAAACTGACATCATTGTATTCAATGGTGATGTCACAATGCGTTTAAAACTGACATCATTGTATTCAATGGTGATGTCACAATGTGTTTAAAACTGACATCATTGTATTCAATGGTGATGTTACAATGTGTTTGACATCACTCTGACTGATAACAATTTCATTATCATACTTAAAGACAATTAATAAAATTTACAGACTGGAAAACTTTTATATTCTAAGAATGGATAACTATTTTTTACTCTTTTTTTTATTTCAATATTAAATTCATTATAATATTTATACATTAATTCAAACTTGGATAGGCTGTTTTATACATTAATTCAAACTTGGATAGGCTGTTTTATACATTAATTCAAACTTTGATAGGCTGTTTCCCATGAAAGATTTTACATTGATTAATGTTTTTTTATTTTCCTCTTATTTGGTTTTTTATTTATATATACATCAAGCTTCGTTCGTTAATTTAACATAATATATTTTAGCTTTTATTTTTGGGAAGGAAATACTAAATGTAATTCAGCCTTGTATATGATATGAACACATCTTTAGCCTGAAAGTATTTATCAGCATGTAAACTTTTACAATTTTGAAGTCTGATCCAGCGAAATTCAATAAAACTTCAATATGTAAACTAAAATGAAATTATTAATAAATATTATCTGACCAGTTTATCAGATTTGTGGCTCATTAGGAATAATCAAGCTTAGTGGCCATCTTAATTATCCTGTTTGTAATAATCACTCATTTGTAGCTCCTGTCAGACTTATTCTTAGATTTATTGAGTCCACCAAGTTCAAATAACATTCATTAGGAAAATTTAACAAGCCTCTCATTGCAACAGTATAATTGTATAAAGTTAATAAAGAAATATATTGAATTTTATAAGGTAAGGCGATTAACATTTATTGTCAATTTTAGTAAATTCTCATGACTTTAGGCGATTAGCCTTTATTGTCATTTTCAGTAAATGCTCACAAATGTTGGATTATTGAGTGGTCGAAGGCCTGGATAGTTAGAACCAAGTGACAGGTCAACTAGTCTTTGTGGGTGGATGACAGGATACATTATTTAACACCTGAGGGTGGGTAAAAGGACTCAAATCAACTTCAGTAGTATTAAGATTCTACTCTGAAGTCAACAGCAATAATTGCTGAGCCCACCGAGGCCCCTATATTTCTTTATTTTTTTTAATATATTTAATTTAGTATATTAGTATAAAATTGGATTGAAAAGAATGAAAATGATATAAATAGGATAACAGCAGTTTCATAGGTAACGACAGACGTCTTCACTAATATCACAGCGATTATGAATTTTTTACATGAATATTTCTGATACACATTTTTGTACCGCTTAAAAAATCTGTTTGATTTTTCCTAATAGAATCAAAATAATTCATGGAAGCCATAGTTTGTATGACATATTAACACCTGGTAACATTATTGTCATTGCATTGTATCCATCGCTATTACTCATGATAATTTTTGTTCACAAAAATAATGCTACCCATGTTAAAATTTTAATTAAACTATGGGTTCCATGAATTATTTCTTAAATATAGTCTACTTTTTGTAAGGAACACCTACAAAATACAAGACCCCCTATCGTCTTAAATAATATATTTCATACCAAACAATTTTTTAATGTTATCACTGTCTGTATGTACAGACCAAATAATGTTAATCTCATAATTAAATCTTTATTTTGATTATAGTTTCAGTGAAATAATAGTTCTACTATAATAATGAAAAAAAACAAAACATTTCTGTAAAGTTTTTATCAAACTACAGAAAAGTGATGTCTAATGAGCTATAATTACATGTGCATGGACAGTTTTAAAATTATTACAAAATTTTGAATTTCTCCTAAGTAAAAATTTTTGTACACTAATTACAATGTAAATTAATTAATTATTCTTATCCTTATACTTGATGTCCTTAGTTATTGAGGGAGAGCACTTACATAGGCTATGCCTGATGTGCAATCCCATTGGATATTGTATTTATGAATTTATTCAATAAAATATTTGAATTGAATTGAATTGAATTACATGTGCATATGCACTTTTCTGCTATTCTGTTTTTTAAAACTCATTTGCTAAAACAAACCAAAATGAAAGTGAAATTGAAACTAAATATAAACTTCTGGCTAAAACAAACCTGAAAGTAATAACAACAACAACAGATTTAAACTGAGCTAAAAAAAATATGTTGAAATCAAAGGGAAATAACTCAACAATGAGACAAAAACACAACAATAGGTTTCACCTGGATCATAGGCACATTCATGGGCATTTGGCTGACATGGTTGAGGAAAAGGCGGGAAACATCTTCAATCTTAGCCTGTGCCGTCCCAGGCAGGGGTATAAGCTGAAAGAGCATCGAAGGACAATATTCAAGTGAACTAGTGTAACAGAGAGGAATTTCCGGAGTTTCTCACGAACTATTTATTCAAAGACACATCTTTTTGTGTGAAAAAAACCCAAAAAACTTACAAAGGAAATAGTAATGTTAATGATTGATTATTAGCATTGATGAGAGACAGTGACATTTTGTCATGTTAAAAATATATATAGTTTCATGCAAGGTATTACTTCTAGATCAGAGATATATAGTCTGCCAAAATTAAGTCATTCCCATAAATTAAAGCAGGTGAAGGTTCAAAGGTCAAAGGGAAGACACATCAAAATGTTCTAAGACTACAACCAACACTTGGAAAAAGAACTGAAAAATTAAAATTTATCAAAAAATCGACAATATCATATTTCAGCCATCATATCCATAAAGCTGACAACGTTAAAAAAAGAAAGGTGGCATTCTGGTCTCTTGACTTACACCACCAAAGATAAAACGTCTAGGTTTATCAAGACCACCTTTGGCTGTTAATGTTAAATACTGAAATAGTATGAACAAAATATCAGTTTGTGTACCACACAACATTGAAAATATCTTCCTCTATAAAAATCGTTTAAATTTCATGTGCTGTTAAGAACATATAAGTTAAATTTCTAAGTTGTTCCTGTAATAAAATGCTTGATTTAAAGGTGCATGCTCCCCTCATTTTACGAGGTTTGCTTTTAATGATCCCAACAATCACCTCATGTATATAAAATATATAAACTGCAAACCCAGATATACGTAGCATTTATTCATTAAATCTGTCATGTTAATAAATAATTTGCAAGGAAATTGCTTGAACAATTATTCTAATTTCTTTTCACATTTTAAAGAAATTAAGTCAATTTTTTTTAGTAAATATACAGAAAATTACATTTCAAACAATTAATAGACAATCTATTAATTTTCTAAACTAACAAAACACACTACTTAATTTTGTTTATTATTATAAATATAAACTAGAGGCCTACATGAGCATGTATCACTCACTCAGTGAAGAAGTTTTATTGAGCTATTGAACATATTAGCATATCTTGGCATCTGTTAAATTTTTATCTCCCAGCACTTACACCCTATAGACCTTGAGTCATTTATTTTCAAAAAATAAAATAGTCTTCCATGATATTTATTAAAGTTAGAATTAAAACTTTCAGAAGTCCAATTGTTCCGTGTAACAGCTGTTGAAATATATGGTTGCAAGGCACTTAAACAAAAAAAAAAAGTCTGAGAGTTGTCCATGAAATGTACCATAATTGGAATTTCAATCTTTCCCATACATGATATTTATATTTGCAGTCTTCATGCCTAAATTTTCAAATCCCTGTTTTTTTAACAAAAAAAAAGAAGATTTTACCTGAAACCATTTGCTGGATCGGCAGAAAATTAAAAAAAAACTTTACCCAACTAAAGATTCCTGGCAATTTTTTTTTGGTTCACTCAATCAAGTGGCCTCAGAGAAGAAAATTGGCTTACAGACCATGGATGATGACAGACACCAACTGATAGCAATAGCTCACATGACTTTTACAGTCAAGTGACATAAAAATGATTTGTTGTTATTGCAAAAATGCATTAAAATGACAGATTCTACAAATGAATATACTTCTAAATTAGAACAAGAATATTTTAATATCCTATAAAACTGGTAAAAATCTCAATACCCTATGGTCTTTCTCCTTGCTCTCTTCTTTGGTCTTTAAAAATACATATAAACATCACATAATAATACAAATTATGAAAATTTTTCAATTTATATCAGAAATAAATGTCAATAAAATCAATACAGGAAGAAATAGAAGAACCATTTACCAAAACAAGAGGCTGACATTGTTTTTCAAGAAAAGTTTGTGTTTAACTAAGTCTAGTTTTTGGGAGAAAAATTTTCATTTTCACATAGCCATTTTCCAGGATTTCCAGTCAACATAAAGATATATTTAGTAGAGGTAACTTCCAAGGTATGTTTGATTTCAATTCTTTCAGACATTTGAAAGAAGAATAATTTTAAATATTTTTCACTTTAAGGGTCCTATGCTATACTTTGTCTGCATAGGTGGCCATCTTGGATTTCCGATCAATACAAAAAATGAAGATATTGTAAGGGACCATCCAATAATTATTCATGTACAGGTTGGGTTCAATTAAAAGTCTAGTTTTGGAGATTAGTTTCTTCATATTATTTGAGGAATAAATGATCTACAATTTCTCACTGCATTGTATCTTACCCTTCTTCATACACATTTATATCATCATTCAAAATTTAAATTTATTAGATTTTTACCACACATGACAGTAATCAAAATATGTTAGGAATATTTCAATTAGTATAAAAAAAATTAAATTAAAATATTAAAATTAAAACATAAATTGAATATCAATCCTGAATAAAAATTTTACATACCTGTCTGGGATCAGATAAAGGTGGAAGTACAACTGTTTTCTCCATTGTATAAACTACTATCCTCCATAATTCCTAAAAAAAGAAGAAATAAATATATGAATTATGCATAAAATAGTATACACTTATTGACTGGGTATGAGGGTAATAGCACTTTTATTGTCCCCAAGGTACCAACTATTTTCCGAGGCAATGCAGAGGAAAATAGTTGGTACAGAGGGGACAATTAAAGTGCTATTACCCGAATATCAAGTCTATAAGTGTTTTATTAAACTGAACAACTGTGCAATTCAAAATTCAAAATTAGGTCCTTTTCTGATGGATTTCTAGTCTACTTTATTAATGCTTTTTAAAACTAATACATTTTCATGTGTGCATTTGAAGAAGAAATAAATTTAAAAAAAACCACAAAAAAACATGTGATTAAAGTGCTATTCACCGGTGAATAGTACTTTTCAGACAAATTGAATGAAACTATGGAAATAATATTTTTATTGCAATAAAATTTATATAGAAAAAAGTATGAGAAGTATAATAAAATATAATATTTTCATTCAATTAACAAGTGTAGGTAATGGATTCCAAAGAATAAAGACAAGTTTGAGTTTGCATTTAATAGCTGGATAAATTAATAAATTTTGGCATCTATGACTTTGAACATATCTAATGAAGGTTATTCTAGAAGCATGTTGCGTGCACTAAATTAGATATCTATAGTAATAGTATTGTAATTTGAAAATATATAGCATTGCAATTTGAAAATATATAGCATTGTAATTTGAAAATATATAGTATTGTAATTTGAAAATATATAGTTTTGTAATTTGAAAATATATAACTACAATGTACCATTCAATCACTGCCACATTTTGTCTCCAATTCGTGTATTTTAAATAGTTTCTGTTGTTGGATTTACAACTACCTATGCAATCACTATCACCAATAAAGTTGCAAGTTCGAATCCCACTCACGACGAGGTGAACTTGATACAAATTTATGAGATAAAATTGTCAGTGACTTGCGGCAGGTTGGTGCTCATTTCCGGGTACTTCGGTTTCCTCCACCAATAAAACTGACTGCCACGATATAACTGAAATATTGCTGAAAGTGGCATTAAACACCATAACCCTAGCCCTAACCCTGTATTTTAAATACAATGAAAAGGCTACAAGTAGTTCCATCAAAAAGTAAAAGACTTGCTTACACAAGACAATGGGAAGTGTGAACAGACTAACAGGGCAATCAAGTATAACCACCACTTCAAGAGTAAGGGTATATTTATAGTATAGTATACATATGTATAGAAATTGACATTCATCACAAACATCTGATCAGTAAAACAGGAAACTAAAATTGATAAAAAGAAATCATGTAAAAAGATTTTATAGTGGCCTGGTCGGATGATGATCATTGCAATAAACAATTCTTAAAATCTAGATAATTATGGAGGGCCCGGGTGGCTCAATGAGTTAGGTAGTTGGATTACCTAACACCAATACGGCATGGGTTCGCGCCTGGCTTTGTAAATTACAAAAAGGGTGCACACGACTCGCAGCCGCAAGTGATAAAGTTTACCAGTTGCTTGCCCATGGTCTGTGGTTCTCTCCGGCTTCTTCCACCACTAAAACTGGTCGCCATGATATAGCTGAAATATTGCTGAAAGTGCCGTTAAATGCAATAAATCAAATCAAATCATTAGATAATTAGTGTTACCTTAAGTAATCTTTTCAGCACCGTCTTTTCACACACACTTGCAAATAATTGTAAGCTGAAGCAAAACACAGGTTTAAGTTAGTAAACACAACACTATCACAATGCTAATCAACTAATTTTGTTAAATATGGGAATGTCTTTTTTTCCAGCTGCAACTTAGCAGACATCGAAGCACCCTCTTGTGGTATATGACAACACAATTGATTGTAAACAAAAATGTCACATAAATTATGTGATAATTTGATCATATGTTTATTCTGTATCATTGGATCTCATAAAATCTTGATACCTATGAAGATCTTTATTAAATGAATAGATTATGATTCACATTTGTTATCCTATATATTTGTTAAAACAAATCTGTGTATACTGTTGACATACCAAAATTATCAAAAAACACTTCAATTTAATTTGAACATTTCAAAATAGACACTAAAAGTTACTACATAAATATACAGTGAAATCTGTCTAAACCAAACCCTGAATAAACCTGTCTAAACCCTGAATAAACCTGTCTAAATCCTGAATAAACCAGAATCCTGAATAAACCTGTCTAAACCCTGAATAAACCAGAATCCTGTCTAAACCAAACCCTAAATAAACCAGAAACCTGTCTAAACCAGACCCTGAATAAACCAGAATCCTGTCTAAACCGAACCCTGAATAAACCAGAAACCTGTTTAAACCAAACACTGAATAAACCAGAAACCTGTCTAAACCAAACCCTGAATAAACCAGAAACCTGTCTAAACCAAACCCTGAATAAACCAGAACCCTGAATAAACCTGTCTAAACCCTGAATAAACCAGAATCCTGAATAAACCTGTCTAAACCCTGAATAAACCTGTCTAAACCCTGAATAAGCCAGAATCCTGAATAAACCTATCTAAACCCTGATCTGTCTAAACCAAACCCTGAATAAACCAGAAACCTGTCTAAACCACAACCCTGAATAAACCAGAAACCTGTCTAAACCAAACCCTGAATAAACCAGAACCCTGAATAAACCAGAAACCTGTCTAAACCAAACCCTGAATAAACCAGAGACCTGTCTAAACCAGAAACATGTCTAAACCAAACCCTGAATAAACCAGAAACCTGTCTAAACCAAACCCTGAATAAACCAGAAACCTGTCTAAACCAAACCCTGAATAAACCAGAAACCTGTCTAAACCAAACCCTTAATAAACCAGAAACCTGTCTAAACCACAACCCTGAATAAACCAGAAACCTGTCTAAACCAAACCCTGAATAAACCAGAACCCTGAATAAACCAGAAACCTGTCTAAACCACAACCCTGAATAAACCAGAAACCTGTCTAAACCAAACCCTGAATAAACCAGAACCCTGAATAAACCAGAAACCTGTCTAAACCAAACCCTGAATAAACCAGAGACCTGTCTAAACCAGAAACATGTCTAAACCAAACCCTGAATAAACCAGAAACCTGTCTAAACCAAACCCTGAATAAACCAGAAACCTGTCTAAACCAAACCCTGAATAAACCAGAAACCTGTCTAAACCAAACCCTTAATAAACCAGAAACCTGTCTAAACCAAACCCTGAATAAACCAGAATCCTGTCTAAACCAAACCCCGAATAAACCAGAAACCTGTCTAAACCAAACACTGAATAAACCAGAAACCTGTCTAAACCAAACCCTGAATAAACCAGAATCCTGTCTAAACCAAACCCTGAATAAACCAGAAACCTGTCTAAACCAAACACTGAATAAACCAGAAACCTGTCTAAACCAAACCCTGAATAAACCAGAAACCTGTCTAAACCAAACCCTGAATAAACCAGAAACCTGTCTAAACCAAACCCTGAATAAACCAGAAACATGTCTAAACCAAACCCTGAATAAACCAGAAACCTGTCTAAACCAAACCCTGAATAAACCAGAAACCTGTCTAAACCAGAAACATGTCTAAACCAAACCCTGAATAAACCAGAAACCTGTCTAAACCAAACCCTGAATAAACCAGAAACATGTCTAAACCAGAAACCTGTCTAAACCAAACCCTGAATAAACCAGAAACCTGTCTACACCAAACCCTGTCTAAACCAGAACCCTGAATAAACCAGAAACCTGTCTAAACCAAACCCTGAATAAACCAGAAACCTGTCTAAACCAAACCCTGAATAAACCATAAACCTGTCTACACCAAACCCTGAATAAACCAGAAACCTGTCTAAACCAAACCCTGAATAAACCAGAAACATGTCTAAACCAAACCCTGAATAAACCAGAAACCTGTCTAAACCAAACCCTGAATAAACCAGAAACATGTCTAAACCAAACCCTTAATAAACCAGAAACCTGTCTACACCAAACCCTGTCTAAACCAGAACCCTGAATAAACCAGAAACCTGTCTAAACCAAACCCTGAATAAACCAGAAACCTGTCTAAACCAAACCCTGAATAAACCAGAAACCTGTCTAAACCAAACCCTGAATAAACCAGAAACATGTCTAAACCAAACCCTGAATAAACCAGAAACCTGTCTAAACCAAACCCTGAATAAACCAGAAACATGTCTAAACCAAACCCTTAATAAACCAGAAACCTGTCTAAACCAAACCCTGAATAAACCAGAAACCTGTCTACACCAAACCCTGTCTAAACCAGAACCCTGAATAAACCAGAAACCTGTCTAAACCAAACCCTGAATAAACCAGAAACCTGTCTAAACCAAACCCTGAATAAACCAGAAACCTGTCTAAACCAAACCCTGAATAAACCAGAAACCTGTCTACACCAAACCCTGAATAAACCAGAAACCTGTCTAAACCAAACCCTGAATAAACCAAAAACATGTCTAAACCAAACCCTGAATAAACCAGAAACCTGTCTAAACCAAACCCTGAATAAACCAGAAACCTGTCTAAACCAAACCCTGAATAAACCAGAAACATGTCTAAACCAAACCCTGAATAAACCAGAAACCTGTCTAAACCAAACCCTGAATAAACCAGAAACCTGTCTAAACCAGAAACATGTCTAAACCAAACCCTGAATAAACCAGAAACCTGTCTAAACCAAACCCTGAATAAACCAGAAACATGTCTAAACCAAACCCTTAATAAACCAGAAACCTGTCTAAACCAAACCCTGAATAAACCAGAAACCTGTCTACACCAAACCCTGTCTAAACCAGAACCCTGAATAAACCAGAAACCTGTCTAAACCAAACCCTGAATAAACCAGAAACCTGTCTAAACCAAACCCTGAATAAACCAGAAACCTGTCTACACCAAACCCTGAATAAACCAGAAACCTGTCTAAACCAAACCCTGAATAAACCAGAAACATGTCTAAACCAAACCCTGAATAAACCAGAAACCTGTCTAAACCAAACCCTGAATAAACCAGAAACATGTCTAAACCAAACCCTTAATAAACCAGAAACCTGTCTAAACCAAACCCTGAATAAACCAGAAACCTGTCTACACCAAACCCTGTCTAAACCAGAACCCTGAATAAACCAGAAACCTGTCTAAACCAAACCCTGAATAAACCAGAAACCTGTCTAAACCAAACCCTGAATAAACCAAACCCTGAATAAACCAGAAACCTGTCTACACCAAACACTGAATAAACCAGAAACCTGTCTAAACCAAACCCTGAATAAACCAGAAACATGTCTAAACCAAACCCTTAATAAACCAGAAACCTGTCTAAACCAAACCCTGAATAAACCAGAAACATGTCTAAACCAAACCCTTAATAAACCAGAAACCTGTCTAAACCAAACCCTGAATAAACCAGAAACCTGTCTACACCAAACCCTGTCTAAACCAGAACCCTGAATAAACCAGAAACCTGTCTAAACCAAACCCTGAATAAACCAGAAACCTGTCTACACCAAACCCTGAATAAACCAGAAACCTGTCTAAACCAAAACCTGAATAAACCAGAAACCTGTATACACCAATCCCTTAATAAACCAGAAACCTGTCTAAACCAAAACCCTGAATAAACCAGAATTCTGCACAAACTAAACTTTAGATCAAGTCCTTATGTAGGAAATCTTTAATAAAATAATCTGTGTATTCTGAACACACAAGTTGGTCCCAATAAAGTTAATTAGGTTTATTAGACAGATTTTACTGTATTATCATAAACATGTTCATTAAGAATATGAACCTAGCTAATCACAATTTGACCTTTAGACAATAAGCCATTCTTTAATATCACAGCAAAACATTTATTAATATTTGAAAATTTTAGAAGCCAGAATTATACCATCATACCGATATTCAAACCTGCCTGTTATCTTCAAACTCTTCTTTCATTGTATTATTATACATGCATCAAAAATATGAACCTAGCTAATCACAAATTGACCTTTTTGGGAATATGTCATGAAAAGAATTAAGAAATATGCAGAACAAACATGACACAAATAGACAATAAGACACCCTTTAAAACCATAGCAAAACATTCATCATTATTTGAAATCTTTTAGCAGCCAGAATTATTACCATTATACTAATATACACACCTGCCATCTAACAATTCCATCAGGGGTCTGAGCACCGTTATACTCTCATGTTGTATATTGTTTCTCTGACTGGGCTGAGCCAGGGAGACTTGTCCTGCTCCTTTTACTTTAGCTAATAAAGCACCTAACTCTTGCATACTCTGTTGAATTTGTGATTCTAAACTTTTGGCAAATATAGTAGCCAGATCGTCAAGCACAGTATTTAGTTTCTGTTGTAGTTCATTCAAAATCTGGGCTGCAGATTCATCAAGCTGGAAAAAAGATGAAAAACATATTTTCTTTAATATAACCATCTGTAAATAATAAATTCATTAATAGGGCTATGAGTTAAGGTTATGGTGTTTAATGCCACTTTCAACAATATTTCAGTTATATCGTGAAGGTCAGTTTTATTGGTGGAGGAAATATGAGTACCAGGAGAAAACCACTGAACTGTCGAAAGTCACTGACAAACTTTATCACATAATGTTGTATCGAGTGCACCGTGCCTGAGTGGGATTCAAACTCACAATGTTAGTGGTGATAGTCACTGATTGCATAGGTAGTCATAAATCCAACTACCAGATGATCACGACCATAATGGCCCCATGATTCATTAATAAATTTCTACCGTTGAATCTAACCAAATCCATCTTTTAATCAGACTAGAATCAACATGCACCAGGAGAGTAATTTCTATAAAGCAATTTTTTTGCAGAAGGGGTAGTTCTGTATTAGGGATCAACTATCAAAAACCTTTTACTGTCACTGAGAGTTCATGTTTGTGATAATAAATAAGGCTTACCTATAGTTGGTGAAAGGCACTGCATGAGTAAATGTAAAATTCAGTACTATATGATCATGGCCACCACTGTCTCTCTCTATTATATGATCATGGCCACCACTGTCTTTCTCCATTATATGATCATGGCCACCACTGTCTCTCTCTATACAACTATAATTTCATGTCTTATTTACGTTATTTGTGTTTGTTTGTGCAAAGTGGTGTCCAACACATATTGTGTTGTGCTTTTGTTTTCTTTTTTCTTCGTCTTGTATACCTTATGTTGCCAGTTTCTCTGGATTGTCCATTTTTGATTGCCCCTTCGGTATTCAAAACGATATAAAATTAAAAATATTAAATTACAAACCTTTTCTCCACCCATGGACTCAAATACTTTTTCTAGTTGAACTCGTAACTGTTGGATGTTATTCATTAGTGTACATGCCTACGAAAAAGAAAAAAAAATGTAAATTCACACCGATGTGAAAACTGAACTTCTTAAGATCTTTTTCAAATAAATATGATTATTGAGAAATAATTTTTGACTAGCATCATTTTTAAATAACGTATCACAAATGAATTAATTACAAAGTATATAAATTTCAAGTGAATTCATCAAACGAAACATATGTTGATATAAGAAAAAGCATAGGTTTGTCAAGCTTTGTAAACACTAAGGGGAAATAACTCAGAAATAACAAAGGTTAAACTTGACAAACTTAATAGTCATTAGTGGTCTTCAGTACATTTTATTTGTAACAAAGTGTAAGAATTGCTACAAAATTTATCCAAGGAAATTTAAGTACTTGTAACACAAATAATTTTTAAACATATAAATAACTTTTTGACAAAAGAAGTAAAAAACTATTAAATGACATGAGTCAGAATTATAGACTATTCTTATATTACTTGTAATATTTCAATTTATTATATAGAAAGGTGTGAATTATGGGGATTTATCCGTGAAATAAATTCCGGTATCTCACATGTGAGATATAATTTTTTTCTCGCCGGAACTACTTTGTACGCTTCAATTTTGATCAAATTTAACTAAAATAAGTTTTCATGGTAGGCATTTTAATTATTTTTGTGTATTGTTGTAAATATGATATGTAGGACTTCACAAATTCAAGATGGCGGATCCTTCCAGCTGAACCCCTTAGTTACGAATTGTAGATTGAGAATTTTACACTATCATTGCTCGTAGATTTATTCGCGTGGAATGAAATATACAAATAAAAAAAATATATATATAAGAAATTTTGGAAGTCTGTATAATAAACAGTATAACTAAATCATACATTTTGAATGTCAAAATAAGACCACTCGTGGACGGAACAAGTTCTGCCCACTCGCTTAATCCTTATGCGTACTTCGGTCACTCGTGTTCTTATTTTGATATTCAAAATCTACGATTAGTTATACTATATTTCTTTTTAATGTATTCATCAAAACAAACTTGTTAATTGAGAAAGCATTTGTTATCTTTTGACAAATAAGATTATATAACTCTAATACAACATAAGTTAAAACTGAAAGATTCTCTGTCTATTACTTAACAGAATGGACAATTTTGATCTTTTAACCCAAACTTTTATATAAAATACCTATCAAGAACTGTATTGTATTAATGCAAATACTTTTGATAAAAACACAAAACAATTGATGAGTTACTAAAATGTATGATAAAGAAATTTAATTGGTCCTATAAAACAGTAAATTTTAATAAAAACTTACAATCTTTTGTCTGTGTGTGTACTTTTCAAAATCTCTTTTAACAATATCTGCATAGGCTAGGAGAACTTTATTTACAGTCTGGAAATAACACAATTGTACATTATATATATATAATTTCTTTATTTTTCATTAAATTACTAAACAATGTGAAATCTCGAAAATATACATAAGAAATATATCGATAATATGAGCAGTCGATACACTGTTAATATATTCTAAATACAATTGATTTATTTCTTATAATTGTTGTAACAAATAAAGCATACATAACTGCTTTATAACATTAAGTGGAATTAAAGTTTACTTTTAATGGAAAAACATTCCCCCCCCCCCTCCCCCTTTGCATGAAATATTCCTTTAAAAATGGGCCGACCAATATGCTATATCGATATTTCGATTTTCCACATAATAATAATCAGGCATGCAAAGTTTTGTGACAAGATGGATGGGTAGGACGAAAACAATATGTCTCCCTCAGAAGGAGGGGAAACAAAACAAGTCACTTATATCTGAACAAATGTGGACACTGATCTGTTCATGGATGACGAAAACCAAATATGGTAGATTGATGTGGAGGAAAAGTTGATGAGAAAGTGTTCTTTGTTACCATTTATGCCACACTCAAGACACACAAAAATCATGATATCACGTTATTTGATTCAAGTCTGGTTTTTCGTTTCAAACTATTTTTACATGGATACCGTTTACTTACATTAGCAAATCTTTGCATGTATATTTTAACTATATCAGGATCTGGACATTCTAACTTCTTAATAACATCTGAACACTGATTTAACTGTGTAAACACATCTACTACTGACGAAGAAAATAATGCATGCTCTGCACTCTTCTGAAACTGTAAACAAAAGAAAATTAGTTTAGAGTAAGTAAAAGAATGACTGTTGTTCAATGCCAAATGAGCACTTTTTGAGTAATATCATGGTGAGAACAACTTGAAGATGATGATGTCTGCATTGTACTAGACCAACAAGTTTTGCTGGATTTTTATAGTGCTAGTTAAACAAGTCTGCAGGTAGTCATATAGGTCCACTTGGACACATTTTACTCAGTGCATACATCACTGAAACCATCAGACAGAGATGTCACTCCACTCAGACACCGTATCCAGAGTTCCAGCTAACTAGTCTTTGCTCTTACAACTTAAAGCTGTGTACTTAGTGGAGAAGCATCAGACAGAGATGTCACTCCACTCAGACACCGTATCCAGAGTTCCAGCTAACTAGTCTTTGCTCTTACAACTTAAAGCTGTGTACTTAGTGGAGAAGCATCAGACAGAGATGTCACTCCACTCAGACACCGTATCCAGAGTTCCAGCTAACTAGTCTTTGCTCTTACAACTTAAAGCTGTGTACTTAGTGGAGAAGCATCAGACAGAGATGTCACTCCACTCAGACACCGTATCCAGAGTTCCAGCTAACTAGTCTTTGCTCTTACAACTTAAAGCTGTGTGTGGAGAAGCATCAGACAGAGATGTCACTCCACTCAGACACTGTATCCAGAGTTCCAGCTAACTAGTCTTTGCTCTTACAACTTAAAGCTGTGTACTTAGTGAAGAAGCATCAGACAGAGATGTCACTCCACTCAGACACCGTATCCAGAGTTCCAGCTAACTAGTCTTTGCTCTTACAACTTAAAGCTGTGTACTTAGTGGAGAAGCATCAGACAGAGATGTCACTCCACTCAGACACCGTATCCAGAGTTCCAGCTAACTAGTCTTTGCTCTTACAACTTAAAGCTGTGTACTTAGTGGAGAAGCATCAGACAGAGATGTCACTCCACTCAGACACCGTATCCAGAGTCCCAGCTAACTAGTCTTTGCTCTTACAACTTAAAGCTGTGTACTTAGTGGAGAAGCATCAGACAGAGATGTCACTCCACTCAGACACCGTATCCAGAGTTCCAGCTAACTAGTCTTTGCTCTTACAACTTAAAGCTGTGTGTGGAGAAGCATCAGACAGAGATGTCACTCCACTCAGACACTGTATCCAGAGTTCCAGCTAACTAGTCTTTGCTCTTACAACTTAAAGCTGTGTACTTAGTGAAGAAGCATCAGACAGAGATGTCACTCCACTCAGACACCGTATCCAGAGTTCCAGCTAACTAGTCTTTGCTCTTACAACTTAAAGCTGTGTACTTAGTGGAGAAGCATCAGACAGAGATGTCACTCCACTCAGACACCGTATCCAGAGTTCCAGCTAACTAGTCTTTGCTCTTACAACTTAAAGCTGTGTACTTAGTGGAGAAGCATCAGACAGAGATGTCACTCCACTCAGACACCATATCCAGAGTTCCAGCTAACTAGTCTTTGCTCTTACAACTTAAAGCTGTGTGTGGAGAAGCATCAGACAGAGATGTCACTCCACTCAGACACCGTATCCAGAGTTCCAGCTAACTAGTCTTTGCTCTTACAACTTAAAGCTGTGTGTGGAGAAGCATCAGACAGAGATGTCACTCCACTCAGACACCGTATCCAGAGTTCCAGCTAACTAGTCTTTGCTCTTACAACTTAAAGCTGTGTGTGGAGAAGCATCAGACAGAGATGCCACTCCACTCAGACACCGTATCCAGAGTTCCAGCTAACTAGTCTTTGCTCTTACAACTTAAAGCTGTGTACTTAGTGGAGAAGCATCAGACAGAGATGTCACTCCACTCAGACACCGTATCCAGAGTTCCAGCTAACTAGTCTTTGCTCTTACAACTTAAAGCTGTGTGTGGAGAAGCATCAGACAGAGATGTCACTCCACTCAGACACTGTATCCAGAGTTCCAGCTAACTAGTCTTTGCTCTTACAACTTAAAGCTGTGTACTTAGTGAAGAAGCATCAGACAGAGATGTCACTCCACTCAGACACCGTATCCAGAGTTCCAGCTAACTAGTCTTTGCTCTTACAACTTAAAGCTGTGTACTTAGTGAAGAAGCATCAGACAGAGATGTCACTCCATTCAGACACCGTATCCAGAGTTCCAGCTAACTAGTCTTTGCTCTTACAACTTAAAGCTGTGTACTTAGTGAAGAAGCATCAGACAGAGATGTCACTCCACTCAGACACCGTATCCAGAGTTCCAGCTAACTAGTCTTTGCTCTTACAACTTAAAGCTGTGTACTTAGTGAAGAAGCATCAGACAGAGATGTCACTCCACTCAGACACCGTATCCAGAGTTCCAGCTAACTAGTCTTTGCTCTTACAACTTAAAGCTGTGTGTGGAGAAGCATCAGACAGAGATGTCACTCCACTCAGACACCGTATCCAGAGTTCCAGCTAACTAGTCTTTGCTCTTACAACTTAAAGCTGTGTGTGGAGAAGCAGCTAATACCTACTTGATAGTCTTTGTTTTGATCCTACCACAGGTTGAACTCATGATCTACCGCACTCCAGACAAGCATGCTAATTATTACACCACCAAAATATCATAGATAACAGCCACAGTATTATGTATTTTAAATATTGTCACAATTGTGGACTTTATATGATTGTTAAGTAATGAACGATTTACCATATCTGGCTGTCTTGTGCACATTAATGTAAAATATGCACACCTTCTACTGTCCTTTCAATAAATAATTTTAATAAAATTATGTAGAATTCTAATTATAAACATGTACATTAAACCTGTATATAAAAGACATTTAAGGGAACCTACAAATGTGCCCTTTATGAGCAGTTGCCCTGTATATACAGGTTAACATTATATGCAAGGTTCATTAATGGGAAAAATGAGACTGCCTTTTATAGACATTGGTTATATCTAAGGCCTTTAAGTAGGTTTAACTGTATTTAAAGTTATTAAAGAATCTGGGAGTTTTAAATTTAGAATAATTATTAAATACCATGACATGACATACATGTACATGTACTTGTAAATATTGTGTTTAACAACATTCATGATACTATTTATATGTGTTAAGTGAAAGACCCAATATAGAATCATACGTACATCGTCTTTCTTATCCCTTTCATAAGCACTATGGAGGTATTCCATTGAAACATCATCATTTTCATTTAACCATTGTAATACAAAGGGAACAAACCATCTGAAAAATAAACAACAACAACTTTCTTTATTAGTGTAAACATATTTTATTAAGCAATACATATGAATATAGTACAACAATTCAAATACAACAATAGTAATGACTATGAATTAATTAAGAGGATCTGAAAACAAGTTATTAGACTTATATAAATCCGTATCCTGTATTTCTTTATTATACATTGATGTTGTCCACTAATATTACGAATTTAGTTTGTTACACATATTTTCATTGGTTCTTCAACCCTGAATGTCAGCATATATTCGGAAAACAGACGGGGTATATATTTCAGTCCCCAAAAACAATTAAAACATGGACGACAAAACTATTACGCTTCACTGAATCAATGGTATAATACGGAATAATAAATGTATTTTTACCAAATTAAATGCTGTTTTTATACTCAAAACGGCTGCATGAACAAAACAATATTATAACGGTTAATTCCGTCACAAATACCTGATCGATTCAGCAAACTCCTATGTTCCACGGCTGTACCATAACAAATAAACAAAACGTTGAACCTTGAAAACTTTCGACGTCATGGGGCCACACCAAGGTTTTATTTACATGTTGTTAACATTTAAATTATTGAAACTGTTTCGCAAACCCGTTGTTTTGTTATGTGATATATTAATGTTATATTTATAAAGTTTATAAAATTTACTACATATGAAACTGTATTGATTTAGAAATTTAGTACAGTATTTTCCTTCATGAGACACCCCATACATGAAATATGACGCGACACATATTTTGACGTCATTGAAGAATGACGTCAAAGGTACGGAAACGGACATCTAGAGATACGAAAAATGAAAATAAAAGAGGCAAATTTATTTAATACAGTTGGATGTTGTATTTAAAAAAAACAATGGTTAAATCCGTAATATATCTGTTATTCAGCTATCAGACAGGGTATACAATGTGACATTCCCGGCTTACGATATATATTCCCTTCGGCTGCGCCTCAGGGAATATAGATCCTAAGCCGGGAATGTCACATTATATACCCTGTCTGATAGCTGAATAACATATAATATTCAGTTGTATATATTTTTATCACATTGGTGTTGTCATGTAATGTTTAATAATTCAAATTGCTATGTCCTAATAATTTAACAGATGATTAAATTGTTTGTAATTTGTACTGAGAAATGTATGTACAGTTATGTATTTTTAATCGTGATTTTTGTTCCACACTTTATCTATGTATATGTCAACTAATGCTTCAATCAGTATTTTTAATCATGATTTTTGTTCCACACTTTATCTAAGCATATGTCAACTAATGTTTCAATCAGTATTTTTAATCATGATTTTTGTTCCACACTTTATCCAAGCATATGTCAACTAATGCTTCAATCAGTATTTTTAATCATGATTTTTGTTCCACACTTTATCCAAGCATATGTCAACTAATGCTTCAATCAGTATTTTTAATCATGATTTTTGTTCCACACTTTATCCAAGCATATGTCAACTAATGCTTCAATCAGTATTTTTATAGAAGAATTGGTTTACTTGAAGTTTATGTAATTAACTTATTTCATTTGATTGAAGTGTCGATTTCATCTGAAGGCACATTTGTCAATATTTGTCTGTTTATTTGTACTTTCAACTATACAGTGCTATATTGCACGATGTGCACTTTTATATTAATTTGCGATTGTTTGTGTGTCATGTCATATGCAATTTTGCAGTAAATAGCAATATGAGTGTACCGAGTTAAGCTTGAATCTTAAAATAGGGACAATGGTCATTGATTCACAATTCTATTTTTATGTGACAAAATACATAATACATGTAGTCTATTTATCTGTATTCAGTTTTGTAAAGAAAATATAGGGGCTGTCGTGGTCGTATAGTAATTGGATTTACAGCTACCTATGCAATCAGTGCCTATCACTACTTAAATTGTGAGTTTGAATTCTGTTCATGGCGAGGTGTACTTGATACAACATTATGTGATCAAGTTGTCAGTGACTTGTGGCAGGTTGGTGGTTTTCTCCGTGTACTCCTGTTTCCTCCACCAATTAAACTGATCACAACAACATAACTGAAGTATTGTTGAAAGTGGCGTTAAACACCAAAACTCTAACCCCCCTCTGTATAGAAAATATATACTGAGGTATAACAATAAATCATAATAATTATACTGCTGTCTGAAGGTAGGAATTGTGAGGGTGATGTAGATGGGATGTGGCTTACTTTGGATATTCTGGTATCATTCCTTTGAACTGAGGCACATCAGCTACATATTTATTATATAACTGTTTTACTTGGAAGTGGAGATTCATATATTCTGAGCTTTTACACGTTCTTTCTTTTTCGTGGACTGAAAAAAAAAAAAAAAAAAAACATGTTCGATTGCAATGCATTAGTTTGCACTTTAACATAAAAGTAAGAGAGCCATAGACTTATACTTTTATTAGGATAAAACAATTTGGCAGTTCACACAATAATACTACAACAGTTTTTTTTATTCTCCAATAAAAGTACAAAATAATGATTAGTCAGCGATCAATGAAAGGATAGACATATCATACGCATAAAATGAAAAATCAGAAAATTTATACACGTCAAGGTGTTATATATATATAAAAAAAAATGTTTGAGACCCCAGAAATACAATAAAAAGTCATATATAAGTCCAAATATAAATAATTGCTTGAGAAAAAAAGCCTACAGTTATACATTATAAATTTATAACCAAGTATCAAGGAATGCCCTATACTGATTTGATACAATCTGATAAATTAATTTTGGATATTAAAAACTGTAACTAATCTCTATATGTTTACCTTGTAATGCATAGCATGCATCTTGTGCAAACAACGTCCACATGTTAGAGGCACTGACTTGTCCCACATTTAATTCTTGTGGAAATCTGAAGAAGAACAAAATTATGTGCAATATATAAAAATATGTTTTATTAGACCTTGTTGTGAGGTGTTCAAACTCAAATTTGCAAAACACATTAACTCCATATTATAGGCTCTTCATTAATAAGATTTATCCATAACAGACTACAGCTAAAATTTGACAGTCTAAATTTGATTAAGCCCTGCTTTGTACTTGAACAATCAAAAAAAAAAAAGAAAAAAAAAAAGGAAAATTATATATTACAGATTTGAATGAGTGATTGTTGTTATTGCTAATTCTGCAATTCCTCAGCTATAGCATGGCAAGAACAAATTAATTTTCAATGAGATGATGATGAGGTCAGCTTTGTTCTAGACCAACACGCCAAGTTGCATTTTTATAGTGCTAGCTCACTGAAACAACAGTCCACGGGTAGACATGTCGCTTCACTCAGACACATTAATCTGATTACGAGCCAACCAGTCTATGCGTTTTCTTCTTAATGCTGCATGCTTAGCAGAGAAGCAACAAATACCAATTTTATAGTCTTTGGTTTGACCCGACCAGGGCTTGAATCCACGATCTACAGCACTCGAGGCGAGCATGCTCACAATTATACCACCAATGCGATTTTACAGATCTGAATACTTACTGACTTAATACAGGAGTATAACATTTTCTATCTTCTTCTATTACAGATACTATTAACGCAATCAGTTTACGCCAAAATTCTAAACTATGAGCACTTGGACCTTCCTGTTCTATATTTACAGATTCAGAGGTATTTCCCTCCTGGAATTCTCGCTGATAGAGTTCATAACAATTGTCAAATAAAAATTGGTAAGTGGATTTTATACATGCTATCACACAGTCTTTTACTACAGTACTGGCTCTTGGGGGACTTGGCAATTCTTGGACCTGTAAAACAACGAAAAAAACATTTAAAAAATACTTTGATTATATACATTAGATCGTGCAATGAACAAAACTGTTTAAACAATCTAGTGATTCTATTTCTATTTTAAGAACTGATACTATTTCTATTTTAAGAACTGGTACTATTTCTATTTTAAGAACTATAACTACCTACTTATGGAATTTTTTTTGTTCAATAATAATAATTATTGGTATGTTTGAAATAACTTTAATACTAGTTTTTTCCCCATTATATTGTTCTAATTCATACATCCATATATAATGATAGATAAAACAAACTCATTTTTTATTCTCTTAGAGAAAATCAAGTTCTTATCTTAAAAACACTAACTGGAGTAACCATTTTACCATCTTGTAACAACTTTAATCTCATTGGTTAACTGCCTTATAATGTGACCAATGATTTTGCATGTAATGTTTTTAAACAAATCTATAACATAAATTTTAATATAAAGTTACAATATATATATATATATTTACAAATAAAAATCTTTATATACAGGTGTATATATATATATATATTTACAAACAAACAAAATCTTTATATGTATATATAACAGATTATATTGTGTCTAGTTTTAGTTAAACATAGGTGTGTCTATATATTATATTAGATATCATAGTGTAACAGAAAACAATCTATACTACAGTGTAAAATCTCAGTACATTAGTGATAATAGCTGTCAAAAGCATATCACACAGTTATCAACCTCAGCTGTCTATCACACAGTTATCAACTTCAGCTGTCTATCACACAGTTATCAACTTCAGCTGTCTATCACACAGTTATCAACTTCAGCTGTCTATCACACAGTTATCAGCTTCAGCTGTCTATCACACAGTTATCAACTTCAGCTGTCTATCACACAGTTATCAACTTCAGCTGTCTATCACACAGTTATCAACCTCAGCTGTCTATCACACAGTTATCAACTTCAGCTGTCTATCACACAGTTATCAACTTCAGCTGTCTATCACACAGTTATCAACTTCAGCTGTCTATCACACAGTTATCTATTATAGTTGTCTATCACACAGTTATCAACTTCAGTTGTCTATCACACAGTTATCAACCTCAGCTGTCTATCACACAGTTATCAACTTCAGCTGTCTATCACACAATTATCAACTTCAGCTGTATATCACAGTTATCAACTTCAGCTGTCTATCACACAGTTATCAACTTCAGCTGTCTATCACACAGTTATCAACCTCAGCTGTCTATCACACAGTTATCAACTTCAGCTGTCTATCACACAGTTATCAACTTCAGCTGTCTATCACACAGTTATCAACCTCAGCTGTCTATCACAGTTATCAACTTCAGCTGTCTATCACACAGTTATCAACTTTAGCTGTCTATCACACAGTTATCAACTTCAGCTGTCTATCACACAGTTATCAACCTCAGCTGTCTATCACACAGTTATCAACTTCAGCTGTCTATCACACAGTTATCAACTTCAGCTGTCTATCACACAGTTATCAACTTCAGCTGTCTATCACACAGTTATCAACTTCAGCTGTCTATCACACAGTTATCAACTTCAGCTGTCTATCATACAGTTATCAACTTCAATTGTCTATCATTGTACTCATTTTTCAGGCAATGATATAGCCGAGATATTGTTGAAAGTGGCGCTAAGCACCATTACCCTGACCCTCATTTTTCGGCTCTTCTGAGAGATTGAATGATTTCTCGACACAGTTTGTGGTTGCACTTTATATCTAAGAGTCACTGGGTCAACTTTTTGAACAATTACATGGGGTTTCTATTTGTAACATCACTTCACAAAGAGGGGAGGTTTTGGCTCATATAATTAGTTTTAGCTACACCAGGAAAGTAAGAGGTCATGTATTTGTGTGTTAGGGGTATTGGTTTTGTGTGTTAAAGGTCATGTATTTGTGTGTTAGGAGTATTGGTTTTGTGTGTTAAAGGTCATGTATTTGTGTGCTAGGGGTATTGGTTTTGTGTGTTAGAGGTCATGTATTTGTGTGTTAGGGGTATTGGTTTTGTGTGTTAGAGGTCATGTATTTGTGTGTTAGGGGTATTGGTTTTGTGTGTTAGAGGTCATGCATTTGTGTGTTAGGGGTATTGGTTTTGTGTGTTAGAGGTCATGTATTTGTGTGTTAGGGGTATTGGTTTTGTGTGTTAGAGGTCATGTATTTGTGTGTTAGGGGTATTGGTTTTGTGTGTTTGAGGTCATGTATTTGTGTGTTGGGGGTATTGGTTTTGTGTGTTAGAGGTCATGTATTTGTGTGTTAGGGGTATTGGTTTTGTGTATTAGAGGTCATGTATTTGTGTGTTAAGGGTCATGTATTTGTGTGTTAGGGGTATTGGTTTTGTGTGTTAGAGGTCATGTATTTATGTGTTAGGGGTATTGGTTTTGTGTGTTAGAGGTCATGTATTTGTGTGTTAAGGGTCATATATTTATGTGTTAGAGGTCATGCATTTGTGTGTTAGGGGTATTGGTTTTGTGTGTTAGAGGTCATGTATTTGTGTGTTAAGGGTCATGTATTTATGTGTTAGAGGTCATGTATTTGTGTGTTAGGGGTATTGGTTTTGTGTGTTAGAGGTCATGTATTTGTGTGTTAGGGGTATTGGTTTTGTGTGTTAGAGGTCATGTATTTGTGTGTTAAGGGTCATGTATTTATGTGTTAGAGGTCATGTATTTGTGTGTTAGGGGTATTGGTTTTGTGTGTTAGAGGTCATGTATTTGTGTGTTAAGGGTCATGTATTTATGTGTTAGAGGTCATGTATTTGTGTGTTAGGGGTATTGGTTTTGTGTGTTAGAGGTCATATATTTGTGTGTTAGGGGTCATGTATTTGTGTGTTAGAGGTCATGTATTTGTGTGTTAGAGGTCATGTATTTGTGTGTTAGGGGTATTGGTTTTGTGTGTTAGAGGTCATGTATTTGTGTGTTAGGGGTATCAAGTTTGACTCTTTCTACAATTTTTCTATTGGACTGACGGTGTGGTCTATTTTGTTTTTCATTTGATGAACACATAATGTAATTATAACATCATGAATATATACAGTCAACCCTGCCAATGTGGTCACTTCTATTAAGCAGTCACCTGTATTAAAAGGTCAAATTTCATATGGATTGAACCTCTTTCAAGAGGTCACCTGTCCTATAAGGCCACTTTTTCTTTGTTTTATTACAGGTTTGACTGTATTTACTTTTCAAGTTTGTTTCATCCAACACAAAGAAAGCAATATACATGAATTGGTTTTTTTTAGAAAATGCTTGTTCACATTCAATCTAACTGAAATCAGATTTTTTATATATCTTTCTTATTTGATTTAATCCTGCTCCCCAAAATAAACACATAACATCATACCATATCAAGTCACATCAGAAGTATCGAATATAGGGTATATATTATGTATGAAGAAGTAGAGAGGGTTTTTGTATATGACAAACTGATTAAATTCAGCTGTGATAATATGCTACCTTCCCCTAACATCTGACAATTATAGAGGTCAAGATGAATTCATGATAAGTAAATGAAAACGCTGCTCGCAAAATCTTAACAACCTCTTTCAAGCTTTTTAATTACCCCCATCACTAATGCAAAGCTTCTGATTGGTTGATTTTTTAAAGAGTATTCGTATACGAAAGTTCATCTGAGCATGACCTCTAATCAGGTTCTGTCAGATGCTAGAGGAAGCGTAGCGTATCATAACAGCTGATTTTAATAAGAGTGAAAGGTTAACTGATGTGACCCGATACAGGATGTTGTCATATGTTTGTGGATGTTAATAGCATACTGAAATGGTTTATGTATCATTATCAGAAAAAACCAAGCACAATAAGTGTCTCCAACACATTTGTACAATATTCCAATGTTAGTTTATACGACTTACAGGAATTATTTCCCTTTAAGACGGGCAAACAGGTCCCCTTTCATGCACAGTTCAAGGAAAATAACATACTGGTATATATTTTACCACAATCTGTTTAAAATCTTAATTTTGTAACAACTTGTGAATTTTCCATAAAATTATCTGCTGATTTTTTTTACAAGGTTCTAATATCTACAAATCATGAGAAAATTATACTCAAATTTGTTGTCTTTTCCATCGCTCTTGATAGATAACATATCATTTTCCCTGTCGTAAGGGAAATAACTCGCATAAAAGTGTATAATTTTAAAATCAAATCATGAACGTGCAAAATGTCAGTTGATTAAAATTCTACCGAAAACCATCATTAACAAACACCCAAATTGCTCCTTAAAGTATGCACATACTATAGTTAACATGTGTGTAAAACATGAACAAGATCCAAAAATTGTGTTGCAGTTTTTCAACTACAACATTAGTTACATAAACATCTTGAACCTACTCACAAAGGTTCTTAATTTAGTGTAGTGTAGTTATATATAGAACAGAAGAGGTCAGAGGTTAGTTTAAATCTGCTTAGTATGCTAAGCTTAGTATTACATAACTGAGGCTCTAGATGGATCATACATTACATCAAGGCTATTTTATATGAAAGGTAACATTTAATTTTTCTCTTCCCCCCCACCCTTCCCTAGAGATCATTAGTAATCCTTTGTACCGCACTCCCTTCAACACACACACACACCCTTTTCCACTGAAGAACAGACCCCTCTAGAGCCTCATAACTACTTTAACTTACTTGAGTGTTAACCTGTATCATATATATATATATATATTTATATATTGATTATCATAATTATATTGTAATCAGGTTCTTCCTGTTTCTCTACCAATATCATTGTAGCTACTTTCTTTTTAATGTTCTTATAAATGTATTACCGTATTGTTCTTTTGTAATAATTTTTTGTCACTGTTATTAAAATGTTTGGAAATGGTGGCCTTTTTTAAAATTCTGTAATTACAGTAGGTGTAAATAATGACAAAACTGTTTAATCCGATTGGTATCCATGAGTGTTGGGAGATTACCGTACTTTCCACACTAAAAGTTGCTCTGTAATTTAAGATGCAGGGGGGAAAATGAGAGATTTTTTGCTTTTGTACATATACAAGTCACCCCTTTAAATAAGAAGCAGGGTCTCGGAATATTTGAGAGTGCTATATCATATACAGTCATAATTTGTCATGCCTGCATCTGTGGCCGAAATAATTTTTAGGCGGAAACTTAATATTAAAATCATTTTCATTGTGTTCATATTAAAAACTTTTCTATTGATGTAATCATTTTGATATTTATTTACACATATTAATTTAATGAAGTTGTACTTGTATGTTGTAGTGATGAATCAAGATGGCCACTTCAGTTTTCATTACAGAAGCAAGGACAAAGGCTTAATTGTTTATACAGATAACTGTTGCTAATTATCTTTTTTATCTAGTTTCTTTCTATGGTTGCTTATCTTGATAAATACAATATTTACTGTTAATAAGAGGCAGTAGCCATGAAGAGAGGTCTTACTGGTGCTTTGGTTTAGTCAACTGAGGTATTAAGAATTGAGGAATCAAGATTTGAGGAAATTGAGGTATTAAGATTTGATGACAATAGCCTACATTTATTAGAACCAAATGAATAAATAAAATGACATTGTGCAATTGTTTCTTAAATGAACATTAACAATTGATTTCCTCTTTTTAATGAATTTCACAAATATGATATAATTCTCATAATTTGAACACTAATCTGCATGCAAAGAATTAAAAAGATAACAAATTTATTGGTTTTTGCAAAAGTTATTTGTCATCTGTCTCTCATTGACATGAAAACTAAAGAAAAGTTGAAAAAGATCTGAGCTCTGATGGGCATGTGAAAAATTAAAATATCAATGTCAACAAAAATAAAAAGGTGCAGATCAGGAAAGTAGTAGTTTGGTTGGACTTTATCTTAATTTTGATTCAAACACAAAAAGTTCTTGAAAAAATGTTGACAGACACAGCATGCAAAAACCCAAAACAATAAACTATGGATAAATATTTGATTTCTGTTGGAGTCAACAGAAATGTGCAATGTCATGGGAAAATACACTTTTCTTACCTTCATCCTGAAGAATGTGATACTAGTGAGCAAATCTACTGTAGATTTTAAATCTTGCAGTCTAGCCTGGTCTGATGCTGGGAAATTATTCTGAAATATCATCAAATTATTTAAAATGATTAAAATGTATTCTCAAAGTTGTGTTTACTCCATCCACAATATCTATCTACCAGTACATCTTTAAATACACAAATGAATAAAATACATTATCACATATTTTGTTGCAATATGTTCGTTTTTGCATGTTCAATAATGGCTAAAAGTCAGTGTTGGTTATTTGCCCTCCCTCAGGGCAAATACGGGGCAAATATCCGTATTTGCCCTCATATGTCTGTATTTGCCCCTGTATTCAACTTCCGGTATCTGCGCAGTGGTCTCAAAGATTATATACTTTGCTGTCAAAGTACAAGGAAAGATGATGAATAAAGATATGCATAAGATCGTATTTCAATAAAATTAACACATTTCAACATATTGGAATCAACTTTAACTTGAAATGGAATAATTAGCTCAAATGTATACGTTGTGTCGAATAGAAATTTCCATTCAAATGCCAACGTCTTGGGTAGGTTTTGCAAACAGTTTCTAACGTCATTATACAGATCGACATTGTTTGGTGTATTTTTTAAACCAGACTCGAAACAAAAATATTTGCAAGTTGAACAAGGGTAACTCTCTTAAATTTTTTTTTTCGTAATTTGTCAGTTCAAAGATCTTTTTTGCAATATAAAAGTCAATGCTTGGAAAAGGTCAATGTAAAATATGTGATAAAAAGATTATGACATGAAATTTTCCATATCGTCCCTGGTATCAATCCTCGACCCATATCAGCCCTCCAGCTTCGCTGTTGGGCTTGATATGGGAGTCTCGGGCTAATACCAGGGCCGATATGGAAAATGTCATGTAATAATCTCTTTTTATTATACAGCTATAATTTTAATCCAATCAAAAACACCATTTAAGACATGTGACCGTACATTATTTTTCCCGTATTGTACAACCGGAAGCCGTATTTTTTCCGTATTGGACGTCCAATACGTTTTTTTTTCGTATTGTACATTATGTAAGGGAAGTCGTCTGCTAGTAAATTATTTTTAATTGTAATCTACAATCAAATTAACTTGTTCGATATTTAACAGTTTGAGGGAAAAAAAGTTGCTTAGAATAATTGTTGATCAGTTATTTTGCTGTTTTTAATTCATTTTAGAGATTACGAGATCTGTATTGATACAGAACATTTTCCTAACGAAATACTGTTGTGCAGTTGTTCTATTTAGACTGTATTAAAAGTTAAACATAAAATTGTTGTTATAGTATTGATCATTTCAACTGTATAATAAATAGGTCTGTATTGTATTGAAAACCCGTATTGGACGAGACGCCTGGCTCATCCAATACGGGTTTTCAATACAATACGGACGAGTACAATATATTTCCATATTGTACATAACTCTGTATAATGACCTATTATTATTGCCTTCATTTCTGTTTTTCCGTACATTTGATTTTTTGAAACATGTATAAAAGAACCAGAAAAGGTATAAAAAAAATATCTTTTGTTTTAAATAATTTCAGTAAAAAGGTTTGATAAATTTCTGATATTTCTTTGTTCACCAACAATTGAACATACAGTTGACTCTCATTGTCTCGAATTCGGTTGACTCGAATTTCCGGTTGAGTCGAATTTTTATCGAAGTCCCGAACTTCGTTGTGTATAAATATATATAATTTGACTCCTGTTGAGTCGAATTCGGATGAGTCGAAATTTCGGTTGTCTCGAATAAAAGTTTTGGTCCCGAGATGTAGAAAGCCATATTATTTACATTCGTTAAGTCAAATTTACCTGTCAAAACATGTGTATTACCTTAGGATTAAAATCGGATCACAGGTGAAACATCCGGTCATTGAATTTGACATTTTTACCTTAGGCTATTTCACATGTTTATTTCACAATCTGTTAAATTAATTAGTGATAATATTTGAATTGGCTTGGTATTATGACACAGGTTAGATGTGTACAATCAAAAATTATCGATTCATAATAAGTGCGCTTGGGTCGGCATACATCAATGATTATGAAAAGTACAAGGAAGCGCTTTATCTATTGAATTATTTGTCGAAATTAATTTTGATTAAAGAAGAATAGTTTTCTTCTACACTTTATTGAATAATAAAAACACACCATTTATTGTAAATAAACAGTATTGCACAAAGAAAAATACGTCATGATGGGTGAAGTTTAATGACAATGCAACAGCTGAAAAACATAAACAAAACGGATAAACATATTCATTCACACAAAAAAAGATATCTAGAAGTTATCAGTCGTTTCACAAAATTCAATGAATTTAACGGAGAGAAAAAAACAGCAACAAAAACATCGAATATGTTTAAAATCGTTCCGAGAATAGGGACATGCGATGCTGGTTTTAGCTCTTCAAAATTTCGCTCGAGTTGTCTCCCTTTCGATGTTAAACAAACCACACTTCCGGTATCTTCGTAGCTCCTCTTGAGTCGAACTATGGTTGACTCGAATTTTTTACATGGTCCCATCGAATTCGAGATAACGAGAGTCAACTGTATTTAAAACACTATTTCATATTATGGCTTCTTCTAGACAGCATAGCAATCCTGTATAAATTACTCATTTTCTTGTAACTGTTAGACTAAGCAATGTCATTACTGGGTACTTAATCTTACTGTAAATATAACTGAACCAACATTACGTCAAACTATATTTAGAATAATGGTACATTGTAGTTATGAAAATCGAGACAGACATTATCGTTATTTTCGCAGCTAGTCCTATAAGACAAGCTGTGATACTAGTGATTGTGTATATCAGCTTTCAAAGCTGACTTTATTGTTTTAGCTAGTCCTATAAGACAAGCTGTGATACTAGTAATTATGTATATCAGCCTTCAAAGCTGACTTTATTGTTTTAGCTAGTCCTATAAGACAAGCTGTGATACTAGTAATTATGTATATTAGCTTTCAAAGCTGACTTTATTGTTTTAGCTAGTCCTATAAGACAAGCTGTGATACTAGTAATTATGTATATCAGCCTTCAAAGCTGACTTTATTGTTTTAGCTAGTCCTATAAGACAAGCTGTGATACTAGTAATTATGTATATCAGCCTTCAAAGCTGACTTTATTGTTTTAGCTAGTCCTATAAGACAAGCTGTGATACTAGTAATTATGTATATCAGCCTTCAAAGCTGACTTTATTGTTTTAGCTAGTCCTATAAGACAAGCTGTGATACTAGTAATTATGTATATCAGCCTTCAAAGCTGACTTCATTGTTTTAGCTAGTCCTATAAGACAAGCTGTGATACTAGTAATTATGTATATCAGCCTTCAAAGCTGACTTTTTTGTTTTAGCTAGTCCTATAAGACAAGCTGTGATACTAGTAATTATGTATATCAGCCTTCAAAGCTGACTTTATTGTTTTAGCTAGTCCTATAAGACAAGCTGTGATACTAGTAATTATGTATATCAGCCTTCAAAGCTGACTTTATTGTTTTAGCAGCTAGTCCTATAAGACAAGCTGTGATACTAGTAATTATGTATATCAGCCTTCAAAGCTGACTTTATTGTTTTAGCTAGTCCTATAAGACAAGCTGTGATACTAGTAATTATGTATATCAGCCTTCAAAGCTGACTTCATTGTTTTAGCTAGTCCTATAAGACAAGCTGTGATACTAGTAATTATGTATATCAGCCTTCAAAGCTGACTTCATTGTTTTAGCTAGTCCTACAAGACAAGCTGTGATACTAGTAATTATGCATATCAGCCTTCAAAGCTGACTTTATTGTTTTTATCAGTAACATCCTAATGTGTTTTATGTCACACTGACTGATCATTTTCAGTATCTAACAACTTACTCTGTACATAGATAGATCAATCCTGAGAGAGTTATGTAACTGATCCAACAATTTCACAAACTTCTCTTTCTATAAATAGAAATGATAATTATTAATTTTCACAACAAACAAAGTTATTAACATATCTATTATTAACAATTTTATTACCATTTTTCCTTTAGGTATAGGTAACATTAGACAATTTTAGATATCCTGTTTAGGTACTTTGGTTGCTTGGTTCACAAAGACTTTAGGGTTGTTTGGCTTTCTGGTCTTTAGACTGAGTGTACCTTATGAAGGTTGTTTCAGATTCGATTCGTGCACACTAAATTAGATATCTATGTTTTTATTATTTTACCCAGAATGCCCTAGATATGGTTCCACACTGTATATTTTTTTCTTGTCATTTTCTTTATCTATTAATTTGCTTGAGAATTTTTTTCATGTGTGAGACACAAGTGTAATTTTTAATGAATACTGGATAATCTCCTAATCTTATTTCATATTAATACTTTATAATAACGTAGAAATAGATAGCTTTATCAATATAACATATCACTATGCTTTTATTTTCCTCAATGTGATAACTTTCCTTGATCTGATGGCAATGGATCTTTTACTTTTTACGTAGATGTTTTCTTTCGTCTAACATAGCTAAGATTTTTGCCGGACTTGACTGCATATATGAGTAACACGGCGGGTGTCTTATAAGAAACAGGAACTGCTTACCCTTTTCGAGCACCTAAGTTCACCCTCTGTTTTTAGGTGGGGTCCGTGTTACTCATAATTTTAGTTTTTTGTGTTGTCCTATTATGTGTCTTTATGTTCTGAGTTCCGTGTTGTGATGTCCGTTACGGTTTCCTCATAAATACAATGTTCAGTTCGTCTTTACCTCCAGTTCTTTGTAGCAGGGCTCATGTTTTATTAATGTTACTTGTGTTTGTTTTCGCATAGTGGTTTCCAACACATATTGTGTTGTTTTTTTTGTTTTTCTTTGTCTTGTGTACCCTATGTTGCCAGTTTCTCTGGATTGTCCATTTTTGATTGCCCCTACGGTATTCTCTAACATTTATTTGTCTTGTGTATCCTATGCTGCCAGTTTCTCTGGATTGTCCATTTTTTATTGCCACTTCAGTATTCTCTAACGTTTATTTATCTTGTGTACCCTATGTTGCCAGTTTCTCTGGATTGTCCATTTTTGATTGCCACTTCGGTTGTCTCAAACCTTTATTTATCTTGTGTACGCTATGTTACCAGTTTCTCTGGATTGTCCATTTTTGATTGCCCCTACGGTATTCTCTAACATTTATTTGTCTTGTGTATCCTATGTTGCCAGTTTCTCTGGATTGTCCATTTTTGATTGCCCCTTCAGTTGTCTCTTAGCGTTTATCACTCCTCTCAAGGAAGAAGACAAATTTGAATCCTATTATATTCTATACAAAATGTTATTCTTCCCATTAATAGTCAATGGGAGGGACTATATTATGTGTAGTTAAACTTGTTGCTATGTAGACCTGCAGCATAACAATATATATTGCATTTGCTTTATACCATATCCGAAAATTCTTACCCCAAAATTGGAAGCAGCAAATCTGTCACTAGCAGATACAGCAGTTGAGGCGGTAGTGTGTGCATAGAAAGCATTGATATTGGCAAGTAATGTACTCATCACGGCAGGCACGCCCGGACACATATACTTAGTGGAAAGACAGGAAAAATGACTGAAAAATAAAATAGGTTCATTACAGCAGGCACGCCTGGACACATATACTTAGTGGAAAGACAGGAAAAATGACTGAAAAATAAAATAGGTTCATTACAGCAGGCATGCCTGGACACATATATACTTAGTGGAAAGACAGGAAAAATGACTGAAAAATAAAATAGGTTCATTACAGCAGGCACGCCTGGACACATATACTTAGTGGAAAGACAGGAAAAATGACTGAAAAATAAAATAGGTTCATTATAGCAGGCACGCCTGGACACATATACTTAGTGGAAAGACAGGAAAAATGACTGAAAAATAAAATAGGTTCATTACAGCAGGCACGCCTGGACACATATACTTAGTGGAAAGACAGGAAAAATGACTGAAAAATAAAATAGGTTCATTACAGCAGGCATGCCTGGACACATATACTTAGTGGAAAGACAGGAAAAATGACTGAAAAATAAAATAGGTTCATTACAGCAGGCACGCCTGGACACATATACTTAGTGGAAAGACAGGAAAAATGACTGAAAAATAAAATAGGTTCATTATAGCAGGCACGCCTGCACACATATACTTAGTGGAAAGACAGGAAAAATGACTGAAAAATAAAATAGGTTCATTACAGCAGGCACGCCTGGACACATATACTTAGTGGAAAGACAGGAAAAATGACTGAAAAATAAAATAGGTTCAATACAGCAGGCACGCCTGGACACATATACTTAGTGGAAAGACAGGAAAAATGACTGAAAAATAAGATGTTGTCGGTGATTTGTGGTTTATTTTGCTGATATTGGTGAAATGTTGACCCTCACTGTTTAAACATTCTTTTCATAATGTATATTTTGCACAATCAGGAAAATAAAAATATTTTATATAGAAGAAATGCTTTCGATGTTAAACCTGTCTAACATTTATCAAATTCTGTGTAAGCTGAGCAAAATGTTCTAATATTTGACCTCTCTATAATTGCAGCTTTTATACTGAAAATAGAAAAAAAAACCTGTATATTTCCAATTGTGTTTGTGTATCAGATATTGTTAAACTGTAATGTATCCCAAATATACTGAAATATATGATATATCTATCAAAACAGTAACATGTTGGCAGTGTTTATACAATGTATAGAAATGTCAGCTCTGTTTTTATACTTACGTCATGGCTTGGTATATAGATTCTATACCATATCTCATGGCAAACTCATCTACTATTTCTTGTGCAGGTTCATCAAAATAAACCTTCCAAGCTTCATCCTGAAATATTGAAGACAAGCATCATCCGTAATTAATTAAAAAAAAACCTTTCACGACTACCAGTATGGAAGCTATGTATCTTGTTCTAATTTTGTTCTAACTTCTTAATTGATGTAAACTACAGAAATTTACATCTATTATATAAATAAAGAACAGTTATATTAATCTAAATAAAGATTTAAAACCAGAAAAACTTTATACAGATGGATAAAGAACAATGTATGAGGACTATGGGTTGTTCTGCCTTTGGCCAGGTGAGCATAAAAATCTAAAATATACTGCTACTTATGTACTTATCCTCCTCCCTTTTTACATCTAGAAGTATGACTACACCCTCTGACTGTTCATGTAGAAGTATGACTACACCCTCTGACTGTTCATGTAGAAGTATGACTACACCCTCTGACTGTTCATGTAGAAGTATGACTACACCCTCTGACTGTTCATGTAGAAGTATGACTACACCCTCTGACTGTTCATGTAGAAGTATGACTACACCCTCTGACTGTTCATGTAGAAGTATGACTACACCCTCTGACTGTTCATGTAGAAGTATGACTACACCCTCTGACTGTTCATGTAGAAGTATGACTACACCCTCTGACTGTTCATGTAGAAGTATGACTACACCCTCTGACTGTTCATGTAGAAGTATGACTACACCCTCTGACTGTTCATGTAGAAGTATGACTACACCCTCTGACTGTTCATGTAGAAGTATGACTACACCCTCTGACTGTTCATGTAGAAGTATGACTACACCCTCTGACTGTTCATGTAGAAGTATGACTACACCCTCTGACTGTTCATGTAGAAGTATGACTACACCCTCTGACTGTTCATGTAGAAGTATGACTACACCCTCTGACTGTTCATCTAGAAGTATGACTACACCCTCTGACTGTTCATCTAGAAGTATGACTACACCCTCTGACTGTTCATCTAGAAGTATGACTACACCCTCTGACTGTTCATCTAGAAGTATGACTACACCCTCTGACTGTTCATCTAGAAGTATGACTACACCCTCTGACTGTTCATGTAGAAGTATGACTACACCCTCTGACTGTTCATGTAGAAGTATGACTACACCCTCTGACTGTTCATGTAGAAGTATGACTACACCCTCTGACTGTTCATGTAGAAGTATGACTACACCCTCTGACTGTTCATGTAGAAGTATGACTACACCCTCTGACTGTTCATGTAGAAGTATGACTACACCCTCTGACTGTTCATGTAGAAGTATGACTACACCCTCTGACTGTTCATGTAGAAGTATGACTACACCCTCTGACTGTTCATGTAGAAGTATGACTACACCCTCTGACTGTTCATGTAGAAGTATGACTACACCCTCTGACTGTTCATGTAGAAGTATGACTACACCCTCTGACTGTTCATGTAGAAGTATGACTACACCCTCTGACTGTTCATGTAGAAGTATGACTACACCCTCTGACTGTTCATGTAGAAGTATGACTACACCCTCTGACTGTTCATGTAGAAGTATGACTACACCCTCTGACTGTTCATGTAGAAGTATGACTACACCCTCTGACTGTTCATGTAGAAGTATGACTACACCCTCTGACTGTTCATGTAGAAGTATGACTACACCCTCTGACTGTTCATGTAGAAGTATGACTACACCCTCTGACTGTTCATGTAGAAGTATGACTACACCCTCTGACTGTTCATGTAGAAGTATGACTACACCCTCTGACTGTTCATGTAGAAGTATGACTACACCCTCTGACTGTTCATGTAGAAGTATGACTACACCCTCTGACTGTTCATGTAGAAGTATGACTACACCCTCTGACTGTTCATGTAGAAGTATGACTACACCCTCTGACTGTTCATGTAGAAGTATGACTACACCCTCTGACTGTTCATGTAGAAGTATGACTACACCCTCTGACTGTTCATGTAGAAGTATGACTACACCCTCTGACTGTTCATGTAGAAGTATGACTACACCCTCTGACTGTTCATGAAGATAGTAATGAGTACTTACCCCTTTACATCTAGAAGTATGACTACACCCTCTGACTGTTCATGAAGATAGTAATGAGTACTTACCCCCTTTACATCTAGAAGTATGACTACACCCTCTGACTGTTCATGAAGATAGTAATGAGTACTTACCCCCTTTACATCTAGAAGTATGACTACACCCTCTGACTGTTCATGTAGAAGTATGACTACACCCTCTGACTGTTCATGAAGATAGTAATGAGTACTTACCCCCTTTACATCTAGAAGTATGACTACACCCTCTGACTGTTCATGAAGATAGTAATGAGTACTTACCCCCTTTGCATCTAGAAGTATGACTACACCCTCTGACTGTTCATGAAGATAGTAATGAGTACTTACCCCCTTTACATCTAGAAGTATGACTACACCCTCTGACTGTTCATGAAGATAGTAATGAGTACTTACCCCCTTTGCATCTAGAAGTATGACTACACCCTCTGACTGTTCATGAAGATAGTAATGAGTACTTACCCCCTTTACATCTAGAAGTATGACTACACCCTCTGACTGTTCATGAAGATAGTAATGAGTACTTACCCCCTTTACATCTAGAAGTATGACTACACCCTCTGACTGTTCATGAAGATAGTAATGAGTACTTACCCCCTTTACATCTAGAAGTATGACTACACCCTCTGACTGTTCATGTAGAAGTATGACTACACCCTCTGACTGTTCATGAAGATAGTAATGAGTACTTACCCCCTTTACATCTAGAAGTATGACTACACCCTCTGACTGTTCATGAAGATAGTAATGAGTACTTACCCCCTTTGCATCTAGAAGTATGACTACACCCTCTGACTGTTCATGAAGATAGTAATGAGTACTTACCCCCTTTACATCTAGAAGTATGACTACACCCTCTGACTGTTCATGAAGATAGTAATGAGTACTTACCCCCTTTGCATCTAGAAGTATGACTACACCCTCTGACTGTTCATGAAGATAGTAATGAGTACTTACCCCCTTTACATCTAGAAGTATGACTACACCCTCTGACTGTTCATGAAGATAGTAATGAGTACTTACCCCCTTTACATCTAGAAGTATGACTACACCCTCTGACTGTTCATGAAGATAGTAATGAGTACTTACCCCCTTTGCATCTAGAAGTATGACTACACCCTCTGACTGTTCATGAAGATAGTAATGAGTACTTACCCCCTTTGCATCTAGAAGTATGACTACACCCTCTGACTGTTCATGAAGATAGTAATGAGTACTTACCCCCTTTACATCTAGAAGTATGACTACACCCTCTGACTGTTCATGAAGATAGTAATGAGTACTTACCCCCTTTACATCTAGAAGTATGACTACACCCTCTGACTGTTCATGAAGATAGTAATGAGTACTTACCCCCTTTACATCTAGAAGTATGACTACACCCTCTGACTGTTCATGAAGATAGTAATGAGTACTTACCCCCTTTACATCTAGAAGTATGACTACACCCTCTGACTGTTCATGAAGATAGTAATGAGTACTTACCCCCTTTACATCTAGAAGTATGACTACACCCTCTGACTGTTCATGAAGATAGTAATGAGTACTTACCCCCTTTGCATCTAGAAGTATGACTACACCCTCTGACTGTTCATGAAGATAGTAATGAGTACTTACCCCCTTTACATCTAGAAGTATGACTACACCCTCTGACTGTTCATGAAGATAGTAATGAGTACTTACCCCCTTTGCATCTAGAAGTATGACTACACCCTCTGACTGTTCATGAAGATAGTAATGAGTACTTACCCCCTTTACATCTAGAAGTATGACTACACCCTCTGACTGTTCATGAAGATAGTAATGAGTACTTACCCCCTTTACATCTAGAAGTATGACTACACCCTCTGACTGTTCATGAAGATAGTAATGAGTACTTACCCCCTTTACATCTAGAAGTATGACTACACCCTCTGACTGTTCATGAAGATAGTAATGAGTACTTACCCCCTTTACATCTAGAAGTATGACTACACCCTCTGACTGTTCATGAAGATAGTAATGAGTACTTACCCCCTTTACATCTAGAAGTATGACTACACCCTCTGACTGTTCATGAAGATAGTAATGAGTACTTACCCCCTTTACATCTAGAAGTATGACTACACCCTCTGACTGTTCATGAAGATAGTAATGAGTACTTACCCCCTTTGTATCTAGAAGTATGACTACACCCTCTGACTGTTCATGAAGATAGTAATGAGTACTTACCCCCTTTACATCTAGAAGTATGACTACACCCTCTGACTGTTCATGAAGATAGTAATGAGTACTTACCCCCTTTGCATCTAGAAGTATGACTACACCCTCTGACTGTTCATGAAGATAGTAATGAGTACTTACCCCCTTTGTATCTAGAAGTATGACTACACCCTCTGACTGTTCATGAAGATAGTAATGAGTACTTACCCCCTTTGCATCTAGAAGTATGACTACACCCTCTGACTGTTCATGAAGATAGTAATGAGTACTTACCCCCTTTGCATCTAGAAGTATGACTACACCTTCTGACTGTTCATGAAGATAGTAATGAGTACTTACCCCCTTTACATCTAGAAGTATGACTACACCCTCTGACTGTTCATGAAGATAGTAATGAGTACTTACCCCCTTTACATCTAGAAGTATGACTACACCCTCTGACTGTTCATGAAGATAGTAATGAGTACTTACCCTCTTTGCATCTAGAAGTATGACTACACCCTCTGACTGTTCATGAAGATAGTAATGAGTACTTACCCCCTTTACATCTAGAAGTATGACTACACCCTCTAACTGTTCATGAAGATAGTAATGAGTACTTACCCCCTTTACATCTAGAAGTATGACTACACCCTCTGACTGTTCATGAAGATAGTAATGAGTACTTACCCCCTTTACATCTAGAAGTATGACTACACCCTCTGACTGTTCATGAAGATAGTAATGAGTACTTACCCCCTTTACATCTAGAAGTATGACTACACCCTCTAACTGTTCATGAAGATAGTAATGAGTACTTACCCCCTTTACATCTAGAAGTATGACTACACCCTCTGACTGTTCATGAAGATAGTAATGAGTACTTACCCCCTTAACATCTAGAGGTATGACTACACCCTCTGACTGTTCATGAAGATAGTAATGAGTACTTACCCCCTTTGTATCTAGAAGTATGACTACACCCTCTGACTGTTCATGAAGATAGTAATGAGTACTTACCCCCTTTACATCTAGAAGTATGACTACACCCTCTGACTGTTCATGAAGATAGTAATGAGTACTTACCCCCTTTACATCTAGAAGTATGACTACACCCTCTGACTGTTCATGAAGATAGTAATGAGTACTTACCCCCTTTGTATCTAGACGTATGACTACACCCTCTGACTGTTCATGAAGATAGTAATGAGTACTTACCCCCTTTACATCTAGAAGTATGACTACACCCTCTGACTGTTCATGAAGATAGTAATGAGTACTTACCCCCTTTACATCTAGAAGTATGACTACACCCTCTGACTGTTCATGAAGATAGTAATGAGTACTTACCCCCTTTACATCTAGAAGTATGACTACACCCTCTGACTGTTCATGAAGATAGTAATGAGTACTTACCCCCTTTACATCTAGAAGTATGACTACACCCTCTGACTGTTCATGAAGATAGTAATGAGTACTTACCCCCTTTACATCTAGAAGTATGACTACACCCTCTGACTGTTCATGAAGATAGTAATGAGTACTTACCCCCTTTACATCTAGAAGTATGACTACACCCTCTGACTGTTCATGAAGATAGTAATGAGTACTTACCCCCTTTGCATCTAGAAGTATGACTACACCCTCTGACTGTTCATGAAGATAGTAATGAGTACTTACCCCCTTTGTATCTAGAAGTATGACTACACCCTCTGACTGTTCATGAAGATAGTAATGAGTACTTACCCCCTTTGTATCTAGAAGTATGACTACACCCTCTGACTGTTCATGAAGATAGTAATGAGTACTTACCCTCTTTGCATCTAGAAGTATGACTACACCCTCTGACTGTTCATGAAGATAGTAATGAGTACTTACCCCCTTTACATCTAGAAGTATGACTACACCCTCTGACTGTTCATGAAGATAGTAATGAGTACTTACCCCCTTTGCATCTAGAAGTATGACTACACCCTCTGACTGTTCATGAAGATAGTAATGAGTACTTACCCCCTTTGCATCTAGAAGTATGACTACACCCTCTGACTGTTCATGAAGATAGTAATGAGTACTTACCCCCTTTGCATCTAGAAGTATGACTACACCCTCTGACTGTTCATGAAGATAGTAATGAGTACTTACCCCCTTTGTATCTAGAAGTATGACTACACCCTCTGACTGTTCATGAAGATAGTAATGAGTACTTACCCCCTTTGTATCTAGAAGTATGACTACACCCTCTGACTGTTCATGAAGATAGTAATGAGTACTTACCCTCTTTGCATCTAGAAGTATGACTACACCCTCTGACTGTTCATGAAGATAGTAATGAGTACTTACCCCCTTTGCATCTAGAAGTATGACTACACCCTCTGACTGTTCATGAAGATAGTAATGAGTACTTACCCCCTTTGCATCTAGAAGTATGACTACACCCTCTGACTGTTCATGAAGATAGTAATGAGTACTTACCCCCTTTGCATCTAGAAGTATGACTACACCCTCTGACTGTTCATGAAGATAGTAATGAGTACTTACCCCCTTTACATCTAGAAGTATGACTACACCCTCTGACTGTTCATGAAGATAGTAATGAGTACTTACCCCCTTTGCATCTAGAAGTATGACTACACCCTCTGACTGTTCATGAAGATAGTAATGAGTACTTACCCCCTTTGCATCTAGAAGTATGACTACACCCTCTGACTGTTCATGAAGATAGTAATGAGTACTTACCCCCTTTGCATCTAGAAGTATGACTACACCCTCTGACTGTTCATGAAGATAGTAATGAGTACTTACCCTCTTTGCATCTAGAAGTATGACTACACCCTCTGACTGTTCATGAAGATAGTAATGAGTACTTACCCTCTTTGCATCTAGAAGTATGACTACACCCTCTGACTGTTCATGAAGATAGTAATGAGTACTTACCCCCTTTGCATCTAGAAGTATGACTACACCCTCTGACTGTTCATGAAGATAGTAATGAGTACTTACCCCCTTTGCATCTAGAAGTATGACTACACCCTCTGACTGTTCATGAAGATAGTAATGAGTACTTACCCCCTTTGCATCTAGAAGTATGACTACACCCTCTAACTGTTCATGAAGATAGTAATGAGTACTTACCCCCTTTGCATCTAGAAGTATGACTACACCCTCTGACTGTTCATGAAGATAGTAATGAGTACTTACCCCCTTTGCATCTAGAAGTATGACTACACCCTCTAACTGTTCATGAAGATAGTAATGAGTACTTACCCCCTTTGCATCTAGAAGTATGACTACACCCTCTGACTGTTCATGAAGATAGTAATGAGTACTTACCCCCTTTGCATCTAGAAGTATGACTACACCCTCTAACTGTTCATGAAGATAGTAATGAGTACTTACCCCCTTTGCATCTAGAAGTATGACTACACCCTCTGACTGTTCATGAAGATAGTAATGAGTACTTACCCCCTTTGCATCTAGAAGTATGACTACACCCTCTGACTGTTCATGAAGATAGTAATGAGTACTTACCCTCTTTGCATCTAGAAGTATGACTACACCCTCTGACTGTTCATGAAGATAGTAATGAGTACTTACCCCCTTTGCATCTAGAAGTATGACTACACCCTCTGACTGTTCATGAAGATAGTAATGAGTACTTACCCCCTTTGCATCTAGAAGTATGACTACACCCTCTGACTGTTCATGAAGATAGTAATGAGTACTTACCCTCTTTGCATCTAGAAGTATGACTACACCCTCTGACTGTTCATGAAGATAGTAATGAGTACTTACCCCCTTTGCATCTAGAAGTATGACTACACCCTCTGACTGTTCATGAAGATAGTAATGAGTACTTACCCCCTTTGCATCTAGAAGTATGACTACACCCTCTGACTGTTCATGAAGATAGTAATGAGTACTTATCCCCTTTACATCTAGAAGTTTGACAACATCCCCTGACTGTTCACAACAAATAATGAATGGTACTTACCCCCTTTGCATCTGGAAGTTTGACCACACCCCCTGACTGTTCACAACAGATAATGAAGTGTACTTACCCCCTTTGCATCTGGAAGTTTGACCACACCCCCTGATTGTTCACAAAGATAATGGAAAAGATTCTGCAAGAGACAGATGATAAATCATACAATGAAGTTCTCTATTTAAAATATATTTTTCTACATGTCATTATTATTTAATACAGTAAAACATGTTTAAACTGAACCTTCGGACCACCTTATGTGTTTGAAATAGACTGGTGTTCGGTTTATGCAGGCTAAATTAGCAATGATTTCCAACATTGGAACTTTATTTAAAGTTTGGTCTATACAGGATTCAAAATTACTCAGGGTTTGGTATAGATAGATTTCACTGTAACTATTCAGATTTCAACATATGATAATTTCCAGTCAAATCTGCTTCAGTGACCACATTTATTAAACACACATCTCTGTTACGTTTTCTCCTCATGTATTTTTCATGTACAGGTATTTTTCTATACTGCATTATAATTTGGTTCCAATTTCCAAGTGAGCAATTGTTGTTTAATGCCAATTGTACAATGTTTCAGCTATATCATGGCGTGATGTTGATAATGATAATGTGGGCTTTGTAATAGATCAACACACTTACTGCTTAGCTGGATTTTCTATAGTGCTAGCTCACTGAAACAACCATTTGTGGATAGACATGTCGCTCCACTCGAACACATTGTCCTGATTCTGAGAACCAGTCTTTGGTCTTACTCCTTAATGTTTTGTGCTTAGCAAAAAACACAAAATTGATAGTTTTTGGTTTGGTTCAAACCCATGATTTACTGCACTGGAGGCAAACATGCTAACCAATACACCACCAATGTAGCCAATAGTTAATTGTAAAGCCTTCACATTGTTGTCACTCTAGACAATCAAGTATCTAAATTTAAATCTTGTGTGAAAGATGGCAACCTACCTCGTGAAGACATGTATACTGTACATGGTATGGAGCTACTTTCTCCTCTCCTTTAATCTCTACACTGATGTGTAAACGTATAGCACCAGAAACAGCTGATTTATCTGTTCTTTTCTCTGTAATGTCAAAGTCTCTTCTTACAGTTTAATGCTAACAACATTTGTAAGTAAAGGAAAGGTTATCTAAATCAAACCCAAAATATATAAACATAAAAAACCCATAAATTCAACCCAGAATAAAAAAAAAAGTGTGTCCAAACTAAACCCAAAATGAACCAATAGCATATGTAAATTAAACCCAAAATAAACGAAAAACCTGTTGAAATTAAACCCATAATAAACGATAAACCTGTTTAAATTAAACCCATAATAAACGATAAACCTGTTTAAATTAAATCCATAATAAACGAAAAACCTGTTTAAATTGAACCCAAAATAAACGATAAACCTGTTTAAATTAAACCAATAATAAACAAAAAACCTGTTTAAATTAAACCCACAATAAATGAAAAACCTGTTTAAATTAAACCCATAATAAACGATAAACCTGTTTAAATTAAACCCAGAATATATTTTTTTTAAATGTCCATATTTACACCAATAATCCAAAAACCTGTGTAAATTAAACTCAGAATAAGGAAAAAAATTATCAAATTAAACACAGAATAAATACACCATAAACCTGCATAAATTAGATGGTAAATATATTTTCAATTCTTTACATTAGTTATCCTGTAAAATTAAAGAAAGATTAAGACATGGCACAGCTGATCTAAAAGAAAGCTTCATATTACTATTTAATATAAGATAATTAGAAAAAACATGAATTAATGTACATATAACAGTAGTATTACATATAGACAATAGTGTATTGTCATAACAAACCATGCAATTGTGATATGTTTTATACAAAAAAAATAAGGGAAGAAATTTAGTAAAATTCAACAAATACATAACAAACCTAAAAACAGTTTAAATAAACTTAACTTTTGAAGGGAAGGTTACCCTCTTCTTTACCATATATTTGTCTATATACATTAACAACTTAACTTTTGAAGGGAAGGTTACCCTCTTCTTTACCATATATTTGTCTATATACATTAACAACTTAACTTTTGAAGGGAAGATTACCCTCTTCCTTACCATATATTTGTCTATATACATTAACATGCTTTCAAAATTTCATATATTTTGTATTTTCAATACAAAATATATGAAGTTTTGAAAGCATATTAATGTATATAATGTATGAAATGTGAGAGCTCATTTAATCACTGACATGTCATTGAAATGTGATAATATCAACAAGGTCCACCAATTTGCTTACCAATATTTCACTATCCATTTATGAGCCACTTGGTGTTAGTAAAACCAATCAACTGTATTAGTTATTGATATAATAAATAACCATATTTCATCACATATTAGCAAATTATTAATTATTATTATTAATTTTGTTAATATATTCATACATGCAAAATATGTACAAAAAATTAAATATGTTTTTTCTCAGCTTCTTTTCTGCAGACAGGAATTAATTTCTTTACTCTCAAAATGTGATATTGTTTGCAAAATATAATTTAGAAATAATGCTTAGCAAAATTTTGGCAACATAAGATTTTAGACAAGATAAAATCTTAGAGTTCCAGCCTTGCCTGCACTCATGTGAAATTTTATGACATTTGCAAAACGCTGTAAATAGACTTTCGTTCAAATTTCAAAGCAATATCGGAAAATCATTTTATAACATCAGAAATATAGAAGACTGGTAAAAAAAATTGTGTTTAAGCCAAAGAAAATTGGCTGCTACAATGTTTCTGTGTGTGCTACCAACGTTCTAACTTGTAAAGCCAATTTATATAGTTTCTGGTAGATGTGTTGTATATTCAATATATCATGTTCATACTACCACACATACCTGTAAAAGTTGAAAGTTAGACCCTGTTTCTATACAACAGCATTGTAAAATTTACATTCAAATGAAATATAACAAGTTCCTATACCAAAGAATAATTTGTATAAATTCTACATCAAAATGTACATATTTACCAAACTACAAATTAAAATCTACTATTTAAGTATGCAAAGCAGGAAAAATAAACTGAGAAAAAAACTATTTAATTTTTTACATCCTATTTAAATATATTCTACAAAATGTAATTATATAATAATAAATATAGTAATAATAAAATATAAAATCTAACAATCATTATCAAAGCTGAAACAAAATAATTAATTAGATGTATGATAATTAATTTATGACAGTCTTCACAATGCATTACATGCAAATTAAATAATTTATCAAATAAAAAAAATTCGTTTAAAATCTTGAATATTATATAAACTAAAATTTTTTGATATATTATCTAATACAAAATAATATGACATACATTCAAGTGTCATGCAAAGTAATCCTGAACTTTCAATTTCAAACTTTATTTCTATCATCAAAAGAATATCTTCAAATTTTATTTGATTGTAAATATTTAGATATCTCTAGCTAACAAGCTAACTACCTATTTCAAAAATTTAATAGCAAATCAGTTATACAACACTGAGATTTTAAATCCTGATTCTAGGTGAAAGCAACACAATTAAACTAGATCTTTTTGTAAAAAAATACGAAACTAAATCAGAAGTTACATCCCAGTAAATGATTTCTTGTGAAGTGCAAGTTTTTTAAGGTTTAAATACAACTTTCATCAGTCTTAAAATTTAAACGTTGTTACCAGAATACATATACAGATGTTTGAAGATGGTACAATTCTAAAACATGATGTTATACTACAGGAACAATCTCTCTATAATTCAGTCAGCCTAACGTTATGGAAATAAACCGATCTAATTTGCTTCCATGGTATATCTTGTAACCATGTTTAAATGATCATTACAATTCGAAGAATTACTGAATTAAATATACCATGTAAGAGCAATGTTTTACTTTTTATAGAAACCAATTATTTAGTCAATCTGCTAACCTTCTGACAATATTGATAAATATACTCTGTAGTGTATACTACAGCCAAACTTGCCCTGACGGTCACCTGCTGCAAATGTCCAGTTTATACCCTACCAAGAGGTAATTTTTTTTAACTCAAATAAATGGTCATTGGTTCCTTAAAGTTTTTCTCATTGTATCAGTTTATTTGTAATTAACTTTTCATCCTATTGAAGATTAACTTTCCAGATGTCTTTAATACATTATTGTACCAACCAATTACATATCAAATTAATCGAATAATTAACTAATTAACTGTAAATCATTACAAAACACTGCAGCATTACCAATCAAACACAATGTTATCCTATAAATTGCCTTCCTGAAACAGTAATACACAAATCTTTACGGACCAGAACTGACGAAAATCTGGATCAACCGATCTTAAATAATTGTTAAATTGTTAAATTGACTAACGCTGTCATTTTTCCTTTCTCAAAAGGTGACTGTTAAATACAAGTTTGGTTGTACTAGTCTAACTAAGGGAATGGTCAGTAAGACATTATCTTGTGGATATTAACACAGACACGATTAAATGGTGGAATGGTCAGTAAGACATTATCTTGTGGACATTAACACAGACACGATTAAATGGTGGAATGGTCAGTAAGACATTATCTTGTGGACATTAACACAGACACGATTAAATGGTGGAATGGTCAGTAAGACATTATCTTGTGGACATTAACACAGACACGATTAAATGGTGGAATGGTCAGTAAGACATTATCTTGTGGACATTAACACAGACACGATTAAATGGTGGAATGGTCAGTAAGACATTATCTTGTGGACATTAACACAGACACGATTAAATGGTGGAATGGTCAGTAAGACATTATCTTGTGGACATTAACACAGACAGGATTAAATGGTCAGTAAGACATTATCTTGTGGACATTAACACAGACATGATTAAATGGTCAGTAAGACATTATCTTGTGGACATTAACACAGACACGATTAAATGGTCAGTAAGGCATTATCTTGTGGACATTAACACAGACACGATTAAATGGTGGAATGGTCAGTAAGACATTATCTTGTGGACATTAACACAGACAGGATTAAATGGTCAGTAAGACATTATCTTGTGGACATTAACACAGACACGATTAAATGGTCAGTAAGACATTATCTTGTGGACATTAACACAGACAGGATTAAATGGTCAGTAAGACATTATCTTGTGGACATTAACACAGACAGGATTAAATGGTCAGTAAGACATTATCTTGTGGACATTAACACAGACAGGATTAAATGGTCAGTAAGACATTATCTTGTGGACATTAACACAGACACGATTAAATGGTCAGTAAGACATTATCTTGTGGACATTAACACAGACACGATTAAATGGTCAGTAAGACATTATCTTGTGGACATTAACACAGACACGATTAAATGGTCAGTAAGACATTATCTTGTGGACATTAACACAGACAGGATTAAATGGTCAGTAAGACATTATCTTGTGGACATTAACACAGACACGATTAAATGGTCAGTAAGACATTACCTTGTGGACATTAACACAGACACGATTAAATGGTCAGTAAGACATTATCTTGTGGACATTAACACAGACACGATTAAATGGTCAGTAAGACATTATCTTGTGGACATTAACACAGACAGGATTAAATGGTGGAATGGTCAGTAAGACATTATCTTGTGGACATTAACACAGACAGGATTAAATGGTGGAATGGTCAGTAAGACATTATCTTGTGGACATTAACACAGACACGATTAAATGGTGGAATGGTCAGTAAGACATTATCTTGTGGACATTAACACAGACAGGATTAAATGGTGGAATGGTCAGTAAGACATTATCTTGTGGACATTAACACAGACACGATTAAATGGTGGAATGGTCAGTAAGACATTATCTTGTGGACATTAACACAGACAGGATTAAATGGTGGAATGGTCAGTAAGACATTATCTTGTGGACATTAACACAGACACGATTAAATGGTGGAATGGTCAGTAAGACATTATCTTGTGGACATTAACACAGACAGGATTAAATGGTCAGTAAGACATTATCTTGTGGACATTAACACAGACAGGATTAAATGGTTAATACAGGTCATCATCTCTTACTACTTTTCAACACTGGGAACTACAACCGGACAAAATTCTGGTATATGTCGAAATCAGGATGTTCCCCTTACACACACAAACCCTCATGTATCATCATAACTTGATGACAATCCAAAAAAATATCATCGACAAAGTTTATCAATATGGGGAAAACAATTATTATGAATTCCACAATTTTACCCCAAGATCTAAAGGACCAAATAACAGGTGGGTGATTTTGATTTCTCTCCCCATGTAAACCCCTCTCCCTTCCACCAAAAAAAAAAACCTACAAACTTTAATAGAGATGCACATCGTTGCTCAGAAATTATTTATTTTGTCGGTGTACTGTATTGGCATTTAAGATCACAGAGGATGTGAGCCTGTGGCTACCTAGCTGAAAGTGTAAATAAACCTAAGAAAAACTGAACTTCACTGAAACATTTAAGTATAATACGTTTTATAAGTATGAACAATCTATTCCAAAAGTCTATTAAATCCTAATAATAAAAGATCTAAATCTATGGTCCAAAATATACTTGGACCCATTTCAATACAATTAATGTAATATCCCACTATCCCTGATTAATGTAATATCCCACTATCCCTGATTAAATTTGAATACAAGAAAGACAAAAACACCAGAAACTATTTAAAATTGAAAAAGTTAGTAAAAGGTGATTTACAAAGTAAATATTCATACACAATAATCTTGAAAATGGTGAATAAATAATAGTTGGTAAGAGAAAAAGAAACAATCACACTTGTACGATAACATTCTGAGCATTGTGCAGGGCTGACTGACCTAAATTATACCATACATCCATTTCCCCACTTAAAGTAGTGACATCAATTATCGTTTGACCCAAAAAATCATCTGATTCTCTCGTAAATTTTTGTCTCAGCTTTGATTTGATGTCATCGTCCTCGTCCCTGTAAATACACAATTATAATTATGTTATGAGTGCATAAAAATGTGGACCCATCTACTGGAATTCATAAAATATTTTGTTGGTATCAGTTTTTTTTAGCACTGAAGTAAAATAAATTAAATTCTATAAAGGATAGCCATTATCAATTTTTATTTATTTAGGAAGCCAAACTAAACTTGATCATCTGTACATACAAAATTAGACATATTCTACTTTTTGATTTTCTCATCCAAAAAAACTGGTACTGCACAAAAAATTCTGAATTCACAGCTCAACAAAGCAGTATTCTACTTTTTTTGTACCAATTTCAAAATATAGAGTGTTAGAATCATTATTTTCAGTTTTGAAACTGGTACAAATTTTCAAGTATTTCACAGGGTACCAGATACTCACCAAGGTTATACCACACATCCATTTCACCACTCAACGTACGCACTTCAATAATTGTTTGACCAAGAAAATCATCAGATTCTCTTGTCAATTTCTGACGTAACTTTGATTTCAGATCGTTGTCTTCATCCCTATAATTTATAACATTCAGAACTATCCCTATAATTTATAACATTCAGAACATCCCTATAATTTATAACATTCAGAACATCCCTATAATTTATAACATTCAGAACTATCCCTATAATTTATAACATTCAGAACTATCCCTATAATTTATAACATTCAGAACTATCCCTATAATTTATAACATTCAGAACTATCCCTATAATTTATAACATTCAGAACATCCCTATAATTTATAACATTCAGAACTATCCCTATAATTTATAACATTCAGAACTATCCCTATAATTTATAACATTCAGAACTATCCCTATAATTTATAACATTCAGAACTATCCCTATAATTTATAACATTCAGAACTATCCCTATAATTTATAACATTCAGAACTATCCCTATAATTTATAACATTCAGAACTATCCCTATAATTTATAACATTCAGAACTATCCCTATAATTTATAACATTCAGAACTATCCCTATAATTTATAACATTCAGAACATCCCTATAATTTATAACATTCAGAACTATCCCTATAATTTATAACATTCAGAACATCCCTATAATTTATAACATTCAGAACATCTCTATAATTTATAACATTCAGAACTATCCCTATAATTTATAACATTCAGAACTATCCCTATAATTTATAACATTCAGAACTATCCCTATAATTTATAACATTCAGAACTATCCCTATAATTTATAACATTCAGAACTATCCCTATAATTTATAACATTCAGAACATCCCTATAATTTATAACATTCAGAACATCCCTATAATTTATAACATTCAGAACATCCCTATAATTTATAACATTCAGAACATCCCTATAATTTATAACATTCAGAACTATCCCTATAATTTATAACATTCAGAACTATCCCTATAATTTATAACATTCAGAACTATCCCTATAATTTATAACATTCAGAACATCCCTATAATTTATAACATTCAGAACATCCCTATAATTTATAACATTCAGAACATCCCTATAATTTATAACATTCAGAACATCCCTATAATTTATAACATTCAGAACTATCCCTATAATTTATAACATTCAGAACATCCCTATAATTTATAACATTCAGAACATCCCTATAATTTATAACATTCAGAACATCCCTATAATTTATAACATTCAGAACATCCCTATAATTTATAACATTCAGAACATCCCTATAATTTATAACATTCAGAACATCCCTATAATTTATAACATTCAGAACATCCCTATAATTTATAACATTCAGAACATCCCTATAATTTATAACATTCAGAACTATCCCTATAATTTATAACATTCAGAACTATCCCTATAATTTATAACATTCAGAACTATCCCTATAATTTATAACATTCAGAACTATCCCTATAATTTATAACATTCAGAACTATCCCTATAATTTATAACATTCAGAACATCCCTATAATTTATAACATTCAGAACATCCCTATAATTTATAACATTCAGAACATCCCTATAATTTATAACATTCAGAACATCCCTATAATTTATAACATTCAGAACTATCCCTATAATTTATAACATTCAGAACATCCCTATAATTTATAACATTCAGAACATCCCTATAATTTATAACATTCAGAACATCCCTATAATTTATAACATTCAGAACTATCCCTATAATTTATAACATTCAGAACTATCCCTATAATTTATAACATTCAGAACTATCCCTATAATTTATAACATTCAGAACTATCCCTATAATTTATAACATTCAGAACTATCCCTATAATTTATAACATTCAGAACTATCCCTATAATTTATAACATTCAGAACATCCCTATAATTTATAACATTCAGAACATCCCTATAATTTATAACATTCAGAACATCCCTATAATTTATAACATTCAGAACATCCCTATAATTTATAACATTCAGAACTATCCCTATAATTTATAACATTCAGAACTATCCCTATAATTTATAACATTCAGAACTATCCCTATAATTTATAACATTCAGAACATCCCTATAATTTATAACATTCAGAACATCCCTATAATTTATAACATTCAGAACATCCCTATAATTTATAACATTCAGAACATCCCTATAATTTATAACATTCAGAACTATCCCTATAATTTATAACATTCAGAACATCCCTAAAATTTATAACATTCAGAACATCCCTATAATGTATAACATTCAGAACATCCCTATAATTTATAACATTCAGAACATCCCTATAATTTATAACATTCAGAACATCCCTATAATTTATAACATTCAGAACATCCCTATAATTTATAACATTCAGAACATCCCTATAATTTATAACATTCAGAACATCCCTATAATTTATAACATTCAGAACATCCCTATAATTTATAACATTCAGAACTATCCCTATAATTTATAACATTCAGAACTATCCCTATAATTTATAACATTCAGAACTATCCCTATAATTTATAACATTCAGAACTATCCCTATAATTTATAACATTCAGAACTATCCCTATAATTTATAACATTCAGAACTATCCCTATAATTTATAACATTCAGAACATCCCTATAATTTATAACATTCAGAACATCCCTATAATTTATAACATTCAGAACATCCCTATAATTTATAACATTCAGAACATCCCTATAATTTATAACATTCAGAACTATCCCTATAATTTATAACATTCAGAACATCCCTATAATTTATAACATTCAGAACATCCCTATAATTTATAACATTCAGAACATCCCTATAATTTATAACATTCAGAACTATCCCTATAATTTATAACATTCAGAACTATCCCTATAATTTATAACATTCAGAACTATCCCTATAATTTATAACATTCAGAACTATCCCTATAATTTATAACATTCAGAACTATCCCTATAATTTATAACATTCAGAACATCCCTATAATTTATAACATTCAGAACATCCCTATAATTTATAACATTCAGAACATCCCTATAATTTATAACATTCAGAACATCCCTATAATTTATAACATTCAGAACATCCCTATAATTTATAACATTCAGAACATCCCTATAATTTATAACATTCAGAACATCCCTATAATTTATAACATTCAGAACTATCCCTATAATTTATAACATTCAGAACTATCCCTATAATTTATAACATTCAGAACTATCCCTATAATTTATAACATTCAGAACTATCCCTATAATTTATAACATTCAGAACTATCCCTATAATTTATAACATTCAGAACTATCCCTATAATTTATAACATTCAGAACATCCCTATAATTTATAACATTTAGAACTATCCCTATAATTTATAACATTCAGAACTATCCCTATAATTTATAACATTCAGAACTATCCCTATAATTTATAACATTCAGAACTATCGAAAACACATCAATTTTACATTACACAGTACTTAAGGTACAAAGGGGTTGACTGCGAGCAACTTTGGTTAGATTTTGATAAATGCAAGTTCTGCTGTTGTCCATTACCTCTTACCCCAAAAATATTTTTGAAATTTGAAAAAGATCCTGTCAGATGTTAACTGATATCAAATGTTTCTAGATTTTATTGGAGTGGAATATTAAACATTTAAAATAAAGATCAAATGCAGATTTATAGTATAACTACTCTTGAATTCTAAATATTGAAAACAAATCACAACTAAGTAAGAGAAAGTGAACAACTGTGAAAAATCAGGCTTTCTTTCAATTGGAAAACTCAGTATTTCATGGGCATCTATGTAATCACTAATTTTAATAAGATGAATAAAACCCTTTAGCAATTTTTTTTATTATTATATGAAATCATCTAACTATGTTAAATATAGATAAAGGGTGTTGTTATTTACTGAATGAAGCATAATGATGTCATGTTTTTTTGTTTGGTTTTGTAATTGATGTCAAAGTCAATGGACATAAACTTGTTGCTTGGAATGGATTTGTTTTTCATTTTATCCCCTCCCCCCCTAACATGTATCATTATTTCGTTTCATTTCACTGAGTGATATTATCAGTATCAAACAACTGTCTCTGTTACTGAAAATTACTGGTCTGAGTGTGATGTCAAACACATTATGATGTTGCCTATAAAAACAATAATGTTAGTTTTGAAGATCTCTCAACAGATGTTATCACCAGTATCCCGACTCGTCCTATCAGACTCGCTTGCGATACTAGCAATTATGTCTGTCTCAACATTCATAATTGCCATTATTTTATAAATCTTTATGCAAAAAGCCACACAATATATAGTTAATAAATTTCCCGTCATACATACCACACTCTGACTTTTATTCTGTCTGAAGAATTATGGCACTCACTGAAATTATAGAAATATCGTACCTTACTAATTAATATGATTCTAAATTATATAGTCTTAACTACTGAAATTATAGAAATATCGTACCTTACTAATTAATATGATTCTAAATTATATAGTCTTAACTACTGAAATTATAGAAATATCGTATACTTTACTAATTAATATGATTCTAAATTATATAGTCTTAACTACTGAAATTATAGAAATATCGTACTTTACTAATTAATATGATTCTAAATTATATAGTCTTAACTACTGAAATTATAGAAATATCATACTTTACTAATTAATATGATTCTAAATTATATAGTCTTAACTACTGAAATCTTTTGTAATTTAAGCATTATTGTAAATATGGTCAGATTGAGAAAAAAATAAATAAAAAATAAAACTTATTTATATTGAAAAACAATTATAAAAACTACGGTATAACTAACTTTTATGTACTTTTAATATCACTCTGCTTAATTTATTTCGAACTATTGCTGCTGACAAGGGTAGGGCAGGGTTATGATGTTTAATGCCACTTTCAACAATTTTTCAGTAATATCGTGGCTTTCCTGGTACTCCGGTTTCCTCCACCAATAAAACTGACCGCCACGATATTACTGAAAAATTGTTGAAAGTGGCATTAAACATCATAACCCTGCCCTACCCTTATCAGCAGCAATAGTTTGAAATAAATTAAGCAGAGTGATATTAAAAGTACATAAAAGTTAGTTATACCGTAGTTTTTATAATTGTTTTTCAATATAAATAAGTTTTATTTTTTATTTATTTTTTTTCACTGACAAACTTTACTACATGAATACTGTATCAAATACACCTCGCCATGAGCCGGATTCAAACTCACAATTTTAGTGGTGATATGCACTGAGTGCACAGGTAGTTGTAAATCCAACTACCATACGATTATGACCACGACCTCCCCTTGCTGCTGAGAAAAATCAAATGTGAAACCAGTATAAATTGTAAAGTAAGTGTGAAATAGACATTAGTTGCAGTTCTCTCAATTTCTGGTCAATAAAAAAGAAACCAGATAGACAATAATAGTTACTGAATATCAAGTAATGACAATACCACGTGATGAATTATTGACCAAGTGAGCAAGCAATAGTTACTGAATATCAAGTAATGACAATACCACGAGATGAATTATTGACCAAGTGAGCAAACAATAGTTAATGAATATCAAGTAATGACAATACCATGAGATGAATTATTGACCAAGTGAACAAACAATAGTTACTGAATATCAAGTAATGACAATACCACGTGATGAATTATTGACCAAGTGAGCAAACAATAGTTACTGAATATCAAGTAATGACAATACCAGGTGATGAATTATTGACCAAGTGAGCAAACAATAGTTACTGAATAGCAAGTAATGACAATACCACGTGATGAATTATTGACCGAGTGAGCAAACAATAGTTACTGAATATCAAGTAATGACAATACCACGAGATGAATTATTGACCAAGTGAGCAAACAATAGTTACTGAATATCAAGTAATGACAATACCACGAGATGAATTATTGACCAAGTGAGCAAACAATAGTTACTGAATATCAAGTAATGACAATACCACGAGATGAATTATTGACCAAGTGAACAAACAATAGTTACTGAATATCAAGTAATGACAATACCACGTGATGAATTATTGACCAAGTGAGCAAACAATAGTTACTGAATATCAAGTAATGACAATACCATGAGATGAATTATTGACCAAGTGAACAAACAATAGTTACTGAATATCAAGTAATGACAATACCACGAGATGAATTATTGACCAAGTGAGCAAACAATAGTTACTGAATATCAAGTAATGACAATACCATGAGATGAATTATTGACTAAGTGAACAAACAATAGTTACTGAATATCAAGTAATGACAATACCATGAGATGAATTATTGACCAAGTGAACAAACAATAGTTACTAAATATCAAGTAATGACAATACCACGTGATGAATTATTGACCAAGTGAGCAAACAATAGTTACTGAATATCAAGTAATGACAATACCACGAGATGAATTATTGACCAAATGAGCAAACAATAGTTATTGAATATCAAGTAATGACAATACCACAAGATGAATTATTGACCAAGTGAGCAAACAATAGTTACTGAATATCAAGTAATGACAATACCACGAGATGAATTATTGACCAAGTGAGCAAACAATAGTTACTGAATATCAAGTAATGACAATACCACGTGATGAATTATTGACCAAGTGAGCAAACAATAGTTACTGAATATCAAGTAATGACAATACCACGAGATGAATTATTGACCAAGTGAGCAAACAACTTACAAGTAGAATTTTTCATTCCAGATAGGATTCAGATCTTGTGGCACTGTTTTTGTACGTTTTTTCACTTTGCCAACTTGGACTGTTACATAAGGGTCACTGGTCCCTGTTTTGTCTTTACCAATTAATCCTTGAGCACATTTTACTGGAAAAAGAAATGATTATTTTATATAAAACACAAAAAGATGTAATATTTTTTTTTATTTTCATTTTCATATAAATATATCATTATTAATTGAGAATTCACTCCAATTAAAACAAAAATGTCATGAATTGAAAAACTTTAATTGATAACTAATATGGTAAACACTAAAATAACAATTATTGTATCAAAATACTGTCTTTGAAATCTCAATATATGCAATATTTTGCAAAGACTTTGATAGAACAAAATAATTGCCATTCTTATTTCATTTGTCTTTGGGATACATTTAGATATGGTTTAATTAATTATTTTTTTCAGATGTAAATCTGATATTTCTATCAATAGAAGTATATATGTAGGACTCAGATCGATGTCCAATCCTCAAATCCATGTCCAAATTCTACATCACAGACATCTGTACCTCGGATCTATGTCCTTTTTTCAAATTCTCAAATCAGCATCCAATTCTCAAATGTATGTCCTTTTTCAAGTTCTCAATTCAGCATCCAATTCTCAAATCTATGGCCGTTTCTCACTTTCTCAAATCAACGTCCAATGATGTCACTGACATATGCCCTAACCCTAACCAATAAATCGGCCATAGATCTGAGAATTTGGAAAGAATGGCGATTTGAAAATACCCTTATATCGGACTGTGATGTGAGATAATGACGTCAGTGGATGCCAATGTGAGGAGTGGATGCCGATTTGAGTCCAGATGCTGATCTGAGTCTATCATATTGAGATGAGAGAAAAAAACAGTTTCAACATGATAATTAGAAAAAAAAATTGTTACAAAATCTGCATTAGAATTTCATCACTTATATCACAATATAATCCTGTAGAGCTTCAGTTTTCAGCTGTACATGAATAACAGTGTAATGTATATACAAAATGGAGATAATGTTGTGGAACAAAAGGTCTTGAATAAAATAAAGGGTTATGCAGGGTGCAACACCTTGTAATCGCTGCAAGTCAATGAGGGCTTCCTCCTAAACCAGTTTGACTAAAAAGGATTATTATCCAGCAAAAGTACTCACTAATACTAAGTAGAATCTGTTTGAAAAATGCAGGAAGGAATTTCATAAGGGAAACAGAGAAAAGAAATATTAAATGTAAGATAAAAATTTACATTTTTAGGCATCCTTACCTTTCACAAAACGAACGTGCTGCACAATGATCTTAAAAAGGATGCAATTAACGAGTTTGGAATAAAATATTGAACATCAAACCCTGTATGGGTCATATTTCAGGAACATGGGAGCTTCTTTTACGTGAATATTGAAGAATAAGTATGATTATTGGTGAGAAAAATACTGACTTGAAAAGACTGACACGCTTTTTGACAGAAATTGGGCGATTTCATTGAAACCAAGGCGAAAAAGTCGCCCACTTCGGCTGGTTTGGTGAGCCCTGTACACCCCCTTTTATCCTCAAAATCGTATAAAATATAAATAATTTTTTTATGTACAGTATGCATCAACCAGCAAAGACAATGCACACACTGAATTCAAAATGTACAGTCCTTTAAAAAATTGTTTTATTAATCTTAAGTGTTAAGGTTTCCAGCGATAACTCCTCAAGGTCGGGAGTTTCATCTGTCAGTTTGATGTAACCAGAATTTCCTCCCCTAATAGGTCTGTTTGTCACAATATAGATGTAAAATTGCTGAAAGAAAAGTTTGAGGATACCAAAGGGGCAATCAGAAGCTGTAAATCAAAAGTGACATAAACCATCAATAACCTACCGGTAACCAAAATGTTGCATAAAATAACTTAACTATTTCTTTTTTTTTTTTTTTTTGCAAAAGCCATTTCATATTTCACTGACTGAAAGATTGAAAGGGGGAATGCAGAATTTTTTTTTCATAAGAAAAAATAAAATAAAAAGCATTTCACTGAAAAATATATAAACAAATACAACTTTTTTTTCTTTCTAAGTTTACATTGTTATAAAAACTTATTTTTCCAGAGGACTTGAAACTTCAAAATTTAGTCATCATTGTCTTCAAAATACATTGATTATTGATCAGTATAATTAACCACAAACAAACAAAAATATTTTCATTTCATCTTTAAAAAGAAAAGAGGCCCAAGCTAGTAGTCAATGAAACAGGAAGTTCATTCAATGCTTTATTTTGCCAAAGAACAAGCAGAAGCCACCACACCTTAAAGAAAGCCGCATTTCTACCTGTAATGGCCACTTTAGCTGACCATTTAGATGTGCCATCTAAAACGCATTGCTTGGCTTGTTTTATATGATCCTTGAAAGGTTTCATATCAACCTTATAGTACACCCTGAAATGAAGAGGATAGACAGAACTATGAGTTAAGAAGCAGACGATATTAATTAGTTTCATGCACATCCAGTTATAGTGTGTACATTGGTGCCATGGTGACCTGTAATCATACGATTGGTCGTCTAAAGTTCACTTTTATCAACAATTTAGACATTTTGTTTTTGTTCTTAAGATAAAAATATGTCACAATGAATGTGGCACAAGCTGAATTTAAAAATAGGTCACCTTTGGGACAAAGAAAAAGTGGCCTTATAAGACAGGTGACCTCCTAAAAGAGGTTCAATTCATATGAAATTATCTATGACAGGGCAAGAAAAAGATGCCCTTTTAATTCAGGTGACTGCTTAATAGAGGTAAGCACATGGGAATGTTTGACTGTAAATTAATAGTTTTTTTTTAAATAAATACCAACCCCTTGAAGAAAATCTGGATAAAATTGTCTAAATTGCAAGAATAAACCTGAACTTTATTTCTTGAACAACAGATCTCCACTTTGTAACGAAGAGCTACAAAATATTGATATATTTTAAATATATAGCAAGCGTGGTTATAACTGCATGTACAAGACACAGATTAAATAAACAGTCACACCATATGTTTGTTGTCATGTAAATTTTAGCTATAAATCATTTTTTTTGTGAAAGAAATAGCTATTCAATTTTTTTTAATATAAAAAAATTATTAAAAAATATCAATGAAATCAAACATATGATGTATACAACAACTAAATAGATATTATACACCAAGCACTGTTAGTCTTTCTGCCTAGTGCACTTCACTTACCTGTGATTGCAATTTTTGCTGACCATTTTGATGTTCCATCGAGTACACTTTGTTTTACTGCCTTCATATGACCTGTATGGGATTTTTTGTCAACTCCAAAAACTTGCCTATTGAAAGTTTTTAAAAACATCAATTTCTTTTAGAAACTTTATTCTATACAGTCAAAAGCAATATTCATAAACTACAATTCAATTTAATTATTTCCATGTAATTGCCTTCACCATATAACAGTTTTTTTTCATAAAATATCACTAATATTCAAAATTAACTGATATATTCCTGAAATAAAGATCTTGTATAAATTTGTTAAAGAATAAATTTGCCACAGCCCATATAAGTTAGGATATGACAGCATAGGATTCATAAGCCCTGACCATTTGCTAATTGCAATTTCAATAATCTGTAATTTTGTGAAAAATTGGGAAAAAAATAGAAATGTTGATAATATGCACACCATTAATGTATATACACATATACTATAAAATAAACAGATTCTAGTTAGAAAATCTTAAGAGGTATTAGGCAGAAGAAAACCTGTACCCAATATATGGTCAAACAGATCAGAGTACAACAGAGATAGTCAGTAGAGAATATTAAAAAGAAATAAATATTTGTTCTATCTACAGAATTTACAGCTCAATTGTTCATGGATACTTGAATAATTTGCATTAGTAAAAATCAGAAAATTTCCCAACTGAAAAATTAACTTGTTATCACCACAACTGGTTAATTAATTTGGAAATGTGACAATGGTAAATAATAGACAATTATTGAAAGAAAAAACAAACCACGGTGAATCTTGGTGAAAATTATATAAATCTATGCCATATTTATTCTAGATGGTAAAAAAAACATGCCCTTTTTCCACATTAAAAAAAACCCACAAAATATTTTAAATTTAAAAGATTCATATAAAATAAATAAATAGTTATTATAATTTACTAAACTGTAAGATTTCTTTGATAATTCAAAACGACTGAAACTGGGTAGTACCGCTATATTTAAGAGTTCAAATTGTTATTTACCTTATAAAAAATAACTGAAATAGGGTACCAGTATAATTAAGAGTTCAAATTGTTATTTGCCTTATAGAGTTCAAATTGTTATTTACCTTATAAGTTCAAAGATTTCCGGTTTGACCCTTTCTCTTATCTTCATCCGATCTTTCATGGCACTGATGATATTTTGTGTTTTGTCTTCTGCTCCATGCTTAGAACTTTTCTCAGCAGCTCCTATAGAGTAAAAAATTGATTTTGTTTTAATTTTATACAACAATCTAAAAGTACACTCTATTTTGTAGTAATATAAGGTCATTAAAGGTAATTAAGTTGTCAAGGTTATGTATAAATCATCTGTAGAAGGAGTGTTGATAATCTTAATGTTAAATACTGAGACTAATTTTCTTCAATAAAAATGTGACTCCTACACATGTAAATAATATAATTAGTTTTTTTTTTAATATTTTGTTTTCTATAGTCAAACCTTGGTAATTAAACTTAGTGGAGTGGTTACCTAAGATTATTTGAAGTAAAAAGTAGTCAAACCTCTTTATCTCAAACTGGGATAACATGTTTTCTAGTAAAGCCAGCAGTAAAATGTAGTCTGTTTGATGTAGTTAATACATGTATTGAAATTAATCTTGGATAACTTAGACACTTGGGTTAGGGTTATGGTGTTTAATGCCACTTTCAACAATATTTCAGCTATATGATGGCAGTCAGTTGTATTGGTGGAGGAAACTAAAGCACCAACCTGTCACAGACAAACATTATCACATAATGTTGTGTCGAGTACACCTCGGATACTAATATCATATTGACTTTAACTGTATACTCCATAACTGTAGATTCAAGGCATCAGGGTCTATTATAACTAAGAGGATTTCAGTTGCCAATAAAGGGTTATGCCAGGCACAGCATGATGCAATCGCAACAGGTAAGCCAATTTAAGAGTTTTCTATTTTTATTAATGGCAGCCATCTTGGATGGAATTCTGATCACACAGAGTTTAGAATGGGGACCAATGAAGGACTATTCCTGCTAACATAAGATTGGTTCAAACTGACTTGAGTAGTTTCAGAGAATAAGATTTTTTAACATCAATTTTTTCTTATTTACATAATCAGAAAAGGCAAAAGGTTGAAAGAAAACCCCATGGAATATATGTTAAATAGCTCTAAATAAAGCTCTTACAGTTAAAATAAGCTGATTCTGGCTTGAAATAAGGTGGGCTTGGTCAATTTAAGATTATTATATTTTTAGTAACAATGCCCATCTTGGATAATATTCAGGGGTCCGTTGTTGAACTTGTGATTAAACTAACCAGATAATTAGCCCTAATTACATACGATGTAGTTAATTCCTATTCCCATACTTAGCTAATCCAATGATTAAATTTTGTTGCTGAACTCTTTTTTAATCAATGTATTAACTAATCATATTTAATCATTGAATTAGCTAGTTATGTGATTTAGGAATGATTCATGTAATTAGGGCTAATCATATGATTAGCTTAATCACAAGTTCAACAACGGACCCCCAGACTAATCTGATCTAGATTGAAGGACTACCTCTGCCAAAATTGGTTCAAAATGGTTGAGAAGTTTTAGAGAAGAAGAACTTTTTGTAGTTGTTTTGCTTAAATATACTTTATTCCCTTAATATGCATCAATGTGGAGTGGAGTTGACTGGAAAAATCCAGATTGTAAGTTCCTAATTATGCTCTTTCAATAAAATATTAAACAAATACTCGCTTGAAATAATGCATATTTGGCCAATTTAGGAATTTTCTATTCATAGTAATGGTGGCCTTCTTGAATGGAGTTCAGACCAATGGGATACAGTTTAGAATGCAGATCATGCAAGGATTATTTGTGCCAAGATTAATTCATATTGGCCCATTGGCTTCTGACGAAAAAATTAAAATGTAAAAAGCTAAACAGATGTTGGACGACAAATGGTGGCAAAGCTCAACCTGACTTTGGTCAGAGACCAATCTATTTGACTTACTTTGTAGACAGTCAGCATTAAGTAAATCTTTACATTTTTCATGACATTTGACCCCACATTCTGTGCATCTAACTCCCTGTCGTACCATCCCCCACAGTAAGCCCTCACACTCGAAACAGTAAGTTGGTGAGGTAGCTGTCCACACAACAAAATGATGGGGTGTCGTGCTAGAGATGGGATAGATTAAAGCCTGCAATGTCTTCTTATATACATGTGTTTTCTGAAACAAGAAAATATTCAATAAAATCAATTACAAGCGAAATGGCTCAATAACCCCTCTAGATAATTATGATAATATCATATCTGATTTGCCCATTCCATTTATGATTAAAACCTACAACTTTCTATGTACTAGTGCTAATCTGAATCGTGTAACAAAATGGATTCTAACCTACATAATATGTTATGTCAATTATGACCATTAAAAATCCAGGAAATAACAACATTTGTTCAAAGAGTTAATAACATAATAGAAAATCCATCGTCTGTCATTTTATGAAGTATGCATAATTCCATTTAACTGTTGGCTCTCAACATGATATGCAAATCAAGAGGCATAACCCCAAAATGGAACTAGAGGCTCAGCCCACTGAGCCTGTATTGCTCACCTGACAATAGAATGATACTGAAACAAATTTCAAAGGGAGATAATCATTACCTTAAAAAACAGCAGCCATCTTGAATGGAGGGTGGGGCTGTCGGACACAATTTTAAAAGGGACACACCCAGGGACCATCTATGCCAAGTTTGGCTCCATTTGGCCAAGCTGTTTCAGAGGAGAAGATTTTTTTAACATTAGCCAATCAGAAAAAAGAATTATTCTTGGCGGCCATGTTTATAGGCCAAATGGAACGGAATGGAGGACCTTACATAGATGCTTACTGCCAAGTTTGGTTCCATTTGGCCAAGTTGTTTCAGAGGAGAAGATTAAAATATGAAAAAGTTAACGGACGGACGATGGACGCCAAGTGATGGCAATACCTCACATGGCCCTTTGGGTCAGGTGAGCTAAAATATGATGAAAAAAGGGGAATAACTCCTAGACGGGTAATCAGATTTACTTCAAAATTGCAGGGCATGTAGATCTTGACAAGCTGAACATGTTTTCAGTTACACTCAACATCTATCTCTTATAGTTTTTGAAATAAAGGATGAAAAGTATTAACATTTTTAAAATTTGATGAAAAAAGGGCAATAACTTCAAGATGGGTAATCAGATTTACTTTAAAATTGTAGGCTAGGTTGATCTTGACATGCTGAACATGTTTGCTGTTTAAATTTAACATCTATCTCTTATAGTTTTTGAAATAAAGGACAAAAGGTATTAACATTTTGAAAATTTGACGAAAAAAAGGGCAATAACTCCAAATTGGGTACTCAAATTAACTTCAAAATTACAGGGTAGGTAGATCTTAATATGCTGCACATGTTTGCAATTTAAACTTAACCTTTATCTCTAATAGTTTTTGAAATATCAGACAAAAATGTTTAAATTAAAAAAATAAAAAATAAAAAAGGGCAATAACTCCTAGACGGGTAATCAGATTTACTTCAAAATTGCAGGGCATGTAGATCTTGACATGCTGCACATGTTTGCTGTTTAAACTTAACCTCTATCTCTTATAGTTTTTGAAATAAAAAACGAAAAGTATTAAAATTTTGAAAATTTGACGAAAAAAGGGCAATAACTCCAAGATAGGTAATCAGATTTTCTTCAAAATTTCAGGGTAGTTAGATCTTCCTGTGCTGATCTTTTTACCCATGTCAGATTTCTGATATTATTAACGGTTTTTGAGTTGTTACCAAAAACGTGCAATTTTACCCTATGTTCTATTTTTAGTAACAGCGGCCATGTTTGTTGGCCGAATGGAATTAAATGAAGAAGTTTTATAGAGGATCTTACATAGATGCTTCCTGCCAAGTTTGGCTCCATTTGGCCAAGCAGTTTCAGAGGAGAAGATTTTTTTAACATTAGCCAATCAGAAACAAGAATTGCCCTTGGCGGCCATATTTGTTGGCGGAATGGGACGAAATGAAGAAACTTTATAGAGGACCTTATATAGATGCTTTCTGCCAAGTTTGGTTCAATTTGGTTCAGTTGTTTCAAAGGAGTAGATTAAAATATGAAAAGTTAACGGACGGACGACGACGCCAAGTGATGGCAATACCTCTCACATGACCCTTTGGGTCAGGTGAGCTAAAAAGTGGTAAAGTCAGAAAGAGAACTTGGACTTTCTTCATGGTTCCTGACATTGTGTATAAATGTCATATGATTTGTTGAAGGTGAACTTCACCTATTGAGTAGATTAAAACTTAATGGGTAAAACGTCCCTGACACCTAGTGACATAGTAGACATACCAGTTCACCATTCTTGTGTATCAATTTCAAATAAATTGGCATAAATTATTGAGCGGAAACCAAATATATGACGGACATACAGATGTACATGGGTGAAATTTAGTGCTTCCCTAAGTTAATCCCTGGTGACACGGACGTAAAAACAAGTTTACATACCAGTTCATCATCCTTCAACGATTGCCTTGCTACCATTGCAGAAGGGACGCCAGCATTTCTCTTAGACTGAGCCATCGTCTGCAAGAAAACAAAATTATTTCCATATATTTCTGTAATTTTGTTACAAATAGTCTATTCTCTTATATATTGTGTAGAATCAGTGTCGAAATTTTCAAATAATTTTGTTATTACAATAATCTGTTACATTATCAATCAAGAAGTAAAAGAAATTGCATTCAAAATAAAAATAAAATCTTTATTTAATATTTAATAATCTTTTTTAAATAAATAAATATATAAGTACTATCAACATTTTTTCAGATCATAAAATGTTTATTACAAGACTGAAAATGTTTTGTTCATAAATCACAATTAAGTAGATGATAAAACAACTTTATAAGAAATAACATAATTGTTAATTGTTCTTTAGTATGTTGTAATATTTCAAATAAACTTTTTAAGGTTCCACATGTAGTCATGAATTCAATTTAATACTTTTGTAATATTTCAAATAAACTTTTTAAGGTTCCACATGTAGTCATGAATTCAATTTAATACTATTGTTATTTTTCAAATAAACTTTTTAAGGTTCAACATGTAGTCATGAATTCAATTTAATACTTTTGTAATATTTCAAATAAACTTTTTAAGGTTCCACATGTAGTCATGAATTCAATTTAATACTATTGTTATTTTTCAAATAAACTTTTTAAGGTTCCACATGTAGTCATGAATTCAATTTAATACTTTTGTAATATTTCAAATAAACTTTTTAAGGTTCCACATGTAGTCATGAATTCAATTTAATACTTTTGTAATATTTCAAATAAACTTTTTAAGGTTCCACATGTAGTCATGAATTCAATTTAATACTTTTGTAATATTTCAAATAAACTTTTTAAGGTTCCACATGTAGTCATGAATTCAATTTAATACTATTGTTATTTTTCAAATAAACTTTTTAAGGTTCAACATGTAGTCATGAATTCAATTTAATACTTTTGTAATATTTCAAATAAACTTTTTAAGGTTCCACATGTAGTCATGAATTCAATTTAATACTATTGTTATTTTTCAAATAAACTTTTTAAGGTTCCACATGTAGTCATGAATTCAATTTAATACTTTTGTAATATTTCAAATAAACTTTTTAAGGTTCCACATGTAGTCATGAATTCAATTTAATACTTTTGTAATATTTCAAATAAACTTTTTAAGGTTCCACATGTAGTCATGAATTCAATTTAATACTTTTGTAATATTTCAAATAAACTTTTTAAGGTTCCACATGTAGTCATGAATTCAATTTAATACTATTGTTATTTTTCAAATAAACTTTTTAAGGTTCAACATGTAGTCATGAATTCAATTTAATACTTTTGTAATATTTCAAATAAACTTTTTAAGGTTCCACATGTAGTCATGAATTCAATTTAATACTATTGTTATTTTTCAAATAAACTTTTTAAGGTTCCACATGTAGTCATGAATTCAATTTAATACTTTTGTAATATTTCAAATAAACTTTTTAAGGTTCCACATGTAGTCATGAATTCAATTTAATACTTTTGTAATATTTCAAATAAACTTTTTAAGGTTCCACATGTAGTCATGAATTCAATTTAATACTTTTGTAATATTTCAAATAAACTTTTTAAGGTTCCACATGTAGTCATGAATTCAATTTAATACTTTTGTTATTTTTCAAATAAACTTTAATTTAAGGTTCCACATGTAGTCATGAATTCAATTTAATACTTTTGTTATTTTTCAAATAAACTTTAACTTAAGGTTCCACATGTAGTCATGAATTCAATTTAATACTTTTGTTATTTTTCAAATAAACTTTTTAAGGTTCCACATGTAGTCATGAATTCAATTTAATACTTTTGTTATTTTTCAAATAAACTTTAATTTAAGGTTCCACATGTAGTCATGAATTCAATTTAATACTTTTGTTATTTTTCAAATAAACTTTAATTTAAGGTTCCACATGTAGTCATGAATTCAATTTAATACTTTTGTTATTTTTCAAATAAACTTTAATTTAAGGTTCCACATGTAGTCATGAATTCAATTTAATACTTTTGTTATTTTTCAAATAAACTTTTTAAGGTTCCACATGTAGTCATGAATTCAATTTAATACTATTGTTATTTTTCAAATAAACTTTTTAAGGTTCCACATGTAGTCATGAATTAAATTTAATACTTTTGTTATTTTTCAAATAAACTTTTTAAGGTTCCACATGTAGTCATGAATTCAATTTAATACTATTGTTATTTTTCAAATAAACTTTTTAAGGTTCCACATGTAGTCATGAATTCAATTTAATACTATTATTATTTTTCAAATAAACTTTTTAAAGTTCCACATGTAGTCATGAATTCAATTTAATACTTTTGTTATTTTTCAAATAAACTTTTTAAGGTTCCACATGTAGTCATGAATTCAATTTAATACTTTTGTTATTTTTCAAATAAACTTTAATTTAAGGTTCCACATGTAGTCATGAATTCAATTTAATACTTTTGTAATATTTCAAATAAACTTTTTAAGGTTCCACATGTAGTCATGAATTCAATTTAATACTTTTGTTATTTTTCAAATAAACTTTTTAAGGTTCCACATGTAGTCATGAATTCAATTTAATACTTTTGTTATTTTTCAAATAAACTTTAATTTAAGGTTCCACATGTAGTCATGAATTCAATTTAATACTTTTGTTATTTTTCAAATAAACTTTAATTTAAGGTTCCACATGTAGTCATGAATTCAATTTAATACTTTTGTTATTTTTCAAATAAACTTTTAAGGTTCCACATGTAGTCATGAATTCAATTTAATACTTTTATTATTTTTCAAATAAACTTTAATTTAAGGTTCCACATGTAGTCATGAATTCAATTTAATACTTTTGTTATTTTTCAAATAAACTTTAATTTAAGGTTCCACATGTAGTCATGAATTCAATTTAACACTTTTGTTATTTTTCAAATAAACTTTTTAAGGTTCCACATGTAGTCATGAATTCAATTTAATACTTTTGTTATTTTTCAAATAAACTTTAATTTAAGGTTCCACATGTAGTCATGAATTCAATTTAATACTTTTGTTATTTTTCAAATAAACTTTAATTTAAGGTTCCACATGTAGTCATGAATTCAATTTAATACTTTTGTTATTTTTCAAATAAACTTTTTAAGGTTCCACATGTAGTCATGAATTCAATTTAATACTATTGTTATTTTTCAAATAAACTTTTTAAGGTTCCACATGTAGTCATGAATTCAATTTAATACTATTGTTATTTTTCAAATAAACTTTTTAAGGTTCCACATGTAGTCATGAATTCAATTTAATACTATTGTTATTTTTCAAATAAACTTTTTAAGGTTCCACATGTAGTCATGAATTCAATTTAATACTATTATTATTTTTCAAATAAACTTTTTAAAGTTCCACATGTAGTCATGAATTCAATTTAATACTTTTGTTATTTTTCAAATAAACTTTTTAAGGTTCCACATGTAGTCATGAATTCAATTTAATACTTTTGTTATTTTTCAAATAAACTTTAATTTAAGGTTCCACATGTAGTCATGAATTCAATTTAACACTTTTGTTATTTTTCAAATAAACTTTTTAAGGTTCCACATGTAGTCATGAATTCAATTTAATACTTTTGTTATTTTTCAAATAAACTTTAATTTAAGGTTCCACATGTAGTCATGAATTCAATTTAATACTTTTGTTATTTTTCAAATAAACTTTAATTTAAGGTTCCACATGTAGTCATGAATTCAATTTAATACTTTTGTTATTTTTCAAATAAACTTTTTAAGGTTCCACATGTAGTCATGAATTCAATTTAATACTATTGTTATTTTTCAAATAAACTTTTTAAGGTTCCACATGTAGTCATGAATTCAATTTAATACTATTGTTATTTTTCAAATAAACTTTTTAAGGTTCCACATGTAGTCATGAATTCAATTTAATACTATTGTTATTTTTCAAATAAACTTTTTAAGGTTCCACATGTAGTCATGAATTCAATTTAATACTATTATTATTTTTCAAATAAACTTTTTAAAGTTCCACATGTAGTCATTAATTCAATTTAATACTTTTCAATGTAATTAAAAACGCAAAAGAGAGAGATTTCACTTTTTCCTGTAAAACATAATAATTATTTCTTTCAAAACAAGGGAGAAATAACATGCATGTTTGTTAACACACGTATTCTACAAGTTTTCTTTTAACTTAAAGTCAACTTCTTAAAGAAAACATCAATATCAAAACTAATATGTTTGAACCATTAGACAAAATTAGTCAGATTATTTCTGGAAACCAGTTAATATATTGGTCACGTTTATATCATCATTGTTACATGGATAAAACAATTATCTGGTACCAGTTTCTGGTTTATTTGTTTCAATAAATATGATAAAAACATGTTTGTTTATTATATTTTTACCATTTTATCAACAACAAAATAATTGATTATTTATTCAATAATAAATAATGGCAATGTTACAGAAATAATTCATTATCAACTACAGTGAAACCTCTCTAAAGTGAACCCTGAAACCTGTGTAAAGAGAACCCTGAAACCTGTGTAAAACAACCATTAAATTTAGCCCCAATGTCTGAAATCTTTACAAATTAACACATAACCTGTCTATTCCAAACAAAACAAGTAGGTTATACAGGTGTTTAATTTATATAGGTATCACTGTAAGTCTAATACTAAGATATTGTGCAACTGTAAGCAAAAAACATAAAATGCTGATTAATGTAATGTTCTTCTAAAATTTCATATCTGTTAAAATATCAAAATCATGCACATGTGTTTATTAGTTCAGCTTGTGACATGCTAAAATGTTAAATTACAAAAAAAAAGTATTTTAAAATTTACAACTAGAGCCTTTATCGATCACCTGGTTATTCAAGCACTGTTTTTGTATTCAATTACGAAAAGAAAGTTTAAACAGTGATGGTCATCAATTACACCAATATCATGTTTGAAGTTTCTGAGAAAATGCCTTTTATTTATATTCACAGGGGATCCTGTGTTAAACAATGTTCTGTTGTGTTGGCCATCTTTGATTTTCTATCCACATAAGATTAAAAACTTTTTAAAAGACTATCTAATGAATATTCGTGTACATTTTAGGTACATTTAAGTTTCTAATTTCAAAGAAAGAGATTTATTCAATTTCCAATATGGTTCTATGCTAAATTTGTCCTGCAGTGATGGCCATCTTGGATGTCTGATTGGCACAAAAATGAAAACTTTGTAAAGACCATCCAATAATTACTCATATATAGTTTAGATTTAATCAAGTTTGTTGTAGGTTCTAAGAAAAAATGTTTTGTTCATTTTCCCACAGACTCCTGACTTAAAACTGCATCCTGCTGTGGCTGCCATTTTGAGTTTCTGAATAATACTAAGAAAAAAACCCAAACAAACATAAAATTACTATGTACACAAGACACATGCATTCCAGCCAACTTCATAGTTTCTGAGAAAATTTAATGGTGAAATTGGTTTTTCACGGGTAGACAGCTTTGTTGAGTGGACCTTTGTATGCTGATACAACATGTGTCCAATCCAATTGTTAAAATGTTTAGCAATAAAATATGCTTACTCTAAACAGCTTAGATTTCCATTTAACACAAAATAAAACAGATAATGGGTAGAAGATCATTCCCCTACAAGGAACATTCAAATGCTTCACTTTTTGCAGAGAAGAATTTGAAAATATTTTCCCCATAGGGTCCCATGCTAAATGTGTACTGCAGTGACGGCCATCTTGAATTTCTGATCAACGATACAAAAACACTCTGTACAGGCTCATTCATGAAATGAACATTTCTACCATGTAACAATTCATCACATCTGTGGCTTCTGAGAAGAAGAAGAAGAAGAAGAGAAGTGAAAATATAGCCATGCTAAATTTCCAAATAAAACACCACTTTAATATGCTTAGGATCTCCCAAGTATCATTAATGCCAAACTTAGTTCCATTTGATTAAAAATCTTTTGTGAGAAAAAGATTGAAATGCAAAAAATTTATAAATGATGACAGATGCAATGTGATGACGATATCTCACTTAGCCCTTTGGACAAGGTGAGCTAAAAATAGCTACAAGAGAAATAATTCATTTAATACTAAAATAAAACAGATTTTATGGCACATAGATAATAAACCTTGTGTTATTTCTACAATAAAATCACAGTACTTATTTATAAGTTAAAGGAAAATTTTTGTACCAGTTTACTTCGATGTTTAGAAGATTTAATACACAAAACAATGAAAAGATTGTTGAAAAGCACAAACATTTAACAGCATACACAGGTACTTTTTGTTGATACTACATTTAACACAATAGAAAAATGTCATAGACAATCAAATGGTTTGTAGAGTAATATATGGGAATATGCTGCACATTTATTTCTATTTCTGAAGATTTTTAATTGGAAAATATTTCATGAAAATTTTAAGCTATTAACTTTCAATGGAACCTTGAATAGATTGAACTGAGGTTCATTATGTTAATTTTTTCCCCATCTTTTATGTTTTGAAGAAATATGTTAACCACTTTACCTATGTTCATCTGGATCTACCTTAACTCAGTTTTGCATATAATACATGCAAATGGGAGATAACTCTTGTTTTTAAAGATAACTCTGCACTGACAGAATTGAGATGGAGTAACTACAAAACCTGAATTAAAAGTGCATTTAAGAAAAACTGAAAAGAATGAAAATTTATGAAAAATTTAAAAAAGATTCAGTGCCATAAGGGATTTGTATTTTATATATGTATTTGAAAATAAGCAATATTGATTAACAGGCATTTCTGGTGCCTAATATGTAAAAACAGCAATATTGAAATATGGGAATTTCTGGTGCCTTATATGTAAAAAACTGAAAGCAAAATCAATCATGAAATTTTTAAAAGGATAAAAATTAAATAAAAAAATTGAAATTGGTGATATTAAGTAACTTTTGAATAAATATCTAGCTAATATTATAAGAATGCAAACGTGTTATGTAAAAACAGACTACACTACACAGTCAATATACCTTCACCACCTGTTTAAAGATACAAGCGTCTTGTTAATTTCTGCAGGCATTCGTTATTATTCAAGCATGAATGTATAGAGCAATATATATATATAGATAAACTGTAAAAGGCAATGCTTCACAAAAGTAGATTACTAAAACTATGTTTATCATGTGATAAAACTGCTACCTAGAGTTACAGCACACATTTCCTGTTTTATATGCATAAGGAAAAAGATGTATATATAAAATGGTACCAATTTTCATGTTCTTTACAATTTCAAAAGCCTGACATTCATCATAATAGACAAGTGCTACACCAAGGAGAAATAATGCATCATTTCTTGGAAATATGAACAAATATTCAAAGATGAATGTAGATATGTTCAGTCGAATTTTTGTTTTACTATTCTGTTGAAAAATCTCCTAATTTCATTAAAAAATATCCTAGAATGAGTGTCTCAACAAATCCAGAACATCAGACATTCTGAAAGAATTTTTATGACGTTATGTCAGATATCTAAAAATTTCTTGGGGGCAATCTTCCAAATTTTGAAAAAAATCTCAGAAAATAAATAGTCTGTATGTTAAGTAAAGAATAAAATTGAAATTTGAGTAGAACAAGAAGAAAGAAAAATGGAGGAAAATATTTTTTTATAACAATGAAAATTGGTACATCACAAGTCTTCATAATGAATATCAAACTGCTATAATATATATATATGAGATGTGTAAATAATAATGTCAGCTACATCAAGCAAACTAGTTCTAGGCTAGCATGCATTTAGTCTTAGTTATGGCATATGAAATTAGGATTCACAGAATATCATGTAGAATTTTGTCATAAACTGAGACCTTGAAAATAACTTGCTAAAAAGTGGCCTTATAAGAGAGATGGCCTCTCTTGAGGGGGACAATAAAGTAGTATTCTTGTATCTGAATGCATCTGAAATCTGGCTTGATAATAGCGGTGGCCTTTGGTGGGAGTGGTCTAACAAGAGGGGGACATGACCTTATAAGAGAGATGGCCTCTCTTGCAGGGGGAAATTTCATAGTATTTTAGTATCCCATTGCATCTGAAATCTGGCCTTATAATAGGAATGGTCTTATAATAGGAATGGTCTTATAATAGGAGTGGCCTTATAAGAGGACTACAGTATTTTGTGATCAAACTTTATTTAGTATCCTACATTCATCACCAGTTAATTAAAAGTGCTAGTAAAGAGGATAAATTATGCTTGAAACAGAAATTTGATATAATATTATAATTTTTCTGTGGTAATTATTTTTTCATGTGCCATAACTTCCTATAAAACTAATACTATTGTTTATACAGAAAGGAAATTGTCTATTTCTTATTGGCTGTTTTTAAAATGTAGAATGGAGAAGAAATGTCATGCAAAAATCTGTATGTTAACATTGTTTATGATATACCCATCATACACAATTGTCTCTGATAACCACCCATAAACAAGAGGTTTCATTGAGGGCCCAGAATAGCTCACTTGGTAAAAACGTGCACTCTATTTCCTCAATAGGAGATATTGTTGTTACAAATTGTTAAAAAATAATTTATCCAGAAGAATTGGCTCAATAAGAGATATTGTTGTTACAAATTGCTAAAAAATAAATTATCCAGTTGAACAGTCAACTATAACATGGATTAGAAGTGACACAGTATGTGTTTAAATGTAGGAAAAAAATTGAAATTTTCAGAATTTCACAGTCAAGAATTAGGCACTAACTGTCCTCATTGAGTGAGTGGGTTATTGTTGTTTAATACTAAGTGAGCAACTTTTCAGTTATATCATAGACGAGAACGGGAACTTTTTGATGAAATGATGATCTCTTTTTGTACTAAACCAACAAACTGAATTGGATTTTCAAAGTGCTCCACTCTGACACATTATCCTGACTCAAACCAACAAATATCAGCTTTAAAATTGTTAGTTTGACCAGACAGGGATACAACCCATTATCAACCACATCCAAAGTGGTTATGTTTGTTTCAAACAAATTTTGAGGACTTCCATATCATAATATGCTACCTATTTAAAGGATTACACATTTACCCTGTTGTTTTGTTTGTTTTTTTTGGGGGGGGGGGGGGGGGGGGTGGGGGGGTAGAATATTGTGTCTTGCTTATTGAGTAATTAAATATGATTAAATAGAAATAAATAGTTTATTTCTCAGTCAGATTCCAAGTTTAATATTCAATAATTTTATATACAGCCATTCAAAATTAAAATTCTAAATTTTTAAACCTCTCAAAACCAATGTACTAGAACAAACACACTTTCCAATTAAAATTGTTTTTACAAGGAATAACGGAAATACACTTGCAAATTAAATCTAGATGATAAAGTTTACAAATATATGTAATACATTGGATCAAAATGCTTTGTCACATGATCAAAAGAATTTTAAACATGAATCAAAATAACAATAATATGAAGAAAATTTAAAAGGAATAAACTGATTTTGAAAGATTATGTTTTAGTCAAGTGTCATTGACAGAAATTGTTTATAAAGAGATTAAAACTAATTATACTGCTAGACAGTGTTTAAAGTATCTTGCAAGATTCTTCCGAAAGCATTTAATGTGCTCAAAGTAATTTTTTTTTTATAATATTTCATTAAAAGAGTGAGCGAGTAATTGTTTGCTTAACACCATGTGAACAATTTATAAGTAACATCTCTGGAGAACAAGTTATGATGAGATAATGTACTGCTTTGTACTAGACCAACATACAGAGTTGCTAGTTCACTGAAACAACAGTACACAGATAGACGTATCGATCCACTCAGGAAAAAGTATCCAAACTCTGAGCCATAAAATATTAAATTGATTGAAAAATCCTAAACCAAACCAGTAACTGATTAGAAATGTGAAAAAAGTAATTTTTCTGTATAAATGGAAAACACTTATTTCTATAACTTGTATATAGGTATAGTATTTTGACCATAAAGAATATTCAATAAAGTCGGTCACTTGTTTTGATTTACAATTCTCGCACAGCATGAGACCGATGACGTCATTCTGTATATTCATAGCGTACATAAACACAGAGGGAATTCTTTTAAACTTCAAAATTACAAGATGAGATTAAAACAGATAAGATTGAATTGAATAATTTGTTAATTAATGTCTTTTTTTCCTGATCATTATACTTGCTAAATATGTTTTAAGTGATGGTGTTTCTGAAGCATTTTTACCTTTACGGTTTGTTGATGTAATCGTCATCACAGATCATGACCTTTTCTGGAATGTAGGCCAAGCAAATTGTATTTCAAAATACTTTGAAAATATGATGATTGATCATTCAGATTCCACCATTTTCTAGAAAATGGCTGATTTTACCGGGAAAATACATACAAGTGCTCTCCATTAGTCACAAAATGGCAGATTATTTTGCATTTCCACTGCTGCTTTAATAACAAATATACTCCTTACTTCTTGATGTAATGAAATGATATTCACAGACAAGATAGAAAAAGAATTAATTTAACAGCAATAATCAAAATTTATAGCATAAATTGAACAGAGAATTAAATTAAATCAGACAGAAAAATGAGAATATCTGGGGGGAAAAAACCTGTCATTATTACAAATAGCATCAACAAAACTGTATTGTTACCACTCTGTGATAATAAATGTGATTGAAATAAACAGAAATCAGTCATTGTTTTACAAAAATATGGCAGTATGTAGTCAGTCTAATATATATCACATTGACAAAAACAAAAATGCCAAATTCACTGGATTAAATATTCTAATATATAGGTAAACCAGTTCAATGTTTGCATCAAATAAAATTTTTCAGACAAAACAATTACACAGAAAAAGCTAAAATACTAGACTTTCTTAATCTGGTTTACTTTTTAAGATTGGTTGACCTATGACAAAATCACGTGATTTATTTACCACTGACTGGCCTTATGTGACGTAATACGACGCCATTTGGAAAAAGGGTAGTAAACAAATATGGGTCAGTGTGTCATTATTATCGATCTTTTTTCCATAGAACTTTACACATGTGAGCAAGAATAGATGAGGAACATAACCAGAGGCTCTCAAGAGCCTGTATCGTTCACCTGGTAATAAAAAAAAACAATTGGTCCTATGTAAAAACTATGTCCTGCAGTGGTAGTCATCTTGGAATTACGATCAACATAAAAAACACAAAGTTTGTAAAGGACCTTCCAATGATTGATGCACAGTTTAGGTTCAATCAGTGCAATAGCTTCAGAGAAGAATATATTTCTGTATTTTCCCCATATGGTTCTGTGTTAATACTATGACCTGTGGTGGCAGCCATCTTGGATTTCCGATCGGCATAAAAAAAACACACCTTGTAGAGGACCTTCCAATGATCATTCCTGGGCAGTTTGGTTTCAACTGTCCAAGTGGTTTCAGAGAAGAAGCATTTTGAAACATTTTTCCCATAGGGTCCAATGTTAAACTAAGTCCTGCCGTAGCCGCCATTTTGAATTTCATATCAGAATGAAAAACGTAAATTTTGTAGAGGACCATTCAATGAACATTCATGTACAGTTTGGCTTTAATCATATTTGTAGTTTCTGAGAAGAAGGCATTTGAACATTTTCCCATAGGGTCCAATGTTAATCTATGTCCTGCGGTGGTGGCCATCTTGGATTTACGATCGGCATAAAAAACACACACCTTGTAAAGGACCTTCCAATGATCATTCCTGGGCAGTTTGGTTTCAATTATCCAAGTGGTTTCAGAGAAGAAGCATTTTGAAACATTTTTCCCATAGGGTCCAATGTTAAACTAAGTCCTGCCGTAGCCGCCATTTTGAATTTCATATCGGAACAAAAAACGTAAATTTGTAGAGGACCATCCAATGAACGTTCATGTACAGTTTGGCTTTAATCATATTTGTAGTTTCTGAGAAGAAGGCATTTGAACATTTTCCCATAGGGTCCAATGTTAATCTATGTCCTGCGGTGGTGGCCATCTTGGATTTCCGACCGGCATAAAAAACAGAAAATTTGTAGAGGACCTTCCAATGATCATTCCTGGGCAGTTTGGTTTCAACTGTCCTAGTGGTTTCAGAGAAGAAGCATTTTGAAACATTTTTCCCATAGGGTCCAATGTTAAACTAAGTCCTGCCGTAGCCGCCATTTTGAATTTCATATCGGAACAAAAAACCTTAAGATTGTAGAGGACCATCCAATGAACATTCATGTACAGTTTGGCTTTAATCATATTTGTAGTTTCTGAGAAGAAGGCATTTGAACATTTTCCCATAGGGTCCAATGTTAATCTATGTATTGCGGTGGCGGCCATCTTGGATTTCCGATAGGCATAAAAAACATAAAATTTGTAGAGGACCTTCCAATGATCATTCCTTGGCAGTTTGGTTTCAATTATCCAAGTGGTTTCAGAGAAGAAGCGTTTTGAAACATTTTTCCCATAGGGTCCAATGTTAAACTAAGTCCTGCCGTAGCCGCCATTTTGAATTTCATACCGGAACAAAAAACGTAAAGTTTGTAGAGGACCATCTAATGAACATTCATGTACAGTTTGGCTTTAATCATATTTGTAGTTTCTGAGTAGAAGGCATTTGAATATTTTCCCATAGGGTCCAATGTTAATCTATGTATTGCGGTGGCGGCCATCTTGGATTTCCGATCGGCATAAAAAACATAAAATTTGTAGAGGACCTTCCAATGATCATTCCTAGGCAGTTTGGTTTCAATTATCCAAGTGGTTTCAGAGAAGAAGCGTTTTGAAACATTTTTCCCATAGGGTCCAATGTTAAACTAAGTCCTGCCGTAGCCGCCATTTTGAATTTCATACCGGAACAAAAAACGTAAAGTTTGTAGAGGACCATCTAATGAACATTCATGTACAGTTTGGCTTTAATCATATTTGTAGTTTCTGAGTAGAAGGCATTTGAATATTTTCCCATAGGGTCCAATGTTAATCTATGTCCTGTGGTGGCAGCCATCTTGGAATTCCGACCGGCATAAAAAACAGAAAATTTGTAGAGGACCTTCCAATGATCATTCCTGGGCAGTTTGGTTTCAACTGTCCAAGTGGTTTCAGAGAAGAAGCATTTTGAAACATTTTCCCCATAGGGTCCAATGTTAAACTAAGTCCTGCCGTAGCCGCCATTTTGAATTTCATATCGGAACAAAAAACCTTAAGATTGTAGAGGACCATCCAATGAACATTCATGTACAGTTTGGCTTTAATCATATTTGTAGTTTCTGAGAAGAAGGCATTTGAACATTTTCCCATAGGGTCCAATGTTAATCTATGTATTGCGGTGGCGGCCATCTTGGATTTCCGATAGGCATAAAAAACATAAAATTTGTAGAGGACCTTCCAATGATCATTCCTTGGCAGTTTGGTTTCAATTATCCAAGTGGTTTCAGAGAAGAAGCGTTTTGAAACATTTTTCCCATAGGGTCCAATGTTAAACTAAGTCCTGCCGTAGCCGCCATTTTGAATTTCATACCGGAACAAAAAACGTAAAGTTTGTAGAGGACCATCTAATGAACATTCATGTACAGTTTGGCTTTAATCATATTTGTAGTTTCTGAGTAGAAGGCATTTGAATATTTTCCCATAGGGTCCAATGTTAATCTATGTATTGCGGTGGCGGCCATCTTGGATTTCCGATCGGCATAAAAAACATAAAATTTGTAGAGGACCTTCCAATGATCATTCCTAGGCAGTTTGGTTTCAATTATCCAAGTGGTTTCAGAGAAGAAGCGTTTTGAAACATTTTTCCCATAGGGTCCAATGTTAAACTAAGTCCTGCCGTAGCCGCCATTTTGAATTTCATACCGGAACAAAAAACGTAAAGTTTGTAGAGGACCATCTAATGAACATTCATGTACAGTTTGGCTTTAATCATATTTGTAGTTTCTGAGTAGAAGGCATTTGAATATTTTCCCATAGGGTCCAATGTTAATCTATGTCCTGTGGTGGCAGCCATCTTGGAATTCCGACCGGCATAAAAAACAGAAAATTTGTAGAGGACCTTCCAATGATCATTCCTGGGCAGTTTGGTTTCAACTGTCCAAGTGGTTTCAGAGAAGAAGCATTTTGAAACATTTTCCCCATAGGGTCCAATGTTAAACTAAGTCCTGCCGTAGCCGCCATTTTGAATTTCATATCGGAACAAAAAACCTTAAGATTGTAGAGGACCATCCAATGAACATTCATGTACAGTTTGGCTTTAATCATATTTGTAGTTTCTGAGAAGAAGGCATTTGAACATTTTCCCATAGGGTCCAATGTTAATCTATGTATTGCGGTGGCGGCCATCTTGGATTTCCGATCGGCATAAAAAACATAAAATTTGTAGAGGACCTTCCAATGATCATTCCTAGGCAGTTTGGTTTCAATTATCCAAGTGGTTTCAGAGAAGAAGCGTTTTGAAACATTTTTCCCATAGGGTCCAATGTTAAACTAAGTCCTGCCGTAGCCGCCATTTTGAATTTCATACCGGAACAAAAAACGTAAAGTTTGTAGAGGACCATCTAATGAACATTCATGTACAGTTTGGCTTTAATCATATTTGTAGTTTCTGAGTAGAAGGCATTTGAATATTTTCCCATAGGGTCCAATGTTAATCTATGTCCTGCGGTGGCGGCCATCTTGGATTTCCGATCGGCATAAAAAACAGAAAATTTGTAGAGGACCTTCCAATGATCATTCCTGGGCAGTTTGGTTTCAACTGTCCAAGTGGTTTCAGAGAAGAAGCATTTTGAAACATTTTTCCCATAGGGTCCAATGTTAAACTAAGTCCTACCGTAGCCGCCATTTTGAATTTCATATCGGAACAAAAAACCTTAAGATTGTAGAGGACCATCCAATGAACATTCATGTACAGTTTGGCTTTAATCATATTTGTAGTTTCTGAGAAGAAGGCATTTGAACATTTTCCCATAGGGTCCAATGTTAATCTATGTATTGCGGTGGCGGCCATCTTGGATTTCCGATCGGCATAAAAAACATAAAATTTGTAGAGGACCTTCCAATGATCATTCCTATGCAGTTTGGTTTCAATTATCCAAGTGGTTTCAGAGAAGAAGCGTTTTGAAACATTTTTCCCATAGGGTCCAATGTTAAACTAAGTCCTGCCGTAGCCGCCATTTTGAATTTCATATCGGAACAAAAAACCTTAAGATTGTAGAGGACCATCCAATGAACATTCATGTACAGTTTGGCTTTAATCATATTTGTAGTTTCTGAGAAGAAGGCATTTGAACATTTTCCCATAGGGTCCAATGTTAATCTATGTATTGCGGTGGCGGCCATCTTGGATTTCCGATCGGCATAAAAAACATAAAATTTGTAGAGGACCTTCCAATGATCATTCCTAGGCAGTTTGGTTTCAATTATCCAAGTGGTTTCAGAGAAGAAGCGTTTTGAAACATTTTTCCCATAGGGTCCAATGTTAAACTAAGTCCTGCCGTAGCCGCCATTTTGAATTTCATACCGGAACAAAAAACGTAAAGTTTGTAGAGGACCATCTAATGAACATTCATGTACAGTTTGGCTTTAATCATATTTGTAGTTTCTGAGTAGAAGGCATTTGAACATTTTCCCATAGGGTCCAATGTTAATCTATGTCCTGCGGTGGCGGCCATCTTGGATTTCCGATCGGCATAAAAAACAGAAAATTTGTAGAGGACCTTCCAATGATCATTCCTGGGCAGTTTGGTTTCAACTGTCCAAGTGGTTTCAGAGAAGAAGCATTTTGAAACATTTTTCCCATAGGGTCCAATGTTAAACTAAGTCCTACCGTAGCCGCCATTTTGAATTTCATATCGGAACAAAAAACCTTAAGATTGTAGAGGACCATCCAATGAACATTCATGTACAGTTTGGCTTTAATCATATTTGTAGTTTCTGAGAAGAAGGCATTTGAACATTTTCCCATAGGGTCCAATGTTAATCTATGTATTGCGGTGGCGGCCATCTTGGATTTCCGATCGGCATAAAAAACATAAAATTTGTAGAGGACCTTCCAATGATCATTCCTAGGCAGTTTGGTTTCAATTATCCAAGTGGTTTCAGAGAAGAAGCGTTTTGAAACATTTTTCCCATAGGGTCCAATGTTAAACTAAGTCCTGCCGTAGCCGCCATTTTGAATTTCATATCGGAACAAAAAACCTTAAGATTGTAGAGGACCATCCAATGAACATTCATGTACAGTTTGGCTTTAATCATATTTGTAGTTTCTGAGAAGAAGGCATTTGAACATTTTCCCATAGGGTCCAATGTTAATCTATGTATTGCGGTGGCGGCCATCTTGGATTTCCGATCGGCATAAAAAACATAAAATTTGTAGAGGACCTTCCAATGATCATTCCTATGCAGTTTGGTTTCAATTATCCAAGTGGTTTCAGAGAAGAAGCGTTTTGAAACATTTTTCCCATAGGGTCCAATGTTAAACTAAGTCCTGCCGTAGCCGCCATTTTGAATTTCATATCGGAACAAAAAACCTTAAGATTGTAGAGGACCATCCAATGAACATTCATGTACAGTTTGGCTTTAATCATATTTGTAGTTTCTGAGAAGAAGGCATTTGAACATTTTCCCATAGGGTCCAATGTTAATCTATGTATTGCGGTGGCGGCCATCTTGGATTTCCGATCGGCATAAAAAACATAAAATTTGTAGAGGACCTTCCAATGATCATTCCTAGGCAGTTTGGTTTCAATTATCCAAGTGGTTTCAGAGAAGAAGCGTTTTGAAACATTTTTCCCATAGGGTCCAATGTTAAACTAAGTCCTGCCGTAGCCGCCATTTTGAATTTCATACCGGAACAAAAAACGTAAAGTTTGTAGAGGACCATCTAATGAACATTCATGTACAGTTTGGCTTTAATCATATTTGTAGTTTCTGAGTAGAAGGCATTTGAACATTTTCCCATAGGGTCCAATGTTAATCTATGTCCTGCGGTGGCGGCCATCTTGGATTTCCGATCGGCATAAAAAACAGAAAATTTGTAGAGGACCTTCCAATGATCATTCCTGGGCAGTTTGGTTTCAACTGTCCAAGTGGTTTCAGAGAAGAAGCATTTTGAAACATTTTTCCCATAGGGTCCAATGTTAAACTAAGTCCTACCGTAGCCGCCATTTTGAATTTCATATCGGAACAAAAAACCTTAAGATTGTAGAGGACCATCCAATGAACATTCATGTACAGTTTGGCTTTAATCATATTTGTAGTTTCTGAGAAGAAGGCATTTGAACATTTTCCCATAGGGTCCAATGTTAATCTATGTATTGCGGTGGCGGCCATCTTGGATTTCCGATCGGCATAAAAAACATAAAATTTGTAGAGGACCTTCCAATGATCATTCCTAGGCAGTTTGGTTTCAATTATCCAAGTGGTTTCAGAGAAGAAGCGTTTTGAAACATTTTTCCCATAGGGTCCAATGTTAAACTAAGTCCTGCCGTAGCCGCCATTTTGAATTTCATACCGGAACAAAAAACGTAAAGTTTGTAGAGGACCATCTAATGAACATTCATGTACAGTTTGGCTTTAATCATATTTGTAGTTTCTGAGAAGAAGGCATTTGAATATTTTCCCATAGGGTCCAATGTTAATCTAGGTCCTGCGGTGGCGGCCATCTTGGATTTCCGACCAGCATAAAAAACAGAAAATTTGTAGAGGACCTTCCAATGATCATTCCTGGGCAGTTTGGTTTCAACTGTCCAAGTGGTTTCAGAGAAGAAGCATTTTGAAACATTTTTCCCATAGGGTCCAATGTTAAACTAAGTCCTGCCGTAGCCGCCATTTTGAATTTCATATCGGAACAAAAACCCTTAAGATTGTAGAGGACCATCCAATGAACATTCATGTACAGTTTGGCTTTAATCATATTTGTAGTTTCTGAGAAGAAGGTATTTGAACATTTTCCCATAGGGTCCAATGTTAATCTATGTCCTGCGATGGCGGCCATCTTGGATTTACGATCGGCATAAAAAACAGTAACTTGGTAAAGGACATTCCAATGATCATTCCTTTACAGTTTGGGTTCAGTCAGTTCATTAGTTTCAGAGAAGAAGATCTTTGAAATTTCAGCCAATCAGAGCATATTATTGGCCCTGGCAGCCATATTGAATATCCGACTGGAACGAAAAACAGTAACTTTGTAGAGGACCATCCAAGGAACATTCCTGCTAAGTTCGGTTTCAATCGGCCAAGTGGTTTCGGAGAAGAAGCTTGAAATGTGAAAAGTTTACAGACGACAGACGACGGACGCCAAGTGATGGCAATAGTTCACATGGACCTTTGTTCCAGGTGAACTAATTAAAAAGGAAAAATATTTACTTTTCAAACATGAAAAAAATAATCAAACATTATCCAATGACTGGCCGACTTATTGTCACACAGGGATATATGAAATTAATTGAAGTTAATCAAAATTCAAAAATGTTTAAATAAAGTTAGCTAGGCTGACAATAATCAACATTGTGTCTGCTATGGCTTCAGCAACTTTTGTTGCAAGTAGAAACTGAAAAAAGTATAATTTAAATAAATTCCCTAACTTAATTTACACTGCAATGTTGTGTTTTTGTTATTCTAGTACATATAGTTTTGTAAAAAAAACACCCTGACTACTTACTAAAGGCTACATACAATAGTTCATAGTTCAAACAGTCACATGACAGAAACTTACAAGATCACTAACTAGGACACCTGACTTCTTGCTCCTTGGTTTAATTTCAGGCATGCTGTCAATTATTTTGTAAAACTCGTTGTTATTGGGTCTGAAATAAAAAAAAACCAAATGAAAACAGACATTGATGTTATGATTAATCTTCAACATGTTTCAAATATCACAAAAATTAACAATGCAAATATTTTAAAATACAGATAGTTGGTTTATGGTGTTTAACGCCATTTTCAACAATATTTCAGGTATATCGTGGTGGTCAGTTTTATTGGTGGAAGAAACCGGACTTAACCTGGAGAAAACCACCGACCTGTCGCAAGTAACTGATAAACTTTATCACATAATATTGTATCGAGTACATTTCGCCTGAGCGGGTTTCGAACTCACAATTTTAGTGGTGATAGGCACTGATTGCACAGGTAGTTGTAAATCCAACTACCATGCGTTCACGGCCACGACATCTCCTTTAAAATACAGATAAATTCAACAACAACAAAAAAACATATTGTAATGGTGTCTGTTGTTCACATCAATGTCATGGCATCAACTAACTTACAAAGGATGCACCACCTTTTTGATTACGACAATACCCACCACTTTTTCTGTATTTTATTGATTAAAATACACATTAAATTACAAAGAGAGAAATTGCAAAATAAAACAATTTTCAAAGGATATAACACCAATTAAATCTGTGGATTGTTTTATTGATTGTTGTTTAATGTGAAGTCTGCTCTGTAAATAGCCACCATCAACTACTCCTAACAAGAGTTAGGGTTATTGTGTTTAACACCACTGCTCTGTAAATAGCCACCATCAACTACTCCTAACAAGAGTTAGGGTTATTGTGTTTAACACCACTGCTCTGTAAATAGCCACCATCAACTACTCCTAACAAGAGTTAGGGTTATTGTGTTTAACACCACTGCTCTGTAAATAGCCATCATCAACTACTCCTAACAAGAGTTAGAGTTATTGTGTTTAACACCACTTTCAACAATATTTCAGTTACATTGTGGTGGTCAGTTTTATTGGTGGAGGAAACCAGAGTACCAGGAGAAAACCACCGACCTGTCACAAGTCACTGACAAACTTTATTGCATTATGATGTATTGATTGCACATGTAGTTGTAAATCCAACTACCATACGATCACAAACACGAAGACGCCCCATACTCCTAACAAGCAATTGCTGATAATAATGTATTATAATATATCATACCCTCCTGATAATAATGTATTATAATATATTATACCCTCCTGATAATAATGTATTATAATATATCATACCCTCCTGATAATAATGTATTATAATTTATTATACCTCAGTATATACTTTCTTAAAGCTTTTTTAAAGAAATAAAAATGCTATTGTTTCACATTTTTAACACTGAGACTATTGACCGGTCCATAGTTTTCAAGACTATTGACTGCCGCTGAACTATTTACTGGCAACTTAAACAACTTTCGCGGAATTTTAATTGGACGTCGCTTATTGAACAAACTACGGTAATTGTTATGCGTGATCCTCTGGCGTTATCGTTGCTATCGAGAAACCCGGTGTCATATGGTATTTTGAACCCCAAGGTAAATTGAACCCGGGGTCGATTTACCTATGATATTTTGACCCCGGGTTCAATTTTCCATATGGTATTTTGACCCCGGGGTCAATTTTTTGTCATTGTATTTTGAACCCCCTCATGGTAAATTGAACCCCCCCCTCATTTCTACCAAAAGAGAGGAGTTCATAATACCATAAGAGAGAGTTTTATATACCATAGGTCAAAATATAATGGGTTGGGGGGTTGATATACCATGGGTAGGGGGGTCAATATGCCATGGGTAGGGCAGTCAATATGCCATGGGTAGGGGGTCAATATACCATGGTTAGGGGGGTCGATATACCATGGGTAGGGGGTCGATATACCATGGGTAGGGGGGTCGATATACCATGGATAGAGGGGTTGATATACCATGGTTAGGGGGGTCGATATACCATGGGTAGGGGATCGATATACCATGGGTAGGGGGGTCAAAATACCATGGGTAGGGAGGGGGTTCAATATATATTAATAATTATGGGTAGGGGGGTAATAAAATTTCCAAAAAATCTAAATTTTCAAAAAAGTTCAAAATTTCAAAAATTTTATAAAATTTCAAAAAAAATATATAGATTAAAATAAAAATTGAAATTTTTTTCAAATAAATTTCAATATTTCGAAAATTTCAAAAAATTACAAAATTTTCATAAAATTTCAAAGCAGTACCATATTCGGTCAAAACTAACATATTTCATAAGATTAAAAAAAATACCAATGGTAGGCAATTTGATATACCATGGACAAAGAATACAGACCAAATCCTGATCAATTGATTTCAATGCCCATGGAATATTGAACTCCTTACCCATGGTATATCGACCCCCCTACCAATGGTATATTGACCCCCATACCCTATACAATTATTGACTCCTGATAATAATGTATTATAATATAGCATACCCTCCTCACAATAATGTATTATAATATATCATACCCTCCTGATAATAATGTATTATAATATATCATACCCTCCTGATAATAATGTATTATAATATATCATACCCTCCTCACAATAATGTATTATAATATATCATACCCTCCTGATAATAATGTATTATAATATATCATACCCTCCTGATAATAATGTATTATAATATATCATACCCTCCTGATAATAATGTATTATAATATATCATATCCTCCTGATAATAATGTATTATAATATATCATACCCTCCTGATGATAATGTATTATAATATATCATACCCTCCTCATAATAATGTATTATAATATATCATACCCTCCTCATAATAATGTATTATAATATATCATACCCTCCTCATAATAATGTATTATAATATATCATACCCTCCTCACAATAATGTATTATAATATATCATACCCTCCATTTACATATGGCCATGGCCTCTCCCTCAATCCTTCATCACTGACAATGTCACCCTCCATAGAACTTGTCTGAAATGAGAATATACATAAATATAGGTAAAGTGAAAGAAATTACTTCCCTTTGTATACTGTAAGATATGCCACTTTCAACAATATTTCAGTTATATCGTTGTTGAAACAGTCATCAATTCCATCAATATCAACAAAATGAAAAATCACCTCTTATCTTAACTCACTGAACACAAAAAGACCACAACATATGATATTAGAAATCTAGGTCCTGACTTGTGACAGGCATAAACATGGATTTATTTATCATAATATTACTTTTAACTTTAATTCGATTTAAAAACATCAAAATAATAACTGATTTTAATGGGACTTACACAATATAGCACTACTACAGAAGAATTATGTTTCAACTGTTAAGTTACAATGCAAAATAACACGAATAGTCAAATTGTCTCATATTGTGTTTATTTTTTTACTTATCAAAACACTTTCTATATATATGTAAACTTGAAGCTTTATTTGTTTTAATACCAAAAACACATGTACAATAAGTTGAAGAATACACACAATGAAGATGAATGAAAGTGCTGAATAATGACTTTATTTGTTTAAATATGGTACAGTAACAAGAATCTCACATTATACTTCTTCATGTTGTTTACACTTATTTTGGGAGCAATGAACGATATATAATATATATATATATATATATACATGTGTACACAATGTATATCAATCATCTAGAAACTAGTCAACAATCAATCTACAGCAAGTTGGAACACCAATCAAAATGATGCTATTGCACAAATACAAAATATTAATATAAACGATTAAAAGATTTGCACAGTATCACCAGTAATATACAATATACATACATTGTCGGTAAATATAAAATTTATTTGTACGAGCTTTAGAAACAGGCAGAATAGCGAGCCTTAGGCGAGCTTTTCAGGCCTGTTTCGCAGCGAGTACAAATGAATTTTATATTTAACGACAATGTACGTATATTGTGTTTATCCTGCAATGTCAGAAAAGATGGAAAACTTGTCAGATTTAAACAAAAAGGACAGAAACAAGCGTCATTCCTCGCCTTTCATAAATGTTGTCAATGGTGTCTTCTTCGTGGTCCGTGTTACATTAGTACCAGTTTCATACTTGTCTGCGCCCTCCGCTGTACATAGCTACAGGGTACCAGGAAAGTTTATTCGTAGGCTGAAAAGTTTATTCGTCTAGTACGAATAAAGCAAAAATTTATTCGCATAGCATATTTGTACAGCAAATGTACTGATTGCAGGATAAATAACAATACCACGTTACAGATCACTGTCGGAGGGACAAAAACTTTGTTATTTTTAAAGCAGTAATTATCTTTACTACATTAGTCGTGCATTTGGGTTAGGGTTATGGTGTTCAATGCCAATTTCAACAATGTTTCAGTTATATTGTGGTGGTCTTATTGGTGGAGGAAACCAGAGTACCCTGAGAATACCACCTACTTGCTGCAAGTCACTGACAAACTTTATCACATAATGTTGTATCGAGTACACCTCCCCATAAGTAGTTTTCAAACTCACAACGTTAGTGGTGATAGGTACTTAAGATTACATAGGTAGCTGTAAATCTAACCACCATATGATCACGACCTCGACGGCCCGTCATGCATTTCGTGGTCTTTTATATAATAGAAATGTCAATAAAATCACTATTTCATGTAAATAGTGAAGGATGATTTGGAGTTCAGACACTTATTTTAACTTTGTATTATATCTTTAATATATTGTTTTAAGCACATTTGTATCAAATATTCTATTTCAACTTTTAATTTCTTTAACTTTTTTAAAACGATTATAACAATATGTACCATTTCCATTGGGCAACAAAATTTTGTCCCTTTGATTTCACAGAGTGATATTGTCAGTGGCAACTAACTATCAGTCAGTCTTATGTCAAACACATCATACTGTTACTAATAAACAGAAAAAAAAACATCAACATACATGATCAATAGTATTTCTGCTTGCCCAATGAGCCTTGCTGCGATATTAGTGATAATGTCTTTCTCGACCTTCAAAACTGCTGTTATTCTATATCTATTATCTTCGTAAGTATGATAGGTCTGTCAAATATTAATACAGTTGAACAATGAAACCTGTCTGATGGGACACCACCCTCATTTGTGAGACAGTTTTACATAATGCATTTCTAAAAGTTGTTAATTACTATTAATTCTGCATAGTAATTTTTTCATGGGCTTACAAATAATTCGGTTCAGTGAGCTTTATAAAGAATTTCTCGTGCCTTTTTCTTTTGTCGAGAATTACTTCACACCAAACCAGTTCGACAGGTTTATTATGTTTTGTAATAGAATTTAGAATTATAATGTTATATGACATATGTAGTATCGTTTATATTTAAGCAACTTTATTTTCTCTTTGTAGCTAGATTATACCAAATGGAGACCAATATGAACTTTAATTGTGTTACATTATATACATTCGTATGATTTTGTATTAAAACTGGTTGGTGCGAATCTCATCCCATTCAAGTCTTAGTTAGGTCAGAAATATTTTATGTTCGGATGGGCAAAGCGAAGGAGAACATAATCATAGTTCTTTGCTATCTATATAACTCTAATCTTGTTTGAAAGATCATCTTTCTTAACAGACCACATTTAGATGTGATGGTGACTAATTTCCCCTGTGTACTATAATATGCACAATTATTTAATATTTCTTGAATTTGATTAATATAAAAATGATTAATTATTTAGATGTGAAATAGACCAATAAATTGGTTTTTATTATAATGTAATTATTAACAGATTGTTTATTTTTAAGTTGCAATGAAAATTTGAGGTGACGTACAACTCTAACCTTGTTGTACACAGAGGGATCACATGATGGGTGTTCAAATTTTCGAATTTAAAATTATGGCTTAGCTTTGAAGCTTTAGGGATGGTATATACCAATAATAAACCAGTACATGTCTTTTGAAAGGAAACAAAATGACCAGAAGACTGAAGTTAGCATTTCTTATCAATCATTTCATAAATATATCTTAAATAAACACCGGCTAGAAATTTTAAAACTTACCCTACCGACAGCAACAACCACTCGCAGAAACCTCTTGCAGCTTTAAGAAAGCAAACTATAGCCTTTGTATATTAATCAAACAAACACAACCTAATGCAATGCATCTTTTTTTGACAATAAAGAAATACTTATTATAAACCAGAAAATTCAGCAGACATTACTAATGCTTTTACTTTATGATATATCATTACATCATGAAAGTCTAATTCAAACTCTGATGACATCAGCAAGAAACAGAGCTTTGAATCTCATACTTAATTTATTAGCATTAGCCTTAAAACTGCCATTTATTCAAAAACGTAGCCTTAAAACATCCACCTATCTATAAACATAGCATAAAAACTGCCACTAACTGGGGTATTTACAAACGTAGCATAAAAACTAATAAAAACTGCCACTTACTGGGGTATTTACAAACGTAGCATAAAAACTAATAAAAACTGCCACTTACTGGGGTATTTACAAACGTAGCATAAAAACTAATAAAAACTGCCACTTACTGGGGTATTTACAAATGTAGCATAAAAACTGCCACTTACTGGGTAGCATAAAAACTAATAAAAACTGCCACTTACTGGGGTATTTACAAACGTAGCATAAAAACTAATAAAAACTGCCACTTACTGGGGTATTTACAAACGTAGCATAAAAACTAATAAAAACTGCCACTTACTGGGGTATTTACAAACGTAGCATAAAAACTAATAAAAACTGCCAATAACTGGGGTATTTACAAACGTAGCATAAAAACTAATAAAAACTGCCACTTACTGGGGTATTTACAAACGTAGCATAAAAACTAATAAAAACTGCCACTAACTGGGGTATTTACAAACGTAGCATAAAAACTAATAAAAACTGCCACTTACTGGGGTATTTACAAACGTAGCATAAAAACTAATAAAAACTGCCACTTACTGCGGTATTTACAAACGTAACATAAAAACTAATAAAAACTGCCACTTACTGGGGTATTTACAAACATAGCATAAAAACTAATAAAAACTGCCACTAACTGGGGTATTTACAAACGTAGCATAAAAACTGCCACTTACTGGGATATTTACAAACGTAGCATAAAAACTAATAAAAACTGCCACTTACTGGGGTATTTACAAACGTAGCATAAAAACTGCCACTTACTGTGGTATTTACAAACGTAGCATAACAACTAATAAAAACTGCCACTTACTGGGGTATTTACAAACGTAGCATAACAACTAATAAAAACTGCCACTTACTGGGGTATTTACAAACGTAGCATAAAAACTAATAAAAACTGCTACTTACTGGGGTATTTACAAACGTAGCATAAAAACTAATAAAAACTGCCACTAACTGGGGTATTTACAAACGTAGCATAAAAACTAATAAAAACTGCCACTTACTGGGGTATTTACAAATGTAGCATAAAAACTTATAACTAGAGGCTCAGGTGAGCCTGTATCGCTCACCTGACATAAATAAGTCCTCTTAAGAATGTCTGCATGCTGAATACATCTAAGTTACTATTCAAATCCCATACTGCCATAGGGTTCTATGTTAAAACTATGTCTGCTCATGGCAGCCATCTTGGATGGAGGTCGTGGTCACCGGACACAATTTTGAAAGTATACTACCCAAGGACCATCCATGCCATGTTTGCTTTAAATTGGCTGACTGGTTTCAGAAGAGAAGACTTTTAAACAATTTTCCCATAGGGTCCTATGTTAAAACTATGTCTGCTGACGGTGGCCATTTTGAACCGAGATCGGGATCACTGAACACAACTTTGGAAGTTGACCACCTAAGGACCATCGATGACATGTTTGCTATATTGGCTTACTAGTTTCAGAGGAGAAGATTTTAAAACATTTTTTTCCCATAGGGTCCTATGTTAAAACTACAGTATGTCTGCTGAAGGTGGCCATCTTGGATGGAGGTCAGGGTCACTGGACACAATTTTGAAAATTGACCACTTAAGGACCATCCATGCCATGTTTGCTTTAAATTGGCTTACTGGTTTCAGAGAAGAAGAATTTTAAATATATTTCCCATAGGGTCCTATGTTAAAACTATGTTCGCTGATGGTTGCCATCTTGGATGGAGGTCGGGGTCACAGGACATAATTTTGAAAGTTGACCACCTAAGGACCATTCATCCCATGTTTGCTTTAAACTGACTTACTGGTTTCAGAGGAGAAGACTTTTAAACATTTTTTCCATAGGGTCCTATGTTAAAATTAAGTCGAGTCATGGTGGCCATCTTGAATTTCCGATCAGCAAACGATTCACAAATTTAGTACAAGACCACCCAATGATCATTCCTGCAAAGCCACAATTCAATTGGCTTAGTGGTTTCTAACAAGAAGATTTTTAAAATTTCGACCAATCAGAACACATTATAGGCCCTGGCAGCCATGTTGGATTTCCGATCAGCACCAAAAACACAATCTTGTATATGACCATCCAATGAACATTTCTGCCAAGTTTGGTTCAAATCTGTTTTGTGGTTTCAGAAAAAAAGATGAAAATGTGAAATTCCCATAGGGTCCAATGTTAAACTAAGTCGAGTCATGGCGGCCATCTTGAATTTCCGATCGGCAAACGATTCACAAGTTTAGTACAGGACCACCCAATGATCATTCCTGCAAAGTCACAATTCAATTGGCTTAGTGGTTTCTAACAAGAAGATTTTTAAAATTTCAACCAATCAGAACACATTATGGGCCCTGGCAGCCATGTTGGATTTCCGATCAGCACCAAAAACAAAAATCTTGTATATGACCATCCAATGAACATTTCTGCCAAGTTTGATTCAAATCTGTTTTGTGGTTTCAGAAAAAAAGATGAAAATGTGAAATTCCCATAGGGTCCTATGTTAAACTAAGTCGAGTCATGGTGGCCATCTTGAATTTCCGATCGGCAAACGATTCACAAGTTTAGTACAGGACCACCCAATGATCATTCCTGCAAAGTCACAATTCAATTGGCTTAGTGGTTTCTAACAAGAAGATTTTTAAAATTTCGACCAATCAGAACACATTATGGGCCCTGGCAGCCATGTTGGATTTCCGATCAGTGCCAAAAACAAAAATCTTGTATATGACCATCCAATGAACATTTCTGCCAAGCTTGGTTCAAATCTGTTTTGTGGTTTCAGAAAAAAAGATGAAAATGTGAAATTCCCATAGGGTCCAATGTTAAACTAAGTCGAGTCATGGCGGCCATCTTGAATTTCCGATCGGCAAACGATTCACAATTTTAGTACAGGACCCCCAATGATCATTCCTGCAAAGTCACAATTCAATTGACTTAGTGGTTTCTGACAAGAAGATTTTAAAAATTTCAGCCAATGAGAACACATTATGGACTCTGGCAGCCATGTTGGATTTCAAATCAGCACCAAAAACACAAATCTGGTAGAGGACCATCCAGTGAACATTTCTGGCAAGTTTGGCTGATTTCTGTTCAGCGGTTTCAGAGAAGAAGATTTAAATGTGAAAAGCTAACGGACGGACGGACGACGGACGCTTACCCATGACAAAAGCTCACATGGCCTATGGCCAGATGAGCTAAAAACTGCCACTTACTGGGGTATTTACAAACGTAGAATAAAAACTAATAAAAACTGCCACTAACTGGGGTATTTACAAACGTAGCATAAAAACTAATAAAAACTGCCACTTATTGATAAACAGCCTCAAAACTGTCAAATAGTTGTAATAAACATAGCCTCAAAACTGATATTTTTTTTTATAAATGACAGCAACTACAAGTCACAATGATGTTGGATTTTTTGTTGGGGGGTTGGGGGGGGGGGTGTGGTGGTACTTTGATGTTCTCCAACCATAATTCAAATCCTATACAATTGATGACTGTCACTCATGGAGTTCCAATATAAAGCAATGATTAGATTTACATGGAGCTCTAATTAATACAATGCATTATACAACCTTTATAGACAACAATTATTTATAATGTAAAATGAATTTCCTTTGTATTATATTCTATTCCATAGATTTTTTTCTCCTGGTTCAATATCATTATCAGATACATAATCCTAAAATTGTTATGTTCAATAACTGCTTTAAAACATGCTAAATGGATTAAGTTTTGAGCTTTGGGAGTCAAATTTGTGCTTTTAAAATGTTTTACACTGATTTTTTTCATTAAAATATGGTCAATGTAAACAAAAAATATTACAGTATTATTAATCTACTGTCGTCAAACTTTCCAGTGTTTATTTAAGGCATGTTTGTACAAATAACTCCAGTAAAAAATACATATTACAGTGCTACCTGTCTAAAGCAAACACATCTTTATTGTTATTCTGAAAGTAAAGGTGTTTAGTCTAGACAGGTAAACATTTTAGTCAAGATTTCAAGCTTTGTGAGGTGCTTTGAGTTAGGTTTATGCATGCAAATACATCTTTTCTAAAGCATTATTTTTTTTCATAGAATTCTATGATTTAACTCCACCACTAATTCTATGATTCAACTCCACCACTAATTCTATGATTTAACTCCACCACTCTTTGGTCCTTTTAAAAGACATCACAATGAGCCCCATTGTACAACAATAAAAATAATGAAAGAGTCTGTCCTGTGAGATTACTCATTTGAGAGAGTGACCTATTTTATCAGATTAATATAAAATGTCAGAATTCTCCATATACATGTATTTATATAACATAAACCTCTTTTAAGAGACCACTTGTCTTGAGAAACCACCTTTTTGACAGAATAGCAGGTCTGTAAAGAGCAAAACTTTGGGAGAATTAACTACAGTGAATAGACCTATATTGTTTACTCTGATTATCTGAGGAAATTACTTATGTAAATTTGTAATATAAGTATTTAGTGTGGACAACACGTTTATAAAATAACCTTCATCAGGTATGCTCATAACAAAAAATCTTTTGTGAGCAAGTAAATTAAAATTAAAACAATATACAGTTAAACCTGCCTTAAAGGACACCTGTATATAACAAATCTCTGTCTAAAAAGGACAGTTACATTTTCTCCATTTAATGAGTAATGCAAATAGGGCAATTACTAATAAAGGTCAAATTTTCATGTTCCCTTCAGTATCCTTTATACACAGGTTTGACTGTATTTTGTCAAATTTTCATGTTTCGTTCAGTGTCCTTTATACACAGGTTTGACTGTATTTTGTCAACAAATGTCTTTCTTACCATAATAACAATACATTTCTTATTATTTCATGCTATAAATTACTACTATTTACAAGTGTGTTACCTTCTAGCTCTCTAGTTTATGTATATCATTACTTCAAAATTAAAATTTATAGAACAATAAACTAAATTAAATAAATCAAGACCTTTTGCAAAATCTGTCTTCTAAATAAAAATTAACATTCCAAATTAAAGTTTGTTTATTGCAAACTTGAAAATAATGATTCTTCATCAAAGAGAGAAATTCTCTTTCAAAGGGAACAAATAGACTATGTGATGTAAAGAAGTTTAATTTCTTTTTGTCAATGTTGCAGATTTATCACAATTTTATCTGACTTCTCTTAATTGAAACTTGTTTACAGCTAGTATTACAGTGAAATCTGTCTAAACAGAACTTCCTTGGGACAAACTTTTGTGTGCAGAACATACCGGCATTCAGTTTATACAGGTTAAATAAAGAAATATTTACTACATTTGGACTATATTTGAACTTTGGTTTATACAGGGTTTCGTTTATACAGGGTTCCTGTTTATTCAGGGTTTGGATTAGACAGGTTTATACAGGGTTTGGTTTAGACAGGTTTATACAGGGTTCCTGTTTATTCAGGGTTTGGTTTAGACAGGCTTATACAGGGTTCCTGTTTATTCTGGGTTTGGTTTAGACAGGTTTATACAGGGTTCCTTTTTATTCAGGGTTTGGTTTACACGGGTTGCACTATATTTTACGATTTATGACAAAATTAAAGACAGGTGTTCAGAATGAGTGAGAAATTGTTGCTTTACATCAAATGACAAATTTTTCAGCAAAATCATGGCAAGAACAAGGTACTTTTTGAGGAAATGATGATGAAGTCTGGTTTATAATAGATCAACAAGCCGAGTTGGATTTTAATAGTGCTAACTAAATGAAACAACAGTCCACAGGTAGACATGACCCTGCACAGGTAGACATGACCCTCCACTCAGACATGACCTTCCACAGGTAGACATGACCCTCCACTCAGACATGACCCTCCACAGGTAGACATGATCCTCCACTCAGACATGACCCTCCACTCAGACATGACCTTCCACAGGTAGACATGACCCTCCACTCAGACATGACCCTCCACTTAGACATGACCCTCCACTCAGACATGACCCTCCACAGGTAGACATGACCCTCCAATTAAACATGACCCTCCACACAGAAATGACCCTCCACTTAGACATGACCCTCCACAGGTAGACATGACCCTCCACTTAGACATGACCCTCCACTCAGACATGACCCTCCACAGGTAGACATGACCCTCCACAGGTAGACATGACCCTGCACCCAGACATGACCCTGCACTCAGACATGACCCTCCACTTAGACATGACCCTCCACTCAGACATGACCCTCCACAGGTAGACATGACCCTCCACTCAGACATGACCCTCCACAGGTAGACATGACCCTCCACAGGTAGACATGACCCTCCACTCAGACATGACCCTCCACTTAGACATGACCCTCCACTCAGACATGACCCTCCATTCAGACACATTATCCTGATGAGAGATTTTAATAGTGCCTATTAAAAAGTGCCTATCTCAGTGAAACAACAGTCCACAGGTAGACATGACCCTCCACTCAGACATGATCCTCCACTTAGACATGACCCTCCACTTAGACATGACCCTCCACTTAGACATGACCCTCCACTCAGACATGACCCTCCACTCAGACATGATCCTCCACTTAGACATGACCCTCCACTCAGACATGACCCTCCACTTAGACATGACCCTCCACTTAGACACATTATCCTGATGAGAGACAACTGTTTGTTCTTACTCCTTAATACAGGGTGTTAGCATCGAAGCAGCAAATATCCAATCTGATTAAATTCAAACTTGCTACCCTTTACTTGATATGTTGTGGCATGGGAGATTGCAAGAAACCCAATTATGGGTAACAAGTGAGTGACCCTATTTCTGACCTTTGTCACCCTATGAAAATGGTGCTTCCGAAATCATAGTGTTATAATTCAACACTAAAATGGTTTGTTCGCATGTTACGAGCAATCCAATCGACATAGGGTCACTCACATGTGACCTATAATGGGGTTTCTTGCGATCTCCCATGCAACAGCAAATCCGTACAGGAAAGCAAGTGAAAGGTGTGACTTTAATCAGATTAGCAAATACTAATTTTGTAGTCTTTGTTATGACCTGGCCAGGGATTAAAACAATGATCTAATGGACAAGGCGAGCAGGCTACTCATTACACCATTGAGGTGGTTCATGCGTTCACAATAGACAGTTTAAAACTGTCAAGATCTAGTTTCATAAATCTGATTGTGGATTTTTTTTTTTTTTTTTTTTTTTTTCTATACAGGGATACACTTATGAATAATAAGACTGAAATTTTCACATAGATGTTTTCTGCCTCCAGTATAAAGCCAGTTTTTTTTTTAGGCAGCCGTCGTACTGGTACATGTAAATTATCGTAAATATTTACACACTCAATAATTGCAATTCAATACCATAAATATCTAAGTAGAAGTAATAATTGTTTTTAAAAATAATGTTTGCCCAACAGAAAACAACAAACAAACTCTGAACAGTTCAAATGTCCCTACTTTAAAAAATACATGACAACTTATACCAATATGATAACATATTAAACCATTGATTACTATAATAACAGACCATGTAAATCTGATGTGCTTTTAATGGTTTAGTTCCAAATCATAGATTTTCAATAGAATTACAGCATACATCTTTTGAGGGTGAAATTTTATAAATTGAGGTAATTAAAAGCAATCTGATATTTTTGTAATTGTTAATGAGCACATAGGATGGTTGTTTTTCATTGTCTATGACATAAAGTAAAAAAAAATGTCTAAAAAATGTAAACTAACAATTTGCTGAAAATAGATTGCAATATTGAAAACAATCTTTAGAAATTTCATAAATTTTAAGTATAGTAGTCTCACCCCCTTCTGCTATGAAAAAGTGGCTTTATATGAGGTGTGGTCTCTCTTGAGGGGAGTAGTGATTTACTATCTTGGTTCATCTGATAAGAAACATGGTCGTTGATGGGAGTAGTCTTAAAAGAGGAAGGGCTATTCAATTGAACAAATGCATTCATTTCATCAAATATCAATCATGTCACACTATCTAAAATGTTGTACATATCTGATATATTTTGATAACCTACAAACATCAATGGTAAATAAAGGTAATAACAAAATTACCGAACTCCGAACAATCTTACAAAGGGAAAGTCAAAACTCATAATTATATAAACAGACAAAATCAGTCAACAACCGGAAAACTGTGAAAACCGTAATGACCCTGACTTGGTACAGGCATTTCTAAAGAAATGGTGGGTTGAATCAGATTTTAAGGCGCCAAACCTCCCGCTCTAATTACGGTTCAAAGGTTCCGGCTGTCACTGAAAATGATACCTACATGATATTAATTTGCTTACAATGCTTGAAAACAAGCTGTTGTCAACAAATCCCTAGAGATATGAAGGATAACATTTATATGTCTAACAGCTCTCAAATATTGTTTTTTTCCTAGACTATTTCTAAAGTTTAAAGTATTTATTCATTTAGTGAGTGATTGTTGTTTTCATTGAGTGAGTGATTGTTTACATTTAGTGAGTGATTGTTTTCATTGAGTGAGTGATTGTTTACATTGAGTGAGTGATTGTTGTTTTCATTGAGTGAGTGATTGTTTACATTTAGTGAGTGATTGTTTACATTGAATGAGTGATTGTTTACATTGAGTGAGTGATTGTTGTTTTCATTGAGTGAGTGATTGTTTACATTTAGTGAGTGATTGTTTACATTGAGTGAGTGATTGTTTACATTGAGTGAGTGATTGTTGTTTTCATTGAGTGAGTGATTGTTTACATTTAGTGAGTGATTGTTTACATTGAGTGAGTGATTGTTTACATTTAGTGAGTGATTGTTTACATTGAGTGAGTGATTGTTTACATTTAGTGAGTGATTGTTGTTTTCATTGAGTGAGTGATTGTTTACATTTAGTGAGTGATTGTTGTTTACATTGAGTGAGTGATTGTTTACATTGAGTGAGTGATTGTTTACATTGAGTGAGTGATTGTTGTTTTCATTGAGTGAGTGATTGTTTACATTTAGTGAGTGATTGTTTACATTGAATGAGTGATTGCTTACATTGAGTGAGTGATTGTTTACATTGAGTGAGTGATTGTTGTTTTCATTGAGTGAGTGATTGTTTACATTTAGTGAGTGATTGTTGTTTACATTGAGTGAGTGATTGTTTACATTTAGTGAGTGATTGTTGTTTTCATTGAGTGAGTGATTGTTTACATTTAGTGAGTGATTGTTTACATTTAGTGAGTGATTGTTGTTTACATTGAGTGAGTGATTGTTTATATTTAGTGAGTGATTGTTGTTTACATTGAGTGAGTGATTGTTTACATTTATTGAGTGATTGTTGTTTTCATTGAGTGAGTGATTGTTGTTTTCATTGAGTGAGTGACTGTTTACATTGAGTGAGTGATTGTTTACATTGAGTGAGTGATTGTTTACATTGAGTGAGTGATTGTTGTTTTCATTGAGTGAGTGATTGTTTTCATTGAGTGAGTGATTGTTTACATTGAGTGAGTGATTGTTTACATTGAGTAAGTGATTGTTTACATTTAGTGAGTGATTGTTGTTTTCATTGAGTGAGTGATTGTTGTTTTCATTGAGTGAGTGATTGTTGTTTACATTGAGTGAGTGATTGTTTACATTGAGTAAGTGATTGTTTACATTTAGTGAGTGATTGTTGTTTTCATTGAGTGAGTGATTGTTTACATTGAGTGAGTGATTGTTGTTTTCATTGAGTGAGTGATTGTTTACATTGAGTGAGTGATTGTTTACATTTAGTGAGTGATTGTTGTTTTCATTGAGTGAGTGATTGTTTACATTGAGTGAGTGATTGTTTACATTTAGTGAGTGATTGTTTACATTTAGTGAGTGATTGTTGTTTTCATTGAGTGAATGATTGTTTACATTGAGTGAGTGATTGTTTACATTTAGTGAGTGATTGTTGTTTTCATTGAGTGAGTGATTGCTTACATTTAGTGAGTGATTGTTGTTTTCATTGAGTGAGTGATTGTTGTTTTCATTGAGTGAGTGATTGTTTACATTTAGTGAGTGATTGTTTACATTGAATGAGTGATTGCTTACATTGAGTGAGTGATTGTTTACATTTATTGAGTGATTGTTGTTTTCATTGAGTGAGTGATTGTTGTTTACATTGAGTGAGTGATTGTTTACATTTAGTGAGTGATTGTTGTTTTCATTGAGTGATTGTTTACATTGAGTGAGTGATTGTTTACATTTAGTGAGTGATTGTTTACATTTAGTGAGTGATTGTTGTTTTCATTGAGTGAGTGATTGTTTACATTGAGTGAGTGATTGTTTACATTTAGTGAGTGATTGTTGTTTTCATTGAGTGAGTGATTGTTTACATTTAGTGAGTGATTGTTGTTTTCATTGAGTGAGTGATTGTTGTTTTCATTGAGTGAGTGATTGTTTACATTTAGTGAGTGATTGTTTACATTGAATGAGTGATTGTTTACATTGAGTGAGTGATTGTTTACATTTATTGAGTGATTGTTGTTTTCATTGAGTGAGTGATTGTTTACATTGAGTGAGTGATTGTTTACATTGAGTGAGTGATTGTTGTTTTCATTGAGTGAGTGATTGTTTACATTGAGTGAGTGATTGTTCACATTGAGTGAGTGATTGTTTACATTTAGTGAGTGATTGTTGTTTTCATTGAGTGAGTGATTGTTTACATTGAGTGAGTGATTGTTTACATTGAGTGAGTGATTGTTGTTTACATTGAGTGAGTGATTGTTTACATTTAGTGAGTGATTGTTTACATTGAGTGAGTGATTGTTGTTTACATTTAGTGAGTGATTGTTTACATTGAGTGAGTGATTGTTGTTTTCATTGAGTGAGTGATTGCTTACATTGAGTGAGTGATTGTTTACATTGAGTGAGTGATTGTTTACATTGAGTGAGTGATTGTTGTTTTCATTGAGTGAGTGATTGTTTACATTTAGTGAGTGATTGTTGTTTACATTGAGTGAGTGATTGTTGTTTACATTGAGTGAGTGATTGTTGTTTACATTTAGTGAGTGATTGTTGTTTTCATTGAGTGAGTGATTGTTGTTTTCATTGAGTGAGTGATTGTTTACATTTAGTGAGTGATTGTTGTTTACATTGAGTGAGTGATTGTTGTTTACATTGAGTGAGTGATTGTTGTTTACATTGAGTGAGTGATTGTTGTTTACATTTAGTGAGTGATTGTTGTTTTCATTGAGTGAGTGATTGTTGTTTTCATTGAGTGAGTGATTGTTTATATTTAGTGAGTGATTGTTGTTTTCATTGAGTGAGTGATTGTTTACATTGAGTGAGTGATTGTTTACATTGAGTGAGTGATTGTTGTTTTCATTGAGTGAGTGATTGTTTACATTTAGTGAGTGATTGTTTACATTGAGTGAGTGATTGTTTACATTGAGTGAGTGATTGTTGTTTTCATTGAGTGAGTGATTGTTTACATTTAGTGAGTGATTGTTTACATTGAGTGAGTGATTGTTTACATTTAGTGAGTGATTGTTTACATTGAGTGAGTGATTGTTTACATTTAGTGAGTGATTGTTGTTTTCATTGAGTGAGTGATTGTTTACATTTAGTGAGTGATTGTTGTTTACATTGAGTGAGTGATTGTTTACATTGAGTGAGTGATTGTTTACATTGAGTGAGTGATTGTTGTTTTCATTGAGTGAGTGATTGTTTACATTTAGTGAGTGATTGTTTACATTGAATGAGTGATTGCTTACATTGAGTGAGTGATTGTTTACATTGAGTGAGTGATTGTTGTTTTCATTGAGTGAGTGATTGTTTACATTTAGTGAGTGATTGTTGTTTACATTGAGTGAGTGATTGTTTACATTTAGTGAGTGATTGTTGTTTTCATTGAGTGAGTGATTGTTTACATTTAGTGAGTGATTGTTTACATTTAGTGAGTGATTGTTGTTTACATTGAGTGAGTGATTGTTTATATTTAGTGAGTGATTGTTGTTTACATTGAGTGAGTGATTGTTTACATTTATTGAGTGATTGTTGTTTTCATTGAGTGAGTGATTGTTGTTTTCATTGAGTGAGTGACTGTTTACATTGAGTGAGTGATTGTTTACATTGAGTGAGTGATTGTTTACATTGAGTGAGTGATTGTTGTTTTCATTGAGTGAGTGATTGTTTTCATTGAGTGAGTGATTGTTTACATTGAGTGAGTGATTGTTTACATTGAGTAAGTGATTGTTTACATTTAGTGAGTGATTGTTGTTTTCATTGAGTGAGTGATTGTTGTTTTCATTGAGTGAGTGATTGTTGTTTACATTGAGTGAGTGATTGTTTACATTGAGTAAGTGATTGTTTACATTTAGTGAGTGATTGTTGTTTTCATTGAGTGAGTGATTGTTTACATTGAGTGAGTGATTGTTGTTTTCATTGAGTGAGTGATTGTTTACATTGAGTGAGTGATTGTTTACATTTAGTGAGTGATTGTTGTTTTCATTGAGTGAGTGATTGTTTACATTGAGTGAGTGATTGTTTACATTTAGTGAGTGATTGTTTACATTTAGTGAGTGATTGTTGTTTTCATTGAGTGAATGATTGTTTACATTGAGTGAGTGATTGTTTACATTTAGTGAGTGATTGTTGTTTTCATTGAGTGAGTGATTGTTTACATTTAGTGAGTGATTGTTGTTTTCATTGAGTGAGTGATTGTTGTTTTCATTGAGTGAGTGATTGTTTACATTTAGTGAGTGATTGTTTACATTGAATGAGTGATTGCTTACATTGAGTGAGTGATTGTTTACATTTATTGAGTGATTGTTGTTTTCATTGAGTGAGTGATTGTTGTTTACATTGAGTGAGTGATTGTTTACATTTAGTGAGTGATTGTTGTTTTCATTGAGTGATTGTTTACATTGAGTGAGTGATTGTTTACATTTAGTGAGTGATTGTTTACATTTAGTGAGTGATTGTTGTTTTCATTGAGTGAGTGATTGTTTACATTGAGTGAGTGATTGTTTACATTTAGTGAGTGATTGTTGTTTTCATTGAGTGAGTGATTGTTTACATTTAGTGAGTGATTGTTGTTTTCATTGAGTGAGTGATTGTTGTTTTCATTGAGTGAGTGATTGTTTACATTTAGTGAGTGATTGTTTACATTGAATGAGTGATTGTTTACATTGAGTGAGTGATTGTTTACATTTATTGAGTGATTGTTGTTTTCATTGAGTGAGTGATTGTTTACATTGAGTGAGTGATTGTTTACATTGAGTGAGTGATTGTTGTTTTCATTGAGTGAGTGATTGTTTACATTGAGTGAGTGATTGTTCACATTGAGTGAGTGATTGTTTACATTTAGTGAGTGATTGTTGTTTTCATTGAGTGAGTGATTGTTTACATTGAGTGAGTGATTGTTTACATTGAGTGAGTGATTGTTGTTTACATTGAGTGAGTGATTGTTTACATTTAGTGAGTGATTGTTGTTTTCATTGAGTGAGTGATTGTTTACATTGAGTGAGTGATTGTTGTTTACATTTAGTGAGTGATTGTTTACATTGAGTGAGTGATTGTTGTTTTCATTGAGTGAGTGATTGCTTACATTGAGTGAGTGATTGTTTACATTGAGTGAGTGATTGTTTACATTGAGTGAGTGATTGTTGTTTTCATTGAGTGAGTGATTGTTTACATTTAGTGAGTGATTGTTGTTTACATTGAGTGAGTGATTGTTGTTTACATTGAGTGAGTGATTGTTGTTTACATTTAGTGAGTGATTGTTGTTTTCATTGAGTGAGTGATTGTTGTTTTCATTGAGTGAGTGATTGTTTACATTTAGTGAGTGATTGTTGTTTACATTGAGTGAGTGATTGTTGTTTACATTGAGTGAGTGATTGTTGTTTACATTGAGTGAGTGATTGTTGTTTACATTTAGTGAGTGATTGTTGTTTTCATTGAGTGAGTGATTGTTGTTTTCATTGAGTGAGTGATTGTTTATATTTAGTGAGTGATTGTTGTTTTCATTGAGTGAGTGATTGTTTACATTGAGTGAGTGATTGTTTACATTGAGTGAGTGATTGTTGTTTTCATTGAGTGAGTGATTGTTTACATTGAGTGAGTGATTGTTTACATTTAGTGAGTGATTGTTGTTTTCATTGAGTGAGTGATTGTTTACATTGAGTGAGTGATTGTTTACATTGAGTGAGTGATTGTTTACATTTAGTGAGTGATTGTTGTTTTCATTGAGTGAGTGATTGTTTACATTTAGTGAGTGATTGTTGTTTTCATTGAGTGAGTGATTGTTGTTTTCATTGAGTGAGTGATTGTTTACATTTAGTGAGTGATTGTTTACATTGAATGAGTGATTGCTTACATTGAGTGAGTGATTGTTTACATTGAGTGAGTGATTGTTTACATTTATTGAGTGATTGTTGTTTTCATTGAGTGAGTGATTGTTGTTTTCATTGAGTGAGTGATTGTTTTCATTGAGTGAGTGATTGTTCACATTGAGTGAGTGATTGTTTACATTGAGTGAGTGATTGTTGTTTTCATTGAGTGAGTGATTGTTTACATTGAGTGAGTGATTGTTGTTTTCATTGAGTGAGTGATTGTTGTTTTCATTGAGTGAGTGATTGTTTACATTTAGTGAGTGATTGTTGTTTACATTGAGTGAGTGATTGTTTACATTGAGTGAGTGATTGTTGTTTTCATTGAGTGAGTGATTGTTGTTTTCATTGAGTGAGTGATTGTTTACATTGAGTGAGTGATTGTTGTTTTCATTGAGTGAGTGACTGTTTACATTGAGTGAGTGATTGTTTACATTGAGTGAGTGATTGTTTACATTTAGTGAGTGATTGTTGTTTTCATTGAGTGAGTGATTGTTTACATTTAGTGAGTGATTGTTGTTTTCATTGAGTGAGTGATTGTTTACATTGAGTGAGTGATTGTTTACATTTAGTGAGTGATTGTTGTTTTCATTGAGTGAGTGATTGTTTACATTGAGTGAGTGATTGTTTACATTTAGTGAGTGATTGTTGTTTTCATTGAGTGAGTGATTGCTTACATTGAGTGAGTGATTGTTTACATTTAGTGAGTGAGTGATTGTTTTCATTGAGTGAGTGATTGTTTACATTGAATGAGTGATTGTTGTTTTCATTGAGTGAGTGATTGTTGTTTTTTATTCCAAGAATACATTTTTTTTAGCTAATTATCACAGCCAGAACAAGTTTCGATGGCATGTCAAACTGGATTTTTATACTCCATATATAGACATGTCACTCTACCCTGACTCTACTTCTCTTAGTCCAGGTCAACCAGTCTTTTCTACAAGTCTATAATGCTGCATGTTTAGTAGAGTAGCAAGAAATATATTTGTTTAGTCTTAGGTCTACTCTTAAACAAAGGGTCAACTTCATGATTTTATGTACTTTAGGCAATAATACTAACAATTATATAATAAAACATCAAGGTAGTTAAGTATTTATACATCTATTGTAATTATTCATCAAGTCTGATACAAAACTCTTTACACAAATGTTAGTTTTAATGGCCATGCCTAGAGGGCATGCTAAAAGAGTAGCTGAAACCAAGTTTTCAACAACAAAATTTATCAATAAAAACTGGAATGATCAACCACCTTAGGTGTTTCTGGGAATTTGCATTCGTCAATTTCCTTTTACGGTAGTTGGGTTTCCAGGTATACAAATTTTTATCAATAACTAGAGGCTCAGCCCACTGAGCCTGTATCGCTCACCTGACAATAGAATGATACTGAAGCAAATTTCAAAGGGAGATAATCATTACCTTAAAAAACAGCAGCCATCTTGAATGGAGGGTGGGGCTGTCGGACACAATTTTAAAAGGGACACACCCAGGGACCATCTATGCCAAGTTTGGCTCCATTTGGCCAAGCTGTTTCAGAGAAGATTTTTTTAACATTAGCCAATCAGAAAAAAGAATTATTCTTGGCGGCCATGTTTATAGGCCAAATGGAACGAAATGGAGAAACTTTATAGAGGACCTTACATAGATGCTTACTGCCAAGTTTGGTTCCATTTGGCCAAGTTGTTTCAGAGGAGAAGATTAAAATATGAAAAACTTAACGGACGGACGATGGACGCTAAGTGATGGCAATACCTCACATGGCCCTTTGGGTCAGGTGAGCTAAAAAATGATGAAAAAAGGGGAATAACTCCTAGACGGGTAATCAGATTTACTTCAAAATTGCAGGGCATGTAGATCTTGACAAGCTGAACATGTTTTCAGTTTACACTCAACATCTATCTCTTATAGTTTTTGAAATAAAGGATGAAAAGTATTAACATTTTTAAAATTTGATGAAAAAAGGGCAATAACTTCAAGATGGGTAATCAGATTTACTTTAAAATTGTAGGCTAGGTTGATCTTGACATGCTGAACATGTTTGCTGTTTAAATTTAACATCTATCTCTTATAGTTTTTGAAATAAAGGACAAAAGGTATTAACATTTTGAAAATTTGACGAAAAAAAGGGCAATAACTCCAAATTGGGTACTCAAATTAACTTCAAAATTACAGGGTAGGTAGATCTTAATATGCTGCACATGTTTGCAATTTAAACTTAACCTTTATCTCTAATAGTTTTTGAAATATCAGACAAAAATGTTTAAATTAAAAAAATAAAACATAAAAAAGGGCAATAACTCCTAGACGGGTAATCAGATTTACTTCAAAATTGCAGGGCATGTAGATCTTGACATGCTGCACATGTTTGCTGTTTAAACTTAACGTCTATCTCTTATAGTTTTTGAAATAAAAAACGAAAAGTATTAAAATTTTGAAAATTTGACGAAAAAAGGGCAATAACTCCAAGATAGGTGATCAGATTTTCTTCAAAATTTCAGGGTAGTTAGATCTTCCTGTGCTGATCATTTCTACCCCGTCAGATTTCTGATATTATTAACGGTTTTTGAGTTGTTACCAAAAACGTGCAATTTTACCATATGTTCTATTTTTAGTAACAGTGGCCATGTTTGTTGGTCGAATGGAATTAAATGAAGAAGTTTTATAGAGGATCTTACATAGATGCTTCCTGCCAAGTTTGGCTCCATTTGGCCAAGCAGTTTCAGAGGAGAAGATTTTTTTAACATTAGCCAATCAGAAACAAGAATTGCCCTTGGCGGCCATATTTGTTGGCGGAATGGGACGAAATGAAGAAACTTTATAGAGGACCTTATTTAGATGCTTTCTGCCAAGTTTGGTTCCATTTGGTCCAGTTGTTTCAGAGGAGTAGATTAAAATATGAAAAGTTAACGGACGGACGACGGACGCCAAATGATGGCAATACCTCACATGACCCTTTGGGTCAGGTGAGCTAAAAACTGGAATGATCAACCACCTTAGGTGTTTCTGGGAATTTGCATTCATCAATTTCCTATTAGTTGGGTTTCCAGGTATACAAATTTTTATCAATAAAAACTGGAATGATCAACCACCTTAGGTGTTTCTGGGACCGTCAATTTCCTATTAGTTGGGTTTCCAGGTATATTCCTACTTCCTACATCAATAATCAAAGGTTTCTTCCTTTTACACCAGTTTGATTACATAAAGTTTAACTAAAAAATCATAACTGAGGAAATCTGATGCATTTTTTTCTGAAAGAGATTTTACAAAGGAATTCATTATAACAACCTCATCAAAATCAGATAAACAATAAACAATCCACATACAAAAAACAGATCAATAACCTTTAACCCCTCAATTGCCTCTGGATTTGGACAAAAAAATACTTTTTTAATAATTTCTTTATATATTTTTTTTAATAATAAAAACAACTAAATTTGCCCACAAGCAGTAATGGTATTAGTAAATGCTATCTTAAAAAAAAAAAACCATTTATATTATTTTTGAAAATTAAAAATGCCTTCTTCCATAACATATTTACACTACCTGAAATTTCAAACACTCATTGTTATCATCCTGATTATCAGATATATGATTTATTTCTTCTGTATCATAATCCTCATCACAATCAGATAATTCCTCATCCTCTCCAAATAAACAATGTAATCCAAGGTCACCATCTTCAATCACTTTCGCGTCCTCATCATCCCCGTTCTCCGCGGCAATAATAAGTAACTCATCGGCCAACTCCTGTTCCCGATGTGATAATTCCACTATCCACAACGGTTTTACATATGCAGCAGATTCAGAATCCCACCGTGAGTCTTCCCGACTATCACATACGTAATCGTCAATCACATCACTGTCAATCAGATCGGTATCAGGATCTTCACAGTAATTACCAGCACTAGTCAAGAATGGTAATTTACTCAGTATCATTCCCATTTTGTCAAAATCAAACTGTGCACTATTCAATTCCTATAAGCACACTTTCAATATCAATTTCTAGGACATAAAACTCGTCTTCTGTTTACAAACTTTAAGTCTGTGTTCCTGACACGCATTGTAATTATTGACAGCGTCCAGTTTATTTGACAATTTTCAAATAATTTCTGTTTCCAATTTACACAATCAATGTTGATTTTCATGTGCACGTATCTGTATTTGAAAGATCGTTAAAGAGCAAATTTTAAATATTAAAAATAAAAAATAAATCAAATCTCTATTAGTCCTCAAGTTTGTCGTGAGTTGTGCTAATTTTATGCATAGAATTAGTGTTAAGTGGAGAATAAACGATGGCAAGTTATTAACAATAACTAAAATTGATTATATCGTTGGTACTGATGACAGAGTGAGGTAATGACAGGACAATGTTGAATCTTCTACTATATAATTTATCATGTAGAACCAATACACATACATGCAGCATATCTATATATTTAACTATTGATGTTTAAATAAGACTTTAAATGGACATTTCATTTTCAAATAATAAAGAAAATAACATTTCAATACAAAATTTAAGAGAAATTAACGGTTTGAACATTTACTGAATTAATATATAATTTTATGTGCTTGGAATATGATACAAAAATGAAGGAGATACATACATTTAAACCTGCTTTAGTGACCACCTCTATTAAACAATAACTTGTATTATGTCACCTTATTTTTATCTCCCTTCACAGTGCATTTCATATCAATTAAACCTGTATTAAGCGACCACCTGTCATATGTGACCATATTTCACTGTTTACTTGGAAGGTCACATAAGACAAGTTTGACTATGTAAATCTGTCAATTTTATGAACAATATATTACATAGGGCTACAAGATAACGTGACATGGTTTGTCTGGAATACTCAAGAAAACAAAAGCATTACACAAGGTTGACAGTTTAATTAACTTTTTCACTCGTCTAAGACTTTCATGTTTATAAAATGTAAATTTCTTTGTAAATTAAGAGAAATCCAATAAGGTAACACGTTCTAATACATTTTGTACTCCTACACCTTATATTCAAGATTTCAATGATGCTAATTTTCCTAATCCAAAAAATACAATTGCAAAACAACATTTGTTTCATCCAATAAGGGACCCTTTTTATACAGTTACATAAAGTGAACTATGTTTTATAATGATCAAATCTTATGATTTTACAAATGTAACTGGTTGCAGAATATAAAATGGAGATTCAAGCTTTCAAAAAAAAATGTATTTCTGTGATTTTTTGGTTGCAGAAGACATGTGAAGATTCAAAAGTTCAAAAATATTTTTTGGACCATTTCTGTGATTTTTTCATGTATTCTTTTCAAAATTGGCCCAACCATTTCTATCAAAGACCATTAATTTGTTTGTCTTTTGTAATTATACTACAGGAAGCACATGTATAGTGAACATGGACAATTTACATCAAGAATAATTGCTTTAAATATCCTCAATGTTTTATAAAATAAAATTCCCTAAGCAATTCCATTCTTATTTTCTTGTTGAAAAACACAGAGAGACCATGCCTTACAGACTTACAAGTAATAGTACAAAGAAGTCAAGTAATCACAGCTATTCTATACTTCTGGGAAAATAGTCAGGTCTATAATTTCCTGATGAAGAGTTCCAATAAGAAAAAGTGTCTTTATTTAATTTGCAATTTGCTAGATGAGGCATTAATATAATCAAGTGATGTTTAGTTCTAGTTCACTATAAAATAAAGTTGCTCTGTGAATTGAAACAAAATGGATACTTGAATGAATTTACTATTGCAAGTGTAAATTTGTATTTCCTAACAGACAGGTTAATAAATAGACTCCCTTTATAACATATCTTAGGGATGGCATTTTACTTCATTAAGAGGGGAGGTTTGGGCCCATAAAACTAGTTTAACCCCACCACTTTTTATTGAAGTGCCTGTATCAAGTAGGGAAAGTGAGTGATCATGTATTTGTGTGTTAGGGGTATCGATTTAGCCTCTTTCACCGATATTTGCTATTAGATTTTGGAGCTGTTTCGAAGGTGTGATCATTCTTGTTTTTCATTTTTATTATAGAATCATATTTGGTTATAAGTTACAGGCCCTTAACTCGACCATTAAGAAAACGTCGGGTATATTGTGGTGGTCATTTATAAAACTGGAGAAAACAAGAGAACCTGTTAGAAAACCAGTGTCATGAAATACTTCACTAGCAAACTTAATCATATAAAGTTTTAACAAGTACACCTCACCATAGGGGGGAGTCAAACTCACAAATTTAGTGGTGAAAGGCACAGATTGTAAAGGTACATTGTACATTGAAATCTGTCTTAACCGAACCTCCTAAGGACCAGTTTGTATGTTCTGAATAGATAGGTGATGATTTTATACAGGTTAAATTAACAAACATTACCTACATTGGGATTTTATCTTAAGTTTGATTTCTACAGGATTTTTGTTAAGGGTTCAGGCTTTGCTTTAGACAGGTTCCAACGACCAAACCATCACAGGCAGGCACTGATAATTGATAGATACAAAGTACTATATGTAGCTAAACAAACAGATAAATACTGTTTGCATAATCTTAAGAAAAGTTAGTAATAAAAATCACGATTTTGTTTTTCTCCCAAAATAGGATTATTACGAGCCAATGTTTAACAGCGACACAAAAATAAAAAATTTATGTGAGAAGCCATGTGATATAACCATTAGAAATTGCAAAACTACTTTCAACGAACTTTCTTAAGGTTCCTGACCTGGCAGTAATTGGACTCATGAGGTAATTTATATATTCCACTTTGTATTTATTTGGTATTGTTTTAGCTAGAGATCGTGTCTGGTTACAAAAGTCATACAAAGTAAAAACTTTCTATCTAATATTTTTTTAACTATGGCAAGAAAACATGAGTCTTTTTTAGGTTAAAATTTTCAACATCAACTTGACAGAATTTGAAGTCTTTTTTTGTTGTTAATGGGAGAGAGCACACATTCTTGCCAAAAAATGTTAGGATTTTAGTAAGAAATGGATGTAAATGAACAGATGTTGTTAGACTTTTCAAAAAAGGTCATAAAGTGCTAAATTTGTGGTGGACATAAAAAAAACCAACATAGAATCATGATCATCCTCCATCTTAAATATGCAAAGCACAATAATATGTAGTATAAGTAGATGTCTGCAATTTGCATATTTTAAACATAATAAGTAAATTTTATAAATTTTATAAATTGTTAATTTTATCACGGATTGCTTTTTAACTTATATTTTTAGTGCATTACCAGGACTTATGTGTGTGAACTCTGACCGAAATGTAGAACAGCAATAAAAGCACTATTCCTTTACTTTAATTTGTGTCTAAGTATAATGTTGGGTAGTCTTTCATGTTAATTTACATCCATATCCTTTCTTACTAATTGCATGATTTATAAGTCTCAACTTCCTGCAGACATTGCTTCTGGTATAACCATACATTAACCTTTTAAATGACGGTTTCAAGATGCAGATTTCAATAGGAGTTCCATGCAAGTAACAGATTTCAAAAAAAGTTCCATGCATGTAGCAAATTTCAAGAGAAGTTCCATGCATGTAGCAGATTTCAAGAGAAGTTCCATGGATGTAGCAGATTTCAAGAAGAGTTCCATGCATGTAGCTGATTTCAAGAAGAGTTCCATGCAAGTAGCAGATGGGTGATTTTCAAAAAAATGAAGACTTTTCATTTTCAGAGAATAATTTGAATATTAAATGATATGAAAGAAAGGTAAATATCTTAAAACAAGCACAATGGTAACAGTTATCTTCATGCAAAGGGTCATGGAGATTGCTCTTCCGCTTAAAAAGTTATCCTCTAAAAACTGGTCAAATTTGTCAGGAGTGTGACGTTTTAGCGTGACAAACTTTAAATTGCCTTAACTTACCTTGATGATAAAAAAAATAAAATAAAAAATATATTAAAGAAAGATGGTATTCTATAATTTCGTACCATTTTACTTCAAATATCTAGATGTTTTGTGACCTTATGATTTTGCAACAAAAAATTATTCTATTTTTTAAATTAGTGTACATGAATAAATTTAACTTGGAAAATTGTACAAATGTCAAATTAAACCTTAATAGTTTTTCATTGTTGAGACTAATTAGTTCAGAAAAGTCAAAATATGTTGTAAACTAGAGGCCCAGGTGAGCCTGTATCGCTCACCTGACATAAATAAGTCCTCTTAAGAATGTCTACATGCTGAATACATCTCAGTTACTATTCAAATCCCATACTGCCATAGGGTTCTATGTTAAAACTATGTCTGCTCATGGCAGCCATCTTGGATGGAGGTCGTGGTCACCGGACACAATTTTGAAAGTATACTACCCAAGGACCATCCATGCCATGTTTGCTTTAAATTGGCTGACTGGTTTCAGAAGAGAAGACTTTTAAACAATTTTCCCATAGGGTCCTATGTTAAAACTATGTCTGCTGACGGCGGCCATTTTGAACCGAGATCGGGATCACTGAACACAATTTTGGAAGTTGACCACCTAAGGACCATCGATGACATGTTTGCTATATTGGCATACTAGTTTCAGAGGAGAAGATTTTAAAACATTTTTTCCCATAGGGTCCTATGTTAAAACTACAGTATGTCTGCTGAAGGTGGCCATCTTGGATGGAGGTCAGGGTCACTGGACACAATTTTGAAAATTGACCACTTAAGGACCATCCATGCCATGTTTGCTTTAAATTGGCTTACTGGTTTCAGAGAAGAAGATTTTTAAATATATTTCCCATAGGGTCCAATGTTAAAACTATGTTCGCTGATGGTTGCCATCTTGGATGGAGGTCGGGGTCACAGGACATAATTTTGAAAGTTAACCACCTAAGGACCATTCATCCCATGTTTGCTTTAAACTGACTTACTGGTTTCAGAGGAGAAGACTTTTAAACATTTTTTCCATAGGGTCCTATGTTAAAATTAAGTCGAGTCATGGTGGCCATCTTGAATTTCCCATCAGCAAACAATTCACAAGTTTAGTACAGGACCACCCAATGATCATTCCTGCAAAGTCACAATTCAATTGGCTTAGTGGTTTCTAAACAAGAAGATTTTTAAAATTTCGACCAATCAGAACACATTATGGGCCCTGGCAGCCATGTTGGATTTCCGATCAGCGCCAAAAACAAAAATCTTGTATATGACCATCCAATGAACATTTCTGCCAAGTTTGGTTCAAATCTGTTTTGTGGTTTCAGAAAAAAAGATGAAAATGTGAAATTCCCATAGGGTCCAATGTTAAACTAAGTCGAGTCATGGTGGCCATCTTGAATATCCGATCGGCAAACGATTCACAATTTTAGTACAGGACCACCCAATGATCATTCCTGCAAAGTCACAATTCAATTGACTTAGTGGTTTCTGACAAGAAGATTTTTAAAATTTCAGCCAATGAGAACACATTATGGACCCTGGCAGCCATGTTGGATTTCAAATCAGCACCAAAAACACAAATCTGGTAGAGGACCATCCAGTGAACATTTCTGGCAAGTTTGGCTGATTTCAGTTCAGCGGTTTCAAAGAAGATTTAAATGTGAAAAGCTAACGGACGGACGCTTACCCATGACAAAAGCTCACATGGCCTATGGCCAGGTGAGCTAAAAAACATTAGTTATAATAATTTAGTAGTATTAGACTGGATGAATATGATAGTTGTAAAATTGGGCTTGCATAAGGAGAGACACAAAAAATGTCATTGTATCTTAGTTGTATAGTACTATGTTGTATGCTTTAATAGTTCACAATTTTCTTTATTTTCCAAATGCTCCAGACCCAATCAAAGAAAAAAGTTGGAAATAGCTCTGATATATGACATATCATAGCTAGGAAATCAAAAAAACTAATGTCAGGAGTGTGACACTTTTAATAGGCATATCTTTTAAATAAAAAATTAAATAAACCATGCTTCTACAAACTTCCACCATGTTTTCAATTTAATTACATATAAACAATAAGTAATAATTATAGTATTTTTGTATATTGCAAGACATCTTTCTCACAATAAGTGATGATAAAGGGTTATATTTTCTTAAAACATGTCAAAATATGGATTTTTTTCTAAATGAAAAATTGATGTATGTTGCTTTAGATAAACAGAATACTTACTTTAATATATCTTGCCTTTCATAAAACATTTTCATTCTTTTGATATAGCATTTTTGAAAATTTATCAATAATTTTTCATTCAACAGTAATATGTCACACTCCTGACATAAAAACATTAAATGTCGATTGCAATTGCAGTAGGAAGTTTTTTTGTAGAGTAAATTATTGAGAAACATGGGGAAACTAATTTGAAAACCACTAAAAAGTAATGTTATACTAAGAAAAGATGATCTATTACTAGTTTTAATAAATTTCAAATCCATTTTAACCATTTTTGATGACATAAATTCCTAAAGGGCAAATAATTAGCACATTCATCATTAGAAAAAGCCAAAACATAATTTTGAATCTTCTTTTAATATTTACTGTTAACTGTAAGAAATATAACTTTTAATTTGGAAAGAATAAGTTGGTTATATTATTTTCAGCTTGACAGGTTTATTTTAAGAAATAGATTATTTTGTAAGCATATAGCCTCCATAAAACTGCTTGTAATTGTCTCGGGGAATTATTTAATTCTCAATAAGCACTATACTCTTGAAAAGATGTATAAATGGTTGAAAATTGAGTTGTCATTTTTTATAATTATGATAGTATTACTTAGAATATGATAAAATATGATTGAAATAACATCATAACAATGCAAAAATGAAATATATTCAAGGGAAACCTTTTTTCAGTCAAAATAGATTATGTACTACTACTTAAAAGAGTTATTGTGACCAACAATGATTGCATTTAGCTTGATATTTGGTGTATTTATCTTTTAGAAAAATGTGTCAGGAGTGTGACAAAGCATAAAAAAATGGACAGTATTTTCATTTGGTTACCTCTAGTTTATACCACCAATGATCAACTTAACTTAACTATATTTATTAGGCATAGATAAATAATTGATTTACAACTATTAAGCTTCATTAGATCATATTTTTTATGCTTGTATGAAAACTTTAATTACCAGATTTTTTAAAATATACAGTAAAAATAGTGTTTCTTTGATATACTGAAACTGTTTTCTCATGATATATACAAAGCTTGGTACCAAAATGTGCCTATTTCATATCATTATCAAATGGAAATACATTTAGGTCTTTTACCATACCCAAAAGAAAATGATACCTCTGAGGAAGTAAGTCTGTATTTGTTATCATTTTAACACTTTGTTGCTAATAAAAGTTGAAATTTTTTTTTTTGTCTTTATATATTGCACTGAGCAACTGAATCTGAAAAATATATCATATTGACATTATTTTATGACCAAAATTATGTCAATTTGTCCAATTTGAAATTTCACTCTCTATGTCACACAAAGTCTTCATTTTTTTGAAAATCACCCAGATGTAAAGAGAAGCTTCATGCATGTAGCAGATTTCAAGAAGAGTTCCATGCATGTAACAAATTTCAAGATGAGTTCCATGCATGCAGTTGATTTCAAGAAGAGTTCCATGCATGTAGCTGATTTCAAGAAGAGTTCCATGCAAGTAGCAGATGTAAAGAGAAGCTCCATGCATGTAGCAGATTTCAAGAAGAGTTCCATGCATGTAGCAAATTTCAAGATGAGTTCCATGCATGTAGCTGATTTCAAGAGGAGTTCCATGCATGCAGTTGATTTCAAGAAGAGTTCCATGGATGTAGCAGATTTCAAGAAGAGTTCCATGCATGTAGCTGATTTCAAGAAGAGTTCCATGCATGTAGCAGATTTCAAGAAGAGTTCCATGCAAGTGGCAGATGTAAAGAGAAGCTTCATGCATGTAGCAGATTTCAAGAAGAGTTCCATGCATGTAGCAAATTTCAAGATGAGTTCCATGCATGTAGCTGATTTCAAGAGGAGTTCCATGCATGTAGCAAATTTCAAGAGGAGTTCCATGCATGTAGCTGATTTCAAGAGGAGTTCCATGGATGTAGCTGATTTCAAGAGGAGTTCCATGCATGTAGCTGATTTCAAGAGGAGTTCCGTGCATGTAGCTGATTTCAAGAGGAGTTCCATGCATGTAGCAAATTTCAAGATGAGTTCCATGCATGTAGCTGATTTCAAGAGGAGTTCCATGCATGTAGCAGATTTCAAGAGGAGTTCCATGCATGTAGCTGATTTCAAGACAAGAGTATATTTTTTGTTGATAGATCTTTCCATTTGTTGCATCAGCCCCTTTAACTAAATTTAAATCTGTCATCATACTCCGTTTTATTGATTTGTCACATGAAACTACAAATAAATAAATTGGAGCAAGATAAATTAGGTAGAAAATCAAGCACAACTCACAACAATATAAATGAGTCACTCTATTCAAACCTTTCTCAATACTCTAAAGTGAAGTAATTTGAGCCTTAATTCATATAAATATGAAATTTCAGATTCACCAGGACTATTTAAAATTTGAAAAATCAAATTAAACTTGATTCAGAGGGACTATTTAAATTTGAAAAATCTAATCAAACTCGATTCAGAGGGACTATTTAAATTTGAAAAATCTAATTATACTCATCGATTCAGCTAAACAAACGATTAAAAAATATTAGTCCATGGTCCAAAAGGATATTTCCAGGTATTCTATCCATCTTGAAGAGAGAAAAAATGCAAATCATCAGGTTTGGTAATCCATTTCAGTTCAGTGATATTGATCTTCAGCATACATGTATTTTTCTTTCTATGAATCACATGTAACAGGTTGTTACATTGTCAATACAGCTACGTTTAAAAAAAAATGTATGTAACTTTGATTCACTCTGGTTACTGACTCTGTCGGACTCAATGGCATCAATTTCTAGAGGAACACCAAAATATGGAGTGAAATGTCATTTGAAATTGATAACTGTTTTATACTTCAATAAACTGAATGTCAATGAATGTAAATTTCTCCCATCACTAATTTCTCCTTCATAATTAGACAAAATTAAACGTGATTTGATTGGTTATTAGGGATTCTCTTTGTATATATACAATATTGTCCATGCTCGTTGAACAAATAGAAAATTTATGTAATAACAATAATACCAATTAACAAATTAGCAGAAAATATTGATTTTGTAGGGTTTTTGTAGGTCCACTTATAATCAAGCTCTTATATTATCCTCTGTTGTAAAATGTCAACTGACTACATGAATAATGACTTATATTTATATAATAATGTTGTGTTAGCAATGACTATGCCAATATAGTGGTCAGGGTTGAAGACATAGTGCACGACCCAAAGGGGAGTGCACTATGTCTTCAACCCTGACCACTATATGGCATAGTCATTGCTAACACAACATTATTATTATGCTGACTGTTATATGTAGACAAAATATATTGAGAACTATTACAATAAAGGAGGTCCTGATATTGGTGACTAATATATTGGATCAGATAGTCTTGAAGTGTGAGAATATTCTTTGTTTCATTTAAGGCTTTAAAAATATAAAGATTTGAAATTTAATTAACAACAATAACAAGTATTAAAAAACATTTAGACGACTATGATAGATTGACAGATTGGATCCGCCCCCTTGCACGTGGATTAGCTATATATAGCTTGACAGACAGCTGAAAACCCAACCTTCCCCACGTGAAACTGGCATAGTAGATGTACTATTTTCGCATAGTATATCAACGCTATATAATTCTTTGTGATATATGCCAAAATATCGTATGAATTTATATTACAGAAAGGATAATAATCTATTATTTTATTCATTATTTGCACATCTAGGTTGTTGATTATTGCACAACTCGCTGAGAGTAATAAAACTACAGCCCAGATTTAACATTTGCAATATCTCGTATCTCGTATTTCATAGTTCTTAGCTGTTGCTTACATTCTGGTATATAAACCATAAAAAGATCAAAGGAAAAGAATGCATTCATGTTACAACTGACAATGTTGCATACCGTACACCTGACCATGGGCAAGAATCCATCTCATACCTTGAACTGGTGGTTTCTGAAGTAGGCCTGTGAAGACCAGTTTTTCAAATGTAAATAAATATACAATATTGTTGATTTCTTTTGCAATTATGGATTTCTGACAGCAAAAATGCATCGAAGGTGCAGCCTGAGATGCGAAATGTGTTGTGAAGTCCATTTCGAGCAAAATGTATCAACGATAGTATGTTTATGGATGATTTTAATAATGACGTCTGTGACGTTTATATAACGTCACGTTTATTACACAATGATAATATGTTTGTATCTCACTTATGCCCTGATAATAGATATTATCTCGTGTAAAGATCAAACAGAAAATTTTCAAATCATCGATAAAACCAATTGCTTAATTTAGATATTTTTTATCCGTTATATAAAATCACTATGAAAAATCTTAATTTAATGTTGTTTTTTTCTTTTACTTTAAAATCAAGAATTGATTGTTAATGATAATTAAACCTAGATTATAAACAGATGTTACAGATATCAGGATAGAACAATATTATACTCCATCACAAAATAACATTACACATCTGCTACACAACACAGTGATGTCAAACTATAGATTATAGCATAGAATATATCTAAATTGACATGTGGACAAAAATACCTGATTTATTGATTAAATTGTCAATTTAATATGGTCCCTCCAAGAGGAGAATGTTTATTCTCAAGGAGGAGAATGTTAATTAAGACCTTGAACTAACTACAAGACAGTGACCTGTACTTGTCTTTTATTTGGAGGGAATTATTTCCCTTTAAAACAGAGATATGTAAATATAATTTGTCTAATAGTTTGTCTTGTTGCCCAGATGAAAATCTAAATTAGGATTTTAAGCATTTTATGCCATTTTTATCCATATTTCTGTTATATTGTGGTGGTGAGTTTTAATGTTGGAGAAAATCTGTGATACTGACACCATTTCTCACATATTGAAGCAAGTCACTGATACCATTTATCATATATTTAATTAAGTACACCTTACCACAGGCGGAGTTGACCCCACAAACATCAACATTTTGTACATAGGTTGATGTAAAAACAAGTCAAATCATTATTCAGTGACACCTGTCTAAACCTAACCCCCTTGGTAACAACTTCTGTGTTCAGAATAAACAGGTGTTCAGTTTATACTTGTTACATTAACAAACACTTTCTACAAAGGCACTTTATTTTATGATAAATATACACAGGGTTCTGGTTTATTCAGGTTTCTGCTTAGACTGGTTTCACTGTATTTAGCTTCCTCCTCCATAGTGAGTGGGGAGGGCAAATTGTTATTTCAAAAAATGTGTCCATTCATTCATCCGTAGCAGATTTTGGCCATCCTGTTTAGACACTTTGGTTTTCTTGCTCCCAAAGACTTTTAAATTACTCGGATTTCAAATCTTTTAAACATGAGCATGCCTGATGACGGGTATCCCTGAGTGAGCATGCCTGATGATGGGTATCCCTGGGTGAACATGCCTGATGACGGGTATCCCTGAGTGAGCATGCCTGATGACGGGTATCCCTGGGTGAGCATGCCTGATGACGGGTATCCCTGGGTGAGCATGCCTGATGCTGGGTATCCCTGGGTGAGCATGCCTGATGACGGGTATCCCTGGGTGAGCATGCCTGATGACAGGTATCCCTGGGTGAGCATGCCTGATGACAGGTATCCCTGAGTGAGCATGCCTGATGACAGGTATCCCTGAGTGAGCATGCCTGATGATGGGTATCCCTGAGTGAGCATGCCTGATGACGGGTATCCCTGGGTGAGCATGCCTGATGACGGGTATCCCTGAGTGAGCATGCCTGATGACGGGTATCCCTGGGTGAGCATGCCTGATGCTGGGTATCCCTGGGTGAGCATGCCTGATGACGGGTATCCCTGGGTGAGCATGCCTGATGACAGGTATCCCTGGGTGAGCATGCCTGATGACAGGTATCCCTGAGTGAGCATGCCTGATGACAGGTATCCCTAGGTGAGCATGCCTGATGACGGGTATCCCTGGGTGAGCATGCCTGATGCTGGGTATCCCTGGGTGAGCATGCCTGATGACGGGTATCCCTGGGTGAGCATGCCTGATGACGGGTATCCCTGTGTGAGCATGCCTGATGACGGGTATCCCTGAGTGAGCATGCCTGATGACGGATATCCCTGGGTGAGCATGCCTGATGATGGGTATCCCTGGGTGAGCATGCCTGATGACAGGTATCTCTGGGTGAGCATGCCTGATGACAGGTATCCCTGGGTAACGTGCAGTGCACACTAAATTAGATATCTTTGTTTTTATTACTATAAATAAAACAAATTTGTATTTCAAGATATCCAAGGATACAACTAACTTTTCTGGCATCAAGATAACAAAGTTTGATTGTATACATCTTACCCAGAATTCATCAGTTCCTGAAATTGTTAACAACAAATACCTCTAACTTACCTCATCAAATTTTTGACGAATTCTGTTTAGATAACGAAGCTTGATTGTATACATCTTACCCAGAATTCATCAGTTCCTGAAATTGTTAACCACAAATACCTCTAACTTACCTCATCAAGTTTTTGACGAACTCTGTTTACAGCATCAATCCACTTTGACCTTGCCGGTGAGGAGTAATCTGGGTTCATCTGTGTTTCATACAAATCTTCTCGACCATCACTAACTTCCTGCGTACTACCTCTACTAACATTGGTTGACGATCTAGTACTATTTACGGGACTGAAATGAAATGGCATAAATTATTAATTTTTTTTATTGGCTTGCTTAAAAATCCTCTTCATCAAAATAATTTTTCTTACTTGAAGTTTTTACATATACAGTAGTATGTCCCCCATGTTAAAAATCCTTCCCCTAAAGACTGCCCTCTAATCATGCCAGATATCAAATTTACTGAGATGGTCAAATATTAATAAATTGTCCCTCTCAAGGGAGACCACCCCTCTATATCAGACCACTTTTTCACTGCAGAAGGTGTGAGAGGAGGAGTTAATACTACTGTAATAGTCATCTTACTAGACTTGAGGTAAGAACCTCTTAAATGTCAATAGTACAGAAGTCAAACCAAACTCACTTTATCTGGCTCCATCACAAGACAACACATTAACCATGGTAACAGATTATGCTATTTTATAAGTGTTGGTACTGCACATCTACCCCCATATATTCATATTCACTTTCATAAATGCATCCATCGTATCAAATATTATACACATTTACTCCTCGTACTCATGTCCACTTTTAAGAATGCCTCAATCTATCAAATGTTATAATGTTCTGGTAAATTTAATATGTACTGTTACAATGAAAACTGATGTCAACAATAAAAGATAAATAAATGAGAATAACAGTGATGTCCATTTTTAATAATGTCATCAGTATCCCCCAGAAATATCAACTGGTCAATACATATAAATATTAACTGGTAAATAAATACATAAATACTACAACCAGGAGCAAGAACTGAACTATAACTGTTGCCAGTAGCAGTATTTCATCTTTAGGCTTTCTGACATATTACAAACAATGACACTAAAGCTTAACATAGTGACTTTTCTTCCAATTTTCCAATATTTAAATTGATTGTCTATAGAAGACAGAGACTAATATTTGTTTTAATCATTTCAATTTTCTTTACATACAAATATTTACTTTATAAAACTGATATTCAAAATATTCTATTTTTATAGAACTATTTATTTATACAACTGATTTTCAAAATATTTCTATTTATAGAAATACTCACTTTATACAACTGACACTCAGATCTAATTTCAATATCAATCAATTATTGCTAATATCTTACAATATTGTAATTTTATTTAAATTTAGATTTTCCCCTTTGACAATCATGAATAAATTGCAGAAAATTCCTTAACAAAAGTCTTGTATAATAATGATTGTAATATCAATTGATCGTGGTCTTTAGCTTGCCATGACCGTGACACTTGCATGACACAGCATCCACTACTATGGTCCAGTGGCAAGTTTAAAATAACACACCCGTAGGCAGGGGGTGGCGGGTAGTGATGGGGTTTTATTGTATGAACACCCTCCCCCTTCAAAATCAAGAAAGGCTATTAAATGAGGTCAAAATTAGGTTGAATTGTAACTATAACATCATGATTTTGTTGATTATTAAAATCTGGTTTTTGAACCTGTCGCATTGCCAATTTACGAAACTCCTTGAAAAATTCCAGCTACAGGACTGTTCTCCCAGGATCAGTACATTGATTTAGAGATCAGGAAAATGAACCCAATATATTGAGAGAATATACAAGTAAATCTGTAACTAATATATTGCTGTCAAGCTTATGAGAATCTTACCGAAAGCCTCCACAAAGTACTAATTTAAATTCTCCCTTATGTCAAGAATCATGCAACAGCGAAAAAAATAATAAGACAGGCTTTTCAGTAAGTGGCGATATCTGGTACTTTTACCCACTTAAAATGGTAATTAGTACCTTCTAATTTCAATTCAAAGAGTGTTGCATAAGATATTCATGAACAATGTTCAAATTTTAATAAAAAGGACCACTTGTAAATAGTGAAGTACTGGTACACTTGAAAAGTATTGAAAGTCTTGACAAAGAACTAATTCAAATTCTCCATTATATCAAGAAGCATGCACACAAAAAATCAGACCACATGTACTTTCCATTACAAAAATAATTAAAATGGCATTAAAAAAATTATATTTCACTCTTTTTGAAAAAAAAAATTGTCATAGACCTGTGTGTAAAATAAACACAAACAAAGTTAATCAATGAGTCTGACATTTAGTTAACACATTGATTGAGAAACTGAAACATACACCAACATCAAAATGCAATCAAAGCACAGATGTTTATGAAATTTGCACTTTATGAAGCTACATAACAGTAAATTAATATCTGTTATGTATTAACTTTTCCATGATGAAAATCTATTTAGATTTGTATAGCCAATGTATAATGTAATGTAAGAAAGATAACTCTAATATAATTGTCATCAGTCTGTTATATAAAAAAGATCATTTCATATACTGCTAGAAAATGTAGTCTATTACATTGTGACATCATGACCCACATGAATGAGTGACGTCGTAATCATTAGAGAAGACTTCATCTATGGCGCTCATGTCTCAAATGAATGAGTGACATCGTAATCATCAGAGAAGACTTCATCTATGGCGCTCATGTCTCAAATGAATGAGTGACATCGTAATCATCAGAGAAGACTTCATCTATGTCTCATGTCTCAAATGAATGAGTGACATCGTAATCATAATTCATAGCTTATTTCTTGGATGACAGAAGAGATCATCTGATAAAGGAAGACATACAATCAGTTTATTATTTGTGATTGCCAAATTACAGTGAAATCTGTGTAATCCGAATTTCCTTGGGACTATCTTTTGTGTTCAGAATAGAGAGGTTTTTGGTACATACAGGTTAAATTAACAAAGATTTCCTACATTGGAAAGTTCAGTTTATACAGGATTCCGTTTTATTCAGGGTACAGTGTAGACAGGTTTACTATATTTCATGAGGGAGAAGTGTCCAAGTGTCAATGTATATGTAAGACTCAGATCGATGTCCAGTCTCTAATCGACGTCCAATCCTCAAATCGGCGTCCAATTCTCAAATATATGGCCGTTTCTCACTTTCTCAAATCAACGTCCAATTACGTCACTGACATATACTTCAAATGAAGTCACACCCGTTAGGGCAGGTTTTTGAAGCAATGATGGAGAAGGGACAAGACCAGATTCCAGATGAGGGGTTCTTGATGACAAAATTGCTTATGTTTCTACTAGATACTGTAGATAAAATCCTATTGTATTTATTTGGGCCCTATTGACTGTAATTTGAGAAATCATTGAAAACACTTAATATTTCAATATATGCCTAATCCTAACCTTAACCCTAACCCTAACCCTTTTGTTGTCATATCCGAATGGTACAGAAATGAATAGTTATGTGTCATGCACTTTGATTATTACAATATCTGACATTCGGGGTCTGCCAAAGTAAATTCTACCCCTATTGATAATATTGAAGAATGGGAAAATGCTTTAAAAAAACATAAAAAACTAGAGGCTCCCAGGAGCCTGTAATCACTCACCTGGTTTTCAATTTGACATCTAAAGTTGATAGAAAATGGGGGTGTTACACATAATTTTGAAAGTGGGCCACCCAAAGATCATTTCAACTCAAATTTCTGAGCAAAAGATTTTGATGTGATTTTTATCTCATAATATTCCTAAACGGAATAAACTGGCTGAAAAAATCTCACAGAAAAACCCAGAATATATGTTAAACTACTCATTGCCATATAGCTGCAGTTAAAATTTGAGTTCATTTTGATTTGTAATAAAGTGGAAATTGACAACTAAAGCAATTTCTATTTTTAGTAACAGCAACCATTTTGAATGGAGGGTGGGGCTGTCGGACACAATATTGAAAGGGGACCACCCAAGGACCATCCCAGCCAAATTTGCTTTAATTTGGTTCAGCGGTTTCAGAGGAGAAGATTTAAATGTGATCTTTTATCAAAATATGTCTAATTTGTATAATCAGTATAAATCGGTTGAAAGAAAAAATTCACAGAAAAACCCAGAATATATGTTAATCTACTCATTGTCATGTAGCTGCAGCTAAAATTTGAGCTCATTTTGATTTATAATAAAGCAGCAATGGACAATTGAAGAAATTTCTATTTTAAGTAACAGCAGCCATCTTGAATGGAGGGTGGAGCTGTCGGACACAATATTGAAATGGGACTACCCAAGGACTATCCCTGCCAGGTTTGGTTTAATTTGGTGCAGCGGAAAAGATTTAAATGTGATCTTTTATCAAAATATGCCTAATTTGCATATTCGGTATAAATCGGCTGAAAGAAAAATTTCACAGAAAAACCCGGAATATATGTTAAACTACTCCTTGCCATGTAGCTGCAGTTAAAATGTGAGCTCATTTTGACTTATACTAAAGCAGCAATGGACAATTGAAGAAATTTCTATTTTTAGTAACAGCAGCCATCTTGAATGGAGGGCGGGGCTGTCGGACACAATTTTGAAAGGGACCCACCCAGGGACCATCCCTGCCAGGTTTGGTTTAATTTGGTTCAGCGGTTTCAGAGGAGAAGATTTAAATGTGATCTTTTATCAAAATATGCCTAATTTGCATAATCGGTATATATCGGCTGAAAGAAATATTTCACAGAAAAACCCGGAATATATGTTAAACTACTCCTTGCCATGTAGCTGCAGTTAAAATTTGAGCTCATTTTGACTTATACTAAAGCAGCAAAATTTCATCCCCCCTTTTTTTCTATTTTTAGCTTGGCGGCCATCTTGGCTGGAAGTCGGGATCACCGGACACAATTTTGGAAGGGGGCCATCCAAGGACCATTCCACCAGTTTGGTTCAAATTGGCCCAGTGGCTTCAGAGGAATTGATTAAAATGTGAAAAGTTAACGGACGGACGCTCAGTGGTGACAATAGCTCAAAAACGAAAAAAAACACCCCACTTTAAGTATCAGACGAAAAAGAAAAAACATGCAAAACAAAACTGTCATTACAGTTATTTTTATGGAAAACTTTGATCGTGTAAACGGGCCTATATATATATGAGAGTTTGGAAAGGACGCCGATTTGAGAGTATCCTTAAATCGGACCGTTATTTGAGATAATGACGTCAGTGGACGCCAATTTGAGGAGTGGACGTCGATTTGAGTTTGGAAGTCGATCTGAGTCTATCATATATATTACATCAAGTTGTTTAACTGAAGTCCCATGGAACCACAATTTTTTTCTGAACCAAAATGTTGTTCTGAATCAAAATGTGTTCAGTCTGGCCTTGCTTAATTTTGGACAAGATATGATGTTGTAGGTTTTAATCTAATCTGTTTTGAGTTAAGACAGGTTTCTCTGCATCATACAAATATAGGAGTCTTTTGTTGTGGTAGTATATGAGAGATGGGTAGGGGTAAATTTGAGACGAAAAACAAATTTCAAATCAGCACAATATTAATTTCTGCAAAAGTGCTTTCAAAATATAATTTGAATTTGAGCTTAAATATAGATATTTATTATCATGAAACCTATTTCTGAACAAAATTAGTGGCCATATGTTAAGAAATCAATTCTCTACCATGGTGACATGATATTATAAGGGTTATGGAAATAGACCAGAGTGTCTCTGATGTGTTGTACAGCCTCCCAAAAAGGAGACATCTGCTTGTTCTGCAGGATGTATCAATATACAACTCACCCTAAGTACAACATGCAAGTGAGTACCCCATGGTTTTGATAATGTAATGCTCCTTGCATGTCCAAGAAAACTTGAGACAGTTTTGCAATAGCAAATATTTCCAAACCTATAAATTACCTCCCCTCATATGTGTGGCAATCAAAACAATGCCTATATACTACTGATTCAATGTTTGTTAAGTTGACGAAACAACAATTAATCAATAGGAGAGAATTACAGATAAGTAACAGGTAAAAATAACTTATCTCTTTCTACATGTAACTTGAGCTGGAAAGAAAATCATATTCATAGTTTTGTGGATGATATAAACATTGCAATTTATGACGGAAAATAGTATCTGGAAGAGTTGTCGAGTTTTATGATGCAAAAATAGTACCTGGAAAAATAATCAAGTTTTATGGTTGAAAATAGTACCAGGAAGAGCTATCAAGTTTTATGGCTTAAAATAGTACCTTGAAGAGCTGTCAAGTTTTATGGCTTAAAATAGTACCAGGAAGAGCTGTCAAGTTTTATGGCTTAAAATAGTACCTCGAAGAGCTGTCAAGTTTTATGGCTTAAAATAGTACCTGGAAGAGCTGTCAAGTTTTATGGCTTAAAATAGTACCAGGAAGAGCAGTCAAGTTTTATGGCTTAAAATAGTACCTTGAAGAGCTGTCAAGTTTTATGGCTTAAAATAGTACCAGGAAGAGCTGTCAAGTTTTATGGCTTAAAATAGTACCAGGAAGAGCAGTCAAGTTTTATGGCTTAAAATAGTACCTTGAAGAGCTGTCAAGTTTTATGGCTTAAAATAGTACCAGGAAGGGAGCTATCAAGTTTTATGGCTTAAAATAGTACCTTGAAGAGCTGTCAAGTTTTATGGCTTAAAATAGTACCAGGAAGAGCAGTCAAGTTTTATGGCTTAAAATAGTACCAGGAAGAGCTGTCAAGTTTTATGGCTTAAAATAGTACCAGGAAGAGCAGTCAAGTTTTATGGCTTAAAATAGTACCAGGAAGAGAACTATCAAGTTTTATGGCTTAAAATAGTACCAGGAAGAGCTGTCAAGTTTCATGGCTTAAAATAGTACCAGGAAGAGCTGTCAAGTTTTATGGCTTAAAATAGTACCAGGAAGAGAGCTATCAAGTTTCATGGCTTAAAATAGTACCAGGAAGAGCTGTCAAGTTGTATGGCTTAAAATAGTACCAGGAAGAGAGCTATCAAGTTTTATGGCTTAAAATAGTACCTCGAAGAGCTGTCAAGTTTTATGGCTTAAAATAGTACCAGGAAGAGCTGTCAAGTTTTATGGCTTAAAATAGTACCAGGAAGAGAGCTATCAAGTTTTATGGCTTAAAATAGTACCTTGAAGAGCTGTCAAGTTTTATGGCTTAAAATAGTACCTTGAAGAGCAGTCAAGTTTTATGGCTTAAAATAGTACCAGGAAGAGAACTATCAAGTTTTATGGCTTAAAATAGTACCAGGAAGAGCTGTCAAGTTTCATGGCTTAAAATAGTACCAGGAAGAGCTGTCAAGTTTTATGGCTTAAAATAGTACCAGGAAGAGAGCTATCAAGTTTCATGGCTTAAAATAGTACCAGGAAGAGCTGTCAAGTTGTATGGCTTAAAATAGTACCAGGAAGAGAGCTATCAAGTTTTATGGCTTAAAATAGTACCTCGAAGAGCTGTCAAGTTTTATGGCTTAAAATAGTACCAGGAAGAGCTGTCAAGTTTTATGGCTTAAAATAGTACCAGGAAGAGAGCTATCAAGTTTTATGGCTTAAAATAGTACCTCGAAGAGCTGTCAAGTTTTATGGCTTAAAATAGTACCAGGAAGAGCTGTCAAGTTTTATGGCTTAAAATAGTACCAGGAAGAGAGCTATCAAGTTTTATGGCTTAAAATAGTACCAGGAAGAGCTGTCAAGTTTTATGGCTTAAAATAGTACCAGGAAGAGAGCTATCAAGCTTTATGGCTTAAAATAGTACCTGGAAGAGCTGTGAAGTTTTATGGCTTAAAATAGTACCAGGAAGAGCTGTCAAGTTTTATGGCTTAAAATAGTACCTGGATGAGCTGTGAAGTTTTATGGCTTAAAATAGTACCAGGAAGAGCTGTCAAGTTTTATGGCTTAAAATAGTACCTGAAAAACTATCAAAATTTTATGGTAGAAAATATTATCTGGAAGAGCTATCAAGTTTTATGGTTGAAAAATAGTACTTGGAAGAGCTATCAAGTTTTATGACTGAAAAAGCTATCAAGTTTTATACGATAATGCAAAAATATCACCTGGAAGAACTATCAAGTTTTATGGCTGAAAAATAGTACCTAGAAATGCTATCAAGTTTTCAAATACAACAAAAAACCATAAAGAAATCTTTGTCATTTGGAATGTAAATCATATGCTGATCACACAGATCAAGATCTCAGACATAATGCAACTGTAATTACGGATATATCAATATAATTATTACATATTAAATATAACATTCTGGTTCATCTATCTGCCATTTGACCTTCAATTGATTGGGAGGAACCTGATTTTAATAACTGCTATCTATACTTATATCTGATGTTGCTATAGATGTCAATGATGCCATTTATAGACCAGCTATAACATGTAAATAAAGACTTCAACATCTCTTTTACACTCCTTTACTTTGCCAGTAATAAAAAATACAGAAATGTAATAACCTCCCCCCTTCATTTCCATAAATGTTTTTTCTGAACAAAAAAAAAATACAAATAAAGACTGCAACATGTCTTTTACACTCTTTGACTTTGCAAGTCATCAAAAATACAGAAATGTAGTATCCCCCCACCCCCTTCCGATTTCAAAAATGTTTTTCCCTGAACAAACAAAAATACCATCTAACCTGCTTTAGTGACTACCTCTATTAAGCAATAACTTGTATTATGTGACCTTAATTTTAATTTCCCTTCACAGTGCATTTTATATTAATTAAACCTGTATTAAGTGACCACCTGTCTTATGTGACCCTATTTCAATGTTCCCTTGAAAGGAGACACAAGATATAAGTTTGACTACATGTATTTGATAGTTATTCAAAATAGTTTCATCATGATGTAAAAAAATAAAATTTCAATATCACATTGACTTGATGTTTTAAATTCAACCATTTTACGAGAAAATACTGAACTAAAGGCTGCATATAATCTAGTTAACTAACTATAAGCTCCATATAACCTGTAATAACTAACCTGGTTATCTAACTAAAAGTTCCATATAACTGCAATTACTAACCTTGTTAACTAACATTTGTCTTCAGTTTGTTTAGTAGAGAAACTGTCAGTATTAAAATGTTCTACATAATAACTTACAATAAACAGCTGCGCCAGATGCGTGTGATATATCCGTAAACATTCATGTCACTCTTAAACAACAAGCCATCCATCACAAATATAGTAACTCTAGAACTTGATCTAAAATCAACTTTCATCAATCCATGTTATTGTGTAAAAATTATGTATCAATAGATAGGTCACTCGGAGCTATTTGACATGCATCCAACTTTTTTTTTACTATAAATCGCTATGCTGAAATTTGTAGTAAAGCTTCTTCTTACAATGAATTGATAAGGTTTATTCAAAAGATACAGTAAAACATAACAGATAAGATTCGTTTTATTTATAAATTAAATATTATAAAAAAAATAATATTTCAAAGTCAGTCAACAAATTGGGAGATCATTATTTGGGACAAATTTGAATAATGCAAAAGATAAAGTGTTTTTTTTTCTCCCCAAGAAAACTATTGACCTGCCTCATGTCCTTGACAAAAGTTTAAACATAAAATTGTATTGAATAATAATCGTGTGTGCCATGGTCACTTATAAATCATTAGTAGAATTAATAACTTCCCAACAATCTTGTGGGCTGTCTATTTATGTGCTATTTCAATATTAGTAGAATTAATAACTTACCAATAATCATGTGTGCTATGTCTAATTATGTGCTTTTTCTACTAATAAATCAACATTAGTAGAATTAATAACTTACCTATAGTCTTGTGTGCCATGGCCACTTATAAATCATTAGTAGAATTAATAACTTACCTATAGTCTTGTGTGCCATGGTCACTTATAAATCATTATTAGAATTAATAACTTACCTATAGTCTTGTGTGCCATGGTCACTTATAAATCATTAGTAGAATTAATATCTTACTAATAATCTTGTGTGATATGTCTACTAGTAGAATTAACAACTCACCTATAGTCTTGTGTACTATGTCTACTAAAGCATATACAATTAGTAGAATTAATAACTCACCTATAATCTTGTGTGCTACATCTACTAAAGCATATAAAATTAGTAGAATTAATAACTTACCTGTCTGCTTTATCATATAACATTAGCAGAATTAATAACTCACTTATAATCTCAGACTTTTTGAAATTCGTCGGACCGAGCGGGCAGAAGATCACAAGGACCGGCAATACTGCCAAGTATGCCGGTCCGGGTGTCCGACAAAATTTTTTTTGGTGTATTTTGTTTTGCACCGGAAATCGGAAATGCAACTGGTATGTCGGAACGATCACGGTCAACTCGGAATTAGATTTTGCTTCAAATGACATTTACTTCTTAAACATGCAACTGTTTCCATGGTAATTCTATTAATCCTTGTATTTTTATAGTTTAAACTGGCTGTGATGCATCAACGTGACCATTTCGTGTGTTTATATTTGAAAACATGGCGGGTCGGGTTTTTATTGTTCCCATCACCGATTCCGTTTAAATTTTAGAATTTTGTAAATTCTGGTTCTGCACAATTACAGTAGGTCCTGCCGAAAATTATTGAATTTTTTTTCTCAAAAAGTCTTTAATCTTGTTTGCTATGTCTACTAAAGCATATACAATTAGTAGAATTAATAACTTACCTGTCACCTTGTGGGTTATGTCTGCTTTATCATATAACATTAATAGTATTAATAACTGACCTATCGTCTTGTGTGCTATGTCGACTAAAGCATATAAAATTAGTAGAATTAATAACTTACCAATAGTCTTGTGTGCAATGTCGGCTTTGTAAATTACAAAAAAAAGGTGTACTCGATTCATAGCCGCAAGTGATAAAGTTTACCAGTTGCTTGCCCATGGTCGGTGGTTCTCTCCGGCTTCCTCCACCACTAAAACTGGTCACCATGATATAGCTGAAATATTGCTGAAAGTGGCATTAAACACAATAAATCAAATCAAATCTACATATAAAAAATATTAGTAGAATTAATAACTCACCTATAATCTTGTGTGTTGTGTCTACATATAAAAAAATATTAGTAGAATTAGTAACTCACCTATAATCTTGTGTGCTGTCTACTCATATTAATAACTCACCTATAATCTTGTGTGCTATGTCTACTCATATTAATAACTCACCTATAATCTTGTGTGTTGTCTACTCATATTAATAACTCACTTATAATCTTGTGTGCTATGTCTACTCATATTAATAACTCACTTATAATCTTGTGTGCTGTCTACTCATATTAGTAACTCACCTATAATCTTGTGTGCTATGTCTACTCATATTAATAACTCACTTATAATCTTGTGTGCTGTCTATTCATATTAGTAACTCACCTATAATCTTGTGTGCTATGTCTACTCATTAATAACTCATCTATAATCTTGTGTGCTGTCTACTCATATTAATAACTCACTTATAATCTTGTGTGCTGTCTACTCATATTAATAACTCACCTATAATCTAGTGTATTATGTCTAATCATATTAATAACTCACCTATAATCTTGTGTGCTATGTCTACTCATATTAATAACTCACCTATAATCTTGTGTGCTATGTCTACTCATATTAATAACTCACCTATAATCTTGTGTGCTGTCTACTCATATTAATAACTCACCTATAATCTAGTGTATTATGTCTACTCATATTAATAACTCACCTATAATCTTGTGTGCTATGTCTACTCATATTAGTAACTCACCTATAATCTTGTGTGCTATGTCTACTCATATTAATAACTCACCTATAATCTTGTGTACTGTCTACTCATATTAATAACTCACCTATAATCTTGTGTGCTATGTCTACTCATATTAATAACTCACCTATAATCTTGTGTGCTGTCTACTCATATTAATAACTCACCTATAATCTTGTGTGCTGTCTACTCATATTAATAACTCACTTATAATATTGTGTGCTGTCTACTCATATTAATAACTCACCTATAATCGTGTGTGCTATGTCTACTCATATTAATAACTCATCTATAATCTTGTGTGCTATGTCTACTCATATTGATAACTCACTTATAATCTTGTGTGCTGTCTACTCATATTAATAACTCACTTATAATCTTGTGTGCTGTCTACTCATATTAATAACTCACCTATAATCTTGTGTGCTATGTCTACTCATATTAATAACTCACCTATAATCTTGTGTGCTATGTCTACTCATATTAATAACTCACCTATAATCTTGTGTGCTATGTCTACTCATATTAATAACTCACTTATAATCTTGTGTGCTGTCTACTCATATTAATAACTCACTTATAATCTTGTGTGCTATGTCTACTCATATTAATAACTCATCTATAATCTTGTGTGCTATGTCTACTCATATTAATAACTCACCTATAATCTTGTGTGCTATGTCTACTCATATTAATAACTCACTTATAATCTTGTGTGCTGTCTACTCATATTAGTAACTCACCTATAATCTTGTGTGCTATGTCTACTCATATTAGTAACTCACCTATAATCTTGTGTGCTATGTCTACTCATATTAATAACTCACTTATAATCTTGTGTGCTGTCTACTCATATTAATAACTCACCTATAATTGTGTGTGCTATGTCTACTCATATTAATAACTCACCTATAATCTTGTGTGCTATGTCTACTCATATTAATAACTCACCTATAATCTTGTGTGCTATGTCTACTCATATTTGTATTGTTTGTCATGTTAGTCAGTGAGTCGTGGCTGTTCATTGGACTCCTACAATTACATGTATAGTTATTACTGTCAAAAATTGTGAAAATTGATCAATTTTCTCGCAAACAAAAACGTAATCAATTCATATACTAATTGCTATAAACTAAGGATTATAGAACTCTCCTGTCAATATGTAAATACCAAAACTTGTGTTCTATATAATACTGAAATAATTTACCCCATAAATATGTAGAAATATGAAAAAAATTAAAATTAATTAAGATCAAATTCGCAGATGGTGATATTGTGTTTATCTATAAATATGGCATTAATTCTCCTAAAAGAAGCCCAGTACGTGTGACTTTATAGTAGTTAAACCTGTTTTGCAACATATATCCTGTAATTGAATACATTCAAGAATCAATATATTCTCCTTGTATGACACACATAATGAACTGTGTAAAGTAAACAAAACCATTGCTATACTAATTTTTTTCTTGTGAAAAATTTAATATATCTTTGGCAGCTGGTAGGAATAATGCTCAGCAAAATTATACTATTTTACTTCAATTTACACAATTCATAAAATATTTGTCATTGACGGTTTTAAAAACGTAATAACCATATTTTTTGGATAATAAGTCGATGAAAACCTAGAAAATCTACCGATAATTGACTTGAATTTTCTAAAATATCCATTTCCATCCATATTTTTTCCATTGGTTATAATAGTAGCAGTCTGTGCCAAACACATTTTGACAAATAGCCCGAACAGTATTTTAGAAGAATTTTTTCTATTTGATTAAGTAAATTTTTAGCAATTTTTACTAGTCCAAACCAATGTTTACTAGCCCAAACCAATGTTTACTAGTCCAAACCAATGTTTACTAGATAGGGGCATATGGGCTAGTGGTTTTTGGTGCAGACTGCAGTAGAAATCTGTTTCTATGAACCAAAAACAATGGGAATATGCATTGATATCTTGCCTAAAGGATTACAGCAGTAAAAATTTGTTTTAACATATGATGATTTCCATTAAAATCTTATCTAAAGATTTAAAACAATAACCAGAGGCTCTCAGGAGCTTGTATTGCTCACTGGGTAAAGAAGATTTATTAAGCCATTGCCTATCATAACATACACATGTATATGTAACCTTAATTTTTTTTCTCCCAGGACCTTGACCTTATAGACCATACATTCCTGGTTTATTTAATAAAAAGAAATTTTTTAAATCCAATTGTTTCATGTAACTGCTGTTGTTCGTTTGTGCAAGCTCAAATATGTTTATCAAATTGACAATTCATGCCATTTATACTTGCATTTTCCTTACCAGTTTTCAAGAATATATAATTTATCTTAATTTTCCACAATGCAGACTGCACAATGTTAAACTTTGAACCCCAAGGGCTTGTGCCCTTTAGAATCTGGGACCTTCATTTGAACAAATTTAAATTTAAATATCACAATGGTGTTGCAACACAAATATTGCAGCATTTCTATAGCTGGATCTCAATGGAAGATCAATATCATTCGAACAAATCTGAATCTCTTTTTCCCAAGGATGATCCCTGCAAGTTTGATTCTATTTGGTTCAGCAATTTTGCAGAAGAAGAGAAACATGTGAAAAGTAAATGACGGACTATGATGATGACAGACGCCAAGTGATGTCAATAGGTCACATGACCCTTAGGATCAATTGAGCTTAAAAACCTGTTCATATAAACTGTCTTGAAGTAATAAGAGTAATAAGCCACACATATAAAGTAATTATGTGACCTAAATGTTTACAAAGCATATAATTGGTCCCTTTTAGAACATTTTGCAAAAACCATAAAAAATTGTATGAAAAATAATGTTAAATTTTGGATTTGATGCTTTTTTATTACCTTTTTATTAGGTTTATCTAGTAAACTGTAAAAGATAGAAACAACATGTTCCATAATCAATTCAAAAGAAAAAAACCATGTCAAAATCAAATGAAAAATAAAAATTATGTATACCTTTGAAATGTGCAAAATTTATGAATAATTAATGCTGCATTAGAAAAAGCATAAGACAAAGAACTTAGTGTAAAACAATATGTCCTTCAGTGAAGGGGAGATATAATACACATAGCTGAGAGGTGTTAGAGCAGATTGTAACCACTCAAAATTACATGTTAAACAAATGAATATCTTGGGTAACAATCTCTAACACTAATCAGCTGATGTAATGTTATTCTAGTTACCTCCCTTGAATCACAGGAACAAAGATATTCTACAGAAAACCAAATAAATGTAATTGAAAATGAAATAATAATAGATTTGTTATTGTAAAAGGTCATACTAAATTCCAGTTTTCTTCCAAAGAAATTCCTTCATATGATTTAAATGGTGAAATTAATTCTTTGAAAATAGAGAAAAAAAAATCAATATAAGCATAACTGACAGGATTTACTCTTGGATCAAACTTTTATTGATATGAATGCAGATCAGTTTTGAAATCAAGAAAAAAATCAAACAATGCTAGTGGTGATAGGCACCGATTACACAGGAAGTTGTAAATCCAACTACCATAGGATCACCACCACGACGGCCCCTATATAAATTGGGTAGTTTTTTTTTATATGTAGTCAAAAAGTCATGATTAACTAATTAATTTTTTGCTAAAGAAAATTATAACTTTTTTAGTTAAAGGGATATTGTCTACCAGCTGCGTAATTTTTTCATACCCAAAATTATTGTCGATTTCCGTACTGACCTTCATAAAATGAAGATTAACACCGAGTTATGTTGCAAAAGATACGATTTTTTGACAAAAAAGACCCAAAAAAGAATTATTGTCCGGATGACAATATTCAAATCTATTCATATGGCCTTCTATGTGAACACGTCTTGAGCATGCACACTGTTTAGAAACAATAAACAACATGTGGTTCTTGGGCAAAAGAGAAACTGTCAACGCGTGGAAGAAAGCGGACTTTGACGGATTCAGAGATAAAGAGGAATAGAAGTGAAGTATCTTCCAAATGGAACAAATGCAGGATATATGTAGGGGATCAGTTGGACCGTTGCCGTTGGATGGAGCGAACTGAAGGAAGTGCTTGATTATTGTTGATAGGTAAGCCGAGCATGTTGCCTTCTTTTCTCAATCGTTTTTCATATTTTATGAATTTATGATGATGCCTATGATCATTTTCGGTAGATATTAATCAATATATTTAATTTTGCACCTGGCAACAGCAAATTATTGTCAATGAGTAGCATAAAACGGCCGTATTTGCGAGGTAAACAAACACAAATTTTAAGAGGCCAGCAAAGGGGAAATGGGAGTGCAAAAATGATATCAATGACAATGCAGTTTATTATTATCAATTTAAAAAGAAATATCGAATCAATTCATTTTTAATGCAAGAATTAAAACTGTACATGGCTTAATGAAAACCCTATAAAGTTCTTTTTATTCAAGCAAATTTATTTCTTTGATATACAACATATAATTAGGCTTTTAATTTTATCAAATTTCAACAACTTGGACAAGAAACTTAGTTTTGGGAACCAAAAGTATATACCTTACTTTCTGCGAATTATCACTATAATGGAAAATCAGTATGTATTTTTCAAATAAAAGCTTTCTATTTAAAGAAGCTTCATTTCAATTGCACTTTTAGTTTGGATCCTGTAAGTATAATATATAATTATAAACAAGGTTTTGAAGAAATGATATGAATATCCATTGAAATTTTCAAGTTTCAGAACTTTTTTTATATATGACTACAAAATTTTACTGAAAATTTCAGAAATGTCCTAAAATGCATATTTTAGACCATGGCTAAATGAAAATCATTTTAATTCCTTTATGCAAACAAGTTCATATCTTGGGTACTGGAAATACATTACATAAATAAGGTTAAAAGTACTTTCAACAAGTTTGAACATAACACTTTGTTATGGGAGCCAAAATTATATCTTCCTGTCTGTGAATTATTACCATAGTGGAAAATCCGTATGTATCTTTTATATAAAAAGCTTTCCATTTAAATAAGTGTCATTTCAGTAGCATTTTTAGTTTGGATCCTGTAAGTATGATACATAAACAAGGTTTTTAAAAAATAATATGAAGATCCATAGAAATTTGCAAGTTTCAGAAACTTTTCTATATATGTGACTATAAAATTTTACTGAAATGTCCTGAACTGCATATTTTAGACTATGACTAAATGAAAATCGTTTTCAATTTCCTTATGCAAACCAAGTTTATTTCTTGACTATTCTAAAAACATTACATTAACTAGTTTTTTACTACATTTCAACAATTTTGGACATAATTTTTAGTTCAGGGAGCCAAAATTATACTTTACTATCTTAGAATTATCAACATAGACATGATAGAGGGAAATCAATATGTATTTTTCATATAAAGGCTTACTATTTAAAGAATTGTCATTTGAACTGCTTTTTATCCCCTCGCCAACGAAGTTGCGAATGGATATAGTAACGCTACCGTCCGTCACATCCTTGTGAACACTCTAGAATCAACATCCTTCAATGGATTTTGACCAAACGTGGTACATACTTAGTCCTTAAGAGAATTTGAAACCCTATTGATTTTCAAGGTCAAAGGTCAAGGTCACAGGGTCAAATTTTTACTGCGTAACATCCTTGTGAACACTCTAGAATCAACATCCTTTAATGGATTTTGACCAAACTTGGTACATACTTAGTCCTTAAGAGAATCTGGAACCCTATTGATTTTCAAGGTCGTATGTCAAAGATCAAGGTCACAGGCTAAAATGTTTACTGCATAACATCCTTGTGAACACTAGAATCAACATCCTTCAATGGATTTTTGACAAAACTTGGTACATACTTAGTCCTTAAGATAGCCGAAACCCTATTGATTTTCAAGGTCATAGCCTTATAGGTCAAAGGTCAAGATAACTGGGTCAAATTTTACCGCCTAACATCCTTGTGAACACTCTAGAATCAACATCCTTCAATGGATTTTGACCAAGCTTGGTACATACTTAGTCCTTAAGAGAATCTGGAACCCTATTGATTTTCAAAGTCAAAGGTCAAGGTCACCAGGTCAAATTTTTAGGCGAGGGGATATGCCACGCTTTGCCCTTGTTTAGTTTGGATCTTGTAAGTATGATTAATAAACAAGATTTTTAAGAAATAATGTGAAGATCCATAGCAATTTGCATGTTTCACAGTGTGTGAATTTAACAGTAGACCGATGGCCCATGTCTGTGTTAAAATCATGCAGGTTTTTGTAAAATTATCTAAATTTTTTAGGCAAATTACTACTAAAACTGGTAATTTCAGACAAATGTGATTTTGTAGTGATTGATATTTGTACTTTTGATTTAGATATTCTGACCAAGGTAATTCTAGAGTAGAAGAAATGAGCAGCCATCACATTTCAACGAAACGGATGAAACTGGAGAAATCGAGTTCATTTGTGAACCCATTTGAGTATGTTCATTTTGTTAAAGATTAGACATACATGTATTCTACATTATGTTTATAGGTAACATTGTCAATATTGTTCAACACAGTCACTTGTATAACAGTTTCCTATTAATTATTGTGGCTTGCATAGTGATACTACTAGTAGCTATATTATATAGGGATCATGTTGGCTTCTGCGTCATCGTTACATTTTCATCAATCCACAAGCTGAAATGGCCAGTCCTCCTTAGCTACTTACGGGAATGAAACCAAACTGGGACAGAATTGACGCACGTCTGACGCACCAAATATTTTCCTGGAACTTTGATGTAATTTTGTCTCTTTATATTGTGTTGTGTAGATGTGTGCTGGATAGATGTATAAAGATTTAATATTATTTTGAAAAGCTTTTTCGTTATACAGCTGCACATCAGAACCATATAGCAAAATTTGTTTCGATATTATACACTGTAATAAACAATTATTTTTTATTCTTACAGTCTCTCAATAGATATTACTGAAGAGGGCAGTAATGTTGGTGATGATTCTGACGATGGAGATTTTGAACCTAGCCTCAACTTCACTCTAAGGTTTGTCATGTTAATTTCATATGTTTCAGTTGTAACTTACATACTTGAAATTTTGTCCTAATAACAGAACCATGCATGATCATATGTCATAGGAGCTTTATTATACCTCCGCTCCACTGGAAAGGGGGAGGTATACTGTTTTACCTCTGTCCGTCCGTTTGTCCCAAGATGTTCATAACATTTTTCTCAGTAATTATTTATGGCAGCAATCTGATATTTGATCATAGGCTTCAGAAGGGTCAATCGAAAGTCGCAAACCCGCTGCATTGTCCATGGTCAAGTCTGGTAGAAGTCCCATCCGATGAAGGGAAAGACATCAACAACAAATGAAGATCAGGTCTGATTTGGGTAACAGACACCCTGTAACCATTGACCAGCTCGTGATGCCTGCCGTAGAACTTCTTGAGGGATGACCACAACCTAAAATCTGTCTACAAATCACTCAAATCCTTCATAAAGTGGACTTGTAATGATATGTTTAGTTGCTCATTCACTATACATTCGAGATATTCATCTTGAATTGAAAGTTAGGGCTCCATAGATCATAATCTCTATTGTTTTATTCTTGTGAATTACATTGTAAGTATTTTTCTACTTCAGGTGGCAGAGAAGTTACAACAAAAAGACAGCTAGATGGTCTGTGCAGCCTGTTAAAGCTGACAAGTCATATTCCTATGTTCCAAGACTATTAAGGGTCATCATTTGTATGAGACTGCAAGATAATGAAGGAATGAATTAACGTGTGCAGTTGGAAGTAGATGATCCCAGAAGAATCTCGGTCCATCTTGCACCAATTCCACAACCTCCAACTCGGGATGATATTGTAGCATCTCAGAAATCCAGATTTGAAGACCAAGACAAAACAATTGACTATATTGTCGCATAAAATAAATTTAGATTGTCACTCTTTGTTTTTCCTGGTCTGACAGAAGTTCTGCACATTTAGAGCAGAAAAGTACCCAAGTCGGGATAATGGGCATTACAAATTGTCCAATGCACAATAATGATAACACTCAGTGTGTTGGTCTAGTTAGTACAAACCAGGACAACTCTTTAGGACCTCACAAGAAACATCTCTGCCAAGTTTGGTTAAATTCTGTTTGGCTGTTCTCAAGAAGAAGATGAAAATGTTGTTTCCCATAGGGTTTCAATGCAAACTTTGACCTCCGCTGGTGGCCATTTTGAATTTTCAAATGGCGCAAACAGTAACAACACATGTTAAAGACATTCATAGGAACATATATACCAGATTTCAATTCAATCCCTTCAGCGGTTCTTGAGAAGAAGTTTCTTGAAAATCGACCAATCAGAATTTTCAAAGTCACATGGTGGCCATGTTTTTTGACGAATCTGCAAAAAAGTAACAACTCTTGTGTAGGACCTCATAGAAAACATATCTGCCAAGTTTGGTTTTGAATTATATAAAAGACTGTCAGTCCATTTTAGAAGAAGTTGTCAGTGCTGATAGAACAAAAAATAATAATAAGATGGCAAAACTTTCAAATTAAATTTACAATTCCAACTGACCAACTTGTGAAATTAACAACTCATTAGGGTTGATTTATTTTTTATTTTTGGTGTTTTAACGCCACTTTCAGCAATATTTCAGCTATATCATGGCGACCAGTTTTAGTGGTGGAGGAAACCAGAGTACCCAGACAACCACCGACCATAGGGAAGCAAGTGGTAAACTTTATCATTAGGGTATATGGGATAAAATACAAAATATTTCATGAACAAGTTTTAATTAAATCGTCTAGGAATGAAACCCTTGTATTGTCCATATAGATCAGGATATTTGTCCCTAATTTTCCAAGTACAACAGCTTGGGATCACACGTCTGACCCCAGCTCCAAGTCGGCCATGTGCCCAAATGGTATACTGGCGGTAGGCTGCATACCTATTGGATCTGTTGTAATCCTCGTCATGGGGCATTACTACAAGTTCCTCTCGAAACATTCTAGCAACCCCCAACACTTCCTCATCAAGGACAATCCGATCAAAGTCCTGTAATAAAGACAAGAGATTTAATAAAAACAGAGTAAAGACAGATGGTTAGAAAAATGAGCTTTATTTAAAAAAGAAATATAATTCATTATAAGTGAAATAGTTTGCACAAATTCAGTTTAGAGAAATAAAAAAAAGTCTTATTTTGGAAGGAAAGATTTTCTCGTGGGACTTTCAGTTTTATTTCGTTTTTTTGTTGGTATATGGGAGAACCATTTTGGTCTTGCAATTTTTTTTTTATCAATTTACCCCTCAAGCTATTCAATTTTAATTTTATGGTTTTTTTCCTAAAAATTATTTTGATTCTGAATCTTGAAGAAAAAAAATTGGCTGGACAGGAGAAAAAAATATATTCCGAATTGACATTTTCACAGTATAATCATATACTTGCCATTTTCACAGTATAATCGTATACAAAATTTTGAAGAAAAAAAAATTATTCCAGCACTTCGCCAATCCAATTAAAATTAGATCTACGCACTTGCTCCCTATTTTAGATCTAATTATACCCCCGCTGTCCGTCCGTCCTTCCAAAATATTTTTCGTCACATTTTTCTCAGCAACTATTGATGGCAGAAATCTGATATTTGGTCACAAGCTTCACATAGGTATGCCATATCGTGGGAAGCGTTTTTGGAACCATCAGATTCCTACTTCCTGTTTGCCGACTTAGTTGGTTTTTATCCACATTGAACATATATGCACATTTTTCTCAACAACTATTGATGGCAGAAATCTGGTATTTGGTCACAAGCTTCATATAGGTACCCCATATCATGGGAAGTGGCAGGGGTATCATAAGTGAGAATTAGATCACAGTTCACCTTGTTTTAATTAGATTGGAAAATAAGAAAATATGATTTCTGTGGCGTCTGAAAAAAAACATTTCTAGGTGACATAGCCCCCTTCAAGGTAAATGGTCAGTCCCATATTATTTTGCAGCAACTGTCTTGTGGAACTAGAAGTAAGGTCTCTTTTGTTTCTAATCCAGCCGAAATTTCTCTGAAACATTCCAGTTAATTAACAAATAAAACAACACTGGCTACGTCATTCGTTTTCATCAGACATGTAATTTAACACGTGTATCAAAATCTCGGGGAACAACTTCATAACTTATAAAAAGAAAAAAACTAATTTAGTTATTTTTAACGCCGGCAAAAATTTCCGATCGAAAATACGTAGTCGAGCTTGTCCCCATAGGGTGCCTCCTGGCATGTTTTCAATGGTTATCGTGGAAATATCGGCTGAATCTGTTAAGGCATGTAGTTTTCATCAAAGAAAATCTATTCCTGATACAGAAATGATTTATTCTACGTCTTTTAGATACAATCGGTTCGCAAATAGCTTTTTTCCTCAACTTTTATAGAAACTTACCTCAATATCCATGCTGCAGCATCCGGGCTACTGACATAAAAATAGATAAATAAATAGAATTGGCCTCGCCCAGGTCAGTGCATAATTAATTAGCTTCCGGTAACGATGGTCAGCTTTTTTAGTCGAAAAAACAACGTTTCGGAGCGTATTCATCAATAATTCGGTGTTTAATCTTCATTTTATGAAGGTCAGTACGGAAATCGACAATAATTTTGGGTATGAAAAAATTACGCAGCTGGTAGACAATATCCCTTTAATTAATTTAACAGTTTTAAAGCAGTCAAAACACTTGCAACTCAATATACTGGTATATAACTTTGAAAAATGCCTTTTGGCAGGATAATACATCCATGGATCTGTAAATATACAATACATGTATGTATATTTTCTTTGAAAGACATCAAGTAAGAATAACAAAATTAATTCCTTAAATCTAACATCAATCCATTCCATTGCTTCCATGGCAACCATGCTAAACAATACACAAATATGAGAGGTTGTTCCAGAAAGTCATATACTTATGTTATGTGTCTCAATGTTGTTGTCAGATTTTTAGGATCTGTATTTTAATTTATATTCACAAAATGCATGATTGTATGATTGTGTCTGCCATATCATAAAATTTGTACACAAAAAAGTAAAATTAATAACGGTAAGTAAACTTGGCAGGAAAATAAAGAATCAAGATTCAACAAATACCTCTTATAACTGATTATCTAATAGTGAAATAATTTCAGCTCTTTTCTTGGAAATCACTGATGTTCCTGGTAACATTATGATTTACATAAACATTATGAGCTAGTTCTTTTTCTCATTTTGTTACATAATCTGCTACATAAAAATCTTGATTTTAACCATTCTTTTCAAAGATTAAAGGTGAAAACAAGTTTTAGGGTACCATAAGCAGTTATAATGTACCAGTTTTAACATAGTATATATCATTACCCTTCACTAATATAAGGATGATGCTTGATTCTTCCAGGAGGTCGGCTGTTGTAAGATAAAGGCTCAGACTCTGTATCACTTCTACTATGAATATTTGGTGCATCTTGATAATAATCTGTTCGTAATTTGTAATCATTGTCTTTATAATCATCATGTTTGTAATCGTAATAATCTTGACTGTCTTGGTGTCGGTAGTTCCTGACAGAATCAGACTGATCGAATGACTCCTCCTGATCACCCGACAGCTCACGTTCAAATGAATCTTGTTCAAACGTCTCTTCACGATCGTAATGATTTCTGTCTGGTGACCCATATCTGTCAAATGATTCGCCTGGATCTAAAGATCTGGCACGATCAAATGATCCTCCTCGATCAAAGGATTCAACATGATCGAAAGATTCTTCATGATCAAATGAGCCATGGTAATGTCCATATCCAGGGAAATAATCTTGTCCATGATGTGGCATACCCGGGGGTAAGGGATGATTTCTAATCTGGTGGGCGGAGATATTATGCATGTGTTGTTGAGGACAACTGACTTCACTTGTATAATCACTGTCCTCTGATTGACCAGCTAAAAATAGAATAACATTAAATAGTATATATCAATGTAATATATTTGATCAACATAACTTTATAGGCTAAAAAGAAAATTAAATTTTAAGTAGTAACGTCATTGACTGACCAGCTAAAAATAGAATAACATTGAATAGTGAATATCAACGTAATATTTTCTTTATCAACATTACAGGAGCTGTCGTGGTCGTGAGCGTATGGTAGTTGGATTTACAACTACCTGTGTAATCAGTGTCTATCACTACTAAAGTTGTGAGGTCGAACCCCGTTCATGGCAAGGTGTACTCGATACATTATGTGATAAAGTTTGTCAGTGACTTTGGACACAGGTCGATGGTTTTCTACATGTACTCCGGTTTTCTCCTCCAATAAAACTGACCGCCATGATATAACTGAAATATTGTTGAAAGTGGCATTAAAAACCATAAACCAACCAACCATAAACCTTATCAACATAACTTTATAGATTAAAGTGCAAATTAAACCTAAGTTGTAATTTCATTGACGATATCAATCCTGAGTTCTGATATGCAATAACAGAATTATTGCATGAATAATTTCCATATCTAAAGACATGGATAAAACATAAAAAAAAATTCCAAATGTACTATATATGTAGATCTACTTATATGGTACTAACAAGCTATCAAAGAAAGATAACTCTGACACTCAAATGACTTTTATACCAAATTTACTTAAATTTTTCCAAGTGAATACAAAAAACAAACTTTGGTTGAATATTTTCAAGAAAACCTTGCTAATTTACATATTCAGCCATGGTGGCCATTGTGGTTAGTTGATAGGTTCAACAAACATTATTTTGGAAGGGGACCAAGATTTGGTTTCATTCCATCCAGTGGTTCTAAAAAATACTTTTAAAAGATTTTTAATTTTCAACTAATCCAAAGTGAAAGAGGACCATCCATGGAGTTTGGTCTAATTTTCTATCTTAAATTGAAATGTTTGAGTCATATATATGCAAGTAATTTTTCAGTAAAAATTTTATCCTTTTTTTATTCGAATCATTATCCACTGTTTTATTTGGGACAGATTCAGACATCATGTGGACAGTACTGTGTTTAACACTGACAACTTATAACATACTGTACATTCCACACTTATCTACACTCACTGCCTATTACATGTATTAAAATTCATTTATTTAATCTTCTTTTAAATTCTAAAAGTAACCAATTTTTTTGTTCATGGCAAGGATCATATAATATGTAAATTACTTATGAATGCTCCAAACATATATATTTGTATTTCATATGTTATTTTATGTTTTAATGTAATGTAAATTAAGCCATGATTAGATATCAAACAGCAGCGGTAATATTTATCATAGCTTATTTACATAATAATTTTGTGTATTTGAATATCAAATTTTTCAGCAAATGTAAAAAAAATTGCCTTTACTTAACACCATCCATATATAACAGGAGACAGGCACTAACAATTAATGACCTGTCTCAAGCCATTAACAAACTTTATCAACTGGTGTTGTACAGAGTACACCTCGCCATGAGCTCGAATCAAACTCACAACTTTGATGGTGATAGCAATAACTAGTTTAGTATGCCCACAGGTTTTTTCATCTGGGGGTACATGTACCCTTTTACCTTCACTTTTGGGGGTACATCCAAATTTTGGGGGGTGCAATGTACCCTCTAACTCTTCATTTGGGGGTACAACGAAAATGAACTGCATTTTCTCCACAAAAGGTCGTGCACCATGCTGTTTTTTGTAAATATTAGACCAAAAAAAAAATATGTGTGTTTACTGTCACATGTCAAAAAAATCTAGGGTCGGTCGGTCGGGATTAATTTTTTTTTTTTTTTTTATCGGCAAAACCGGAAAGTCGTTCCCGGTTCCGGTATTTCTATTTCGAAATTTTCGGTAAAATGACGAATTATGCAGTTTTTCTACCTTCTTTGCTCTCAATTTCGACAAAAAGCTAGCAGTTGAATAAATAAAACATTGCTGCTGGTTAAACAACAAAAATGGTTATTTAACTAATCAGAACAACTTTATTACCTACTTTGAAGTGAATTGTAAACAAAAGGTAATTTTTATAGTGCTCACAACGGGTTCTTTATGTGCACGCACGTAGGGTTCTTTCAATTATACGTGCATGATTTTTATTCTACGTGAAACACGTACTGCAGTACGTGAATGGGCATGCTGCTAGTTTTATGTGTAGTATTTTGTCGACAATCAATTGTCCTTTTTTTTTGGTCTTTTTTTTTTTGCCATTGTTTTGTCCTCCTCTGCATTACAGCTTCTGTTTAAACCTTCGGTATCTTCAAACTTTTCTCGCATAAAAAAAACGTAAATCCAACATTATATGATAACTATCAAGACAGCACAACTACTAAACATTTCATACGAACTCTAAATATGTGATCTATTTATATAAAAAAAAAAATGAAAAGCAAAAAGAATTTGCCAATTAAAAAGTAGAACTATACCTTGTTCTAATAGAATTCTATCATAAAAGTCCAGCAGATGGAAAAATAATTCTCCACGTATTTCCACGTACAGAAACAGATGATAAAATAATGTTCTAATTTTCTAATCAAGTCAATTATGAAGACATGTTGTTTTGTTCCAGTAGAAAAGAAATCGTTATTTAGTATGATTGGTTCAAAGCTTGATTTGTGATTAGAATTAATGAAACTACAATAGGAAAAGAATCTTGTAATAGGTCCAGATAACAACTAAACATTTCATTTAAACTGCTTCCCTGTTTATTGTTATGACAAACAAAAGTACAGATTGGACCGAGGAGACTACTGGGATTTATACGTCATACGTACAAAACAACCACGACATCACAAATTTTATTATATAGTGAAAGTTGGCTCCGGAGGAAAAAAATAATTATGTGGTTTATTTCCAATCTACTCTTGAACTTACACTGAGTAGATAAAGCTGGTTGATTTCTTTGTCGTTGTAATGTCATCATCTGAAAAAGAAAAAAGATTGCTATCGTCATCACTTAATGCCAGGATTTAAGATTTAGAAGAAATGTTTATCATACAACGACCAACATCTAATGTTCTATGCATACATAATTTTGTTTAGTTCCTGTAGATTTTGAAGTGATTGAGTTAATATTTCATCAACCGTTGACCTGGATTTATTTCTACTTTGCTGCCAAACATTTGTCCAATAATTGGAAATTAAATCCTTGTGATTGATTTCAGCAATTGTAAATCAGAGGTTCACCTTGAACTTTGTCATTCAAATGTTGTTTTTTTTATGACTTAGTTAAATATATGATCAAGTAAAACTGGGTCATTTTTAAATCTGCTTCCTTGGAAAGCTTGAAGTAAAAATAAGGTCTGTTTGTAGTACATTTTAGACTATGTTACCTTGATAGGTCATTTAGAAGTAAAATAATAAGTTCCTTGGTTTTCGATGCAACAAGGTATGGGGTATTATACATAATAATCTAAGTAGAATTAAATAGGGTTAGGGTTATGGTGTGCAATGCCATTTTCAACAATTTTCAGTTATATTGTGGCTGTCAGTTTTATTGGTGGAGGAAATTGGAGAAAACCACCAACCTGTCGCAAGTCACTGACAAACTTTATCACATAATGTTGTATCGAGTACACCTCGCCATGAACCGGGTTCAAACTCGCAAATTTAGTGGTGATAGGTACCGGTTGCACAGGTAGTTGTAAATCCAACTACCATACGATTACAATCACGACGGCCCCCACCTTGAAATGAATATTCTTAACTTTTAAAACAAACACTGTATAAACGCTCTACTAAATAACAGAACCAATAAAACTTAAAAAGAGTACAAATTTGACATACACAACAAGCCTATCTTCTTTTCCTTGTAAATGGATCGATACATCATTTAGTCAAATATCTAAACATTGATCAAGATCTACAATAATGCAATCTGAATCTTAAAAGCAATAGATTTTTGTTTCTCTCCATTTTTTTTAAGAATCTATAGCTAAATTGGAACCATTGATATTTTCCATGCTGCCAATTTCAAACTCGATATCTATCAGATTAAAACTCTAAAACCAGATCAAGTTTGACATTAAAAGGCATAAAACATGTCTTTACATTCCTTAACTTAAGTTTTGTTCTGATTGTGAAATTTGCTTAATATGAAGGTTGATTTTATATAGAGCTGTTTGTCTACATTTTGTGTCGTAATTGAGTAATACAGATGTCATGAAGTGATAGAACATTTTCTACAGGGATTGCCTTTAAGGTTTTTATTTACAGAGAAAATTTCTGATCAAGACCAAGTGGAAAATAATGGTCCTCTATAGAATAACAGTCAGACTATATTATTTTAAAGAAAACACATGTCTGCTGGGAATATTCTGGTGTAAGACTTACTAAGTTTCTTGTAGAAGTCAAGATATTACAAGAAATATAAATGTACTTTATTCCTTTTATATTTTTTAATTGCATATTATACTAAAGGTCCAACTTAAGACTGTATCGCTCACCTGGTTATTCATGTAGTTTGTGTTTAATCAAGTCTAGTTTATTAAAGATAAAATATTTTACTCTCTTTTTCACACAGGGTCCTATGTTAAACTATGTCTTGCGGTAGAGGATATCTTTAATCTTCCATTAACACAAAAAATAGCAACTGAACAATGTAGTGGACTATTCCAGCCAAGCTGGATTTCAGTTGGTTCACTGGTTTCAGAGAAGAATAAATTAAAATATTTTCTCCATCTTAAACTAAGAGGTAATACAATTATTTCTCCTAGAGTTGTTCCCCTTTGACCTAGCCTCATGGAGTTTCTGTCGTAAAATAAGTTGTTTGTAAATTATTTATTTGTTGCCCTATATTTGGAGAGAATAAACATAGGCAGTTCCTATTAATCTAGGACAATGTCAGTTAGGTTTTCAAATTATTTTTTATGAAATCAGACTCATTTGCATATTCAACAAAACTATAAATTTCACAGAAAAACCTGCAATATACATTCTAGAAATTCTTATCTAGTGTAGTTAAAGTAGATACCCTTAAATTATTTGGCTTTCCAAACTTTAATCATAATATTAATTAACCACCCCTCACCAGGCCCCTTTTTGATAAAAGTAATTTAAACAACAAATTAACAAATAAAATGTCATTTTGGACTGTTTCCACAACAAACTTACTTCTGATCAAATTGCTCATCTAAAGAATAATAACATTTTAATTCTATTGCACAAATTCCCAACGGTAATTACTAAATATCAATGGAGATTAAAATATCATACAATTTTAAATCCTTGTTTAGAAATGATAAAAGAGCAGAATTGACACTATACAGTTTTTTTTTATCAAAACATTCTTAAGTATTGTTCCATTTCCTGATGGTAAATCTCTTTTGATCTATTTGCTGAATAGAAAAAACTAGAGGCTCCCAGGAGCCTGCATAGCTCACCTGGGTATAATAACAACATCAGTCAATAAAACTTGATAACTTCGGTCAAAAAATAACAAATGTAGCCCTCGTCATTGCAGACCCCCTCTCCAAAAAAATTTGGGCAGGGGTTCCCCTAGCTGCAATAATGTAGCTCCTGTGACAAACTTGTGTCTCGGCAGAGCTACAACGCAGTCCCATTTGTCACAATGGAGCAAAAAAAAAGTTGCAGTTGAAACATAAAAACTCACTATTTACGCTTCAAACATTTCATTATAACTATTACTGATGATCCCAGTCCTTGTTAAATCGGTTTGCCTGAGAAATATATGCTTTTCAAAGGTAGCAACAACCTTGTTCAAATTTATCGATCGTTTTCCATAACCGGAAACTACGGAAGGCAGAGCTTTTCTAAATATGGTATTTCTTACTACACGCATTCACGCCTAAATCGCCAAATATGGTATCGACATCCAAATAGTGAGGCCGGAAATGACGAAATTCAAAATATTCAGAGAGAAGATTTTTATTTTGTGGGAATTACCTTCTAAAATACTGGTAGGTGATAAAAACTTGTTATAATAATGGACAAAAGGAAAGGTTATGTCTTATTATTTATAAATGCAGGTGTCAGAAGCTCTGTAACCGAGTGCAAAAAATCTCGTCGGCTGCTCCATTACGTGTAATGGCATCCCGTTATAACCCTTGCGAGTAAGCGAGCATTTAGGGTTTTATTATTAGAACTAGGGTTCCCCCTTTAATGTAAGTTATCAACATTGCTGTAAAAAAACATAAATGTCAATCATTCTCAAAATTTAGCTTTTGCTACTTCAAATTTTGTAATAGAGTTGTTTCCCTTTGATTATTTGAGTAATCAAAAGCAGTGAAAGTCAACAAAAAAATGCATTTCAAGAGGAACAACTCTTCCACAGTTGTCGGACATTTTCAACTGTGGAACTTTTTTGTAGATCTTGACATGCTGAACATTTTTACAGTTTAAACTTAACATCTATTTCTTATAGTTTTTGAAATAAAGGATGGAAAGTATTAAAATTTTGAAAATTTGATAAAAAAGGACAACAACTCCAAAATGGGTAATGGGATTTACTTTAAAATTGTAGGGAAGGTAGATCTTGACATGCTGCACATTTTTTAAATTTATACTTAACCTTTATCTTTTATAGTTTTTGAAATATAAGACGAAAAGTATTAAAATTTTAAAAAATTGATGAAAAAAGGGCAATAACTCCAAGATGGGTATTCAGATTTACTTCAAAATTGCAGGGTAAGTAGATCTTGACATGCTGAACATGTTTGCAATTTACACTTAACATCTATCTCTTATAGTGTTTGAAATATAAGACGAAAACTATTAAATTAAAAAAATTTGATGAAAAAAGGGCAATAACTCCAAAATGGGTAATCAGATTTACTTCAAAATTGCAGGGTCGGTAGATCTTGACATGCTGCACATTTTTTGCAATTTAAACTTAACATCTACCTCTTATAATTTTTGAAATACAAGACAAAAAGTATTAAAATATTAAAAATTTGATGAAAAAAGGGCAATAACTCCAAGATGGGTAATCAGATTTACTTCAAAATTGCAGGGTAGGTAGATCTTGACACGTTGAACATGTTTGCAACTTAACATCTATCTCTTATAGTTTTGGAAATAAAGGATGAAAAGTATTACATTTTTAAAAATTTGATGAAACCAGAGGCTCCCAGGAGTCTGTAATCGCTCACCTGGAACAAAGCTGCTTTCAATAACAACGCAACTGCCCTGTGGTGGCCATCTTGGTGGGAGAGAACGACTGCCGGACACAATTTTGGAAAAGGACCATCCAATGACTATTCCATCAAAGTTTGGTTCTAATTGAGCTACTGGTTCCAGACAAGATGGTTTTTATGTGAATTTCCCATAGGGTCCTATGTTAAACTAAGTTCAGCTGTGCAGCCATCTTGGTTAGAGGGCCGAACCGCCGGACACATTTTTGGAAGAGAACCATCCAATGACTATTTCATCAAAATTTAGTTCTTATTGAGCAAATGGTTTCAGACAAGAAGATTTTTATGGGAATTTCCCATAGGGTCCTATGTTAAATTAAGTTCGGCTGTGGTGGCCATCTTGGTCGGAGTTCTGAAATGGCGGACACAATTTTGGAAGGGGACCACCCAAGGATCATTTCAACAAAGTTTGGTTGAGATTGGCTCAGTAGTTTCAGAGGAGCTTTTTTTTAAATTTCATCCCCCCTTTTTTCTATTTTTAGCTTGGTGGCCATCTTGGTTGGAAGTCGGGATCACCGGACACAATTTTCAAGGGGGGCCATCCAAGGACTTCCACCAAAGTTTGGTTGCAATTGGCCCAGTGGTTTCTGAGGAGAAGATTAAAATGTGAAATGTTGACGGACGAAAAGTGATGGCAATAGCTCACATGGCCTAAAGGCCAAGTGAGCTAAAAAGGGCAATAATTCCAAACTGGGTAATGGGATTTACTTAAAAATTGCAGGATCGGTAGATCTTGACATGCTGCACATTTTTGCAATTTAAACTTAATATCTATCTCTTATAGTTTTTGAAATATAAGACGAAAAGTATTAAAATTAAAAAAAAAATTGATGAAAAAAGGGCAATAACTCCAAAATGGGTAATCAGATTTACTTCAAAATTGCAGGGTAGGTAGATCTTGACATGCTGAACATGTTTGCAATTTCACTTATCATCTATCTCTTATAGTTTTTGAAATATATGACGAAAAGTATTAAAATTTAAAAAAAAATTGATGAAAAAAGGGCAATAACTCCAAGATGGGTAATCAGATTTACTTCAAAATTGCAGGGTAGGTAGATCTTGCTGTGCTGATCATTTTTACCCTATGTCAGATTTCTGATATTATTAACGGTTTTTGAGTTATTACCCAAAAACCTGCAATTTTACCATATGTTCTATTTTTAGTAACAGCAGCCATGTTGGTTGGTGCACGGCATCACCGGACACAAATTATAGACTAAACACCCTAGTGATGATTCAGACCAAGTTTGGTTTCAATTGGTCTAGTAGTTTCAGAGGAGAAGATTTTTGAAAAAGTTTACGACGTACGACGACAACGGATCCCAAGTGATGGCAATAGCTCACATGGCCCTTTGTACATGTACATTCATCAAAAGACTTCCGGAGATAATCTATTAAATATTTTTTTCCACATGGACGAAAACTACAGTAGATATTGACTGTCTTGTAACATAATACATACTTAAGATACCATTATCCTCTATTCCATATAAAAAATCAATATAAAATGGCAATGCTTACAAATATTTCATTTTCTAAAGATATCATTAATAGAATGAATATTTAATGTTGCTGGATGAACTGGAGAATTATAGGATTTTAACTTTCTACTTCAGTATGGAGTCATCTATCACCATTGTAGAATGTTACCAGTATTTCCTATTAATCTATCACATAAATCAACACTAATGAGTTAAGGGTCATGAAAAAATCTAATTCCTACAAACGTGACACATTACACTTCATTTGATACTGCAGTTGTTTTGTTTTTGTCTTTATTAAAAATCTTTGTTTTCATCTGAGCTTCAGGTGAGCGGCTAGGGTCAGGATCGCATGGTAGTTCAATGTTTGTTGACCTATGCAAACAGTGAAGACAAGCATCACAACTACCGTGCCTTTATTTAAAATCTTGTTTTATCCGAGCTTCAGGTGACAGGGTATGGCCAGGATCGTATGGTAGCTCAATGTGTTTACCATGCAATACCAGAATCGTATGGTAGTTCAATGTTTGTTTACCTATATACAATATCAGAATCGTATGGTAGTTCAATGTTTGTTTACCTATACAATACCAGAATCGTATGGTAGTTCAATGTTTGTTTACCTATACAATACCAGAATCGTATGGTAGTTCAATGTTTGTTTACCTATACAATACCAGAATCGTATGGTAGTTCAATGTTTGTTTACCTATACAATACCAGAATCGTATGGTAGTTCAATGTTTGTTTACCTATACAATACCAGAATCGTATGGTAGTTCAATGTTTGTTTACCTACACAATATCAGAATCGTATGGTAGTTCAATGTTTGTTTACCTATACAATACCAAAATCGTATGGTAGTTCAATGTTTGTTTACCTATATACAATATCAGAATCGTATGGTAGTTCAATGTTTGTTTACCTATACAATACCAGAATCGTATGGTAGTTCAATGTTTGTTTACCTATACAATATCAGAATCGTATGGTAGTTCAATGTTTGTTTACCTATACAATCAAGTGACCACAAGCATCACAACTACAGTTTGTTAGATTGATACCCACCCACAGTAAGGTGTACAATTTTATGTTTGTCAGTTACTTGTGATTTGCGACAGCGAGTACTTCAGTTTCCTCCTACAATAAAATCGATCGTGATGACGGAACTGAAATACTGTTAAGAGGACATTAAATACCTACAATTATCCTAATCCAAAAACCAAACCTCGATTAATTCCTTGTCACTATGACTCCATATATAAAACCCTCATTATACCGCCACATTTTAGACCAAGCTCTATTTTGGTGATAAGAAAGGCAGGCAATATATCGAGGGAGAAATTTACTTATAAAATAAAGGATTTTTTTTAATTTGGATTTTGATATTTGATGGTGATGAGTGAGGGTAGCAGACAACAGAGTATAACAAGTCAACATTGTAATCTTAGGATAATTACAGGGTATATTATTTTCCAATGTCTATGATACTTTGTCAACTGTCTCCAAAAAGTTATCTTACAGCCACCAGAAGTTCAGAACAATCATGTATCACTGTTGTTTATATAAATTGAAAATGTTGACCTGATTATTACATTTCATTGATTGAAAGTAAAGTGTTAAAACAGAAATTATTGCAGATTAATGATATTTCAGTTACTGTTGCAGTTTTATTGGTTGAGGGAACCAGTGTACCTGGAGTAAACCATCGACCTGCTGACCACAGACAAACTTTATCACAAAATGTTGTATCAAGTACACCCGGCTATAAGCTCGAATCAAACTGACAACCTAAAAAAAAATCCTACGAGCAGAAAAGGCTCTAGAAAGTATGTCAATTGTTGCTACTTATTTATATTTGTCAGGTACCAGTTATTTTTATTTCATGGTTATCATATTTAATTAAGGATGTAAACAATATCAATACAAAATCCTGCTGAGAATATTTTACAACATTTTGTCTGTTTATTTACAGCTCAGGACCATAAAATAAAATGTGAAAAGGATATAATAAAATAATGAGTTTCTTATTTAAGATTTTTGAACACAACAGAAAATATTCATCCAGCTGTTTAACAAATATGTTTATTCATTTGTAAATAATATTTTTTATTGTAGAATTTGTATGTAAATTTATCGTTAATGAGAATCCAATGTTTGCTTTCTTGGAATGTCATGTCATAAAGTCAGTCTGACTAACCAAAAAAAAAACCTGGATAATATCAATTTAATATTCTGCTCTAATGTTAGGATAATGGACTACAGGTATGAATGAGATCATAGATGGTCTAGAAGTCTACAATAACAAAGAAAGAAATATCAAATTTTACCTAGGTGGTATGATACATTAACTTAATTATGGTTTATTTTCCAGGTTTTAAGCAAGAATACATGTATATCAATGAAGTGGAATGGACAATACTTCAGATATTTCTCCCAAAAAGTTTTCTTCCATTTCTATAGTTTTAATTTATTTGTCTTACAAAAGTTAAAATGTTGACCTTTCTGAACTTACCTCTTGAGCTAATATTGAGTTGAAGTATTCTAACTTGGTTTGTAATTCTGCTGCCTCTGATTCTGGTAGATCTGCAACAAAATCTGTATCAATAAAAATATAATCTCAGTACCTGTATATAATGGACAATAAGATATGTTTCATTACAAATACAATCTGCAGTACCTGTGTATAATGAACAATAATATCTGCATTAATACAAATACAATCTGCTGTACCTGTGTAAAATGGACCATGAAATCTGTATTAATACAAATACAATCTGCTGTACCTGTGTAAAATGGACCATGAAATCTGTATTAATACAAATACAATCTGCTGTACCTGTGTAAAATGGACCATGAAATCTGTATTAATACAAATACAATCTGCTGTACCTGTCTATAATGGACCAGAAAATCTGTATTAAAACCAATACAATCTGCTGTACCTGTGTATAATGGACCATGAAATCTGTATAAAAATACACATATTTAATCTGCAGTACCTGTGTATAATAGACAATAAAATATGCTTCATTACAAATATAATCTGCAGTACTTGTGTATAAAAGACAATGAAATATGCATCAATAAAAATATAATTTCAGTACCTGTGTATAATGGACAAAAAAGCTGCATTAATACAGGTGCAATCTACAGTACCTGTGTATAATGGACAATGAGATAAGTATTAATACAATAAAATCTAAAGTACCTGTGTATAATGGAAAATGAGATATGTATCAATGCAAATACATGTGTATCTGCAGTACCTGTGTATAATGCACAATAAAATCTGTATAAATACAAATAACAAATACAACCTTGAATGACTATTGCTAATCAAACATTTAAGGTTGATGTATTATACTTATTGGAATTCATGACAAACATTGATTTATAATGCTACTATAAATAATTTCTTCCGGAAGAAGTAATGAATAACATTGTATACACCTCGGTAAACTTGAAGCTCAAATCTAATATTTATTTACTTCTTCAAATATTGTTTCTGTATTGTCAACCTTTCCAATTGTCAGTTTTCAAATAATACTTTCAACCATAACTTTCACATTGTTTTTATTATTGTGAAACACATGTACATGAATTCTAGATTTATATACCCGGTATCTAAATAGAAAATACTTCACAAGTTTAATGGTAAAAATGTACGTTTTAAGCAATAAAGGCTTGGCCTAAATATTGAAGAAAAAATTACTTTGGCCTAAATATTAAAAAAGACTATGGTAATTGATTTTGTTTTGATTAAACAGTGAAATCTGTCTAAACCAGACACCCTTGGGATCAACATCTTTGTCCATAATAGACCAGTGCTTGGACTACATGGGTTATATTTCTTAAGACATTAGATGCTGGATCCAAATCAAATGTTTGTTCTATACATGATTCCAGTTCATTCAGGGTTCAGTATAGACTGGTTTAAATTACATATATCACAAGTCAAGAAATTTTATCCATTGATAGAATTACAGTTTATACCTAAATCATGTACCTGCCGTATTCCTGTTACTTTTAAATGTGACTGACCACACCCGTATGCAGGGATGGGAAGTTCTTTTGAACCACCGTGAAAACCAAGAAGAATTTGGGTTAGTTTGGTTGGTTTTATGGTACATAACGTCACTTTCAACAATATTTCAGTTATATCGTGGCTGTCAGTTTTATTGGTGGAGGAATCCGGAGTACCGGAGAAAACAACCGATCTGTCACAAGTCACTGACAAACTTGATCACATAATGTTGTATCATCAAGTACACCTTGTCTGAGTGGGATTCATACTCACAACGTTAGTGGTGATAGGCACTGATTACATAGGTTGTTATATTAAAGTTGGGAATTCGGTTGAATTATGATAATTAAAATCAGGATTTCTGTTGAACTATGATAATTAATTAGAGTTAGGATTTTGATCTCTTGTAGCAAGACCGTGCACGTGTCAGATCGCGAGTTTATCGAACCCCTCTTGAAAAATCATCACTACAGGCCTGCTGACCCTGATTTAATCCTGAAAGATATGAAACGTCCTTTAGTGTATATTTTTTTCATATTTTGACTGCATTGAATGTATTTCTTTTATATTGTATCAATCAACACAAGTCATGTGACAAGGTATAAACACAAAAAAAAATGTAGGTCATCACCATTGCCATGAAACCATCTAAGGAGATAGTCGTTACTTATTTTTAGTTTTGAGAAGAAAATTGACAAAATATATGACAAACCTTTCAAATGTCATTGTTTTTCCAAAAACATCAAATATTACATTTCTCATATGACATCAATTATTTCTATTTGACTGCAGCGAATAACTTAGAGCTTTGTATGAAAACTATAAGCATAAATATTTTAATGAATAATCAATTTCAAATTTAAACAAAATATTTTTAAAATTTGAAATTTGATACAATAATTTTACCATTAATATTCACAATTTATTCTTTAAATTGAACAAAAAATATATGCATTCTTAAAATACATCAAATGCATTTTGTGCATCAAGTACATTTTAATTGGACAATAATTGCATCACAAGTGCTGAAACGAAAACCAATTTAACGATACTTTTGAAGTAATGTTTTTATTGAATTTCCCAATAGAAGATTTGTTAGTGCAAAACATAACAGGGTTTATACTCAGGATTATGACTCAGTTACTATTAAATGACAAAACATAACAGGGTTTATACTCAGGATTATGACTCAGTTACTATTAAATGACAAAACATAACAGGGTTTATACTCAGGATTATGACTCAGTTACTATTAAATGACAAAACATAACAGGGTTTATACTCAGGATTATGACTCAGTTACTAAATGACAACACAAACACTCAAGATTGAACAGTCAACGAGTTATCAAAACAAAAATATAACAATACAATTTTTTTCACCGTTAAAACAAAGATATGTCAAGAACTTCAAGAATTTTGTAGGATTATCAAACCATTTAGGATTACAAAGTGAGACAATCCATCAAAGTTAAGAACAGGCTGGGTCACAAAGGTGTTTAATGGGTAAACTCATATAACAATTAAGGAAGTCAGAGAGTATAAAATCTTGAAACAAGTCTATAAGATGGATACATAAACAAATGTGACATACAGGGCTTTCAATATTTTTTAAGTACACCAGTACTTCACTATTTACAGGCAGTACTTTTTATCAAAATTTGAACATTTTTCACAAATATCTTATACAACACTCTTTAAAATTAGGAGGAACCAGTTACCATTTTAAATGGCTAAAAGTACCTGGTACCACCGCTTATTAAAATGCCCGGAGATACATATCTGTAAAATGTGTGCAAACATTCTGCAAAGTTTCAAAGATCTGCATTGAAAACTGTGGAAGGAGAAAATTACACAAAATATGTACCATCTACTGAAAATGTTGTTGGAAAATTGTTCAGATAGTCATAATTTCATCATTAAAAATTCAGATGCATACCTCCATTATTTTACAAGCAACTATGTGTAGGTTTGAAATTAATTGGTTATAAACTGTAAGAGAAGGAAATCACACACACTAAGCTACCCTTTTTCCCTGCCCATAAACAATTTCAACATACTATAACTCAATCTGCAATCAGGTAAAAATTTAATATTCAATTACCTTTTTAAATGCAATATAATCTTTATTTATGATCATTGCAGATGCAACATTATTTTTCACACTTTTTAAAAATAAAATTTCCTTTAAACCAGTCGAATTTCTCTAATGCTACAAGTAGGACTAATCAGACTAATTATTTCCACACCCTTTGACACATTATTCTTATGAACATTATTTTACAGACTAAACAGGGCAGAATCTGCAAAAATAAGTTCACCAGTATTTTTGTACAAGTACCAAAACAGAGAATCAGTCAGAGAAAATCACCATTATAAAAAAGTGCTTTTGACAACAGACAATGCAGCACAACAATAAAACCCCAAACATATCTTCTTTGTGTGACATCTGATAACAAAATAAGCTTTAAGAAATTAAATTTAATGATTTTGTCTTATAACAAATTAAATTTAATGATTTTGTCTTATAACAAATTAAATTTAATGATTTTACAGTTGTGGATTAGACAGACACTAATTACACTTTGTACTCAATTCCCAATGTTAAATAGGATTGAGTACACAATCACCATCAACACTTTAACTTAGAAAGGTCAAGTACACAATCAACATCAACACTTTAACGTAGAAAGGTCAAGTATAGCTAAGCTAGAAAAATCAGAATCTAGAAAAAAATCTCATATCAATTTCAGACATAAATTGCAGTGTAATAAGCCTGGTAAGATGGAAACAATCCACTCTTAACAGGAAGATCATAAAGTAACATCCTCCTTGTTCATTTCTTCTCATGTATTTTTATTGCCTACGACTTATCTTCACAGACAGAATATTTTTCGTAATTTAACTCATTTAGTCACACCAATTATGCCTTTGGCTAAAAGGTAATTACGGTCCTTTAATGGACTCGCGTAAAAAATGTATTGATTGATATTAACGTATAGAGTGTATCGAAAATCTTGATAAGAAAAGTAGTTCTTTTGGTTAATGTCACAAACGGCCAGTATCTAGTACAGAACGATAATAGAATGATTCTGTTAATCTGTATATATACATGTATGTAATAACTTTATATTCAAGTCATCAATTATTTACAGGATTTGTAAACAGAACCTTTAGTAATAGAAGTAATCAGAAACATAAATAAATGTAAATAAATCATGGCACATTAAAAAGAATTCTACTTTTGCATGGAAAACCTGACTAAATTATTTTTCAGAAAAATAATTTCAATACCTGAATTTAACCATGTTTTTGGTATAAATTTTCAGAGCCAATTTCCTCTGAACCTTACATAAGAGGGTGGATTTTGAAAATTCTTTATTCCTTTAAACTTTTGACAGAAAATTGCATTATGAATTTTTTTTAGTACAATTAAAAGCTGTCAGAATTGAATTTTTTAGTACAATTAAAGGCTGTCAGAATTGAATTTTTTGTTTATATTAAAAGTTGCCAATATTCGATGTTTTATACTAATAAAATGTTCTGAACAAAAAGCCAGGTTTAAAAAATCTGTTATAATGTCGTAATTTGTGAAAAGAATTCGAATGTTTAGCATCGTCCGTTGGTGGAATCGCCATTAACACATGATTAATTATGAATCGGCTGCAGTTCCGAAGTTCGCCGAGCAGCGTGTGATAACTGCTATAAATAATTGAGGATGGATGATGAGGTATGCATGTTGCATGCAAATTCATTAGAATTAATATAATTTAAGAAATATATCTATGAAATTGGATCCTGGAGTAATCAGTTAATATTATATAATGGTATTTAGTAAGAATGACACTTAAAATCGGAAATACGTGATGAAACAATTTCGCACATATGCAAACGCTTTCCCGAATGAGTTCACTGTCAAGTTGTATGAATATTGGGCTGGTCTACATTGAATTCTTTCCTGGATGGAAGAAAATCAAACGGCGAAGTATTTCCTTCGTTCTAGGCTATTTACGTATGCTATTATGAAAAATTTCAACTGCAATATATCTTTATGGTTTTTTAAATCAAAGTTTAGGTCTTATATTGGGAAACATTTTTTTTTATTAAAAGAATGGCCTGTATGCCTTTAAAGCAAAATATAAAAATGTCCATGGTAACTGATTATGTGGAAAATCAACCACTATGACTAAAATGGTACATTGCATTGTTGTTTTTAAAATTTATTCAAGCACAACTAAATAGGACATTCCCTACCATGGATGTTAATAACCAAAGCATATTAAGTTTTTCTGCTTCTTTATTTACATATAGAGACCAATTTTTCTGTTTGATATCAACAGCTGTTCATGTTATAGACAGGTTAAATATAATTGGAGAGATTTTAATCCAATGTGACCATAATATAAATGTTTGATTTACACAGACTCAAAAAGCATTTTTTCACAAAAAAATATGATATTTCAATCTAATGTGACCATAATATAAATGATTGATGTAAACAGACTCAAAAACCATTTTTTTCACAAAAAATGTGATTTACATGAAAGTTAATACTCCTTAAAATCAATAGATATATCAGATCGTGTGATTGTCCAATCAATAATATGATGGTTGATAAATTACTAAGATCATTTACAATTGATGAAATATTTAAGTTCAAGCATACCAATGTCCCATTTTTTTATTATTTATATTTTTGCTCCTAGTTTGATTTCATCATCAAGCAAAGATGTACATGTCTATATGCTGGCATCACGTCCCTACTATTGGAGTGTTATTTTCAATCTTAATCTGATGGTAGTCTTCTTCTAATAAGACCCCTCCTATCAAAGGCAACCTCTCTTATCAGGCCAGATTTAAGATGAACTGAGATAACAAAATACTACTTACATTGTCCTCTTCAAGAGAGACCAACCTTCTTGCAAAGCCACTTTTTGTCCATTGCAGAAAGGGTAGCCTTTTAAGAGAGGACTACATTATTTGAACTGAGGAAGTTTCAGATTCTAAGAATATTCCATGAATAATCAGTGTTTACTTACCGGTAATTCTTATTATCTTTGAAACAGGAAACTTCCAAAAGATGTATACACCTGTCTTATTTGTTTGTTGTGCTAATTAATTGTCTTTCTTCTTCTAAGAAGATAATATTACATAGACAAAAGAAAACCAAACAACGTAGCTTGTTTATTGACACTAGAAAACCCACTTTATGTAATGCTAAAATCAAAACAGGTGTGAAAAATCAAATTATCCCTGAGCAACCAAACTGTAAAGCTAAAATAAGACAGTTGTGGCAAAACAATTTATCAATGGTTAACCAACCTTTGATCTTACAAATTAAACACTGGGTACTGATGATGGTTAACAGGGCTTAACTTACAGAGCTGTCCAGCATATCCCCAGGTTGCAGATACAGAATGCACCTCTCGAAGGGGGTTGCCAATGTTTTAACTAAGAGCGTACCTGACCATACACAGTAAAGTGTTTGAACAGTGTCATGCTCCCTGCACATCAAAGACCTCTTTTGTAAATTTAATTAAAAGAAGAAGTAGGTGTATTGTTGTTGCTACAAAATGCTACATTGTTTTACCCCACCCAACTCTTCACACTTTTTTTCAGTGGCTGTTAAAAGTATTTTCTCTGGTTGTTCCATCCCTACCTCATTTCTATATAGTATTTATATATTGTTGAACATGTTCTCGTCCAGAATATGGATGAAATATTTGCCACTGGATGCATCCAAAAATCAATCAATCAATCAATCATACAATTAAACAGCAAATAATTCATGGAAGCCATAGTTTGTTGTTTTTTGTTGGAATGATAAAAAAACAATTCTAAAAGACTTTTTGAACAGAAAAGCCATATGGGAAATACATCTCTGAACAAAATCCACCAACCTTCTTGCTTACAGTTGTTTATATATATATATATAATAGTAAAGTAGCCTCTGATGAAATGACCGGTCAGCTACTGACGTTTTCCCAGTCAGTTACAGACGTTTTTCCACAGTCAGTTACAGACGTTTTCCCACAGTTACTGACGTTTTCCCACAGTCAGTTACAGACGTTTTCCCACAGTCAGTTACAGATGTTTTCCCACAATCAGTTACAGACGTTTTCCCACAGTCAGTTACTGACGTTTTCCCACAGTCAGTTACAGATGTTTTCCCACAGTCAGTTACAGACGTCTTCCCACAGTCAGTTACAGACGTTTTCCCACAATCAGTTACAGACGTTTTCCCACAGTCAGTTATAGACGTTTTCCCACAGTCAGTTACAGACGTTTTCCCACAGTCAGTTACAGACGTTTTCCCACAGTCAGTTACAGATGTTTTCCCACAGTCAGTTACAGACGTTTTCCCACAGTCAGTTACAGACGTTTTCCCACAGTCAGTTACTGACGTTTTCCCACAGTCAGTTACAGACGTTTTCCCACAGTCAGTTACAGACGTTTTCCCACAGTCAGTTACAGACGTTTTCCCACAGTCAGTTACAGACGTTTTCCCACAGTCAATTACAGACGTTTTCCCACAGTCAGTTACTGATGTTTTCCCAGTCAGTTACTGACGTTTTCCCACAGTCAGTTACAGACGTTTTCCCACAGTCAGTTACAGACGTTTTCCCACAGTCAGTTACAGACATTTTCCCACAGTCAGTTACAGACGTTTTCCCACAGTCAGTTACAGACGTTTTCCCACAGTCAGTTACAGATGTTTTCCGACAGTCAGTTACAGACGTTTTCCCACAGTCAGTTACTGACGTTTTCCCAGTCAGTTACAGACGTTTTCCCACAGTCAGTTACAAACGTTTTCCCACAGTCAGTTACAGACGTTTTCTCAGTCAGTTACAGACGTTTTCCCACAGTCAGTTACAGACGTTTTCCCACAGTCAGTTACAGACGTTTTCCCACAGTCAGTTACAGACGTTTTCCCACAGTCAGTTACTGACATTTTCCCACAGTCAGTTACTGACGTTTTCCCACAGTCAGTTACTGACATTTTCCCACAGTCAGTTACAGACGTTTTCCCACAGTCAGTTACTGACGTTTTCCCACAGTCAGTTACTGACGTTTTCCCACAGTCAGTTACTGACGTTTTCCCACAGTCAGTTACAGACGTTTTCCCACAGTCAGTTACAGACGTTTTCCCACAGTCAGTTACTGACGTTTTCCCACAGTCAGTTACAGACGTTTTCCCACAGTCAGTTACAGACGTTTTCCGACAGTCAGTTACAGACGTTTTCCCACAGTCAGTTACAGACGTTTTCCCACAGTCAGTTACAGACGTTTTCCCAGTCAGTTACAGACGTTTTCCCACAGTCCCACAGTCAGTTACTGACGTTTTCCCACAGTCAGTTACTGACGTTTTCCCACAGTCAGTTACTGACGTTTTCCCACAGTCAGTTACTGACGTTTTCCCACAGTCAGTTACAGACGTTTTCCCACAGTCAGATGGCATTTAGATTATAGCAACTTAAACCACTAAAATGCTCATAAAATCACAAAATAAATCAGTTACCAGCATGAGTCAATGTCACTAGCCTTTCTTTAGAAACAACATCATTGGAAGATGACAATTTACAAAGGTCAAAGTCCACAGATTGTTATTCTTATTATTTTTTTTCAGGAAAAAAAAAAGAATATATTTAAAGAAAGAAAACAAGCACTATTATGTTTGTATGCACCACAGTCTTACATATATTTATAAAATCACTCACAAATTATGTCCATAATTTTTCAGGCAATACACATGAGCATAGTAAAGTATACCTGGAATTTTATCATAACATTGTATATATAGCCAATGAAGGACATCAAATTAAATTAAAAATTGGATGAATACAACAACATCTAACAAAAACCTACATTGGGTCATGTCATAGGTCATATAATAATCAATTATTAGATACAAACCTACAAAATCTTAAGGCATGGAGCAGCATTTATGAAGGAGTAGAAAGGTTCTGAATGTGAAAGAAAGGTTAGCTGTATTGCCCAATACAGAATGTTGTTTTAAATGGATAGACAAAATAAAATGTTTTTAATTAAACATCTCTCAAGCATTTAATTTTAATCAAAATGAATCAAACAGGTGTGGTAAATAAAAAAATGATCATTAGGAAATTAAATAATTAAATCTACAATAACACCAAAGACAAGATGCATTAAATGTACATGTAGCTCAGATACAGTCAAATTTCTAAAAACAATGATTCATTTGAAAACTTTAGCTTAAAATGCAATAGAAAGAAATACAAAGAATTAAAAAGAAAAAACCCAAACTTATTTTTTAATCAATGATGAAGTGATGTGAAGTTACACACTCACATTAAAGTGCTGGTAGTTTTTCCTAAAAATTGATAATTATCAATATTTTTTACATTTTTCAGTATAGATTTTGCAGAGTTTTTGTATCTTTAAAGCTTTGATTGTATAAATTAAACAAGATGAACTGTGAGCTAATGCTCACCTATGATACCCCCGCTCTTCGGCAAACAGGAAGTAGGAATCTGACGGGTCAAAAAACGCTTCCCACAATATGGGGTACCTATATGAAGCTTGTGACCAAATATCAGATCTCTGCCATCAATAGTAGCTGAGAAAAATGTGACGAAAAATGTGCATATATGTTCAATATGTATAGAAACCAACTAAGTCGGCAAACAGGAAGTAGGAATCTGACGGGTCCAAAAACGCTACCCACAATATGGTATACCTATATGATGCTTGTGACCAAATATCAGATTTCTGCCATCAACTGTTACTGAGAAAAATATCTTGGACGGACGGAGAGACGGACAGAGGTAAAACAGTATACCCCCCTCCCCCTTCGGGGAGCGGGGGTATAATAAAAAGCAATTAAAACTGTAAATTTGCTAGGATTTTAAATGAAATATAATGATCTTTATAGATTTAATAACACCCCACACCCTCACTTTTATGGAAATTACTTTTTTTTTTATCAGAATGAGATTACCCACTTTAATGGACTTTTCTTTATATTAAGTTTTGTTTAAAATATAGATAAAACTGGTAATTAGAGGTAGAAAAAATACATGTAAAAGTACCAACATTGATTATTTTGTCTTTAAAATGATAACATTCCAAATGTTTGGCTTAGGTTTGGTTTATGGTGTTTCAACAATATTTCAGTCATGGCAGTCATTTATTGGAGGAAACCTGAGTACCCGGAGAAAACCACTGATCTGAAGCAAGTCACTGATAAGGTTTATCACATAATGTTGTATCTAGTGCACCTCGCCATGAAAGAGATTTAATGGTAATAGGCACTGATTGCACAGGTAGTTGTAAATACAACTACCATACGTTCACGACCACGATGGCCCCCTAATTCAAAATGTTGCAGTGTGATGTAAGTACATAAATAATCTTTAATGAGATTAATAAGCCATGTTTCTATATTATCTGATCCAACTACAAATTAAAGATTCAATCTACAGTATTCAATTAACCCTAAAGTATTAATAAATTTTACTGTTTAAATTATTCAAATATAATAAACTTAGAAATGCTATTAAATACAAATTGACCTAGTACCATCAACCTTATTTACTGTAATCAATACTACATGTATCACATCAACTATTTATCATAATACATCTCATAGTACTTTAACATTCCTTTGTAAGAAAAGTTTGAAGATAAATGATGTAACAATTAGAGGTAATCTGAATCTGTAAATCAAAGAAGGATAGACACAATGGCCAAAAGGACAAATAACTATCTGCAAAACATGATACAGAAAACTAAAGATCGAGCAACATGAACCCCACTAAAAACCTGCGGTGAACTCTCCTAGGGTGAACTCAGGTGCTCCGGAAAGGTAAGCAGTTCCTGCTCCACTAGTAGCCCCTGTCTTGTTGCTCCAGTTACAAATCTCGTGACAAGTCATCAATGAGGAAAGGACTGGGAACTTATCTGTGGTCATTTGAAAATTAGCTCCATTTATATTTAATTGGAAAATTAATAAATGGCTACACAGATACAACCCCAGCATGAAGTCACGGAAAAAAGTTGAACAAGTGTATATTAAATGTAAGTGTGGACACAGTATTTTGCTTGATACAATAATGTGTTGGACACGGTAATTTGCTGGAAAAGGTCCCACTGTAATAAAAAGTTCAAATTTCAGTTCGACTAACAATTGATACAATTGGTTTTAAAATACATTTATGCATTTGATATATCTATATGACATTTACAGAACGAGTATGTCACCACTTGAGTTTGGACCGTGAGTGCTAATCTTATTACAATCAGCCTTTGATATACCTATATGACATTTACAGAACGAGTATGTCACCACTTGAGTCTGGACTGCTAATCTTATTACAATCAGCCTTTGATATATTTATACAACATTTACAGAACGAGTATGTCACCACTTGAGTCTGGACTGCTAATCTTATTACAATCAGCCTTTGATATATTTATACAACATTTACAGAACGAGTATGTCACCACTTGAGTCTGGACCGTGAGTGCTAATCTTATTACAATCAGCCTTTGATATATTTATACAACATTTACAGAACGAGTATGTCACCACTTGAGTCTGGACTGCTAATCTTATTACAATTAGCCTTTGGTATATTTATACAACATTTACAGAACGAGTATGTCACCACTTGAGTTTGGACCGTGAGTGCTAATCTCATTATAATCTGCCTTTGATATAGAACGAGTATGTCACCACTTGAGTTTGGACCGTGAGTGCTAATCTTATTATAATCTGTCTTTGATATATTTATACAACATTTACAGAACGAGTATGTCACCACTTGAGTCTGGACTGCTAATCTTATTACAATCTGCCTTTGATATATTTATACAACATTTACAGAACGAGTATGTCACCACTTGAGTCTGGACCATGAGTGCTAATCTTATTACAATCAGCCTTTGATATATTTATACAACATTTACAGAACGAGTATGTCACCACTTGAGTCTGGACTGCTAATCTTATTACAATCAGCCTTTGATATATCTATACAACATTTACAGAACGAGTATGTCACCACTTGAGTTTGGACCGTGAGTGCTAATCTTATTATAATCTGCCTTTGATATATTTATACAACATTTACAGAACGAGTATATCACCACTTGAGTCTGGACCGTGAGTGCTAATCTTATTATAATCTGCCTTTGATATATCTATACAACATTTACAGAACGAGTATGTCACCACTTGAGTCTGGACCGTGAGTGCTAATCTTATTATAATCTGCCTTTGATATATTTATACAACATTTACAGAACGAGTATGTCACCACTTGAATCTGGACCGTGAGTGCTAATCTTATTATAATCTGCCTTTGATATATTTATACAACATTTACAGAACGAATATGTCACCACTTGAGTTTGGACCGTGAGTGCTAATCTTATTATAATCTGCCTTTGATATATTTATACAACATTTACAGAACGAGTATGTCACCACTTGAGTCTGGACTGCTAATCTTATTACAATCAGCCTTTGATATATTTATACAACATTTACAGAACGAATATGTCACCACTTGAGTTTGGACTGTGAGTGCTAATCTTATTATAATCTGCCTTTGATATATTTATACAACATTTACAGAACGAGTATGTCACCACTTGAGTCTGGACTGCTAATCTTATTACAATCAGCCTTTGATATATTTATACAACATTTACAGAACGAGTATGTCACCACTTGAGTTTGGACCGTGAGTGCTAATCTTATTATAATCTGCCTTTGATATATTTTTACAACATTTACAGAACGAGTATGTCACCACTTGAGTCTGGACTGCTAATCTTATTACAATCAGCCTTTGGTATATTTATACAACATTTACAGAACGAGTATGTCACCACTTGAGTTTGGACCGTGAGTGCTAATCTTATTACAAACAGCCTTTGATATATTTATACAACATTTACAGAACGAGTATGTCACCACTTGAGTTTGGACCGTGAGTGCTAATCTTATTACAATCAGCCTTTGATATATTTATACAACATTTACAGAACGAGAATGTCACCACTTGAGTCTGGACTGCTAATCTTATTACAATCAGCCTTTGATATATTTATACAACATTTACAGAACGAGTATGTCACCACTTGAGTTTGGACTGCTAATCTTATTACAATCAGCCTTTGATATATCTATATGACATTTACAGAACGAGTATGTCACCACTTGAGTCTGGACTGCTAATCTTATTACAATCAGCCTTTGATATATTTATACAACATTTACAGAACGAGTATGTCACCACTTGAGTCTGGACAGTGAGTGCTAATCTTATTACAATCAGCCTTTGATATATTTATACAACATTTACAGAACGAGTATGTCACCACTTGAGTCTGGACTGCTAATCTTATTACAATCAGCCTTTGGTATATTTATACAACATTTACAGAACGAGTATGTCACCACTTGAGTTTGGACCATGAGTGCTAATCTCATTATAATCTGCCTTTGATATAGAACGAGTATGTCACCACTTGAGTTTGGACCGTGAGTGCTAATCTTATTATAATCTGTCTTTGATATATTTATACAACATTTACAGAACGAGTATGTCACCACTTGAGTCTGGACTGCTAATCTTATTACAATCTGCCTTTGATATATTTATACAACATTTACAGAACGAGTATGTCACCACTTGAGTCTTGACCATGAGTGCTAATCTTATTACAATCAGCCTTTGATATATTTATACAACATTTACAGAACGAGTATGTCACCACTTGAGTCTGGACTGCTAATCTTATTACAATCAGCCTTTGATATATCTATACAACATTTACAGAACGAGTATGTCACCACTTGAGTTTGGACCGTGAGTGCTAATCTTATTATAATCTGCCTTTGATATATTTATACAACATTTACAGAACGAGTATGTCACCACTTGAGTCTGGACCGTGAGTGCTAATCTTATTATAATCTGCCTTTGATATATCTATACAACATTTACAGAACGAGTATGTCACCACTTGAGTCTGGACCGTGAGTGCTAATCTTATTATAATCTGCCTTTGATATATTTATACAACATTTACAGAACGAGTATGTCACCACTTGAATCTGGACCGTGAGTGCTAATCTTATTATAATCTGCCTTTGATATATTTATACAACATTTACAGAACGAATATGTCACCACTTGAGTTTGGACTGTGAGTGCTAATCTTATTATAATCTGCCTTTGATATATTTATACAACATTTACAGAACGAGTATGTCACCACTTGAGTCTGGACTGCTAATCTTATTACAATCAGCCTTTGATATATTTATACAACATTTACAGAACGAATATGTCACCACTTGAGTTTGGACCGTGAGTGCTAATCTTATTATAATCTGCCTTTGATATATTTATACAACATTTACAGAACGAGTATGTCACCACTTGAGTCTGGACTGCTAATCTTATTACAATCAGCCTTTGATATATTTATACAACATTTACAGAACGAGTATGTCACCACTTGAGTCTGGACCATGAGTGCTAATCTTATTACAATCAGCCTTTGATATATTTATACAACATTTACAGAACGAGTATGTCACCACTTGAGTCTGGACTGCTAATCTTATTACAATCAGCCTTTGATATATCTATACAACATTTACAGAACGAGTATGTCACCACTTGAGTTTGGACCGTGAGTGCTAATCTTATTATAATCTGCCTTTGATATATTTATACAACATTTACAGAACGAGTATGTCACCACTTGAGTCTGGACCGTGAGTGCTAATCTTATTATAATCTGCCTTTGATATATCTATACAACATTTACAGAACGAGTATGTCACCACTTGAGTCTGGACCGTGAGTGCTAATCTTATTATAATCTGCCTTTGATATATTTATACAACATTTACAGAACGAGTATGTCACCACTTGAATCTGGACCGTGAGTGCTAATCTTATTATAATCTGCCTTTGATATATTTATACAACATTTACAGAACGAATATGTCACCACTTGAGTTTGGACTGCTAATCTTATTACAATCAGCCTTTGATATATTTATACAACATTTACAGAACGAATATGTCACCACTTGAGTTTGGACCGTGAGTGCTAATCTTATTATAATCTGCCTTTGATATATTTATACAACATTTACAGAACGAGTATGTCACCACTTGAGTCTGGACTGCTAATCTTATTACAATCAGCCTTTGATATATTTATACAACATTTACAGAACGAGTATGTCACCACTTGAGTTTGGACCGTGAGTGCTAATCTTATTATAATCTGTCTTTGATATATTTATACAACATTTACAGAACGAGTATGTCACCACTTGAGTCTGGACTGCTAATCTTATTACAATCAGCCTTTGGTATATTTATACAACATTTACAGAACGAGTATGTCACCACTTGAGTCTGGACCGTGAGTGCTAATCTTATTATAATCTGCCTTTGATATATTTATACAACATTTACAGAACGAGTATGTCACCACTTGAGTCTGGACCGTGAGTGCTAATCTTATTACAATCAGCCTTTGATATATTTATACAACATTTACAGAACGAGTATGTCACCACTTGAGTCTGGACTGCTAATCTTATTACAATCAGCCTTTGATATATTTATACAACATTTACAGAACGAGTATGTCACCACTTGAGTTTGGACCGTGAGTGCTAATCTTATTATAATCTGCCTTTGATATATTTATACAACATTTACAGAACGAGTATGTCACCACTTGAGTCTGGACCGTGAGTGCTAATCTTATTATAATCTGCCTTTGATATATTTATACAACATTTACAGAACGAGTATGTCACCACTTGAGTCTGGACTGCTAATCTTATTACAATCAGCCTTTGATATATTTATACAACATTTACAGAACGAGTATGTCACCACTTGAGTTTGGACCGTGAGTGCTAATCTTATTATAATCTGCCTTTGATATATTTATACAACATTTACAGAACGAGTATGTCACCACTTGAGTCTGGACCGTGAGTGCTAATCTTATTATAATCTGTCTTTGATATATTTATACAACATTTACAGAACGAGTATGTCACCACTTGAGTCTGGACTGCTAATCTTATTACAATCAGCCTTTGATATATTTATACAACATTTACAGAATGAGTATGTCACCACTTGAGTCTGGACCGTGAGTGCTAATCTTATTACAATCAGCCTTTGATATATTTATACAACATTTACAGAACGAGTATGTCACCACTTGAGTTTGGACCGTGAGTGCTAATCTTATTATAATCTGCCTTTGATATATTTATACAACATTTACAGAACGAGTATGTCACCACTTGAGTCTGGACTGCTAATCTTATTACAATCAGCCTTTGATATATTTATACAACATTTACAGAACGAGTATGTCACCACTTGAGTTTGGACCGTGAGTGCTAATCTTATTATAATCTGCCTTTGATATATTTATACAACATTTACAGAACGAGTATGTCACCACTTGAGTCTGGACTGCTAATCTTATTACAATCAGCCTTTGATATATTTATACAACATTTACAGAACGAGTATGTCACCACTTGAGTCTGGACTGCTAATCTTATTACAATCAGCCTTTGGTATATTTATACAACATTTACAGAACGAGTATGTCACCACTTGAGTCTGGACTGCTAATCTTATTACAATCAGCCTTTAATATATTTATACAACATTTACAGAACGAGTATGTCACCACTTGAGTCTGGACTGCTAATCTTATTACAATCAGCCTTTGATATATTTATACAACATTTACAGAACGAATATGTCACCACTTGAGTCTGGACTGCTAATCTTATTATAAGTTGCCTTTAATTCTTACTTTTTCGGCCTCATTGACATTAATTACATTTTATATAAGGACTATCCAAAGATTGCCATGTGATTTTTGAAGTACATTTTTTTTTCTTTTTTTCAACAAATACAAATGTTGAATCTGTTTTTTTTTAGCTCTGTGCATGTGGTATCCATATTGGTTGTAGGGTCTGAATGAAATGAGGAACTATTCACAAGTTGCACAGTGATTTCTAATATGATTAGATTATTTTTTAATAATTCATCCAATCACCAATTGTTATGACAACGGAATCCTATTGGATGTCATATAATTACAAAATTAGAAATATTTTTTGGACCATTTGCAGATCACTTCTACAAAGTAATATCCTTGTAGATTTTTCTGATGCAAAAAATTAATTTGCAGCAAATCAGATCCATGCTGCTTACATAACTTCAATTGCAGTCAATATTAATTATTTTCAACTTTATTAAGTACAATGCAAGTATAATATTTAAGTTTTGATTGAGTTAATTAAAAGATTAAAAACCATAGGCTCCACAGAGCCTGTATCTCCCACTTGGTTATCATCTATTATTGGTTGGGAGGAAAATCAACTTCATGCAGTTAATGACTACGGGAGCATTTATGATGATCAGTTATGCAGTCTCTAGGAATAATTTTGGGATTTTCCAAAAGGATCTTACATTTAATATATACAACAATGGCAGTTACCTAAGATTCTTGTACTACATTAGAAACACTGATTTTGAAAAGGATCATGCAATGACCATGCATGTACAGTTTAAATTTCAGAAGTTAAGAATTTTCTAAGAAGAAGACTATTTAATATTTTTCCAATAAGGCTCTACATTGACTTCTGTTCAGCAATGGTGGCCATCTTGGTTTTCAAATTTTTAAAGGATCATCCAACCATACAATTTGGTTTTCATCAGTGCAGCACCACCTGAGAAGAAGACATTTGTTACATTTTCTATGTTAAACTATGCCAAAGAGAGGCAAACCATCTTGTTTGATCTGACTGACATATAAAACACATACTTTTTAAAACACTATGATCACCCCGGTAAAGTTTAGGTTCCATCAGCTCAGTAATTTCTGAGAAGAAGACATTTGTAACATTTTCTTTTGAGGTTATATATTCAGCAGTGGCAACCATCTTGAATGGACATGGTGGAGTACAAGTCATCCAAAACTAGTGCCACATAGAAATTTGCTATACAGAAGCCTGATGTTTTGGGACAGGCATAAAAATAAGGTAATGTTATTAAAACAGTTTATGGTAGACCATTTCTCCCTTCCTCATATCTAAATCTCCAACACCCAAACAGATATAAACAAACAACATTTTACTAACATATTAATGAAAGTGGTGCTAAACACAAATAAAACAATCGTCTCACTTAACTCTGTTAATGGAGTTATAATAAATCAATCAATAAATCTTTAAATCAGTTTCAGGATTAAATATTTTTATTAAATTTTCTTCTTCATTTTTTGCTTCATTTTTGTTTGTTTTGTATAACAAGATTTTTACTATAGCTCACCCCCTTTCTACCCTAAATAATAATATTTTCAGCTTATTGACAATCTCATAAACTTGTTTTCACTTTCTCGTCACCTTTCTGAGTCCAATAATTATGACAGTTAGTTGAGAGACCTAAGGCTAAATTCAATTATTTTATGAATTATCATGATATTTAACTACAAACACCAAATGTTGCATACTACAATTAATTGAACATTTACTGTATAAACCAGAGCCTAGAGGCTTTTTACTTTATATAACAGACCTGAACTTAATATGACATTTTATAATAATGAATGGATGCTATACCAATTATGTATTAAATTCTACGGTGTCAATTTTTGATTGCATCCAATTACCACTGTCTGTATATTTATTCACATATTCTACTGGTATTTAAGATATAAACTTTACAAAGAGTTTAAAAGTTTATCCCTATATAAAAACCTAAATAACTTTTCTACTATACATTGGTGAAAACTGACAAAAAAGTGTGAATTTACACAATAACCAAAGGTTTCTTTCTTAAGAAAAATGGTACACACACGTATGTGTATTTAGTGAGTGAATGGCTGTTGTTTAATGCCAAAAAAGATCAGTTTTTGATGAGATGATAATGATGTTAGCTTTGTATTAATTAGACAACAGGCTTAGTTGGATTGACAGGTGACATGCATAGCTGACATGTACCCTCCATGATCAATGTGTTGACCAAACATTTGCAGGTGCACACTTAAAATCTGTAGTTCAATTTCCTGATAATCTTTGCTCTGTCATATATTATAACCAGCAATCAATTTGATCCAATCATGTTGCTTTAATCAATATTATCAATACAAACTTCAATATGTTTACATCATTTTCAAAATGATTGCTATTAAAAGAAGTTGTGATACTAATTTTTACCCAAACACAGGCAGATTTGACATCCTGGGTTCAAATAGATTTGATCAAATAATAGGTATTTGGTGCCACTTTCAACCATATTTCGGTTATGATGCAGTTTCTTTTTTTGCATTCATGAAATTGGAGTAACAGAAGAAACCACTAAACCATCCACAATAAACAGACAAAGTTTACCATACAAGTTTTACCACAAATGGGAGAAAAAAATCACAATCTTAATAATAATAGGCACTAATTGTGCTAGCATATGTAAATCTTATTACCATATGACCGTGACCATGAAGTCACCCCTTCAGCCTATTATGGCTGATTAGTTTTAGTACTTAATTATAAGGCAGAGAACATATAAATGTAATGTTTTAGTTAATGAATTTTGAATATATTGCCTAAATTACTGTTTAGGGATTAGATTTATTCGTTCCGGTGGCTGACCATAACCCAATATTCAAAACAGCAAAGCAGAATACTTATACTCTTGGCAATACACAAATCGTTAATTAATGATTATTATCATAAAATCTCATGAAAGGATGATTTTTTAATGTGTAATGAAAAATGATAGCATCAATTAGGAAATACCGTATCAAATTTGTATTCACTTTTATGACGTAAATGTATAAAAATTTACATACAATCCTCTACATGTAAAATTATATATCATTTTTAACTTGATATCTGGTTTTTATATTTTTATTACCATATATCTATATATAACAATGTATGTAATCCATTTATTAGAATATCGATACACAATTATGACTGTACAAGGCTACATTGTAATGTGTAATATGTGACGAATTAATGCTTTGACTGGTCATTTGTGACTAAACCGGACTACCGTATTGATTTGTTGTCCTATCGTTAATTAACTGTCCATAAACAAAATATTAACAGAAATTAAGTCTTCAAATTCGTCTTAACCTTATAGCTTTGAAATGACAACAAAATTACCTCAACCTCCATTTATGAACTTCTAAGGAATTCAGTTACCACAGCTGAGATCTCAAATCTTTATACATGTACATGTAGTTAAAAGAGATGATTTTGAAAGGTTTCAACCCTTATATTTGATATTTTTTAGAAACTTGAAGAGGAATGGTAGGCTAGTGAAAATCATATATTCTTATACTAATGTGGTACAAGTTCAATGTAAGGTCTGCTTGACTTATACATTATGTGATTAAGTATGACTGGTACTTACAATGCACATGTTGTACATCCAGCTCAAAGTCGAAAATACTGTCCAGCAATGGCGATAATTTATATAGAAAAAACTGTATGTAAAGACGGAAATGTACAATCATATTTACCATTGGGTAATTCAAATCTTGCATCAATAAGAATACTGTGCCCCGTGGGGTATCTTGTCCCAGCAACCACACCACTGTGCACAATGATTTCACTGTCGAGGGATAACCACTGCCCATCTCCTTCCTACAATAAAATAGAAAGATATGTAGCATATTACAAATGTTATGTATGGAGCATAGATACTAATAACAAGAAAAACAAAAAATACCATAATGTCGGAACAATTCCAAAATAAAATAGAAAAATCATAGAGTCAAAATCGATACTCCTAACACACAAATACATGGTCGCTCACTCTCCTGGCTTGTTACTCCTAACACACAAATACATGGTCGCTCACTCTCCTGGCTTGTTACACCTAACACACAAATACATGGTAGCTCACTCTCCTGGCTTGTTACACCTAACACACAAATACATGGTCGCTCACTCTCCTGGCTTGTTACACCTAACACACAAATACATGGTCGCTCACTCTCCTGGCTTGTTACACCTAACACACAAATACATGGTCGCTCACTCTCCTGGCTTGTTACACCTAACACACAAATACATGGTCGCTCACTCTCCTGGCTTGTTACACCTAACACACAAATACATGGTCGCTCACTCTCCTGGCTTGTTACACCTAACACACAAATACATGGTCGCTCACTCTCCTGGCTTGTTACACCTAACACACAAATACATGGTCGCTCACTCTCCTGGCTTGTTACACCTAACACACAAATACATGGTCGCTCACTCTCCTGGCTTGTTACACCTAACACACAAATACATGGTCGCTCACTCTCCTGGCTTGTTACACCTAACACACAAATACATGGTCGCTCACTCTCCTGGCTTGTTACACCTAACACACAAATACATGGTAGCTCACTCTCCTGGCTTGTTACACCTAACACACAAATACATGGTCGCTCACTCTCCTGGCTTGTTACACCTAACACACAAATACATGGTCGCTCACTCTCCTGGCTTGTTACACCTAACACACAAATACATGGTCGCTCACTCTCCTGGCTTGTTACACCTAACACACAAATACATGGTTGCTCACTCTCCTGGCTTGTTACACCTAACACACAAATACATGGTCGCTCACCCTCCTGGCTTGTTACACCTAACACACAAATACATGGTCCCTCACTCTCCTGGCTTGTTACACCTAACACACAAATACATGGTCGCTCACTCTCCTGGCTTGTTACACCTAACACACAAATACATGGTCGCTCACTCTCCTGGCTTGTTACACCTAACACACAAATACATGGTCGCTCACTCTCCTGGCTTGTTACACCTAACACATGGTCGCTCACTCTCCTGGCTTGTTACACCTAACACACAAATACATGGTCGCTCACTCTCCTGGCTTGTTACACCTAACACACAAATACATGGTCCCTCACTCTCCTGGCTTGTTACACCTAACACACAAATACATGGTCGCTCACTCTCCTGGCTTGTTACACCTAACACACAAATACATGGTCGCTCACTCTCCTGGCTTGTTACACCTAACACACAAATACATGGTCGCTCACTCTCCTGGCTTGTTACACCTAACACACAAATACATGGTAGCTCACTCTCCTGGCTTGATACTCCTAACACACAAATACATGGTCGCTCACTCTCCTGGCTTGTTACACCTAACACACAAATACATGGTCGCTCACTCTCCTGGCTTGTTACACCTAACACACAAATACATGGTCGCTCACTCTCCTGGCTTGTTACACCTAACACACAAATACATGGTCGCTCACTCTCCTGGCTTGTTACTCCTAACACACAAATACATGGTCGCTCACTCTCCTGGCTTGTTACACCTAACACACAAATACATGGTCGCCCACTCTCCTGGCTTGTTACACCTAACACACAAATACATGGTCGCTCACTCTCCTGGCTTGTTACTCCTAACACACAAATACATGGTCGCTCACTCTCCTGGCTTGTTACACCTAACACACAAATACATGGTCGCTCACTCTCCTGGCTTGTTACACCTAATACACAAATACATGGTCGCTCACTCTCCTGGCTTGTTACACCTAACACACAAATACATGGTAGCTCACTCTCCTGGCTTGTTACACCTAACACACAAATACATGGTCGCTCACTCTCCTGGCTTGTTACACCTAACACACAAATACATGGTCGCTCACTCTCCTGGCTTGTTACACCTAACACACAAATACATGGTCGCTCACTCTCCTGGCTTGTTACACCTAACACACAAATACATGGTAGCTCACTCTCCTGGCTTGATACTCCTAACACACAAATACATGGTCGCTCACTCTCCTGGCTTGTTACACCTAACACACAAATACATGGTCGCTCACTCTCCTGGCTTGTTACACCTAACACACAAATACATGGTCGCTCACTCTCCTGGCTTGTTACACCTAACACACAAATACATGGTCGCTCACTCTCCTGGCTTGTTACTCCTAACACACAAATACATGGTCGCTCACTCTCCTGGCTTGTTACACCTAACACACAAATACATGGTCGCTCACTCTCCTGGCTTGTTACACCTAACACACAAATACATGGTCGCTCACTCTCCTGGCTTGTTACACCTAACACACAAATACATGGTCGCTCACTCTCCTGGCTTGTTACACCTAACACACAAATACATGGTCGCTCACTCTCCTGGCTTGTTACACCTAACACACAAATACATGGTCGCTCACTCTCCTGGCTTGTTACACCTAACACACAAATACATGGTCGCTCACTCTCCTGGCTTGTTACACCTAACACACAAATACATGGTCGCTCACTCTCCTGGCTTGTTACACCTAACACACAAATACATGGTAGCTCATTCTCCTGGCTTGTTACACCTAACACACAAATACATGGTCGCTCACTCTCCTGGCTTGTTACACCTAACACACAAATACATGGTCGCTCACTCTCCTGGCTTGTTACTCCTAACACACAAATACATGGTCGCTCACTCTCCTGGCTTGTTACACCTAACACACAAATACATGGTCGCTCACTCTCCTGGCTTGTTACTCCTAACACACAAATACATGGTCGCTCACTCTCCTGGCTTGTTACACCTAACACACAAATACATGGTCGCTCACTCTCCTGGCTTGATACTCCTAACACACAAATACATGGTCGCTCACTCTCCTGGCTTGTTACTCCTAACACACAAATACATGGTCGCTCACTCTCCTGGCTTGTTACACCTAACACACAAATACATGGTCGCTCATTCTCCTGGCTTGATACACCTAACACACAAATACATGGTCGCTCACTCTCCTGGCTTGTTACTCCTAACACACAAATACATGGTTGCTCACTCTCCTGGCTTGTTACACCTAACACACAAATACATGGTCGCTCACTCTCCTGGCTTGATACTCCTAACACACAAATACATGGTCGCTCACTCTCCTGGCTTGTTACTCCTAACACACAAATACATGGTCGCTCACTCTCCTGGCTTGTTACACCTAACACACAAATACATGGTCGCTCATTCTCCTGGCTTGATACTCCTAACACACAAATACATGGTCGCTCACTCTCCTGGCTTGTTACTCCTAACACACAAATACATGGTCGCTCACTCTCCTGGCTTGTTACACCTAACACACAAATACATGGTCGCTCACTCTCCTGGCTTCATACTCCTAACACACAAATACATGGTCGCTCACTCTCCTGGCTTGTTACACCTAACACACAAATACATGGTCGCTCATTCTCCTGGCTTGATACTCCTAACACACAAATACATGGTCGCTCACTCTCCTGGCTTGTTACTCCTAACACACAAATACATGGTCGCTCACTCTCCTGGCTTGTTACACCTAACACACAAATACATGGTCGCTCACTCTCCTGGCTTCATACTCCTAACACACAAATACATGGTCGCTCACTCTCCTGGCTTGTTACACCTAACACACAAATACATGGTCGCTCATTCTCCTGGCTTGATACTCCTAACACACAAATACATGGTCGCTCATTCTCCTGGCTTGTTACACCTAACACACAAATACATGGTCGCTCACTCTCCTGGCTTGTTACACCTAACACACAAATACATGGTCGCTCACTCTCCTGGCTTGTTACACCTAACACACAAATACATGGTCGCTCATTCTCCTGGCTTGTTACACCTAACACACAAATACATGGTCGCTCACTCTCCTGGCTTGTTACACCTAACACACAAATACATGGTCGCTCACTCTCCTGGCTTGTTACACCTAACACACAAATACATGGTCGCTCATTCTCCTGGCTTGTTACACCTAACACACAAATACATGGTCGCTCACTCTCCTGGCTTGTTACACCTAACACACAAATACATGGTCGCTCACTCTCCTGGCTTGTTACACCTAACACACAAATACATGGTCGCTCATTCTCCTGGCTTGTTACACCTAACACACAAATACATGGTCGCTCACTCTCCTGGCTTGATACTCCTAACACACAAATACATGGTCGCTCACTCTCCTGGCTTGATACTCCTAACACACAAATACATGGTCGCTCACTCTCCTGGCTTGATACTCCTAACACACAAATACATGGTCGCTCACTCTCCTGGCTTGTTACACCTAACACACAAATACATGGTCGCTCACTCTCCTGGCTTGATACTCCTAACACACAAATACATGGTCGCTCATTCTCCTGGCTTGTTACACCTAACACACAAATACATGGTCGCTCACTCTCCTGGCTTGTTACACCTAACACACAAATACATGGTCGCTCATTCTCCTGGCTTGTTACACCTAACACACAAATACATGGTCGCTCACTCTCCTGGCTTGTTACACCTAACACACAAATACATGGTCGCTCATTCTCCTGGCTTGTTACACCTAACACACAAATACATGGTCGCTCACTCTCCTGGCTTGTTACACCTAACACACAAATACATGGTCGCTCACTCTCCTGGCTTGATACTCCTAACACACAAATACATGGTCGCTCACTCTCCTGGCTTGATACTCCTAACACACAAATACATGGTCGCTCACTCTCCTGGCTTCATACTCCTAACACACAAATACATGGTCGCTCACTCTCCTGGCTTGTTACACCTAACACACAAATACATGGTCGCTCACTCTCCTGGCTTGATACTCCTAACACACAAATACATGGTCGCTCACTCTCCTGGCTTGTTACACCTAACACACAAATACATGGTCGCTCATTCTCCTGGCTTGATACTCCTAACACACAAATACATGGTCGCTCACTCTCCTGGCTTGATACTCCTAACACACAAATACATGGTCGCTCACTGACTTGGCTTGATACTCCTAACACACAAATACATGGTCGCTCACTCTCCTGGCTTGTTACACCTAACACACAAATACATGGTCGCTCATTCTCCTGGCTTGTTACACCTAACACACAAATACATGGTCGCTCACTCTCCTGGCTTGTTACACCTAACACACAAATACATGGTCGCTCACTCTCCTGGCTTGTTACACCTAACACACAAATACATGGTCGCTCACTCTCCTGGCTTGTTACACCTAACACACAAATACATGGTCGCTCATTCTCCTGGCTTGATACTCCTAACACACAAATACATGGTCGCTCACTCTCCTGGCTTGATACTCCTAACACACAAATACATGGTCGCTCACTGACTTGGCTTGATACTCCTAACACACAAATACATGGTCGCTCACTCTCCTGGCTTGATACCCCTAACACACAAATACATGGTCGCTCACTCTCCTGGCTTGATACTCCTAACACACAAATACATGGTCGCTCACTCTCCTGGCTTGATACCCCTAACACACAAATACATGGTCGCTCACTCTCCTGGCTTGATACTCCTAACACACAAATACATGGTCGCTCACTCTCCTGGCTTCATACTCCTAACACACAAATACATGGTCGCTCACTCTCCTGGCTTCATACTCCTAACACACAAATACATGGTCGCTCACTCTCCTGGCTTGATACTTCTAACACACAAATACATGGTCGCTCACTCTCCTGGCTTGATACTCCTAACACACAAATACATGGTCGCTCACTCTCCTGGCTTGATACTCCTAACACACAAATACATGGTCGCTCACTCTCCTGGCTTGATACTCCTAACACACAAATACATGGTCGCTCACTCTCCTGGCTTGGTACTCCTAACACACAAATACATGGTCGCTCACTCTCCTGGCTTGGTACTCCTAACACACAAATACATGGTCGCTCACTCTCCTGGCTTGGTACTCCTAACACACAAATACATGGTCGCTCACTCTCCTGGCTTGATACTCCTAGCACACAAATACATGGTCGCTCACTCTCCTGGCTTGGTACTCCTAACACACAAATACATGGTCGCTCACTCTCCTGGCTTCATACTCCTAACACACAAATACATGGTCGCTCACTCTCCTGGCTTCATACTCCTAACACACAAATACATGGTCGCTCACTCTCCTGGCTTGGTACTCCTAACACACAAATACATGGTCTCTCACTCTCCTGGCTTGGTACTCCTAACACACAAATACATGGTCGATCACTCTCCTGGCTTGATACTCCTAACACACAAATACATGGTAGCTCATTCTCCTGGCTTGATACTCCTAACACACAAATACATGGTCGCTCACTCTCCTGGCTTGGTACTCCTAACACACAAATACATGGTCGCTCACTCTCCTGGCTTGGTACTCCTAACACACAAATACATGGTCGCTCACTCTCCTGGCTTGGTACTCCTAACACACAAATACATGGTCGCTCACTCTCCTGGCTTGATACTCCTAGCACACAAATACATGGTCGCTCACTCTCCTGGCTTCATACTCCTAACACACAAATACATGGTCGCTCACTCTCCTGGCTTCATACTCCTAACACACAAATACATGGTCGCTCACTCTCCTGGCTTGGTACTCCTAACACACAAATACATGGTCTCTCACTCTCCTGGCTTCATACTCCTAACACACAAATACATGGTCGCTCACTCTCCTGGCTTGATACTTCTAACACACAAATACATGGTCGCTCACTCTCCTGGCTTGATACTCCTAACACACAAATACATGGTCGCTCACTCTCCTGGCTTGATACTCCTAACACACAAATACATGGTCGCTCACTCTCCTGGCTTGATACTCCTAACACACAAATACATGGTCGCTCACTCTCCTGGCTTGGTACTCCTAACACACAAATACATGGTCGCTCACTCTCCTGGCTTGGTACTCCTAACACACAAATACATGGTCGCTCACTCTCCTGGCTTGGTACTCCTAACACACAAATACATGGTCGCTCACTCTCCTGGCTTGATACTCCTAGCACACAAATACATGGTCGCTCACTCTCCTGGCTTGGTACTCCTAACACACAAATACATGGTCGCTCACTCTCCTGGCTTCATACTCCTAACACACAATACATGGTCGCTCACTCTCCTGGCTTCATACTCCTAACACACAAATACATGGTCGCTCACTCTCCTGGCTTGGTACTCCTAACACACAAATACATGGTCTCTCACTCTCCTGGCTTGGTACTCCTAACACACAAATACATGGTCGATCACTCTCCTGGCTTGATACTCCTAACACACAAATACATGGTAGCTCATTCTCCTGGCTTGATACTCCTAACACACAAATACATGGTCGCTCACTCTCCTGGCTTGGTACTCCTAACACACAAATACATGGTCGCTCACTCTCCTGGCTTGGTACTCCTAACACACAAATACATGGTCGCTCACTCTCCTGGCTTGGTACTCCTAACACACAAATACATGGTCGCTCACTCTCCTGGCTTGATACTCCTAGCACACAAATACATGGTCGCTCACTCTCCTGGCTTCATACTCCTAACACACAAATACATGGTCGCTCACTCTCCTGGCTTCATACTCCTAACACACAAATACATGGTCGCTCACTCTCCTGGCTTGGTACTCCTAACACACAAATACATGGTCTCTCACTCTCCTGGCTTGGTACTCCTAACACACAAATACATGGTCGATCACTCTCCTGGCTTGATACTCCTAACATACAAATACATGGTCGCTCACTCTCCTGGCTTGGTACTCCTGACACACAAATACATGGTCGATCACTCTCCTGGCTTGATACTCCTAACACACAAATACATGGTCGCTCATTCTCCTGGCTTGATACTCCTAACACACAAATACATGGTCGCTCACTCTCCTGGCTTGATACTCCTAACACACAAATACATGGTCGCTCACTCTCCTGGCTTGATACTCCTAACACACAAATACTTGGTCGCTCACTCTCCTGGCTTGATACTCCTAACACACAAATACATGGTCGCTCACTCTCCTGGCTTGGTACTCCAAACACACAAATACATGACAGCTCACTCTTCTGGCTTGATACTCCTAACACACAAATACATGGTCGCTCACTCTCCTGGCTTGATACTCCTAACACACAAATACATGGTCGCTCACTCTCCTGGCTTCATACTCCTAACACACAAATACATGGTCACTCACTCTCCTGGCTTCATACTCCTAACACACAAATACATGGTCGCTCACTCTCCTGGCTTAGTACTCCAAACACACAAATACATGACAGCTCACTCTTCTGGCTTGATACTCCTAACACACAAATACATGGTCGCTCACTCTCCTGGCTTGATACTCATAACACACAAATACATGGTCGCTCACTCTCCTGGCTTGGTACTCCTAACACACAAATACATGGTCGCTCACTCTCCTGACTTGGTACTCCTAACACACAAATACATGGTCGCTCACTCTCCTGGCTTGGTACTCCAAACACACAAATACATGACAGCTCACTCTTCTGGCTTGATACTCCTAACACACAAATACATGGTCGCTCACTCTCCTGGCTTGATACTCCTAACACACAAATACATGGTCGCTCACTCTCCTGGCTTGATACTCCTAACACACAAATACATGGTCGCTCACTCTCCTGGCTTGATACTCCTAACACACAAATACATGGCCGCTCATTCTCCTGGATTAGTTACACTGAATTTACTTCCTGTTAACGTTGTGTGTGACACGTGAAATGTCAAAAACAAACAAACCTTATTGTCATTTGGAAGACCTAAAGGTTTCAATATTGTGATGGCATTGACATATATGTACTGTGCATGAGGTCATGACAATTCGTTGTTGTTTCATAGGTAAATAAAAGAATTATTTAATAGAGAAATTTCGGTATTTTACCGCCATCTATATAATAAAAATAAATCTGTATCAAAACTTGCTAAAGACAAAATAGTTCTGTACGAAGTATGAATATGATATTGTTAATATGTTGTTATTGAAGAAAAACGTCTGAAATTGAAGATCTTTTGATTCAATTGTCAAAAATTTTTTTCATGTCCAAAATTGATTTTTCATATTGTTTGTTTCATTTAATTAATAACATATTATTCCTTGCTTCTACAGATTTCAAGAAAAACAATTAGTTAGTTATAGGTAATTTTCCTTAAGGTCAAATCAATAAAAACAAAAATGCCTCTCAGTACAAATTATACAAGATTTTCTGTATTAGATGTTAATACTGTTTGAGTAAATATTTTGTAGGAACAAGGATAGTCTTAAGTTGAAAACATGGAAAGCAATACCAAAAGTAAATCCATTTAAATAATATATCATATGCAGAGACAAATTGTAAGCTGACATTTGAGACATTTTTAAATCCCCCCATTCCAGTTTCCAATCAAGGGAGAATTAAATGACAACTTTTATTCTGAATAGATTTTGAGCGAACCTGATGATGGTTATTTCAGAAACATGTTGTGCATTGTAAACTTTATATCTATGTTTTTCAGCATACATTTAGCACTTTACAATGACTAACAACTTACATGTATCTTGGTTAAAAATGTGATATAAAAACATTTATATACATTATAAATTCTTATGTTCAATGAAATTCACATATTTTATAGGGCCCGCGTGGCTCAATGAGTTAGGTAGTTGGATTTCCTAACAACTCATACAAGCCTATCACCAATATGGCGTAGGTTCGTGCCCGACTTTGTAAATTACAAAAAAGGGTGCACTCGACTAGCAACCGCAAGTGATAAAGTTTACCAGTCGCTTGCCCATGGTCGGTGGTTCTCTCCGGGTACTTCGGCTTCTTCCACCACTAAAATTGGTTGCCAAGATATAGCTGAAATATTGCTGAAAGTGACGTCAAACAACAAAAAAATCCCCCAAAATATCAATCACATATTTTATATTTATTTGTCTAAGTATAGATTAAATATTTAAAGCGTTTCACTTAAACAAATTTGATGAATCTGCCAAAAAACCAGTTCCCTTTCTAAGTGCTGTCCTAAATCCCACATTCTGATTGGATGATTATAGAGTACAGGACTGAAACTTGCACACAAAAGTTTTAATAACTGCATGGCCTGATAAAAACCATTATACCCCCAGTGCTTCAATCAAATGTTATTTCTGCCTTAGACTTACCAGTAATACATTTCTTTTGAAATAAAACTGTCAAAGTGAATTAACATTGCAGCCTCTTATCAGAATATAATATTGAAATACATTTTGTATTTCCATTTAGGATTAAAATAAATGTAATAATCCTACATATACTATATATATCTCCTGATGTTGACATAAATCTCATCAAAATTTAGTTGAACAATTTTTATCTATGCTAAACTTCAGAATTATTGAGAAATGATGACAACATGTTTATTGTACATGTATATTTAAACTCATCTCATTTGAAATTTAATGTGACAAAAACCCCACAGAAATTTGCACAAAGCAAAATTTTGTACATTTGCATTTATAAACAGACTTGAAACGTTCTGTATAAATTATTCAATATTTCAAAATCATTATCAATGATATTAATCCAAGCGTGTAATTGCATTTTGAAAATCTTGTGAAAAAAATAACATCAGTTTTCTTTTGACAATCTGACCAATAATGCCTACTAATAATCTCAAAATGCATAGAACAGGTTGTCAGCCATTTATGGAATTGCATCCTATGTAATATACAACAAAAGAACGAACAATAGAGGGTTAGGGTTTTGGTGTTTAATGCCACTTTCAACAATACTTCAGATATATCTTGGCAGTCAGTAGTATTGATGGAGGAAACCAGAGTACCTAGAGTAAACCACCGACCTGTCACAAGTCACTGACAAACTTTATCACATAATGTTGTATTGAGTACACCTCGCCATGAACGGGATTAGAATTCACAACGTTAGTGGTCATAGGCACTGATTGCACAGGTAGTAGTAAATCCAACTACCATATGATCACGACCCCAGAAGGCATGTGTGTGGAAAATGACTGATATCGATCCATATTTGGTTGATTCTACTAAGCAGGTGACATGATAAAAAGATGTTAGATAATTCTTGTGTAGCAGACGACACATTGATATAATTTGTGGTTTATTACTTCAGTATTTGAACAGATACCAAACAGAGACATGAAGTTTGAAATCTGTTTATTATGAAATTATTTCATTTGGAAATTCAGCCTGTAATTCTATACATTGTAATAAGAATTGATGAAATATTTTGTACAAACCGTGTTTGAGTGACGGACTTTACCCAACGGTAGCCAATGGAGGCCTAATAATTTATCCCACAGCATTCCTTTGTTCCAAACCTCAATGACCAGTCCAGAGTCCAAACGCATGGTCTCGCTGAAATACAAAATTGAGTATTACTGAAACTTCAAGTAAATAACAAGACAATATCGAACAAAATATTTTTAGAAATTCTATTTAATAAGTACATCTATACAGTCATGCACAGTGAATACTGTGTAAACTGATCCCTGAATAAACCAGAACCCTGTATAAATCTAACATAAGTCCCACTGTAGGAAATCTTTACCTGTCTTAACAAAAACCTGGCTATTCTAAACGCATATGATGGTCCCAGAGTGCTTTGGTTTTAGACGGGTTTCACATGCATGTGAGAAAAAAAATTGTGTATGTAAAAAACATTTTTTAATTGTGCAAAATGTGTAAAAAGTTAGGCATATTGCAATAAAATTTGCACATTTCTATCTCTGCACTTTTGAATGACAGTTCCTAGAAGTGATTATTGGTTACCTTCATTTCCTTCACCCAATTATGACTGAATTAATTTGTTTCTTATTATTAAAGGATAGCCTATTGGTTGTATAGTTACAATGTGGATGTCTGAAGCATTGACAATTGATGTCCAATTAATTTCTGATGTAAGTATCCATATGTTAATAATACAGGCTCTTCGCTATAGGAAAATATTTGTTATTATAATAATACAGGGATTTAAAAGTTTTTTATAATAGGAGGTACTTCTTAAATTTTAGGAGGTACCTAAAAAATTAGGCTGAGGGCCGTAAGGGGTCCAGGGGGCGGAAGCTCCTGAAATCTAGCATTTTGTGGACCAAAAAATGTACTTCAGAGACTGCAAAACATTAAGTGTTTTTGAAAGAAAAATCCCATTAACTTTAGAGTTCAGATTTCACCAAGAGTGAAGACCATGCATAATGCCTGGATTTTTCCCCCCAATTTCTTTATTGAATATTTCAGTTTACAGACTTCAGCCAAGATTATTCATAGATAGTCTGTCATATCTTAAAAAACCCCAAAAGGACCATAAAGAGCTAAATATACAGTCACAGTGTATATACCACTTAGTTTTTTTCGTATTGAGTAGACAAACACTAATCAATGCAATATTATATACTTATTGACTGGGTATGAGGGAATAGCAAGTTTATTGTCCCTGAGACACTGACTATTGACCGAGGCGAAGCCGAGGTTAATAGTCAGGGTCGAGGGGACAAGAAACTTGCTATTCCCGAATACACAGTCTATAAGTATTTTATTATACCGAAAAACATTAGACTCATAGTTGAATGATCACCTCAAAATGATAAAGAATAATAAAATCACGCATCTTTTGCCAGTATTTTGCATTATAAATCTGAATATTGTCTCATGGACATTGTTATGCTGTTTCCCCAGTTATTCATAAGAGTTTGATTCTTTGGAGAAAGTAGACTTCAACATAAATGTACATGGTGACTACAAGTTTTATGAAAATTTTGAATTTTTTTGAAATTTTTGAAATTTAGAAATTTTTTGAAATTTTAAAATTTTGTGAAAATTTTGAACTTTAAAATTTTTATTTTATTTATTTTAAATTTTTGAATTTTTTTTTTTTATTTTGAAATTTTATGAAAACTGAAATTTTTAAAATTTTTAGAAAATTTTGAAATCATGAAATTTTTGAAATTTTGACAAAAAAATCCGGGTTTCTCAATAGCGACGATAACGCCAGAGGATCACGCATAACAATTACCGTAGTTTGTCCAATAAGCGACGTCCAATTAAAAATTCCGCGAAAGTTGTTTAAATTGCCAGTAAATAGTTCAGCGGCAGTCAATAGTCTCAGTGTTAAAAATGTGAAACAATAGCATTTTTATTTCTTTAAAAAAGCTTTAAGAAAGTATATACTGAGGTATAATAAAATAATACATTGATCAATAGTACATACATGTATAAAAGAGTCATATGTCCAGTGCTGTGTGTAACATGTGACTTTGTCAACTGTCTAAACTCAGTTATTAAGTCTACAATTATTTTTCTATAGCAGGGATAAAGCACATCAGTAGCCTAAGACCACTAAAATTTGGCCTGGACCCCTGACAATTTGCAGACAGTAGACTAGATGGGTACCGAAATTTTGAATATCTCATGTGCAATGTTAGCTGCTAATCTGTGTGCAGTTATTTTGTATAACAGGGATAGAGCTTATCAGGTACCCAGTAGCTCAAGACAATTAAAATTTGGCCTGGGGCCCTGAAAATTTGAAGACAGCAATCTAGATGGGTACCGAAATTTTGAATATTTCATGTTCAACATTAGTTGCTTGGACTCACATAATTTTGTTTGCCATTGTAATATATCATAGTATACAAATAGGTCTTGTCCTTATAGTAAAGAAGGCTGGACAATTTGTTATTTCCAAAGTTTTTATTTTGTTAAATATAATAGTATTATAGTAATAAAAAATATTATATACTACAATACAAATGTAAATGGCCATTTCTTTTTCATTTTTTAAGTGCAATTTTGGAAAGATACAAAGTCAACAATTATTTCAGGAGACTAATAACCTGTAATTTTTACTTAACAATGGACTAAAAGAAAGATAATGTGCCAACAAATAGAGCATACATGTACATGTCAGAATAGATGTGTAAATAATGAATGAATACATCATTGAACATTATAGTTATGTGCTTCCACTAAACCAGTAGTCTGAATTAGAGTGTTCCAACGCGACAAAAATAGCTCACTGAAAAGACAACCTTCATTAGGGACGTCATTCTGTCAGAACACATTATTCTGTTAATCTGACGACTCTTAAAAGCTGATTGGTAATTGTTCTGCCTCTTTAACGGACTGGTGATGTAATTTTTGTTTTTCACAAAAATAGTTTAGTAAATTTTCAAATAGGTTTATACAAAATATGAAAACCTTTCTAGATGTAAAATTAGAAATTTTAAACATTTGAAAATCAATGGACCAATTAAGGTTAGGGTTATGGTGTTTAATGCCACTTTCAACAATATTTCAGTTATATCTTGGGGGTCAGTTTTATTGGTGGAGGAAATCGGAGTAATCGAAAAATACCACAGACCTGCTGCAAGTCACTGACAACGTTAGTAGTGATAGAAAGTGATTGCATAGGTAGTTGTAAATCCAACTGCCATATGATCATGACCATAGCGGTTCCCTGACCAATCAGAGTTGATGAGACATTGTCCATACACTCATAATAGACAGCAGTATCACTGATATTGCTATGCTGCTTATTTCTTTTAATATTGTGTCTACGGTATTTGGAGTAGTGGTATGCTGCAAACAAAAGATGTAAGTCCCACTTCAGCACCCAATTTGTAGGAGTGAGTGAGTGATTGTTGTTTAATGCCAACTCAGCAATTTTTCAGCATTATCATGGTGAGTAATATTTTTTTCGTCATAAATAAAACAGAATCTGACTCAACCAGGATCAGAACTCAATTGCTGTATAATGAACAGAAAAGTTGCCAAATAAGGATGATGAACTAAAAATGTTGCCATAATTGATAAGGTTGGAATATAATGAACTGCTAATGTTACCATATAAAAAATGAACTGAAAATTAAAACCAAAAAAAATATTAAAGTAAAAAAAAAATTCATGCAACCTTTAAATGTCTTGATCTTTATTAATCCTGTATTATAAGCTGAACCTTTAATTAGAACATCAAGATCCCTGTGTCAGATAATGATCGAATTCCAATGAACAATTAAGACAGCGAGTTAATGAAAGCCCACGATTTGAAACAAAACAAATTGAATTCAGTATCAAAACTTCATAACAAAAACACTTTATGACAAACATCATTATTTCCTTGTTCAATTTTATTCATCACTTATCACCTTTTAAAATTAGAAATATGCCGATAGAATCATGAATTTTAAAAAAGAATTCCTCTGGTCATTAACATTTCTTTTTTGCCCTGTGATTATCTGCAACCACGACAACATTTGCCAGGCTAAGTACAGAGAATCACACCATTCCATCAATTATCTTTAATTCTCTCTACCCTGTATTGTTTTTATTGCCAAGAATTTCGTCCCACAGGACACAGTAATGATGGAAAACTAAAAGTAGATTTTCTATTAAGCATGAAACTCGATCAAGATACATTATTCTTCTGGTTTTAAAGTCAATACACACTGACTGGGTGGGTTTGAAGCACTTATTACTGACTAAACATTACTTCATTATAATTTATAATGATGAAATTGTTCAGACAATGTTTACCAAAATGGTTGTATGTATTACATTGTCAATAATGATTGGCATGAACCTTTTTGGGAGAAATTTGATCTCCAACCACAGGGGCTTGTTACGATTTTTATTTTTTTTCCGAGTACTCTAAAAACCACAAGGGAGGAATCTAAAATGTCAAATTTTCATACAACACTTTTTCAAAATAGTTTTGTATTGGTGTCTTGACCTCATTCGCCATAATATTGGTACTCAATTGAAGCTTAATAAATATATTTTTGATATTTCGATTCCTTTTTGTCATCATCTTTACCTATCTGCAACTTTAAAGCAATACTTCACAGAATTTGCATTGGTCTAATCCTCCTTCAATCATGTTTACATGTCAACACGGGCTGAATTCATACGTGCGATTTGATTGGTCGGTTATTTTTAGGTAATTTGTTAACCCCCAGTTTACTATCGTAAGAGTCGCACATGAGTTGAAAGTCTGAAATTCTCATTTTTTCCTCTCATATAGTTAATACATGTATAAATGATTGTTTATTTTAGATAGATTTTGATCTGATGAAAGTAATAAATACAATATATATCGTTTTAAATCCTGTTCTATGCAAACAACTTGAAATCTGGTACCGGTATTGCAAGCCAAAAAATAAAGGGGGGGGGGGGATTTTCGAACTTCCTGTTTATTTTTCTGGACATATCATTGACTCCTTGAGATCGTATTCATTTCACAGTCACAACATTGTTCTAGCTAGGTAAAAAATGCAAAATCACTGACCAATCAACACATTCTTTGCAATCCTTACCTAAAAATAACCGACCAATCAAATCACACGTGACGTATGAATTCAGCCGGTATTGACATGTAAACATGATTGAGGGAGGATTAGGCCAGTGCAAATTCTGTGAAGTATTGCTTTAAAGTTGCAGATAGGTAAAGATGATGACAAAAAGGAATCGAAATATCAAAAATATATTTATTAAGCTTCAATTTAGTACCAATATTATGGCGAATGAGGTCAAGACACCAATACAAATCTATTTTGAAAAAGTGGTGTACGAACATTTGACATTTTAGATTCCTCCATTGTGGTTTTTAGAGTACTCGGAAAAAAAATAAAAATCGTAACAAGCCCCTGTGCTCCAACATCAGTTTTAATACTCTGTCATCAGTTAAATATCAAAATCATTACTTTCATAATTAATAGACATGATGCCATTTCCGGAGAAATTTGATCTATAAACTCAAAATCATTACTTCTATGCAGCAGTAAGAGTTAGGGTTAGGGTATTGTTATTTACGCCACTTTCAAAAATATCTCAGTAATATCGTGGCGGTCAGTTTTGTTGGTGGAGGAAACCGGAGTACCCCGAGAAAACGACAGACCTGCCGCAAGTCCCTGACAAACTTTATTACATAATGTTGTATAGAGTACACCTTGCCTGAGAGGGATTCAAACTCACAACGTTAGTGGTGAATGGTGTTAGCCATACAATCACAACCACGACGGCTCCTGACCTACATGTAGCATTCTTTGCATGCATGTATACATTAACCAATTGGCAAACCTTAAATAAAACAGAATGCTGTATATGCCAAACTTTAAATAAAAAAAAGGTAGGAAATTTAACCTGTACAAACCAAACACCTGTCCATTCTGAACAAAGTCTGGTCCACAGGAGGTTCTGTTTAGATAGTTTTCACTTAACATTAAGCTGATAATTCTACACCACATCTTATGAAGCTAACAAATTATAAATACATCTTCTGAATGTTCTAAATTAAGATTCAGCATGTCCAGCAAATTATAAATACATCTTCTGAATGTTCTAAATTAAGATTCAGCATGTCCAGCAAATTATAAATACATCTTCTGAATGTTCTAAATTAAGATTCAGCATGTCCAATATAAAAAAATCTTGTAAAAGTGACATGTACCTGTATGCACTACTTCTATAAATACTCTGTTTTTACTTTGTATTTAATGACTGGATGTCATATGTAATTGCTATGTAATATTTATTCAGTTAACAAAATACCCTGCTGTCAGGATATGCAAATAGAATTTAATTCAATAAAAATCTGTATTTTAACTGCTATATATAATACATGTACATACCGGTATATAAAAGTTTTTTTTATTTACGATGTTATTTTACCAACTGATGCCTCCAAAAATAGAATTTATAAAACGCTACAGGAACTTTCAGAAATACGGATTTGAAATGACGGAAGAAGGAAAAAAAAGAGCATCTGTATAAAACCATATTCCAGGAAAGTTTATAAATAGACAGAAACCATGATTATTTCTTTGTTTGTATCTTTCTACCGATATGAAATAAACAGGAAGGCACCTGATACTATTGTCCTTGGACAGCTAATAACATATTGCTCTTGTTGACACAACCAAACTGAAACAAGTACTAGACAATTACATAGAAAACATTGTTAGCCCTGTATGATTAAGGTGATCGTGTTAATTATAATTACTGCTACATTTTTATACTTATTGAAATGAATATAACAAGGATTTTTCTGGTCATATTTAATTTATTAATTTACCAGTATTGGGAAAAATTATAGAAAGTAAAGATGTGCATTTGGTTTTATTGTTAATTGTTAGATACAGCAGTGTGTATAGAAGGAACAATTGGACCAAATTAAAATTCAGTTTGTTTTCCTTCTCCAAATAAAAACATAGATTGAAAGACACAAAAAAAACCTAAAAGTTGTAAAAGTGGAGTAAACGTGGTCTAGTTTAAACATAATTTATTTGCCAAACTGGGGTGGTGAGAGAAAGGCCAGGAGATGCCTATTACAGAAGAAAATGTTTAACCTCTTAGTATGACTTTTAGAAGATACATCATGAGACAAGGGCCAGAAGCTAGAACATATAGTCAGTCCTATAATATCTTTCCTCCTCCTCTGATCAACATGGGCAGAAGCTAGAACATATAGCCAGTCCTATAATTTCTCTCCCCCCCTTCTGATTAACATGGGCAGAAGCCAGAAAACATAGCTAATCCTATAATATCTTTCCTCCCCCCTCTGATTAACATGGGCAGAAGCTAGAACACATAGCCATTCCTATATCTTTCCTCCCCCCTCTGATTAACATGGGCAGAAGCTAGAACACACAGCCATTCCTATAATATCTTTCCTCCCCCCTCTGATTAACATGGGCAGAAGCTAGAACACAGCCATTCATATAACATCTTTCCTCCCCCCCTCTGATTAACATGGGCAGAAGCTAGAACATATAGCCATTCCTATAATATCTTTCCTCCCCCCTCTGATTAACATGGGCAGAAGCTAGAACACATAGCCATTCCTATAATAGCTTTCCTCCCCCCTTCTGATTAACATGGGCAGAAGCTAGAACACATAGCCAGTCCTATAATATCTTTCTTCCCCCCTCTGATTAACATGGGCAGAAGCTAGAACACAAAGCCATTCCTATAATATCTTTCCTCCCCACTCTGATTAACATGGGCAGAAGCTGGAACACATAGCCATTCCTATAATATCTTTCTTCCCCCCTTCTGATTAACATGGGCAGAAGCTAGAACACATAGCCAGTCCTATAATATCTTTCCTCCCCCCTCCTCCGATTAACATGGACAGAAGCTAGAACACATAGCCAGTCCTATAATATCTTTCCTCCCCCCTCTGATTAACATGGACAGAAGCTAGAACACATAGCCATTCCTATAATATCTTTCCTCCCCCCTCTGATTAACATGGGCAGAAGCTAGAACACATAGCCATTCCTATATCTTTCCTCCCCCCTCTGATTAACATGGGCAGAAGCTAGAACACACAGCCATTCCTATAATATCTTTCCTCCCCCCTCTGATTAACATGGGCAGAAGCTAGAACACAGCCATTCATATAACATCTTTCCTCCCCCCCTCTGATTAACATGGGCAGAAGCTAGAACATATAGCCATTCCTATAATATCTTTCCTCCCCCCTCTGATTAACATGGGCAGAAGCTAGAACACATAGCCATTCCTATAATAGCTTTCCTCCCCCCTTCTGATTAACATGGGCAGAAGCTAGAACACATAGCCAGTCCTATAATATCTTTCTTCCCCCCTCTGATTAACATGGGCAGAAGCTAGAACACAAAGCCATTCCTATAATATCTTTCCTCCCCACTCTGATTAACATGGGCAGAAGCTGGAACACATAGCCATTCCTATAATATCTTTCTTCCCCCCTTCTGATTAACATGGGCAGAAGCTAGAACACATAGCCAGTCCTATAATATCTTTCCTCCCCCCTCCTCCGATTAACATGGACAGAAGCTAGAACACATAGCCAGTCCTATAATATCTTTCCTCCCCCCTCTGATTAACATGGACAGAAGCTAGAACACATAGCCATTCCTATAATATCTTTCCTCCCCACTCTGATTAACATGGGCAGAAGCTAGAACACATAGCCATTCCTATAATATCTTTCCTCCCCCCTCTGATTAACATGGGCAGAAGCTAGAACACATAGCCATTCCTATAATATCTTTCCTCCCCCCTTCTGATTAACATGGGCAGAAGCTAGAACACAGCCATTCCTATAATATCTTTCATCCCTCCTCTGATTAACATGGACAGAAGCTACTAGAACACATAGTCATTCCTATAATATCTTTCCTCCCCCCTCTGATTAACATGGGCAGAAGCTAGAACATATAGCCATTCCTATAATATCTTTCCTCCCCCCTCTGATTAACATGGGCAGAAGCTAGAACACAGCCATTCCTATATCTTTCCTCCCCCCTCTGATTAACATGGACAGAAGCCAGAACACATAGCCATTCCTATAATATCTTTCCTCACCACTCTGATTAACATGGGCAGAAGCCAGAAACATAGCCAGTCCTATAATATCTTTCCTCCCCCCTCTGATTAACATGGGCAGAAACTAGAACACATAGCCATTCCTATAATATCTTTCCTCCCCCCTTCTGATTAACATGGGCAGAATCTAGAACACATAGCCATTCCTATAATATCTTCCCCCCCCCCTTCTGATTAACATGGGCAGAAGCTAGAACACATAGCCATTCCTATAATATCTTTCCTCCCCCCTCTGATTAACATGGGCAGAAGCTAGAACACATAGCCAGTCCTATAATATCTTTCCTCCCCCCTCCTCTGATTAACATGGACAGAAGCTAGAACACATAGCCATTCCTATAATATCTTTCTTCCCCCCTTCTGATTAACATGAGCAGAAGCTAGAACACATAGCCAGTCCTATAATATCTTTCCTCCCTCTCCTCTGATTAACATGGACAGAAGCTAGAACACATAGCCATTCCTATAATATCTTTCCTCCCCACTCTGATTAACATGGGCAGAAGCCAGAAAACATAGCCAGTCCTATAATATCTTTCCTCCCCCCTTCTGATTAACATGGACAGAAGCCAGAACACAGCCATTCCTATAATATCTTTCCTCCCCACTCTGAATAACATGGGCAGAAGCCAGAAAACATAGCCAGTCCTATAATATCTTTCCTCCCCCCTTCTGATTAACATGGGCAGAAGCTAGAACACATAGCCAGTCCTATAATATCTCTCCTCCCCCCTCTGATTAACATGGGCAGAAGCTAGAACACATAGCCATTCCTATAATATCTTTCCTCCCCCCTCTGATTAACATGGGCAGAAGCTAGAACACATAGCCATTCCTATAATATCTTTCCTCCCCCCTCAGATTAACATGGGCAGAAGCTAGAACACAGCCATTCCTATATTATCTTTCCTCCCCCCTCTGATTAACATGGGCAGAAGCTAGAACACATAGCCATTCCTATAATATCTTTCCTCCCCCCTCTGATTAACATGGACAGAAGCTAGAACACACAGCCATTCCTATAATATCTTTCCTCCCCCCTCTGATTAACATGGGCAGAAGCTAGAACACATAGCCATTCCTATATCTTTCCTCCCCCCTCTGATTAACATGGGCAGAAGCTAGAACACACAGCCATTCCTATAATATCTTTCCTCCCCCCTCTGATTAACATGGGCAGAAGCTAGAACACAGCCATTCATATAACATCTTTCCTCCCCCCCTCTGATTAACATGGGCAGAAGCTAGAACATATAGCCATTCCTATAATATCTTTCCTCCCCCCTCTGATTAACATGGGCAGAAGCTAGAACACATAGCCATTCCTATAATAGCTTTCCTCCCCCCTTCTGATTAACATGGGCAGAAGCTAGAACACATAGCCAGTCCTATAATATCTTTCTTCCCCCCTCTGATTAACATGGGCAGAAGCTAGAACACAAAGCCATTCCTATAATATCTTTCCTCCCCACTCTGATTAACATGGGCAGAAGCTGGAACACATAGCCATTCCTATAATATCTTTCTTCCCCCCTTCTGATTAACATGGGCAGAAGCTAGAACACATAGCCAGTCCTATAATATCTTTCCTCCCCCCTCCTCCGATTAACATGGACAGAAGCTAGAACACATAGCCAGTCCTATAATATCTTTCCTCCCCCCTCTGATTAACATGGACAGAAGCTAGAACACATAGCCATTCCTATAATATCTTTCCTCCCCCCTCTGATTAACATGGGCAGAAGCTAGAACACATAGCCATTCCTATATCTTTCCTCCCCCCTCTGATTAACATGGGCAGAAGCTAGAACACACAGCCATTCCTATAATATCTTTCCTCCCCCCTCTGATTAACATGGGCAGAAGCTAGAACACAGCCATTCATATAACATCTTTCCTCCCCCCCTCTGATTAACATGGGCAGAAGCTAGAACATATAGCCATTCCTATAATATCTTTCCTCCCCCCTCTGATTAACATGGGCAGAAGCTAGAACACATAGCCATTCCTATAATAGCTTTCCTCCCCCCTTCTGATTAACATGGGCAGAAGCTAGAACACATAGCCAGTCCTATAATATCTTTCTTCCCCCCTCTGATTAACATGGGCAGAAGCTAGAACACAAAGCCATTCCTATAATATCTTTCCTCCCCACTCTGATTAACATGGGCAGAAGCTGGAACACATAGCCATTCCTATAATATCTTTCTTCCCCCCTTCTGATTAACATGGGCAGAAGCTAGAACACATAGCCAGTCCTATAATATCTTTCCTCCCCCCTCCTCCGATTAACATGGACAGAAGCTAGAACACATAGCCAGTCCTATAATATCTTTCCTCCCCCCTCTGATTAACATGGACAGAAGCTAGAACACATAGCCATTCCTATAATATCTTTCCTCCCCACTCTGATTAACATGGGCAGAAGCTAGAACACATAGCCATTCCTATAATATCTTTCCTCCCCCCTCTGATTAACATGGGCAGAAGCTAGAACACATAGCCATTCCTATAATATCTTTCCTCCCCCCTTCTGATTAACATGGGCAGAAGCTAGAACACAGCCATTCCTATAATATCTTTCATCCCTCCTCTGATTAACATGGACAGAAGCTACTAGAACACATAGTCATTCCTATAATATCTTTCCTCCCCCCTCTGATTAACATGGGCAGAAGCTAGAACATATAGCCATTCCTATAATATCTTTCCTCCCCCCTCTGATTAACATGGGCAGAAGCTAGAACACAGCCATTCCTATATCTTTCCTCCCCCCTCTGATTAACATGGACAGAAGCCAGAACACATAGCCATTCCTATAATATCTTTCCTCACCACTCTGATTAACATGGGCAGAAGCCAGAAACATAGCCAGTCCTATAATATCTTTCCTCCCCCCTCTGATTAACATGGGCAGAAACTAGAACACATAGCCATTCCTATAATATCTTTCCTCCCCCCTTCTGATTAACATGGGCAGAATCTAGAACACATAGCCATTCCTATAATATCTTCCCCCCCCCCCTTCTGATTAACATGGGCAGAAGCTAGAACACATAGCCATTCCTATAATATCTTTCCTCCCCCCTCTGATTAACATGGGCAGAAGCTAGAACACATAGCCAGTCCTATAATATCTTTCCTCCCCCCTCCTCTGATTAACATGGACAGAAGCTAGAACACATAGCCATTCCTATAATATCTTTCTTCCCCCCTTCTGATTAACATGAGCAGAAGCTAGAACACATAGCCAGTCCTATAATATCTTTCCTCCCTCTCCTCTGATTAACATGGACAGAAGCTAGAACACATAGCCATTCCTATAATATCTTTCCTCCCCACTCTGATTAACATGGGCAGAAGCCAGAAAACATAGCCAGTCCTATAATATCTTTCCTCCCCCCTTCTGATTAACATGGACAGAAGCCAGAACACAGCCATTCCTATAATATCTTTCCTCCCCACTCTGAATAACATGGGCAGAAGCCAGAAAACATAGCCAGTCCTATAATATCTTTCCTCCCCCCTTCTGATTAACATGGGCAGAAGCTAGAACACATAGCCAGTCCTATAATATCTCTCCTCCCCCCTCTGATTAACATGGGCAGAAGCTAGAACACATAGCCATTCTTATAATATCTTTCCTCCCCCCTCTGATTAACATGGGCAGAAGCTAGAACACATAGCCATTCCTATAATATCTTTCCTCCCCCCTCTGATTAACATGGGCAGAAGCTAGAACACAGCCATTCCTATATTATCTTTCCTCCCCCCTCTGATTAACATGGGCAGAAGCTAGAACACATAGCCATTCCTATAATATCTTTCCTCCCCCCTCTGATTAACATGGACAGAAGCTAGAACACACAGCCATTCCTATAATATCTTTCCTCCCCCCTCTGATTAACATGGGCAGAAGCTAGAACACATAGCCATTCCTATAATATCTTTCCTCCCCCCTCTGATTAACATGGACAGAAGCTAGAACACAGCCATTCCTATAATATCTTTCCTCCCCCCTCTGATTAACATGGGCAGAAGCTAGAACACACAGCCATTCCTATAATATCTTTCCTCCCCCCTCTGATTAACATGGGCAGAAGCTAGAACACATAGCCATTCCTATAATATCTTTCCTCCCCCCTCTGATTAACATTGGCAGAAGCTAGAACACATAGCCAGTCCTATAATATCTTTCCTCCCCCCTCTCTGAATAACATGGACAGAAGCTAGAACACATAGTCATTCCTAAAATACCTTTCCTCCCCACTCTGATTAACATGGGCAGAAGCCAGAAAACATAGCCAGTCCTATAATATCTTTCCTCCCTCCTTCTAATTAACATGGGCAGAAGCTAGAACACAGCCATTCCTATATTATCTTTCCTCCCCCTCTGATTAACATGGGCAGAAGCTAGAACACATAGCCATTCCTATAATATCTTTCCTCCCCCCTCTGATTAACATGGACAGAAGCTAGAACACACAGCCATTCCTATAATATCTTTCCTCCCCCCTCTGATTAACATGGGCAGAAGCTAGAACACATAGCCATTCCTATAATATCTTTCCTCCCCCCTCTGATTAACATGGACAGAAGCTAGAACACAGCCATTCCTATAATATCTTTCCTCCCCCCTCTGATTAACATGGGCAGAAGCTAGAACACACAGCCATTCCTATAATATCTTTCCTCCCCCCTCTGATTAACATGGGCAGAAGCTAGAACACATAGCCATTCCTATAATATCTTTCCTCCCCCCTCTGATTAACATGGGCAGAAGCTAGAACACATAGCCAGTCCTATAATATCTTTCCTCCCCCCTCCTCTGATTAACATGGACAGAAGCTAGAACACATAGCCATTCCTAAAATACCTTTCCTCCCCACTCTGATTAACATGGGCAGAAGCCAGAAAACATAGCCAGTCCTATAATATCTTTCCTCCCTCCTTCTAATTAACATGGGCAGAAGCTAGAACACATAGCCATTCCAATAATATCTTTCCTCCCCCCTCTGATTAACATGGGCAGAAGCTAGAACACATAGCCATTCCTATAATATTTTTCCTCCCCCCTCTGATTAACATGGGCAGAAGCTAGAACACATAGCCATTCCTATAATATCTTTCCTCCCCCCTTCTGATTAACATGGGCAGAAGCTAGAACACAGCCATTCCTTTAATATCTTTCCTCCCCACTCTGATTAACATGGGCAGAAGCTAGAACACATAGCCATTCCTATAATATCTTTCCTCCCCCCTCTGATTAACATGGGCAGAAGCTAGAACACATAGCCATTCCTATAATATCTTTCCTCCCCCCTTCTGATTAACATGGGCAGAAGCTAGAACACAGCCATTCCTTTAATATCTTTCCTCCCCACTCTTGATTAACATGGGCAGAAGCTAGAACACATAGCCATTCCTATAATATCTTTCCTCCCCCCTCTGATTAACATGGGCAGAAGCTAGAACACACAGCCATTCCTATAATACCTTTCCTCCCCCTTCTGATTAACATGGACAGAAGCTAGAACACACAGTCATTCCTATAATATCTTTCCTCCCCCCTCTGATTAACATGGACAGAAGCTAGAACACAGCCATTCCTATAATATCTTTCCTCCCCCCTCTGATTAACATGGGCAGAATATATTTATTATTACATGCACATAAACTGAGCAGGTGGAATACCATAATCTAATCATAACTGCCCACCATATTCTATACAAATTTTGACACCAAATTAAAAATGAAGACCAAAAACAAAGAGCTATCTGAAAAGCAATCATGTTTTATTTCTATACAATCACAGCTTCGTTTATTGTTACATCTGCTCTAATGACGAGGATTCATCAAATTATGAACAGAAACTGAAAACATTGATGGACAACAATTCCACCAATATAATGCATAGCAAAACGAAAAATACCCCCCCCCCCCCTCCCTAAAAAACCCAAACCCCATGATATATCTGTTCACAATACAAGTACTTCCTGGTAATGTCACTCTCTATTCATTACATTTAACCTACATTTGTATATATACAGTACATGTACATGTGGCAGCATAAAAAACCCATCCAAACTTGCAATTTAGATACATGTACAATTAGGTACAGTATTGGTAAAAGATTCAAGAAAATCAAGTTAGCAACCAATGTGTTATTTATAAATTCAATGAGTTGGGTAGTTGGATTACCTAACAACTCATCCAATACGGTGTGGGTTCTTCCCCTTCCACAGGGGAATTATGTGGCCAAGTTTGGTAAAGATCCGATATACTGAACTAAATTTATTGTGCGGAAACCTGTGTGGATGCCCGCCCGCCATACCCAATCATATAATACGGCCCGTCTCGAGACGGGCGTATAAAAAAGGGTGCACTCGACTCGCAGCCGCAAGTGATACAGTTTACCAGTTGCATGCCCATGGTCGGTGGTTCTCTCCGGGTACTCCGGCTTCTTCCACCACTAAAACTGGTTGCCATGATACAGCTGAAATATTGCTGAAAGTGGCATTAAACACAATAAATCAATCAATCATAAAATATTTCTAAATTAACATTGTGGTTTATCACGAAGGACATCAATAATATCTGTGGTACATTTGTTTAGAAATAATAATATACTTAAAAAGATATATACATGTACTTTTTGTTGGTTTTTAGGTTCCAGCAACATATTTGACTGAGTTATTGTTATAATATTCTATCATAGACTTCTCCCTGTGGAACTGGTCTCCTATAGTATTGAATTGTCTAACAATCTAGTACCAGAGCCAAATGTCGAGGGCACCAACATGTACTTCGTCAGACAACACTATAGCCCAACTGTTCTTGAGGGAGAACTCCACAATATTTTTAATACTGAGCATGATTATTATTATCAATATACAAATGTAATAAAAATGTCAAATAAAATTCTGTACAGGAACGACACAGAAATGGACACCATGTGATAGCAAAGACTCACTAGGACGATGGACAGCAGACGACATTATTACATGTACATTATATACATGTATATCATTTGGTGACATAAAAAGTAGACCTTTCTGTCTAAATACATGTATGTGTTTTCTTTAACTTACAACATAAAATCCTGTTCCCAACATGGGTTATTTCCCTTGACTTGGATTGTCGTTGATTTGACATTTTGTAGTTTCAAGGTCACGTATGTGTTGAAACGTTCTGAAAAATAAAAAAAACATTTCACTGATGATAAAAACTTCAAAATGTGATACATTTAGTATATATACCACATACGATTCTATACGATTCTATCTCCAAACTGTAGACAAAATCACTGCATCGGTGGCGTAATGGTTAGCGTGCTCGCCTCAAGTGTGGTAGATCGTGGGTTCGAGCCCTGGTAGGGTCAAACCAAAGACTATAAAATAGCTATTTGTTGCTTCTCTGCTAAGCACGCAGCATTAAGGAGAAAGAGCAAAGACTGGTTGGCTCTGAATCAGAATAATGTGTCTGAGTGGAGCGACACGTCTATCCGTGGACTGTTGTTTGAGTGAGCTAGCACTATAAAAATCCAACTCAGCGAGTTGGTCTAGCACAAAGCAGATCCTCATCATCATCTCATTGAAAATTAACCTGTTCTCGCCATGATATAGCTGAAAAATTGCTGAATTGGCATTAAACAACAATCACTCACTCACTCTCCATACTGTAGACAAAATCCCCCAATGATTTCTTGACATATATAGATGACTTATATTTTAACAAGCTGGATTTGGTAACATTTTGATGCAGCATATATTGTAGATGATAAATTACATTTATACCATAAACAGACCTTATTGTTTCTCTTTGGAGACTATACTGATGTGAGATAGGGATTTCTTGTTCTTATGTTATATAATCCAATTATCCAATGAAATATCATTATATAGAATGATTTTGTAATACATATAAAATACAACTATCCTGGGTATAAAATTGCATTTGTGTTTTTAATCGTTGTCACAAAGTTTCATTTGGGAAAAGACCAAATTCTCCACACTCATAGATATATGCTTACTCAGTTACTGAAAGAAATTAATATATAAAATATACCATGATTTCTGGACAATATGTCTAATTCTCAAATTTTCCATAGACTAATAATGGTAATGCCATCTTTTTAAAGCAAAACAAGAGGCTCCCATCCCAGGAGCCTGTAACGTTCACCTGGTTATATCATGTTAAAGTGGCTGATTATTGGATTTTTTTTTACAAAAATCCACAAAAAGCTGTATGCAGGACCATGTATGAAAATCGGTTTTTCTACGGGATTTTGTATTTAATTCTATAGAGAAACTAGTTTTCTAAGATTTTTTATCAACATATGAAATTCCAACTTTGAAAAGGACCATGGGGAAAAAAATCACAAATTTGTTGACAAAGCATTGTTGACTGTATATTAAAGATCAGGAATTTTTTGCACTTTTTATTCATTCACTATCCATAGTATGGACAGAATAATGGCTACCCAACCCACTGTATGTCAGTATGGACAGAATAATGGCTACCCAACCCACTGTATGTCAGTATGGACAGAATAATGGCTACCCAACCCACTGTATGTCAGTATGGACAGAATAATGGCTACTCAACCCATTGTATGTCAGTATGGACAGAATAATGGCTACCCAACCCACTGTATGTCAGTATGGACAGAATAATGGCTACTCAACCCATTGTATGTCAGTATGGACAGAATAATGGCTACCCAACCCACTGTATGTCAGTATGGACAGAATAATGGCTACCCAACCCACTGTATGTCAGTATGGACAGAATAATGGCTACCCAACCCACTGTATGTCAGTATGGACAGAATAATGGCTACCCAACCCACTGTATGTCAACTTCACGACCTTAATACATACAGCATGCTTCTTATTACTACAATACAGAGGGCATATTGTGAAACTTACAAAAACCACTATTTGACCATGTACACTGTGGAAGGTCTATATCACAGATAAATTAAAATTTGGGTGGATTGACATGCATAATGAAATATAAGACTGCTTTATTTCTAGGGTCACTTTAATTAATTATTTGATCTATTGTATCATTATAGATGTACATCAGTGTTCTGATGAAGGGACATATTATGGAGGCATTCTGATTCATAAAACTTTATGGGGACCGTCGTGGTCATGATTATATATGGTGGTTGGACTTACAACTGCCTATATGCAATCAGTGCCTATCACCACTAACGTTGCGAGTTCAAATCTCTCTCAGGTGAGGTGTACTCGATACAACATCCTGCGAAAAAATTTGTCAGAGACTTGCGGCAGGTCGGTGGTTTTCTCCGGTTTCCTTCACCAATAAAACTAATTGCCACGATATAACTGAATATAGTTGAAAATAGCATTAAAAGCCCTAACCCATAAAACTTCATGTAGATTTTGTAGCAGAATACCTGAACATGAGTTCTCTAGGTCACTGCATACATGTCATCATTAATTTTGTACACATGTTGCATAAATAAGTTATACAGGAATTCAATCAGGGTCTGAAAAGAAGCCATCAATTTTTCCTTATGCCATTTCTATAGAATTGGTGTGGGCGTAGGATGATAGCAATAAATTTAATGCATTTAACAAAATACCAGTATCTGCCTTCATAGTTATTTTCGGTCTATATATGGGTCTCTTTTCAGTGATGCTTTCTTCACTGTAATCGTTTTTCATTAATGAAGTCATTGGCAGTGCAATTTATCTTAAAACTTCTGAAATTTGATTAATTTCAACTCTCTTCACAGATTGACAAAACAAGGAAAGAGATTAAATATTTTTACCTAAATCGTAATTCAACTTTTCGTTTGTATGATTTGTCACACATCAAGGACAAAACAAATTATCGGCATAGAATTAAATCTACTCACTATTTCTATCTAGTATTGTTCTATTTTAGTTAATATTTGCACAATGGGAATAATTTGGTGAAAATTCTAAGAAAAAGAAAAGTTTTGCCATACTGAGCTACATAAAAGCCTAATGAGTTATAACAATGCCATCCATCACTAATTCTCTAATAATTTAATCAGCTTTTCATGATATGACTTGTTCAGCTTTATAGTATTCCCCAGGAATTAAAATAACAAAATTCTATTGCATCTTATTTTAGTGACAGAAATTTGCCTAAAGCTTGTTTATTCCAACTACAAAAATGTCTATTGCACTGAAAAATAAACAGCTGAATGTGACATTTCCGACTTGAGGTAATAAATTGGATGTGATGGTATTGGCCTATATTTAACCAGCTGTTCTTTGCAAATTATACACAAGAAATTATCTTTTTCTGAATACATATAATTTTTTCTAAGCTTTAAGCTGTATACACATGATTTATACTTGCAGCATTCAATGTTTTATTATAGTAAGCTGGTTTTAACTTTGAAAAAAAAAAAAAAATCTTTGTGTATTCAATAATAGATAAATTGCAGATTTCAGAGATCAGCCAACCCCAAATGAATGACTTCCTGGTAATCAACAATCTCCCATACAGAGTTGTTGGTCCTTGCAGGCTCTCTATCTCTGTAAACATCTCGATTTTACAAGATTTTTGTAAAATATTAATATATTCTAGATTTTGCTTCTAAGATGCTATTCGTCTTTTTTGCATAAATCTTTAGTTTTGACATGAAATATGATTTTATTTGAGGCGAAATACCATTTAAAAAAAGCTATATTTATAGGGACTATATTTTTGTGAAACGTTTTCCTATTCTGAGTAATTTGGTTTACTTATTCATCCGATAAAATATCAACATTAGATACAATTGTTAAAGATTATGACAAGAACATCGTGTTGAGGGACTGTCAAAGGCAAGCTTTTGAATATCTACATGACAAGAAAGGAGATATTTTGGTTAGTTTGCCTGTCGGTTATGATCACGTGTTTTGGGACTACTTCTGAGACGCTTACAGAGATAGAGAGCCTGCAAGGACCGACAACTCTGTATGGGAGATTGGGTAATTAAGTGGAGCCAAAATTGTGTAACTTTAAAAAAGTTTTTTTTTAATTGAAACCAAAACTGTTAATTCCGAGGGATATAATTCCGGCCATTGTATTGCACATGTACAATGTACGTTTGACATCATCATCATCAGGATTCTTTGATCAATATAGAGGCATAATTAGAGGCAAAATGTCAGATCAGAGGCTCATTTATTGGTCTTTTGATATCCCTCTTCCTCACAAAAGCAATATTTCTTGAATCCTTTTGATGATAATGTCAAACATGCCAAAAATAATTGCCGACTGAAAAGCCACTCCACATAATTTGATTAAATAATTATCATCAAAATTCATTTTCTCCCGTGCCTTTTGCTGATTTTATGTGCGACTATACGGTCAGCAGGAAATCAATTACAAATGCTGTTCAGACCCGCAACATGCCAGTATATAAACTAGACGCTCAGTGGGCTGAGCCTGTGTCGCTCACCTTTCATTCTGCTTTGAGGAAACTTAATACAGAACCGGGACGAAATGAGCAATCTTCATAGAGGACATTCCATAGACGATTCCTACCAAGTTTCGGTGGTAGCCATGTTTGTTAACCGATCGGGACGAAATGAGCAATCTTCATAGAGGACATTCCATAGACGATTCCTACCAAGTTTCGGTGGTAGCCATGTTTGTTAACCGATCGGGACGAAATGAGCAATCTTCATAGAGGACATTCCATAGATGCTTCCTACCAAGTTTCGGTTCATTTGGCTTAGCGGTTTCAGAGGAGAAGATTTAAAAAAATCAGCCTAGCGGTTTCAGAGGAGAAGATTTAAAAGAATCAGCCAACCACCTGTGGTGGCCATGTTTGGTAATGGATCAAAACAAAATGTGCACTCTTTAGAGAGAACCTTCCATAGATGCTTCCTACCAAGTTTCAGTTCATTTGGCTGAGGGTTTTCAGAGGCGAAGATTAAAATGTGAAAAGTAAACGGATGACAGACGACCGACACCAAGTGATGGCAAAAGCTCATATTGCCTTTGGCAAGGATTGCTAAAAAGAATATTAAAATGTGAATACCTACTTGTAATGTATAGAATAAACATGTTACACTATATCAGCATTAGTTAATTTCTAAGGGAGATAATGGCAAGAGTTATCTTTCTTTTAACGGAGAAGATTTTTTAGAAATCAACCAATCAGAAACAACAATTGCCTGTGGTGGCCATGTTTGTTAACCGATCGGGACAAAATGAGCATTCTTTATAGAGGACCTTCCATAGATGCTTCCTACCAAGTTTCGGTTCATTTGGCCAAGCTGTTTCAGAGGAGAAGAATTTTAAAAATCGGCAAATCAGAAATAAGAATTGCCTGTGGCAGCCATGTTTGTTAATGAATCGGGACAAAATGTGCAATCTTTAGAGAGGACCTTCCATAGATGCTTCCTACCAAGTTTCGGTTCATTTGACCAAACGGTTTCATAGAAGAAGAATTTTAAAAATCAGCCAATCAGAAACAAGAGTCATCTGTGGCGGTCATGTTTGTTAACCGATCGGGACGAAATGAGCAACGTTTATAGAGGACCTTCCATAGATGCTTCCTACCAAGTTTCGGTTCATTTGGCCAAGCAGTTTCAGAAGAGAAGATTTAAAAACAATCGACCAATCAGAAACAAGAATTGCCTGTGGCGGCCATGTTTGTAAATGGATCAGGACGAAATTAGCAATCTTTATAGAGGACCTTCCATAGATGCTTCATATCAAGTTTCAGTTCATTTGGCTGAGGGGTTTCAGAGGAGAAGATTAAAATGTGAAAAGTTAACGGACGACAGACGACGGAGGCCAAGTGATGGCAAAAGCTCACATTGCCTTTGGTGAGGTGAGCTAAAAATAAAACTAAGCATGTTGGGCTAGTACAAAGAGGACCTCATCATCATTTCATTGAAAATTAACTTGTTCTCGCCATGATATACAAGGTAGCTGAAAAATTGTGTTAAACAACTCACTCACTGATCACCTGACATTTGTTACTAAATATATTTGTCACCATTTTATCAAAAGGAACTGTGGTACATGTACATGTACATGTAAAACTCAATAAATCCTGTCACACAAGTCCAGGGGCGAATCCAAGATTTCAAGTTAGGGGGGCACGAAAAATTTTGGGTATTTCGTGTGAAAAAACACAATTTTACGCAAAAAAATCATATTCTTTCCAATTGCGGAGGGAGACGTGAAAAATTTTGGGGTATTTCGTGTGAAAAATCACGATTTTACGCCAAAAAATCATATTTTTTCCAATTTTAGGGGGGGCGTGTGCCGGGTGCGCCCCCCTGGATCCACCCCTGAAGTCTACTACTGTAACATTACCATAGCAACTGTAGCCTTCAATTGTAAGAAGAATTTGAAGGTACCAAAGGGGCAATCAGAAACCACAAATCTAAGAACGGAAAACACAATGGTAAAAAGAAAAGAACAAAATGACAAACAATGATCTACAAAACACAGAAAACAAAGATCAGGCAACATAAATAAAAGATGCATAAGCTGCATCTTTTTAACCCAAAAATGGATAACTAGAAATTCACATGATCATGTCTTACATACCTGTTCAATATTTTGAAATATTGCCTATATTATTATATTGTAGCATGCTACATGAATACTCTAACCTACATGTAAAATGAACAATGGGACATTTATTACTGTAGTACCATATTGAATCTTCCTATCACATTGATACTGTGTACCAAATACAATTGTATTTCCATTCCTGGTTCTAGAGAAGAAAATGACTTTTTTTCAAATCCATTTACAACCCATTTTAAAATTTCATCATTAGAATTCGCACCCCCATTGTTTTTATTTAGATGTAAGCATGAAACTGCAATAGGCCAAAGCTTCATACACAATGTACAATTGCATTTTCAAACAAAAAAGCAGCTGGTTTGTATGAGAATATTGTTCCATTGTAGCCGATTTCAAAACCATAACTGGCTCATAAGAAACTGCCTTCTTTAATTTTCACCACTGCAGCATATAGTCAAACCTGTATTAAGAGGTCACATTTGGCATTAAGTGAAATGTGGTCTTATAAGACAGGAGATCTTTTAAAAGACTTTCAATTCATATGAAATTTTCTATGACAGGACAAGATAAAGGTGACCTTTTAATACAGGTGACTGCTTAATACAGGTGACCACATTGACAGGTTTGACTGTATGTTACATTTTAGAGCCTATAGATAATGGAGCCTTTGATTCAATCATTTGTACAGATTAAAATTATCATTTCATAATTTTATTTTTTCCCTCCAGACAATTTAGCACGGTACAGCACCTTGCATTCCTATTCTAGCACCACGCTGCCCTTACAATGAAAGTGTGGATGCTCTTCTCCAATTTGTGGAATTATAACATTATTTATAAAATGTATGAATAAAATAACATTGAAATCAATATAAATAGTTCCAGCATTGATACCATCTGACAATTAAAATAAAGGACCCTAAGGTCTTCATTTATGTTGCCCTCTGAATTCATATAATGATGCATAAAATTCAGTGTCAATTATCAGTGATCAAATAGCCTACCAGTACCTACCTTTTTTTTGTACATGACATGCTTTACTAAATTCCTGCATTTCTGTTAAATACTGATTCTTGTTTAAAAAGTTTTCTGCATTGCAGCATCTGATAAATTTTGAACTCCATATGGCTAGGCCTCATATAGACCCTTGTACCCTCTTGGAGTCTTTATATCATAACAATAATACTGCACTGCCAATTATCGCAGCATTTATATTGCTGGTCCTTGAGAAGAAGATTTTTAAAGATTTACTTAAATTTCCACCTTTTATATATGTACATTTGTACGTCCCTTACTGGAGGACTCTCACCTTGAAGGTGGAATAGGGGCAGGGGGTTCAGCTTCACATTTTATAAGTTTGAACTTGTATTAACAATGATCTACATATGTACTCTGCCAACATTGGCTGTTTGTTTAAGTAGTTCTGTAGGAGATTACAATGTCAAAAAGTTAATGACAACGGATGACAGACTGATAGATACCAAATGCTAGCAAGAGGTCACACGACCAACAAGACAATAACTTAAACCATCCTCGTCCAATGATTTGCATTTATGAACTAAGTGAACATGTACAACCACTTATCTTTTAGGGGGGTGTCATGTTTTTTTTTCGTTTTTTTTTCTTTTGATTTTTATTTTCTACCACCAAATTTTATAGAAAATTAATTGACCTGATAGATGCAAAAATAAATAATTTGACCCTGCAGTTTACAACAAGAAATTTTGGTGCAATTTGAAGAAAAAAAATACAGATAAAAATTTCTGGCTCAGGAGAATAACAGCCCCCCCTCCCCATAAAAGTCAAATGGATTCTCCCTTTACTAAAATAATGTTACTACAAAAATAAAATGTGGGCAAATAAATAAAGAGTGAAATATGCCATTCATCACAACTGTGTTGTAGTTAAAAAGCCTATAAATGATAGCTAATAAATGCTTTAAATTTTTCAGGAGCCTGGGTTAGCTGTAATTTCATTTACAAATTGCTTCAAATTAGCTATAGAGGGTTCAATAGTTAATGTATTAAAAGTACTTTGTATACAATTTGTATCATTATCACACAAATTCAGTTAAAATTTGACCGAATTCTGACTAAATAATGCAGAATCTCATCCAAGAGACTCATTTTCACAAAGATATATAGTCAAAACTGCCCTGTCTAGTGTTACCTCTATTAAGCAGTCACCTGTTTTAAAAGGCCACATTTTTCTTGTCCTGTCAGAAAATTCCATATGAATTGAACCTTTTTTAAGAAATCACCTGTCTTATAAGGTCATTTTTGTGTCCCAAAGGTGACCTCTTAATACAGGTTTGACTGTATATATAATAATGATGATATTAAACCTTCCTAACATAAAACTAACTTAAACGTAATGGATCTCTAAATATCTTAAATAAAAGTTGACAATACAATGTAGGTCCCCATATTTGAACTTGTACATTTTCTCCATAAAACCATTTTTCAATGAACTGGTGCAGGATTCATTATTTTCTTCACATTATTGCTCCATGTGTAAGACATCGTCAAATACAGATGCAAGTGCAAAGAATTGCTCAAAAATACAAATGATGACGAGTACTGTGTCATGTACTTCAATAAGCTTGTACAATGTAAGTGAGTGATTGTTGTTTAACTCAAAGTAAACAAATTCAGCTATAGAACAAAATACTTTTTGATGAGATGATGATACCTATCGTACTAGATGAACAGGTCTAGCTGTCTTTATAGCAACAATTGAGTCTGCAGGTATGATACTGCACTCCACTTAGACACATTATTCTGACTCTGAGCCAACCAGTATTTTCTCTTACTCTTCATTGATGTTTACAGATTAACAGAAAATGCAAATTTGATAGTATTTGCTTTACACCAACCGATCATCCAACCGACGGATCTTAGCACTCGTCGCAATACAACCTGACAAGTATGTAAACCATTAAACCATGTAGTTGGTCTACAACACTTATGTAAAAAGTCAGTGATAAATATCTACTCATAATTCTAAATCTATTAGGATTTGAATCCTATATTATATATGGCATGTGTATTTGTCTTATTGAATTGTTGATGACATTTGATTGCATAACAATCAACACAGAAGAGAATCGCAGTATTACATTTACCATACCACAGAAAGCACTTAAAACCAGTCACATGACACACCAGTAAATGTAGTCAATAGTCTGATAACCCTAAATGAAAACACAATCATTTACTTAACATCCTAATTCAATAATAGAAAAAAAAACAAGAGAGTTCTTCATACTTTTTTTTTGTTTACTTTTCATTAATACTTTTGATGCATTATTCTGTTTGAATTGTCACAACTGTTCCATCAATATACTGCAGACATTCTGATGATTGGCCTCATCCTATATGAAACGCACACATAGCAATACAATGGTTGGAACAATGATACAATTTGCTAATCTGATTTAATATTTGCAAAAAAAAAATACACGTTCATTTGTCTGTCATGAATTATTTATTTGTAAAGAAGCCTGGTTTTATTTGTATGAGTTTTTCAGTTTGATTTCAACCTAATCCTAATGTATATTTTATTCAGACAATAATACAATCAAGATAAAGTGACCTTGTCTACACTTGGCAGCAGCTACCTATTTAACTTGTGTCACTTAGAAACATATGTGTCATTGTGTCTCTTAAGCTACCAGACTATAAACAGGACATATGTACTTTCTAAGGTACATGTAACAATTATTCCCTCTTAGAAAATTTTATTCACAAAATATTTCATGGTCAGAATCATAAATGACTATTTTGAAAGAAATTTTGTGTGCAAGATACAATGTATTCCATGCACATTGTATAAGATCATGTAAAAATTACTCTGCTCCTGTTTATTGAGTTGAAGACGAAAAGGGTGGGATTTGTAGCTACAATTCACAGAAAATATCATCTGAACATGACTCAGGTCACAGATAATAGAAAAAGTGCAATGACGAAGAGTTATTGACATTTATCACAAATCACGATGAATAAAAAGGTTTAATCAATGATGTCTATTGTTGTAACTATTCTGACTATCATTTACATGTTTATCAGAATTAGTTTTCAACATATTTCCATAGAGTCCTACATGCAGGGCCAGATTATCCTATAGGCTAGTATAGGGCCTTTCAAGCTAATAGATATTTTAGTTTATTTGTAGAAGTTTACTTCTAGCTATGTAAATGTCGCTAAAATATAATATCAGAGTACAAAATATTCAAGACGGGTGCGGGCAAGTTAGAGATCAGGCTCGTCTGATGGGGGGGAGGGGGGGGGGGGCATAGTTTCATTAGCCTAGGGACCCCAAATTTAAATGATACCAGATGGTGATGGGCATCTAGAGATTTGTGATCAACACAAAAAAAATGTAGGCCTTGCAAAAGGATCTCCGACCATCCAATATTATCATCACTGTACAGTTTTTGTTCAATCAAGTTTTTAGTTTCTGAGAAGCTTTTTGTTAGGTGTAAAATGTGGTATCCTTTAATATACTTTTAATCTTTCCAGATATTGTCTTGTCCTGTCTGTCATAGCTTTTTTTAATGTCCTTTCACTGTCTCTAGGATATTGTCTTTTCCTGTGTGTCAGAGGTGTATAAAGCGAAATCCAATAATGCATTTTTTATTCTGCTTCTTTTTAATAATTTCTGCAACACCTGCAATATGGGCTGTCATAGTCATTATCATACATGTATATGCAGTAGTTAGATTCATATTTACATGTGCATATTACATGTATATAGATGTAATCCTTGCATATACATGTACAGTAGCTACCAATATTTAAGTTACAAGTTTCTTCCCACCTGTGACATGATATACTTCATGTGATAGAGGTCATGGCAGGTCAGTGGTTTTTGTTTGACATTGCACATCCAACATTTACTAATTAGGTAATACACAAAATCTACTTTCACTCTGGTAAACATTTCTGTTGCTAAATTTAGAATAGTTTTCCTAAAAGAAATTCCTGGAATGTCTGCTGTATTACAAATCTACATTGTATTCTTAATTAAAAAAAAATCAACTAATTCCCTATACAGATCGTATTGACTGTGTCACACAGATCCACTTAATACAATGAAGAGAATTGTCTGAAGCAAAGTGGTATAACATCTATTGTAATTACATTTTATATACAAAATCATGGACGACTGGCACCATCCAATACCATTCAATGTACATACATGTATGTAGGTCATACAACCAAGAATTGATCTGGTGGCCAATAAATAGACATTTTATATACAAAATCATGGATGACCCGTACCATCAAATACCGTTCAGTGTACAAATGTAGGCCATACAACCAAGAATTGATCTGGTGGCAAATAAATAGATATTTTAAATACAAAATCATAGACGACCTGCACCATCCAAAATCATTCAATGTACATACATGTATGTAGGTCATTACAACCAAGAATTGATCTGATGGCCAATAAATAGATATTTTATATACAAAATCATGGACGACCCGTACCATCAAATACCATTCAGTGTACAAATGTAGGCCATACAACCAAGAATTGATCTGGTGGCAAATAAATAGATACTTTAAATACAAAATCATAGACGACCTGCACCATCAAATACCATTCAACATACAAATGTAGGCCATACAACCAAGAATTGATCTGGTGGCAAATAAATAGATATTTTAAATACAAAATCATAGACGACCTGCACCATCCAAAATCATTCAATGTACATAGGTAGGTCATACAACCAAGAATTGATCTGGTGGCCAATAAATAGATATTTTATATACAAAATCATGGACGACCCACGCCATCCAAAACCATTCAATGTACATATGTAGGTCATACAACCAAGAATTGATCTGGAGGCAAATAAATAGATATTTTATATACAAAATCATAGACGACCTGCACCATCAAATACCATTCAACATACAAATGTAGGCCATACAACCAAGAATTGATCTGGTGGCCAATAAATAGATATTTTATATACAAAATCATGGACGACCCACGCCATCCAAAACCATTCAATGTACATATGTAGGTCATACAACCAAGAATTGATCTGGTGGCAAATAAATAGATATTTTATATACAAAATCATGGACGACCCGTACCATCAAATACCGTTCAGTGTACAAATGTAGGCCATACAACCAAGAATTGATCTGGTGGCAAATAAATAGACATTTTATATACAAAATCATAGATGACCTGCACCATCCAATACCATTCAATGTACATATGTAGGTCATACAACCAAGAATTGATCTGGTGGCCAATAAATAGACATTTTATATACAAAATCATGGACGACCCACGCCATCAAATACCATTCAACATACAAATGTAGGTCATACAACCAAGAATTGATCTGGTGAAAAATAAACTTTTAATGTAAGCCTGTGCCATCCAATACCGTTCTATGTAGGTCATACAACCAAGAATTGATCAGGTCGCAAATAAAATCCTGACGTTAACTGAATTAGATAGTAGTAAAAAGGAATCCATTAGTCAAGAAGTAATCTTTTTCATGGATTGTCACGCAAAGCGAATAATTTTATCTTTTCAATTGTAATCATTTCTGCAGAAGAATCAAGGTCAATAGGCTTTAAAACTTTAAAATAGGATATTATCATGATGCTGCTGTAATGATTATAGAAATCTAACACATACTGTGAAACATCTTTATTTTTTAGTTTCCAGTTCAATTTTCCTGGTTCCTGGAAAAATAATTTGAGTTCATAATTTCAAGGATTTTCAGAATTTTTTCAATTATTTAGCTTTCAAATACTTTAGCTTTGAGCATAATTAATGAAGGTTATCACAGAAACATGTCATGTGCACTAAATTAGATATCTATGACTATGTTTGTATTGCAATAGCTTTGTACTCTTATATACATTGTATATGGGTAAACAAGAACAAAATCAACACAATAAGAAATTCAAGGAGCAAGTTTTGATAATTATAAGCACTGCAAGTACTGGTTAATTTACCTCAACTTTTTACAATTTAATACATTGACCACATCTATGGTATAATGGTTAGCAATGCTCACCTCAAGTGCAGTAGAATGTGCATTCAAACCCCCTTCCGGTCAAACCAAAGACTTACAAAAATTGATATTTGCTACATGTGTACTTCTTCATTCGTGTGTTGTATCATATACCGGTACAATGTACATGCATGTCTTGTTCATTGAATCACACCATGTCTTGTCTAATAATATGTGTCATGTCTTGTCTAATAATATGTGTCATGTCTTGTCTAATATTATGTGTCATGTCTTGTCTAATATTATGTGTCATGTCTTGTCTAATATCATGTGTCATGTCTTGTCTTTGGTGTTATATTCTTGTGTTGTGCCATTCAAGTCACTCCATGTACAATGTATGCACATTTTGTGTATTTTTTATTACAGGGATACATGTATTTGTAACAATTTAATTTGATGAGTTCAGAAGATACCAGGGTATTTCTGAAAATTTTGGTGAGTCCCACATCCATTGTAAGAATTTAAAAATTTTAAACTTCAGTGAGTCCTAACTGAAAATGGTGAGTCCAGGACTCATCTACATGTAGGTGAATTCCAAGGATCTTATAATTTTATACAACTCACACACAAGACTCAACATAATAATAGTTTATATGTTGTAAAACTTACAAGTACATTGTATATCTCAAGTTTCAATATAATTGAGTACGAATTCATATACCAGTATGTATGTATAAAAATGGCTTATATAAATATAAAGCTCGGCTGACAACACAAGTTATCAAGCTATCAATAACTGACAATATAGAAAGCACAAAAAATAAGTTGTCAATTAATTTCTTGAGATATATGAAAGAAAAACTTGACATTTTCCTCTCAGTGTTTGCATGATAAATTGGAATTCAAAACGACACCCTTGAATATAAACGAATCATAGAAAACTAATAACGTGGATGCTATGGGAAAATAAATCCTGCCTGCTTGTCAACAAAAGTTCTTTGGAAACAAAGCAGAAAATAGGTTTCAACGATTTCATACAGAATGACAACAGAGGAAATCGTTAAAGAGCTTCTAAGAGTATTTAATCAGTTTAACAAATTTTATTTGATCTGCTGTCATAAGAAATGGTAGGACCAGTTTTAGATTATAAAATCATCACAAGTTCTGTCCTTCATATTGTTGACAGAATCACGTCAGTGATTTTTATCCTTGTCTCTTTTGTGGTACAAAACAATTTTACTGACAAGGTCTTAGTGAAAATGGCAGAATTATTCCTCTATCACAGCATGAAAACAAAAACAATATCCATTCATTTGTTTATATATATATATTGCCGTTGGAGATCCAATTTCAAGATAGGAGGGTTGGGATTCCATTAACCAGTTTAAACCCACTACACTTCTGTACCTGTACCAAGCCAGGACCTCGATTTCCAAAGTCATATGTTGTGGCTTTTTGTGTTCAGTGAGTTCAGTTAAGATGAGAGGTGATTGTTCGTTTTGTTGATATTGGTGGAATTGATGACCATCATTGTTTAAACTTTCTTTTCCTAACATATTTTTTTAGTTATTGGTGACCAATTCAAATGAAAGTGGCCTTAAACACCATCAAACAAACAAACAATAAAAATCCCACCCATTGATATATTGAAATCAGTATTTAGTGGCCACCTGTCTTATGTGACCCTAATTCTATATTTCCTTGGAAGGTCACATAAAAACAGATTTGACTGGACACTACAATGAAAGCCATTTAAGTCCAATAACAGAGATCAGGTGTGATTTATCTTAATATCATCAAAATAATACATGTACTATCTGATAAGTAAATTTTTAATCCTATTATATTTTTTTCAATACAAAAGATATTTTTATCAATTAAACAAATATACATGTACATTAGCCATATTCTTAACAAATATATAATCTATCAGATCAACAACCAATTCACAAAAGTTGCCACTGAATTTGGCAAATATGTGGCTTGTATGAAAAGAAATCAAAATTTTAAATCTAAATCTTAAATGAAGGTCAAATCCATTGAATTAAAGTCATTTCTTCCATTCAAAACCCTTCAATATTTTCTCTCAAATCTACATTTATTGTCTGTAATATTTACAAAAGATTTATTAATAACTTTCCATATTATAAAATGACAAAAATTTAAACCCTAGAAAAATTCCTTTTAACTCTTGTATGCTTAAATTTGTATAAGTTGGTTAGTGATTGATGTTTAATGCCAAATGAATTTTTTTTCCCACTATATCAAGGCGAGAATATTTTACGTTCGATGACATGATGAAGATGTCCACTTTGTACTAGACCAACATGCTTACCGGAAGTTGGATTTTTATAGTGATAGCACACAAAAACAACAGTCCGCGGGTAGAAACATTATTGAAGAAGCAGCACATACTCATAAAAACAAGGATATCTGATATCTACAGATATCATTGGCACTTATAATTTCTGTAAATTTTTCAGCTTCATATCGTGACTATATATATATCTACCAGACTTATAGTTGGACGACATTAAAGAAGGGACAGTTATATCAGAATGACTGGTGAAATTCAAGGCATATATACCTTGTATATGTCTGGAAACAGAAACACTTGATGTCGGTATACAATAGGACTCAAATCCACATCCACAAAAAAACTAGAGGCTCAGTGGGCTGAGCCTGTGTCGCTCACCTTTCATTCTGCTTTGAGGAAACTTAATACAGAACCTTCCATAGGTGTTTCCCACCAAGTTTCGGTTCATTTGGCTAAGCAGTTTCAGAGAAGATTTTTAGAAATCGACCAGCCAGAAACAAGAATTGCCTATGGTGGCCACGTTTGTAAACGGATCAGGACGAAATGAGCATTCTTTATAAAGGACCTTCCATAGACGCTCCCTACCAAGTTTCAGTTATTTGGCAAAGTGGTTTCAGAGAAGATTTTTAGAAATCAACCAATCAGAAATTTGAATGGCTTGTGACGGCCATGCTTGTAAACAGATCAAAACTAAATGAACATTCTTTATAGAGGACCTTCCAAGGATGCTTTTTACCAAGTTTCGATTCATTTGGCCAAGTGGTTTCAGAGGAGAAGATTTTTTAGAAATCAACCAATCAGAAACAAGAATGGCCTGTGGCGCCCATGTTTGTTAACGGATTGGGACAAAATGAGCAAACTTTATAGAGGACCTTCCATAGATGCTTCCTACCATGTTTTGGTTCATTTGGCAAAGCGGTTTCAGAGTAGAAGATTTTTTTAAATCTGCCATTCAGAAACAAGAATTGCTTGTAGTGGCCATGTTTGTTAATGGGTCGCGACAAAATGAGCAATCTTTATAGAGAACTTTCCATAGATGCTTCCTACCAATTTTCGATTCATTTGGCTGAGGGGTTTCAGTGGAGAAGATTAAAATATGACGTTAACGGACGACAGACGACGGACGCCAAGTGATGGCAAAAGCTCACATTGCGTTTGGTAAGGTGACCTAAAAAACATAGAAAGATCAGGGGGCCGTCGTGTTCATGATCATATGGTAGTTGGATTTACAACTACCTATACAATCAGTGTCTATCACCACTAATGTTGTGAGTTCGAATCCTGCTCAGGCGAGGTGTACTTGATACAACATTATGTGATAAAGTGTGTCAGTGACTTGTGGCAGGTCGGTGATTGTCTCTGGTTACTCTGGTTTCCTCCATCAATAAAACTGACCGCTACAGTATAACTGAAATATTGTTGAAAGTGTAGTTAAACACCATAACGCCCCTCAAATCCACATCAGTGGTAATAAGGCTTGTGATCAGAAATCAACAACCTTAAAATGAACCACTATGCCATCCATAACGCTTCATACTCAGCAACTTATAATCAAATTGATTAAACGTCCAACAAATCTATTTTCAATGACATTTTAACTTATTAGGTGACGGGATAAGATAAAATAAAGGACAATTACTACATACTGGTAGAATTAAATACAAATATATGTTGAATGCTAGACTCCATGCATGTTCTATATAGAAATCGATAATATAAACCCCAACTTTTTCATTACTTAGAATTTGGAATATAATTCCTGTGATTCTTCTTATCCAGTCTATCATTTTTTGTGAACTGTGACTGGTAATTACAGATCTGTACATCATGTAATTGTCATCTATAGATCTACCATTACTTTCTTTAATTGGTTCCTTTTCCTTAAACCTTATTTGGAAACTTTTCCAAACTACATTATTTATCTATCATTCTAGATCTACTCCCTTAAATATTAATTGGTCCCATATATTTCCCTTTTAGTGAACTTTCCCCACATCGGTGATTGGCTTTGGATCATTTATCTACATGTACATACATTGCATCATTCTACTCCCATTAATTGGCCCCTTTTCCTTATTTGGGAACTTTCTCACATCATAAATTTCAGAATTACATGTATCAGAATTCATTTCATTTTTTGCAATATATACAGACTGAGAGTTCAACATTATTTTATCAAATTGTTTTATTTTTTAAATTTAGATACTTTTACTTTAACATTGATTATATAAATTACTGTACAATTAAATTCTACTTGTATATTTTGTTGTTTACAGTCAAACCTGTCTAATGTGACCTTTCAACAGAACATTGAAATAGGGTCATATACATGCAAGTTTGATGGTCACTAAATACAGGTTTAAAGTTAATTAATATGAAATTCACCATGAAGGAAAATCAAAATTTAAAGGCCACAAAATTTACAAGTTAATGTTTACCATTAGATGTGGTCATTAAAGCAGGTTTCTCTGTACTTAAAGCCTAACTGTACCGTAATTATTTTTAATAAACTTTAAATTTTGTGAACTTTTGACTGTCTGTTTCAAATTTCATTTCAGTAAGGTTGGTCTATAAATTATTTTGCTGTATAACACAACAGACCAGCCAAAACTACCCTTGGGGTTACCCAAAATATGTTACGTGGAACACACATTCACATTTGTTTCCAGTCATATGAAATAAAACTACATGCACATCGACCATATATTGTACATGTGTTTCAAATGCATAATAATATATTCTAGAGGAAAAATTAAACTTAAAATTTTTCTTAAAATATGATAGATTATGAGTAATTGTGTTTAACTGGAATATTTCTGCCTGGTAATATTAGTTGTGATACGTATACAGACATAGAAATTATTTGGGTAAATTTTCCTTGTTCCCCTTCTTGTTATAATACAGTGCAGTATCCCCCCTCCTATAAGGCCACACATTCTGCAATGAAAACGTGGCCTTATAAAGAGGGGTGGCCTCTGTTGAGAGAGACAAGTTAGTATTTTAATGTAATTTACTTTTTCCGTGCATCTGAAATTTGGCCAGCTAAGAGTGGCATTTTGTGGGAGGGGCCCATATAAAAGGAGGACTACTGTAATAGCATCGATAGAGGTTGGTGGGGGGCATTTCGTGTGATGACTGTTACTAGTCCCTGTAATATACATGAAAGTATCAATGTGTTAAAATATTATGAAAATTGATCACGAGAAAGTCAAATTGGAACCATGGAAAATAATTACGCACCATGAGAAAGTCACGAACAAATGTCATACATGTATATGTACCATTGATTTTCCAGAACCTCATGAACAAAGTCACGAACAAATGTCATACATGTACCATTGATTGTCCTACTACAATACAACAATATAGGAAAGCAATTACTGTGTTTGGCTTTAAGATTAACTGAAAAATTCCCTCCTTTAAATGCTAATTGAATAGATTCACTTGTTATGGTTTAAATACAATGTTGAATGTACATTTATGGTAGGTATTTCCTATATGTATATTGACCTAGATTTTAAACTGAATCATAACTAAAATAAAATCAACCATAAAAATTAGATTACTCTTCTGTATGTTGATTGTACAATAACAAGACTATTTTCTAGACATGAAAATTGATTTTTGTTCATTTTTTCATATTTTGATCTTCAATTTTATCAACATTAAACTTAGTTGAGGGTTAGAATGGGAGTACCCTGAAGACTTCAAAGTAACCAGAGGCTCTCAAGAGCCTGTATCGTTCACCTGGTTCTAAAAAAAACCAATTGGTCCTATGTAAAAACTATGTCCTGCAGTGGTAGTCATCTTGGAATTAGGATCAACATAAAAAACACAAAGTTTGTAAAGGACCTTCCAAAGATTGATGCACAGTTTAGGTTCAATCAGTGCAATAGCTTCAGAGAAGAAGATATTTCTGTATTTTCCCGATATGGTCCTGTGTTAATACTATGACCTGTGGTGGCAGCCATCTTGGATTTCCGATCGGCATAAAAAACAAATTATTTGTAGAGGACCTTCCAATGATCATTCCTCGGCAGTTTGGTTTCAACTGTCCTAGTGGTTTCAGAGAAGAAGCATTTTGAAACATTTTTCCCATAGGGTCCAATGTTAAACTAAGTCCTGCCGTAGCTGCCATTTTGAATTTCATATCGGAACAAAAAACCTGGAGATTGTAGAGGACCGTCCAATGAACATTCATGTACAGTTTGGCTTTAATCATATTTGTAGTTTCTGAGAAGAAGGCATTTGAACATTTTCCCATAGGGTCCAATGTTAATCTATGTCCTGCGATGGCGGCCATCTTGGATTTCCGATCGGCATAAAAAACAGAAACTTGGTAATGGACATTCCAATGATCTTTCATTTACAGTTTGGGTTCAGTCAGTTCATTAGTTTCAGAGAAGAAGATCTTTGAAATTTCAGCCAATCAGAGCATATTATTGGCCCTGGCAGCCATATTGAATATCCGACTGGAACGAAAAACAGTAACTTTGTAGAGGACCATCCAAGGAACATTCCTGCTAAGTTTGGTTCCAATCGGCCCAGTGGTTTCGGAGAAGAAGCTTGAAATGTGAAAAGTTTACGGACGACAGACAACAGACGACGGACGCCAAGTGATGGCAATAGTTCACCTGGACCTTTGGTCCAGGTGAACTAAAAATGTCTTTCAAAATTAGATTAATGAGAAGATTTTTATATAGATTTACGCAAGAGAAGGATCGATGCCAAGTGATGACAAAAACTCACATGACCCTTTGTGTCAGTTGAGCTAACTAGTACCAGACTTAAAAAGAATCAAGATTTTAATGAGTAACCACAAAAATTGAACGATAGTCATTAAATATTGTTGTAGAAGTCCATTTAGAAAATTAAGACTATTCACTGAAATTTTTTTTGTCTAAATATAGTTAATGGTAGCCATAAACACTACATCTGAGCATTGTTGTTATTTAATGTTATTTGATACATAGAATCTTATTCATAAATGTTATTGATTACTTCCATTTTAATTTTAACCAAATTCTACCTACAAATGTATATTGTACACTGTACAGTATATGTAGATTCCAGGGGGAATATAGAAACCCCCCCCCCATGGCCATGTATTACCCTATTCATGTTTGGTTTACATGCACTGTAAAAGTGGCTTCACTGAAGAATCATTTATTTTGTAGTGTAAAAAGTTTAACACAATGCACTTGACCTTCTTGCACTTTCCCAATACACTTTGTTGATCAAGTTAGTCATGTGTAAAATGAATGAAATAATGATGTTTACTACAAATAATAGTCCTTCAATAAATGTCACGGAACAAAAGTCAGAAATAATCAGAAACAAGACAGTCAGAACTTATCAGAAATAAAACAGTCAGAAATAATCAGAAACAAAACAGTCAAAAATAATCAGAAACAAAATAGTCAGAAATAATCAAAAACAAAACAGTCAAAAATAATCAGAAACAACAGTCAGAAATAATCAAAAACAAAACAGTCAAAAATAATCAGAAACAACAGTCAGAAATAATCAGAAACAAAATAGTCAGAAATAATCAAAAACAAAACAGTCAAAAATAATCAGAAACAACAGTCAGAAATAATCAGAAACAAAACAGTCAGATATAATCAGAAACAAAATCAGAACTAATCAGAAACAAAACAGTCAAATATTATCAGAAATGAAGAAGTCAGAAATAATCAGAAACAAAACAGTCGGATATTATCAGAATTGAAAAAGTCAGAAATAATCAGAAACAAAACAGTCTGAAATTATCTCTTTTTTAAAGTTCACAAGTACTTGTATCAATAGATACATGTACATACATGTTATTGTCATATTTGTTTGTCCTTTATTTAAAGGGGCATTATTTGCCAAGATCGTAAATTTTTGTTACCCATAAAAACTATCAGATATAATTGATGCCTTAATAAAACGTGTTTCTGTAACTTATAAATGTTATGAAATGTACGCGCATTGGGGAAAAAAAGGTGCAACTGCTTGTGCTTTGAGATCGCCATCTTATTAATTATCGGCATTGCTTACAGAGTTTGCCGAATCGTCATTAAATCAGTACAACAATGCACTTATTTCTTATTTTCTGTGAATCTGCTTTTAGTCGGCGTTAATTACAAACAAAGAACCATGCAAGTTTGCAGTTAATAAGCGACAAAATACAAATTATTTGTTTTTACCTGTTACTAGTAAGGTCAGTTGCATACGGAGAGAGCGAGGTCAAATTATTTGCTTGCAAGGAAATAATAAATCGATGGTAGTTTTCATTCTCAAAAGGCGAAAAGTGGTACGATAAGCTGTTTAATGTGAAATATTTACCTTTATTTCATCATTTTAAAGCTATTTACCAATTTCTCGTAGCTAATGTCCCTTTAAGAATAAAATGTAATTATGAAATTTAATATGAATCCATTTAATGTTTTTTACATTTTTTTTTCGCAAAAAGGTGCTGTTTATTATTAAGGAGGTTTGATGTTAATCAGTTTCAAATACCTGTACAATATGTGGCATTGCAATAATTCCTTATTTTACCTACACAAATAAGAAGTCTTGTACATAAAAGAGAAAAATCAAAGTTTTGTGTAATCAATTAATTTATCCCAAATCTACTCTTTCATGTTTCTATATAAAAACATTCTGTAGGTATATTATTGTATCTTTAGGAAAGGTAAAACCTATTGTTCCCCTATATCAATATTTAATTTCAGAAGGCTGTCAAAGGGTTTTCTTAACATCTGTGCTGTCCTTTGATCGTAGTGTTAATCATTACACAAAATATATATATTACTGTACATGTGTTATATATACATTCAAAAAATAAAATTCCTTAAGAAAATATGGATTTCGTCACTGATACACATGTATATACATGTAGATGTACTTGTATGACATAAAGATATGTGTATGGTTTTGTTGATATAAATGTGCTTTTTTACAATTCTGTAAAAAAAAAAGTCCAGTTTGCAACAGTACATGTACATTTGTATATGTATTTTACTACAATATACAGTGTAGCCTCGTTGTACTGTAACTCATTTAACCACCTAGTCAAGTGCACCTTCACTTGCCACCATCAAAATTCAAAGTCCAAATTTCAAAAAAATTATGTAAATGCATATGTAATTTATATGTAAATATCTTCTTGGATTGATTGCTACCCTCACTTATCTTCAATACAATACATACTGTAGCTTGGTCCAAAAGATGGCCATATAATTATGAATGAAGTTGTACCATATAAACATATATACAAATTTAAAGCAATAAAAACAATATTTCATTCAATGCTTTTCACTCTGAACTTATAACATGATAATGCTTTTGAATTTCAGTTGGAATCATGATCAGATGGATTTTTTTTACATTAAGTGCTTTTCTGTTTAATTTTAGCTACATGTATGTAAATCCTGACCAAGATTTACACAGTACATCTATATAATTATAATAGGGTTCGGGTTATGGTGTTTAACGCCACTTTCAACAATAATACTTCATCTATATCGTGGCTGTCAGTTTTATTGGTGGAGGAAAATGGAGTACCCAGAGAAACCACCGACCTGTCACAAGTCATTGACAAACATTATCACATAATGTTGTAATGAGTACACCTCGCCATGAGCAAGATTCGAACTCACAACTTTAGTAGTGATAAGCACTGCTTGCATATATGGTAGGTACAAACAAAAACAAAAAAAAACAACAAAAAAACAATGTAGTTGTAAATCCAACTACCATACGATCATGGCCACGACAGTCCCTATATATAATTAAAATACAACTAACCTGAAGGTCCTATTAACCGGGCTTTTTTCACTGAAAAAAAGAAGAAGACAATTTTAGTACATATTATACTTCTACCTCATCTAGGTGTGTTCTGTACTCATCATTTGTGTTTAGGACTCACCATTTTTTTACAAACAATAACAAAGAATGGACTAGTCAGACACATGACATTTTGGTTGAGACTCATCCTAATTTTAACCAACAAGAATCTCTGTCATGTATATTTAGATATAATAAAGAGTGTACATGTATGTACTCTCTGCTTTTTTCATACATATAACTTTCTTTAACATGCATTTGGTGTTGTCATATGTATATACAAAAAATGTAAATAAGGTCTAAACTTATTTCTTTGTTGTTTACCCACAATTAAAACATTTTACAAAATAATTCTATTAACCCAGCAAAATATTGTGGGACCCACCAACTGACTTTCTATATCAAATATTTAAAATTTCAATAGACAACTGGAATGGGTTACTGTCTGAATTCTGAAAATTTTCGGGGACCCAGGCAAAAGTTTTGTGGTCCTGGGCAATACTGTGCCCCTGTTAAATTTCATCTCTCATTACAGAACAGAATATTGTACAACATAGTTTGGCTTGCTTTGATGGTGCTTAACACCACTTTCAGTTATATCGTGGCGGTCAGTTTTATTGGTGGAGGAAACCGGAGTACCAGGAGAAAAACCCTGATCTGTTACAAGTCACTGACAAACTTTATCACATAATGTTGTATCGAGTATACCTTGCCATGAGCAGGATTTGAACTCACAACTTTAGTGATGATAGACACTTATTGTATAGGTAGTTGTAAATCCAACAACCATACGATAATGACCATGATGGCCCCTTTATACATTGTACACTATATACAATGTACAGCAAAAACTTTAAAGCTTCATTCTCTTGTCATGTACAATATGTACATTTATCATCAATAATTGTGTAAAACCACTTTTATTGTAAAACTTTAAAATGCTATCAAAATCCATATTTTCATAATTGCTGATGTCACAATTTAGAAGTACAAATGTACATGTATCAGTACACTAGCTATATATAGACAGGGTTAGCTTTTGTCTTGAAGCACATGCAAATATTACATGTACATGTATATATAAGGTTACTATATAATATTACATGTACATGTATATATAAGGTTACTATATAATATTACATGTACATGTATATATAAGGTTACTATATAATATTACATGTACATGTATATATAAGGTTACTATATAATATTACATGTACATGTATATATAAGGTTACTATATAATATTACATGTACATGTATATATAAGGTTACTATATAATATTACATGTACATGTATATATAAGGTTACTATATAATATTACATGTACATGTATATATAAGGTTACTATATAATATTACATGTACATGTATATATAAGGTTACTATATAATATTACATGTACATGTATATATAAGGTTACTATATAATATTACATGTACATGTATATATAAGGTTACTATATAATATTACATGTACATGTATATATAAGGTTACTATATAATATTACATGTACATGTATATATAAGGTTACTATATAATATTACATGTACATGTATATATAAGGTTACTATATAATATTACATGTACATGTATATATAAGGTTACTATATAATATTACATGTACATGTATATATAAGGTTACTATATAATATTACATGTACATGTATATATAAGGTTACTATATAATATTACATGTACATGTATATATAAGGTTACTATATAATATTACATGTACATGTATATATAAGGTTACTATATAAAATAAAAGATGAAAAACCTTCATTCCTTTCTCAAGATACTTAAGTCACAGATGTGATATAGGTAACAAAGCTTTCAACATCAAAGTCTTCCTTTCAATATTTACCTGGCTTCAGGTAGTTAATTTAACCAATCAATTGCCAGGAGGAATACTGACTGGTTTTATTTAATGAAATATATAGTTGCATGAAAGTTTAAAACATCTTATATCTGACGATGATATAGATTTGTGTAATGAATCAACAGACGATAAAAAATAAAGTTGAGAAAGGATGGTAACTTGTCTACAGGAAATCCTAGGCTGATTTCATATTTTTGTATTTGATTTATACAGTACAAATATTTAAGATGTTTTCAAGCTTGGTTTAATACTCTAGTACTAGTCCAGTATGTACCAAAAGCAAACTTACAACCTGAAATTTGCCAATTTAATTTCATATATTGATTGAATTGGTTTTAAAAAAAGAATCCAACAATTCTATCTATGGATTTCAGTCACAAATCTTCTTACAGGTTGTCATTTAACTCAACTAATGGGGAGTGTATTCGCCTAGAGTGCAGTAAATCGTGGGTTCGAGTCTTGATTGGGTCAAACCAAAGACTATAAAAATGGTATTTGTTGCTTCTCCGCTAAGCACACAGTATTAAGGTGAAAGAGCAAAGACCGGTTGGCTCGGAATCAGAGTAATGTGTCCGAGTGGGATGACATGTCTATCCACAGACTGTTGTTTCAGTGAGCTAGCACTATAAAAATCCAAATCAACGTGTTGGTCTAGTACAGAGCGGACCTCATCATCATCTCAGTGAAAATTAACTTGTTCTCCCCGTAATATAGCTGAAATATTGCTGAGTTGGCATTAAACAACAATCACTCACTCCCTTTAAACAAATTTAAACAATGAAAAACATATGTGTCCAAAACAACTAAATCTTGATAAAATTTCATTTATCCTGCAATATAATACATTTTTTTTTGCTTTACTTGTATACTCCAAATATCTAGTACTCAGTACTAGTAGCTTGTACTCTAAATTTATTATAGATAGGAGTGAGTGAATTATTGTTGTTAAATGCTAAGTGAGCAATGTTTCAGCTAAATCATGGTGAGAACAAATTACATTTCAATGAGATGATGATGATGATTCCTGCATTGTACATACTAGCCCAATATGCTTAGTTTTATTTTTATAGAGCTAGCTCACTGTAAGACAGACATGATACACTTCGTGGTCGTGATCGTATGGTAGTTGGATTTATACTACATGTACCTATGCAACATTGTGAGTTGAAACCCTGATGTACTTGATACAACATGATAAAGTTTGTCAGTGACTTGCGGCAGGTTCCATTGGCATTGGTACTCCGGTTTCCACCACCAATAAAACTGACTGCCACAATATAACTGAAATATTGTTGAAAGTGGCATTAAACACCAAAACCTTAACCCTATTTGTGACTTTATGACATTGCAGGACAAACACAATATACATACTGTACATACTGTGATACATTTTAGACCAAAATAAAACTTATTTGTACTTGCTAAATACTCACTTCTATGACTAATGCTCAGATTTTTTTTTACATTTTCCAACAATATATCAGTCCGTGTCAAAATCATTTTGACCAGCCCAAAAGACATTTTAGAAGAAAACAAAATTTGATTAAGCAAATTCTATGGAATTTTTCACTAACCTGTGCCAATTTTTCTAGACTGGGGCTTAGGGCTAGTGGTTTTTGGCACAAACTAATGTACATGTACAGTCTTCACACTAACCCACTTGCCCGAAACCAGGGAAATGTAAAACTGAATTCGGACAAGTGAAAATTATGAAAGAATTTGTTTGAATAAAATTTTTTTTTTTTTTTGTTTTTTTTTTGTTTGAATAAATATAATTTTGTTTCTAAAATTGGCTTTCGGGCAAGTAGGTGAAAAAAATTGAGGCAAAGATTGCATGTATATATACATATATTTAAACCTTATGTTTGACCTCACATTTACAGTTGTATCTGTTTATTGTTTTCATCTGTAGGCATTTATTTATATATTTAATTACTTAACGTCTTAAGAAATATCAGTGTTAGTTTGTTGTTATCTTAACTAAAATAAAGAGCTGTGCTGTGTGCAGCATGATACAAAAACAGGAAGTAGAAAAGGACTTCCTCCTCAACCAGATTTACTGCAATCAGCTTAAACTCGCAAACCATAATTAGTGATACAGGAAATCTGCTCCAATACTACCTGAAGTCCATTATTAAGCTTATCACAATCAATCCAAAGGAAAAATACACATCAAAAATCTAAATTAAATTGTTTTTCTTCCAAATACATGTACCTGTATGCAAAATTTTGGAATTTGGGCCCCTTTTAGCCCTTTTTCTAAAATGAAATATGTAATTTTCTCTATTGACTCATAAATAACTCCTTAAACTGAGCATTTTGCAGAAATCTACATTAAAAATGGATGAATATATAAAACGCTCAAATTTTGGAAATTGACCATTGTTGGTCCCTTTCCGTTGAATTTATCTCAGAAACTGGAATAGATACAGGAAATTAGTAGACACAATCAATACAGAGAAAAAAAAAACACATTAAAACTGGATAAAAAATAAGACTTCTATATATACAAATGTACCTTCCAAATATGCTAAATATTAGAAATTTTGACCCCTTTTAGAAATATATTTATATATCAATAATCCCATTAAGATGAACATTTTGTAAAAACAACATTAAAATTGGATAAAAAATAGGAAAGATCAAATTCTGAAATTCCTATTATGTCAAGAACATTTGAAAATAGTTACATAACGACGCTATGCATTTTTCTGAAAGATATTTTCCAAAGGCATCTATTAAAAAAATGAACAATAAACGTTCCATATCCAAAAAAAGAAGCTCATTTTTGCACCACGGGGTCTATTGACTTGTTTGGAAATGGGTATGGCTACAATACCTAAATTCTATACAATCTTAATTCTGTGCCAATGATCTTTGTGTTAAAAATTCAGAATGATCTGTCAACTAGAACTCAGCTTATATTATCTACAGAAACCATGTTGTCTACAAATGGAGGACAATGACAGCCCCATAGCATACTATGACAACAAATGTTCATAGAAAAAAATTATATAAAAATGTAAAATGATTAAAATGTAACTATTTCAACTTATTTAATGCATGTACAGGCATGTTGACAAATAAAGTTACTCATTTACCTTAACCAGATGAAGAGATGTACAATGTACATGGTATGATGTACCCAAGTCTGCTAGTAATGGCATGGCATGTGTTTCAAACGGGATTGTGTACATGATTTTTGTCATCTTTTAATATTCAAATTGTTTATTAATTATTGTGAAATCATTGTAATCAACATGCTATTATTTTTGCATGTCATTTTATACAGATATATAATGTTTGGGAGAGGTATTTGCGAAAAATACCAGTGGACAGCCGAAAAATTTTCCGAGCCGAAAGGCGAGGGAAATTTAGTCTCAAGACTGGTATTTTTCGCAAATACCCCTCCCAAACACGATATATCTGTTTACTTACACCGAATATTATTTAGAACACTGGCTATATAAATAATACCTTTTGTTTGACGTTTTCAGAACCTAACATGATGTATCTGTTTAATTCTACCGAATGATGTTACATAAAACGCACAACTGATAACGTTTTACAAATTTTGTTACAAGCGTCTCGTTGAAGGGTAAAAATGGCAAATACGATTGTTACATAAAATGCACAACTGATAACGTTTAACAAATTTTGTTACAAGCGTCTCGGTGAAGGGTAAAAACGACAAATACCATGAAAAAAAGTTAAATCTTATGCAAATATACCTACATGAGGTAAAAATTCTGTAAATTCACAATGCAAGGCCTGAATTTGTAAAAAATATCACAGCTATTAACCAATCAGAATCCAGCATTCTTATATAAAGTGTAATTATGTCTTATATTTTTCTTAATGCATGGTATAGAATTTATACATCCACTGCCAAAATATAGTTGATTGGACATGCCAAAAAATTTAGGTGAATAACGTAATGGCAGAAAACCTTGGATACTCATCTCTACAGAATTTACATTAAATTCCCATCATCTTAATATATATTTCAGGTACTGTAAAAATGTTCAAGCTAATAACATATAAAGGATGTTTTGACATTTTTGTACATAAATTCAATAAATCAAGTTTATATTCCGATCATTATTGGACTGACCAGGGCATAAAAGTTCCAGTCATAGCCTTAAGCTGAGGTTGGATTTTTTTTATGAGAAAACAAGATCAGGAGATGAACCATCATCCATATAATGCATAAATTGTCAAAGGCATTATTATATAACATACTTAACACCAATATCATATCACATTTAGCTACAATGTACGGTGCTGAATATCCTCAAGTGTTCGAAAATATGTGCATGCTGGGCCACAGGCCTACATACATGTACACTTGAAATCAGGTGTACCAAAGCAGTATATATTTGTATATGTTTGCTGCAGCCTGCAAGACTGTCATATGTGACCTCGACCTCTCAGATTTATCTGATATTTCATCAGTGCTGCTAATAATTCAATTCAAATTCATTTTTTTATTTAGCGTTGATACGTAATACATACAACACAAGCTTTAATTAGCTTTTAAAATCGACTGATACCAGTGCCAGATTTAGATAAAGAGAGGCCCTAGGCTATTCCACATGTGAGGCCTCTCTCTCCCAATTCCTCACCTTCACGACTGGAGGAAGATGGAAGTGTGTTTAATCAATTCCAATAAAGGTGAAGATGGTGAGGTTTGTTTAAAATTCTGCAATATTCTGAAATGGAGTGCAACTGTGTAAGGAAAACGAATGAAGGGTTGTTTAGAAAGTACAGGACACTATGACAGCATAAGTGTGAAAGTCCACAAACAGCGTTAAAAATATTATACACCTTGGCCAGAGCCCCCATAAATTTTGAGGCCCTAGGGTTGAGCCTATAGGTAAATCCGGCACTGACTGATTCCAGTGAAATGTTGCTTCAATAAACATTTTATTTTCGAAGAGATGCAAGGCCAAAATTTTCTATAATTTTATTACAAAGATGTCTATATAATTTTAAAACTCATGCTTTCTGTAGATTTGCAATATGTCTCATAATCCAGAATAGAGTTTCAAAATATAAAATTTCACCCCCCTCCTTTTTTTTTTTATTCAAAGCACTCCTTGCATGTCCGGCGGTCGTTGTGTTCGGTGGTCAAGCAAAACAATGGCGTACAAGCATGTCCAGTCCGTTTTTCTAACAAGACCACATGTCCTGCCTATAATTCCTATTAATTTCAAACAATGCATTCTACCATTTTTCATTGACAAAAAATACTCCAGCCGGATACCTTGTTTACATATCTATATATTTTTTAGCAAATCTAAATTTAAGCGAGAATAATATTTTTGATAATGTTAATTAACGTATCAGTTCCTTACATTTAATATTTGTTCCGTCCTGTACTTAATATAGACAATGACCATATACGAAATCGACATTTTAGGTAATATTTGTGTAACATGAAATAAAGGATAAAATTATTTTGATCTGACCAAATGAAGTCATGTTATCCGTGTAAATTTCTACTTACCACATACGCAAAATAAAGACATAATTATGTCTTCTCCTTCCATATTAAATATAAATCCTGATAAATTCTAAAATCCATGTGATCTTGTCAAATACACTGTTTATGTATTATCCGTACTCGCATCTGTCATATGCAGTGACAACGTCAGCCATCTTGTTTACGTGACGTCACGTATCAATCATAAATATTCATTTCACAGATTATTGATTTTTTTAGCGGGAAAGACAAAAAAAGATACAACTACAGATCAAAAATATTTTCCAATAATCAATACGAGACAAAAATTAATAAACATCAAATTGATTATGATGTCTGTAAATCAAATGTGATAAATGGTGTTTTCGAGGAGGTCCGCGTTTGCCTTTTCACATTATCGAATTGATTGGAATGGTAGATTATAACGAAATTATTTCGATATGATGTCAATAGTTGTTTTTGATTGCTCGCCACATGAAATTTTATTTGAATGAGTAATTATAAATTATCCATTCATATTCTGAGAGGTAATGGTCATGTGTTCGTTCACAAGTCGTATTATGTTATCAAATATTGTGTACTTAAAGTTGTCTTAGTTGTGTTTGTCATGTTCTGTATTGATGATAATCCTTTTTTTGGATTTTTAGATCAATGAAAATTATTTGATTTGATTTGATTTCAAGTCGTATCTACAACGGGTGCCCCGGCAAGTCTTTGCCGCGGGGGTGCTTATAGCGTAAATACCATGACAATTAAGGAAGATGACCTGTCATTCAGAATGACTGGTGGTTGTTTAATGCCAATTGAACACACTGGCAATGTTCAACTCTCTAAAAAAGAGAACAAGTTACTATTTGTTGAGATTATATGATGTCTGCCGTTTCTAATAGGTCGACACACAGGTTGACTAGCATGTTAGCCCTATAACAGGGGTGTAGGTCTGAGCCGCTGGCAAGGGATAGCATGTCCCCTACTTTTAAAACTAGGGGACACAATTAAGTTGTTGCCCCCCCCCCCTTTTCCCACTTATTTTGGCAACAATTTAGAAAAAGCTAAATTGTTTGCATGGAAAGCAACAGTTATCAATAAATCAAGAGGGACATGAGTTTGCAGCCAAATGGCCATTTTCCTTTGTTCTACTTTTTTTTTATTTCATTTTTTTTTTTTTTTTTTGCTTCTTGGTGTTGAAAGCCTGCTCCACACTTTCCCGTCCACTTTAAATGTTTGCCCTCACCTCTTTCAATTTCACTTACATAGCTTGCCCTTTATGATCAACCCTAAGCCTTTGTATAATTATAACACTCGGTACAATTCGTTACTGGTCTTCCTATATTTGTTAGTTCAATTTTAATTTATAAAGGCTGGGAATCATTGGCAGGAAGAAGAAAAAGGAGAAAATTACAAATGTTTTATAATATACAAAATAATAATGCACCCATGCATCTTTGTGACTTAATTCCACCATCAATTCAAAGTACAACCGTTTATCCATTGCGTAATGGAAGTGATATTATAATGCCATTTTGTAGACTATCGAATACTTATGATTCATTTATTCCTTCAACTATACGTCAATGGAATAGCTTAAATACATCTCTTCGAAATGTGGATTCTATTGCAAAATTTAAAGCTGAATTAAGAAAGCGGAAAGATATTAGCCAAGTTCCTAAACATTACGAAATTGGACCTCGAAAACTTAATATTATTTTAACCCAGCTTCGATGTTTTGCTTCTTTATTGAATTATGATTTGTTCCAAGTAAATATAGTCTCAGATCCGTCTTGTCGTTGTGGTGCCAATCGCGAAGACTCCTATCATTTCTTCTTCGATTGTTCCCATTATTCAAATATAAGATATACATTGTTTCAAAATCTCAACTGGCTACCTAATTATTGTGCTTTAGACCTTACACTTTTGACCTGTGGTAATCCTACACTCCCGTATGAACAGAACGAAATTATTTTTAAGCATGTGTTTGAATATAGAAAGAGGTCTGAAAGGTTTCTTGTTGTCTTGTAGTTCACCAAAACAACAATTGCACACATCATCACCACTAACCCTCTCTCTCATTCCTTTCTTCATTCTCTGTTTTAGTTCAATCTACACATATTAATGTAAGAAATATGTATATACATGCATGCTCTATCAAATAATGTTGTAACTTATTGTATATAGGAGAAAACTTCATAAGTTTGTTTAACTTGTGTCTTATCATTTTCGCACATTTGAGCAAATAAAATATGTTTAAACTAAACAATTCGTACTGTTTAATACTTTTTACGTTTTTATACGTAATCAGTCTGAATCGGTCGAGTAGCGACGAGTGTACGGCATTCGATATCAGGGGCGTAACTACGGTACTGATGATATGGATGCATAAAGTTGGTGAGAGGTGCCCAGTGGGCAAAGTCTTGTAGGGAGTCCATGTGTGGAGTACCCCGGAAGCTCCGCGGTTCTAGGGAATTAGCACATCATTAGAAGCTTGTAAATTTTCCGTTTTTCGTTCTTTCTTTGTTAGTTTTTCGGCCAAATAATTATACATTTTTAACTTTAGGTAACTATCCAAGATTTCATTTTTAATATAATATGACGTTTAGTGAGGGACCGACCACTTAACTTGATAAGGGAGGGGAGGCTAAAAGCCTATGGTTTTATCCCCGAGTCAAAAATCTTTTATTTCTTAATTGTGAAGCGACCTCATGGCGACGAAATATTTTTTTTTCAAAATACACCATTATTTGTTTAGGAAAAAATCTTGAACCAGAATATTTTTTCTTTCAATTTTCTTGCCAAAATGTGTTTACTCAGAAATTCAGCATATTGATTTTTTTGGGGAAAAAATCACAGCCACCTATCTAGTTAAATGGACGGTACAGAAATTTCTGCACAAAGAATCCAAATCGCAAAGCATCTAAACGTCTACCTGAATGAAAATAAGTCACTCACAATACTTTTGCATAATAAATGGGTGTGTGTGTATGTGTCTGTCTATGCTTTGTCTTGGATTCCATACTATAATGTGATTAATTCTCCTGCTGGTATATGACCATCTTTGATGGAGACAAAACGCAAAAATATTTTCTAACTCGTTGAGTCATTTGACTGTATTATAGGGTCCATAGACTTATCAAACCTTGCTCCAAAATATTTTTCTAAACTGCAATTAGAAAATGAAATGCAAACTTTAAAAGTCATGTTCAAGTTTAAGGTGGCAGAACTAATTTGCTGTTTGTTAAGGTATGCACTCAAAGTTCCTCATTTCTGCGAAGTCAATTTTGGTCATCGATATCGTCATCAATAGCAAATAGGAACCCAAAACGACGTTTTTTCTTCACTACAAAGGAATGAATTACTTTCTCAATGTCAATTTCCCAATGTTTATAGCAATGAAAGACTGCAAGACTAGAGAGCCTCTCTGTAAGCATCGTCTACCGGGCGTAAGTTTTAACTCTTCTCGTGATACTAAAGCTTCCCTCAGTTGTTACTGTTGTTACTGGTATTGTGATTAGTATCAGTAAACAAGAATACATGTTTAGGTATAATGGCGCCGTTTGTCGCTGTCAGAGTTTCCTAGAGTTGATGGTGTGGGATCAGCTCGATTTTAAAGATGATACGCCGACAATGGTGTCACCGTGGGGAATGTATTTATTATTTTTTACCATTTTACTTCTATTCATACCTCCTTTTCTTAATTAATCCATTCATTAATTCTTTTAATATTATTTTTTTGTGTGAAAACGATGTGGATGCACGTGCATCCATCCGTGCCTCTGCGTAGCTACGCCCCTGGATATTCATGTGACTTTGTATCTTCTGTTAAGCTCCAAAGATATTCATCTTATCAAAAGTCGTTTTTATTAAAAGTGTACAGGAGCGTAGGAGCCGCGGGGTGGGGTATGTTAAACATTTAGAATTACACACTTAGTAAAAGCTGAGTTTTCAGCATTGAAGCAAAACATTTTCAATATATCAAGAGGTAACCAGGTTTGCTTGAAACCAAATGGTCTTTTTTCTTTGACTGTCAGTTTTGAAAGCTTGCTCTCCGCTTTCCAGTCCACTGTACAATGACTGTCCCCAACATTCAGGTCCCCCCCAAAAGACTTTCCCCCTCCCCACTTTCCGATCCACTCCTACGCCTCAGGTGTAGAATGCATTGTTGTCTTTTCATGAAATAATTCAGTACATACGTGTATTATGATTTATCTACCATTAGTATATTAGTATGTTTACCTGTAATGTATTCTTTCAGCTTGCACGGGATTAATATTTTTTTCGTTTCGATATTGTCCTCCATAACATTATCGAACTTTCTCCGATTAGAAAACTTCATAAATGGACAAATCTTTACTAAAATCCCATTCCTGATAATTATATCCAGACACATGTTGAATTTTGTTATTATTTAGCCTATAGGTCCGACATCTGGCAATCATATCCGTATATTTCTATTGGTCAAATACACAAAACACGAGCAATTTAAATAACAGCTCTGGTGTTTATATATATTAAGGTAATAAGATTTAAAAATTGACCATTAATAAATTTAAAAAAATATTTACTTCTATGTTTTATTCTAATATAGTTATATAAATTATCATTTTTCACATATGAAAAAATCTGATAATATTATATTTTCAATGTAGTATGACAATAAAACATTATGAAGTCACCTTGAACATTTGATCAAGATCATTTTCAGTAAACAATATTTGTATATGTATATGTTTAAATGGCATTATACACTTGAAGTAATTGTTGGAAAGATATACTAGTTATTTTCTTCATGTAATGTTATTGTATCAGAAAAACTATGTAAATTTATAAAGATTATTATTACGAAAGTCCCATTTCCTAGTTCGTAATTGTAATTTTTCCACACATGTACAAAACTAATTGTTAACTTCTCTGTAACTATATTTTGGTTTATGAGAATACAATTCATTCATTCATATAACCAAGGATTTGTATAGTAGAAATCCTTGATATAACTTTGCTATTGTTAATTATTTATGGTTTGCAATAATTCGAATTAAGGCTATGCATATATAATTATGGCTAGACAAAATTCTAATTACTACTAGGTATATATTGATATTATTGAATTCGGTTTATTTTAAGACAAGAAATAGATATTTATTATCGACGTAAACTTCGCGCAATACCAATTATAAATGTAAATATTTGCTTGAAAATCGATCGTGTTACATGGAAACAATTGCACAAAATCGATCGTGTTACATGGAAACAATTGCACAAAATCGATCGTGTTACATGGAAACAATTGCACAAAATCGATCGTGTTACATGGAAACAATTGCACAAAATCGAACCGTGATTGTAGTTATCGTGTAACTTTTAAATATACCAGTATTTTTTTTGTTAACCGGTTTCAAAACTTTGTCATTTTTACCATATCGTATTTTTTCTGCAGTTATATTATTTATCAGCTAAATTAATGACAGAACATAACAAAGGTACTGAAGTACTTAAGGAACAAAAGAGACAGAGAAGAGAAGAAGACATAATAAAACAAACACGTGACAAAAAGGCGAAAATAAACAATAATCAATGTGATCAAACGATGAGCAAACGGTCCCATAATAAATAAACAGCTGCACTGAGAGCGCATGATATACGCCCGTCGTCAACATTCATACAATATTTGTAAAGACTTTCTTTCCCATAACTCTTGAATGAAAAATCTAAATTTCCCCAACAGCTGCATCTTTTATGGTATATCTATGCAGATAATTTGAATTGTGCCATCATCACAGACATAGTAAAAGCATGTACATGTACAAGTGAAAGCTGATATACAAAAATGATTTACTTTAACTATTCATCCTCTCTTCTTCAATCAAATAAATCTCCATGTTAATCCACAAAGTTGAAAAAAAACCCACTTAAACATAGTAATACGAAACATTTTTTGAGAAATCAGTAAAGACTATCAATTCCAGTAACAGTACAAAGTTTGAAGTGAATTGGCGAAGGGGTTCTCAATTTACAGCGCGACATACGAAAAATCGCCTACAATTTGATGAATAAAGTCCCATAACTCTGGAATGAAAAATCGAAATTTCACCAAAAAGTATACAGACCATAAGACTATCAATTCCAATAACTATGCGAAGTTTGAAGTGAATTGGCCAAGGGGTTCTCAATTTACAGCGCGACATACGAAAAATTGCATTAAAATCACGTACAATATGATGAATAAAGTCTCATAACTCTGGAATGAAAATTCGAAATTTCACCATAAAGTATACAGACCGTAAGACCATTAATTCTAATAACTAGAGTGAAATTTGAAGTGAATTGGCCAAGGGGTTCTTAAATTATAGCGCGACATGTGAAACGGACGGACGGACGGACAGTCGGACATTGGTATACCATAATACGTCCCGTCTTAAAGACGGACGTATAAAAATCGAAAGGAAGGATAAGTTGTATCTACGTCAAATGTGACACTCGTCATGTTATTCAGGGTAGTGGTCAAAGTCAAGTAAATGTATGTCCTAAATACGATTTTACTGCATAATGAACGAAACATTAATGCAGTATTTTAATATAAAAAGTATATTGTATCTAGTCTGAAGAAAACATGGAAAATGTTCCGCAACCACCACTGACAGAAGATAGCTTATATAGAAAGGAAAACGCCGTTCAAGGTCATACTCGATACTTGCCCACAAGCAATTATTATGTCCGGATTCTATATTTTCGATAATCACGATAACTGTCGAGAGATTTCCATTTAAACTGGATACTGTTTCTGTATGTATTGAATGTCAGAAACGCTTGTTTGATGGACAGTTTTATTGTTTGGTGTTGTTAAAACATACCTTTTGGGGTTTAATGGAATATAAATGCATTTACCATAGTGTTGGATGATGGTAATGCTATTCTTTCCAGGTTAACGTTCTCTTGTATGGTGAAAATTTAGGATAAAAAATTTATCTTGGAAGCAGTGAAAAATACACATATACATTGATAACAAATGCTCAAAACATCAATGGTCCATAATAGCATATAGGTAGGCTAGCTTTAAATGGATTGGGCTTCAGTCGTATATAAAATAAACTAACGTTAGCGAACACAGAAGAGGCAATCAAAAATGAACAATCCGGAGAAACTGGGAACATAGGGTACACAAGGACGAAGAAAAACTAAACAAAAACACAAAGCAATATGTGTTGAACACCACTATACGTAAACAAACACAAATAATGTAAACAAGACATGAGCCCTCCTACAAACAACCGGAAGTACATAGTTTTTATGAGGAAATCGTAACTGACATAACATGGAATCCAGAACGTTAAGACACATATAGAGGATTCTGTACGTTTCTAATCGTTTGCTTTTAACATTTTCTATTGGAATTTTCCTTCTTTTTTATTGTGGGAAACGCTGAGTTTAATACAAATTCAAGCTTTTGCATTAGCAACGTCCCGTCCTATTTGATTGGGAACGTTAATTTTATTAATAGATAACTTCAAAAATATTTGGGTTTGTTGCAAACTGTATTTTGCAACTTAACAAAGCAGCATATCTAAATAATAAGAAAATTCACTTATATGTGACTGTAATTAAAAATGTTGGATACTTTCTATCAATATTTCTGTAGAACTTCCCATTCTGTATGTTAATCAATAGATGACCCATTTCTAATAAATTTGGAATGTTACTTTACTTGTGAAATGAACATAGTGTCAAATATCGGAAAGTGAAAATGGAAATCCAAAGTTTAGGAAGAAACGATATGGATGTAAATAAACATGAAATACTGTCCAAGTTCCAGCATTAGACTTTAAATAGACACAAATTAAGGTAAAGGAACAACATATTTCTGATCTTTCTTAAGATGTAATGTTCCAACACATCCATGATTTACCTCTTTTCTTATTGCAGCAACAACATCCGTCTAAAGCAAGTGGTCTAAAAACCCATTCGAACGCCATATGTTTATAAGTGTGATTTTGTAACTAATTGATTTATTGTTTGTAAGTTGTTCACGTCATGACTATCAGTTCAAATACTCTTAATCTGACGTTAAACGTAAACCAATCAACATAATATACAGCGTCATAACCTCAATTAATTCGTACATATTCTATTGTTGATGTAAATGGAAAAGATCCGTGTGCAAAATTAGTGCGAAAAGATCAAGAGTGTTAGTACATTATAATAATTTGAAATATTGTTCGAGAAATCTAGTTGCAAAAACTAAACACATGGTTATACATAGCACCGAATTATAAAATGTTTTAATCAAATGGTAAATAATATCAACATAAAATGTTTATGGGGGAAAAAGCTTGCCAAATACCATTGACCAGAGTAAAAACAAAGAAAATGTAATTTCTCTCTAACACATTAAAAATTATCATATAGTTCGAATTGAGCATATTGAATGTATCCTGGAAGACCAACAGCCAATTATTAATGTAAATTGTAAACACTTATATGAAACTGGGACATATGCAATGGCAAAGAAGTAATTTTCCTCTGAATGCTTCTTAATGGCAAACGGTAAACGAAAACAAAATAAAAACTTAGGCAGATGACATAAGTCTATTGTCATGTTTAATTCACAAACAATCTTAGATATGTTTAGACCCTTTAGTTTTATTACTCACAAACACTTTTAAATTAGTTGGTTTTCCGGTCTTTCGACTTTGAGCGTACATGATGAAGGTTAGTCCAGAAACGCGTCTTGCGCACTCAATTTGATATCTACGTTTTATTTTCTTAAACATTAACAAAAAATTGCTATTAAAAATACAGACTTAAGCTAATGGCAAGGATCCCATGGATATTTGTATATACTCAAGACAAAAAAAATATTGGTGAACATTCTTAGGTGTTGATGATCAACAGAACATAATTGAATATTGTCAGTTTACTTCATATCATGTTTTATGTACGTAAGTGAAGATCTAACTTTAACTTAAAGATAAAGAATAACCATAAAATGGTACATGTTGTCGACAATAACGGAATCATTCTTCAGATTTTAATTTTATGAAATACTTAGTACATTCCCTTTAAAGTACAAACTAAACCAAACAAAATGTTTTGGGCGATAATCTCTTAAATATGAAAATAGCTAGATGTTATGTGAAGACACTGGCACTCATTATAGTGCCAAAAAACAAGTTTCAAATTAAAATGGTGATTACATCATATTGCACTATAAAACATCAATAAAGACTGTCAAACTATCTACCACAATTCTGAACTGTAGTCTATAGAGGTAAATATAATATATAATAAGATTATTTAACTAACAACCATGCAGCAGGTCTATCTTGTTGGTTCAGAGGAGTTTGAAGATACCAAAGGTGTAATCAGAATCCGTTGATCGAAGAAAAACAGACAATACAATGGCCAAAAAAGAAAAAAAGGACAAACAATGATCTTCAAGACATTACACAGCAAACTAACGATTGAGCAAGTGTTAAGAGTACAAGGAGTTATACTATGACCAATTTATATTCAAATATAGAAGATCTGAACACTGCTGAAGATTTCATAATTAATGTACTTTCATTTTTTTTTTTGTCAATGTGTGACGTAAAAATATTTTTGACATTTACGTCACCGAATATGGTACTACTTTGACAACTATTTTACCTATTTTGTTCCTGTATTTAAATACTGTTACAGTGACAGCCGGAACCTTTGAACCGTAATGAGAGCGGGAGGTTTGGCGCCTTAAAATCTGATTCAACCCACCATTTCTTTAGAAATGCCTGTACCAAGTCAGGGTCATTACGGTTTTCACAGTTTTCCGGTTGTTGACTGATTTTGTCTGTTTATATAATTATGAGTTTTGACTTTCCCTTTGTAAGATTGTTCGGAGTTCGGTAATTTTGTTATTACCCTTATTTGCAACGTTTGAATGATTGCATCATAATTGTTTTCAATTCTAAAACTTTGAATTAGATTTTCAATCTTTTATCATGAGACATTGACAATAATTTATACATCGTAGCTTTAATATTGATGAAGTCAAGGCAATTAAAGACCGACAAAATAGTCCAGTGAGAATTATAGTTTCCATATTTTGTCGTTTTCACCATTGTACACCGGTTACTAACCTTTCACTTAAGAACCAAACTTGTCATAGGAGAAAATTATTTGTAAATATCGTGTTTACAAACACGTCTGAAAGGTTATTTGAATTATTACAATAACACAGTCAATAATCATGGTAAGGATGTGCCATGGCTACGACGCGTCATCTGAATCGTTTGTTGTCGTAAGGAAGCAGACGACAATTACATTTTGAAGGATTATTAAGATCCGTTGGTTTTTTAGCTTCTAACGATTTTTAGATTATTTGGCTTTCCAATCTTTTGATTTTGGGAGCGTATCTGGTGAAGGTTATTCAAGAAATACATCGTGCGCAGTAATCTAGATATCTACGTTTTAATTACATTTTTGAAGGATTATTAAGGCCTTTTGGGTTTGTTTTTTTATGCTGCTAACGATTTCTAAATTATTTGACTTTCCAATCTTTTGATTTTTAGCGTACCTGATGAAGATTATGCCGCAGTAAATTAGATATCTACGTTTTTATTACATTTTGAAGGATTATTTAGGCCATTTGATATTCTTGCTCCCAAGGACGTGTAGATTATTAGGGTTTTCAAACTTTTGACTTTTGAGCGCTGAAGGTTACTACAGAAGCGCTTCTTCTGTACTAAATTATACGTCTACATTGTTTCCTTAACTACGTTTCATATAATTATATCAACAGTCAATGATACTCACTATCATTAGTCCATATATCAGATACAGTAGCCTTCACCCCGGTGAAATGCTTAGGCCTATTTCTTTTTCAGCCATATGATATAAGAAGTTGAATTCTATGTGTTTGTATCCTGAGAATTGCATCAATAGTCTGTTTTTCTGAATATTATTCCAGAAACACGTCATGTGCACTAATTTAGATATCTACATTTTTATTACTATCACTCGGTCGATGCTTCTGTGGGTATTAGTCTTCGAGGGTATCATCAGCCAGTCGTCAGTTTTTCGACACTGACATTCTTGTCCTTTTGTACTTTTTCTTTTGCCCATTGTGTTGTCTGTTCTTCTTCGATATGCGGATTCTGATTGCCCCTTTTGTATCTTCAAACTCTTCTTATAAGATAGTCATTATTGAAATTTATAGTTCCCGAATAGAGTAATTATTATATAATTAAGGTTGTCTTCCCCCAGGCATAGGTAACCTTAGCAGGTTTGGCCATCCTGCTTAGATCGGCCATCCTGCTTAGATCCTTTGGTTTTGGCCATCCTGCTTTGATCCTTTGGTTTTGGCCATCCTGCTTAGATCCTTTGGTTTTGGCCATCCTGCTTAGATCCTTTGGTTTTGGCCATCCTGCTTAGATCCTTTGGTTTTGGCCATCCTGCTTAGATCCTTTGGTTTTGGCCATCCTGCGTAGATCCTTTGGTTTTGGCCATCCTGCTTAGATCCTTTGGTTTTGGCCATTCTGCTTAGATCCCCTGGTTTTTGATTGCTCTCAAAGAATATAATACTGTTTGACTTTCCAATGTTTCGACATTGACCGAGTACACTATGAAGGTTATTCCAGAACTGGTAATGCACAACTAATTAAATTATCTTTAAAGGAGAATACAAATACTTAGCTATTTCAGAACTTAATATTAAATTGAAAAAGGCAACGTTTTTAATCCCATATAGACAGAGGAAAACCGATATATGTATTTTAGTATCAAAGTAAATCTTGTATAATTTCCCACAAAAGTACACATTCTATATGATGCCATTAATTAGGATGACGTTATTTGCTGGAATCCTAAAGGAAAACTATAAAAATGTTATGTTATTGTGATAAACTCGTGTTTACTCATGAAAAGACGATCGCGTTTAATATCTGTTGACCACCATCACCATAAAGCTATTTCAGAATCAATCAATTTTGCAGCAACAAAACATCCGGTAATGTTCTTTAATCTTTAACATACATAAAATAGATACATCGTATTGAAATGTCACTGTTGTTTGTTAACATTATAATTGGGATTAAAAAATATCATGTCAACCAAAGTTTCATACGCAACCTGATCATCATAGTTAAAGTTCCTATCAGGATCTGAGTCAAAACTGTCTTCCGAACTTTATTTACAATCACTACGAACTGGACGATCATGTATTGTGAATGCAAATGTTAATATGTCTTGCATTAGCAATCCATTTACATGATCCATACTAACAAATGGGTCTTGAAAGAATTTCCAAATTCTTCCGACGGCACTTAAGAGGCTGTATTTTGCCATTTCTAATGAAGGCGCTAATTGAATCACAAATAGTTATAAACATGACAACAAAACAAGCGCATCACACCATCAGGCGTATTTGGAGAGAAGAGAATAACATTATGTCTCTCTCTGTATTCTGTTTATTGACCATAAGCTACATATGGCGGGTTGATAGCAAAAACGGATAAGTCAAAGCTCCTACAGGATAAGGCAAAGCTCCTACAGGATAAGTCAAAGCTCCTACAGGATAAGTCAAAGCTCCTACAGGATAACTCAAAGCTCCTACAGGATAGGTCAAAGCTCCTACAGGATAAGTTAAAGCTCCTACATGATAAGTCAAAGCTCATACAGGATAAGTCAAAGCTCCTACAGGATAAGTCAAAGCTCCTACAGGACAAGTCAAAGCTCCTACAGGATAAGTCAAAGCTCCTGCAGGATAAGTCAAAGCTCCTACATGATAAGGCAAAGCTCCTACAGGATAAGTCAAAGCTCCTACATGATAAGTCAAAGCTCCTACAGGATAAGTCAAAGCTCCTACAGGATAAGTCAAAGCTCCTACAGGATAAGTCAAAGCTCCTACAAGATAACTCAAAGCTCCTACAGGATAGGTCAAAGCTCCTACAGGATAAGTTAAAGCTCCTACATGATAAGTCAAAGCTCCTACAGGATAAGTCAAAGCTCATACAGGATAAGTCAAAGCTCCTACAGGATAAGTCAAATCTCCTACAGGACAAGTCAAAGCTCCTACAGGATAAGTCAAAGCTCCTACAGGATAAGTCAAAGCTCCTACATGATAAGGCAAAGCTCCTACAGGATAAGTCAAAGCTCCTACATGATAAGTCAAAGCTCCTACAGGATAAGTCAAAGTTCCTAGAGGATAAGTCAAAGCTCCTACAGGATAAGTCAAAGCTCCTACAGGATAACTCAAAGCTCCTACAGGATAGGTCAAAGCTCCTACAGGATAAGTTAAAGCTCCTACATGATAAGTCAAAGCTCCTACAGGATAAGTCAAAGCCCCTACATGATAAGTCAAAGCTCCTACAGGATAAGACAAAGCTCCTACAGGATAAGTCAAAGCTCCTACAGGATAAGTCAAAGCTCCTACATGATAAGGCAAAGCTCCTACAGGATAAGTCAAAGCTCCTACATGATAAATCAAAGCTCCTACATGATAAGTCAAAGCTCCTACAGGATAAGTCAAAGCTCCTACAGGATAAGTCAAAGATCCTACATGATAAATCAAAGCTCCTACAGGATAAGTCAAAGCTCCTACATGATAAGTCAAAGCTCCTACAGGATAAGTCAAAGCTCCTACAGGATAAGTCAAAGCTCCTACAGGATAAGTCAAAGCTCATACAGGATAAGTCAAAGCTCCTACAGGATAAGTCAAAGCTCCTACATGATAAGTCAAAGCTCCTACAGGATAAGTCAAAGCTCCTACAGGATAACTCAAAGCTCCTACATGATAAGTGAAAGCTCCTACATAATAAGTCAAAGCTCCTACAGGATAAGTGAAAGCTCCTAAATAATAAGTCAAAGCTCCTACATGATAAATCAAAGCTCCTACATGATAAGTCAAAGCTCCTACAGGATAAGTCAAACCTCCTACATGATAAGTCAAAGCTCCTACAGGACAAGTCAAACCTCCTACATGATAAGTCAAAGCTCCTACATGATAGGTCAAAGCTCCTACAGGATAAATCAAAGCTCCTACATGATAAGTCAAAGCTCCTACATGACAAGTTAGAGCTCCTACATGATAACTCAAAGTTCCTACAGGACAAGTCAAAGCTCCTACAGGATAAGTCAAAGCTCCTACATGATAAGTCAGAGCTCCTACATGATAAGTCAAAGCTCCTACAGGACAAGTCAAAGCTCCTACATGACAAGTCAAAGCTCCTACAGGACAAGTCAAAGCTCCAACAGGATAAGTCAAAGCTCCTACAGGATAAGTCAAAGCTCCTACAGGATAAGTCAAAGCTCCAACAGGACAAGTCAAAGCTCCTACAGGACAAGTCAAAGCTCCTACATGACAAGTCAAAGCTCCTACAGGACAAGTCAAAGCTCCAACAGGATAAGTCAAAGCTCCTATAGGATAAATCAAAGCTCCTACAGGATAAGTCAAAGCTCCTACAGGATAATTCAAAGCTCCTACAGGATAAGTCAAAGCTCCTACATGATAAGTCAAAGCTCCTATATGATAAGTTAAAGCTCCTACAGGATAATTCAAAGCTCCTACAGGATAAGTCAAAGCTCCTACATGATAAGTCAAAGCTCCTACAGGATAACACAAAGCTCCTACAGGATAAGTCAAAGCTCCTACAGGACAAGTCAAAGCTCCTACAGGACAAGTCAAAGCTCCTACAGGACAAGTCAAAGCTCCTACAGGATAAGTCAAAGCTCCTACAGGATAAGTCAAAGCTTCTACAGGATAAGTCAAAGCTCCTACAGGACAAGTCAAAGCTCCTATATGATAAGTCAAAGCTCCTACATGATAACTCAAGCTCCTACAGGACAAGTCAAAGCTCTTACACAATAAGTCAAAGCTCCTACATGATAAGTCAAAGCTCCTACAGGATACGTCAAAGCTCCTACAGGATAAGTCAAAGCTCCTACAGGATAAGTCAAAGCTCCTACAGGATAAGTCAAAGCTCCTACATGATAAGTCAAAGCTCCTACAGGATAACACAAAGCTCCTACAGGATAAGTCAAAGCTCCTACAGGACAAGTCAAAGCTCCTACAGGACAAGTCAAAGCTCCTACAGGACAAGTCAAAGCTCCTACAGGATAAGTCAAAGCTCCTACAGGATAAGTCAAAGCTTCTACAGGATAAGTCAAAGCTCCTACAGGACAAGTCAAAGCTCCTACATGATAAGTCAAAACTCCTACAGGACAAGTCAAAGATCCTACAGGATAAGTCAAAGCTACTACAGGATAAGTCAAAGCTCCTACAGGATAAGTCAAAGCTCCTACAGGATAAGTCAAAGCTCCTACAGGATAAGTCAAAGCTCCTACAGGACAAGTCAAAGCTCCTACAGGATAAGTCAAAGCTCCTACATGATAAGTCAAAGCTCCTACAGGATAAGTCAAAGCTCCTACAGGATAAGTCAAAGCTCCAACAGTATAAGTCAAAGCTTCTACATGATAAATCAAAGCTCCTACAGGATAAGTCAAAGCTCCTACAGGATAAGTCAAAGCTCCTACAGGATAGGTCAAAGCTCCTACAGGATACGTCAAAGCTCCTACAGGATAGTTCAAAGCTCCTACAGTATAAGTCAGAGCTCCTACAGGATAAGTCAAAGCTCCTACATGATAAGTCAAAGCTCCTACAGGATAAGTCAAACCTCCTACAGGACAAGTCAAAGCTCCTACATGACAAGTCAAAGCTCCTACAGGACAAGTCAAAGCTCCAACAGGATAAGTCAAAGCTCCTACAGGATAAGTCAAAGCTCCTACAGGATAAGTCAAAGCTCCAACAGGACAAGTCAAAGTTCCTACAGGACAAGTCAAAGCTCCTACATGATAAGTCAAAGCTCCTACAGGATAAGTCAAAGCTCCTACATGATAAGTCAAAGCTCCTACAGGATAAGTAAAAGCTCCTACAGGATAAGTCAAAGCTCCTACAGGATAAGTCAAAGCTCCTACAGGATAAGTCAAAGCTCCTACATGATAAGTCAACGCTCCTACATGATAAGTCAAAGTTCCTACAGGATAAGTCAAAGTTCCTACATGATAAGTCAAAGCTCCTACATCATAGCTCAAAGCTCCTACATGATAAGTCAAAGCTCCTACATGATAAGTCGAGGCTCCTACAGGATAAGTCAAAGTTCCTACAGGACAAGTCAAAGCTCCTACAGGATAAGTCAAAGCTCCTACATGATAAGGCAAAGCTCCTACATGATAAGTCAAAGCTCCTTCAGGATAACTCAAAGCTCCTACAGGATAGGTCAAAGCTCCTACAGGATAAGTTAAAGCTCCTACATGATAAGTCAAAGCTCCTACAGGATAAGTCAAAGCTCCTACAGGATAAGTCAAAGCCCCTACAGGATAAGTCAAAGCTCCTACAGGATAAGTCAAAGCTCCTACAGGATAAGTCAAAGCTCCTACATCATAAGGCAAAGCTTCTAGAGGATAAGTCAAAGCTCCTACATGATAAGTCAAAGCTCCTATATGATAAGTCAAAGCTCCTACAGGATAACTCAAAGCTCCTACTGGATAAGTCAAAGATCCTACATGATAAATCAAAGCTCCTACAGGATAAGTCAAAGCTCCTACATGATAAGTCAAAGCTCGTACAGGATAAGTCAAAGCTCCTACAGGATAAGTCAAAGCTCCTACAGGATAAGTCAAAGCTCATACATGATAAGTCAAAGCTCCTACAAGATAAGTCAAAGCTCCTACATGATAAGTCAAAGCTCCTACAGGATAAGTCAAAGCTCCTACAGGATAACTCAAAGCTCCTACAGGATAAGTCAAAGCTCCTACCTGATAAGTCAAAGCTCCTACATGATAAGTCAAAGCTCCTACATGATAAGTCAAAGCTCCTACATGATAAGTCAAAGCTCCTACAGGATAAGTGAAAGCACCTACATAATAAGTCAAAGCTCCTACATGATAAATCAAAGCTCCTACATGATAAGTCAAAGCTCCTACATGATAAGTCAAAGCTCCTACATGATAAGTCAAAGCTCCTACAGGATAAGTCAAAGCTCCTACAGGATAAGTCAAAGCTCCTACAGGATAAGTTTAAAGCTCCTACAGGATAAGTCTAAAGCTCCTACATGATAAGTCAAAGCTCCTACATGATAAGTTAAAGCTCCTACAGGATAAGTCAATGCTCCTACATGATAAGTCAAAGCTCCTACATGATAAGTCAAAGCTCCTACAGGATAAGTCAAAGCTCCTACATGATAAGTCAAAGCTCCAACATGACAAGTCAAGCCTCCTACATGATAAGTCAAAGCTCCTACATGACAAGTTAAAGCTCCTACATGATAACTCAAAGTTCCTACAAGACAAGTCAAAGCTCCTACATGATAAGTCAAAGCTCCTACATGATAAGTCAAAGCTCCTACAGGATAAGTCAAAGCTCCTACAGGATAAGTCAAAGCTCCTACATGATAGGTCAAAGCTCCTACAGGATAATTCAAAGCTCCTACAGGATAAGTCAAAGCTCCTACATGATAAGTCAAAGCTCCTATATGATAAGTTAAAGCTCCTACAGGATAATTCAAAGCTCCTACAGGATAAGTCAAAGCTCCTACATGATAAGTCAAAGCTCCCACAGGACAAGTCAAAGCTCCTATATGATAAGTCAAAGCTCCTACATGATAACTCAAGCTCCTACAGGACAAGTCAAAGCTCTTACATGATAAGTCAAAGCTCCTACATGATAAGTCAAAGCTCCTACAGGATACGTCAAAGCTCCTACAGGAAAATTCAAAGCTCCTACAGGATAAGTCAAAGCCCCTACAGGATAAGTCAAAGCTCCTACATGATAAGTCAAAGCTCCTACAGGATAAGACAAAGCTCCTACAGGATAAGTCAAAGCTCCTACAGGACAAGTCAAAGCTCCTACAGGACAAGTCAAAGCTCCTACAGGACAAGTCAAAGCTCCTACAGGATAAGTCAAAGCTTCTACAGGATAAGTCAAAGCGCCTACAGGATAAGTCAAAGCTCCTACAGGATAAGTCAAAGCTTCTACAGGATAAGTCAAAGCTCCTACAGGACAAGTCAAATCTCCTACATGATAAGTCAAAGCTCCTACAGGACAAGTCAAAGCTCCTACATGATAAGTCAAAGCTCCTACAGGATAAGTCAAAGCTCCTACAGGATAAGTCAAAGCTCCTACAGGATAAGTCAAAGCTCCTATAGGACAAGTCAAAGCTCCTACAGGATAAGTCAAAGCTCCTACATGATAAGTCAAAGCTCCTACATGATAAGTCAAAGCTCCTACAGGATAAGTCAAAGCTCCTACATGATAAGTCAAAGCTCCTACAGGATAGGTCAAAGCTCCTACAGGATACGTCAAAGCTCCTACAGGATAAGTCAAAGCTCCTACAGTATAAATCAGAGCTCCTACAGGATAAGTCAAAGCTCTTACATGATAAGTCAAAGCTCCTACAGGATAAGTCAAACCTCCTACAGGACAAGTCAAAGCTCCTACATGATAAGTCAAAGCTCCTACAGGATAAGTCAAAACTCCTACAGGATAAGTCAAAGCTCCTACAGGATAAGTCAAAGCTCCTACATGATAAGTCAAAACTCCTACATGATAAGTCAAAGCTTCTACAGGATAAGTCGAAGTTCCTACATGATAAGTCAAAGCTCCTACATCATAGCTTAAAGCTCCTACATGATAAGTCAAAGCTCCTACATGATAAGTCGAAGCTCCTACAGGATAAGATAAAGCTCCTACAGGATAAGTCAAAGCTCCTACATGATAGGTCAAAGCTCTTACAGGATAAGTCAAAGCTCCTACAGGATAAGTCAAAGCTCCTACATGATAAGTCAAAGCTCCTACATGATAAGTCAAAGCTCCTACAGGATAAGGCAAAGCTCCTACAGGATAAATCAAAGCTCCTACATGATAAGTCAAAGCTCCTACAGGATAAGTCAAAGCTCCTACAGGATAAGTCAAAGCTCCTACATGATAAGTCAAAGCTCCTACATGATAAGTCAAAGCTCCTACAGGATAAGTCAAAGCTCCTACAGGATAAGTCAAAGCTCCTACATGATAATTCAAAGCTCCTACATGATAAGTCAAAGCTCCTACATGGTAAGTCAAAGCTCCTACATGATAAGTCAAAGCTCCTACATGATAAGTCAAAGCTCCTACATGATAAGTCAAAGCTCCTACAGGATAAGTCAAAGCTCCTACATGATAAGTCAAAGCTCCTACAGGATAAGTCAAAGCTCCTACAGGATAAGTCAAAGCTCCTACATGATAAGTCAAAGCTCCTACATGATAAGTCAAAGCTCCTACAGGATAAGTCGAAGTTCCTACATGATAAGTCAAACCTCCTACATCATAGCTCAAAGCTCCTACATGATAAGTCAAAGCTCCTACATGATAAGTCGAAGCTCCTACAGGATAAGATAAAGCTCCTACAGGATAAGTCAAAGCTCCTACATGATAAGTCAAAGCTCCTACAGGATAAGTCAAAGCTCCTACAGGATAAGTCAAAGCTCCTACATGATAAGTCAAAGCTCCTACATGATAAGTCAAAGCTCCTACAGGATAAGTCAAAGCTCCTACAGGATAAGTCAAAGCTCCTACAGGATAAGTCAAAGCTCCTACATGATAAGTCAAAGCTCCTACAGGATAAGTCAAAGCTCCTACAGGATAAGTCAAAGCTCCTACATGATAAGTCAAAGCTCCTACATGATAAGTCAAAGCTCCTACAGGATAAGTCAAAGCTCCTACAGGATAAGTCAAAGCTCCTACATGATAATTCAAAGCTCCTACATGATAAGTCAAAGCTCCTACATGGTAAGTCAAAGCTCCTACATGATAAGTCAAAGCTCCTACATGATAAGTCAAAGCTCCTACATGATAAGTCAAAGCTCCTACAGGATAAGTCAAAGCTCCTACATGATAAGTCAAAGCTCCTACAGGATAAGTCAAAGCTCCTACAGGATAAGTCAAAGCTCCTACAGGATAAGTCAAAGCTCCAACAGGACAAGTCAAAGTTCCTACAGGACAAGTCAAAGCTCCTACATGATAAGTCAAAGCTCCTACAGGATAAGTCAAAGCTCCTACATGATAAGTCAAAGCTCCTACAGGATAAGTCAAAGCTCCTACAGGATAAGTCAAAGCTCCTACAGGATAAGTCAAAGCTCCTACAGGATAAGTCAAAGCTCCTACATGATAAGTCAACGCTCCTACATGATAAGTCAAAGCTCCTACAGGATAAGTCGAAGTTCCTACATGATAAGTCAAAGCTCCTACATCATAGCTCAAAGCTCCTACATGATAAGTCAAAGCTCCTACATGATAAGTCGAGGCTCCTACAGGATAAGTCAAAGTTCCTACAGGACAAGTCAAAGCTCCTACAGGATAAGTCAAAGCTCCTACAGGATAAGTCAAAGCTCCTACATGATAAGGCAAAGCTCCTACATGATAAGTCAAAGCTCCTTCAGGATAACTCAAAGCTCCTACAGGATAGGTCAAAGCTCCTACAGGATAAGTTAAAGCTCCTACATGATAAGTCAAAGCTCCTACAGGATAAGTCAAAGCTCCTACAGGATAAGTCAAAGCCCCTACAGGATAAGTCAAAGCTCCTACAGGATAAGTCAAAGCTCCTACAGGATAAGTCAAAGCTCCTACATGATAAGGCAAAGCTTCTAGAGGATAAGTCAAAGCTCCTACATGATAAGTCAAAGCTCCTATATGATAAGTCAAAGCTCCTACAGGATAAGTCAAAGCTCCTACAGGATAAGTCAAAGCTCCTACATGATAAGTCAAAGCTCGTACAGGATAAGTCAAAGCTCCTACAGGATAAGTCAAAGCTCCTACAGGATAAGTCAAAGCTCATACATGATAAGTCAAAGCTCCTACAGGATAAGTCAAAGCTCCTACATGATAAGTCAAAGCTCCTACAGGATAAGTCAAAGCTCCTACAGGATAACTCAAAGCTCCTACATGATAAGTCAAAGCTCCTACCTGATAAGTCAAAGCTCCTACATGATAAGTCAAAGCTCCTACATGATAAGTCAAAGCTCCTACATGATAAGTCAAAGCTCCTACAGGATAAGTGAAAGCACCTACATAATAAGTCAAAGCTCCTACATGATAAATCAAAGCTCCTACATGATAAGTCAAAGCTCCTACATGATAAGTCAAAGCTCCTACATGATAAGTCAAAGCTCCTACAGGATAAGTCAAAGCTCCTACAGGATAAGTCAAAGCTCCTACAGGATAAGTTTAAAGCTCCTACAGGATAAGTCTAAAGCTCCTACATGATAAGTCAAAGCTCCTACATGATAAGTTAAAGCTCCTACAGGATAAGTCAATGCTCCTACCGGATGAGTCAAAGCTCCTACATGATAAGTCAAAGCTTCTACAGGATAAGTCAAAGCTCCTACATGATAAGTCAAAGCTCCAACATGACAAGTCAAGCCTCCTACATGATAAGTCAAAGCTCCTACATGATAAGTCAAAGCTCCTACATGATAAGTCAAAGCTCCTACAGGATAAGTCAAAGCTACTACAGGATAAGTCAAAGCTCCTACATGATAGGTCAAAGTTCCTACAGGATAATTCAAAGCTCCTACAGGATAAGTGAAAGCTCCTACATGATAAGTCAAAGCTCCTATATGATAAGTTAAAGCTCCTACAGGATAATTCAAAGCTCCTACAGGATAAGTCAAAGCTCCTACATGATAAGTCAAAGCTCCCACAGTACAAGTCAAAGCTCCTATATGATAAGTCAAAGCTCCTACATGATAACTCAAGCTCCTACAGGACAAGTCAAAGCTCTTACATGATAAGTCAAAGCTCCTACATGATAAGTCAAAGCTCCTACAGGATACGTCAAAGCTCCTACAGGAAAATTCAAAGCTCCTACAGGATAAGTCAAAGCCCCTACAGGATAAGTCAAAGCTCCTACATGATAAGTCAAAGCTCCTACAGGATAAGACAAAGCTCCTACAGGATAAGTCAAAGCTCCTACAGGACAAGTCAAAGCTCCTACAGGACAAGTCAAAGCTCCTACAGGACAAGTCAAAGCTCCTACAGGATAAGGCAAAGCTTCTACAGGATAAGTCAAAGCGCCTACAGGATAAGTCAAAGCTCCTACAGGATAAGTCAAAGCTTCTACAGGATAAGTCAAAGCTCCTACAGGACAAGTCAAAGCTCCTACATGATAAGTCAAAGCTCCTACAGGACAAGTCAAAGCGCCTACATGATAAGTCAAAGCTCCTACAGGATAAGTCAAAGCTCCTACAGGATAAGTCAAAGCTCCTACATGATAAGTCAATGCTCCTACATGATAAGTCAAAGCTCCTACAGGATAAGTCGAAGTTCCTACATGATAAGTCAAAGCTCCTACATCATAGCTCAAAGCTCCTACATGATAAGTCAAAGCTCCTACATGATAAGTCGATGCTCCTACAGGATAAGTCAAAGTTCCTACAGGACAAGTCAAAGCTCCTACAGGAAAAGTCAAAGCTCCTACAGGATAAGTCAAAGCTCCTACATGATAAGGCAAAGCTCCTACATGATAAGTCAAAGCTCCTTCAGGATATCTCAAAGCTCCTACAGGATAGGTCAAAGCTCCTACAGGATAAGTTAAAGCTCCTACATGATAAGTCAAAGCTCCTACAGGATAAGTCAAAGCTCCTACAGGATAAGTCAAAGCCCCTACAGGATAAGTCAAAGCTCCTACAGGATAAGTCAAAGCTCCTACAGGATAAGTCAAAGCTCCTACATGATAAGGCAAAGCTTCTAGAGGATAAGTCAAAGCTCCTACATGATAAGTCAAAGCTCCTATATGATAAGTCAAAGCTCCTACAGGATAAGTCAAAGCTCCTACATGATAAGTCAAAGCTCGTACAGGATAAGTCAAAGCTCCTACAGGATAAGTCAAAGCTCCTACAGGATAAGTCAAAGCTCATACATGATAAGTCAAAGCTCCTACAGGATAAGTCAAAGCTCCTACATGATAAGTCAAAGCTCCTACAGGATAAGTCAAAGCTCCTACAGGATAACTCAAAGCTCCTACATGATAAGTCAAAGCTCCTACCTGATAAGTCAAAGCTCCTACATGATAAGTCAAAGCTCCTACATGATAAGTCAAAGCTCCTACATGATAAGTCAAAGCTCCTACAGGATAAGTGAAAGCACCTACATAATAAGTCAAAGCTCCTACATGATAAATCAAAGCTCCTACATGACAAGTCAAAGCCCCTACATGATAAGTCAAAGCTCCTACATGATAAGTCAAAGCTCCTACAGGATAAGTCAAAGCTCCTACAGGATAAGTCAAAGCTCCTACAGGATAAGTTTAAAGCTCCTACAGGATAAGTCTAAAGCTTCTACATGATAAGTCAAAGCTCCTACATGATAAGTTAAAGCTCCTACAGGATAAGTCAATGCTCCTACCGGATAAGTCAAAGCTCCTACATGATAAGTCAAAGCTCCTACAGGATAAGTCAAAGCTCCTACATGATAAGTCAAAGCTCCAACATGACAAGTCAAGCCTCCTACATGATAAGTCAAAGCTCCTACATGACAAGTTAAAGCTCCTACATGATAACTCAAAGTTCCTACAGGACAAGTCAAAGCTCCTACATGATAAGTCAAAGCTCCTACATGATAAGTCAAAGCTCCTACAGGATAAGTCAAAGCTCCTACATGATAGGTCAAAGCTCCTACAGGATAATTCAAAGCTCCTACAGGATAAGTCAAAGCTCCTACATGATAAGTCAAAGCTCCTATATGATAAGTTAAAGCTCCTACAGGATAATTCAAAGCTCCTACAGGATAAGTCAAAGCTCCTACATGATAAGTCAAAGCTCCCACAGGACAAGTCAAAGCTCCTATATGATAAGTCAAAGCTCCTACATGATAACTCAAGCTCCTACAGGACAAGTCAAAGCTCTTACATGATAAGTCAAAGCTCCTACATGATAAGTCAAAGCTCCTACAGGATACGTCAAAGCTCCTACAGGAAAATTCAAAGCTCCTACAGGATAAGTCAAAGCTCCTACAGGATAAGTCAAAGCTCCTACATGATAAGTCAAAGCTCCTACAGGATAAGACAAAGCTCCTACAGGATAAGTCAAAGCTCCTACAGGACAAGTCAAAGCTCCTACAGGACAAGTCAAAGCTCCTACAGGACAAGTCAAAGCTCCTACAGGATAAGTCAAAGCTTCTACAGGATAAGTCAAAGCGCCTACAGGATAAGTCAAAGCTCCTACAGGATAAGTCAAAGCTTCTACAGGATAAGTCAAAGCTCCTACAGGACAAGTCAAAGCTCCTACATGATAAGTCAAAGCTCCTACAGGACAAGTCAAAGCTCCTACATGATAAGTCAAAGCTCCTACAGGATAAGTCAAAGCTCCTACAGGATAAGTCAAAGCTCCTACAGGATAAGTCAAAGCTCCTACAGGATAAGTCAAAGCTCCTATAGGACAAGTCAAAGCTCCTACAGGATAAGTCAAAGCTCCTACATGATAAGTCAAAGCTCCTACATGATAAGTCAAAGCTCCTACAGGATAAGTCAAAGCTCCTACAGGATAAGTCAAAGCTCCTACAGGATAGGTCAAAGCTCCTACAGGATACGTCAAAGCTCCTACAGGATAGGTCAAAGCTCCTACAGTATAAATCAGAGCTCCTACAGGATAAGTCAAAGCTCTTACATGATAAGTCAAAGCTCCTACAGGATAAGTCAAACCTCCTACAGGACAAGTCAAAGCTCCTACATGATAAGTCAAAGCTCCTACAGGATAAGTCAAAACTCCTACAGGATAAGTCAAAGCTCCTACAGGATAAGTCAAAGCTCCTACATGATAAGTCAAAACTCCTACATGATAAGTCAAAGCTCCTACAGGATAAGTCGAAGTTCCTACATGATAAGTCAAAGCTCCTACATCATAGCTCAAAGCTCCTACATGATAAGTCAAAGCTCCTACATGATAAGTCGAAGCTCCTACAGGATAAGATAAAGCTCCTACAGGATAAGTCAAAGCTCCTACATGATAAGTCAAAGCTCTTACAGGATAAGTCAAAGCTCCTACAGGATAAGTCAAAGCTCCTACATGATAAGTCAAAGCTCCTACATGATAAGTCAAAGCTCCTACAGGATAAGTCAAAGCTCCTACAGGATAAATCAAAGCTCCTACATGATAAGTCAAAGCTCCTACAGGATAAGTCAAAGCTCCTACAGGATAAGTCAAAGCTCCTACATGATAAGTCAAAGCTCCTACATGATAAGTCAAAGCTCCTACAGGATAAGTCAAAGCTCCTACAGGATAAGTCAAAGCTCCTACATGATAATTCAAAGCTCCTACATGATAAGTCAAATCTCCTACATGGTAAGTCAAAGCTCCTACATGATAAGTCAAAGCTCCTACATGATAAGTCAAAGCTCCTACATGATAAGTCAAAGCTCCTACAGGATAAGTCAAAGCTCCTACATGATAAGTCAAAGCTCCTACAGGATAAGTCAAAGCTCCTACAGGATAAGTCAAAGCTCCTACATGATAAGTCAAAGCTCCTACATGATAAGTCAAAGCTCCTACAGGATAAGTCGAAGTTCCTACATGATAAGTCAAAGCTCCTACATCATAGCTCAAAGCTCCTACATGATAAGTCAAAGCTCCTACATGATAAGTCGAAGCTCCTACAGGATAAGATAAAGCTCCTACAGGATAAGTCAAAGCTCCTACATGATAAGTCAAAGCTCCTACAGGATAAGTCAAAGCTCCTACAGGATAAGTCAAAGCTCCTACATGATAAGTCAAAGCTCCTACATGATAAGTCAAAGCTCCTACAGGATAAGTCAAAGCTCCTACAGGATAAGTCAAAGCTCCTACAGGAGAAGTCAAAGCTCCTACAGGACAAGTCAAAGCTCTTACAGGATAACTCAAAGCTCCTACATGATAACTCAATCTCCAACAGGACAAGTCAAAGCTCCTACATGATAAGTCAAAGCTCCTACATGATAAGTCAAAGCTCCTACGGGATAAGTCAAAGCTCCTACAGGATAAGTCAAAGCTCCTACAGGATAAGTCAAAGCTCCTACATGATAAGTCAAAGCTCCTACATGATAAGTCAAAGCTCCTACGGGATAAGTCAAAGCTCCTACAGGATAAGTCAAAGCTCCTACAGGATAAGTCAAAGCTCCTACAGGATAAGTCAAAGCTCCTACAGGAGAAGTCAAAGCTCCTACAGGATGAGTCAAAGCTCTTACAGGATAACTCAAAGCTCCTACATGATAACTCAAGCTCCTACAGGACAAGTCAAAGCTCCTACATGATAAGTCAAAGCTCCTACATGATAAGTCAAAGCTCCTACGGGATAAGTCAAAGCTCCTACAGGATAAGTCAAAGCTCCTACAGGATAAGTCAAAGCTCCTACATGATAAGTTAAAGCTCCTACATGATAACTCAAGCTCCTACAGGACAAGTCAAAGCTCCTACATGATAAGTCAAAGCTCCTACATGATAAGTCAAAGCTCCTACGGGATAAGTCAAAGCTCCTACAGGATAAGTCAAAGCTCCTACAGGATAAGTCAAAGCTCCTACATGATAACTCAAAGCTCCTACAGGAAAAGTCAAAGCTCCTACAGAATAAGTCAAAGCTCCTACATGATAAGTCAAAGCTCCTACAGGATAAGTCAAAGCTCCTACAGGAGAAGTCAAAGCTCCTACAGGACAAGTCAAAGCTCTTACAGGATAAGTCAAAGCTCCTACAGGATAAGTCAAAGCTCCTACGGGATAAATCAATGCTCCTACAGGATAAGTCAAAGCTCCTACAGGATAAGTCAAAGCTCCTACAGAATAAGTCAAAGCTCCTACATGATAAGTCAAAGCTCCTACAGGATAAGTCAAAGCTCCTACAGGAGAAGTCAAAGCTCCTACAGGACAAGTCAAAGCTCTTACAGGATAACTCAAAGCTCCTACATGATAACTCAAGCTCCTACAGGACAAGTCAAAGCTCCTACATGATAAGTCAAAGCTCCTACATGATAAGTCAAAGCTCCTACGGGATAAGTCAAAGCTCCTACAGGATAAGTCAAAGCTCCTACATGATAAGTCAAAGCTCCTACATGATAACTCAAGCTCCTACAGGACAAGTCAAAGCTCCTACATGATAAGTCAAAGCTCCTACATGATAAGTCAAAGCTCCTACAGGATAAGTCAAAGCTCCTACAGGAGAAGTCAAAGCTCCTACAGGACAAGTCAAAGCTCTTACAGGATAACTCAAAGCTCCTACATGATAACTCAAGCTCCTACAGGACAAGTCAAAGCTCCTACATGATAAGTCAAAGCTCCTACATGATAAGTCAAAGCTCCTACAGGATAAGTCAAAGCTCCTACAGGATAAGTCAAAGCTCCTACATGATAAGTCAAAGCTCCTACATGATAAGTCAAAGCTCCTACAGGATAAGTCGAAGTTCCTACATGATAAGTCAAACCTCCTACATCATAGCTCAAAGCTCCTACATGATAAGTCAAAGCTCCTACATGATAAGTCGAAGCTCCTACAGGATAAGATAAAGCTCCTACAGGATAAGTCAAAGCTCCTACATGATAAGTCAAAGCTCCTACAGGATAAGTCAAAGCTCCTACAGGATAAGTCAAAGCTCCTACATGATAAGTCAAAGCTCCTACATGATAAGTCAAAGCTCCTACAGGATAAGTCAAAGCTCCTACAAGATAAGTCAAAGCTCCTACAGGATAAGTCAAAGCTCCTACATGATAAGTCAAAGCTCCTACAGGATAAGTCAAAGCTCCTACAGGATAAGTCAAAGCTCCTACATGATAAGTCAAAGCTCCTACATGATAAGTCAAAGCTCCTACAGGATAAGTCAAAGCTCCTACAGGATAAGTCAAAGCTCCTACATGATAATTCAAAGCTCCTACATGATAAGTCAAAGCTCCTACATGGTAAGTCAAAGCTCCTACATGATAAGTCAAAGCTCCTACATGATAAGTCAAAGCTCCTACATGATAAGTCAAAGCTCCTACAGGATAAGTCAAAGCTCCTACATGATAAGTCAAAGCTCCTACAGGATAAGTCAAAGCTCCTACAGGATAAGTCAAAGCTCCTACAGGATAAGTCAAAGCTCCAACAGGACAAGTCAAAGTTCCTACAGGACAAGTCAAAGCTCCTACATGATAAGTCAAAGCTCCTACAGGATAAGTCAAAGCTCCTACATGATAAGTCAAAGCTCCTACAGGATAAGTCAAAGCTCCTACAGGATAAGTCAAAGCTCCTACAGGATAAGTCAAAGCTCCTACAGGATAAGTCAAAGCTCCTACATGATAAGTCAACGCTCCTACATGATAAGTCAAAGCTCCTACAGGATAAGTCGAAGTTCCTACATGATAAGTCAAAGCTCCTACATCATAGCTCAAAGCTCCTACATGATAAGTCAAAGCTCCTACATGATAAGTCGAGGCTCCTACAGGATAAGTCAAAGTTCCTACAGGACAAGTCAAAGCTCCTACAGGATAAGTCAAAGCTCCTACAGGATAAGTCAAAGCTCCTACATGATAAGGCAAAGCTCCTACATGATAAGTCAAAGCTCCTTCAGGATAACTCAAAGCTCCTACAGGATAGGTCAAAGCTCCTACAGGATAAGTTAAAGCTCCTACATGATAAGTCAAAGCTCCTACAGGATAAGTCAAAGCTCCTACAGGATAAGTCAAAGCCCCTACAGGATAAGTCAAAGCTCCTACAGGATAAGTCAAAGCTCCTACAGGATAAGTCAAAGCTCCTACATGATAAGGCAAAGCTTCTAGAGGATAAGTCAAAGCTCCTACATGATAAGTCAAAGCTCCTATATGATAAGTCAAAGCTCCTACAGGATAAGTCAAAGCTCCTACAGGATAAGTCAAAGCTCCTACATGATAAGTCAAAGCTCGTACAGGATAAGTCAAAGCTCCTACAGGATAAGTCAAAGCTCCTACAGGATAAGTCAAAGCTCATACATGATAAGTCAAAGCTCCTACAGGATAAGTCAAAGCTCCTACATGATAAGTCAAAGCTCCTACAGGATAAGTCAAAGCTCCTACAGGATAACTCAAAGCTCCTACATGATAAGTCAAAGCTCCTACCTGATAAATCAAAGCTCCTACATGATAAGTCAAAGCTCCTACATGATAAGTCAAAGCTCCTACATGATAAGTCAAAGCTCCTACAGGATAAGTGAAAGCACCTACATAATAAGTCAAAGCTCCTACATGATAAATCAAAGCTCCTACATGATAAGTCAAAGCTCCTACATGATAAGTCAAAGCTCCTACAGGATAAGTCAAAGCTCCTACAGGATAAGTCAAAGCTCCTACAGGATAAGTTTAAAGCTCCTACAGGATAAGTCTAAAGCTCCTACATGATAAGTCAAAGCTCCTACATGATAAGTTAAAGCTCCTACAGGATAAGTCAATGCTCCTACCGGATGAGTCAAAGCTCCTACATGATAAGTCAAAGCTTCTACAGGATAAGTCAAAGCTCCTACATGATAAGTCAAAGCTCCAACATGACAAGTCAAGCCTCCTACATGATAAGTCAAAGCTCCTACATGATAAGTCAAAGCTCCTACATGATAAGTCAAAGCTCCTACAGGATAAGTCAAAGCTACTACAGGATAAGTCAAAGCTCCTACATGATAGGTCAAAGCTCCTACAGGATAATTCAAAGCTCCTACAGGATAAGTCAAAGCTCCTACATGATAAGTCAAAGCTCCTATATGATAAGTTAAAGCTCCTACAGGATAATTCAAAGCTCCTACAGGATAAGTCAAAGCTCCTACATGATAAGTCAAAGCTCCCACAGTACAAGTCAAAGCTCCTATATGATAAGTCAAAGCTCCTACATGATAACTCAAGCTCCTACAGGACAAGTCAAAGCTCTTGCATGATAAGTCAAAGCTCCTACATGATAAGTCAAAGCTCCTACAGGATACGTCAAAGCTCCTACAGGAAAATTCAAAGCTCCTACAGGATAAGTCAAAGCCCCTACAGGATAAGTCAAAGCTCCTACATGATAAGTCAAAGCTCCTACAGGATAAGACAAAGCTCCTACAGGATAAGTCAAAGCTCCTACAGGACAAGTCAAAGCTCCTACAGGACAAGTCAAAGCTCCTACAGGACAAGTCAAAGCTCCTACAGGATAAGGCAAAGCTTCTACAGGATAAGTCAAAGCGCCTACAGGATAAGTCAAAGCTCCTACAGGATAAGTCAAAGCTTCTACAGGATAAGTCAAAGCTCCTACAGGACAAGTCAAAGCTCCTACATGATAAGTCAAAGCTCCTACAGGACAAGTCAAAGCTCCTACATGATAAGTCAAAGCTCCTACAGGATAAGTCGAAGTTCCTACATGATAAGTCAAAGCTCCTACATCATAGCTCAAAGCTCCTACATGATAAGTCAAAGCTCCTACATGATAAGTCGATGCTCCTACAGGATAAGTCAAAGTTCCTACAGGACAAGTCAAAGCTCCTACAGGATAAGTCAAAGCTCCTACAGGATAAGTCAAAGCTCCTACATGATAAGGCAAAGCTCCTACATGATAAGTCAAAGCTCCTTCAGGATATCTCAAAGCTCCTACAGGATAGGTCAAAGCTCCTACAGGATAAGTTAAAGCTCCTACATGATAAGTCAAAGCTCCTACAGGATAAGTCAAAGCTCCTACAGGATAAGTCAAAGCCCCTACAGGATAAGTCAAAGCTCCTACAGGATAAGTCAAAGCTCCTACAGGATAAGTCAAAGCTCCTACATGATAAGGCAAAGTTTCTAGAGGATAAGTCAAAGCTCCTACATGATAAGTCAAAGCTCCTATATGATAAGTCAAAGCTCCTACAGGATAACTCAAAGCTCCTACTGGATAAGTCAAAGATCCTACATGATAAATCAAAGCTCCTACAGGATAAGTCAAAGCTCCTACATGATAAGTCAAAGCTCGTACAGGATAAGTCAAAGCTCCTACAGGATAAGTCAAAGCTCCTACAGGATAAGTCAAAGCTCATACATGATAAGTCAAAGCTCCTACAGGATAAGTCAAAGCTCCTACATGATAAGTCAAAGCTCCTACAGGATAAGTCAAAGCTCTTACAGGATAACTCAAAGCTCCTACATGATAAGTCAAAGCTCCTACCTGATAAGTCAAAGCTCCTACATGATAAGTCAAAGCTCCTACATGATAAGTCAAAGCTCCTACATGATAAGTCAAAGCTCCTACAGGATAAGTGAAAGCACCTACATAATAAGTCAAAGCTCCTACATGATAAATCAAAGCTCCTACATGACAAGTCAAAGCTCCTACATGATAAGTCAAAGCTCCTACATGATAAGTCAAAGCTCCTACAGGATAAGTCAAAGCTCCTACAGGATAAGTCAAAGCTCCTACAGGATAAGTTTAAAGCTCCTACAGGATAAGTCTAAAGCTTCTACATGATAAGTCAAAGCTCCTACATGATAAGTTAAAGCTCCTACAGGATAAGTCAATGCTCCTACCGGATAAGTCAAAGCTCCTACATGATAAGTCAAAGATCCTACAGGATAAGTCAAAGCTCCTACATGATAAGTCAAAGCTCCAACATGACAAGTCAAGCCTCCTACATGATAAGTCAAAGCTCCTACATGACAAGTTAAAGCTCCTACATGATAACTCAAAGTTCCTACAGGACAAGTCAAAGCTCCTACATGATAAGTCAAAGCTCCTACATGATAAGTCAAAGCTCCTACAGGATAAGTCAAAGCTCCTACATGATAGGTCAAAGCTCCTACAGGATAATTCAAAGCTCCTACAGGATAAGTCAAAGCTCCTACATGATAAGTCAAAGCTCCTATATGATAAGTTAAAGCTCCTACAGGATAATTCAAAGCTCCTACAGGATAAGTCAAAGCTCCTACATGATAAGTCAAAGCTCCCACAGGACAAGTCAAAGCTCCTATATGATAAGTCAAAGCTCCTACATGATAACTCAAGCTCCTACAGGACAAGTCAAAGCTCTTACATGATAAGTCAAAGCTCCTACATGATAAGTCAAAGCTCCTACAGGATACGTCAAAGCTCCTACAGGAAAATTCAAAGCTCCTACAGGATAAGTCAAAGCTCCTACAGGATAAGTCAAAGCTCCTACATGATAAGTCAAAGCTCCTACAGGATAAGACAAAGCTCCTACAGGATAAGTCAAAGCTCCTACAGGACAAGTCAAAGCTCCTACAGGACAAGTCAAAGCTCCTACAGGACAAGTCAAAGCTCCTACAGGATAAGTCAAAGCTTCTACAGGATAAGTCAAAGCGCCTACAGGATAAGTCAAAGCTCCTACAGGATAAGTCAAAGCTTCTACAGGATAAGTCAAAGCTCCTACAGGACAAGTCAAAGCTCCTACATGATAAGTCAAAGCTCCTACAGGACAAGTCAAAGCTCCTACATGATAAGTCAAAGCTCCTACAGGATAAGTCAAAGCTCCTACAGGATAAGTCAAAGCTCCTACAGGATAAGTCAAAGCTCCTACAGGATAAGTCAAAGCTCCTATAGGACAAGTCAAAGCTCCTACAGGATAAGTCAAAGCTCCTACATGATAAGTCAAAGCTCCTACATGATAAGTCAAAGCTCCTACAGGATAAGTCAAAGCTCCTACAGGATAAGTCAAAGCTCCTACAGGATAGGTCAAAGCTCCTACAGGATACGTCAAAGCTCCTACAGGATAGGTCAAAGCTCCTACAGTATAAATCAGAGCTCCTACAGGATAAGTCAAAGCTCTTACATGATAAGTCAAAGCTCCTACAGGATAAGTCAAACCTCCTACAGGACAAGTCAAAGCTCCTACATGATAAGTCAAAGCTCCTACAGGATAAGTCAAAACTCCTACAGGATAAGTCAAAGCTCCTACAGGATAAGTCAAAGCTCCTACATGATAAGTCAAAACTCCTACATGATAAGTCAAAGCTCCTACAGGATAAGTCGAAGTTCCTACATGATAAGTCAAAGCTCCTACATCATAGCTCAAAGCTCCTACATGATAAGTCAAAGCTCCTACATGATAAGTCGAAGCTCCTACAGGATAAGATAAAGCTCCTACAGGATAAGTCAAAGCTCCTACATGATAAGTCAAAGCTCTTACAGGATAAGTCAAAGCTCCTACAGGATAAGTCAAAGCTCCTACATGATAAGTCAAAGCTCCTACATGATAAGTCAAAGCTCCTACAGGATAAGTCAAAGCTCCTACAGGATAAATCAAAGCTCCTACATGATAAGTCAAAGCTCCTACAGGATAAGTCAAAGCTCCTACAGGATAAGTCAAAGCTCCTACATGATAAGTCAAAGCTCCTACATGATAAGTCAAAGCTCCTACAGGATAAGTCAAAGCTCCTACATGATAATTCAAAGCTCCTACATGATAAGTCAAAGCTCCTACATGGTAAGTCAAAGCTCCTACATGATAAGTCAAAGCTCCTACATGATAAGTCAAAGCTCCTACATGATAAGTCAAAGCTCCTACAGGATAAGTCAAAGCTCCTACATGATAAGTCAAAGCTCCTACAGGATAAGTCAAAGCTCCTACAGGATAAGTCAAAGCTCCTACATGATAAGTCAAAGCTCCTACATGATAAGTCAAAGCTCCTACAGGATAAGTCGAAGTTCCTACATGATAAGTCAAAGCTCCTACATCATAGCTCAAAGCTCCTACATGATAAGTCAAAGCTCCTACATGATAAGTCGAAGCTCCTACAGGATAAGATAAAGCTCCTACAGGATAAGTCAAAGCTCCTACATGATAAGTCAAAGCTCCTACAGGATAAGTCAAAGCTCCTACAGGATAAGTCAAAGCTCCTACATGATAAGTCAAAGCTCCTACATGATAAGTCAAAGCTCCTACAGGATAAGTCAAGGCTCCTACAGGATAAGTCAAAGCTCCTACAGGAGAAGTCAAAGCTCCTACAGGACAAGTCAAAGCTCTTACAGGATAACTCAAAGCTCCTACATGATAACTCAATCTCCAACAGGACAAGTCAAAGCTCCTACATGATAAGTCAAAGCTCCTACATGATAAGTCAAAGCTCCTACGGGATAAGTCAAAGCTCCTACATGATAAGTCAAAGCTCCTACAGGATAAGTCAAAGCTCCTACATGATAAGTCAAAGCTCCTACATGATAAGTCAAAGCTCCTACGGGATAAGTCAAAGCTCCTACAGGATAAGTCAAAGCTCCTACAGGATAAGTCAAAGCTCCTACAGGATAAGTCAAAGCTCCTACAGGAGAAGTCAAAGCTCCTACAGGATAAGTCAAAGCTCTTACAGGATAACTCAAAGCTCCTACATGATAACTCAAGCTCCTACAGGACAAGTCAAAGCTCCTACATGATAAGTCAAAGCTCCTACATGATAAGTCAAAGCTCCTACGGGATAAGTCAAAGCTCCTACAGGATAAGTCAAAGCTCCTACAGGATAAGTCAAAGCTCCTACATGATAAGTCAAAGCTCCTACATGATAACTCAAGCTCCTACAGGATAAGTCAAAGCTCCTACATGATAAGTCAAAGCTCCTACATGATAAGTCAAAGCTCCTACGGGATAAGTCAAAGCTCCTACAGGATAAGTCAAAGCTCCTACAGGATAAGTCAAAGCTCCTACATGATAACTCAAAGCTCCTACAGGAAAAGTCAAAGCTCCTACAGAATAAGTCAAAGCTCCTACATGATAAGTCAAAGCTCCTACAGGATAAGTCAAAGCTCCTACAGGAGAAGTCAAAGCTCCTACAGGACAAGTCAAAGCTCTTACAGGATAAGTCAAAGCTCCTACAGGATAAGTCAAAGCTCCTACAGGATAAGTCAAAGCTCCTACATGATAACTCAAAGCTCCTACAGGAAAAGTCAAAGCTCCTACAGAATAAGTCAAAGCTCCTACATGATAAGTCAAAGCTCCTACAGGATAAGTCAAAGCTCCTACAGGAGAAGTCAAAGCTCCTACAGGACAAGTCAAAGCTCTTACAGGATAACTCAAAGCTCCTACATGATAACTCAAGCTCCTACAGGACAAGTCAAAGCTCCTACATGATAAGTCAAAGCTCCTACATGATAAGTCAAAGCTCCTACGGGATAAGTCAAAGCTCCTACATGATAAGTCAAAGCTCCTACAGGATAAGTCAAAGCTCCTACATGATAAGTCAAAGCTCCTACATGATAACTCAAGCTCCTACAGGACAAGTCAAAGCTCCTACATGATAAGTCAAAGCTCCTACATGATAAGTCAAAGCTCCTACAGGATAAGTCAAAGCTCCTACAGGAGAAGTCAAAGCTCCTACAGGACAAGTCAAAGCTCTTACAGGATAACTCAAAGCTCCTACATGATAACTCAAGCTCCTACAGGACAAGTCAAAGCTCCTACATGATAAGTCAAAGCTCCTACATGATAAGTCAAAGCTCCTACGGGATAAGTCAAAGCTCCTACAGGATAAGTCAAAGCTCCTACAGGATAAGTCAAAGCTCCTACATGATAAGTCAAAGCTCCTACGTGATAACTCAAGCTCCTACAGGACAAGTCAAAGCTCCTACATGATAAGTCAAAGCTCCTACATGATAAGTCAAAGCTCCTACGGGATAAGTCAAAGCTCCTACATGATAAGTCAAAGCTCCTACAGGATAAGTCAAAGCTCCTACAGGAGAAGTCAAAGCTCCTACAGGACAAGTCAAAGCTCTTACAGGATAACTCAAAGCTCCTACATGATAACTCAAGCTCCTACAGGACAAGTCAAAGCTCCTACATGATAAGTCAAAGCTCCTACATGATAAGTCAAAGCTCCTACGGGATAAGTCAAAGCTCCTACAGGATAAGTCAAAGCTCCTACAGGATAAGTCAAAGCTCCTACATGATAAGTCAAAGCTCCTACATGATAACTCAAGCTCCTACAGGACAAGTCAAAGCTTCTACATGATAAGTCAAAGCTCCTACATGATAAGTCAAAGCTCCTACGGGATAAGTCAAAGCTCCTACAGGATAAGTCAAAGCACCTACAGGATAAGTCAAAGCTCCTACATGATAACTCAAAGCTCCTACAGGATAAGGCAAAGCTCCTACAGAATAAGTCAAAGCTCCTACATGATAAGTCAAAGCTCCTACAGGATAAGTCAAAGCTCCTACAGGAGAAGTCAAAGCTCCTACAGGACAAGTCAAAGCTCTTACAGGATAAGTCAAAGCTCCTACAGGATAAGTCAAAGCTCCTACATGATAAATCAAAGCTCCTACAGGATAAGTCAAAGCTCCTACAGGATAAGTCAAAGCTTCTACAGGATAAGCTCAAAGCTCCTACATGATAAGTCAAAGCTCCTACAGGATAAGTCAAAGCTCCTACAGGATAAGTCAAAGTTCCTATAGGATAAGTCAAAGCTCCTACAGGACAAGTTAAAGCTCCTACAGGATAAGTCAAAGCTGCTACAGGATAAGTCAAAGCTCCTACATGCCTAAAAAATCAGTTGTTGTTTTTGTTTGCGTATAGTGGTGTCCAACACATATCGTGTTGTGTTTTTGTTTTGTCTTTCGTCGTCTTGTGTACCCTGTTTTGCAAGTTTCTCTGGAGTGTTCATTTGTGATTGCCCTCGGTATTCTCTAAGGTTTATTTTGTTCTTTTTAACATGGCAAATATGGCATGTAATATCGGTATTGTCATGGCAATAGTGCAAGAATTGATATTCCTACAAAATGCATTGGCAGAAAAGGCCCATGTAGTGTTGGTTTGCTACGAAAGTGAATGGTCCACAGATGATCGTTTGTCTATGCAGCAATGATGGAGTACAAATACAAGCAGATGACCGTCCACATATGCTCGTTTGTCTGCAGCAATGATGGAGTACAACTACAAGCAGATGACGGTCCACATATGCTCGTTTGTCTATGCAGCAATAATGGAGTACAAATACAAGCAGATGACAATCGTGTGTTATTCACATCGCTAGAAGGAGTAGATGCAAGAATCATCTCGTACTTGTTGCATTCTATGAACTTGCCTCATTAAGTAGGAGGATTGTTATTCGGTCGCCTGACCTAATACGGGATACTCCTTCCGATACATATGCTGATAACAAGCGGCGTCATTTCCATATATAATTAATTATTGTGCAAACCACAAATGTCTGCGAATCACTTGTTTCTCTTCACGATTTTACTGGTTGTGATTCGACTAGTGCTTTCGGCTGGAATAGTAAAATTCGACTACTTAAATGCCTTCTGAAGAATGAAACGTTTTGACATGTTTAAGCACCTTTCTTAGTATGGATGTAATGGAAAAATTAATTACCAACATACAAATAAGCATGTGCGTGTCCAATATATAGTCGTCCAGCTCTGGCTATTTTGTGTGTAGGTACACTACCTAATGCTTTGTTGTTGCAATACAAATGTAGATATCAAATTTAGTACCCACGACGCGTTTCTGGAATAAACTTCATCCGGTACTCTCGATATCGAAATATTGGAAAGCCAAATAATTTAGACATAATCGATTCTCAGTCATGTTTATGCCGGTAGTGGTATATATCTTAAAAAGTTTATATTCCAATACCAAGATCTTGTCGAAATATATTCCGTCTCTGCAGAGACGATAATAAACGATGCATTTTCACATAGTGAAAATGTATAAAGATAAGGAAGTCAACAAAAATGTCAAAAATATTTTTTTTATCAATGTGTGACGTAAAAGTGTTTTTGACATTTACTTCACTGAATTTGGTACTGCTTTGACAACTATTTTACCTATTTTCTTCCAGTATTGTTATAAATACTGTAATATTGACAGCCGGAACCTTTGAGCCGTAAAGAAAGCGGGAGGTTTGGCGCTTTAAAATCTGATTCAACCCACCATTTCTTTAGAAATGCCTCTACCAAGTCAGGGTCATTACGGTTTTCAGTTTTCCGGTTGTTGACTGATTTTGTCTGTTTATATACTTATGAGTTTTGACTTTCCCTTTGTAAGATTGTTCGGAGTTAGGTAATTTTGTTATTACCCTTATATAGATATATCTTTGATCGTTGTATATTGTACTCATGAGTTTCAAGAAAAACACAGCAATAGTGTTTTCATGATTACGTCATCTGAATCTATGGTGTCATTTCAAATTTATTTGTGAAATTGTATACCATTGATACCAAATATGGTATTATAATATTGTTTTGTTTTGATCTCCATGGAATGAAAATTTTCGACTTCCTCAATTTAATATGAAGTTCTCAAATGGCTTAGTATCCTGTAAACATAAAAATGACATTGGCTGTAATTTCTAGCAGCCAAATAACCTGAATTCAACTTCTTATATGATACGGTTGAAAAGAAAAGATACCAGAAATCACACCAGGGTTGGACAAAATGTGTGTCAGTGGCAATGTTTAAGCATCTGGCCCATGTACTACATTTATGTGTTCAATTTCGTAATCAACACAGTAAAGAAAAGTGTGATTTGCTAAGTTCACGTCAGACACATAATAAAAACGTAGATATCTAAGTTTTTGAAATAACCTTCATAAGGTACGGTCAAAACCAAAATATTTGAAAGCCAAATAATTGAAAAGCATATAACATGTACACATGCTATAGTAAGTTTATGTCGGTCTACTGCATAGCAGAACTTTAATTTACACACAGATTGACAATTAAATTATGATTGAGAATGTAATGGATGACGATATCAGATCAAACGCTTAATGTAGTAATTATAGAATATTAATTGGAGGAAAGAAATTCTAAAGATATTCTGATGATGTATAAGCTGAACCCCTTATTACAAAAATGCCATTCTAATGTACAAATCTTCAATGTATGTTTACAAATGTACTATGATTTCCATTTGAAGCACTTTTTTGACCCCAGACTCTATTTTTTGTCTTGTTTAACGTTTTTTTTCTTTAGATTAATAGTCACCAATTAGCGTCATGTGTTCGTTCGTACGTTAACTGTTATGTTACAATTGAATCCTGTGCTCCAGGGAGTACAAGGTCGATTTTAACGCTACAGGAATGTGATTACCATACTGATTCTACATTCATTCATTAACTATGGCTTATTATTGATTAATCTCCTTGTTTCAAGAAATGTTTGAAGATACCAAAGGGGAAACCAGACGCCGTAAATCTAAGATACCAAAGGGGAAACCAGACGCCGTAAATCTAAGATACCAAAGGGGAAACCAGACGCCGTAAATCTAAGATACCAAAGGGGAACCAGACGCCGTAAATCTAAGATACCAAAGGGGAAACCAGACGCCGTAAATCTAAGATACCAAAGGGAAAACCAGAGGCTGTAAATCTAAGATACCAAAGGGGAAACCAGAGGCTGTAAATCTAAGATACCAAAGGGGGAAACCAGATGCCGTAAATCTAAGATACCAAAGAGGTAACCAGACGCCGTAAATCTAAGATACCAAAGGGGAAACCAGACGCCGTAAATCTAAGATACCAAAGGGGAAAGCAGACGCCGTAAATCTAAGATACCAAAGGGGAAACCAGACGCCGTAAACCTAAGATACCAAAGGGGAAACCAGACGCCGTAAATCTAAGATACCAAAGGGTTAACCAGATGCCGTAAATCTAAGATGCCAAAGGGTAAACCAGACGCGTAAATCTAAGATACCAAAGGGTAAACCAGATGCCGTAAATCTAAGATATCAAAGGGGAAACCAGACGCCGTAAATCTAAGATACACAAGGGGAATGCAGACGCCGTAAATCTAAGATACCAAAGGGGAAACCAGACACCGTAGATCTAAGATACCAAAGGGTTAACAAGACGCCGTAAATTTAAAATACCAAAGGGTAAACCAGACGCCGTAAATCTAAGATATCAAAGGGTTAACAAGACGCCGTAAATCTAAAATACCAAAGGTTAAACCAGACGTCGTAAATCTAAGATATCAAAGGGGAAACTAGACCCCGTAAATCTAAGATACAAAAGTGGAAAGCAGACGCCGTAAATCTAAGATACCAAAGGGGAAAGCAGACGTCGTAAATCTAAGATACCAAAGGGGAAACCAGACGCCGTAAATCTAAGATACCAAAGGGGAAAACAGACGCCATAAATCTAAGATACCAAAGGGGAAACCAGACACCGTAAATCTAAGATACCAAAGGGGAAACCAGACGCCGTAGATCTAAGATACCAAAGGGGAAACCAGACGCCGTAAATCCAAGATACCAAAGGGGAAATCAGACGCCGTGAATCTAAGATACCAAAGGGGAAACCAGACGCCGTAAATCTAAGATACCAAAGGGGAAACCAGATGCCGTAAATCTAAGATACCAAAGGGGAAACCAGACGCCGTAAATCCAAGATACCAAAGGGGAAACCAGGCACCGTAAATCTAAGATACCAAAGGGGAAACCAGACGCCATCAATCTAAGATACCAAAGGGGAAACCAGACGCCGTAAATCTAAGATATCAAAGGGGAAAGCAGACGCCGTAAATCTAAGATAGATCTATGTCTATCATCTACGTGTGTATAACCTCCATAACCTTCGTGCATCATTGCTATAAGTACAAATGTATCTTTAAAGATAAATAAAGATATTGATCTTTGATGGAATCACCTGTCTCTGAATATCATGTTTGAAGATACCAAATGGGAAACCAGACACCGTAAATCTAAGATACTAAAGGGGAAACCAGACGCCGTAAATCTAAAATACCAAAAGGGAAACCAGACGCCGCAAATCTAAAATACCAAACGGGAAACCAGACGCCGTAAATCTAAGATACCAAAGGAGAAACCAGACGCCGTAAATCTAAGATACCAAAGGGGAAACCAGACGCCGTAAATCTAAGATACCAAAGGGGAAACCAGACGCCGTAGATCTAAGATACCAAAGGGTTAACAAGACGCCGTAAATTTAAAATACCAAAGGGTAAACCAGACGCCGTAAATCTAAGATATCAAAGGGTTAACAAGACGCCGTAAATCTAAAATACCAAAGGTTAAACCAGACGTCGTAAATCTAAGATATCAAAGGGGAAACTAGACCCCGTAAATCTAAGATACAAAAGTGGAAAGCAGACGCCGTAAATCTAAGATACCAAAGGGGAAAGCAGACGCCGTAAATCTAAGATACCAAAGGGGAAAGCAGACGCCGTAAATCTAAGATACCAAAGGGAAACCAGAGGCCGTAGATCTAAGATACCAAAGGGGAAACCAGACGCCGTAAATCTAAGATACCAAAGGGGAAAACAGACGCCATAAATCTAAGATACCAAAGGGGAAACCAGACACCGTAAATCTAAGATACCAAAGGGGAAACCAGACGCCGTAGATCTAAGATACCAAAGGGGAAACCAGACGCCGTAAATCCAAGATACCAAAGGGGAAATCAGACGTCGTGAATCTAAGATACCAAAGGGGAAACCAGACGCCGTAAATCTAAGATACCAACGGGGAAACCAGATGCCGTAAATCTAAGATACCAAAGGGGAAACCAGACGCCGTAAATCCAAGATACCAAACGGGTAACCAGACGCCGTAAATCTAAGATACCAAAGGGGAAACCAAGCACCGTAAATATAAGATACCAAAGGGAAACCAGACGCCATCAATCTAAGATACCAAAGGGGAAACCAGACGCCGTAAATCTAAGATATCAAAGGGGAAAGCAGACGCCGTAAATCTAAGATACCAAAGGGAAATCCAGACGCCGTAAATCTAAGATACCAAAGGGGAAACCAGACGCCGTAAATCTAAGATACCAAAGGGGAAACCAGACGCCGTAAATCTAAGATACCAAAGGGGAAACCTGACGCCGTAAATCGACCGGTAGACAGTGCAATGGCCAAATGAAAAAAGGACAATAGGACAAACAATGATATACAAAACACTACACAGAAAAAAAAGATTAAGTAACAAAAAACCCAACGAAATACCAGGGGTGACCTCGGGTACACCGTAAGGGTAAGCAGATTGAAGGGTTTTAAGGTTAACACCTTTGTCCTATAATTGAATCAATAACAGGTAGATCTATGTCTATCATCTACGTGTGTATAACCTCCATAACCTTCGTGCATCATTGCTATAAGTACAAATGTATCTTTAAAGATAAATAAAGATATTGATCTTTGATGGAATCACCTGTCTCTGAATATCATGTTTGAAGATACCAAATGGGAAACCAGACACCGTAAATCTAAGATACCAAAGGGGAAACCAGACGCCGTAAATCTAAAATACCAAAAGGGAAACCAGACGCCGTAAATCTAAAATACCAAACGGGAAACCAGACGCCGTAAATCTAAGATACCAAAGGAGAAACCAGACGCCGTAAATCTAAGATACCAAAGGGGAAACCAGACGCCGTAAATCTAAGATACCAAAGGGGAAACCAGACGCGTAAATCTAAGATATCAAAGAGTTAACCAGACGTCGTAAATCTAAGATACCAAAGGGGAAACCAGACGCCGTAAATCTAAGATACCAAAGGGGAAACCAGACGCCGTAAATCTAAGATACCAAACGGGAAACCAGACGCCGTAAATCTAAGATACCAAAAGGGAACCCAGACGCCGTAAATCTAAGATACCAAAGGGGAAACCAGATGCCGTAAATTTAAGATACCAAAGGGAGACCAGATGCCGTAGATATAAAGAAACCAAAGGGGGAAACCAGATGCCATAAATCTAAGATACTAAAGGGGTAACCAGACGCCGTAAATCTAAGATACCAAAGGGGAAACCAGACGCCGTGAATCGAAGATACGAAAAGGGAAACCAGACGCCGTAAATCTAAGATACCAAAGGGGTATCCAGAAGCCGTAAATCTAAGATACCAAAGGGGAAACCAGACACCGTAAATCTAAGATACCAAAGAGGAAACCAGACGCCGTAAATCTAAGATACCAAAGAGGAAACCAGATGCCGTAAATCTAAGATACCAAAGAGGAAACCAGACGCCGTAAATCTAAGATACCAAAGAGGAAACCAGATGCCGTAAATCTAAGATACCAAAGGGGAAACCAGATGCCGTAAATCTAAGATACCAAAGTGGAAACCAGACGCGTAAATCTAAGATACCAAAGGGAAAACCAGACGCCGTAAATCTAAGATGCCAAAGGGGAAACCAGACGCCGTAAATCTAAGATACCAAAGGGGAAACCAGACGCCGTAAATCGACCGGCAGACAATGCAATGACCAAATGAAAAAAGGACAATAGGACAAACAATGATATACAAAACACTACACAGAAAAAAAAGATTAAGTAACAAAAAACCCAACGAAATACCAGGGTTGACCTCGGGTACACCGTAAGGGTAAGCAGATTGAAGGGTTTTAAGGTTAACACCTTTGTCCTATAATTGAGTCAATAACAGGTAGTTTTATGTCTATCATCTACGTGTGTATAACCTCCATAACCTTCGTGTATCATTGCTATAAGTACAAATGTATCTTTAGAGATAAATAAAGATATTGACCTTTGATGGAACCACCTGTCTCTGAATATCATGTTATAAACATTTGTAAAAGGCCTCCCAGTGAGTTAGAGATGATCAAAAGATTTAAAAACACTTTTTAAGTTATGAAAACTATAAGCAAAATTATTTGCTATTTTCTACATATTGCTTCTACAATATCAGATATTATAAATTTCAAAATTTCCGAACTGAAATTATTTTTGGCAAGACATTACCGAAATAAAACAAACGTTCATACTATATTCGACGAAAGCAGAATATCAAAATGAGATGGCGGAGAGGAGGGACATTCTAAATACAAGACCAACAGTACACAGACAAATAATAAACACACACAAGAACACAAGTTTGGACAACACGAATGGTAGTCTTCTCCTGATACATGCATGGTAACTGTCATGTACTGTAAATCCCTTAAGTATATAGATATATATGCAACCATTAGGAATTCAACTACGATACAACAACAACGGACAAGGCGGTCCCTTGTAGAATAATCTTTCAAAACATTGGCATCACAAGAACATAACACATACAAATAAAAAAGCAGAAGAGCTAACCCCAGGTTTTTACTGGAGTTCTTGTTACTTAATCCTTGGTTGTCTGTGTAAGGATTTGTAGATCGTTGTTTGTCCTTTTGTCCTTGGTTCTTTTGACCATTGTAATGTCTGTCCTTCCGCTTACGGCTTGTGATTACCTCTTTGGTATCATTTGACCATTGTATTGTCTGTCCTTCCATTTACGGCTTGTGCTTACCTCTTTGGTATCATTTGACCATTGTATTGTCTGTCCTTCAGTTGACAGCTTCTGATTACCTCTTTGGTATATTTTGACCATTGCATTGTCTGTCCTTCCATTTACGGCTTGTGCTTACCTCTTTGGTATCTTTTGACCATTCCATTGTCTGTCCTTCAGTTGACAGCTTCTGATTACCTCTTTGGTATCTTTTGACCATTGCATTGTCTGTCCTTCAGTTGACCGCTTCTGATTACCTCTTTGGTCTCTTTTGACCATTGCATTGTCTATCCTTCCATTTACGGCTTGTGCTTACCTCTTTGGTATCATTTGACCATTGTATTGTCTGTCCTTCAGTTTACAGCTTCTGATTACCACGTTGGTATCTTTTGACCATTGCATTGTCTGTCCTTCCATTTACGGCTTGTGCTTACCTCTTTGGTATCTTTTGACCCTTCCATTGTCTGTCCTTCAGTTGACAGCTTCTGATTACCTCTTTGGTATCTTTTGACCATTGCATTGTCTATCCTTCAGTTGACCGCTTCTGATTACCTCTTTGGTCTCTTTTGACCATTGCATTGTCTATCCTTCCATTTACGGCTTGTGCTTACCTCTTTTGTATCTTTTGACCATTGCATTGTCTATCCTTCCATTTACGGCTTGTGCATACCTCTTTAGTATCTTTTGACCATTGCATTGTCTGTCCTTCAGTTGACGGCTTCTGATTACCTCTTTGGTATCTTTTGACCATTGTATTGTCTGTCCTTCCATATACGGCTTGTGATTACCACTTTGGTATCTTTTGACCATTGCATTCTCTGTCCTTCCATTTGTGGCTTGTGATTACCACTTTGGTATCTTTTGACCATTGTATTGTCTGTCCTTCCATTTACGACTTGTGATTACCACTTTGGTATCTTTTGACCATTGTATTGTCTGTCCTTCAGATTACGGCTTGTGATTACTACTTTGGTATCTTTTGGTCATTGTATTGTCTGTCCTTCCATTTACGGCTTGTGATCATCACTTTGGTATCTTTTGGTCATTGTATTGTCTGTCCTTCAGTTTACGGCTTGTGATTACTACTTTGGTATCTTTTGACCATTGTATTGTCTGTCCTTCCAATTACGGCTTGTGATTACCACTTTGGTAACTTTTAACCATTGGATTGTCTGTCCTTTCACGTACGGCTTGTGATTACCTCTTTGGTAACTTTTGACCATTACATTCTCTGTCCTTCCATTTACGGCTTGTGATTATCACTTTGGTATCTTTTGACCATTGCATTCTCTGTCCTTCCATTTACGGCTTGTGATTACTACTTTGGTATCTTTTGACCATTGCATTCTCTGTCCTTCCATTTACGGCTTGTGATTACTACTTTGGTATCTTTTGACCATTGCATTCTCTGTCCTTCCATTTACGGCTTGTGATTACCTCTTTGGTATCTTGGTCATTGCATTGTCTGTCCTTCCATTTACGGCTTGTGATTACCACGTTGGTATCTTTTGACCATTGCATTCTCTGTCCATCCATTCACGGCTTGTGATTACTACTTTGGTATCTTTTGACCATTGCATTCTCTGTCCTTCCATTTACGGCTTGTGATTACTACTTTGGTATCTTTTGACCATTGCATTCTCTGTCCTTCCATTTACGGCTTGTGATTACTACTTTGGTATCTTTTGACCATTGTATTGTCTGTCCTTCCATTTACGGCTTGTGATTACCACTTTGGTATCTTTTGACCATTGTATTGTCTGTCCTTCCATTTACGCTTGTGATTACCACTTTGGTAACTTTTAACCATTGGATTGTCTGTCCTTTCATTTACAGCTTGTGAATACCTCTTTGGTATTTTTTGACCATTGCATTGTCTGTCCTTCCATTTACGGCTTGTGATTATCACTTTGGTATCTTTTGGTCATTATATTGTCTGTCCTTCAGTTTACGGCTTGTGATTACCACTTTGGTATCTGTTGACCATGGTATCGTCTGTCCTTCCATTAATAGCCTCTGATTACCACTTTGGTATCTTTTGACCATTGCATTATCTGCCCTTCCATTTACGGCTTCTGATTACCTCTTTGGTATCTTTTGACCATTGCATTCTTTGTCCTTCCATTTACGGCTTGTGATTACCACTTTGGTAACTTTTGACTGTTGTATTGTCTGTCCTTCCATTTACGGCTTGTGATTACCACTTTGGTAACTTTTGACCGTTGGATTGTCTGTCCATCCATTTACGGCTTGTGATTACCACTTTGGTATCTTTTGACCATTGTATTGTCTGTCCTTCCATTTACGGCTTCTGATTACAACTTTGGTATCTTTTGACCATTGCATTGTCTGTCCTTCCATTTACTGCTTCTGATTACCTCTTTGGTATCTTTTGACCATTGTATTGGCTGTCCTTCCATTTACGCTTCTGATTACAACTTTGGTATCTTTTGACCATTGCATTGTCTGTCCTTCCATTTACTGCTTCTGATTACCTCTTTGGTATCTTTTGACCATTGTATTGTCTGTCCTTCCATTTACGGCCTGTGATTACCTCTTTGGTATCTTTTGACCATTGTATTGTCTGTCCTTCCATTTACGGCTTGTGATTACCACTTTGGTAACTTTCGACCATTGGATTGTCTGTCCTTCCATTTACGGCTTGTTATTACCTCTTTGGTATCTTTTGACCATTGCATTGTCTGTCCTTCAGTTTACGGCCTGTGATTACCACTTTGATATCTTTTGACCATTGCATTGTCTGTCCTTTCATTTACGGCTTGTGATTACCACTTTGGTATCTTTTGACCATTGCATTGTCTGTCCTTTCATTTACGGCTTGTGATTACTACTTTGGTATCTTTTGACCATTGCATTGTCTGTCCTTTCATTTACGCTTGTGATTACCACTTTGGTATCTTTTGACCATTGCATTGTCTGTCCTTCCATTTACTGCTTGTGATTATCAGTTTGGTATCTTTTGGTCATTGTATTGTCTGTGTCCTTCAGTTTACGGCTTGTGATTACCACTTTGGTATCTTTTGACCATTGCATTGTCTGTCCTTTCATTTACGGCTTGTGATTACCACTTTGGTATCTTTTGACCATTGCATTTCCTGTCCTTTCATTTACGGCTTGTGATTACCACTTTGGTATCTTTTGACCATTGCATTGTCTGTCCTTCCATTAACGGCTTGTGATTACCACTTTGGTATCTTTTGACCATTGCATTGTCTGTCCTTCCATTTACGGCTTGAGATCATCACTTTGGTATCTTTTGGTCATTGCATTGTCTGTCCTTCAGTTTACGGCTTGTCATTACCACTTTGGTATCTTTTGACCATTGCATTGTCTGTCCTTCCATTTACGGCTTCTGATTACGACTTTGGTATCTTTTTACCATTGTATCGTCTGTCCTTCCATTTCTAGCCTCTGATTACGACTTTGGTATCTTATGACCATTGTATTGTCTGTCCTTCCATTTACGGCTTGTGATTACCTCTTTGGTATCTTTTGACCATTGCATTGTCTGTCCTTCCATATACGGCTTGTGATTATCACTTTGGTATCTTTTGACCATTGTAGTGTCTGTCCTTCAGTTTACGGCTTGTGATTATCACTTTGGTATCTTTTGACCATTGCATTGTCTGTCCTTCCATTTACGGCTTGTGATTACCACTTTGGTATCTTTTGATCATTGTATTGTCTGTCCTTCCATTTACGGCTTGTGATTACCACTTTGGTATCTTTTGACCATTGCATTGCCTGTCCTTTCATTTACGGCTTGTGATTACCACTTTCGTATCTTTTGACCATTGCATTGTCTGTCCTTCCATTTACGGCTTGTGATTACCACTTTGGTATCTTTTGACCATTGTTGTATTGTCTGTCCTTCCACTTACGGCTTGTAATTATCACTGGTATCTTTTGACCATTGTATTGTCTGTCCTTCCATTTACAGCTTGTGATTACCACTTTGGTATCTGTTGACCATTGCATTGTCTGTCCTTCCATTTACGGCTTGTGATTACCACTTTGGTATCTTTTGACCATTGTATTGTCTGTCCTTCAGTTTACGGCTTGTGATTATCACTTTGGTATCTTTTGACCATTGCATTGTCTGTCCTTCAGTTTACAGCTTGTGATTACCACTTTGGTATCTTTTGACCATTGTATTATCTGTTCTTCCATTTACGGCTTGTGATTACCACATTGCTATCTTTTGACCATTACATTGCCTGTCCTTTCATTTACGGCTTGCGATTACCTCGTTGGTTTCTTTTGACCATTGTATTGTCTGTCCTTCCATTTACGGCTTGTGATCATCACTTTGGTATCTTTTGGTCATTGTATTGTCTGTCCTTCAGTTTACGGCTTGTGATTACCACTTTGGTATCTTTTGACCATTGTATTGTCTGTCCTTCCATTTACGGCTTGTGATTACCACTTTGATATCTTTTGACCATTGGATTGTCTGTCCTTCCATTTACGGCTTGTGATTACCTCTTTGGTATCTTTTGACCATTGTATTGTCTGTCCTTCAGTTTACGGCCTGTGATTACCACTTTGGTATCGTTTGACCGTTGCATTTTCTGTCCTTCCATTTACGGTTTGTGATTACCACTTTGGTATCTTTTGACCATTGCATCGTCTGTCCTTCCATTTACGGCTTGTGATTACCACTTTGGTATCTTTTGACCATTGCATTGTCTGTCCTCCCATTTACGGCTTGTGATTACCACTTTGGTATCTTTTGACCATTGTATTGTCTGTCCTTCAGTTTACGGCTTGTGATTATCACTTTGGTATCTTTTGACCATTGCATTGTCTGTCCTTCAGTTTACGGCTTGTGATTACCACTTTGGTATCTTTTGACCATTGTATTATCTGTCCTTCCATTTACGGCTTGTGATTACCACTTTACTATCTTTTGACCATTGCATTGTCTGTCCTTCAGTTTACGGCTTGTGATTACCACATTGGTATCTTTTGATCATTTTATCATCTGTCCTTCCATTTATAGACTCTGATTACCACTTTGGTATCTTTTGACCATTGTATTGTCTGTCCTTCCATTTATGGCTTGTGATTACCACATTGGTATCTTTTGACCATTGTATTGTCTGTCCTTCAGTTTACGGCTTGTGATTACCACTTTGGTATCTTTTGACCATTGTATTGTCTGTCCTTCCATTTACGGCATGTGATTACCACTTTGGTATCCTTTGATCATTTTATCATCTGTCCTTTCATTTATAGACTCTGATTACCACTTTGGTATCTTTTGATCATTGTATTATCTGTCCTTCCATTTACGGCTTGTGATTACCACTTTGCTATCTTTTTACCATTACATTGCATGTCCTTTCATTTACGGCTTGCGATTACCTCGTTGGTTTCTTTTGACCATTGCATTGTCTGTCCTTCCATTTACGGCTTGTGATCATCACTTTGGTATCTTTTGGTCATTGTATTGTCTGTCCTTCAGTTTACGGCTTGTGATTACCACTTTGGTATCTTTTGACCATTGTATTGTCTGTCCTTCCATTTACGGCTTGTGATTACCACTTTGATATCTTTTGACCATTGTATTGTCTGTCCTTCCATTTACGGCCTGTGATTACCACTTTGGTATCTTTTGACCGTTGCATTTTCTGTCCTTCCATTTACGGTTTGTGATTACCACTTTGGTATCTTTTGACCATTGTATTGTCTGTCCTTCAATTTACGGCTTGTGATTACCACTTTGGTATCTTTTGACCATTGCATTGTCTGTCCTTCCATTTACGGCTTGTGATTACCTCTTTGGTGTCTTTTGACCATTGCATCGTCTGTCCTTCCATTTACGGCTTGTGATTACCACTTTGGTATCTTTTGACCATTGCATTGTCTGTCCTTCCATTTACGGCTTGTGATTATCACAGTGGTAACTTTTGACCATTGGATTTTCTGTCCTTCCATTGACGGCTTGTGATTACCTCTTTGGTATCTTTTGACCATTGTATTGTCTGTCCTTCAGTTTACGGCTTGTGATTACCACATTGGTATCTTTTGACCATTGCATTGTCTGTCCTTCCATTTACGGCTTGTGATCATCACTTTGGTATCTTTTGGTCATTGTATTGTCTGTCCTTCAGTTTACGGCTTGTGATTACCACTTTGGTATCTTTTGACCATTGCATTGTCTGTCCTTCCATTTACGGCTTCTGATTACCACTTTGGTATCTTTTGACCATTGAATCGTCTCTCCATCCATTTAGAGCCTCTGATTACCACTTTGGTATCTTTTGACCATTGTATTGTCTGTCCTTCCATTTACGGCCTGTGATTACCACTTTGGTATCTTTTGACCATTGTATTGTCTGTCCTTCCATTTACGGCTTGTGATAACCTCTTTGGTATCTTTTGACCATTGCATTTCCTGTCCTTCCATTTATAGCCTCTGATTACTACTTTGGTATCGTTTGACCATTGTATTGTCTGTCCTTCAGTTTACGGCTTGTGATTATCACTTTGGTATCTTTTGACCATTGTATTGTCTGTCCTTCAGTTTACGGCTTGTGATTACCACTTTGGTATCTTTTGACCATTGCATTGTCTGTCCTTCAGTTTACGGCTTGTGATTACCACTTTGGTATCTTTTGACCATTGTATTATCTGTCCTTCCATTTACGGCTTGTGATTACCACTTTACTATCTTTTGACCATTACATTGCCTGTCCTTTCATTTACGGCTTGTGATTACCACTTTGGTATCTTTTGACCATTGTATTGTCTGTCCTTCCATTTACGGCTTGTGATTACCACTTTGGTATCTTTTGATCATTTTATCATCTGTCCTTCCATTTATAGACTCTGATTACCACTTTGGTATCTTTTGACCATTGTATTGTCTGTCCTTCAGTTTACGGCTTGTGATTACCACTTTGGTATCTTTTGACCATTGTATTGTCTGTCCTTCCATTTACGGCTTGTGATTACCACTTTGGTATCTTTTGATCATTTTATCATCTGTCCTTCCATTTATAGACTCTGATTACCACTTTGGTATCTTTTGACCATTGTATTGTCTGTCCTTCAGTTTACGGCTTGTGATTACCACTTTGGTATCTTTTGACCATTGCATTGTCTGTCCTTCCATTTACGGCTTGAGATCATCACTTTGGTATCTTTTGGTCATTGCATTGTCTGTCCTTCAGTTTACCGCTTGTCATTACCACTTTGGTATCTTTTGACCATTGCATTGTCTGTCCTTCCATTTACGGCTTCTGATTACGACTTTGGTATCTTTTTACCATTGTATCGTCTGTCCTTCCATTTCTAGCCTCTGATTACCACTTTGGTATCTTATGACCATTGTATTGTCTGTCCTTCCATTTACCGCCTGTGATTACCACTTTGGTATCTTTTGACCATTGTATTGTCTGTCCTTCCAAATACGGCTTGTGATTATCACTTTGGTATCTTTTGACCATTGTATTGTCTGTCCTTCAGTTTACGGCTTGTGATTATCACTTTGGTATCTTTTGACCATTGCATTGTCTGTCCTTCCATTTACGGCTTGTGATTACCACTTTGGTATCTTTTGACCATTGTATTGTCTGTCCTTCCATTTACGGCTTGTGATTACCACTTTGGTATCTTTTGACCATTGCATTGCCTGTCCTTTCATTTACGGCTTGTGATTACCACTTTCGTATCTTTTGACCATTGCATTGTCTGTCCTTCCATTTACGGCTTGTGATTACCACTTTGGTATCTTTTGACCATTGTATTGTCTGTCCTTCCATTTACGGCTTGTGATTACCACTTTGGTATCTTTTGACCATTGCATTGTCTGTCCTTCCATTTACGGCTTGTGATTACCACTTTGGTATCTTTTGACCATTGCATTGTCTGTCCTTCCATTTACGGCTTGTGATTACCACTTTGGTATCTTTTGACCATTGTTGTATTGTCTGTCCTTCAGCTTACGGCTTGTGATTATCACTGGTATCTTTTGACCATTGTATTGTCTGTCCTTCCATTTACGGCTTGTGATTACCACTTTGGTATCTGTTGACCATTGCATTGTCTGTCCTTCCATTTACGGCTTGTGATTACCACTTTGGTATCTTTTGACCATTGTATTGTCTGTCCTTCAGTTTACGGCTTGTGATTATCACTTTGGTATCTTTTGACCATTGCATTGTCTGTCCTTCAGTTTACGGCTTGTGATTACCACTTTGGTATCTTTTGACCATTGTATTATCTGTCCTTCCATTTACGGCTTGTGATTACCACTTTACTATCTTTTGACCATTACATTGTCTGTCCTTCAGTTTACGGCTTGTGATTACCACATTGGTATCTTTTGACCATTGTATTGTCTGTCCTTCCATTTACGGCTTGTGATCATCACTTTGGTATCTTTTGGTCATTGTATTGTCTGTCCTTCAGTTTACGGCTTGTGATTACCACTTTGGTATCTTTTGACCATTGTATTGTCTGTCCTTCCATTTACGGCTTGTGATTACCACTTTGGTATCTTTTGATCATTTTATCATCTGTCCTTCCATTTATAGACTCTGATTACCACTTTGGTATCTTTTGACCATTGTATTGTCTGTCCTTCCATTTATGGCTTGTGATTACCACATTGGTATCTTTTGACCATTGTATTGTCTGTCCTTCCATTTATGGCTTGTGATTACCACATTGGTATCTTTTGACCATTGTATTGTCTGTCCTTCAGTTTACGGCTTGTGATTACCACTTTGGTATCTTTTGACCATTGTATTGTCTGTCCTTCCATTTACGGCATGTGATTACCACTTTGGTATCTTTTGATCATTTTATCATCTGTCCTTCCATTTATAGACTCTGATTACCACTTTGGTATCTTTTGACCATTGTGTTGTCTGTCCTTCCATTTACGGCTTGTGTTTACCTCTTTGGTATCTTTTGACCATTGTATTATCTGTCCTTCCATTTACGGCTTGTGATTACCACTTTGCTATCTTTTGACCATTACATTGCCTGTCCTTCCATTTACGGCTTGTGATCATCACTTTGGTATCTTTTGGTCATTGTATTGTCTGTCCTTCAGTTTACGGCTTGTGATTTCCACTTTGGTATCTTTTGACCATTGTATTGTCTGTCCTTCCATTTACGGCTTGTTATTACCACTTTGATATCTTTTGACCATTGGATTGTCTGTCCTTCAATTTACCGCTTGTGATTACCTCTTTGGTATCTTTTGACCATTGTATTTTCTGTCCTTCCATTTACGGTTTGTGATTACCACTTTGGTATCTTTTGACCATTGTATTGTCTGTCCTTTCATTTACGGCTTGTGATTACCACTTTGGTATCTTTTGACCATTGTATTGTCTGTCCTTCAGTTTACGGCTTGTGATTACCACATTGGTATCTTTTGACCATTGCATTGTCTGTCCTTCCATTTACGGCTTGTGATCATCACTTTGGTATCTTTTGGTCATTGTATTGTCTGTCTTTCAGTTTACGGCTTGTGATTACCACTTTGGTATCTTTTGACCATTGCATTGTCTGTCCTTCCATTTACGGCTTCTGATTACCACTTTGGTATCTTTTGACCATTGAATCGTCTCTCCATCCATTTAGAGCCTCTGATTACCACTTTGGTATCTTTTGACCATTGTATTGTCTGTCCTTCCATTTACGGCCTGTGATTACCACTTTGGTATCTTTTGACCATTGTATTGTCTGTCCTTCCATTTACGGCCTGTGATTATCACTTTGGTATCTTTTGACCATTGCATTGTCTGTCCTTCCATTTACGGCTTCTGATTACCACTTTGGTATCTTTTGACCATTGAATCGTCTCTCCATCCATTTAGAGCCTCTGATTACCACTTTGGTATCTTTTGACCATTGTATTGTCTGTCCTTCCATTTACGGCCTGTGATTACCACTTTGGTATCTTTTGACCATTGTATTCTCTGTCCTTCCATTTACGGCTTGTGATTACCTCTTTGGTATCTTTTGACCATTGCATTTTCTGTCCTTCCATTTATAGCCTCTGATTACTACTTTGGTATCGTTTGACCATTGTATTGTCTGTCCTTCAGGTTACGGCTTGTGATTATCACTTTGGTATCTTTTGACCATTGTATTGTCTGTCCTTCAGTTTACGGCTTGTGATTACCACTTTGGTATCTTTTGACCATTGCATTGTCTGTCCTTCCATTTACGGCCTGTGATTACCACTTTGGTATCTTTTGACCATTGTATTGTCTGTCCTTCCATTTACGGCTTGTGATTACCACTTTGATATCTTCAAACTTTTCTTTTTCCTACAAGGTTCTCGTCTATATATGAATACTACAAGGTTCTCGTTTATTTATCAATATCAATAAAAAAAACAAGTTGAAATAGTGGTGTAGTTCGTTATGACAATTACAAGTCCTGCTTCCAGATTATATTCTTGATCACAAAATGAGATAAACAAAATGTACACATTAATGGCATGGAGATTATGGTTTTTTCTTTTACGATTAAATCAGAACTGTTCTGATGGTGTAGTGTGTTCTTGTTTTTCATTCTATTATCCAAATTAAGACGTTTATTGTAAGTGAACACTAGATAAGTTAGTTTTTTACGTTTATTGTAAGTGAACACTAGATAAGTTAGTTTTATACGTTTATTGTAAGTGAACGCTAGATAAGTTAGTTTTATACGTTTATTGTAAGTGAACGCTAGATAAGTTAGTTTTATACGTTTATTGTAAGTGAACACTAGATAAGTTAGTTTTATACGTTTATTGTAAGTGAACACTAGATAAGTTAGTTTTATACGTTTATTGTAAGTGAACACTAGATAAGTTAGTTTTATACGTTTATTGTAAGTGAACACTAGATAAGTTAGTTTTTTACGTTTATTGTAAGTGAACACTAGATAAGTTAGTTTTATACGTTTATTGTAAGTGAACACTAGATAAGTTAGTTTTAAACGTTTATTGTAAGTGAACACTAGATAAGTTAGTTTTATACGTTTATTGTAAGTGAACACTAGATAAGTTAGTTTTATACGTTTATTGTAAGTGAACACTAGATAAGTTAGTTTTATACGTTTATTGTAAGTGAACACTATATAAGTTAGTTTTATACGTTTATTGTAAGTGGACACTAGATAAGTTAGTTTTATACGTTTATTGTAAGTGAACACTAGATAAGTTAGTTTTATATATGTGGATGAAGTAGATAGACTTTATTACAACAAATAACTATAATCTGATATTTTATACTAATTGGCGATCAATTAACGGAGACATTCTGTAATCGTTTCATGGTAGAAATGTCCCTATAAGGAAGCAATCTCGTATACAGAGTTATCGTTACTTACACTCACATTAATAATGATAAAATTACCGATAACTTTGTAAAAGTGATTGCAAAAGAAGACTAAAACGTATATCTACTTGAATGAAATGAATTGATTACCAATATGATTTGTCTTTTCATGGCACCATAAATACAATTTCTATTAATAGAAAACATGAATTACCCTTTGAAGGTCGTTTCTTTTAGAAATCTTCCGTAGTGCATTATTAGACCTGACATGACCTAAAACCTACTGCGGAAATGCTTTATTGTCTACCACTTTAACTCTAGACATTTAAATAAAGACAACGCCCCCTCAACCAGAAAATAATTGACATCTATTAAAATCAGAGGAATGTCTATAATTCTACAATTACGTTTTCAGTTCCGTAATTCATGAATTACACATGTATTTAATTACAATCCTGGTAGTGTAATGTTGGCGTGTTGAGTACATACTGTTCAGGGACATATTCACACATGTGTACAAAGAACACCTTTCAGCATTCAATCAAAGTTTGTTCACAAACCAGGATTTTGTGTGGGGTTTTAATCACTGATGTTATTTGTTCTTTGACATTTGCAAAACTAATTGGCAAAAAAAAAAGATTATTCTTAAGGTTAATGATGTATCTTTGATGTTTTGTTTTTTTCTACTCTCCGAATGGAGCTTAGTAATATGCTGTTTTGTCGGGTTCGTGTTGCTCAATGTTTAGTTGTCTGTGTTCTGTGTTGTAGACAGTTGGTTTTTTTTTATCCTTTGTCTTTTGTCCATTGCATTGTCTGTCCTACTTCGGTGTACGGCTTCTGATTACCACTTTGGCTTCTTCAAATCATCAACCTTATATTTATGATCGCATTTTAAATTTGTCATTTTAGACACAATATTTCAGGCTAGTTTTCTGATATCCTTTAATGTTAAAATTTATTTAAATATTCACGTTTTCTGTTTAAAAATGTCATTTATTTTAATTGTGTTATTGATATAACTAGTAGAAACAAAATAATCATTATGTTTTGTTTATTAAAAGCATTGTTGTTGTAATACGTATAGAAATGATTAATTATGTAAAAGATACCTAAGGCCTAAAAGCTTTTCTGTCAGTGTTGTTGAAATCAATATCTTGAAAACGTGATATCAATAAATAAAAAACGTGATATCAATAAATAAAAAACGTGATATCAATAAATAAAAATCGTGACATCAATAAATAAAAAGCGTGATATCAATAAATTTTTATCTAGTTGTGATATAAAACAAATAAAGACACAGGCCAGGATATGAATGTCCATCGACTTCTACCAATCTGTCATTCCTTTGTTTAAAATAATCGTTAGAGGTATCCCCAACACTCCTCTTTAGGTATCCAAAATACCAGTGGCTTAATTAACATTAGTAAATAAACGTTGGAGGTATCCCCAACACTCCTCTTTAGGTATCCAAAATACCAGTGGCTTAATTAACATTAGTAAATAAACGTTAGAGGTATCCCCAACACTCCTCTTTAGGTATCCAAAATACCAGTGACTTAATTAACATTAGTAAATAAACGTTAGAGGTATCCCCAACACTCCTCTTTAGGTATCCAAAATACCAGTGGCTTAATTAACATTAGTAAATAAACGTTGGAGGTATCCCCAACACTCCTCTTTAGGTATCCAAAATACCAGTGGCTTAATTAACATTAGTAAATAAACGTTGGAGGTATCCCCAACACTCCTCTTTAGGTATCCAAAATACCAGTGGCTTAATTAACATTAGTAAATAAACGTTAGAGGTATCCCCAACACTCCTCTTTAGGTATCCAAAATACCAGTGACTTAATTAACATTAGTAAATAAACGTTAGAGGTATCCCCAACACTCCTCTTTAGGTATCCAAAATGCCACTGACTTAATTAACATTAGTAAATAAACGTTAGAGAAAACCTAAGAGTCAATCAAGAATGGACAATCCAGAGAGACGGACAACATTGGATACAAAACAAACAGAAAACCACCACACAGAAAACGACGAGGTTTGAAAGAGGTTCATGTTTAATGTTTGGCAGACGGGTGATTCTTATTATTGTGGTTAAATACTTATATAGTCCATCAATGACTTCTGAGGTTTGTCTGAGGTGTAGTGAGTATTGTTGTGGTTAGCTATATTGTTCACCATTACTCCTCGTCAGTGTTTGTCAGATGAGTGGCTCGTATTGTTGTGGTTTGCTATGCTGTCCACCATTTACTACTGTTTGGGGTTTGTCAGATGAATGGTTCGTATTATTGTGGGTTTTTTTTTTATAACGTTCATCTACAAATTCGGCCAAAAATCTATTACACTTTATTCCAACAATTTCCTTTTTGTTTGGTAATGGATATGGTATTAAATATAAAGATAAAATAACAATTATTAATAGATTATGATATTATTGTGATTCTTTAATAAAACATTCTTTTTTTTCAGTCAAATATATATCTGAAATCAAGAATCATTTTTACAATGATTAGTATCCAAGCGACAGAACAATCCGACCAAAGTAGCAAGAAATACATGCTAGTATATCTCGCCTAGAACAGGACTCTAACCTTAGGTGCACGAGGACAGCGACCTGTATACAGATTATCGTTGGAACCATCTTATATTTCCGACAAAAGTTCTGAGTCTCTTAGACTCAATTATTGAACTTAAATCTCTATATAAAAATGTAAAGTAATTGTATTTTATTTCACCATTACAACCCTCCACTGAATTATACATTGAAGAAAAACAATACTTATATGCTTTGTTGAAATCCCTCCCTGGATCTATTGTGAAAAAATACAGCTAATTTATAATGGACGGCGTTGAAAATAACCATTAGCGAATACCGAAGGGGTAATAAAACAAAATGGACAATCAAGAGAAACTGGCAACATAGACACAAGACGAAAACAAACAAATCAAAAACACACCATAATATGTGTTGGACAATACTATGCGAAACAAACACTAATACATAAATATGACATGAACCTTCCTACAAACAACTGGGGGTAAAGACGAACCGAATATCGTTTTTATACGGAAGACATCACGAACATCACAACACGGATCGCGGAACGTAGAAAAGCTCCTCCGATATATTTGTTTTCCTGGTATTTAAATGATGATATCAAAGATAGGTACATGTCAATTCACCAATGGTTTGAATTTCAATGGTTCTAAACTTTTGTAAATAATTCAGTTAATTAGATATACGTGTCATTTAACGTTAGATCTGAATCATTTCCCATCAGGATTTAACAAATCATCCAATTATAGAATTAAGATTTTAACTTCCCGTAAACACCATTTAAAATTGAACAGACGATCCGGGTAATCTAGACGCTTGTCATTGTCTGTGATTTTTAAATGATTTCGCATTCCATGGAAACATAGCAGACTTTGTGTCGACATTATCAATAAATCAACCCAATTTTGAAAATGTAAAAGATCATCAAAATTATCTCATGCAGGTCTTATAGAAATTGTCACAGTTAGCATTTTATGATGATATGTGTCTGACTCTTATAATGAGTTAAATTAAGTAGAAATTTGATTGACCATTTAATATGGCTAATTTAAATTTACATATTTAAAGGCAAAATACCAATGGAGGGAACAGTACAAAAACACAAATCTGAACACAAAACACAAAAGCTCGAAAAAGAAAAAAAATGCTGCTTTAAACCAGGAAGTGAGATCATGTATTCCGGAAGGTAAGAATATACTGTCCTATCTATAGTACCCATCATGTATACTAAGACTCGTAGTTTACATATGAAAAAGAAGAGTTTGAAGATACCAAAGGGGCAATCAGAATCAGTATATCGAAGAAGAACAGGCACACAATGGCCAAAAGAAAAACTACAAAAGGACAAACAACGATCTACAAAACGTACATGTAAAACTAAAGATCGAGTAACACGAACCCCACTAAAAACCCGGGGGTGAACTCAGGTATTCTGGAAGGGTAGGTATTTCCTGCTCCACTAGTGGCACCCGTCGTGTTAATCTAGTTACAAACTATGTGATAAGTCATGAACGAGGAAAGGACCGGGAAGTGCTTACGACAAGTGAAACGTACCCGTGGTCATTTGTGACACAGATATTCCATAGCGGTCAACCAAGTCAGATCAGATACGTAAATTAGGTATTTATCCTCAATTAACTAAAATTCAGTCTAAATGTAATGAGTTTTTATTAAGAGCAGTTCTGTCTTTAAACGCGAGCTCAGGCTAATAATTAAGAGGTGGGCACGGAAACTAAAATCTTTCTACATCCATATCGAAACACAACATTGCCGTAAGCATATATGTTACCTTCAAAGAGTAAAATGACAAATGCCAAAATGCCAATAGTTCATTGAAAAATCCCGCCTCCAAACTTGTTGCAGACGGTTTTATACAATGTTTTCCACAGATCACCAAAATACATTAACGATTTGTTGATTCATAGTTCATGTTTTAATTTAAAGTGTTTTGATGTCTATCAATATTCACGACGGGTGTTATGGATGGGCTTTTCAAAGTAGTTGGTTCTGATGTATGCTTGTTCTTGCACCAGTATTCTTTCAATAAGGTCATCAGATAATTTGATACTGGTACAAAATGGAGTACAATGTATATAAATAAACGTGATAAAATACCGAAGGGGCAATCAAAAATGACAATCCATGCAAACTGGCAGCATTAAGGTATACAAGACGAAGAAAAACAAAAACAACACAATATGTAATTCAATTATATATAATTGCGCATTTGTAGTTCGTTCACAGATAAGAACGAACTTCAGACAGCCATGTCATACTGATAAACTGATCATCACATTATTTGAGACATTTTGACTGATAGCTCTTTAACAATGTAAGATAATCCTATTTTCCTATAGATTTTACATTTATGGTGTATTATGATATCACAATATGGCGATAGAAATTAAATAAAATCATTTCATTGTCTTATCGTTTTATATATTAACGAAGCATTCAACGACAAAATTATTAATTAGCATACGTTTGTAAGAAGTTGTTTTTGATGGCCTGTTGCAAGGCTAAATTCTCCTACCCAAATCCATCATCTACCCCTTTTTCGTATCGAAATCAAACCAATCATACTTTGCCACATGTGTAACTGATGTAGGGTTGTCTTTTACATAGATTGATTGTCAATAACGTCAAGTGGGCAGTATTATTGTTTGTTAATTGTTTGTTAACTCGCTCTCGTTTTGAATGTAGCTCACACACAACCCTCTCGACGTTCCACAACAATCATTCAATCGTTATAGCAAAATTATACGGTCGTCATAACGATCTGCTTGACCGTTACGAAATACCCATATCGTATATTTTTTCTTTCCTCGATCACTGCCAAGACTTTTACCAGACTGGAATGTATATATGAGTAACACGACAGGGGTCTTAAGAAGCATGGACTGCTTACATTCCGAGAGCACACGGGTTCATCCCCGGTGGGTCTGTGTTGCTCATCTGTTCAGTTATCTGTGTTGTGTTTTTTGTTTGGTTCGTCTTTGTCCTGTATCTTGTGTACCCAATGTTGCCAGTGTCTCTGGATTGTCCATTCTTGATTACCCCTTCAGTTTTCTCTATAAACGTTTATTTTCCAATGTTTATTAAGCCACTTGCATGTTGGATACTAGTAACCACTTTATCTCTCTCAATTGTCCCTTTTGAGGAAGATACTGGTATGTCATTCAGCATTGTCCGTTGAACGTAAGACAAACATAGGATTTGTATGTTTTGATTTGTTGTGTTTTAGTTGATTGCCACTGCTTGACTTTTCATGTTTCATTGGAAATATAAAACAAACATAGCCTTGTATTTTGAGAGCTCTTAATTAAATGTAGAATAGGCTCTGTGTGTCATGTATTTCATTCAGATGACATAAAACTGTATTAAATCTCTGGCGAATTGTTTTGTTGTGTCGTTGAAGGTAAAAACATGTTGTTTTTCTATCACCGTTGTCTTCTTGATCGATTGATTGTTGTTTAAACTCAACATGTGAACAGTATTCCAGCTCAACATGTGAACAGTATTACAGCTATAGCTATGCCGCGAACAAGTTTAAAAAATATAAATAAATTAGTCTTATCTTCTAGAACAGCTAAGTCAACCGTACGATCTGCGACATATATGTCATATACACTTAGTAGAACTAACAAGCTATATAGTTCTTCAAAACAAGCACTTGTTCCTGGTATGTTGACGTTAATAGGGTACCAGGCTTATCTTATGTTTCCCATTTATCCTGTGGTTATTGCGTTAGATAAACCATTTTTACTTAATAGCCTTACTTAATGATTCATTATGGCATCTGTTGGCACCAATTAATAGGTTTTTTAACAAGTAAAATCAATTGACGTTCTCTTATCATTAAAAAGAGTGTTACATAGGCAAAACACTTTACATGGGTGAAACACTTGACTAAAATTAACTAATCAATGGTATTATTGAAACATATATTTGAATCAAATAATCATAAAATAAACACATTTTACGTAATGGTATATTTCTGTAGAATGCTTGTTGAATATTAATAAAATATTAACTAGGTTGCAGCTAGCCCGCAACAACATCCCGCAATAGAAGCCAGCCTACAGTCCACAATAAATAACCGTTAGAGAAAACATCTAATCACAAAAACAATCGAGATTATGCAACTGAGATTGAACAAATGATAACCGATATATTGCACATTTAATGAGATCAATCGTAAACTCATAAACGTTACGTGGAGTCAGTGACACTTTTAGGCATACGTGGAGTCAGTGACATTTTTAGGCATACGTGGAGTCGGTGACATTTTAAAGCATACGTGGAGTCAGTGACATTTTTAGGCATACGTGGTGTCGGTGACATTTTTAGGCGTACGTGGAATCGGTGACATCTTTAGGCATACGTGGAGTCGGTGACGTTTTTAGGCATACGTGGAGTCGGTGACATTTTTAAGCATACGTGGAGTCGGTGACATTTTTAGGCATACGTGGAGTCGGTGACATCTTTAGGCATACGTGGAGTCGGTAACATTTTTAAGCATGCGTGGAGTCAGTGACATTTTTAAGCATACGTGGAATCGGTGACATTTTTAGGCATACGTGGAGTCGGTGACATTTTTAAGCATACGTGGAGTCAGTGACATTTTTAGGCATACGTGGAGTCAGTGACATTCTTAGGCATACGTGGAGTCGGTGACATATTTAGGCATACGTGGAGTCGGTAACATTTTTAAGCATGCGTGGAGTCAGTGACATTTTTAAGCATACGTGGAATCGGTGACATTTTTAGGCATACGTGGAGTCGCTGACATTTTAGGCATACGTAGAGTCGGTGACATTTTTAAGCATACGTGGAGTCAGTGACATTTTTAGGCATACGTGGAGTCAGTGACATTCTTAGGCATACGTGGAGTCGATGACAGTTTTAGGCATACGTGGAGTCGGTGACATTTTTAGGCATACGTGGAGTCGGTGACATTTTTAGGCATACGTGGAGTCGCTGACATTTTTAGGCATACGTGGAGTCGGTGACATTTTAGGCATACGTGGAGTCGGTGACATTTTTAGGCATACATGGAGTCGGTGACATCTTTAAGCATACGTGGAGTCAGTGACATTTTTAGGCATACGCGGAGTCGGTGACATTTTTAAGCATGCGTGGAGTCAGTGACATTTTTAGGCATACGTGGAGTCAGTGACATTCTTAGGCATACGTGGAGTCGGTGACATTTTTAGGCATACGTGGAGTCGGTGACATTTTTAGGCATACGTGGAGTCGGTGACATTTTTAGGCATACGTGGAGTCGGTGACATATTTAGGCATACGTGGAGTCGGTAACATTTTTAAGCATGCGTGGAGTCAGTGACATTTTTAAGCATACGTGGAATCGGTGACATTTTTAGGCATACGTGGAGTCGCTGACATTTTTAGGCATACGTGGAGTCGGTGACATTTTTAAGCATACGTGGAGTCAGTGACATTTTTAGGCATACGTGGAGTCAGTGACATTCTTAGGCATACGTGGAGTCGATGACAGTTTTAGGCATACGTGGAGTCGGTGACATTTTTAGGCATACGTGGAGTCGGTGACATTTTTAGGCATACGTGGAGTCGGTGACATTTTTAGGCATACGTGGAGTCGGTGACATTTTTAGGCATACGTGGAGTCGGTGACATTTTTAGGCATACATGGAGTCGGTGACATCTTTAAGCATACGTGGAGTCAGTGACATTTTTAGGCATACGTGGAGTCGGTGACATTTTTAAGCATGCGTGGAGGCAGTGACATTTTTAAGCATACGTGGAGTCGGGTACATTTTTAGGCATACGTGGAGTCAGTGGCATTTTTAAGCATACGTGGAGTCGGTGACATGTTTAAGCATACGTGGAGTCAGTGACATTTTTAGGCATACGTGGAGACAGTGACAATTTTAGGCATACGTGGAGTCAGTGACATTTTAAGCATATGTGAAGTCAGTAACATGTTTAAGCACATATGGAGTCAGTGACATTTTTAGGCATACGTGGAGTCAGTAACATGTTTAAGCACAGATGGAGTCAGTGACATTTTTAAGCATATGTGGAGTCAGTAACATTTTGGTTGGCATCTTGAATTTTCACACCTTGTCGCTTAATGGTCAGTTTAAATATGACATCTGTCACGACCCCATATTGGATGTCTTAAGATGTTAGTGGTCCAGAAACAAAACATTGTAAAGAAAACTATTGTTTTATAATTGCTTATTAGCTCAACATGCAGTAACATCTTATGTGCCTAAATAAGAAGAGTTTGAAACTACCAAAGGGGCAATCAGAATTCGTATATCGAAGAAGAACAGACAACACAATGGCAAAAAGAAAAAGTACAAAAGGACAAACAACGATAAAAAAAATATACATATAAAACTAAAATATGCTCCCCACTTACACATACACATGTACATGTTTTAACCCTTATCACAGATGAATTTATTTTTTATCATTGTGAATATCTTTTTTAACAGTGCACATAATTATGGGTCTCGCATGTCTCAGTCAATGCATATATTTCATGGTCGTCATGATGACTTGGGTGAACGTCCGTTACAAGATTTCAGTCTCTTAACTGATTGCAAACGTGATATCGTTGGAATAACTATAATATGACGTCTGTTTAATAATATGCTCGTGTACAGGACAGAACAAGATAGTGTCCATTCGAAGCATATATTCTCAATGCCGGATTTGGTTAGAAATCGTGTTGTCCCTTTGTTCTTCACTGGTGTATAAACATTTTGATTGTGTATATGTGTCCACTTAATTGGTACAATAATATTTCAAGCGAGATATCACAACAACCATTGGTTTGGCCGACTAAGGTTGTATCGAGTACACCGAGCTCATAGCAATAGCACTTGTGGTGATACCACTGATTACATAGGTAGAAGTAAATCAAACTACCGTACAATTATAGCCATGACTGACGATGCCCAACACCACCGCCCGGCAAATATGAAGGTATGCACTGAATATAGACGTTTTCAGAAATCGGTGATTACCTAGTTCTCGTTCGTGGACGCTAGGTGGTGTTACTACCGTCCGCCATTTCGAAAGTGTAACAATCGGTTGTTGACACTAGTTACGATTAATCAGTATTCATAATTGGATTAGATAAACACGCTTCAGTTAATATTTTATGGCTTATTCCCGTGCTTTTCGCCGAATATTTCGAAATATGGATTATTGAATTGAACTTAAACGGTTATTGCTTAAATTGTTCAGAATCACAAAGTTCAGGACCAGGTCGGACAAATCTATACGGTCATCAATATTATCAAAATTAAAAAAGGAATTAGCTAGTCATTTTGCCAGATGTGGGCTAACAGATCGATCTGTAGCTATTCAGATTTTAACCTTGCTTATGTGGCAGAATTTCAATGCAAAACGGGGTACGCAACAACAAAAAACGGTCGGTATGGAAACCCTCAACACACATTTTTTACTAACGGTATATATTTTGTACAAAAAACTAAGTTCCCTTCGAATATTGTCTTCACTTCACAAAGCCACAAAGTCGCATATTTTTATGATGTAGGGAGCACTTATGCATTTGACCAAAAAATCGATAATTTGCACAATGATAGAGTAGCAAATATGTAGAGGAATAATGTTCCTTCGGTATGCGGTAGAGGATAGCATAGAAAGGAAAAAACCGGAGTTAAATGTTGTCTTAAATAAAAGTTTAAATACTATAAACAAAGGAAACGGGAACAAAGTGAGCAGTGCAGGAATTATTGTTTTTCATGTAGAAACCGCATAAAATAATTAACAATTTACAAAGAGGTATCACATTTCTGTAGATAAATCTTGAAATAAATCTTGATTCTGTAAGAAGCAAAAATGAACGACATGATGTCCTGCAACAAAATTCGGCGATTTGTTTTTCTTTTAGTTTTTTGTCATTATAATTCAGTTATATATATTTTTATCATTTTTAACCCTTTGTGGGAAGGGGGTAGAGTTTAACTGTCATATTGCAAATCAAATACATGTAAGAATCAACCCAATACATAAATTAAATATTTGTGTTTTAGTGATGTCTTTGCTATAACTTGTTATGCAATACACAGTTAACTATCAGTTATAATGATAGTTATCTTTCTACAATATGAATTTAACACCTTTGTTACAAAATGACACGACTGTCTATTCCCCTAAGTGCCAAACCCGGGAAGCATCGCATCGCTGTTAACACGGTCGACCTTCAGCAGACTACAAGTCTAGAAAGCGCTACCACTTCCTTAACACGTCAATATTAAATTTTAATTAATCTTCAAAAACATATAAAATTAAAGAATAAATCAATATAAAACTATGAAATCCTAGCAAAGAAATTTAAAAAAGAAGACAAATGGGGTGAAAAATGCCCGTCCGGTTCACGTATCTGAAACCTGGGAGCAAATAGTTATATTAGGTTCCTCATGAAACAAAAAAGTTTCAGATAAAGAAATTCAGATATTCAGATGTTTTAATTTGATAAAACTTAAATTCCTTTTTATCCTCACTACAGAAATTGACCGACAAAAAGTGTTAATTTGTTTTACAATTTAACAAACAAAAAATAAATAAAAATAAAACAGAATTGAAAAATTCACCTTAAGATGTCACATTCAAAGTTAAGTTCTTTCTTATAAGTTAGGCACACTTTTTATCATTATTATTTCACTTTAAATCGTATAGTAATAATTTCAAAAAGCGTATATTATAATTTATATATTTACTTTTTAATTTCATACAAAATATTAATTTGATTACCCCTTTTTTCTTATGCTTGAAAAGCAACAAAAAAACAAAAAAAGGAAAAAAAGTGCATGCAGTTTTTTATCAAGTAGGATTTATACTGATTTTGTATGGGGAATATAACGGTAATTAAAAAGAAAAAATCATGCCAGGTAATTTATTTATTGTCATTAAATCATTGTCATTATATCTCCGTTTACAAATCACTTCACAGCAGATGTTATCATTGAATTTCAAGCCGAAATAACAGTATATTGGGACACCTGTACTAGAGAAACCATACATTAGCGTATCGATAAACCCCGAGAACATAAGATTTTGACACTTTGCTAATGGCGGACGCACTCGGAAGTCGATAATGGCCGCGCCCATGTTTTTAAGAATAAAAAGGTCTATACAGAAAAAACAAAAAGAAACATATGGATTTCTGAGGTTAATTTCCAAAATTCATCATTTTGCAAGAATGGTATTTAACTACTAGAATCATACAGTCATTTTTGTGACCTTGAGATATCAGCTTCCTCATTACTATAGTTATTTAATTATACAAATACAAATATCTAAGTAGGTGCACACGACGCTATTCGGGGATTACCTTCATCAGGTACTCTCAAATTTAAAATATTGTAAAGCAAAATAATTTTCTAAGTTCACCCATGACCGAGGAATGAGAGCCTTAGTTTTAATTAAAAATTACATTATTTAGGAACTGTATATTTTCAATAATAGATATATCTAACAACCATTGTCAGTGCCGAAATACAGACTACTATTATCTAACTACTTAATTTAAACAGTCGTTTTCGTGACTTTGGTATATCAGTTTCAATATTATCATAGCTATTCAAGTTCAAATAGAACGAAAGTTTAATGTGCCTTTTATATTTCCATGATGAACATACTTCACGATTAATCATACACCTAAATAAAAAAACAAGCAATTTCTAGAATTTTCTTCTGAACTGACAGCAAAAATAAATAATTTCCTTGTCGTGACAAACTTTTAAGAGGAATTGGGAATAAATATATTACATCGAAGCTGACAGCTTTCATTGTTGTAGCATTACAAAGTTATTTGTAAAGTTTCAGCTATTAATTGAATTCTAGAAATTTCATCTGTTGTGTAAAATTTTAATTAAATGCAATGATCAAAAGCTTCATGTAATTTATGAAGCAAAAACATCAAACTGTCATGCTAGAAAATTAAAGTTAGAACGATTTTAACATGAGGTTTTATCGTGATTTATTATGTTTTAAAAGAAAGTAGTGGTACTATTGGATGCAAAAATATAAACACCTACAGAATACAAAATTTAATGCAAGCATCGAAAATTTGACCTATATTGGAAGAAAAGTTCGAAGATTTCAAAGGGGTAATGAGAAACCGTAAACCAAAGAAGTACAAACAATGACCAGAAAACAAAGGGGTAATCAGAAACCGTAAACCAAAGACGTACAAACAATGACCAGAAAACAAAGGAGTAATCAGAAACCGTAATCCAAAGAGGTACAAACAATGACCAGAAAACAAAGGGGTAATCAGAAACCGTAAACCAAAGACGTACAAACATTGACCAGAAAACAAAGGGGTAATCAGAAACCGTAAACCAAAGAAGTACAACCTATGACCAGAAAACAAAGAGGTAATCAGAAACCGTAAACCAAAGAGGTACAAACAATGACCAGAAAACAAAGGGGTAATCAGAAACCGTAAACCAAAGAGGTACAACCAATGACCAGAAAACAAAGGAGTAATCAGAAACCGTAAACCAAAGAGGTACAACCAATGACCAGAAAACAAAGGGGTAATCAGAAATCGTAAACCAAAGAAGTACAACCAATGACCAGAAAACAAAGGAGTAATCAGAAACCGTAAACCAAAGAGGTACAAACAATGACCTGAAAACAAAGGGGTAATCAGAAACCGTAAACCAAAGAAGTACAACCAATGACCAGAAAACAAAGGGGTAATCAGAAACCGTAAACCAAAGAAGTACAAACAATGACCAGAAAACAAAGGGGTAATCAGAAACCGTAAACCAAAGAAGTACAAACAATGACCAGAAAACAAAGGGGTAATCAGAAACCGTAAACCAAAGAAGTACAAACAATGACCAGAAAATAAAGGGGTAATCAGAAACCGTAAACCAAAGAAGTACAAACAATGACCAGAAAACAAAGGGGTAATCAGAAACCGTAAACCAAAGAAGTACAAACAATGACCAGAAAACAAAGGGGTAATCAGAAACCGTAAACCAAAGAAGTACAAACAATGACCAGAAAACAAAGGGGTAATCAGAAACCGTAAACCAAAGAAGTACAAACAATGACCAGAAAACAAAGGGGTAATCAGAAACCGTAAACCAAAGAAGTACAAATAATGACCAGAAAACAAAGGGGTAATCAGAAACCGTAAACCAAAGAAGTACAAACAATGACCAGAAAACAAAGGGGTAATCAGAAACCGTAAACCAAACAAGTACAAACAATGACCAGAAAACAAAGGGGTAATCAGAAACCGTAAACAAAAGAAGTACAAATAATGACCAGAAAACAAAGGGGTAATCAGAAACCGTAAACCAAAGAAGTACAAACAATGACCAGAAAACAAAGGGGTAATCAGAAACCGTAAACCAAAGAAGTACAAACAATGACCAGAAAACAAAGGGGTAATCAGAAACCGTAAACCAAAGAAGTACAAACAATGACCAGAAAACAAAGGGGTAATCAGAAACCGTAAACCAAAGAAGTACAAACAATGACCAGAAAACAAAGGGGTAATCAGAAACCGTAAACCAAAGAAGTACAAACAATGACCAGAAAACAAAGGGGTAATCAGAAACCGTAAACCAAAGAAGTACAAACAATGACCAGAAAACAAAGGAGTAATCAGAAACCGTAAACCAAAGAGGTACAAACAATGACCAGAAAACAAAGGGGTAATCAGAAACCGTAAACCAAAGAAGTACAAACAATGACCAGAAAACAAAGAGGTAATCAGAAACCGTAAACCAAAGAAGTACAAACAATGACCAGAAAACAAAGGGGTAATCAGAAACCGTAAACCAAAGAGGTACAACCAATGACCAGAAAACAAAGAGGTAATCAGAAACCGTAAACCAAAGAGGTACAAACAATGACCAGAAAACAAAGGGGTAATCAGAAACCGTAAACCAAAGACGTACAAACAATGACCAGAAAACAAAGGAGTAATCAGAAACCGTAAACCAAAGAAGTACAAATAATGACCAGAAAACAAAGGGGTAATCAGAAACCGTAAACCAAAGAAGTACAAACAATGACCAGAAAACAAAGGGGTAATCAGAAACCGTAAACCAAAGAAGTACAAACAATGACCAGAAAACAAAGGGGTAATCAGAAACCGTAAACCAAAGAAGTACAAACAATGACCAGAAAACAAAGGGGTAATCAGAAACCGTAAACCAAAGAAGTACAAACAATGACCAGAAAACAAAGGGGTAATCAGAAACCGTAAACCAAAGAAGTACAAACAATGACCAGAAAACAAAGGAGTAATCAGAAACCGTAAACCAAAGAGGTACAAACAATGACCAGAAAACAAAGGGGTAATCAGAAACCGTAAACCAAAGAAGTACAAACAATGACCAGAAAACAAAGAGGTAATCAGAAACCGTAAACCAAAGAAGTACAAACAATGACCAGAAAACAAAGGGGTAATCAGAAACCGTAAACCAAAGAAGTACAAACAATGACCAGAAAACAAAGGGGTAATCAGAAACCGTAAACCAAAGAAGTACAAACAATGACCAGAAAACAAAGAGGTAATCAGAAACCGTAAACCAAAGAAGTACAAATAATGACCAGAAAACAAAGGGGTAATCAGAAACCGTAAACCAAAGAAGTACAAACAATGACCAGAAAACGAAGGGGTAATCAGAAACCGTAAACCAAAGAAGTACAAACAATGACCAGAAAACAATGGGGTAATCAGAAACCGTAAACCAAAGAAGTACAAACAATGACCAGAAAACAAAGGGATAATCAGAAACCGTAAACCAAAGAAGTACAAACAATGACCAGAAAACAAAGGGTAATCAGAAACCGTAAGCCAAAGAAGTACAAATAATGACCAGAAAACAAAGGGGTAATCAGAAACCGTAAACCAAAGAAGTACAAACAATGACCAGAAACCAAAGGAGTAATCAGAAACCGTAAACCAAAGAAGTACAAACAATGACCAGAAAACAAAGGGGTAATCAGAAACCGTAATCCAAAGAAGTACAAACAATGACCAGAAAACAAAGGGGTAATCAGAAACCGTAAACCAAAGACGTACAAACAATGACCAGAAAACAAAGGAGTAATCAGAAAACGTAAACCAAAGAAGTACAAACAATGACCAGAAAACAAAGGGGTAATCAGAAACCGTAAACCAAAGAAGTACAAACAATGACCAGAAAACAAAGGGGTAATCAGAAACCGTAAACCAAAGAGGTACAACCAGTGACCAGAAAACAAAGGGGTAATCAGAAACCGTAAACCAAAGACGTACAAACAATGACCAGAAAACAAAGGAGTAATCAGAAACCGTAAACAAAAGAAGTACAAACAATGACCAGAAAACAAAGGGGTAATCAGAAACCGTAAACCAAAGAAGTACAAACAATGACCAGAAAACAAAGGGGTAATCAGAAACCGTAAACCAAAGAGGTACAAACAATGACCAGAAAACAAAGGGGTAATCAGAAACCGTAAACCAAAGAAGTACAACCAATGACCAGAAAACAAAGGGGTAATCAGAAACCGTAAACCAAAGAAGTACAAACAATGACCAGAAAACAAAGGGGTAATCAGAAACCGTAAACCAAAGAAGTACAAACAATGACCAGAAAACAAAGGAGTAATCAGAAACCGTAAACCAAAGAGGTACAAACAATGACCAGAAAACAAAGGGGTAATCAGAAACCGTAAACCAAAGAAGAACAACCAATGACCAGAAAACAAAGGGGTAATCAGAAACCGTAAACCAAAGAAGTACAAACAATGACCAGAAAACAAAGGGGTAATCAGAAACCGTAAACCAAAGAAGTACAAACAATGACCAGAAAATAAAGCGGTAATCAGAAACCGTAAACCAAAGACGTACAAACAATGACCAGAAAACAAAGGGGTAATCAGAAACCGTAAACCAAAGAAGTACAAACAATGACCAGAAAACAAAGGGGTAATCAGAAACCGTAAGCCAAAGAAGTACAACCAATGACCAGAAAACAAAGGGGTAATCAGAAACCGTAAACCAAAGAAGTACAAACAATGACCAGAAAACAAAGGGGTAATCAGAAACCGTAAACCAAAGAAGTACAAACAATGACCAGAAAACAAAGGGGTAATCAGAAACCGTAATCCAAAGAAGTACAAACAATGACCAGAAAACAAAGGGGTAATCAGAAACCGTAAACCAAAGAAGTACAAACAATGACCAGAAAACGAAGGGGTAATCAGAAACCGTAAACCAAGGAAGTACAAACAATGACTAGAAAACAAAGGAGTAATCAGAAACCGTAAACCAAAGAAGTACAACCAATGACCAGAAAACAAAGGGGTAATCAGAAACCGTAATCCAAAGAAGTACAAACAATGACCAGAAAACAAAGGGATAATCAGAAACCGTAAACCAAAGAAGTACAAACAATGACCAGAAAACGAAGGGGTAATCAGAAACCGTAAACCAAAGAAGTACAAACAATGACCAGAAAACAAAGGGGTAATCAGAAACCGTAAACCAAAGAGGTACAAATAATGACCAGAAAACAAAGGGGTAATCAGAAACCGTAAACCAAAGAGGTACAAACAATGACCAGAAAACAAAGGGGTAATCAGAAACCGTAAACCAAAGAAGTACAACAAATGACCAGAAAACAAAGGGGTAATCAGAAACCGTAAACCAAAGAAGTACAAACAATGACCAGAAAACAAAGGGGTAATCAGAAACCGTAAACCAAAGAAGTACAAACAATGACCAGAAAACAAAGGGGTAATCAGAAACCGTAAACCAAAGAGGTACAAACAATGACCAGAAAACAAAGGGGTAATCAGAAACCGTAAACCAAAGAAGTACAACCAATGACCAGAAAACAAAGGGGTAATCAGAAACCGTAAACCAAAGAGGTACAAACAATGACCAGAAAACAAAGGGGTAATCAGAAACCGTAAGCCAAAGAAGTACAACCAATGACCAGAAAACAAAGGGGTAATCAGAAACCGTAAACCAAAGAAGTACAAACAATGACCAGAAAACAAAGGGGTAATCAGAAACCGTAATCCAAAGAAGTACAAACAATGACCAGAAAACAAAGGGGTAATCAGAAACCGTAAACCAAAGACGTACAAACAATGACCAGAAAACAAAGGGGTAATCAGAAACCATAAACCAAAGAAGTACAAACAATGACCAGAAAACAAAGGGGTAATCAGAAACCGTAAGCCAAAGAAGTACAACCAATGACCAGAAAACAAAGGGGTAATCAGAAACCGTAAACCAAAGAAGTACAAACAATGACCAGAAAACAAAGGGGTAATCAGAAACCGTAATCCAAAGAAGTACAAACAATGACCAGAAAACAAAGGGGTAATCAGAAACCGTAATCCAAAGAAGTACAAACAATGACCAGAAAACAAAGGGGTAATCAGAAACCGTAAACCAAAGAAGTACAAACAGTGACCAGAAAACGAAGGGGTAATCAGAAACCGTAAACCAAGGAAGTACAAACAATGACCAGAAAACAAAGGGGTAATCAGAAACCGTAAGCCAAAGAAGTACAAACAATGACCAGAAAACGAAGGGGTAATCAGAAACCGTAAACCAAAGAAGTACAAATAATGACCAGAAAACAAAGGGGTAATCAGAAACCGTAAACCAAAGAAGTACAAACAATGACCAGAAAACAATAATCTACAAAACACTATATAGAAAACGAAACGATCTAACAACACGAACCACACTACAAATCGGGAGTGAACTCAGGTTCCCCAGAAGTGTAAGCAGCTCCTGTTCCACAAGTGACACCCGTCGTGAAATATGGTTTACAACTCTTCGTGTCGTTCGTGCTAATTCTGCCCCAGTCAAGAACTTCTCGATCAAAGAATGCAACTCATAAAATTAGAACAGTTATGCAATTGTTGTATCCACTGGGTTGTTTTTTTATGCAAACCAAGACTATTAATAACAGATTAATGGCTTTTATAGCTTGGTCAATTGTAACATCATGATAAAGTTTTACCATTTGTAGATAAACAACTAAAATATAGGATTTAGACGCGTGTCAGTGAGAAAAAGAAGTAACTTAAAACAGAAGAACCTAGGCAATACTCAAGAGAAATATATGGAAACTAAATGAGGCCAGTTCCATATATCATACTTTTTGCTTTTGGTTATACATACAAAAATTAGGAGAAGATCCGGAAACGTGGTTACTTTAGTACATTTTCAATGATCATTTCTGCAGTTATACGATATCATATCTGTTAACCTAATTCTACATTGTTTTATGATCTGCTACAGCTTCCTTATCAAACATTAAATCACACCCCACACGACCGTACATGAAAGCATTAAAAGGAAGCAGATAGTCCACAGTTTATGGCGACTCTGAAATGTTACAAGTTTAATTTCCTTTGTGTCGTCTGCAAAGCGTCCATGTTCATTATCTTTCGCGCCTTGATAAACGATTGGAATTGAACACCGTAATATTAAGACATGTAGAAATAAACTATATAATGATTTAATAAGTGAGATGTTCTTTCCATTGAGAAATAAGTTTATCAACATGGAAAGCTCTCTCAAGCGGGATTATCTAATAAGAAAGGCCGTAATCATTTCCTGTAAATCGATTTCAAACCTGTTTATAAAGCGATCGTTCTGTTTCTATTTAATTTCTCAAAGATTTGTTTAGTTTGATTTGATGAAGATTTATGTATTTTGAACATTTTTGGTGTACTTAAATATTTTAAGTGTTGATTACTTTTCACTTTCTTTAGAAATTAATTAAATATCTAGAAACTAAAGGTACATGTTTCGATTGTTTATCAACTTACACCATCAATTATTTCCGTTTTCATTCACACAATCAAATTAAATTTTGTATAGTTTTGGAAGGCAATGCTTTCTTCAGACAACACAGACAATAGCTATGGTGATGGAATACTATCGTATGCAAACCAAGGTTCAACGATAGGTTCTCCTCACTCAGGAATTGTTGACATAGCCGATATTTGCTCTTTTCAAACCCTTTGTTTTTCCTGTTCGCAAAGACTTATATTATTTGACTTTCAATCCATCGAAAATTATTCCAGAAACTAGTCGGGTGCACTAGATTAGATATATATACTCTGTGTCACATGATCGATTTTTCTGAAATGTGGTACTTATGTTTTATGTGCCAATTCCTTACCCTTTTGCAATGAACTCAAATACTAAAATATGTGTTAGCAAAAAGGAACGAAATATTCTCAGACTAATTCCATAAATTGGAAACATAGCACTAAAATTCAAAAGGATTTCGTCGAGGAGGATGCCAGACAAGGGTAAAATGTGAAGGAGAAGACATATATACCCTTTCCAAATGGGTCAAGTGGGTGAGGTCGCTAATGAAAATAAGAATGAATAAAAATTATGAGTCAATTATCACTTGCGCAATATTATACAATTATTGACTTTTAATGAGGTCTACTCATGACTATGCGAACCTTGTCAATGATTGATTGACCGAGGCCAACGGCCGAGGTTAATCAATCGTTGACCAGGTCCGTATAGTCATGAGTAGACTGAAATTAAAAGTAAATAACTGCTTTATTAGATAATAAGGAATTTTTCAAACTTTTCAACAGTATATTCAGCAAAATAGGCTATAATTGTTTTATCATTTTTCAATATTATTATTTAAATATTAAAATTTTGAAATTTAATGAAAACTGAAATTTTTGAAACTTTTTGAAAATTTTATCATTTTGAAAAGTTTTTGAAAATTTTGAAATCTTGTGAAATTTTTGAAAGTTTTGAAATTTTATAAAATTTTTGCATTTTTTTTAAATTAATGAAATGTTTTGAAATTTTGAATTTGGAAATTTCACCTTTTTTTGCATCTTGACTTTGGTTGGTTGGTGGGCAAGCCCGAATATACCTCACGCGAGGTGTACTCACTCTGAGGTAGAGTTGAGAAAATGCTGCTTAGGTCAATCAGAAAAAAGCAAAATTCCTTATCATTTAATAACGATTTTTAAAGACCCAAATGTTGCTAAACAACTGTCTTGCAACCATGAAAAGTGTATTGTTGTCCCTGTAGACACGGTCCCTAACAACATCGTTTAACAATTGTGTGTACATCACATCACATAGACTGTTTCATAAATGATTTACCTTATATATACCCTGATGACACATAAAAAAGAGGTAGTACTGGACAATCATTGGAATTTCAACCAAAGATGAAGAAATGGATCTTCCATCACTCTACCGGATACCTAAATTCTATAAGTGTTTTTACAAACAGTATTATACTGCTGGATGAGCCAGGTGTTCCACGAAGCCTCTTTCCAAATTATTAACATCTCAATTCTGTCAGCGGTCAAAACCGGACTTCATATTTACAATAGTTACTCAAGGAGTGGTGTGAATCAGATGTGGATTCTAACAAATTCTTATAATCTGTTTGAGTACATAAAATCAAGATCCATTTCGTCATGCAATAGCATTAAAACATTTAACTTCTTTACCCTCTACACAACTATTCCCCGCTTAAAGATAAAAAAGACAGGTTAAAACAATTAGTTCAACTCTGAAACTGACAACATATTTGTTATGTTTTGTGGACGCATTTTTCTACAGAAAGTCGGCATTCATATAGATACAAAATACTACATGTATAATAGGCAAGTACATGGACGTATTGTATTACAATACTAGTGAGTGTTTGTAGTTTTTCTTTTCATCAGAGAGCCATGCAGTACAAACCCCCTAAATCATGCTCTTTGTCATAGAACAAATAATAACAACGTAGATATTAAATTATAGATACGTGAATTTTTTCCTTATAAAGCGAAATATTAAATGTTCTCAATATATAAATTCCGATGGGAAATCAAAACATTTTTGAAAGGAAGTATTAAAATTTCCTGGTAGTAATTTTTTTTTCATCTAATTGCTTTTCAGAGCATTTTGTAATAGAGAAAAAGCTTTTGAGAATACATATTCCGTTGTCATTCGTGTACTATAACAGTTAATTTTTGGCAGGTAAACCTTGAACCAGTTATCTACGTGTAATGGGTACAAAACAATTTACGACGTTATAACATCCGATTTAAAGCGTGTTAATCAAGCTATTTAAAGATTAATTTTTGTATCAACCAATGGCACGATAACAATCAATCAAAGACTTATTATGGTTATTATAAGTATCCGATTTATAGTAAGATATCCTTTCGTTGATGTTACGTCATTCTACGAATGTCGTTGAGTACATTATTAAGGACTGGCGTAGAGTTTTATACAGCACAAAGTACAGTGGGAATACAATTATATGACCGAGTTCCTGTTCTTACTTTAATTGGTTATATTGTCTTTAAGTGATTTGGCATTAACAAGTTTTTAAAAAATGCGACCGAAATTTAATTAAAATATTTTTATTTAGTATTTAACAGTAATTAGTGAAGTAGTTTTCATGTAGAGGATAAACAAAGGTTAGAGAAAACGAAAGGGAAATCATGAATGGACAATCCAGAGACACGGATAACATTGGGTACTATATACAGAAAGAAATCAAGAATGGACAATCCAGAGACACGGATAACAATGGGTACTATATACAGAAAGAAATCAAGAATGGACAATCCAGAGACACGGATAACAATGGGTACTATATACAGAAAGAAATCAAGAATGGACAATCCACAGACACGGATAACAATGGGTATTATATACAGAAAGAAATCAAGAATGGATAATCCAGAGACACGGATAACAATGGGTACTATATACAAAAAGAAATCAAGAATGGACAATCCAGAGACACGGATAACAATGGGTACTATATACAGAAAGAAATCAAGAATGGACAATCCACAGACACGGATAACAATGGGCATTATATACAGAAAGAAATCAAGAATGGATAATCCAGAGACACGGATAACAATGGGTACTATATACAGAAAGAAATCAAGAATGGATAATCCAGAGACACGGATAACAATGGGTACTATATACAGAAAGAAATCAAGAATGGACAATCCACAGACACGGATAACAATGGGTAGTATATACAGAAAGAAATCAAGAATGGACAATCCAGAGACACGGATAACAATGGGTACTATATACAGAAAGAAATCAAGAATGGATAATCCAGAGACACGGATAACAATGGGTACTATATACAGAAAGAAATCAAGAATGGATAATCCAGAGACACGGATAACAATGGGTACTATATACAGAAAGAAATCAAGAATGGACAATCCAGAGACACGGATAACAATGGGTATTATATACAGAAAGAAATCAAGAATGGACAATCCAGAGACACGGATAACAATGGGTACTATATACAGAAAGAAATCAAGAATGGACAATCCACAGACACGGATAACAATGGGTATTATATACAGAAAGAAATCAAGAATGGACAATCCAGAGACACGGATAACAATGGGTACTATATACAGAAAGAAATCAAGAATGGATAATCCAGAGACACGGATAACAATGGGTACTATATACAGAAAGAAATCAAGAATGGATAATCCAGAGACACGGATAACAATGGGTACTATATACAGAAAGAAATCAAGAATGGACAATCCAGAGACACGGATAACAATGGGTATTATATACAGAAAGAAATCAAGAATGGACAATCCACAGACACGGATAACAATGGGTACTATATACAGAAAGAAATCAAGAATGGACAATCCACAGACACGGATAACAATGGGTATTATATACAGAAAGAAATCAAGAATGGACAATCCAGAGACACGGATAACAATGGGTACTATATACAGAAAGAAATCAAGAATGGACAATCCAGAGACACGGATAACAATGGGTATTATATACAGAAAGAAATCAAGAATGGACAATCCAGAGACACGGATAATATTGGGTATTATATACAGAAAGAAATCAAGAATGGACAATCCAGAGACACGGATAACAATGGGTATTATATACAGAAAGAAATCAAGAATGGACAATCCAGAGACACGGATAACAATGGGTATTATATACAGAAAGAAATCAAGAATGGACAATCCAGAGACACGGATAACAATGGGTACTATATACAGAAAGAAATCAAGAATGGATAATCCAGAGACACGGATAACAATGGGTACTATATACAGAAAGAAATCAAGAATGGACAATCCAGAGACACGGATAACATTGGGTATTATATACAGAAAGAAATCAAGAATGGACAATCCAGAGACACGGATAGCAATGGGTACTATATACAGAAAGAAATCAAGAATGGACAATCCAGAGACACGGATAACAATGGGTACTATATACAGAAAGAAATCAAGAATGGACAATCCAGAGACACGGATAACAATGGGTATTATATACAGAAAGAAATCAAGAATGGACAATCCAGAGACACGGATAACAATGGGTATTATATACAGAAAGAAATCAAGAATGGACAATCCAGAGACACGGATAACAATGGGTACTATATACAGAAAGAAATCAAGAATGGACAATCCACAGACACGGATAACAATGGGTATTATATACAGAAAGAAATCAAGAATGGACAATCCAGAGACACGGATAACAATGGGTACTATATACAGAAAGAAATCAAGAATGGACAATCCAGAGACACGGATAACAATGGGTACTATATACAGAAAGAAATCAAGAATGGACAATCCAGAGACACGGATAACAATGGGTACTATATACAGAAAGAAATCAAGAATGGATAATCCAGAGACACGGATAACAATGGGTACTATATACAGAAAGAAATCAAGAATGGACAATCCACAGACACGGATAACAATGGGTATTATATACAGAAAGAAATCAAGAATGGACAATCCAGAGACACGGATAACAATGGGTATTATATACAGAAAGAAATCAAGAATGGACAATCCAGAGACACGGATAACAATGGGTACTATATACAGAAAGAAATCAAGAATGGACAATCCACAGACACGGATAACAATGGGTATTATATACAGAAAGAAATCAAGAATGGACAATCCAGAGACACGGATAACAATGGGTACTATATACAGAAAGAAATCAAGAATGGACAATCCAGAGACACGGATAACAATGGGTACTATATACAGAAAGAAATCAAGAATGGACAATCCAGAGACACGGATAACAATGGGTACTATATACAGAAAGAAATCAAGAATGGACAATCCAGAGACACGGATAACAATGGGTATTATATACAGAAAGAAATCAAGAATGGACAATCCAGAGACACGGATAACAATGGGTACTATATACAGAAAGAAATCAAGAATGGACAATCCAGAGACACGGATAACAATGGGTACTATATACAGAAAGAAATCAAGAATGGACAATCCAGAGACACGGATAACAATGGGTACTATATACAGAAAGAAATCAAGAATGGACAATCCACAGACACGGATAACAATGGGTATTATATACAGAAAGAAATCAAGAATGGACAATCCAGAGACACGGATAACAATGGGTACTATATACAGAAAGAAATCAAGAATGGATAATCCAGAGACACGGATAACAATGGGTACTATATACAGAAAGAAATCAAGAATGGACAATCCAGAGACACGGATAACAATGGGTATTATATACAGAAAGAAATCAAGAATGGACAATCCAGAGACACGGATAACAATGGGTACTATATACAGAAAGAAATCAAGAATGGACAATCCAGAGACACGGATAACAATGGGTATTATATACAGAAAGAAATCAAGAATGGACAATCCAGAGACACGGATAACAATGGGTATTATATACAGAAAGAAATCAAGAATGGACAATCCAGAGACACGGATAACAATGGGTACTATATACAGAAAGAAATCAAGAATGGACAATCCAGAGACACGGATAACAATGGGTACTATATACAGAAAGAAATCAAGAATGGACAATCCAGAGACACGGATAACAATGGGTATTATATACAGAAAGAAATCAAGAATGGACAATCCAGAGACACGGATAACAATGGGTATTATATACAGAAAGAAATCAAGAATGGACAATCCAGAGACACGGATAACAATGGGTATTATATACAGAAAGAAATCAAGAATGGACAATCCAGAGACACGGATAACAATGGGTACTATATACAGAAAGAAATCAAGAATGGACAATCCACAGACACGGATAACAATGGGTATTATATACAGAAAGAAATCAAGAATGGACAATCCAGAGACACGGATAACAATGGGTACTATATACAGAAAGAAATCAAGAATGGATAATCCAGAGACACGGATAACAATGGGTACTATATACAGAAAGAAATCAAGAATGGATAATCCAGAGACACGGATAACAATGGGTACTATATACAGAAAGAAATCAAGAATGGACAATCCAGAGACACGGATAACAATGGGTATTATATACAGAAAGAAATCAAGAATGGACAATCCACAGACACGGATAACAATGGGTACTATATACAGAAAGAAATCAAGAATGGACAATCCACAGACACGGATAACAATGGGTATTATATACAGAAAGAAATCAAGAATGGACAATCCAGAGACACGGATAACAATGGGTACTATATACAGAAAGAAATCAAGAATGGACAATCCAGAGACACGGATAACAATGGGTATTATATACAGAAAGAAATCAAGAATGGACAATCCAGAGACACGGATAATATTGGGTATTATATACAGAAAGAAATCAAGAATGGACAATCCAGAGACACGGATAACAATGGGTATTATATACAGAAAGAAATCAAGAATGGACAATCCAGAGACACGGATAACAATGGGTATTATATACAGAAAGAAATCAAGAATGGACAATCCAGAGACACGGATAACAATGGGTACTATATACAGAAAGAAATCAAGAATGGATAATCCAGAGACACGGATAACAATGGGTACTATATACAGAAAGAAATCAAGAATGGACAATCCAGAGACACGGATAACATTGGGTATTATATACAGAAAGAAATCAAGAATGGACAATCCAGAGACACGGATAGCAATGGGTACTATATACAGAAAGAAATCAAGAATGGACAATCCAGAGACACGGATAACAATGGGTACTATATACAGAAAGAAATCAAGAATGGACAATCCAGAGACACGGATAACAATGGGTATTATATACAGAAAGAAATCAAGAATGGACAATCCAGAGACACGGATAACAATGGGTATTATATACAGAAAGAAATCAAGAATGGACAATCCAGAGACACGGATAACAATGGGTACTATATACAGAAAGAAATCAAGAATGGACAATCCACAGACACGGATAACAATGGGTATTATATACAGAAAGAAATCAAGAATGGACAATCCAGAGACACGGATAACAATGGGTACTATATACAGAAAGAAATCAAGAATGGACAATCCAGAGACACGGATAACAATGGGTACTATATACAGAAAGAAATCAAGAATGGACAATCCAGAGACACGGATAACAATGGGTACTATATACAGAAAGAAATCAAGAATGGATAATCCAGAGACACGGATAACAATGGGTACTATATACAGAAAGAAATCAAGAATGGACAATCCACAGACACGGATAACAATGGGTATTATATACAGAAAGAAATCAAGAATGGACAATCCAGAGACACGGATAACAATGGGTATTATATACAGAAAGAAATCAAGAATGGACAATCCAGAGACACGGATAACAATGGGTACTATATACAGAAAGAAATCAAGAATGGACAATCCACAGACACGGATAACAATGGGTATTATATACAGAAAGAAATCAAGAATGGACAATCCAGAGACACGGATAACAATGGGTACTATATACAGAAAGAAATCAAGAATGGACAATCCAGAGACACGGATAACAATGGGTACTATATACAGAAAGAAATCAAGAATGGACAATCCAGAGACACGGATAACAATGGGTACTATATACAGAAAGAAATCAAGAATGGACAATCCAGAGACACGGATAACAATGGGTATTATATACAGAAAGAAATCAAGAATGGACAATCCAGAGACACGGATAACAATGGGTACTATATACAGAAAGAAATCAAGAATGGACAATCCAGAGACACGGATAACAATGGGTACTATATACAGAAAGAAATCAAGAATGGACAATCCAGAGACACGGATAACAATGGGTACTATATACAGAAAGAAATCAAGAATGGACAATCCACAGACACGGATAACAATGGGTATTATATACAGAAAGAAATCAAGAATGGACAATCCAGAGACACGGATAACAATGGGTACTATATACAGAAAGAAATCAAGAATGGATAATCCAGAGACACGGATAACAATGGGTACTATATACAGAAAGAAATCAAGAATGGACAATCCAGAGACACGGATAACAATGGGTATTATATACAGAAAGAAATCAAGAATGGACAATCCAGAGACACGGATAACAATGGGTACTATATACAGAAAGAAATCAAGAATGGACAATCCAGAGACACGGATAACAATGGGTATTATATACAGAAAGAAATCAAGAATGGACAATCCAGAGACACGGATAACAATGGGTATTATATACAGAAAGAAATCAAGAATGGACAATCCAGAGACACGGATAACAATGGGTACTATATACAGAAAGAAATCAAGAATGGACAATCCAGAGACACGGATAACAATGGGTACTATATACAGAAAGAAATCAAGAATGGACAATCCAGAGACACGGATAACAATGGGTACTATATACAGAAAGAAATCAAGAATGGACAATCCAGAGACACGGATAACAATGGGTACTATATACAGAAAGAAATCAAGAATGGACAATCCAGAGACACGGATAACAATGGGTACTATATACAGAAAGAAATCAAGAATGGACAATCCAGAGACACGGATAACAATGGGTACTATATACAGAAAGAAATCAAGAATGGACAATCCAGAGACACGGATAACAATGGGTACTATATACAGAAAGAAATCATGAATGGACAATCCAGAGACACGGATAACAATGGGTACTATATACAGAAAGAAATCAAGAATGGACAATCCAGAGACACGGATAACAATGGGTACTATATACAGAAAGAAATCAAGAATGGACAATCCAGAGACACGGATAACAATGGGTACTATATACAGAAAGAAATCAAGAATGGACAATCCAGAGACACGGATAACAATGGGTACTATATACAGAAAGAAATCAAGAATGGACAATCCAGAGACACGGATAACAATGGGTACTATATACAGAAAGAAATCAAGAATGGACAATCCACAGACACGGATAACAATGGGTATTATATACAGAAAGAAATCAAGAATGGACAATCCAGAGACACGGATAACAATGGGTATTATATACAGAAAGAAATCAAGAATGGACAATCCAGAGACACGGATAACAATGGGTACTATATACAGAAAGAAATCAAGAATGGACAATCCAGAGACACGGATAACAATGGGTATTATATACAGAAAGAAATCAAGAATGGACAATCCAGAGACACGGATAACAATGGGTATTATATACAGAAAGAAATCAAGAATGGACAATCCAGAGACACGGATAACAATGGGTATTATATACAGAAAGAAATCAAGAATGGACAATCCAGAGACACGGATAACAATGGGTATTATATACAGAAAGAAATCAAGAATGGACAATCCAGAGACACGGATAACAATGGGTACTATATACAGAAAGAAATCAAGAATGGACAATCCAGAGACACGGATAACAATGGGTATTATATACAGAAAGAAATCAAGAATGGACAATCCAGAGACACGGATAACAATGGGTACTATATACAGAAAGAAATCAAGAATGGACAATCCAGAGACACGGATAACAATGGGTACTATATACAGAAAGAAATCAAGAATGGACAATCCAGAGACACGGATAACAATGGGTACTATATACAGAAAGAAATCAAGAATGGACAATCCAGAGACACGGATAACAATGGGTATTATATACAGAAAGAAATCAAGAATGGACAATCCAGAGACACGGATAACAATGGGTATTATATACAGAAAGAAATCAAGAATGGACAATCCAGAGACACGGATAACAATGGGTATTATATACAGAAAGAAATCAAGAATGGACAATCCAGAGACACGGATAACAATGGGTATTATATACAGAAAGAAATCAAGAATGGACAATCCAGAGACACGGATAACAATGGGTACTATATACAGAAAGAAATCAAGAATGGACAATCCAGAGACACGGATAACAATGGGTACTATATACAGAAAGAAATCAAGAATGGACAATCCAGAGACACGGATAACAATGGGTACTATATACAGAAAGAAATCAAGAATGGACAATCCAGAGACACGGATAACAATGGGTACTATATACAGAAAGAAATCAAGAATGGACAATCCAGAGACACGGATAACAATGGGTATTATATACAGAAAGAAATCAAGAATGGACAATCCAGAGACACGGATAACAATGGGTATTATATACAGAAAGAAATCAAGAATGGACAATCCAGAGACACGGATAACAATGGGTACTATATACAGAAAGAAATCAAGAATGGACAATCCAGAGACACGGATAACAATGGGTACTATATACAGAAAGAAATCAAGAATGGACAATCCAGAGACACGGATAACAATGGGTACTATATACAGAAAGAAATCAAGAATGGACAATCCAGAGACACGGATAACAATGGGTACTATATACAGAAAGAAATCAAGAATGGACAATCCACAGACACGGATAACAATGGGTACTATATACAGAAAGAAATCAAGAATGGACAATCCAGAGACACGGATAACAATGGGTACTATATACAGAAAGAAATCAAGAATGGACAATCCACAGACACGGATAACAATGGGTACTATATACAGAAAGAAATCAAGAATGGACAATCCAGAGACACGGATAACAATGGGTACTATATACAGAAAGAAATCAAGAATGGACAATCCACAGACACGGATAACAATGGGTACTATATACAGAAAGAAATCATGAATGGACAATCCAGAGACACGGATAACAATGGGTACTATATACAGAAAGAAATCATGAATGGACAATCCAGAGACACGGATAACAATGGGTATTATATACAGAAAGAAATCAAGAATGGACAATCCACAGACACGGATAACAATGGGTACTATATACAGAAAGAAATCATGAATGGACAATCCAGAGACACGGATAACAATGGGTACTATATACAGAAAGAAATCATGAATGGACAATCCAGAGACACGGATAACAATGGGTACTATATACAGAAAGAAATCAAGAATGGACAAACCAGAGACACGGATAACAATGGGTACTATATACAGAAAGAAATCAAGAATGGACAATCCAGAGACACGGATAACATTGGGTACTATATACAGAAAGAAATCAAGAATGGATAATCCAGAGACACGGATAACATTGGGTACTATATACAGAAAGAAATCAAGAATGGACAATCCAGAGACACGGATAACATTGGGTACTATATACAGAAAGAAATCAAGAATGGATAATCCAGAGACACGAATAACAATGGGTACTATATACAGAAAGAAATCATGAATGGACAATCCACAGACACGGATAACAATGGGTACTATATACAGAAAGAAATCAAGAATGGACAATCCAGAGACACGGATAACAATGGGTACTATATACAGAAAGAAATCAAGAATGGACAATCCAGAGACACGGATAACAATGGGTACTATATACAGAAAGAAATCAAGAATGGACAATCCAGAGACACGGATAACAATGGGTACTATATACAGAAAGAAATCAAGAATGGACAATCCAGAGACACGGATAACAATGGGTACTATATACAGAAAGAAATCAAGAATGGACAATCCAGAGACACGGATAACAATGGGTACTATATACAGAAAGAAATCAAGAATGGACAATCCAGAGACACGGATAACAATGGGTACTATATACAGAAAGAAATCAAGAATGGATAATCCAGAGACACGGATAACAATGGGTACTATATACAGAAAGAAATCAAGAATGGACAATCCAGAGACACGGATAACAATGGGTACTATATACAGAAAGAAATCAAGAATGGACAATCCAGAGACACGGATAACAATGGGTACTATATACAGAAAGAAATCAAGAATGGACAATCCAGAGACACGGATAACAATGGGTACTATATACAGAAAGAAATCAAGCAAAATAAAAACAAAAACACAACAAACAAACAAATTAATATCTTGTCCGATAACGAACATAATCCACAAAATTAACCGGAGTTAACCCGGTACATTTTGACACGAAATATATGATTGATTTAGATTTTTATCTTATTTTGGCATTGTAGCCGACAGCTGCTCTAAAGCACGATCACCATATGATACATATTTTCTGCCGATTTGTTTTGCTTATGATTGGCATTGCCAAGAAAATGATATCGTAATTGATACGTTAGTCTTAAGCAGACATTTGTATCAGTAAATTGGAATGTCTAATGTCATGCAAATTATCAAAATGTGTTAACAATTTGTATGGACATCTAGGCTAATTGGCTGACCAATACAGATTTATGGTGTCACAACATCGTGTTGCAGACATGTAGCTGGTGTTATAATTCTACCCCTTGAGATAAAACTTTGTAGATGTAAAATAGCATGGGATTTCTAGAATTGACGTATAGATAAATCTTCCAAAGAGAATTTATATTGGCTCTTTGTTATTTTAGCTTATGGCTTATGTTACTTTTTCTCATGACCTTGTTAATTGCTGGGACTTTTTTGCTTCTCAATTTTAAAATTATTTTTGATTTAGGTATGGTTTATTTTCTATTGGATTCATTCTTTTCTTGTATAGTGTTGGGTGCTATAAATAAACGTTAGAGAAAACTGAAGCCGCAATCAAGAATGTACAATCTAGATAATCTGGCAACATTGGGTACACAAGACAAACAACTTTGGGTACAGAAGACAAACGACATTGGGTACACAAGACAAACAACATTGGATACACAAGACAAACAACATTGGGTACACAAGACAAACAACATTGGGTACACAAGACAAACAACATTGGGTACACAAGACAAACAATATTGGGTGCACAAGACAAACAACATTGGGTACACAAGACAAACAACATTGGGTACACAAGACAAACAACATTGGGTACACAAGACAAACAACATTGGGTACACAAGACAAACAACATTGGGTACACAAGACAAACAACATTGGGTACACAAGACAAACAAAATTGGGTACATAGGACAAACAACATTGGGTACATAGGACAAACAACATTGGGTACACAAGACAAACAACATCGGGTACACAAGAAAAACAACATTGGGTACACAAGACAAACAACATTGGGTACACAAGACACACAACATTGGGTACACAAGACAAACAACATTGGGTACACAAGACAAACAACATTGGATACACAAGACACACAACATTGGGTACACAAGACAAACAACATTGGGTACACAAGACAAACAACATTGGGTACACAAGACACACAACATTGGATACACAAGACACACAACATTGGATACACAAGACACACAACATTGGGTACACAAGACAAACAACATTGGGTACACAAGACACACAACATTGGGTACACAAGACAAACAACATTGGGTACACAAGACAAACAACATTGGATACACAAGACAAACAACATTGGGTACACAAGACAAACAACATTGGGTACACAAGACAAACAACATTGGGTACACAAGACACACAACATTGGGTACACAAGACAAACAACATTGGGTACACAAGACAACCAACATTGGATACACAAGACAAACAACATTGGGTACACAAGACAAACAACATTGGGTACACAAGACACACAACATTGGGTACACAAGACACACAACATTGGGTACACAAGACAAACAACATTGGGTACACAAGACAAACAACATTGGGTACACAAGACAAACAACATTGGGTACACAAGACAAACAACATTGGATACACAAGACACACAGCATTGGGTACACAAGACAAACAACATTGGGTACACAAGACAAACAACATTGGGTACACAAGACACACAACATTGGGTACACAAGACAAACAACATTGGGTACACAAGACAAACAACATTGGATACACAAGACACACAACATTGGGTACACAAGACAAACAACATTGGGTACACAAGACAAACAACATTGGGTACACAAGACACACAACATTGGATACACAAGACACACAACATTGGATACACAAGACACACAACATTGGGTACACAAGACAAACAACATTGGGTACACAAGACACACAACATTGGGTACACAAGACAAACAACATTGGGTACACAAGACAAACAACATTGGATACACAAGACAAACAACATTGGGTACACAAGACAAACAACATTGGGTACACAAGACAGACAACATTGGGTACACAAGACACACAACATTGGGTACACAAGACAAACAACATTGGGTACACAAGACAACCAACACTGGATACACAAGACAAACAACATTGGGTACACAAGACAAACAACATTGGGTACACAAGACACACAACATTGGGTACACAAGACACACAACATTGGGTACACAAGACAAACAACATTGGGTACACAAGACAAACAACATTGGGTACACAAGACAAACAACATTGGGTACACAAGACAAACAACATTGGGTACACAAGACAAACAACATTGGATACACAAGACACACAGCATTGGGTACACAAGACAAACAACATTGGGTACACAAGACAAACAACATTGGATACACAAGACACACAGCATTGGGTACACAAGACAAACAACATTGGGTACACAAGACAAACAACATTGGATACACAAGACAAACAACATTGGGTACACAAGACACACAACATTGGGTACACTAGACAAACAACATTGGGTACACAAGACAAACAACATTGGATACACAAGACAAACAACATTGGGTACACAAGACACACAACATTGGGTACACAAGACAAACAACATTGGATACACAAGACAAACAACATTGGGTACACAGGACAAACAACATTGGATACGCAAGACAAACAACATTGGGTACACAAGACAGACAACATTGGGTACACAAGACACACAACATTGGGTACACAAGACACACAGCATTGGGTACACAAGACAAACAACATTGGGTACACAAGACAAACAACATTGGGTACACAAGACAAACAACATTGGATACACAAGACAAACAACATTGGGTACACAAGACAAACAACATTGGGTACACAAGACACACAACATTGGATACACAAGACACACAACATTGGATACACAAGACACACAACATTGGGTACACAAGACAAACAACATTGGGTACACAAGACACACAACATTGGGTACACAAGACAAACAACATTGGGTACACAAGACAAACAACATTGGATACACAAGACAAACAACATTGGGTACACAAGACAAACAACATTGGGTACACAAGACAAACAACATTGGGTACACAAGACACACAACATTGGGTACACAAGACAAACAACATTGGGTACACAAGACAACCAACATTGGATACACAAGACAAACAACATTGGGTACACAAGACAAACAACATTGGGTACACAAGACACACAACATTGGGTACACAAGACAAACAACATTGGGTACACAAGACAAACAACATTGGGTACACAAGACAAACAACATTGGGTACACAAGACAACAACATTGGATACACAAGACACACAGCATTGGGTACACAAGACAAACAACATTGGGTACACAAGACAAACAACATTGGGTACACAAGACACACAACATTGGGTACACAAGACAAACAACATTGGGTACACAAGACAAACAACATTGGATACACAAGACACACAACATTGGGTACACAAGACAAACAACATTGGGTACACAAGACAAACAACATTGGGTACACAAGACACACAACATTGGATACACAAGACACACAACATTGGATACACAAGACACACAACATTGGGTACACAAGACAAACAACATTAGGTACACAAGACACACAACATTGGGTACACAAGACAAACAACATTGGGTACACAAGACAAACAACATTGGGTACACAAGACAAACAACATTGGGTACACAAGACACACAACATTGGGTACACAAGACAAACAACATTGGGTACACAAGACAAACAACATTGGGTACACAAGACAAACAACATTGGGTACACAAGACACACAACATTGGGTACACAAGACAAACAACATTGGGTACACAAGAGAAACAACATTGGGTACACAAGACACACAACATTGGGTACACAAGACATCAACATTGGGTACACAAGACAAACAACATTGGGTACACAAGACAAACAACATTGGGTACACAAGACACACAACATTGGATACACAAGACAAACAACATTGGGTAAACAAGACAAACAACATTGGGTACACAAGACACACAACATTGGGTACACAAGACAAACAACATTGGGTACACAAGACAAACAACATTGGGTACACAAGACAAACAACATTGGGTACACAAGACAAACAACATTGGGTACACAAGACAAACAACATTGGGTACACAAGACAAACAACATTGGGTACAAAAGACAAACAACATTGGGTACACAAGACAAACAACATTGGGTACACAAGACAAACAACATTGGGTACACAAGACAACAACATTGGGTACACAAGACAAACAACATTGGGTACACAAGACAAACAACAATGGGTACACAAGACAAACAACATTGGGTACACAAGACAAACAACATTGGGTACACAAGACAAACAACATTGGGTACACAAGACAAACAACATTGGGTACACAAGACAAACAACATTGGGTACACAAGACACACAACATTGGGTACACAAGACAAACAACATTGGGTACACAAGACAAACAACATTGGGTACACAAGACACACAACATTGGGTACACAAGACAAACAACATTGGGTACACAAGACAAACAACATTGGGTACACTAGACAAACAACATTGGGTACACAAGACACACAACATTGGGTACACAAGACACACAACATTGGGTACACAAGAAAAACAACATTGGGTACACAAGACAAACAACATTGGGTACACAAGACACACAACATTGGGTACACAAGACACACAACATTGGGTACACAAGACAAACAACATTGGGTACACAAGACACACAACATTGGGTACACAAGACAAACAACATTGGGTACACAAGACAAACAACATTGGATACACAAGACAAACAATATTGGGTACACAAGACACACAACATTGGGTACACAAGACAAACAACATTGGGTACACAAGACAAACAACATTGGGTACACAAGACAAACAACATTGGATACACAAGATAAACAACATTGGGTACACTAGACAAACAACATTGGGTACACAAGACACACAACATTGGGTACACAAGACACACAACATTGGGTACACAAGACAAACAACATTGGGTACACAAGACAAACAACATTGGGTACACAAGACAAACAACATTGGATACACAAGACAAACAACATTGGGTACACAAGACACACAACATTGGGTACACAAGACAAACAACATTGGGTACACAAGACAAACAACATTGGATACACAAGACACACAACATTGGGTACACAAGACAAACAACATTGGGTACACAAGACAAACAACATTGGGTACACAAGACACACAACATTGGGTACACAAGACAAACAACATTGGGTACACAAGACAAACAACATTGGGTACACAAGACAAACAACATTGGGTACACAAGACAAACAACATTGGGTACACAAGACAAACAATATTGGGTGCACAAGACAAACAACATTGGGTACACAAGACAAACAACATTGGGTACACAAGACAAACAACATTGGGTACACAAGACAAACAACATTGGATACACAAGACACACAGCATTGGGTACACAAGACAAACAACATTGGGTACACAAGACAAACAACATTGGATACACAAGACAAACAACATTGGGTACACAAGACACACAACATTGGGTACACTAGACAAACAACATTGGGTACACAAGACAAACAACATTGGATACACAAGACAAACAACATTGGGTACACAAGACACACAACATTGGGTACACAAGACAAACAACATTGGATACACAAGACAAACAACATTGGGTACACAAGACAAACAACATTGGATACACAAGACAAACAACATTGGGTACACAATACAAACAACATTGGGTACACAAGACACACAACATTGGGTACACAAGACACACAGCATTGGGTACACAAGACAAACAACATTGGGTACACAAGACAAACAACATTGGGTACACAAGACAAACAACATTGGATACACAAGACAAACAACATTGGGTACACAAGACACACAACATTGGGTACACAAGACAAACAACATTGGGTACACAAGACAAACAACATTGGATACCCAAGACACACAACATTGGGTACACAAGACAAACAACATTGGGTACACAAGACAAACAACATTGGGTACACAAGACACACAACATTGGATACACAAGACACACAACATTGGATACACAAGACACACAACATTGGGTACACAAGACAAACAACATTGGGTACACAAGACAAACAACATTGGGTACACAAGACAAACAACATTGGGTACACAAGACAAACAACATTGGGTACACAAGACAAACAACATTGGGTACACCAGACAAACAACATTGGGTACACAAGACACACAACATTGGGTACACAAGACAAACAACATTGGGTACACAAGACAAACAACATTGGGTACACAAGACAAACAACATTGGGTACACAAGACAAACAATATTGGGTACACAAGACAAACAACATTGGGTACACAAGACAAACAACATTGGGTACACAAGACAAACAATATTGGGTACACAAGACAAACAACATTGGGTACACAAGACAAACAATATTGGGTACACAAGACACACAACATTGGGTACACAAGACAAACAACATTGGGTACACAAGACAAACAACATTGGGTACACAAGACAAACAACATTGGGTACACAAGACAAACAACATTGGGTACACCAGACAAACAACATTGGGTACACAAGACACACAACATTGGGTACACAAGACAAACAACATTGGGTACACAAGACAAACAACATTGGGTACACAAGACAAACAACATTGGGTACACAAGACAAACAATATTGGGTACACAAGACAAACAACATTGGGTACACAAGACAAACAACATTGGGTACACAAGACAAACAATATTGGGTACACAAGACAAACAACATTGGGTACACAAGACAAACAACATTGGGTACACAAGACAAACAACATTGGGTACAAAAGACAAACAACATTGGGTACACAAGACAAACAACATTGGGTACACAAGACAAACAACATTGGGTACACAAGACAAACAACATTGGGTACACAAGACAAACAACATTGGGTACACAAGACAAACAACATTGGGTACACAAGACAAACAACATTGGGTACACAAGACAAACAACATTGGGTACACAAGACAAACAACATTGGGTACACAAGACAAACAACATTGGGTACACAAGACAAACAACATTGGGTACACAAGACACACAACATTGGGTACACAAGACAAACAACATTGGGTACACAAGACAAACAACATTGGGTACACAAGACACACAACATTGGGTACACAAGACAAACAACATTGGGTACACAAGACAAACAACATTGGGTACACTAGACAAACAACATTGGGTACACAAGACACACAACATTGGGTACACAAGACACACAACATTGGGTACACAAGAAAAACAACATTGGGTACACAAGACAAACAACATTGGGTACACAAGACACACAACATTGGGTACACAAGACACACAACATTGGGTACACAAGACAAACAACATTGGGTACACAAGACACACAACATTGGGTACACAAGACAAACAACATTGGGTACACAAGACAAACAACATTGGATACACAAGACAAACAATATTGGGTACACAAGACACACAACATTGGGTACACAAGACAAACAACATTGGGTACACAAGACAAACAACATTGGGTACACAAGACAAACAACATTGGATACACAAGATAAACAACATTGGGTACACCAGACAAACAACATTGGGTACACAAGACACACAACATTGGGTACACAAGACACACAACATTGGGTACACAAGACAAACAACATTGGGTACACAAGACAAACAACATTGGGTACACAAGACAAACAACATTGGATACACAAGACAAACAACATTGGGTACACAAGACACACAACATTGGGTACACAAGACAAACAACATTGGGTACACAAGACAAACAACATTGGATACACAAGACACACAACATTGGGTACACAAGACAAACAACATTGGGTACACAAGACAAACAACATTGGGTACACAAGACACACAACATTGGGTACACAAGACAAACAACATTGGGTACACAAGACAAACAACATTGGGTACACAAGACAAACAACATTGGGTACACAAGACAAACAACATTGGGTACACAAGACAAACAATATTGGGTGCACAAGACAAACAACATTGGGTACACAAGACAAACAACATTGGGTACACAAGACAAACAACATTGGGTACACAAGACAAACAACATTGGATACACAAGACAAACAACATTGGGTACACAAGACAAACAACATTGGATACACAAGACAAACAACATTGGGTACACAAGACAAACAACATTGGGTACACAAGACACACAACATTGGGTACACAAGACACACAGCATTGGGTACACAAGACAAACAACATTGGGTACACAAGACAAACAACATTGGGTACACAAGACAAACAACATTGGATACACAAGACAAACAACATTGGGTACACAAGACACACAACATTGGGTACACAAGACAAACAACATTGGGTACACAAGACAAACAACATTGGATACCCAAGACACACAACATTGGGTACACAAGACAAACAACATTGGGTACACAAGAAAAACAACATTGGGTACACAAGACACACAACATTGGATACACAAGACACACAACATTGGATACACAAGACACACAACATTGGGTACACAAGACAAACAACATTGGGTACACAAGACAAACAACATTGGGTACACAAGACAAACAACATTGGGTACACAAGACAAACAACATTGGGTACACAAGACAAACAACATTGGGTACACCAGACAAACAACATTGGGTACACAAGACACACAACATTGGGTACACAAGACAAACAACATTGGGTACACAAGACAAACAACATTGGGTACACAAGACAAACAACATTGGGTACACAAGACAAACAATATTGGGTACACAAGACAAACAACATTGGGTACACAAGACAAACAACATTGGGTACACAAGACAAACAATATTGGGTACACAAGACAAACAACATTGGGTACACAAGACAAACAATATTGGGTACACAAGACACACAACATTGGGTACACAAGACAAACAACATTGGGTACACAAGACAAACAACATTGGGTACACAAGACAAACAACATTGGGTACACAAGACAAACAACATTGGGTACACCAGACAAACAACATTGGGTACACAAGACACACAACATTGGGTACACAAGACAAACAACATTGGGTACACAAGACAAACAACATTGGGTACACAAGACAAACAACATTGGGTACACAAGACAAACAATATTGGGTACACAAGACAAACAACATTGGGTACACAAGACAAACAACATTGGGTACACAAGACAAACAATATTGGGTACACAAGACAAACAACATTGGGTACACAAGACAAACAACATTGGGTACACAAGACAAACAACATTGGGTACAAAAGACAAACAACATTGGGTACACAAGACAAACAACATTGGGTACACAAGACAAACAACATTGGGTACACAAGACAAACAACATTGGGTACACAAGACAAACAACATTGGGTACACAAGACAAACAACATTGGGTACACAAGACAAACAACATTGGGTACACAAGACAAACAACATTGGGTACACAAGACAAACAACATTGGGTACACAAGACAAACAACATTGGGTACACAAGACAAACAACATTGGGTACACAAGACACACAACATTGGGTACACAAGACAAACAACATTGGGTACACAAGACAAACAACATTGGGTACACAAGACACACAACATTGGGTACACAAGACAAACAACATTGGGTACACAAGACAAACAACATTGGGTACACTAGACAAACAACATTGGGTACACAAGACACACAACATTGGGTACACAAGACACACAACATTGGGTACACAAGAAAAACAACATTGGGTACACAAGACAAACAACATTGGGTACACAAGACACACAACATTGGGTACACAAGACACACAACATTGGGTACACAAGACAAACAACATTGGGTACACAAGACACACAACATTGGGTACACAAGACAAACAACATTGGGTACACAAGACAAACAACATTGGATACACAAGACAAACAATATTGGGTACACAAGACACACAACATTGGGTACACAAGACAAACAACATTGGGTACACAAGACAAACAACATTGGGTACACAAGACAAACAACATTGGATACACAAGATAAACAACATTGGGTACACTAGACAAACAACATTGGGTACACAAGACACACAACATTGGGTACACAAGACACACAACATTGGGTACACAAGACAAACAACATTGGGTACACAAGACAAACAACATTGGGTACACAAGACAAACAACATTGGATACACAAGACAAACAACATTGGGTACACAAGACACACAACATTGGGTACACAAGACAAACAACATTGGGTACACAAGACAAACAACATTGGATACACAAGACACACAACATTGGGTACACAAGACAAACAACATTGGGTACACAAGACAAACAACATTGGGTACACAAGACACACAACATTGGGTACACAAGACAAACAACATTGGGTACACAAGACAAACAACATTGGGTACACAAGACAAACAACATTGGGTACACAAGACAAACAACATTGGGTACACAAGACAAACAACATTGGGTACACAAGACAAACAACATTGGGTACACAAGACAAACAACATTGGATACACAAGACACACAGCATTGGGTACACAAGACAAACAACATTGGGTACACAAGACAAACAACATTGGATACACAAGACAAACAACATTGGGTACACAAGACACACAACATTGGGTACACTAGACAAACAACATTGGGTACACAAGACAAACAACATTGGATACACAAGACAAACAACATTGGGTACACAAGACACACAACATTGGGTACACAAGACAAACAACATTGGATACACAAGACAAACAACATTGGGTACACAAGACAAACAACATTGGATACACAAGACAAACAACATTGGGTACACAAGACAAACAACATTGGGTACACAAGACACACAACATTGGGTACACAAGACACACAGCATTGGGTACACAAGACAAACAACATTGGGTACACAAGACAAACAACATTGGGTACACAAGACAAACAACATTGGATACACAAGACAAACAACATTGGGTACACAAGACACACAACATTGGGTACACAAGACAAACAACATTGGGTACACAAGACAAACAACATTGGATACCCAAGACACACAACATTGGGTACACAAGACAAACAACATTGGGTACACAAGACAAACAACATTGGGTACACAAGACACACAACATTGGATACACAAGACACACAACATTGGATACACAAGACACACAACATTGGGTACACAAGACAAACAACATTGGGTACACAAGACAAACAACATTGGGTACACAAGACAAACAACATTGGGTACACAAGACAAACAACATTGGGTACACAAGACAAACAACATTGGGTACACCAGACAAACAACATTGGGTACACAAGACACACAACATTGGGTACACAAGACAAACAACATTGGGTACACAAGACAAACAACATTGGGTACACAAGACAAACAACATTGGGTACACAAGACAAACAATATTGGGTACACAAGACAAACAACATTGGGTACACAAGACAAACAACATTGGGTACACAAGACAAACAATATTGGGTACACAAGACAAACAACATTGGGTACACAAGACAAACAATATTGGGTACACAAGACACACAACATTGGGTACACAAGACAAACAACATTGGGTACACAAGACAAACAACATTGGGTACACAAGACAAACAACATTGGGTACACAAGACACACAACATTGGGTACACAAGACAAACAACATTGGGTACACAAGACAAACAACATTGGGTACACAAGACACACAACATTGGGTACACAAGACAAACAACATTGGGTACACAAGACACACAACATTGGGTACACAAGACAAACAACATTGGGTACACAAGACACACAACATTGGATACACAAGACAAACAACATTGGGTACACAAGACAAACAACATTGGGTACACAAGACAAACAACATTGGGTACACAAGACAAACAACATTGGGTACACAAGACACACAACATTGGGTACACAAGACAAACAACATTGGGTACACAAGACAAACAACATTGGGTACACAAGACAAACAACATTGGGTACACAAGACAAACAACATTGGGTACACAAGACAAACAACATTGGGTACACAAGACAAACAACATTGGATACACAAGTCAAACAACATTGGGTACACAAGACAAACAACATTGGGTACACAAGACAAACAACATTGGGTACACAAGACAAACAACATTGGGTACACAAGACAAACAACATTGGGTACACAAGACAAACAACATTGGGTACACAAGACAAACAACATTGGGTACACAAGACAAACAACATTGGGTACACCAGACAAACAACATTGGGTACACAAGACACACAACATTGGGTACACAAGACAAACAACATTGGGTACACAAGACAAACAACATTGGGTACACAAGACAAACAACATTGGGTACACAAGACAAACAATATTGGGTACACAAGACAAACAACATTGGGTACACAAGACAAACAACATTGGGTACACAAGACAAACAATATTGGGTACACAAGACAAACAACATTGGGTACACAAGACAAACAATATTGGGTACACAAGACACACAACATTGGGTACACAAGACAAACAACATTGGGTACACAAGACAAACAACATTGGGTACACAAGACAAACAACATTGGGTACACAAGACACACCACATTGGGTACACAAGACAAACAACATTGGGTACACAAGACAAACAACATTGGGTACACAAGACACACAACATTGGGTACACAAGACAAACAACATTGGGTACACAAGACAAACAACATTGGGTACACAAGACACACAACATTGGGTACACAAGACAAACAACATTGGGTACACAAGACACACAACATTGGATACACAAGACAAACAACATTGGGTACACAAGACAAACAACATTGGGTACACAAGACAAACAACATTGGGTACACAAGACAAACAACATTGGGTACACAAGACACACAACATTGGGTACACAAGACAAACAACATTGGGTACACAAGACAAACAACATTGGGTACACAAGACAAACAACATTGGGTACACAAGACAAACAACATTGGGTACACAAGACAAACAACATTGGGTACACAAGACAAACAACATTGGGTACACAAGACAAACAACATTGGATACACAAGACAAACAACATTGGGTACACAAGACAAACAACATTGGGTACACAAGACAAACAACATTGGGTACACAAGACAAACAACATTGGGTACACAAGACAAACAACATTGGGTACACAAGACAAACAACATTGGGTACACAAGACAAACAACATTGGGTACACAAGACACACAACATTGGGTACACAAGACAAACAACATTGGGTACACAAGACAACAACATTGGGTACACAAGACACACAACATTGGGTACACAAGACAAACAACATTGGGTACACAAGACAAACAACATTGGGTACACCAGACAAACAACATTGGGTACACAAGACACACAACATTGGGTACACAAGACAAACAACATTGGGTACACAAGACAAACAACATTGGGTACACAAGACAAACAACATTGGGTACACAAGACAAACAATATTGGGTACACAAGACAAACAACATTGGGTACACAAGACAAACAACATTGGGTACACAAGACAAACAATATTGGGTACACAAGACAAACAACATTGGGTACACAAGACAAACAATATTGGGTACACAAGACACACAACATTGGGTACACAAGACAAACAACATTGGGTACACAAGACAAACAACATTGGGTACACAAGACAAACAACATTGGGTACACAAGACAAACAACATTGGGTACACAAGACAAACAACATTGGGTACACAAGACAAACAACATTGGGTACACCAGACAAACAACATTGGGTACACAAGACACACAACATTGGGTACACAAGACAAACAACATTGGGTACACAAGACAAACAACATTGGGTACACAAGACAAACAACATTGGGTACACAAGACAAACAATATTGGGTACACAAGACAAACAACATTGGGTACACAAGACAAACAACATTGGGTACACAAGACAAACAATATTGGGTACACAAGACAAACAACATTGGGTACACAAGACAAACAATATTGGGTACACAAGACACACAACATTGGGTACACAAGACAAACAACATTGGGTACACAAGACAAACAACATTGGGTACACAAGACAAACAACATTGGGTACACAAGACACACAACATTGGGTACACAAGACAAACAACATTGGGTACACAAGACAAACAACATTGGGTACACAAGACACACAACATTGGGTACACAAGACAAACAACATTGGGTACACAAGACAAACAACATTGGGTACACAAGACACACAACATTGGGTACACAAGACAAACAACATTGGGTACACAAGACACACAACATTGGATACACAAGACAAACAACATTGGGTACACAAGACAAACAACATTGGGTACACAAGACAAACAACATTGGGTACACAAGACAAACAACATTGGGTACACAAGACACACAACATTGGGTACACAAGACAAACAACATTGGGTACACAAGACAAACAACATTGGGTACACAAGACAAACAACATTGGGTACACAAGACAAACAACATTGGGTACACAAGACAAACAACATTGGGTACACAAGACAAACAACATTGGGTACACAAGACAAACAACATTGGATACACAAGACAAACAACATTGGGTACACAAGACAAACAACATTGGGTACACAAGACAAACAACATTGGGTACACAAGACAAACAACATTGGGTACACAAGACAAACAACATTGGGTACACAAGACAAACAACATTGGGTACACAAGACAAACAACATTGGGTACACAAGACACACAACAATGGGTACACAAGACAAACAACATTGGGTACACAAGACAACAACATTGGGTACACAAGACACACAACATTGGGTACACAAGACAAACAACATTGGGTACACAAGACAAACAACATTGGGTACACAAGACAAACAACATTGGGTACACAAGACAACCAACATTGGGTACACAAGACAAACAACATTGGGTACACAAGACAAACAACATTGGGTACACAAGACACACAACATTGGGTACACAAGACAAACAACATTGGGTACACAAGACAAACAACATTGGGTACACAAGACAAACAACATTGGGTACACAAGACAAACAACATTGGGTACACAAGACAAACAACATTGGGTACACAAGACACACAACATTGGGTACACAAGACAAACAACATTGGGTACACAAGACAAACAACATTGGGTACACAAGACAAACAACATTGGGTACACAAGACACACAACATTGGGTACACAAGACAAACAACATTGGGTACACAAGACAAACAACATTGGGTACACAAGACAAACAACATTGGGTACACAAGACAAACAACATTGGGTACACAAGACAAACAACATTGGGTACACAAGACAAACAACATTGGGTACACAAGACAAACAACATTGGGTACACTAGACAAACAACATTGGGTACACAAGACAAACAACATTGGGTACACAAGACAAACAACATTGGGTACACAAGACAAACAACATTGGGTACACAAGACAAACAACATTGGGTACACAAGACAAACAACATTGGGTACACAAGACAAACAACATTGGGTACACAAGACAAACAACATTGGGTACACAAGACAAACAACATTGGGTACACAAGACACACAACATTGGGTACACAAGACAAACAACATTGGGTACACAAGACAAACAACATTGGGTACACAAGACAAACAACATTGGGTACACAAGACACACAACATTGGGTACACAAGTCAAACAACATTGGGTACACAAGACACACAACATTGGGTACACAAGACACACAACATTGGGTACACAAGACAAACAACATTGGGTACACAAGACAAACAACATTGGGTACACAAGACACACAACATTGGGTACACAAGACAAACAACATTGGGTACACAAGACACACAACATTGGGTACACAAGACAAACAACATTGGGTACACAAGACACACAACATTGGGTACACAAGTCAAACAACATTGGGTACACAAGACACACAACATTGGGTACACAAGACACACAACATTGGGTACACAAGACAAACAACATTGGGTACACAAGACACACAACATTGGGTACACAAGACACACAACATTGGGTACACAAGACACACAACATTGGGTACACAAGACAAACAAAACAAAAAACACAACACAGAAAACTAGAATTTTATATAATGGTTCATGTATTATTAAATTTGAGCGATCTTAATATGAACAAAAATATAATTTCACAAATAAAATAACATAGTTTCTTACAAATTTTGAATTGTTCTCATCCTAGGTATAGGTATCCTTAGTCGATATTGACTATCCCATTTAGAGCCTTTGGTTTTCTTGCTCCCAAAGACTTTTAGATTATTTGGATTTGCAATCATTTGACTTTGAGCATACCTGATGAAGGTTATTTCAGAAACGGGTCGTGCACACTAAGCTGGATATCTACGGTTTCATTACATTCACTGGGTCGATACCCTTGCTGGTGGATTCGTGGTATCATCAGCCCAGCAGTCAGTATTTGGGCAAGACAAAGATTCTCCTTTTTCAGGCATACGTGATTTTTCTCGATTTTGGATATTCTGGTTAGGCCCTTTGGTTTTCGTGAACCCAAAGACTTTAAAATTACATGGCTTTCCAGTCTGTTGACCTTTAACGTGACCTTCTGAAGGGTTATTCCAGAATTTTTTGTATTTTTTGTTTTTATTTTTTTTCAAGAGTCGAAGCAAAGCAACATTTCTGAATATTGAATGAAATTGCTTAAATTGCCATTTTACTTAACGTAGTGATATGTAGTGATACATTATTGATAAACTGCTGATGGATATAATATGTTTGGAAATTAAAACACGAATACAAAATACTATAAAATTAACACATATGTCAGCATAAAGTATGCATAGACTAGACTTTGTTAGATGTCAAAAAAAATAAATATCAAATGTAAATATTAGACTGAGAAGTGTTTGATATCATTTCTGATATTTTCTTTTATCATGGAGTAATATTAAGAAAATATTAGCGCAAGTTATTAAAGAAAAGGGAAAATGACTCAATCGTCTGTTGATTTTGACGATAAACACATCATGCCACCAATAATTCTTAGTATTACTCCATAATATTCTAAAATCCAAATCTTTTTATAAGTAAGACATACACAGAATATCCAAATACCAAAAAGTTCGGGAGATATTCCATAAAACAAACTTGTGCACACCGAGACACCGAAATGTTATTGACTAGAAACAAATTCAAAGTTTTGAATAGTATACAAAGATTGCACAACATTTCATTAAAACGATAAAAAAAAGACAAGAGACGACTTGTATCGGTGGTCGACTAAGTAGTGTGTACTAGTCTTCCGCTAAGCTGGTATATAAAGGAGTAAGAACGAAAACTGATTACGTGTCCGTGTGGAGCGACAGGTCTACCTATGGTCTGTTGCTTAAGATATTTGTACTATAAAAATTCAGCCAAGTGTGTTGGTCTAGTGCAAGGTATGTACGTGTATCATCGTCCGCACGTCTTAAAGCAATTGTATTCCGCACTTTAATAACAACCACTCGGTTTGTGTTTTAGGAAACTCGCTGTAAACCTATTACAATTTCCATCACGTCTTGACAATATGAGTAACACGGCGAGTGTCTTATAAGAGGCAGGGACTGCTTACCCTTCGCTAGGACCTGGGTTCACCCCCGATATTTGGCGGGGTTCGCGTTGCTCATTGTTTTAATGTTCTGTATTGTGTTTTTGTGTTTAGTTTGTCTTGTGCCCGGTGTTACCAGTGTTACCAGTGTTACCAGTGTTACCAGTGTCACCAGTGTTACCAGTGTTACCAGTGTCACCAGTGTTACCAGTGTTACCAGTGTTACCAGTGTTACCAGTGTTACCAGTGTTACCAGTGTTACCAGTGTTACCAGTGTCACCAGTGTTACCAGTGTTACCAGTGTTACCAGTGTTACCAGTGTTACCAGTGTCACCAGTGTTACCAGTGTTACCGGTGTTACCAGTGTTACCAGTGTTACCAGTGTCACCAGTGTTACCAGTGTTACCAGTGTCACCAGTGTTACCAGTGTTACCAGTGTCACCAGTGTCACCAGTGTCACCAGTGTTACCAGTGTTACCAGTGTTACCAGTGTCACCAGTGTTACCAGTGTTACCAGTGTTACCAGTGTTACCAGTGTCACCAGTGTCACCAGTGTTACCAGTGTCACCAGTGTTACCAGTGTTACCGGTGTTACCAGTGTTACCAGTGTTACCAGTGTCACCAGTGTTACCAGTGTTACCAGTGTTACCAGTGTCACCAGTGTTACCAGTGTTACCAGTGTCACCAGTGTTACCAGTGTTACCAGTGTTACCAGTGTTACCAGTGTTACCAGTGTTACCAGTGTCACCAGTGTTACCAGTGTTACCAGTGTCACCAGTGTCACCAGTGTTACCAGTGTTACCAGTGTTACCAGTGTCACCAGTGTCACCAGTGTTACCAGTGTTACCAGTGTTACCAGTGTTACCGGTGTTACCAGTGTTACCGGTGTTACCGGTGTTACCAGTGTTACCAGTGTTACCAGTGTTACCAGTGTCACCAGTGTTACCAGTGTTACCAGTGTTACCAGTGTTACCGGTGTTACCGGTGTTACCAGTGTTACCAGTGTTACCAGTGTTACCAGTGTTACCAGTGTTACCAGTGTCACCAGTGTCACCAGTGTCACCAGTGTCACCAGTGTTACCAGTGTTACCAGTGTTACCAGTGTCTCTGTATTGTCCATTGTTGATGGCCACTTCGGTGTTCTCTAACGTGTATTTGGTTTCGAATGTTGTTTTGTATTTACTTGAAGCAAAATAGAAACTTTGATGTCTAGTCTCGGAATATTAGTTCAGAAATAATACTGAAGTAAAACGGGCTTGAATCAATAATAAGGTGGCTAGATACAGAACAATAAACAAACAAACATCAAGACAACAGATGAAATATACAAGAAATATATCATGTATATATTGCATTAAGTTAATCTTGCATGAAATTGAATACTAAAAATGTTACTGAGAAACCGTACTGGAATTGATTTTTATCTAATGATTCTGTGTTTATATGTTTGATTTAATGATGAAATGTTCTATGACACATACTGAATCATTTGTGATGTTGAAAATAATAACGCAGTTTAAGCTATAATACACTGAGACCCAATAATTGATCGAAATAATTACTTTTTTTTCAAAGAGAGATCGACAAACACACAAACAAATGATTTGAGATATTTCTTATGTAATTTTTATAATTTAAATGTGTCTCACGCATTTTACTAATATTTATTAAAAGAAAGTTTAAACAGTGATGGTCTCTATAATTCCACCAATATCAACAAAACGAATAATCACCTCTCACCTTACCCCACTGAAAACTAAAAAGGGGATCATTTTACGATCGTTGTTTGTCCTTTTGTCCTTTTTCTTTTGACCAGTGTGTTGTCTGTCCTTCTTCGATTTATGGATTCTAATTACCCCTTTGGTATTTTCAAACGTATCTTACACCGGCGATAGACAATTTAGCGCTTTGGTAGGACAATTTAGCGGCGGATCATAGGACAATTTAGCGCCAGATCTTTAACCCATTTTAGCGCAAATAGGAAAAATGAGTATGGTGTACCTCTTCCGTAAGCCAGTCTAAGACTGTTGCCCCTTACTCACCACGAGGAGGTGGAAGTACACTATTCACTATATACTTAAGAAACTGTAGTTTAAGTCATTCGGGCATACATGTAGTTGTACAGGTAAACGGCGCTAATTTGTCCTATGATGTCGGCACTAAAATGTCCACACCAATGTTTTCACCTTACTTAGCCTAACAATAAATAACACACAGACGTTAGGAATGAAAGCTCGCAAATCATTCACCTTGAAAGAAAATCTAGAAATAATGAAAAACAATTTTTCTCAATTTCTAGAGAGCATCAAAGAAATTCTGAAAGATATTAGCAATCAGATAATTATACTGCTTCAGAATATATAATTACACAAATGGTCACCAATGATATTGATATAGAAATAAAAGCTTTCAATTTGCTGGTAAAAATCAATCGATGGTCAGTTAATTGGGAGATTACTACAGCCCTGTCTTTTTCTATGATAAATGACTATAAATGACTATATTGTATTATAGAAGTGAGTGAGGCTACAGACATGTGTTTGTAAATTTGTACTTTCCCGTTAAACCGACAGAAAAGGGACTCACAGATGCAGATATATTTAAGAAAAAACCCCCATTAATTGCAAGTTATTACTTACATGCAGAGATAAATGTTTTAAAGAAAATAGTGACCTTAATAGTGGTCAGAAACCATAGATCGAAGAAGGTTAAAAAAGGACAAAAGACAAAATACCACACAGAAAACTAAAGATTTAGTAACACCTAACCGTCAAACCGAACATGATTCTGTATTTTGTCACTGATTGTAGCAATCACAGAAAAACTTAAGAGTGGTGTACTTTACATGATACTAACATTTTCGTTCCAAAACATTAATTTATATGGGCATAACTCCGAAACGGTAAGTGGTACACAGATTCGAACCAGATCTGTATTAGGTTGGATGCAAATCATGCTGGTAGTCGGGCAGGTATCGGCTAATTTGTTTCGGACGGAACGGTGAATGAATTACCAAAGTGCCACCTACAGAAGTTTTCTGGAAGAATATCAATTGAAAGTTATCTACGAGAGAATCTGATAAGATTAATATGACATGACACAAAATCTATGATATTACAGTATATTTGGTTTTCTATAATAGAATGTGTCTCGTCATATCTAGAGGCAACGCTTCATGTGGTGTAGGAACATATTATGTACTTTAATACATAATTAGAGTTTGTTGAAGTCTCTCTATGAAAATGTCACGTAGTGCTCTATTATAATTCATGTTAATTTGTAACATTGTCATGGAAGACGATAAATGGTGAGAGAAAAACAACATATTTTTGAAATGTTGTAGCTATTTTGTTTACAGTGAAACCTGCCTTAACCGTACTTCCTTGGAACCAACTTCTCTGTTCTGAATAGACAGATGTTCGGTTTATACAGGTTAATTTAGCAAAACATACTAGAAGAAAAAAGAAACACAAGTACAGTTTTGGTGAGACAACTTTTTTTGCCTATAAGCCAAATGTATTTAAACCCGATATCTGGCAACTTCAGTGTAACTCTCTGGAGAATCTTAGGATAAACTTCAGTCGACACTGCTCTCAACCGACTTTCGAAAAAATAACACTTGCATCCAGGGCACTGGCACTTGGTATTAACTTAAAACTATATTAAATCGACCTTTTGAATAGTGAACGTCGATTGGCTAATCTGCTCAGGTCCTTTCGTTTACTTGATGCCAAAGACTATTTAATGATATGGTTTTCTAATCCGTTGAATATGAACGTACCTGATAAAGAGTTTTTTAGAAACGCGTCGTGTGCACTGAATTAGAAATCTACGTTTTTATAGCAAAACATTTCATTTAAAGTCGATTAAGAAGAAAATGGTGCGAATGTCGGAAGTTGATATGAGTAGGGCCATTCCCGTAATTATAACGGGACAATCGTTATATTGCTTCGCTCATAAATTTGAGATGCATTAGTCAAGTTTGACATCCGTCGAAGCGTCAAGATAATAGAATGGAGAACATTCCAAAATCAAGAAGGAAAATGGAAGAAAGAGGCAAAGTCGATACCCCGAACACATTAATATATGACTGCTCTTTATCTGGCTTGGTACAGATACTTCATTAATATATGACCGCTCATTTATCTGGCTTGGTACAGATACTTCATTAATATATGACCGCTCATTTATCTGGCTTGGTACAGATACTTCATTAATATATGACTGCTCATTTATCTGGCTTGGTACAGATACTTCATTAATATATGACCGCTCATTTATCTGGCTTGGTACAGATACTTCATTAATATATGACCGCTCATTTATCTGGCTTGGTACAGATACTTCATTAATATATGACCGCTCTTTATCTGGCTTGGTACAGATACTTCATTAATATATGACCGCTCATTTATCTGGCTTGGTACAGATACTTCATTAATATATGACCGCTCTTTATCTGGCTTGGTACAGATACTTCATTAATATATGACTGCTCATTTATCTGGCTTGGTACAGATACTTCATTAATATATGACCGCTCATTTATCTGGCTTGGTACAGATACTTCATTAATATATGACCGCTCATTTATCTGGCTTGGTACAGATACTTCATTAATATATGACCGCTCTTTATCTGGCTTGGTACAGATACTTCATTAATATATGACCGCTCATTTATCTGGCTTGGTACAGATACTTCATTAATATATGACCGCTCTTTATCTGGCTTGGTACAGATACTTCATTAATATATGACCGCTCATTTATCTGGCTTGGTACAGATACTTCATTAATATATGACCGCTCATTTATCTGGCTTGGTACAGATACTTCATTAATATATGACCGCTCTTTATCTGGCTTGGTACAGATACTTCATTAATATATGACCGCTCATTTATCTGGCTTGGTACAGATACTTCATTAATATATGACTGCTCATTTATCTGGCTTGGTACAGATACTTCATTAATATATGACTGCTCATTTATCTGGCTTGGTACAGATACTTCATTAATATATGACTGCTCTTTATCTGGCTTGGTACAGATACTTCATTAATATATGACCGCTCATTTATCTGGCTTGGTACAGATACTTCATTAATATATGACTGCTCTTTATCTGGCTTGGTACAGATACTTCATTAATATATGACTGCTCATTTATCTGGCTTGGTACAGATACTTCATTAATATATGACCGCTCATTTATCTGGCTTGGTACAGATACTTCATTAATATATGACCGCTCATTTATCTGGCTTGGTACAGATACTTCATTAATATATGACCGCTCATTTATCTGGCTTGGTACAGATACTTCATTAATATATGACCCCTCATTTATCTGGCTTGGTACAGATACTTCATTAATATATGACCGCTCATTTATCTGGCTTGGTACAGATACTTCATTAATATATGACCGCTCATTTATCTGGCTTGGTACAGATACTTCATTAATATATGACCGCTCATTTATCTGGCTTGGTACAGATACTTCATTAATATATGACCGCTCATTTATCTGGCTTGGTACAGATACTTCATTAATATATGACCGCTCATTTATCTGGCTTGGTACAGATACTTCATTAATATATGACCGCTCATTTATCTGGCTTGGTACAGATACTTCATTAATATATGACTGCTCATTTATCTGGCTTGGTACAGATACTTCATTAATATATGACTGCTCATTTATCTGGCTTGGTACAGATACTTCATTAATATATGACCGCTCATTTATCTGGCTTGGTACAGATACTTCATTAATATATGACCGCTCATTTATCTGGCTTGGTACAGATACTTCATTAATATATGACCGCTCATTTATCTGGCTTGGTACAGATACTTCATTAATATATGACCCCTCATTTATCTGGCTTGGTACAGATACTTCATTAATATATGACCGCTCATTTATCTGGCTTGGTACAGATACTTCATTAATATATGACCGCTCATTTATCTGGCTTGGTACAGATACTTCATTAATATATGACCGCTCATTTATCTGGCTTGGTACAGATACTTCATTAATATATGACCGCTCATTTATCTGGCTTGGTACAGATACTTCATTAATATATGACCGCTCATTTATCTGGCTTGGTACAGATACTTCATTAATATATGACCGCTCATTTATCTGGCTTGGTACAGATACTTCATTAATATATGACTGCTCATTTATCTGGCTTGGTACAGATACTTCATTAATATATGACTGCTCATTTATCTGGCTTGGTACAGATACTTCATTAATATATGACCGCTCATTTATCTGGCTTGGTACAGATACTTCATTAATATATGACCGCTCATTTATCTGGCTTGGTACAGATACTTCATTAATATATGACCGCTCATTTATCTGGCTTGGTACAGATACTTCATTAATATATGACCCCTCATTTATCTGGCTTGGTACAGATACTTCATTAATATATGACCGCTCATTTATCTGGCTTGGTACAGATACTTCATTAATATATGACCGCTCATTTATCTGGCTTGGTACAGATACTTCATTAATATATGACCGCTCATTTATCTGGCTTGGTACAGATACTTCATTAATATATGACCGCTCATTTATCTGGCTTGGTACAGATACTTCAATAATATATGACCGCTCATTTATCTGGCTTGGTACAGATACTTCATTAATATATGACCGCTCATTTATCTGGCTTGGTACAGATACTTCATTAATATATGACCCCTCATTTATCTGGCTTGGTACAGATACTTCATTAATATATGACCGCTCATTTATCTGGCTTGGTACAGATACTTCATTAATATATGACCGCTCATTTATCTGGCTTGGTACAGATACTTCATTAATATATGACCGCTCATTTATCTGGCTTGGTACAGATACTTCATTAATATATGACCGTTCATTTATCTGGCTTGGTACAGATACTTCATTAATATATGACCCCTCATTTATCTGGCTTGGTACAGAAACTTCATTAATATATGACCCCTCATTTATCTGGCTTGGTACAGATACTTCATTAATATATGACCGCTCATTTATCTGGCTTGGTACAGATACTTCATTAATATATGACCGCTCATTTATCTGGCTTGGTACAGATACTTCATTAATATATGACCGCTCATTTATCTGGCTTGGTACAGATACTTCATTAATATATGACCGCTCATTTATCTGGCTTGGTACAGATACTTCATTAATATATGACCGCTCATTTATCTGGCTTGGTACAGATACTTCATTAATATATGACCGCTCATTTATCTGGCTTGGTACAGATACTTCATTAATATATGACCGCTCATTTATCTGGCTTGGTACAGATACTTCAATAAAAAATGGCGGGGTTATGCTAGTTTTATGGGAGGCGTACTTCTCTCACGCCCCTTGTCACTGATTTCACATGGCGACGAAGGCAGGTTGTAGTCACTTATAGTTTAAATCGACAAGTGTGTCCAAGAAGGGTAATCGGTTGCAGGAGTTTAAATTATATGATGATCCACATTTACCATTGAGGAGAAGTGAGTGTCGATTGCGATGTCTGGAAACATATATTCGATCTGTTTAACTTGGTCTACTGGAAACGTGTGTTACTCATTGAGTCTCGCATCCATGCTCTCCAGGACAGATGGACGACTATTGGTCTAAGCATTGTCTGTTTATCCATGCGCATAACCTTACGTTGAAATAAGATAAAGCGAGACCGCACGTCGCTATAGTTGGTCTTTACTTCATCAACCAAATCAATGTCTTAGCGACACACACGGTATTGATCTTGATCAGGAAATTTCGTCTAAACGTCTAAACGGGGTCGTCTCACTGGTCCAATTCCAGTTACATCTCTTAACAGAATTAACTATAGTATGTACATAGCGCATGATATACAAAATGTAGTTAAAGGTGACGTCAAGCAATCACAACCCTGACGATATTCCACCATTGTGCTTAGTAATGATCCTTGAGACACGAGTTAGATTAAAATAGTACATATATAATACTTACTTACATTATATTTATGTCTTTATTGTAATCGTCTGTCTAGTTATTACGTAAGTAATCTGTGTTTTTGTTTTCAATGATATTTAACCATCACTGGACTATATATCTTTTCACTTCCTCTGTTTGTATATATTGATTATGTGACAGAATTAATAACCAAACTGTTGAGATGTTCCTGATTTTGTGAAGATACACGATCATTTTATTGAATGTTAGTCAATTTTCTCCCCATATCGCTGAAATTACGATGAAAATCATAACTTGTCCGAGCGAAATAAGTTTTATGGTAATTGCTTTGTGGATGTTTACTGACTATTTTTTTCTTTATATTGCAAATAAATCACTATGATATCATTTTATGTAGAGTATAATTTATTATTGGCTAGGAATACCATTTAACCAATATATTTAGAAACCATTGAATGAAGCTTTGGCTGTATTTGATGGAAGTAGCATAGCAATTCTATTCAATGTTGACTTTCAATCTTTTTTTATTTGGCGTGTTGATACCAGTTAGGGAGCAACCATTTGATTTTTATTGGAAGGGTCGTGTCAGGAAGTCAAAACGTCATAAAACTCCAAAATTGTTTTGCAACATTGTGTCAAAGTATAAAACATGTGAAAATGTATATTTTAATTAACACAAAACAACATTGCATATTTCATTAAAATGAAAATTTAAAACGCGACTGATGAAATGGTTGCACAAAGTTTATTTATCACATTGATACGACACTTGCTGAGTTTTGATATGTTGTAGGCAATCGAATGTCATTAGCAAATTAGTCCCACGATGGGATTAGTCATTCAATATACTAGTAAAAATGTATAACTCATATAGTCCCACTATAGAAGATGATTGGAAACATTTTAATTCCACATCGCCATACATATTTAAATGCTGTTGTCTTTAACATTGTCATTAGAGACAAAACTATAATGTCTGTTTATTCTTGTTTGATTATATAACATTGGTTCGATCTTTATAGGTTAATTTATTTAATTAAATACAAATAAAACTGAGTAATGCTTAACTAATCGAGCAGACCGCCTCGGTGGTGCAATGGTTGGCGTTCACGACTCGAATGACAAAGATCGTGAGTTCGATACTCAGTCTGGTCAAACCAATGTCAGGGTAACTTGTCAAGCGAATGGGCATATGCACCTACGAACTATAGCTTCAGTGAACCAGTAAAATAAAAACCAGTTCAACGAATTGATCTAATACAAAGCAAGTAAGCATCATGTCTTGCTTACGTTATTTGTGTTTGCGCATAGTGGTGTCCAACTAGTAGTACTCATTTAATGTTAAACAATCAATTAGCTCCACGAAACCAAGTCAAATGTCGAAAAGTGGGAACTGCCGAAGCAGGAGTACCCGGAGAGAACCATCGACCATGGGCAAGCAACTGGCAAACTTTTTCACTTGCGGTTGCGAGTCGAGTGCACCCTTTTTGTAATTTACAAAACCGGGCGCTAACCCACGCCGCATTGGTGATAGGCTTGTATGAGTTGTTAGGTAACCCAACTACCTAACTCATTGAGCCATCCGAGCCCTGATCTACATTTGAATCTGCAATACACAATAATTGTGATCAACACATCTCCGTGTAGCACTACAAAATCCAACGTCTGAAATCCCATCTACATATATAGATATAAGTTGACTTAAGATGCTATTTCCATAGAAACGTAAACTAAATGTGCTAGAAGATGTGTTTTTTCCCTTTTAATGAAAATCTAATAATAAAGGTAAGTGAAGTGTTCAAGGTGAGAATACAAATAGATGAGAGTTCAATAATCCACAACACTAACAATGACGTTAATAAAAACGTAGATATCAAATTTACTGCGCACGACGAGTTTCTGGAATAACCTTCATCAGGTACGCTCAAAATTGCAAGATTGGAAAGCCAAATAATTTAAAAATGGTTGGAAGCAATAAACTAAATGGCCGAAACATAACATATCTTTGATAGGTCTTATACTGAGGTGAACGTAATTTAATAGACATTGTTTAATCAACTTTATATCAATTTTTCTCCTGCATTTGCCCTACTTGAGCAGTCAGATTGCATTGATTGGACACATTTTGCTATATACAATCACTGACCAAAATATAGTTTTTCTGGTACCTGATTCATTTAGAGAGACGACAAGAAACGGTAACAGTATAAGCACGGACGTCACATATGACATCATTAAAAACGAGAAGAACGACGCTTGCTTCTGCTATTTTCAAATAATTTGATAGCTGTTTTTTGTAACTTTTTGCCATTGCAGAATAAACACTATATACGTTAATTAAGAAATAAATCATGGAAGCCAGAATGTGTTTTGAGTTTTAACATGGGTTGGCGGATATTAGTATTTTTATCCCGAGCTGGAGGCGAGGGATAAAATTTACAAATATCCGCCAACTCGTGTTAAAACTCAAAACACATTCTAGCTTCCATAAATTATTTCGATTCTGAAATGTCTAAGAGTACAAATATGGTAGTATACTTTGATTGGAAGACGGTAATTTATATATATGTTTGCGAACAATGTCGTACACAATTTATGCTGCCCAATAGGGATCATTCACCGCTTCTCCCGTTTGGTGACGCTGATGTTCCATAAGTGGTTACATGTGCGCTTGAATCACAAAGACGCTTGTATCTAACGTTAACCTAATGACGGCACAAACTTGGACAGTGCAAACATTGAAGGTTTAACTAGTACAGCGCGGGGTGGTATTACTTGTTAACAGTTAGAAGTATAGATTTAGTTGACGAGTATATGTAAAATAAAAGTATAAGTCTTAAAGTCATATGAAAAGAGTTTTATTATGAACATATTAAGAAATACAACGGACGTTTACAAGCCATATCGGCATGTACCTTGGTGTAGCCTATATTAGGTGTACATGATGTTAGGTCTATCTATATTTAAGTAATCTTCAATTCTAAATCACACTCTTTAAAATTAGTTGGTACAAAATTATACATATAATATATTCCTTCTTTGTGTAGTGTTATTAACTGTTAAAGATTCGACAACAAGCGGATTAATCATAGCATTTATTTTGGAAATATTTTGAGCAGATGTATTATGAATAGCATGATAAATAGTTAAATAAAGAAAATTCGCTGTTTCTTACTATTTTAGATTATTTTCGACAGAATTTGGTAGCACTCAAATAGTTTGTACAATCAGACTGGCGGATCATGGTACAAAGCCTGGAACTGCCATACAATGTAAAACTAAAGACTCAAATTGTCACCGACAGAATTCCGTCCGGGTTTTAAGTGGGATTCATGCTGCTCAATCTTCAGTTTTCTGTGTAGTTTTTATTAGACCACTGTTTATCATTTTTTCCTTTTTCGATTGGCCATTGCAATGCCTGCCCGTCTTCGATTTATGACTTCCGATAACTCTTTTGGCATCTACAAACAAACTTTTCTTATCTGTTGACCTATTCACGCACCACTATACTATCCCAATTATCAAATTTATTTCATTGTAGTATATATGCCACATTATTTGTTGTGGGTTTATTCCATTCTAATGCAGGTAAAAACGTTATTTATAACTTAAGTTAGCTGCATGTTATTGAAATGAACAGTCAAACGATTTGAATTACAATTTCAGAAATGCTACGAAAAAATCGGAATTTGCATAAAACCCAGCGTTCTATACAATAAAAAAGCATAGATAAAATGTAAACTACACGATTGGAAACGTACGGACTACTGGGTTTGGTGCTTAACACCACTTTCAACAAATTTCAGTTATATCGTTGGGGTCAGTTTTATTGGTGGAGGAAAACGGAGTGCACAGAGAAAACCACGTACCTGCCACAAGTCGCTGGCAAAATTTATCACATAATGTTGTATCGCCTGGGCGAGATTCGAACTCATAACATTAGTGTTGATAGGTACTGATTGCATAGGTAGTTGTAAATCCAACTACCAAACGATCACGTCCACGAAAACCCCTAACGGACTACTGAGTTAAATATTGTAGGGAATGTCAGTTAAGTTTTTTCTTTCTTTAAACTGGATATATCATACAGATAAAGAATATTTTTTGTTGGAAAAGTTTGGAAAATAATCACAAATATATTCCCTTTGGATTGTTTATTACAAACATAAATTTATTATTATTTTTTTTTTTAATCATTAGCCGTTTTGGGATTTATTTTGAATAAACTCCCCTTTCAAAGATATGAAGTACCAACTATGGTACTTGAAAAGGTGTCTATACACACAGATAGTCCATTTGTTCATTAAGACAAGTTTTTTTTAATTATTACTTGTTCTTTTTCTGTTTTTTGGTTTAAAATTTTATATTACTGCATAAAGATATAAATGAATTTGTTGTGTTCCTGTGTATTGTACATTATGGTTTTCATTTTTTACCCTTTTACCCAGATTTTTATTATTGGTCATAAAGGGTTAACAAATTTCCCAGAACAAAAATTCTGCTTCAGAATGCATTTTTTTTTCAGCTACAAAAATGTAGCATCGAAATCTTTTTATAAGAGATAAATACACCCTTTTCCCCTATAGTACTAATGTTCATGTAAGAAATGAAATGTGATACACGTATACACCGTTAGGAATTTAATTAATAACCTAATATACCTGTCGTTCTGTAGTCAACTGCTCAAGCGAAATGGTTTTAAGTATAAGATACAGTACTATTTAAAAAAAAATACAGAATTTTCCTATTCATGTAATGCCCTTATAACATGAATAGGAAAATTCTGTAAACTCGTTCTCAAACAAAACTGTTCTCACGACTATTTATTTTATAAATTATAACATTATTGTACAAGTTAGATAAACTACTATTGAAACAAAAGAAGTTGCACCTATTGCGGGATATTCAATACGGGCCGCTTCTCTTTTTTTAAAAATAGTACTGTATTTTATACTTAAAACCATTTCGCTTGAACAGTTGACTACAGAACGACAGGTATATTAGGTTATTAATTAAATTCCTAACGGTGTATACGTGTATCACATTTCATTTCTTACATGAACATTAGTACTATAGAGGAAAAGGGTGTATTTAACTCTTATAAAAAGATTTCGATGCTACATTTTTGTAACTGAAAAAAAAATGCACTCTGAAGCAGAATTTTTGTTCTGGGAAATTTGTTTTCCCTTTATGACCAATAATAAAAATCTGGGTAAAAGGGTAAAAAATTAAAACTATAATGTACAATACACAGGAACACAACAAATTCATTTAATTGACGTGTCCTTGTACCCAACGTTAACAATTCAAGCGTCCTCGAGATTAAAACGTTCTGCTAACCACTTATGGAACAACAGCGACGTCTGTCGAAAGAAATTTGGTGAATGATCCCCATTCGAGCAGACGATAATTCACCAACATGTACATTTACGACGGGAAAGTCCGTCACATGCATCGGCGCATGTGCTTATGAGATTATACCCAATCGATAAATCGCTCGTTTGGTTACAAAGCGAAAGAAGGACGTCATGTTAGAATTTTCGGTAATTATAACATTTATTTGCACTCACTGTGAACCAGGATAGAAAAGCTTGCAAGAGACTTGCTTTTCTTCCTGTTTCAAAAGTTTGTACAAATGAATTTTGTATTTGCCTACAATGTAGGAATATTGTCTCTATAACACAGTTCTATATTTCTATTTGTGTCTCAACTGCTTACCCTTCCGGAGCACGCCGGTTTTTAGTGAGATTTGCGTTACTCGATCTTTAGTGTTATGTGTAATGTTTTGTCGATCGTTGTTTGTCCTTTTTCTTTTTGGTCATTGTGTTGTCTGTCCTTCTTCGACTTACGGATTATGATTACCCCTTTGGCATCTTCAAACTCTTCTCATGGCGTTTTGTTTATCCGGATTCTTGTCATGTGCGCCGAGTAAGAATTTAACTATCTATACAGTTTTCAAAGCATTTATCGGGTTATAATTACACATCTGCAAATGGAAATATAATTTATATTTCTCTGTTGTCTCCTCATACAATCACATCAATAACAAACCATATCATTCCAGAAACACAATTTTCTTACTATAATAATTCATTGGTAATGGTAAAAAAACAACAATATAATGAAAAAAAATACCATATTGTCAGAACAGTTCCTAAAAGATATATTAAAGATATGATTGCTCAGATCTTTAATAAATCTGTTTTTAATTGTTTTAGCACTGATTTCAATGAAAATTTAATTTAATTTATCAAACAATAATGGAGGAATATCTATTGATACATAATTATAATGTAGGCCATGTATCAAACACTAGTTCAATTGTACCACGTTCCCATTTCACTTTAGTTTTCATTTACAAATAAAGTGTCTGCTTACTTCAGGTCAGGTGAACAGTATTTTAACTATATTGATTACGAGAACAAATTTTTCAAACGATAAATCAGATTGAAAGGTGATACTAAGACGAGCCTACACTGTGATGAGTCGACACTAAGTTGAGCATAAACTGAGATGAACGTACAGCGAGAAGAACGTACACCGAGATACACACCGAGAAGAACATACACCGAGAAGAACATACACCAAGAAGACTATACACCGGGATGGACATACAATGGGATGAACATGCACTGAGATGAGCCTACACCGATGAGCTTAAAATGAGATAAGGCTATCATGCATGTCTTTCTTTCGAGATTAGGTGAACTGTAAACGCATTGTCTCGATGTTACGAATAATACTAAATTTAAAACAGGAACACGTTGATGCACAACAATTGTATAACGGAATGTTCTTCATTTCTATGAAAACATGTAGTCATATATTACTTCAAACATTTTAAAATATCTATGCATGCTTAAAGACTCCTGCATGTTCAAAATCCTTAATATATATTTGTGTTAGTTTACGTATAGTGATGTCTAACACATATTGTGTTGTGTTTTTCTTCGTCTTGTATACCCTATGTTGCCAGTTTCTCTGGATTTGTTATTGCCCTTCGGTATTCTCTAACGTTTATGTTAATATCGTTCTAATAAAAATCTATGTAAACACGTCATAATCAACCATATTCTTAATCATCCACCTTAAAACGAGAATCTGAGATACAATACTTTAATTTCTATTGGACGTACTCTTCGTGAGCCTCACTATATAAATCAAACTATTTACAGACATAGATTCTATCTGAATTGATCACGAGGCGTCAGAAACAGGTAAATATTTAATGTAGATTTCTAGGAATTAGAACAATGTTACAGGTTATTTATTTATCAGGTAGCATGTAATGTATTATTTTGTTGTGTGTGGATGGATGTAGAGGCCATGCACACAATCTTCTTAGAAACATGGCTAATATATGGTAGAGGTCATGTACACAATCTTCTTAGAAGCATGGCTAATATATCGTAGAGGTCATGTACACAATCTTCTTAGAAGCATGGCCAATATATCGTAGAGGTCATGTACACAATCTTCTTAGAAGCATGGCTAATATATCGTAGAGGTCATGTACACAATCTTCTTAGAAACATGGCTAATATATCCACGTAATCTTTTACAGATCACATGAAACGGAACAGTTCTAAAATCTAATATAAAATCGTAGAGACAGGGGCAAAATCGATACCCCTTAGCACGCACGCTCACTTTCTTGATTTGGTACAGGCACTTCCATAAAAAGTGGCGGAGTTAAACTAGTGCTACAAGGCCATCGAAAGACATAATAGCAAAGAGAGATTAACGAGCGGTACTTGTTTTTTAAACACGATCGACTGTCCCAATAGTTATGCTATGAAAATGGTTTATTTTTAAAGTACACGAAACAACCTCACGATCAAAACCTTTACAGTGGTCGTGATCGCATGGTAGTTGAATTTTTGCAATCAGTGCCTATCACTCCATATAACATTATGTAATACAGTTTGTCAGTGACTTGCGGCAGGTCGGTGGTTTTCTCCGGGTTCTCCGGCTTCATCCACCAATAAAACTGACCGCCACGATATAACTGAAATATTATTGAAAGTGGCGTTAAACACTATAAACCAAACCAACCATACTCTTACAAAAAAGGTAAGACAGGCATTGCGAATTACACATAGTCATAAAGAAGACAACTTAGGTAAGATTATCCATTAACACTATCTACACAATAATGGCGAATCAGCATTCCTTATTGTGATCAAAAAGCTTGGAGGGAATGATTGATCTTTGTAATCAATGGTCAAATTGAAAGTTCGCTTTGCTTTTGAAATATATCTAAAAATACAATTTAAAGATTTGATTGGTTGTCATTTCAACTAATCAGGTGTTCAACTGTAAATTCAATATTATTCCAATGACTTCTTATTGTATTCTTTAACAATAATGAATTACCGTAATTAGGTCGAATTAACACAACCATTCGGAATATTTCTTTAGAGTTAGGGCAAACCACATATGAAGATTGTTGTAGTCTTTTATCATTATTCTGCGTGAGAAATTAAGTTAACCAGTAGCGAGTATAAATTATAGATAGCAAGACATCGCAGACCATCTGCTACGTCAAGATTCCCGCCGTTCTTATAAAGTACAAAATGTATGTAATGTGAATTTTCAGAAATTGCTTTACTAGTAATCAATAATTGACAATGTATTCTTTCCTCTAGCTACAAGATCAATTTCTGAAGGGATTCTTACTTATTGAAATGGTTCTAGGAAATATCATAGACAACAGATCGCATACAATTTCCAAAACATATTTATTCATTAAAAATTTCCAGCGGAGAAGCAACAAATACCAATGTTATAGTCTTTGGTTTGATCCGATCGGGGCTCTAACCCACGATCTACCGCACTAGAGGCGAGCACGCTAACCATTACACCATCGATGCAGTTGAACACCTTTGCACATTTATGTGCAATTTGTAATATTTTAATATCTACGAAATATAAACTCCATGTTTATAATATCTTGTATTTACTAATAAACTCCATTTTTACAATATTTAGTATTTAATATCAAACTAAACAAAATATGCACGTATGAATTCTATTTCCGCGCAAAAACGATGCTCGGTTTGCCTTTGCTCCCCTTTGTTTTGTAAGAGGTTCATGTCTACTGGTGTACAACAGGATTTCCCACATCAGATGATGTTCATGTCATAGGAAAATGACGGGGTGAAGTATGTGAATCAATAATTTAATATCTACTTCTTGTTGCTTTCTTTATGAATATTTTTTTCGTTTGACTTGTGCAATTTAGCCCAAGTATTAAATATGAGACCGGAATGTCTGAAGATACCATATAAATTCGGTAAATCGAAAAAAGACAGACAATGCAAGGACCAAAAGAAAATGGACAAATGAACAAAACAACTGTTGACATGATTGATCTAATGTTAAAATGCTGTTGGATTTTCAAAACATTTGATCTGTAGCATAGACAAAAAGGGAACGAAGGAAAAGAAAAGAAAAGCCATTATCCATTTTAGTAATACACTGCCGATGGCGAATCCATAGCATTAAGAATACCTAATTTTGGTTCAACACAATTGTTCCATTAAATAGTGCAAATATTAAAGTTTATAAAAAGGAAACGACGTCAAATATACAACAAAACATTTTTTTTTTTAAATAAAGTGATTTTTTTTTTAGCTTTAAGTGTTTTGCTTTCAAATAGTGTAAACGTATTGGCTTTTCAAACAACTCCTAATAAAGAAATATTTGTTGTTACCTCGAGGGATCTTCATTTTATAAAATCTTTCATAGATAGAAATAATTTGACAGATGTATGGAGAACTTTAAACCCTGAATTAGAGAGATACACTTGGAGGCAAAAGACTCCAAATATTCAATGTAGGTTGGATTTCTTCCTCATATCAATCGGCTTACTGAATGTAGTAAACAATGTAGATATTATATATGGCTATAAAAGTGACCATTCTTTTATATCAGTTGAAATAGAAAAGAATAGTTTTGCTCGAGGCAAAGGTTTTTCCAAGCTTAACACATCTCTATTATTAGATAAAGATTATGTTGAACTTATAAGAAAATTAATACAAAAACAAAAAAACATATATGATGAGCAAAATGTAAATCCAAACTTAAAATGGGAAATGATTAAAAGTGACATAAGAGGAGAAACTATAAAATATTCATCAAAAATTGCAAAGATAAATAAAGTTAAAACAATTAATATTGAAAGAGAGTTAACAGAACTCCAAAATAAAAAGCAAGCGTCTAACAGAGAAGAAATTGAAAAAAGAATAAATTTATTAGAAAATGAATGAAAAACATTTTACGAAAAAAAGACAGAAGGTGCAATGATAAGAGCAAAGGCAAAATGGCTAAAAGATGCAGAAAAAAATACTAAATATTTTTTCAATTTAGAAAAACGAAATTATATAAATAAAACTATTCAACAATTAATAAATGATAAAGGAGACACTATAACTGATTTCAAGGAAGTTCTTGCTGAAGAGAGAAGCTTTTATAAGTCTCTTTATTCTAAGAACCATACAGTTTATGATAACATTAATGAGGTCAATAATTTCTTCTTCCCTGATGACCCAGAGATACTAAAGCTTAGTGAAGAAGATATGTTAAACTGTGAAGGTATAATTTCAAAAGATGAATGTGTCGCAGCTATTACGACATTTAAAAATGGTAAATCTCCAGGAACAGATGGACTTCCTGCAGAATTTAATAAAATATTTTGGAATGATGTCATTGATCTAGTGATTGACTCGTATCAATATACTTATGATCTTAATGAGATGTCAATTTCACAAAGGCAGAGTATTATAACGCTGCTCCCGAAACCTGAGAAAGATACAAAGTATCTAAAAAATTGGAGACCCATTTCTCTCCTGAATATTGATTATAAGTTAATGACAAAATGTCTAGCATTTAGACTGAAGAAAGTCCTACCAAATATTATTCATTCAGATCAAACAGGTTTCATGAGAGGAAGATATATTGGCGATAATATCAGAAATATTCTAGAAATAATTGAAACAGTAGAAGAAGAAGATTTATCATGTGTTATACTATCAGTAGATTTCGAAAAAGCTTTCGATTCACTCAGCTGGAAATTTCTCCAACAATGTTTGGACTATTTTAAATTTGGTCCTTCCTTTAAAAAATGGACCAGTATATTGTTTCAAAATATATCAAGCTGTGTTCTTAACACGGGATGGTCAACAGAATTTTTCTCTGTTGAGAGAGGTGTGCGTCAAGGTTGCCCTATATCGCCTTATCTTTTTATTATAACTGCCGAAATACTAGGCATAGCTATTAGACGCTCAGATGACGTCAAAGGCTTTAAGTACAAAAATGCAGAATCCAAACTGTCCCAATATGCTGATGACACTCAAATAATAATAGATGGATCAGAAAACTCCATTAAAACTTCTATTAATATATTGAATGAGTTTTCAAAGATAAGTGGGTTAAAAGTAAATCTAAATAAGTCAGAACTGATTCCACTGGGTCACTCCAAAGTAGAAATATACACCCATAACTTTTCGCCAGGAATTAAAATAACTACAGATAAATTTAAACTGCTAGGTATTATCATCCCAACAAATGGAAAACAAAAAGATCTAATAGAAGAAAATTATTATAATAAAAAAAAAAAATATTAGAAATTATAAAAACTTGGCAAAAGAGAGATTTAACTCTGTATGGTAAACTAACAATCATCAAAAGTTTGATCATACCACAATTAACTTATGCACTGACTATTTTACCTTCGCCAGGAGAACTCTTTTTAAATGATATTGAAAAGATAATATTAAATTTTTTCTGGGATGATAAACCAGCAAAGATTAAAAAAACTATTTTATTTAAAGAAAAAACAGAAGATGGACTAAATTTGACTAATATAAAGATATATGCCAAATCTGTTAAATTTCAGTGGATATATAAGCTTTATAATGAAGATTACAATGCATTTTGGAAACATTTGATATGTGCCCGTTGTTCACGATTACAAGATAAGATTATATGGGAGAGTAATTTAAATTTAAAAGATGCTCATAAGTTGGTTATCAAATCAAAATTTTGGCAGGATTTACTCTTGTGTTACTCATCTTTAAACTTTAATGATGACTCAAATAAAGTCACAAAAACAGACTTTATATGGTACAATTCACACTTGAAGATAAATGACAGAGTACTTTATTTAAAATGCATGTCAGAAAATGGCATTAAAAAGATAGAGGACCTCATTGATGACAATAATAGATTTCTAACATATCAAATGTTTCTTGATAAATGCAATGTGAATATAAATGCTATTACATATTATGGTATTATATCTGTTATTAAAAAACATTACAGTACCGATGACTTGGAAATGAAACCACCTTTGATTACTAATATGATGCAGAGGAAAGATATTTCAAAATATATATACAAATATTTCATAGAAAAAGATGAAAAAGAAAATTTTGTAAAAGGCATTGTGAAATGGGAACAAAAACTTGATACTGAACTAGATGGTAGTATGTTGTTTAATGATATTTATAGAATCACAAATGATACAAAATTAAGAAATTTTCAGTTCAAACCTCTGCATCATATACTTCCAAATAACAAGTTATTACACAAAATGGGAATAAAAAACAGTGCATTATGTAATTTCTGTAACCAAGAAGAAGACTCCATCTTACACTATCTGTGGGGCTGCCCTGTGGCAAAGAGATTTTGGATTTTATTTAATATCTGGCTTTCATCAGCTTTAGATTTAGAAGTTTTTGAATTAACCCCAAAAGAAACAGTTTTAGGTATTTTTTCAGATGAAAGCTCCTTGCAAAAAATTGTTCCATTTTTATTCCTTGTGGCAAGAAATTATATTCACTGTTGTAAATGGACTGACACAAAACCATTCCTTAACATTTTCAAAGTTAAAGTTAGACAAAAAGAGAAAATCGAAAAGATTAATGCACTTGTTGAAAATAAAATGTACAAACATGATAATAAATGGTGTTACATACATGAACTTAATTTATAGTGGTCTACTTTTGTCAACATGCAAGAAAATAATTTATACATAAGAAACTTATATTAGAAAGTCATGTATATATAATTATATATAGGGGGTAAATCAAAATCTGATGACATATATTCTTAAATAAACTATGTATTTGGTTTATTGCATGGAGACAAGGGGACACAACATTTCATATGTTTGTATTGAAAATGTATGTACAAATAATGTCTTTGTCTGTGCTGTTGTGTAATGTCTGTGTTTGTTATGTATATATTTTGAAAATGTCTAAAAAAAAAAAAGTTAAAAAAAAAAAGAATCTGTTCTGTGGAGTGCAACCCTTCCGAAATGAATCTCCACTGGTTCTGCGGGACGAATCTAATACACAACTGGCCATTAGATCGTGACGTAAATGAGTACCTAGTGCTTAAAAAATGACAAGCTAAACATACAATGCACAGTGAGCAACAACCAAAAATAGTTATTCTTAAAAGTGACAAAAAGTCAATGAAAATCATTACTTGTAGAAAAGAGAACTGCTTTCAAAGATATAAGTTCTTCGATGTTTATTTTGTTAAGTTTAAGTTAAAGCAATATATTTATAAATAAGTTTTCAAATAAGCAGTATTATCTGAGAGCTGGGCGAAATGTTGTATGATGGGTGTATTTCTGTTTTTTTTTTGTACATTTGTAATTTATAACACTACTTATTTTAGGGAAATAACCGACATTGACACGATATTTAAATACAAATGACAACCCGGATATAGTAAACAAACAATAAAATACTCAGACAAATTAAAATACTCAGACAAACAACCAAAAGCCTTGAGGGTATACCACAAAGATTTTAAAATACACCAAACGAGAGAACAATGAAAACACAAAGTCACCTCCAGACAGACATACCAATATGATGTTCCATAAAACACTGCTTCAAACAAACTTGAGTGAATATGTCGGCTAGAATTTGTTATCAGCAATTCCTTTGTATCAACTACGACCATAGTATTTTAGTTTGTGTTATTTTAAACCTTAACTTAAACTGGAATAGGTTCCATAATAGTGAATCAAAATAAATATCTACACTGGTGTTTTTCTTTGTTTGCGGAATTAGGAATATTTTTGCTCAAATAAAACGTAAATGTTAAATGTAGTTCTCACGACGCGTTTCTGGAACAGGCAAAATATTTAAAAGCCAAATAATAAAAAAGTGTTTGGGAGCAAGAAAACAAAAGAGCCGAAACAGGATAGTCAACATCGGCTACGGTAACTTATACCTGAAGGGAGAAGAACCTAAAACAGGATAGTCAACATCGGCTACGGTAACTTATACCTGAAGGGAGAAGAACCTAAAACAGGATAGTCAACATCGGCTACGGTAACTTATACCTGAAGGGAGAAGAACCTAAAACAGGATAGTCAACATCGGCTACGGTAACTTATACCTGAAGGGAGAAGAACCTAAAACAGGATAGACAACATCGGCTACGGTAACTTATACCTGAAGGGAGAAGAACCTAAAACAGGATAGACAACATCGGCTACGGTAACTTATACCTGAAGGGAGAAGAACCTAAAACAGGATAGACAACATCGGCTACGGTAACTTATACCTGAAGGGAGAAGAACCTAAAACAGGATAGACAACATCGGCTACGGTAACTTATACCTGAAGGGAGAAGAACCTAAAACAGGATAGACAACATCGGCTACGGTAACTTATACCTGAAGGGAGAAGAACCTAAAACAGGATAGACAACATCGGCTACGGTAACTTATACCTGAAGGGAGAAGAACCTAAAACAGGATAGTCAACATCGGCTACGGTAACTTATACCTGAAGGGAGAAGAACCTAAAACAGGATAGTCAACATCGGCTACGGTAACTTATACCTGAAGGGAGAAGAACCTAAAACAGGATAGTCAACATCGGCTACGGTAACTTATACCTGAAGGGAGAAGAACCTAAAACAGGATAGACAACATCGGCTACGGTAACTTATACCTGAAGGGAGAAGAACATAAAACAGGATAGTCAACATCGGCTACGGTAACTTATACCTGAAGGGAGAAGAACCTAAAACAGGATAGTCAACATCGGCTACGGTAACTTATACCTGAAGGGAGAAGAACCTAAAACAGGATAGTCAACATCGGCTACGGTAACTTATACCTGAAGGGAGAAGAACCTAAAACAGGATAGACAACATCGGCTACGGTAACTTATACCTGAAGGGAGAAGAACCTAAAACAGGATGGACAACATCGGCTACGGTAACATATACCTGAAGGGAGAAGAACCTAAAACAGGATAGACAACATCGGCTACGGTAACTTATACCTGAAGGGAGAAGAACCTAAAACAGGATAGACAACATCGGCTACGGTAACTTATACCTGAAGGGAGAAGAACCTAAAACAGGATAGTCAACATCGGCTACGGTAACTTATACCTGAAGGGAGAAGAACCTAAAACAGGATAGACAACATCGGCTACGGTAACTTATACCTGAAGGGAGAAGAACCTAAAACAGGATAGACAACATCGGCTACGGTAACTTATACCTGAAGGGAGAAGAACCTAAAACAGGATAGTCAACATCGGCTACGGTAACTTATACCTGAAGGGAGAAGAACCTAAAACAGGATAGACAACATCGGCTACGGTAACTTATACCTGAAGGGAGAAGAACCTTAATTTTAATTATAATTAGCTGATTTATGAATTATAAATTTTGATTAAAATATATCTGATAAACCATGGCAATGCCGAAACACTGACTACTGGGCGGATGATACATTTGGGGACCAATAGTCCACCAGACGAGGTACCGCCCCAGTGAAAGTAATAAAATCGTAGACATCAAATATTGTGCGCATGACCCGTTTCTAGATTAACCTTCATCAGGTACTCTCAAATCCAAAAATGTTTGAACGTCAAATAATTTAAAAGTCATTTGGAGCAAGTAAACTAAAAGCCGAAACATGATTGAACCGGCTATCGTCATATATGTCTGAGGGAGGAGAATCGTCTATCGTCATATATGTCTGAGGGAGGAGAATCGGCTATCGTCATATATGTCTGAGGGAGGAGAATCGTCTATCGTCATATATGTCTGAGGGAAGAGAACCGGCTATCGTCATATATGTCTGAGGGAGGAGAATCGTCTATCGTCATATATGTCTGAGGGAGGAGAATCGGCTATCGTCATATATGTCTGAGGGAGGAGAACCGGCTATCGTCATATATGTCTGAGGGAGGAGAATCGGCTATCGTCATATATGTATGAGGGAGGAGAACCGGCTATCGTCATATATGTCTGAGGGAGGAGAATCGGCTATCGTCATATATGTCTGAGGGAGGAGAACCGGCTATCGTCATATATGTCTGAGGGAGGAGAACCAGCTATCGTCATATATGTATGAGGGAGGAGAACCGGCTATCGTCATATATGTCTGAGGGAGGAGAACCGGCTATCGTCATATATGTCTGAGGGAGGAGAACCGGCTATCGTCATATATGTCTGAGGGAGGAGAATCGTCTATCGTCATATATGTCTGAGGGAGGAGAATCGGCTATCGTCATATATGTCTGAGGGAGGAGAATCGTCTATCGTCATATATGTCTGAGGGAAGAGAACCGGCTATCGTCATATATGTCTGAGGGAGGAGAATCGTCTATCGTCATATATGTCTGAGGGAGGAGAATCGGCTATCGTCATATATGTCTGAGGGAGGAGAACCGGCTATCGTCATATATGTCTGAGGGAGGAGAATCGGCTATCGTCATATATGTATGAGGGAGGAGAACCGGCTATCGTCATATATGTCTGAGGGAGGAGAATCGGCTATCGTCATATATGTCTGAGGGAGGAGAACCGGCTATCGTCATATATGTCTGAGGGAGGAGAACCAGCTATCGTCATATATGTATGAGGGAGGAGAACCGGCTATCGTCATATATGTCTGAGGGAGGAGAACCGGCTATCGTCATATATGTCTGAGGGAGGAGAACCGGCTATCGTCATATATGTCTGAGGGAGGAAAACCAGCTATCGTCATATATGTCTGAGGGAGGAGAACCAGCTATCGTCATATATGTCTGAGGGAGGAGAACCGGCTATCGTCATATATGTCTGAAGGAGGAGAACCGGCTATCGTCATATATGTCTGAGGGAGGAGAACCGGCTATCGTCATATATGTCTGAGGGAGGAGAACCGGCTATCGTCATATATGTCTGAGGCAGGAGAATCGGCTATCGTCATATATGTCTGAGGAAGGAGAATCGGCTATCGTCATATATGTCTGAGGGAGAAGAACCGGCTATCGTCATATATGTCTGAGGGAGGAGAATCGTCTATCGTCATATATGTCTGAGGGAGGAGAACCGGCTAACGTCATATATGTCTGAGGGAGGAGAACCGGCTATCGTCATATATGTCTGAGGGAGGAGAACCGGCTATCGTCTTATATGTCTGAGGGAGGAGAATCGTCTATCGTCATATATGTCTGAGGGAGGAGAACCGGCTATCGTCATATATGTCTGAGGGAGGAGAACCGGCTATCGTCATATATGTCTGAGGGAGGAGAACCGGCTATCGTTATATATGTCTGAGGGAGGAGAACCAGCTATCGTCATATATGTCTGAGGGAGGAGAACCAGCTATCGTCATATATGTCTGAGGGAGGAGAATCGGCTATCGTCATATATGTCTGAGGGAGGAGAACCGGCTATCGTCATATATGTCTGAGGGAGGAGAACCGGCTATCGTCATATATGTCTGAGGGAGGAGAACCGGCTATCGTCATATATGTCTGAGAGAGGAGAACCGGCTATCGTCATATATGTCTGAGGAAGGAGAATCGGCTATCGTCATATATGTCTGAGGGAGGAGAACCGGCTATCGTCATATATGTCTGAGGGAGGAGAACCGGCTATCGTCATATATGTCTGAGGGAGGAGAACCGGCTATCGTCATATATGTCTGAGGCAGGCGAATCGGCTATCGTCATATATGTCTGAGGAAGGAGAATCGGCTATCGTCATATATGTCTGAGGGAGGAGAACCGGCTATCGTCATATATGTCTGAGGGAGGAGAATCGTCTATCGTCATATATGTCTGAGGGAGGAGAACCGGCTATCGTCATATATGTCTGAGGGAGGAGAACCGGCTATCGTCATATATGTCTGAGGGAGGAGAACCGGCTATCGTCTTATATGTCTGAGGGAGGAGAATCGTCTATCGTCATATATGTCTGAGGGAGGAGAACCGGCTATCGTCATATATGTCTGAGGGAGGAGAACCGGCTATCGTCATATATGTCTGAGGGAGGAGAACCGGCTATCGTCATATATGTCTGAGGGAGGAGAACCAGCTATCGTCATATATGTCTGAGGGAGGAGAACCAGCTATCGTCATATATGTCTGAGGGAGGAGAATCGGCTATCGTCATATATGTCTGAGGGAGGAGAACCGGCTATCGTCATATATGTCTGCGGGAGGAGAACCGGCTATCGTCATATATGTCTGAGGGAGGAGAATCGTCTATCGTCATATATGTCTGAGGGAGGAGAACCGGCTATCGTCATATATGTCTGAGGGAGGAGAATCGGCTATCGTCATATATGTCTGAGGGAGGAGAACCGGCTATCGTCATATATGTCTGAGGGAGGAGAACCGGCTATCGTCATATATGTCTGAGGGAGGAGAATCGGCTATCGTCATATATGTCTGAGGGAGGAGAATCAGCTATCGTCATATATATCTGAGGGAGGAGAATCGGCTATCGTCATATATGTCTGAGGGAGGAGAACCGGCTATCGGCATATATGTCTGAGGGAGGAGAACCGGCTATCGTCATATATGTCTGAGGGAGGAGAATCGTCTATCGTCATATATGTCTGAGGGAGGAGAACCGGCTATCGTCATATATGGCTGAGGGAGGAGAACCGGCTATCGTCATATATGTCTGAGGGAGGAGAACCGGCTATCGTCATATATGTCTGAGGGGTGAGAACCGGCTATCGTCATATATGTCTGAGGGAGAAGAATCGGCTATCGTCATATATGTCTGAGGGAGGAGAACCGGCTATCGTCATATATGTCTGAGGGAGGAGAACCGGCTATCGTCATATATGTCTGAGAGAGGAGAATCAGCTATCGTCATATATATCTGAGGGAGGAGAATCAGCTATCGTCATATATGTCTGAGGGAGGAGAATCAGCTATCGTCATATATGTCTGAGGGAGGAGAATCAGCTATCGTCATATATGTCTGAGGGAGGAGAATCAGCTATCGTCATATATGTCTGAGGGAGGAGAATCAGCTATCGTCATATATGTCTGAGGGAGGAGAATCAGCTATCGTCATATATGTCTGAGGGAGGAGAATCAGCTATCGTCATATATGTCTGAGGAAGGAGAACCGGCTATCGTCATATATGTCTGAGGAAGGAGAATCAGCTATCGTCATATATGTCTGAGGGAGGAGAATCAGCTATCGTCATATATGTCTGAGGGAGGAGAATCAGCTATCGTCATATATGTCTGAGGGAGGAGAATCAGCTATCGTCATATATGTCTGAGGGAGGAGAATCAGCTATCGTCATATATGTCTGAGGAAAGAGAACCGGCTATCGTCATATATGTCCGAGGAAGGAGAACCGGCTATCGTCATATATGTCTGAGGGAGGAGAATCAGCTATCGTCAAATATGTCTGAGGAAGGAGAACCGGCTATCGTCATATATGTCTGAGGGAGGAGAATCAGCTATCGTCATATATGTCTGAGGGAGGAGAATCTGCTATCGTCATATATGTCTGAGGGAGGAGAATCGCCTATCGTCATATATGTCTGAGGGAGGAGAATCAGCTATCGTCATATATGTCTGAGGGAGGAGAATCTGCTATCGTCATATATGTCTGAGGGAGGAGAATCGTCTATCGTCATATATGTCTGAGGGAGGAGAATCGGCTATCGTCATATATGTCTGAGGGAGGAGAATCAGCTATCGTCATATATGTCTGAGGGAGGAGAATCGGCTATCGTCATATATGTCTGAGGGAGGAGAATCGGCTATCGTCATATATGTCTGAGGGAGGAGAATCGGCTATCGTCATATATGTCTGAGGGAGGAGAACTTAATAAATAAGTATTTAAACATGGGAAAAGTTTAAGATGTCGTTTCTAAGATGAACACATATAATGCAAGACAGATTTAGTATAAGATACAATACTTTTGAAACAAAAGAAGTGGCACGTATTGGATATAACCGGTTTCTTTTGAAGCATGAGTACTCAGATGAGTATTCAATGAGTTAAGGTGAAAGATGTTTTCTCATTTTCTTGATGTTGGTGGAATTGTCTATCTTCACTGTTTAAACATTTTGTTCATACAAATTTAAATTGGTGGAAAGCATGACGAAGACAAAAAGGTAAGAACAACTTACTAAAAGATACTATCAGAAGACGTAAATCGAAGGACAGATAATACAATTGCCAAAAGAAAAGACAAACACCTCACAGAAATCTAACGATTGAGCAACGCGTACGCCACCAGAAAAAGGGTGAACCCAGGTGCTCCGGAAGAATTAGGAATTCCTGCTCGTTAGTGGGACCCATCGTGTAAGATGTGGATAAAATATTGTGTGCACGTCTACTAAGTATATTGTCTAGTGCTGCTGCTTCATGTTGTACAAACATCTAATCTACTGCTATGTTTGTACCTGTAAGAATTCGAAATATTTAGTTTATCTACATTGTGACCCGACTTCCTGTTCCGTCAACTTGCATTTTACCAATGTCCATTTATATTTTTCTTGCTAGAAAATTATTCTGTCGAAATTCGAAATATAAATATGTATAGTGACTAGACGGCAGAAACTATGGCAACAAAATGATAGTTATTTAAAATATTCCAATATCACAACAAACGCTATCTTTTCCCAAAAGACAATATAACTTCAATATTTATGATTTATTGAGATCATTTTCAAATTATTGCAATGTTCTCTGGAATTATACATGAGGGTGTCTTAGGCGTCACTGAATTTTATACACTGAGAACATTTTAACTTTTAAATAATTTAATTTCATAAAATAACGCTGTGACTCATTGGTTGAAGTCAACGCTACAAACATTTTGCGGTCATCATGATCTGGTAGACCGTAACGAAATATCCATATCTCAAATGACAATGAATCGTTTCCTTTCTACGTAGATTTGCTCTTTCCTCTATCAACGAAAAGACTTTTACCGGACATATGTATATGAGTAACACGTCGGTTGTCTAATAAGAAGCAGGAACTTCTTTCCCTTCGCGAGCACCTGTGTTCACCCCGAGTTTTAGATTTGGTGGGGATCGTGTTGCTAATCTTTTCAGTTTTCTTTGTTGTGTTGTGTTGTGTTGTGTGTTTGCTTCGTCTTCGTCCTGTGCCAAATGTTGTTAGTGTCTCTGGATTATTGCCCATTATTGATTGCCCCTTCGGTTTTCTCTAAGGTTTTTTTCATTTTGCTTAATTACATATGAATATGAAAATGTTATGCTATCTTGACAACACGTTTCTAGTAAGTTAAGTTATTAGAATAATAAAGATAGATTTGAACAGAAATCAGTGACAAGATTAGAATGTTTATGATAAAGATATAAAAGTCGTCAGTACACAAAAATGACAATCGTGATAAATAAAACAACACAAGGGTATTATAAAGTCAATCAGCATAGGAAAAGATGTGGGAATTGTCACATCAGATGGGCATTAAACAACAGATATTTCTTAAGCAAACCGAAGTCGAGGCTTTTAAATATCGGCCATTTATTTCAAGACTGGTTATAATAGATACAAACGCTAAAAAGAGTAAAACAGCTGAAAAGGCATTGAATTTTTAAAATATAGGATTGTTGCATATTACACTTCCTCATAATAAATCAGATTTTCTTTTTTTTTCTTTTAAGCCGACAAAATGCTTAGAACTTCTTCTGTATCCTGAAAGAGATTCTTAAACGGCGGTTTTATCTTTAATTGTTTTTTTTATAAAGCAAACCGCACTTAAAGAGCAGTTTATATTGTACTCTTGGCATGGCCAACCTATAAAACATGTCAAAATCAGAAACCAAAGGAGAACCAATTACAGGCTTGTACAGACAAAATGATTTGAACAACATAAATACACACAAAAAACGAGAGTGAGATATTGTGCCCCTATAGGATGTTTTCATGCTGCATGTGTGATACGCTAAATGAAATATGTTTTTCTCTTTAATCTATGTCATAAAAGTATTATTCGTGAGTCTTTTTTAGTTCTTTCTGTCATGTTTGAGTGTCTTGAATTCAATTAGAGGACAGGGTACAATCAATTAAACATGAGATAGATGCTAACACTTCCGGATCACAATGTCTCACTTCCGGTTTCTTTCGGAGTTCATATTGTCCGAGCTTTTGTTCTTTGTTTTATTTTACCGTTGTTGTTGTTAGCATCCGTATTGTTCCTTTACTTGGATATTTCTTTACAACAACAACGCGATAGGTACTACTAGTGGAGCAGGAACTGCTTACTCTTCCCTGACCACCTGAATTCACCCCCCTTTTTGTGGGGTTCCTGTTGCTTAATCTTTAGTTTTCTTTGTAGATCATTCTTTGTCTTTTGTGCTTCTTTAGCCTTTGTATTGTCTGTTCTTCGATTTACGACTTCTGGATATCTTCAAACTTCTCCGACATCAATTATTGTATTCAATATAATGTGTGCGAGTTTGTATATAGAAATGTGTATACATCACTACCGGTATATTTAAAACATAAGTGAATGTCCTTTTGGTCGGGAAATCTTATCAAACCCAAGGAACCAATTGGGTTTTCTTATTTATGACCTGCCAATTAATATTAACATGGCAATCTACTATGCAGTCACTGAACTTCATTATCGTTCATAGATATTGAATAGTAATTGTTTCTCTTATCCAGACACACGAATGGCCTCGTATCTAAATGCATTCTGTCGTGAATCTGGATACTCCAGTTTTCCCAACCGTTGAAGCTGAATACCACACTATGACTTCGATCAAATAAAGTGAAAAAAAGTACCACACTGTCAGAACATTTCCAATATCTAATTTCAAAATCGTAGAAACAGAAGAAAAATCGATACCCGGAACACACATATACATGACTGCTGAACTTCGATAAAAAGTGGCGTGGTCAAACTAGTTTAAAAATGACATCAAACTCCTATAATCCTAATGTTCTTCTGTCGGGAATTATTATCACACTAGAAAACCATTTGACATTTCAAATTTATTATCTACTGATAAATATTCATTTTTATTTAAGCCAATAATATCAGCATACCATATAATCATAGACGTTCGCTATAAAAGGGGTCCTCGTATCCCCGGTTTCAATATTAGTTCCCTTGACTAGAACTTATTTCCACTTCTCATGTTAAGGAATATTGTCCGACACGGAATCATTTTGTTAATGAATTTCCAATTGAAAGGGGCCATAAAGCCAAACCAGCCAACCAAAGACAAATTATATATTTAAATTCTTTATAAAAAAAAAACCAATTCACATGACCAATGGGAAGAACCGAAAAAAGATTCTTTAACTAATAAATAAAGGTGTGTCAATATGGTAAATAGTTACTATCAATAACATTTTTGATCCCTCCTACATTTGGTGGGGCCGGCGTGGTCGTAATCGTATGGTAGTTAGATTTATAACTGCCTATGCAATCAGTGCTTATCACCAATACAATTGTGGGTTTGAATCCCGCTCAGGCGAGGTGTATTCGATACAACATTATGTTATACAGTTTGTTAGTGACTTGTTATTTTCTCCACCAATAAAACTGACCGCCACAATATAACTGAAATATCGTTGAAAGTGTCGTTAAACACCATAAACCAAATCTTCTTTATTTGGTCTAATAAAGGGAGATAATTAATACTGACGTAATATTTGTAACCACATTCGCCAATGTCTGACCAGAAAGTGGTATTTTGATGTTCAGTCATTTACAGTAACATTTCCTTGATTAAATTTGTTGTGTTTTTCTAGATTGATTTTATGTCTGACCTCTATGCTTATTATGGCTTTCTAATTGTTTTTCCACAACAGGGTAAAAAATGTACACGGCGTTATCATAATGATTAAATGATGTAAGCGGCCTTTTTCTTCACATGAACATGACATGGGATTTATCAAAATAATTTCCTAAAGCCGATGCCATAGGAAATTTATTGTATTCTGCGCCTGTGACAAGGTTAACATACATCTTCAGCGCAGCTTGTAATTAAACTTCACTGAATCTTTGAAAATAATGTGTCTGGGAAGGAAATTTTAGTTCAATTTTATTCCTTTTCTCGTATCTTACAGACTGAATTGCAGATTTAAAGGAGTTTTGTCTATATGAGCAAAAATAATGTAATAGAATTATTTATTGCAAAAAGTCTAGGAAAGGATTTTCATCGCCAAAACATTTTATTTAATCTGAAGAAATACAACATTTTGATTATTAATTTCCCAGCCATTTATAATTCGTTGGTTTCCTTTATAATTGAACAAACATTAATATACCACCGACTAACTTTTGTAATCTTTGTGGTACGATTTAATATAGAGCGCCGAACGAGTATTTTATGTTATTTTTAAAGTCTTTTGTTCTTGCATACATTGCTATGTAGTGTTGCTTAAATGTTTTATGTCTGCGATTTTTTTGATTTTTTTTATTCGCCTGACATCTCACAGTAAAATTGTTATTGATATGGAAAATATGAAAAGAGCAACGGATGAAAAACTACTCCAGATCGCACAATAACTTGAACTGATTCTGCCAGAAAAGGGAGACAAAAGTTTTGTCAAGTTATATCTACAAAGTCAAGAGATTCTGAACAGACCAGTTTTTGTGCTAGATATTCTGAACAGAGTCTGAACATTACTGAACATTCTAAACATAGACTGAACTTAGACTGAACAGTTTCTGAACATTCTGAACATTACGGAAAATTCTGAACAGATTCTGAACATTCTGAATATGGACTGAACAGAGTCTGAACATTACTGAACATTCTGAACATAGACTGAACAGATTATGAACAGATTCTGAACATTACTGAACATTACTGAACATTACTGAAAATTCAGAGCAGATGCTGAACATTCTGAATATGGACTGAACAGAGTCTGAACATTACTAAACATTCGGAACATGGACTGAACAGAGTCTGAACATTACTGAACATTCTGAACATGGACTGAACAGAGTCTGAACATTACTGAACATTCTGAATATTGACTGAACATATGTGATAAGGTTTGTTAGTTACTTTCGACAAGTCGGTGATTTTCTCTGGGGCCTCCGGTTTCCTCCACCACTAAAACGTACCACCACGATATAGCTGAAATATTGTTGAAAGTGGTGTTAAACACCACAAAACCTACACCTAATCTGTGCGTGAGTGATTGTTGCTTAACGGCAAATGAAGAAAATTATTTAGCTATAGGATATCATGGCGAGAACAAATTACATTCGGTGAGATGATAATGATGTCGTCTGCTTTGTACTATACCAACACGTTGAATATGTATAGCAGTAGCTCACTGAAACAACAATACGCGTGTAAACATTCAGTCTTTGTTCTTACTCCTCAATACTGCATGCTCAGCGGATAAGGAGCTAATTCCAATTTTAAAGTTTTTGGTTTGATCCCACCGGGGTTCGAACCCACGACCTCCTGCACTCTATGAGAACATGCTAATCATTACATCACAGATGAGGTTCTGCACTTACAAGACTATTTACTTAAAACTTAGCAGTATTATTACAAATGTATTATAATTCAAATGTACTAATATCATCGAACGTGACTAAGTAATTTAATATGGTCTGTCAGTTTTGCTTATTTCTTTCTGTATTTTGTTTTGCAGTGAAACGTTTAATCATTGGAATAAATATAGGATTTACTTCTTAACATCGGTTGAAAACCATGATATTATCACTTTATTTGTGTGTATTTCGTCTCACACCTTCCCTAATTAGCGCTGATCTACATAGATATTGACCCAAATAAATACTGATGAATTATTATAGCTAAACTGCAAGTAAGCACGGTTTTTTCATGATGAGATCCGATTTGTACTAGACCAACACGCTTATTTGGATTTTTATGATGCTAGTTCACTGAAACAACACTCAGACAAATTAGCCTCATTCCGAGCCAACCTGACTTTGCTTATTCGCTTTAATGCCGTGTGCTTTGGTTTGACCCGATGGGGGATCGCGCACACGATCTGCCGCACTCGAGGCGAGCATGCTAACCATTACATCACCGATGCGGTTTTCTTGTTGTTGTATAAGAGCCTTAAGAACGCCCTTTAATTCCAAAAGGGACTCTTGTTTTATGATATTTATATATATATATATATATATATATATGTCTAAAATGGTTTGTATAACAACACCAAGTACACAAAACAAAGTGATAAAGAATTAAACACTTCGTAGTGTTTAATTCGAAGTGTTTAATTCTTTATCACTTTGTTTTGTGTACTTGGTGTTGTTTTACAAACCATTTTAGACGTTTATAATTGTTTTACTTGTATAGTATCGTTATACCGTAACGATCCAACACCCCGTAATATTGATCGTTGACTGGTTTTTCAGACGTTGTATATATATATACGTTCTAGACGTTTGTATAATATACTTTATTTCCTGTGACTGTATAATGAATTCTTCATTATCCTATACAATATATTAAAATTGCTGAGTTAGATTGCTGTCAAATTATAATATTAAAGTATATATGTACCATCTACACACGCTTATACACATGTCTTACGTCTATCCTTAGATTTTCCTTACGAGACAAGGTAACACTACGACTATTGAAGCTCCTTTTTTTAGGGAGTGGATGTAGTCGAGTGGTCTAGGGCGCTGGACGTAAGGCTAAGCGAATGGTGCTGCAGTGTATCAATGGTGTGGGTTCAAATCCCGTCGAGGGAAGAACAAAAATTTGACAGCTCTAAAATCTAATTCTAACACTGTTTGGTTTAATTTTCAGACGTATATATATATATATATATATATATATATGTGTGTGTGTGTGTGTGTGTGTACTACAAAGTCAAGAGATTCTGAACAGACCAGTTTTTGTGCTAGATATTCTGAACAGAGTCTGAACATTACTGAACATTCTGAACATAGACTGAACTTAGACTGAACAGTTTCTGAACATTCTGAACATTACGGAAAATTCTGAACAGATTCTGAACATTCTGAATATGGACTGAACAGAGTCTGAACATTACTGAACATTCTGAACATAGACTGAACAGATTATGAACAGATTCTGAACATTACTGAACATTGCTGAACATTACTGAAAATTCAGAGCAGATGCTGAACATTCTGAATATGGACTGAACAGAGTCTGAACATTACTAAACATTCGGAACATGGACTGAACAGAGTCTGAACATTACTGAACATTCTGAACATGGACTGAACAGAGTCTGAACATTACTGAACATTCTGAATATTGACTGAACAGAGTCTGAACAGATTCTGAACATTTTAAGTAAATATATCATGTGATATTTCACTTATTAATTACTTTTTTTTAAATCAAATTACAACAGATATATTATTTCATTTCTCATTAAATTTTTCATTTTTTCTATTTCAATTCTTCTTAAATCAATATATTTTACTTCATTTTCATTAGATTTTGACTAAATATAGAAAATGATATTTCACTTATTAATTTTTTTCCAAATTAAATTACTTACAACTATATTATTTCATTTCTCATTAAATTTGACATTTTCTTTATTTCAATCTTTCTTCATAAATCAATATATTTTACTTCATTTTCATTAGAATTTACCTAAATATAGAATGTGTTATTTCACTAATTAATTATTTAAAAAAAAATTAATTAGAACAACTATATTATTTCATTTCTCATTAAATTTGACATTTTCTTTATTTTAATCTTTCTCCTTAAATCCATATATTTTATTTCATTTTCATTAGATTTAAATAAATATAGAAAGGGATATATCACTAATTAATTTTTTTTTCAATTAAATTACAACAACTATATTATTTCATTTCTTATCAAATTTGTCATTTTCTTTATTTCAAATTTTTCTTCTTAATTCAATATATTTTACTTCATTTTCCTTAGAATTTAACTAAATATAGCATGTGATATTTCACTAATTAATTATTTTTTTAAAAAAATTAAAAACCTTTAAGTGGCCCCAACTTAAGTTCTAAAACAACAATCCACACTATAAGTAAAAAAAATTAAATTACAACTACTTGTCATTTTTTGGAAAAAAAATTTCTTCTTGAAATATGACATGCTATATTTAGTTAAAATTTAATGAAAATGAAGTAAAATATATTAATTTAAGAAGAAAAATTTGATGTAAAAAAATGACAAATTTAATAAGAAATGAAATAATATAGTTGTTGTAATTTTTTTTTTAAAAATAATTAATTAGTGAAATATCACATTCTATATTTAGCTAACATCTAATGAAAATGAAGTAAAATATATTGATTTAAGAAGAAAGATTGAAATACGGTAAAGAAAATGTCAAATTTAATGAGAAATGAAATAATATATTTGTTGTAATTTAATTTCAAAAAGTAATTAATAAGTGCAATATCACATGATATATTTAGTTAAAATGTTCATAATCTGTTCAGAATTTTCAGCAGAATCCATGCAGGGATATGACACCTCTCTAATACATTTAAACTGGATGCAGGTTTATCAATTGGCAATTGATACCATATTATTTTATGATATACAGATCAATAAAATTATTTTGCTCTTACTTACATACTTACTTATAGTGTATATTGTTGTTTTAGCACTTAAGTTGGGGCCACTTAAAGGTTTATAATTATTTTTTAAAACATAATTAATAAGTGAAATAACACATGCTATATTTAGTTACAATCTAATGAAAATGAAGTAAAATATATTGATTTAAGAAGAAAAAATTGATATAAAAAATGATAAATTTAATAAGAAATTAAATAATATAGTTGTTGTAATTTAATTTTTTTTAAATAATTAATTAGTGAAATATCACATGCTATATTTAGTTAAATTCTAATGAAAATGAAGTAAAATATATTGATTTAAGAAGAAAAATTTGAAATAAAGAAAATGACAAATTTATTAAGAAATGAAATAATATAGTTGTAATTCAATTTAAAAAACACTTAATTAGTGAAATATCCCTTTCTATATTTAGTTAAAATTTAATGAAAATGAAATAAAATATATTGATTTAAGGAGAAAGATTGAAATAAAGAAAATGTCAAATTTGATGAGAAATGAAATAATATAGTTGTTCTAATTTTTTTTTTAAAATAATTAATTAGTGAAATATCACATTCTATATTTAGCTAAAATTTAATGAAAATGAAGTAAAATATATTGATTTAAGAAGAATTGAAATAGAAAAAATGAAAAATTTAATGAGAAATGAAATAATATATCTGTTGTAATTTGATTTAAAAAAAAAAGTAATTAATAAGTGAAATATCACATGATATATTTACTTAAAATGTTCAGAATCTGTTCAGACTCTGTTCAGTCCATGTTCAGAATGATCAGTAATGATCAGTAATGTTCAGACTTTGTTCAGTCCATGTTCAGAATGTTCAGCATCTGCTCTGAATTTTCAGTAATGTTCAGTAATGTTCAGTAATGTTCAGAATCTGTTCATAATCTGTTCAGTCTATGTTCAGAATGTTCAGTAATGTTCAGACTCTGTTCAGTCCATGTTCAGAATGTTCAGCATCTGTTCAGAATTTTCCGTAATGTTCAGAATGTTCAGAAACTGTTCAGTCTAAGTTCAGTCTATGTTCAGAATGTTCAGTAATGTTCAGACTCTGTTCAGAATATCTAGCACAAAAACTGGTCTGTTCAGAATCTCTTGACTTTGTAGTACACATACACACACACACACACACACATATATATATATATATATATATATATATATATATATATATATATATACAACGTCTGAAAAACCAGTCAACGATCAATCTTACGGGGTGTTGGATCGTTACGGTATAACGATACTATACAAGTAAAACAATTATAAACGTCTAAAATGGTTTGTAAAACAACACCAAGTACACAAAACAAAGTGATAAAGAATTAAACACTTCGAATTAAACACTACGAAGTGTTTAATTCTTTATCACTTTGTTTTGTGTACTTGGTGTTGTTTTACAAACCATTTTAGACGTTTATATATATATATATATATATATATCATAAAACAAGAGTCCCTTTTGGAATTAAAGGGCGTTCTTAAGGCTCTTATACAACAACAAGAAAACCGCATCGGTGATGTAATGGTTAGCATGCTCGCCTCGAGTGCGGTAGATCGTGTGCGCGATCCCCCATCGGGTCAAACCAAAGCACACGGCATTAAAGCGAATAAGCAAAGTCAGGTTGGCTCGGAATGAGGCTAATTTGTCTGAGTGTTGTTTCAGTGAACTAGCATTATAAAAATCCAAATAAGCGTGTTGGTCTAGTACAAATCGGATCTCATCATGAAAAAACCGTGCTTACTTGCAGTTTAGCTATAATAATTCATCAGTATTTATTTGGGTCAATATCTATGTAGATCAGCGCTAATTAGGGAAGGTGTGAGACGAAATACACACAAATAAAGTGATAATATCATGGTTTTCAACCGATGTTAAGAAGTAAATCCTATATTTATTCCAATGATTAAACGTTTCACTGCAAAACAAAATACAGAAAGAAATAAGCAAAACTGGCAGACCATATTAAATTACTTAGTCACGTTCGATGATATTAGTACATTTAAATTATAATACATTTGTAATAATACTCTGCTAAGTTTTAAGTAAATAGTCTTGTAAGTGCAGAACCTCATCTGTGATGTAATGATTAGCATGTTCTCATAGAGTGCAGGAGGTCGTGGGTTCGAACCCCGGTGGGATCAAACCAAAAACTTTAAAATTGGAATTAGCTCCTTATCCGCTGAGCATGCAGTATTGAGGAGTAAGAACAAAGACTGAATGTTTACACGCGTATTGTTGTTTCAGTGAGCTACTGCTATACATATTCAACGTGTTGGTATAGTACAAAGCAGACGACATCATTATCATCTCACCGAATGTAATTTGTTCTCGCCATGATATCCTATAGCTAAATAATTTTCTTCATTTGCCGTTAAGCAACAATCACTCACGCACAGATTAGGTGTAGGTTTTGTGGTGTTTAACACCACTTTCAATAATATTTCAGTTATATCGTGGTGGTACGTTTTAGTGGTGGAGGAAACCGGAGTCCCCAGAGAAAATCACCGACTTGTCGAAAGTAACTAACAAACCTTATCACATAATATTGTATCGAGTACACGTCGCCATGAGCGGAATTCGAACTCACACTATGTGTGGCGATAGGCATAGATTGCATAGGAAGTTGTAAATCCATACATCTTTGCTATTTACGGCCTTGGAAATTCTTGTTAATCAAATTACAACTTTATTTTAAATTTGTTTTTACTTTTATTATATACGACATGATGTACTGGAAATGAAATTCATAGCTACATATCAAACTGATGATGTTTAGCAAACTATACAAAATATATAGGGTTTGGGTTATGGTGTTCAACGCCACTTTCAACAATATTTATTTCAGTTATGTCGTGGCAGTCAGTTTTCTTTTTTGGTGGGGGAAACCGGAGTGTCCTGGGAAAACCACCGACCTGTCGCGGGTCACTGACAAACTTTATCACATAATATTGTATCGTAAACAAATATATATAAATGCTGGAACAACGGTATTATTTCATGTTAATTATTTTGTATATTTCATAATTTACAATATGATTTATTCTGCACACCAGAGACTGCACTCGGTCTTAGAGATCAGTTGATGACTTTTAAATCTGTTGTATTTGTTTAAAAAATACAATTGGGATTAAAACAGAACTTTCGACAATAAACAGACAATAAACTTTCGACCTTCGTTTATCCAGGACAGAAGTGATGGATCACATATGATATCAGATCTTTAGTTTATTACAGTTGATGAAGCTCACACAAACTTCATTGGATTAACGAAATAAAATTTGGAGACATAATGATTCATTACCATTCATAGTTGGAAAGTATCAGTTGTCTAGCTTCGTCAGAAAATTATGCACAACAAAATGTGATGTGACCTTGACCTTTGACATTGTTTACCTAGGTAAAGTTCAAAGGTCAAGAGTGTCTTGGTGAAAATCAGAATCATTATGTCTAAAAATCATTCTAGATAGACGTTTGTCGATTTGAATCATTCTTTAATTATATAAAGGAATACGATTTCTTTAATTTTTTCTCAGATTGATGTTAGCAAACTGGGCAGCTTGTGAGACACATGTACAAGAAAGGTTGAGGGACAAATACAATGCAAATATTAATGAGATAATTATGCAGGTTTTCCCATGCGAGAAAATATAAAAAAAATGACATACAAAATAGCCTATATTATTGGGAAATCCCAGAGGTATAACAAATAACTCTCTGCAGCGAGGTCAAGTCTATCTGAAAAGATCGTCTGCTCTCTGTGTGTGACTTATCAATATGGTCCTAGAGGTGTAAATGTGTAAGTGATACCTTCTTGTTTGTAGTACGTCACGTATACGCTTACAACACTCTTAATTACGAATGAAGGACATGTTATGGGTAATTGTCTTTGATGGCCCATGAAAGGCAAAATTGTCCGACCATAGCAATTATCTCCCTTGATTTTAAACCAACATGATTTATTCTTTGTTAATTTGCTCATAGTCTGAATAAAGGTGAAAATTTGCTCACTTTACGTTAAACAACAATCAATCAATCTAACTTATCCGAATGGGATAGAAGGACAGACAATACAATGACCACACGAAAAATGAACAAAGTGTAACCGATCTACATTATAGTTTATAAAGTCTCCTCAGCGTTTTAAGAATCAAAACTTTTATAAAACAAAACAAACTATATGAAACATCACAGTATATAATATGTATAAATTTAACTCAGCGTTTTAAGAATCAAAACTTTTATAGGACAAAACAAACTATATGAAACATCACAGCATATAATATGTGTAAATTTAACTCAGCGTTTTAAGAATCAAAACTTTTATAGGGCAAAACAAACTATATGAAACATCACAGCATATAATGTGTGTAAATTTATAAAAATGACATAAATGACAAGTCAAAAACAGAAACACAATTAACTTATTTATTCAAAATAACAGTACATGTCAATATGATTTACATTTAGCTGCATGTGATCGTGCAATTAAGATTAAATAATAAATATTTAATAACTTTCAAAATCTATAAATGTATTTCAGCAATATATAATAAATATTTAATACCTTTTAAAATTATTAATGTACTTTAGCAGTTTCAAAGGAAAGGTAACACCAGGATCTTTGAAATTGTAACTGAATGATCGCGAAATGTACTTCAGCAAAGTAACGAAAATAAACGATCGTATCTTATCGAAGAACGCCTTATACGGTTATGCCGTTTGATATGTTTGTAAAAAGCCAATGATATGATTGAGTTAGCATAACAGTTTGCTGTTCTTAAATCTCCGTCTTGATGTTGTATTCTTATTCATTCAAGTTCATTGTTTTTTTCCCACTCCTACTAGTTGTATATTTCATTTGATATTTTATCGTGTTAAACCCCTACACGTAAACAACTATGGACATAGTAAACAAGACTTCTTCTTCAAAGACTACCTGATAATAATGCTGTAACATTATAAAGATTTCATTTTGATCTGATACAGTTTTTATTTCCTTGAACATTAAACTCGTCAACATGGCCTTTGTAAACATGATCATTTACTGCTGAAGTTTTCCAGTTTCATATTGACTCAAGAGTACGTCAACTGTTTTCATGGCGTTGTTATTAATGTAACTATAATTATTTATCAAGTAGTAGTGTCAAATCACAGTCATTAAAAAAAAAATTCTTACTAAAACGGCAATTTTTAGTTAGTTGGTATACATAGTTATTATCATTTAGTTGTTTTTGGAAGTAATGAACATTGTTTTGTTCATAATAAAATAGTATGTGTACGTGATGAGTACGAAGGTTAACTTTGTTTGTTTACTGGATTCTGTGTCTGTGCGAAAACGGTCTCCAGAATATATTATAAGTTCTAAGCTCCCTAGTGACCGTCCAAATAATCATAGTCGGTCACGGGAGCTTAGAACATTTTTGTACGATGTTGCTGATCTATGACTTGAAACAGTAACTAAGTTTTTTCCACGAACTATGTTTGACGGACTTTCTTGGAAGTTCTAATGCTAAAGACGTAATGATCACTATGCAAAATTAAGCACCGCCCACTGACCTGTAATTTTCTGTCTGCATCGTTTCGTAACTGCACGTTTATCTATCGTCTGCATCGTTATTTTTATGAATGGAATTCTAAGGCTAAAGACGTAATGGTCACTATGCAAAATTAAGCACCGCCCACTGACCTTCTGTAATTTTCCGTCTACATCATTTCGTAACTGCACGTTTATCTATCGTCTGCATCGTTATTTTTATGAATGGAATTTTCCACTGGCCAGTAAAGCGTATTAATCTTATTCTCTAGATTTCCATATATGGCTCTGTATCTATCGTTATTTCTAGGAATTACTTTATCCAATCATAGGTCGTCAAATAAATGCAACATCGTACAAAGCTTTTTATTGGATGGTTTTGAACTGCAAATCTCGTATCCCCAATGTCATATAATTGTTAGGCCTGACAAGTTGATTGAAGAAGGTTTAAGGAATAATAAAGTGATATTTATCCAGATCTTTAAAATATTTTTATGATGATAATAATAATATGTCACTAAGCAACCATAGTTTGCGTGACAAAGTGACTATTAATATCATATTCAGTTTCCGTGAAAACATGTCATCTGGATAGTCCAATGATTGAAAAAAGGAAAAGGAAATGTGATTAATAGGGATGGACATTTTGCCTTGTATCTGGCCTACAACGAATCCACCTTAACAAAGTGTTGCTCGTTAATAGGTGATGTATGTTTTCTCCTAAGCCCCAACACGAACCACTCGCTTAGATCTTCTCTTTGAGGTAATACAAACGTAGATATCAATTTTAATCTGAACGGACGTAAACGGGCAAGCTGTCTATTTAATTCGACACGCACAACCAACGAAAACCACGTACGGATGGGCGGTTCCACGCACTCGTGATAGAAAGGTCTATTGACGTAGTTAGCGTTCTATCTAATCAAGTGAAGATAAAATATGAATTGTAGACACTAATAATATTGGATAGTTGTGTTCCAATACCATGATCTAAATGCGAAGAGATCAGCGCTTGGCAAGTGATAATTTACCATTTTAGAAGTAAAATTGTAGCTTCCGTTCATTACAGTTTTTCTTTAAGTTGACTCGTTACTGTACATGCCGTTTTTATATAACCGTATCGAACGAAGCAGTCAATGATAGCTGTAGACATTCATTTTCGACCTATTGTTAGATCTATGGTGTCCTGTCGTTAACACTTAACAATTATCGACAATCATTCCAAGAACAGGAAATAACATTTTATATCAAAATTGAGATATCCGTTTGAGGTTGACTCCGAAAAATTACTCATTGCAAATTTTTATTCTTCTAGACATATATCGATTTGATAGATTCATATAAATTTATCTCGTATGATAATTCATAATTGAAACATCTACAAAGCAAAGAGTCAAAATGTCAATTAGTTGTTTCTACTGGGAAAATACTTAAATGTCAATAACCTGGGGAAGTGAAAGAAAATATGGTTTTACTACATAAACATGACAAACAAAACATTCCACAGTTCAACCTAGCTAGAATCTGAATGTAAGAGAGAAATTAAATGGTGTTCGTTCATGACACATTGATTAAATAGGCAATACAAATGTAAATATCAAATTTAGTGTGCACGACGCGATTCTGGAATACACTCAAAATCGAAAGATTGGAAAGCCAAATAATTTAAAATTTTGGGAGCAATAAAACCAAAGGGCCTAAACAGGATAACCAAAATCAGCTAAGGTCACCTATACCTGAGGGAGGAGAACCTTAGTTTTATTAATAATTATATTGTAAAATATGTTAAATGTACAGACATGTAGCAAATAAAAAAAAAACGGAAATAAAATGTATTTACAAAAAAGATTGATTATGACACTTTGCTTAAATTCTTGGGGGAATTTAGAGGATAAAGAATGTATTCCTTTATTGTGGGCAAGCAAAAACTTCAACTTGTTGAAGGCTGTTAGTATTATTTGGTAGCAATACAATGATACAATAGAAATGACATGTCTATTTCATAAGGTCAATAATCTTGATATTGATCTGTTTCACAGTTGTCACATGCAAATCAGTTCTCCCATGTCCATTGTGGAAGTATGTAAATGGATTTCACAAAAGTAGATTACTTAATTTCGGGGGTGTAAAAATCAAATAAAAAAAGTAGATGTATCATCCAGTGCGCACAGGCGTTTTCAAATTCAAAAGATTGGACAGCCAAATAACCTAAAAGTCTTTGGGAGCAAGAAAAACAAACCAGGATAGACAATATCGGCTATGGTCACCTATGCCTGAGAGAACAGAACATTAGCTTTAATGTCAAAGAAAACCAAAAGGAAATCAAGAATGGACAATCCAGAGAAACTGGCAATATTAGGTACTCAAGACACAAGACGAAAACAAACAATACAAAAAACTAAAAAGATGAGCAACACGGACACAACCAACAACCGGGGATGAACCCAGCCTACCACGAAGGGCAAGCAGGCACTGCCACCCACAACACATTTCGTCTTATTCGGATAAAATTTTGTAGACTCGTTCCAGTCGTCACGACACTGTTGTCTTGTGATGACTTTTGTTGTTCAATTTTGATCAATTCTCTGAAATCACAACCAAAGAGCTGTTTAGCCCTAAATATTACTTCCAACGGAACATTATTTTATGTTCCTCAATGGAGTTGGAAGCCTTGCCAGAGGTACCAGAAGGTGCAATGTCCCTAAAGTCACACTTCATAAAGCATTGTCCACAAAAAGTAACATAGTATGTACAGTCTTGACGTTTCATGTGGTTTTTGCATTTCCAGAGCCAGGACTCGAATAGAAAACATTCGCCACGTTTTTTTATTTATTATTGTGATATATTACTGGGAAACTCTGGTTTGATTTTACTGTAGTGTAGCAACGCGGCTGGTTCCACAGTTTTAGTCCCTACTTTGAACGAATCTTTGTCACCTTTATCTTTTAAAGTAGTGTCACGGAAAGAGAGACCGACCTCGCCATGTTATAATGTCCTTGGTTAGATGATCAGTACATATTGTGGATAGCTTAGTAACATTCCTACAAAATCTGTTTCTTTTCTGATTCAGAAAAGTGCATTATTAAAATACAATAAATAACGCTTTATTTCACTGTAACAGATCTAGCCTAGACAGGAATTGCAATGGTGTTTTATAGTCCTATTTCATTGATACAGTTTGATAATACTGCACACGTTTACATTTTATCCCACCACTTAAAAGATTAACCCATACACGGTGAATGTAGTTAAAATGTAAGCCCTTAGTTCAACAATAAATCTTATCATAATTGTGTACATTCTTGAAATGCTTAGTAATACAGGAGAGACAGCAGTATTAAGACCTAAGCATGATAATATCACCGCAGTTTTTTTACTTTAACACCGCCTTGGTTTTATTATATTTTTCAATCTGTTAAGATGGCATTATACAATTATCACCCTTGTTGGAGTGTGACCCGACGGTTTGCCTCCCCTCGAAAAGCCCTCTGGGAGACCAACCGTCGGGTCACACTGCAACAAGGGTGATAATTGGTATATTATATCGAATATCTTGCATCGGACACCAAGTAATAGAATACCTGCGGCTTTGCGAAAATATTCGATATAATATATAAAATTTCTTCTTCGCCTACAGCGACGAACCTGTCGCTGGACGCCATGTTTGTTGTCGGTTGAATCAAGGGAAGTAACTATAATTGGAAACCCGTGAGGCTCACGTGGGAATTTCCTTGGGATTTCCTCGCGAGCGATGGACCTTACTATGAGACCTTAGGATTAGCGGTTGACCAAACGAATGGATAAATATCACGTGACAGTGTTTTATCAAATCAGATTCAAGATATTTATACGAGTATATAATATTCACATTTTGATTACAGTTACGAATCTTTCGTAATTATTATAAATGGTATTCTGAGTAACATGAGAACGTTTTACATATTGAACTATCCATAGTGTCGTCTACATAACCTGTTATACGGAGTTGTACAAATGTATTTATACTTACATCTACTTTTATTTTCTGATATTGTATCTTTTTAAATATTCAAGGCCAGTGTAAAATTATAATGCTACATGTAGCAGAGGGGATATCTAATACAGTTCTCTTTAAGTAGAACTCGAGTATAGAATCGTTGATGTCTGTATTCGAACTCGTCCCAAAAAAGATTAAAATTGTTAGATCTGTCCAGTAGTTCGTAAGGTACGACACAACAACCTAGAACACTATGACCCCCACCTCCATGTACAACAACCAAGAACACTATGACCTCACCTTCATGTACAACAACCAAGAACACTATGACCTCACCTCCATGTACAACAACCAAGAACACTATGACCTCACCTTCATGTACAACAACCAAGAACACTATGACCCCCACCTCCATGTACAACAACCAAGAACACTATGACCTCACCTTCATGTACAACAACCTAGAACACTATGACCCCACCTTCATGGCTATAATTCATTTTCAATGTTTTATCGAATCCACTAAACAAAGTACATCGTCAATTATAGTCTACAAACAAGTGTAACATCTTCCTTTCTGGCAAGAAGGGTTTGCAGATACAAAAGGGATAATCAGAATCCGTAAATCGAAGGACAGACAAACTAAAAAGGACAAAAGGACAAACAACGATATACCAAACACTACACGGAAAACTCAAGATCGACACGTGTACAATAGTGTCGAGAGATGAGCAATGCACAAGATCAACACGTGTACAATAGTGTCGAGAGATGAGCAATGCACAAGATCGACACGTGTACAATAGTGTCGAGAGATGAGCAATGCACAAGATCAATACGTGTACAATAGTGTCGAGAGATGAGCAATGCACAAGATCGACACGTGTACAATAGTGTCGAGAGATGAGCAATGCACAAGATCGACACGTGTACAATAGTGTCGAGAGATGAGCAATGCACAAGATCGACACGTGTACAATAGTGTCGAGAGATGAGCAATGCACTACAACGGGAATTTCTATTTGTAAACATATTTCAATTCGAATTACACGCGTAACCCTTTCTTTCCATTATATCCGTTTTTACCAGTGGAAATCACACTTTTATTGTATACTGATCCATTATATCATTTATTTGTACCCATCTATAATATACGTTTTAGCCTGTGGCAATCAAACTTCGGTTACTTATTCATTATATCGTTTTTTAAGCTTCGTTTGTATACTTATCCATTTTACATGTGGCAATCAAAATATAGTTGAAAACTTCTTTCCGTCAGAAATATAATTTAAATAATACTTACAAAATGAAAAACATAAAACACTACATAATGTGACGTTAATCAACAATTTCATCAATAATAATTATTTTTATTTCTTTCACTTTAATGAATGACAATAGTGTTTTGTTTCTTGATATTCCGTTCAGTATTATTCTATTTTGCAATTATACCATATAAACTCCTATTAATACATTTTGCTATTTGTCTGCACTGTGTTCACTTCATACACTTAAACAGCAATTTCACTTGGGGTGAATCAGTCTATTGGATAATTTCATTCCCTTGAGCGATAATTGAGGGTTTCACCTTATTCGCACTACCCATTTGAAGATCTGAATCTAAAGGCTTCTATCCAAAGAATATCATTAGCGCTGATCAAAGGTACTGTTAACACGTTTGTGCATCATTACCGATCCCACGTACGCAGCGTTCATATTCAGTAGATGAAACTTGAACGAAAAAAGGAAGTTCATACCAATACATTTATATCATATATTTTACTAATCCATAATTCCTATAGCTATAATATATGGTGAGGTGAACTCGATACAACATTGATAAAGTTTGTCAGTGACTTCAGGCAGGTCAGTGGTTTTCTCCGATTTTACCCACCAGTAAAACTAACCACCACGATATAACTGAAATATTGTTGAAGGTGACGCTAATATATACACAAGGGCCGATTGTATGTTAGTTGGATTTACATCTATCTATGTAATCAGTGTCTACATTGTATCACCACTATTGCAAGCAAATATGTGCAGGTTTCTTAATCGTTTGTTTATATATGTATTACCGTTGTTTATATATGTATTACCGTTGTTTATATATGTATTACCGTTGTTTATATATGTATTACCGTTGTTTATATAAGTATTACCGTTGTTTATATAAGTATTACCGTTGTTTATATAAGTATTACCGTTGTTTATATATGTATTACCGTTGTTTATATATGTATTACCGTTGTTTATATATGTATTACCGTTGTTTATATAAGTATTACCGTTGTTTATATATGTATTACCGTTGTTTATATAAGTATTACCGTTGTTTATATATGTATTACCGTTTTTTATATATGTATTACCGTTGTTTATATATGTATTACCGTTGTTTATATATGTATTACCGTTGTTAATATAAGTATTACCGTTGTTTATATATGTATTACCGTTGTTTATATAAGTATTACCGTTGTTTATATATGTATTACCGTTGTTTATATATGTATTACCGTTGTTTATATAAGTATTACCGTTGTTTATATATGTATTACCGTTGTTTATATATGTATTACCGTTGTTTATATATGTATTACCGTTGTTTATATATGTATTACCGTTGTTTATATATGTATTACCGTTGTTTATATAAGTATTACCGTTGTTTATATATGTATTACCGTTGTTTATATATGTATTACCGTTGTTTATATATGTATTACCGTTGTTTATATAAGTATTACCGTTGTTTATATATGTATTACCGTTGTTTATATAAGTATTACCGTTGTTTATATATGTATTACCGTTGTTTATATATGTATTACCGTTGTTTATATATGTATTACCATTGTTTATATAAGTATTACCGTTGTTTATATATGTATTACCGTTGTTTATATAAGTATTACCGTTGTTTATATATGTATTACCGTTGTTTATATAAGTATTACCGTTGTTTATATATGTATTACCATTGTTTATATATGTATTACAGTTGTTTATATATGTATTACCGTTGTTTATATATGTATTACCGTTGTTTATATATGTATTACCGTTGTTTATATATGTATTACCGTTGTTTATATATGTATTACCGTTGTTTATATATGTATTACCGTTGTTTATATAAGTATTACCGTTGTTTATATATGTATTACCGTTGTTTATATATGTATTACCATTGTTTATATAAGTATTACCGTTGTTTATATATGTATTACCGTTGTTTATATAAGTATTACCGTTGTTTATATATGTATTACCGTTGTTTATATAAGTATTACCGTTGTTTATATATGTATTACCGTTGTTTATATAAGTATTACCGTTGTTTATATATGTATTACCGTTGTTTATATATGTATTACCGTTGTTTATATATGTATTACCGTTGTTTATATATGTATTACCGTTGTTTATATAAGTATTACCGTTGTTTATATATGTATTACCGTTGTTTATATATGTATTACCGTTGTTTGTATATGTATTACCGTTGTTTATATATGTATTACCATTGTTTATATAAGTATTACCGTTGTTTATATATGTATTACCGTTGTTTATATATGTATTACCGTTGTTTATATAAGTATTACCGTTGTTTATATATGTATTACCGTTGTTTATATATGTATTACCGTTGTTTATATATGTATTACCGTTGTTTATATATGTATTACCATTGTTTATATAAGTATTACCGTTGTTTATATATGTATTACCGTTGTTTATATAAGTATTACCATTGTTTATATATGTATAACCGTTTTTTATATAAGTATTACCGTTGTTTATATATGTATTACCGTTGTTTATATATGTATTACCGTTGTTTATATATGTATTACCATTGTTTATATATGTATTACCGTTGTTTATATATGTATTACCGTTGTTTATATATGTATTACCGTTGTTTATATAAGTATTACCGTTGTTTATATATGTATTACCGTTGTTTATATATGTATTACCGTTGTTTATATATGTATTACCGTTGTTTATATAAGTATTACCGTTGTTTATATATGTATTACCGTTGTTTATATAAGTATTACCGTTGTTTATATATGTATTACCGTTGTTTATATATGTATTACCGTTGTTTATATATGTATTACCGTTGTTTATATAAGTATTACCGTTGTTTATATATGTATTACCGTTGTTTATATAAGTATTACCGTTGTTTATATATGTATTACCGTTGTTTATATAAGTATTACCGTTGTTTATATATGTATTACCGTTGTTTATATATGTATTACCGTTGTTTATATATGTATTACCGTTGTTTATATATGTATTGCCGTTGGAGATCCAATTATCAAGAGGGGAGAGATGGGACCCCATTAACCAGTTTAACACCGCCACTTGTTTGTTCAGAACCTGGATTTCCAACACCATATGTGGTGGTCTTTTTTTTATTCAGTGAGGAAAGTTAAAAGGTGATTGTTCGCTTTATTGATATTGGTGGCAGTTTACGTTCTTTTCATCAATTAGCGAGTATCATCCCAATCCATGGGTAGTTGTACCCATTTATTCAAAGGATCTCACACTTTCATAGATATGACGATAACATAGCAAATTCTAATTGAAATTAGATCTCTTGACATCCTCCACATTTTCTTTGTCTCTTTGTCATAATGAAAAAGGTGGGAGATTATAATGAGATATTAGCTTGACATAAATATAAAGTAGGGTCAGTGAATGTTCTTAGATAAATGACCGACTACTAGCTACAAAAGTAGAATTTGATCGTTATAGACAATTACATTAGAGATGAATAATTACAATTGACACTTTAAACATTTAAAAAAATAAAAGATCATTCAAAATGAAGAAATACAATCTAACAATATAACATTTATATATGTTATATACGCCCCAGTTTAATTACAGGATAGACTTAATAGTTCACAAAATCATCTTTAAAAAATCGATATTTTCAAATAAGGTTTTTTAATTATGTTATAAATGTCAGATTTAAGGTCATATGATTTTAAACAACATCAAAAACAAACAAATAAAATATGAGAAGTACTTTTGTTTATTAGTTCATCTGACTCAAATGTGAGCTATTTCCATCACTTTGGGTCCGTCGTCGTCACTAATATTATGTATTTTGATAGTCACCTCTGAAACTGCTGGGCCAGTTAAAAACAAACATTGTAAGAATGATATTTTAGAGGTTCTCCACAGGAATTACTCATTTTGTTTTGATCTGGCAACAAAATAATGACAATTCTTGTTTCTGATTGCCAAACTACAAGTCCAAATAATTAGTAACTTTGCACAAAATGGTGTAAGGATATTCCTCATATCGTCTTGATTTGTTAAAAAAAAACATGACCGTCATGATCAAATTTTGTTTCTGATAGGCTAAAACAAAACTCTGTTCCTAAAATACTGGTTCATTTAATTTGTATTAGATATATAGTATAAATATATGTAAAATCCTCAACAAAGATTCCTCCTTTGATTTTGCACTGGTGAAAAATCTGACGCCGATGGGTAATTCTTCGAATTACTAACTTAATCAAATCCAAGCAGTATGTTCAATACATATGGCTCCAAATTAAATTCAAATTTTGAAATTTCATACAAGAAGAGCTTGAAGATACCAAAAGAGTAATCAGAATCCGTATATCGAAGAAGAACATACAACACAATGGCCAAAAGAAAAAGTACAAAAGGACAAACAACGATCTACAAAACATACATATAAAACTAAAGATCGAGTAACACAAATCCCACTAAAAACAATTTACCAATAAAACCATTTTCAATATGAAATCGAAACGAAAATAAGGTTACCTTTAGCAGAAAAAATGTTTAGCAAAACTGACATGGGTAGAGTTCAAAAGGTAGCACAAAACAAAACATACACACTGTCTGTGGCATGTCAGTGGAATCCAATTACTCAAATCTATTGAGTTATGGGAAATAGAGAAAACAGAACACAGAACTGAAAAAATGTCAATTCTGTAGGTACCTGCGGAAAACGTGAACTATGTCAACCCAGGACGGTAATACTGTTATAGCATTGATTGTTTAACAGTCGGTTTAACGTGAACTCTATCAACCCAGGACGGTAATACTGTTATAGCATTGATTGTTTAACAGTCGGTTTAACGTGAACTCTATCAACCCAGGACGGTAATACTGTTATAGCATTGATTGTTTAACAGTCGGTTTAACGTGAACTCTATCAACCCAGGACGGTAATACTGTTATAGCATTGATTGTTTAACAGTCGGTTTAACGTGAACTCTATCAACCCAGGACGGTAATACTGTTATAGCATTGATTGTTTAACAGTCGGTTTAACGTGAACTCTATCAACCCAGGACGGTAATACTGTTATAGCATTGATTGTTTAACAGTCGGTTTAACGTGAACTCTATCAACCCAGGACGGTAATACTGTTATAGCATTGATTGTTTAACAGTCGGTTTAACGTGAACTCTATCAACCCAGGACGGTAATACTGTTATAGCATTGATTGTTTAACAGTCGGTTTAACGTGAACTCTATCAACCCAGGACGGTAATACTGTTATAGCATTGATTGTTTAACAGTCGGTTTAACGTGAACTCTATCAACCCAGGACGGTAATACTGTTATAGCATTGATTGTTTAACAGTCGGTTTAACGTGAACTCTATCAACCCAGGACGGTAATACTGTTATAGCATTGATTGTTTAACAGTCGGTTTAACGTGAACTCTATCAACCCAGGACGGTAATACTGTTATAGCATTGATTGTTTAACAGTCGGTTTAACGTGAACTCTATCAACCCAGGACGGTAATACTGTTATAGCATTGATTGTTTAACAGTCGGTTTAACGTGAACTCTATCAACCCAGGACGGTAATACTGTTATAGCATTGATTGTTTAACAGTCGGTTTAACGTGAACTCTATCAACCCAGGACGGTAATACTGTTATAGCATTGATTGTTTAACAGTCGGTTTAACGTGAACTCTATCAACCCAGGACGGTAATACTGTTATAGCATTGATTGTTTAACAGTCGGTTTAACGTGAACTCTATCAACCCAGGACGGTAATACTGTTATAGCATTGATTGTTTAACAGTCGGTTTAACGTGAACTCTATCAACCCAGGACGGTAATACTGTTATAGCATTGATTGTTTAATAGTCGTTTTAACCGTTTGTAACAGAGACGGAAGTTCAATTTTTTATGTTGGTTTATCGCCATACTTAAATCCAACGTCAAGCGGAAACAAATTTGTATTTAGAAATGGTACTAATACAGTATTAAGGTGGACGGATATTTCTTATATTTCAAAGAACAAATACCCTTTGTTGTAAATGTTTGTTGTAAATGTTTGTTGTAAATGTTTGTTGTAAATGTTTGTTGTAAATGTTTGTTGTAAATGTTTGTTGTAAATGTTTGTTGTAAATGTTTGTTGTAAATGTTTGTTGTAAATGTTTGTTGTAAATGTTTGTTGTAAATGTTTGTTGTAAATGTTTGTTGTAAATGTTTGTTGTAAATGTTTGTTGTAAATGTTTGTTGTAAATGTTTGTTGTAAATGTTTGTTGTAAATGTTTGTTGTAAATGCCTTCAAATGTATATGTTGTTGCTTTTTGTTTTTCTTTGTTTGCTTGTTTGTTTTTTGTTTTATTTTTTCGTTTTGTTTCTTGTTGTTGTAAATATTACGGTAGATATTCTTGTTTACAAGTATTGAGAACGTTTAATCCTTAGTTTAATTCCTGTTGAGAAAACATAATTTGAATTAATACCATCGCATATTTATTTTACTTTTGCAAAAATTATACCAAAATCGACGGATAAACACAGAAAAACAATCCGGTTACAGAGTATAGAATTAAGAATTAAGAAAACAAAATAAAAAAAAGAAGAAAAAAACGAAAAGAATTAAAGATATGATCACACCAATTCTAACAAAAGACGGTGACTGAGTACATATAGTAAAGTTCTCTAGTCTCATTAGCGACATCAGCCGTGAATGTCAAATCGGAAATATAGCAATAACAACACAAGGATTAACTCTAATACTTTGGAATACGACAGACAATATTCTTTATGGCATCTAATTTAGAAAACTGTTTAGTTTAAGCAAAGGATCGGTCACAAATTATTACAACTTATGAAGATTTCTTCCACAAAATACAATGAAAACGTAGATATCAAATTTAGTGCGCACGACATGTTTCTGGAATAACCTTCATCAGGTGACGCTCAAAGTCAAAAGATTGGAAAGCCAAATAAATAAAAGTTTTGGGAGCAATAAAACCAAAGCGTCTAAACAGGATAGCCAAAATCGGTCAAGGTCACTTATGTCTGAGTACATACAGTTTACATTTTTTGATATGGTAAACTGCTTACCCAGAGAGCGATGTTTAAAGGAATATTAAAGCTCGTTTTAACATATATTTTTTTAATTCGTGACGAAGGTTGTTTCTTTTCAATTTAATTGTAAAAACAATCCAAAAATACTTTGCACGCCCATATAATCCCTAATATTGTTAAAATATCACTTAAAAGGGTCGAAATGAATTTTTGTTCAGGAAGCAAAAATTCAATTAATGGAAAAACCGCAAGATATGACAGAATTATCAACGAATTATGTCACTTTTACAAAGTTTCAAATGATAAAAACCGGGTTAATGTTTCATAAATATCATTTATTGAACCAATTGCAAGTTTTCATGAGATTCAAAAAATTACCAAAATGAGCTTTAATATCCCTTTAAGAAAAATGTGTAAAGGGATATCAAAGGAGTATTCAGAAGACGTAAATTGAAAAAGGAAAGACAATAAAATGGATAAACAATAATCTACAAAAAACTACACAGAAAGCTACATACAGAGCAACACGGGACTTCACTAAAACCGGGAGTGATCTCATGTGCTCCGGAAGGACAGCAGTACTTGCTCAACTAAAATTAGTCAAAACACTTTTTCAATGTTAAATATGTTATACTATCGATTTGTTTTTCAGAGAAAAGAAGAGCAAATGCATTGGTCCTATCACCCAATCAACGCACACCAGAAAAAGATCTTTACGTGTTGATAAATATTTGTATTTCTATTTGTAGCTGTGCAAATAGTGTTTCTTATGTCATCTACAAATACTAATTTAATCTTAATATGTCAAATGCATGGCCATCATTGGCAAATTTTGCAAAAGTGTTGTTACGAGTTATAAAATAGCAATAAAAACATAAATATGGTCGCTGAAGAATTTAAATACAGAAATGAGCATGTTATCACTGAATGTATATTCCCATATTTGATGTTATTTGTCATTTTGCTTAATGTTGAACACATTCTGTATTGTAGGCACTTCTTATTGTTAGGCATTAATAGCTTGCTTGACCATTCCCAAAAGTCTTTGCTGCATGATTTGTCAATGACAAATATGATCCACGTTGTCGAGAAACCTACTGAACAAACGGTTCCTAGTCCTTAAGCTGAAGTCATCATTTAGAAAGTACATGAGCCGAAGTCATCATTAGACAATTTTATCGTCGCCATCATGACTCACTTAACCTTTACGTAAAATGAATATGTTTCTTTTGTCGTAGTCAGAGAATTTGTAACAAGAGTAACACAATGAATGTCACCATTTTTCCGATTTTAGGGGGGGGGGGGAGGGGAGTGGGAGTGTGTTGCTCAATTTCAGTGTCCTGTGAAATCTTTTGTAGATCTTTGTTTGTCTTTATGACATTGTATTGTCTGTCTTCTGATTACCCTTTTGACATTGTAGTGTCTTGTCTTCTGATTACCCTTTTGACATTGTATTGTCTTGTATTCTGATTACCCTTTTGACATTGTATTGTCTTGTCTTCTGATTACCCTTTTGACATTGTATTTTCTGTCTTCTGATTACCCTTTTGACATTGTATTTTCTGTCTTCTGATTACCCTTTTGACATTGTATTTTCTGTCTTCTGATTACCCTTTTGACATTGTATTTTCTGTCTTCTGATTACCCTTTTGACATTGTATTGTCTTGTCTTCTGATTACCCTTTTGACATTGTATTGTCTTGTCTTCTGATTACCCTTTTGACATTGTATTTTCTGTCTTCTGATTACCCTTTTGACATTGTATTTTCTGTCTTCTGATTACCCTTTTGACATTGTATTTTCTGTCTTCTGATTACCCTTTTGACATTGTATTGTCTTGTCTTCTGATTACCCTTTTGACAGTGTATTGTCTTGTCTTCTGATTACCCTTTTGACATTATATTGTCTGTCTTCTGATTACCCTTTTGACATTGTATTGTCTTGTCTTCTGATTACCCTTTTGACATTGTATTGTCTTGTCTTCTGATTAACCTTTTGACATTGTATTGTCTGTCTTCTGATTACCCTTTTGACATTGTATTGTCTTGTCTTCTGATTACCCTTTTGACATTGTATTGTCTTGTCTTCTGATTACCCTTTTGACATTGTATTGTCTTGTATTCTGATTACCCTTTTGACATTGTATTGTCTTGTATTCTGATTACCCTTTTGACATTGTATTGTCTGTCTTCTGATTACCCTTTTGACATTGTATTGTCTTGTCTTCTGATTACCCTTTTGACATTGTATTGTCTTGTCTTCTGATTACCCTTTTGACATTGTATTGTCTTGTATTCTGATTACCCTTTTGACATTGTATTGTCTTGTCTTCTGATTACCCTTTTGACATTGTATTGTCTTGTATTCTGATTACCCTTTTGACATTGTATTGTCTTGTCTTCTGATTACCCTTTTGACATTGTATTGTCTTGTATTCTGATTACCCTTTTGACATTGTATTGTCTTGTCTTCTGATTACCCTTTTGACATTGTATTGTCTTGTCTTCTGATTACCCTTTTGACATTGTATTGTCTTGTCTTCTGATTACCCTTTTGACATTGTATTTTCTGTCTTCTGATTACCCTTTTGACATTGTATTGTCTTGTCTTCTGATTACCCTTTTGACATTGTATTGTCTTGTATTCTGATTACTCTTTTGACATTGTATTGTCTGTCTTCTGATTACCCTTTTGTCATTGTATTGTCCTGTCTTCTGATTACCCTTTTGACATTGTATTGTCTGTCTTCTGATTACCCTTTTGACATTGTATTGTCTTGTCTTCTGATTACCCTTTTGACATTGTATTGTCTGTCTTCTGATTACCCTTTTGACATTGTATTTTCTGTCTTCTGATTACCCTTTTGACATTGTATTGTCTGTCTTCTGATTACCCTTTTGGTATCTTCAAACTTTTCTTTGTTTTTCTTTTTTTGTTCTACAACATTTCATTTATTTATTTTGAAGACAATATTAAAATGTTCGAAGATTAATACATGCATAAATATTGTATCTGCATTTAATAGGGCATTATCGATAATTAATCAAACTCTATCCATTAAGTTCAGGTGACTTTGACTTAATTAAAAATCAAAGACTGGCGAGTAAGCTGACTTCAATAGAAGCTAGAAGCTATGAAATGCATGTAGGTTCTTGCCGTATTGTAAAATAAAAATAAAACATAATTATTTTATCTAGATTTTAGGTTGGGACATTATGGTAGTATTTAAACTGTTATTGTGACCACAACCACCAATTGTCTTGATATCAGCAATACTTGTAACCAGTCACAGTTCAAGCGACCAATCAATGACGACATATGGGTTTTGAATTACCGATATGAATGAGAATTTACCTGACATGACCTGATACGGAATATTTGTCAGATTCGAGTAGATATTAAAAAAGAAAGAAACAACACACTTTAAATTTTAATTAGATTTTTATCATGAACTGTAAGCATGACAATCATTGAGAAGAAATGATGAAAATTAAAAACTGTAATACCACAAATACAATAAAATCAATATTTTTTTGTCTAGTTATAGACAACACTTTTATGTATAGGAGAATGTCCAAGTAACTCTCCATTCCTTAAAACTAATGGAGCCGAGGCCCCGAGGGGGCCGAGTCCCATTGTTTTTAAGGAATGGAGAGACACGAGGACATTCTCCAACTTAAAATCCACCCATTGTACTTTATTAATTTTAATAATTATTAATGTTGTAACCAAAAAAAGTCTGTGTATAGTATCTAAAGTACAAAGTATTAAATTGTTTGTCCCTTGTGCGACCTTAGAAGTACAAAGAGAACAATAACTCTCCATTCCTTAAAAATAATGGAGAGTTTTGACAATAGATTTACATCACAGGATTTTAATTACATGTGATGATTAAATTATACAAGAAACATAGTAAATAAAGTTTCCAAGTAAAAATATAATAATTATATAACAATAAAATGGCAATCGATTTCAGAAACACATCAGGCCGTGAGTTTTATAAGTAATTGACATATACAACGAAAATAGGTAATTGTTTAAATTCTCCCCCGCAAATCAATCATATTGTCTAATTCTTTATGTAGTAATGGTGAGAAAACAAGCAGTGCAAATAACCATAGTTCAAACTAGCTAAATGTAAATACGTACATTTGTATTTCTTTTCGTTTGATTATTAATTAATTATCTTTAATAGACAAAATATTAAAACAAATAGGAAGCTTCATATGACACAAAATCTATAAAATACAGTATGTACAATCAGGTGTCAGCTATCACATCACTTGAGTGTCAGCTACCACATCACTTGAGTGTCAGCTACCAGAGCATACATCACTCGAGTGTCAGCTACCAGAGCATACATCACTCGAGTGTCAGCTACCAGAGCATACATCACTTGAGTGTCAGCTACCAGAGCATACATCACTTGAGTATCAGCTACCAGAGCATACATCACTTGAGTGTCAGCTACCAGAGCATACATCACTTGAGTGTCAGCTACCAGAGCATACATCACTTGAGTGTCAGCTACCAGAGCATACATCACTTGAGTGTCAGCTATCAGAGCATACATCACTTGAGTGTCAGCTACCAGAGCATACATCACTTGAGTGTCAGCTACCAGAGCATACATCACTTGAGTGTCAGCTACCAGAGCATACATCACTTGAGTGTCAGCTACCAGAGCATACATCACTTGAGTGTCAGCTACCAGAGCATACATCACTTGAGTGTCAGCTACCAGAGCATACATCACTTGAGTGTCAGCTACCAGAGCATACACCACTTGAGTGTCAGCTACCAGAGCATACATCACTTGAGTGTCAGCTACCAGAGCATACATCACTTGAGTGTCAGCTACCAGAGCATACATCACTTGAGTGTCAGCTACCAGAGCATACATCACTTGAGTGTCAGCTACCAGAGCATACATCACTCGAGTGTCAGCTACCAGAGCATACATCACTCGAGTGTCAGCTACCAGAGCATACATCACTCGAGTGTCAGCTACCAGAGCATACATCACTCGAGTGTCAGCTACCAGAGCATACATCACTTGAGTGTCAGCTACCAGAGCATACATCACTTGAGTGTCAGCTATCAGAGCATACATCACTTGAGTGTCAGCTACCAGAGCATACATCACTTGAGTGTCAGCTACCAGAGCATACATCACTTGAGTGTCAGCTACCAGAGCATACATCACTTGAGTGTCAGCTACCAGAGCATACATCACTTGAGTGTCAGCTATCAGAGCATACATCACTTGAGTGTCAGCTACCAGAACATACATCACTTGAGTGTCAGCTACCAGAGCATACATCACTTGAGTGTCAGCTACCAGAGCATACATCACTTGAGTGTCAGCTACCAGAACATACATCACTTGAGTGTCAGCTACCAGAGCATACATCACTTGAGTGTCAGCTACCAGAGCATACATCACTTGAGCTTATATCGTTCACCTGTTCAAACAAGTTTTTGGAGAGAGAAAAATATTTTATTCATTCTCATACAGGTCCATATCTTGTTGTTGCGACCATCATTGATATCCGATCAGTATGGAAAAAATGCCATGGATTCTTAATGTCTCTCCCTCATATGTGGTCCGGTTGATAGAATATTTTAGTGCTCGTTCTACTTACCAGGATTTTCTAAACTTCCACTACATTTGTCTTAGCAAATTGTTGTTCAGAAAAATTCACTATCTAAATCAAATTCTAACATACCTCCTTCTTTCGCTTTGCTAATAAACGAGCGAGTTATCCATTCGGTATAATCTCATTAGCACATGCGCCGGTGAATGTAACTGACTTTTCCATTGGCAGCATAAATTGTAACCCGAATAATCCAGTCGTTATATTACGCTCCCGCTGGTCGCTACATTAACTCATCAAGCGATAGTGTCGATAGAGGGCGCAGTATTATTCGAGTTACATAAATTGTGTGCGACATTTTCCGCAAGCGTAAATATAAATTACCGTCTTCCAATCAAAGTATACTACCGTATTTGTACTCTTAGACATATCAGAATCGAAATAAATCATGGAAGCCAGAATGTGTTTTGAGCTTTTACATGGATTGGCGGATATTAGTTAATTTTATCCCTCGCTTCTGGCTCGGGATAAACTACTAATATCCGTCAATCCATGTTAAAACTCCCAACACATTCTGGCTTCCATGATTTATTTCTTAGTTAAACTCTCAAAATGTGTTCATATTCATCTGACGTCATTTGCATTTCGTCAACCGTTAGCAAATTTTCGTTTCTAAGCTGTGTTTGTAGACATGTTTCGAATACAACTTACACATTTAATGCTCATTGTACGATGCATCGTCTTAGATGTAGATGTAACAGACGAAGTCTTCCTTTTCATAATACCTGATCTTACCTCAGGTAGTTAATAGGTTGTTCGTGATGTCCCTTTTATTACAAAACACAGGATCTTACTTCTGGTGGTTTTTTTTGTGGGAGTTCGTGATGTCCGTTGTATTACAAAACACGTGATCTTACTTCCGGTGGGTTTTTTTTTAGGGGGGGAGTTCGTGGTGTCCTTTGCATTACAAAACACATGATCTTACTTCCGGTGTTTTTGGGGGAAGTTCGTTATGTCCTTTCTATTACAAAACACATGATCTTACTTCCGGTGTTTTTTTGTGGGAGTTCGTGATGTCCGTTGTTACATTTATATATTACTGGTATTTGGCCTATTCCCTCTGTGGTTTTTTGCACGTTTCACGTAATTGGTATTTTACCTAAATCGTGATATATCTGGACGTAGAATGTCTGCAGTGGAGCTAGAATCTGACCATAAAATTCTAAAACATGTAAGCAGCAAAACTGGTATCGGATTACATGAATTATAAAACATGGAACACTGATAGTGTGACCAACATAAAGAGGGGTTTGCAACGCGATTCTAAAGCCCCTGTTACAGGGTAAAGCAAGTATCGCGATACTTGCATCATGCAACTTTTTGTATCATGATTCTTGTCAGTTTACACACTAAATCAAGTAGCATGTGTCATGCAGAGTTTGTTTACAAATTGTTCCCACCAAAATGGAGAATCCTGACAATGAAGACATTATCATACAAATTGAGGACTCTCCATCTGTTCCTTTGACCAAATAACATCACTACTTTTTTCCTCTTTCCAGTCATGTTTTATTTACCATGTGCTGACCATGTGCTTTTATTTGTTGATAATGTTGTAACCTCCTGACCTCAAACCAAGATCTATGATTGGTCAGAGATAAAATGTATCGCGATCCTTGCTGTACAGAATAGAACATGTTCTATCCCAAAGTGTGTATCATGCAACTTCTAAAAGTTGCATGATATTTAGAAGTTGCATGATATTTCTAAAAGTTGTATGATACAGAGTAATAGCACTGTTTACATTGTATTTTTTGGATTATGATACAAGTATCGCGATACTTGCTTTCCCATGTAACAGGGCCTTAAGAAACAGAACAAAAGAATGTGCATGATTTAATGATCTGCTGACGATTGTATTATCTTAACTTCCATGCCTGTACATTCATCAGAAGTGGGTTTTATTAGTTTATTTTGAACATGCACTGAAACTTATTGAGAAGAGATTGAAGATACCAAAGGGGTAATCAGAATCGATATATCGAAGAAAGACAGACAACACTATGGACAAATGGTCAAGCAACAATCTATAAAACACTACACAGAAAACTAAAGATCGAGCAACACGAACCCGGGGGTGAACTCAGGTGCTCCGCATAGGTAAGCAGTTCCTGCTCTACTAGTGGCACCCGTCCGGTTGCTTCAGTATCAAACCCAGTGATAAGTCATAAATGGGAAAAGGACCGGGAGGTGCTTACCACAGATGAAACATATTCGTCTTGCTTCTGGTAGTATTCAGAAATAAAACTGATCCCACGATAGAACTGAAATATTGTTGAAAGTATCGTTAAGCGTCCATAACCTTACTCCAAGGTAGATACGTTCATATATGTTTGTAATCCCCACGCAAGGATTCTGGGTATCTTATGTGAAACATTATCACCTCTGTCACACCATTTGTTGAAGCCATGATCTCTCATGGCGTATAAGCCACATCTTCTTATTTTGTCACGGACCATCGATACAGTAGAACAGTCAAATGGCATACACTTGTTGTCTTGATATAAATGGGAGGAGCCAATGTTCAACATGTGGCAGAGATTATACTTTAGTGTAGTGATACGGAACCAGCTATGTTCTCTTTGTTGTAGAGTGATATGCTTATCGTTTTTTTTCTCACTCACTTTTGAATATGCTATGATACTAGTTGAAATTGAAATACCCCGAGCTATATCTATTTTCAAGGATGTGGAAGCTCTCTGATAATTTCAATGGAAATCTTATCCGCCTTAGAAAAACACACAAACACATTATTTGTGTGATCATCCATCAGTTAAAAACTCATTAGATAAATGAATGCCTACCCGCAAATCAATTTCGTTTAATTTTTGTTCATAAATCACTCTAGGCAACTAATCAAGAAATGAACAATTTAATTCATATGACATGTGAAAACAATTTGATAACAATTATGATAAAAATAATTTATAGATGGAATGTCATTAGTTACACTTTAACGCCCTTAAAGATAATAGGATACATCAAGCAAACTTACTATTTAGAAATATCTTGGTTTAGTTGTATTTCCTTTTTTTTGTCTTTTAAAGTACAGTCAAACATGTATTAAGAGGTCACCTTTGGGACAAAGAAAAGGTGATCTTATAAATGTTCTATGACAGGATAAGAAAAAATGTGACCTGTTAATACAGATGACTGCTTAATAGAGGTGACCACATGGGCAGATTTGACTGTATTTATTTTATTTATAGGTTGAATGTCATTAGTATATAGTTACAAGTGTTGTGTTATTTTCTGGACGCGTTGGGCAAGGAGACTTGTAATATGGAACAGTTTGGATAATTTCAAGACACATCTTTAAGGGCTATGGATGTTTAACGCCACTGTCAACAATATGAGAGACGCAACTACGTCATAGCAAATATAACATGAATGTGACAGTGGATTATATTACCCGTTATGATATGTCAGCCATGTTAAAATATGTAGTCTAGTTATTAATCTTTTCGTCATTGCCTACACCACAAGTTGCTTGTTATTTTATGTTATTTTGTAATTTTTTAATTTTCAAGTAAAAACCTCAGACGGAACAAAATGGCGTTCGACTTTGGGTTACGACACCCAACATCATGACGTACACAATCCTCTGAATATAGCAGATTTATAAGTAGATGAGGCCGAAATACCCGGGAAAACTGACGACCTGCCTTAACTCGCTGACAAACTTGATCACTGAAAACAAACTTTATCGGGTGTATCGTGTGAATCAAACTCACAATTTTGGTGGTAATAGGTATTGATTGCATAGATAGATGTTAAGTAAAAGCCAATTATCATATGATAGCAGCAACAACGATTCCTCCCCCACTCACATGTTAAAGACAATGACCTACTAGAATTTAATGTTCATGTAGACTTCAAATAAAACAAATGCCTTTCTATATCATGTTTACAGAGAACCAACACAATGAAATATCAACCTTTCGTCAAAGTTTTCGTGACGGTCAACTCCTGTTAGAATGGCAATGGTTTAATATATGTCAACACGCAATGTTCCCTTTTCTAATCAAGACTTGTATTTACAGTGGCCATGAAATAATAGTTTGGACACAGCTTAACGATATAGCCGTAGTGAAAAACGATGCTAATGTTTTATAGCAATTAACTTACATTTCTAGTTTAGTTACTGTGATCATCTTGAAAATAAGGAGACTCTGTCAGATTGCTTTCTTTTGAAACGGAAACATTTGTTTGCTTAAAATGTTTTAAGGATTTCAGAAGAGAATATCAAATCTAAAACCGTATCAACGAAGAACTGAAGAACATACGTATTAAGATACTAGTAGATCATATAGTATTTGTCCATATATGACAAAACATAAAACCATTATAAAGGTCAGAGGTCAATAATAACATCGAACTCCAATAAATCAACCCATCGGAAGTGGTTTCATTTATTCCCTTCCGTTTTGGGCTTCATTTCTTTTAGGTTTCAAAAAGGCATGGGAGTGTTCCATGGTTTAAGGTGAGAGGTATTTGTTTGTTTTTCTGATTTCTGTGGAATTGTTGACCAACACTAATTAACTTCCTTGTCATAATGATATAGACAAACAACTGTTCATTTGGAGTTAATAAGATTATCGCACGAGTAAGTACTTTCCTATGTATCCTATGTTGCCATTTTCACTGGATTGTCCATTTCTGATTGCCCCTTCGGTATCCACTAACGTTTATTTTCCAAAAATTGTATAAGTTACAATTACCTGACCACGTGTTATTGATGACCGCACCAGGTAGTTTCCGTGCAATCTGTTCAATTGTTCAATTAACTATTTGGAGATAGAATGAATACATGACAATATTAGAACAATAATATGATTAAAGTACGTAATATTTGCACTCAGACTATTAGAAACGTTTCTATGTTATAATTGTCTTTAATTGACGGTAATTAAACTGAATGTAGTGTCTTAACTATCTAAAATAATAGCTTTTACGAACATAATCAGGAACTTCAAAATTAATGTAATTATTGTCACACTGAGGAATGAGATTGTCTTCTTTTCTTGGAAACATGATATGCACATAGATTTATATGAATATCGTTTACTTTGAACATGTTTCCTTTGAAAAAAAATATGGAAGATTTGAGTTTATTTAGTTCGAAATTTTTAAATTCCAGATGCTGTTCAATTTTGAGTGTTATATCGAAAATAAAGGCAAAAAATGACAAGTATTTGGTAAATTCAATGTAATTGGAATTGGATGTTAGTTGGATTTTTTAAATCCGCCAATCACATTACATTACATTTAACAACGACTCATTGTTGAGTTCAGATTTCAAACGACCAATCAGTAACAAGCCTACAAAATGTTAAGGTATTGATCAGTATTAGTAGTCTACGAAATGCTTAGAGAACCTCAGAATGTTAATGAAAGGTTACTTTACGTGCCAAGAAACATGATGTTGTTAGATGTTAGTTGATCTCTAGATAAAACAATGAAATCAGATCCATAAACATCTATTTTTAATTAGATTGTGGTAAATATTGTCGGATTTTATGCTGATTATATACAGAAATAAGTCTGCAGATTTCATGATGTTTTTGCCGTTTTCGAAATACAATGGATTTCTACTTATTGTAGAGACCAATAATGCTATAATAGATTTATTTTAGCTTGTTTATTTATGAACATGAAATCTACAGTACATTGATATAAACCACGATAAACAAACGAAAACAAGCATCAAAAGGTTATTCAATCTATACAGTATACATAAAACATCATAATTAATGTGATCTTTCCAAAGATTAACACATAATACATACACTCCCCCGCGAATCAATTCCGCTGCTGAAATTAGACTTTAAACAATCAGTTCTGGGAAAGCTAAAAGTCACTAACGTATCTTTAAGTGACATGAGTAATTATGTAAAAGTTGTTGTAAGAAAACAGCTGGTTCAATATTTATTACCTTTCGCAGCACAATACTTTGATAAAACCTATCGTAATAAATCAAGAACCACTCTAAGCATGGGTTTGTTGTAATTGTTATCGCTTTTTAACTCATCATTTGTTATCTTGTACCGACATTCAAAGTTGATTGATATTGATGTAAGGGAAGCAACTCTATTTATATAATAATGTTGTGTAAGCAATGACTATGCCAATATAGTGGTCACCACTATATGGCATAATCATTGCTAACACAACATTATTATTATTATTATGCTGACTGTTAAATGTAGACGAAATGTATTGAGAACTATTACAATAAAGGAGGTCCTGATATTGGTAACTAATATATTGGATCAGATAGTCTTGAAAGTGTGAGAATATTCTTTGTTTCATTTAAGGCTTTAAAAATATAAAGATTTTTGAAGTTTGAAATTGAATTAACAACAATAACAAGTATTAAAAAACGTTTAGACGACTATGATAGATTGACAGATTGGATCCGCCCCCTTGCACGTGGACTAGCTATATATAGCTTGACAGACAGCTGAAAACCCACCCTTCCCCGCGTGAAACTGGCATAGTAGATGTACTATTTTCGCATAGTATATCAACGCTATAATATATGATTCTTTGTGATATATGCCAAAATATCGTATGAACTTATATTACAGAAGAAATTTACAGAAAGCATAATAATAATTGACAGTTACTTGTGGCGAAACAAATTGCATATATCCGATAGATTTGTTCTTGGTTGTGAGTGTTTGATATCCATTTTAACCATGTTTTAATATAATTGCATTGGATCTGTCAGGTTTTATTGATAAAAGAAAATGGAGTACCCGTACAACCCCATGAACAATGGCAAACTTTATCAGATAATGGCGTTTCACAGGAGCAAGTCGAATTCACTGATTACATATATATGTGTAGTTCGCATATCGTATGTAAATTTTCAAACACAACGTTTGCAAGAAAACTAAGAGAAAGCAAATGTTAATCCACTAAGAAGACTCTATCTCACTTCGCATACAAAATAAAAAGCCTTTTAACCGTGTCTTCAGTGAAAAGAGTAGTAAAAGAAAATAAAGCTGAATATTCGGAGTACTATTTGGGATATTGCGCCATTTTGTTTTCATTTGTTCAACTGTTGGTGTATTATTAGTGTCCAAAGATAACATCCACCCAATAGTACATCTTTCGACACTGACATGGTTTATTTGAAATGTTAATATTGGAAGTTCCTAAATGAGATATACTAAGGTTAACCATAGTCGATGTATCCTGTATAGACCGTTTGCTCCAAAAGACTTTTGAATTATTTGGGTTTCCAATCTTTTGACTGTGATCGTACCCAGACTTGGGGTCAATTACATTCAAATGTAATCGATTGCATTACAATTACTTTGCAGTTTTTATGATTACATTACATTACGATTACATCAATTTTCAAATGTAATCGATTAAATTATAATTACTTTGTAAATGTAATCGATTACATTACTGATTACATTTAATGTCATGACAATCAATATATTAGTCTTTTATGTTATTTTGTCTCATGTGCATCTGTCCAATATCTCTTATTTAATGTATTTCTGACTCAGTACTATGAATTACAATTCAGTTTAATGTGATCATTGCATTATGCAATAACATACAGTATATTGTAAATTATAAACAGCAATTCCCATTTTCCTTTTTTCATCAAATAAAATATGTTGTGTCTTATTACTATGACCAATATTCATTCCATCTTATACTATTAGTAAATATTATAACATACATTTGCACATTTTGATAATATATATTAAATAATTTCAAACATCCTGTCAAAAGTTTATTGTGGGTAATAAACTAGCAGTTAACCTGTGCCACAGATAAAATTTGTAATTAAGGTCTTATTTATGACACCAAATTATGCAACAATCACCATTACTAAATTTAATACTTAATATTTTTTGTAGCTGTTATAGTTTTGATTGCAATTAAACATAGAATAATATATTTTGATCATGTTGTGATTGCCACTTTATTTTAATAGATTTTTTGGAGTTTTTAACAATTGAATTTCATAACATATTTTTTTTTATTTAGATGTCAATAAACTTTATATTTTTTCTAGTAAGCCATACTACATTATTTGTTTAATAAATTTCATTAAAAAAATTCATTTACATAAATCATACATTAAATATCCAAGGAGATATATGTTTCAGTTAAGACAAAATAAGTCAAAATGAAAAAATGTAATCTAAATGTAATCAGAAAGTAATCATGATTACATGGTCAAAATGAATGTAATCGATTACATTACGATTACATGTAATCTAAAAAATGGCCGATTACAGATTACATGCGATTACATGAAAAAATGTAATCGATTACAACTGATTAGGATTACAAATTACGATTATCCCATGTCTGAATTCGTACCTGATGATGTTTGTTCCAGAAATCTTTTGACTGTGATCGTACCTGATGATGTTTGTTCCAGAAATCTTTTGACTGTGATCGTAACTGATGATGTTTGTTCCAGAAATCTGTTGACTGTGATCGTACCTGATGATGTTTGTTACACAAATCTTTTGACTGTGATCGTACCTGATGATGTTTGTTCCAGAAATCTTTTGACTGTGATCGTAACTGATGATGTTTGTTCCAGAAATCTGTTGACTGTGATCGTACCTGATGATGTTTGTTACACAAATCTTTTGACTGTGATCGTACCTGATGATGTTTGTTCCAGAAATCTTTTGACTGATCGTACCTGATGATGTTTGTTCCAGAAATCGTTTGACTGTGATCGTACCTGATGATGTTTGTTCCAGAAATCTTTTGACTGTGATCGTACCTGATGATGTTTGTCCTAGAAATCTTTTGACTGCGATCGTACCTGATGATGTTTGTTCTAGAAATCTTTTGACTGTGATTGTACCTGATGATGTTTGTTCCAGAAATGCGTCGTGCCAACTGAATTAGATATCTAAGTTTAAACTCAGCACATTTGGTTTCAATGTTGTCTCGGGTTGCCTTCTAATTAGTGCATCACAAACAATTTCAATAAGTTGTTCCTTTGATCTTATGAGTCTCGAAAGTATGCAGTCCAGACCATACATATTGATAATTTGCATATGTCATTTCAGAATCGACATAGAGAGACCCCTATTCGTCGTCGTCACACTTTCGTTAATCAACAACCCTCTCTAAAACAGGAAATTTAATGTGACGTGACAGTGTATGCACATCTCTAATTCGTAACTTCTCATAAACCATTTAACAGAAACCTAATTTACGACTTTTGACTACCCTAGCTATTTAATGTTTAGGACATATTGGTATCTGCAGTTTTCCTGACCCAATCAGGAATTTTCAATGTGGTACAGTGGAGGGTACAAATTTCAGCTGCAGCCAACCAAATTTGAACGTTGTGTATATAGGAACTGCAATCAGGTACTTGTTTTTTTATATTATGATCACCCTTACATTATGAACCGAACACATATGTGTGCGTGCTTCAGAAGGGACTATACATCTCTACTCCGCAACTATTGCTTGATATACGCAATTTATGTATGTTTCAGCATTGCTTTAGAGTTCTTTTAAACTCCAGTCTAAGACGGTTTAATTCCCAACCATTACTGATAATGTCAGTGGTGGGATGTTATCACAGTATGTAAATGTTTTTTCAAGAATAAATCAGTATTTTGAAATCTAAAGTTGAAATATATAGCTTTAATATTTTATTTTTATAGAACTAGACAATGTATTAACAAGTTATATTAGACGTGACAAATCCCCCCTAGAAGATATAACAAAGGTTCGTTAGATCTTTGATATTCTCTTTATACTTTTGTTTATTCTAATCAGATTATCAGATGAACAGTAAGATGTGAGAGAGAAACTTGATAGAATTTAATCTGCTGACTTCTTAGATACAAAATAATAACATATCTAGGTGGAGATTTGTCTTTATGAAACCTTGTGTTTGTGGCATTGGAGTTCCAAGCGTCCTTTTTAAGCCTTTTGGCTTTATTGCTCCCAAAACTTTAAATTATTCTTTCGACATTGAGCATACCTGATGAAGGTCATTCCAGAAACACGTCGTGCGTACTAAATTTGATATCTACGTTTTTATCCCATTGATAACAGAAAACACACTATTATATGCGTAGACATATATAAATCAAAAGTACGCAATTGTGTCCGACTTTCTATCTGATATACCATAGTATTAATAATATATGAATAGCTGATCATTTCTTCCGTATTATTTCAAAAGATTCGTTCATGTTTCATTTGATTACATTTTCATTATTAACCAAGTCAATACTAGGAGGTATAATAGATACATATTCTGAAATATATTACATGTACTTGATACAATGCTTTGTATGTAAACCTCCCTGTACTAGAACCGCATCGGTTGTTTAATGGTGAGCGTGCTCGTCTCGAGTGCGGAAGATCGTGGGTTCGCGCCCCGATCGGGTCAAACAAAGACTATACAATTGTTATTTGTTGCTTCTCCGCTAAGCACGCAGCATTAAGGAGAAAGAACATTCACTGGATAATGTGTCCGAGTGAAGCGACATGTCTACCCGCGGACCGTTGTTTCAGATTGCTAGCACTATAAAAATCCAACTATGCGTGTTGGTCATTATTTCATTGCAAATTTCTTGTTCTCGTCATGATATAGCAGAAAAATGCTGAGTTGGCGTTTAGCAACAATCACTCACTCACTGTACTTGATACAATGCTTTGTGTGTAAACATCCTTATACTAGTAAGTGTTATGTAAGTAACCAACGGTTTTCCAACCATTATTCTTTGTTATCTGTATAACGTATTCCTTTCGTTAGGTTAAAGTGTCCAACTTCCCACTTTGACTAGGGTGATGTATTTAAGACATATTGATTAATTGGTTGTTTTTTAACGTCAACTGGGAAATATACCAGCTATGCGCATGACGACAACAAGCTTACAAACAATAAAGCATAAAAGACGAGTACAATAACGGCACAATACAATGCCTTGTTATATTTGATATTATCACCCTGTGTATTATTTTCTTTCGTTTGTATATTTTGCATATAGGGACGCGACAGTATAACAATAAACAATAAACAAAACTCGTTCAATGGTAAAATAAAGTAAAAAACGAAACAAATAATACACAATATCAGGAACATTTCCTAAATCTGATGGGGGGGGGGGAATGCGATAGAAACGGGGGCAAAATATATACCACTAACACACATATACCTGACTGCTGAAAAGGGAAGACATATATATGTAGAGGCTACCTCGAGTTAGATAAGTAAGTTAAATAGTTGACAGTGGTATCAATACAATGTAATGGGTAATATTTAATGGTTAATTGAAATTATCAGACTAGGATTTGGGAGAAAGATATTTAAAAATACAATGTTTTACAATTACCAGCATTATATTTTTATGAAATATTTACGTGTAAATGAACGATCTTGTGGATACCTTGTGTTGCTTGATAATTTACAATTTGATAAAACATAGTTATTGTTTTCAACCTCCCTTCTTACACTTAATTCATTCCATTCCATCTCACTATACTAATAAAAAAAACCACTGATATCTAAATTAGTTTGCACGACGCCTTTCTGGAATAACGTTCAACGGGTAGGCTCAAAAGTGAACAGATTGCAAAGCCAAATAATTTAAAAGTTTTTGGGAGCGGGAAAACGAATTTAGAGAGGTATATCAGGGTAATCTGATACCTACTGGACCAGTTGTTGGTGTTTGTCCTAATCTCCATGTTGCTTGTGTTTAATATCTGCTAGGAAATGACCCATCTGGGAACAAAATGGTTGCTTAACCAACTAGTGAACCTTTGGTGGATGTTAAACAACGCGAAGAAGATACTGATCTTTATGCAGCCCGTATTGGTATCGAGTCTTGTAGAAGAACATAGAATTTGTCAACAGACTAGGATCCTTATATACATTTTTGGTACTTTTTTATTCTTGATATTCTTGGCATTTGTGAGAGATTTTGATTCATTGGCATGCTACTTGAAGGTGCCTATGACAGAGAGATAGACAGAGATTTCATGCAGTGTCATCTTTTTAATACCAGACGATTAATTTCAATATAAAGTCGAGCCGTATAGTATGAAAAAGACTTCAGCTTATATTGGTGATCTTATGGTATGACAACTGGGAAGAGCATTTAGTACAATTGTATGAGATTTTTAATAGATCGCTACACGTAAATTTGACTATTAATCTTGGTGACTAACAGTGGATATTGGTACACCACTGCTGCATATGTTGAACATACAGTTGGTCAACGACATATTTATCCTATTCAAGTTACAGAGGATGCAATTGGCAGATTTCCATCCCTTCAAATAAGAAATAGCTCGTGAGACTTTAGGCATGATTGGATTTTACAGAAAATTTCATTACATTTTGCTACTGTTGGTCAACTACTGACTTACCTTTTACGCAAAGATTCAAAATTCATCTGGAGTGATGATTATTAATGAGGTTTTAAAATCAGCAACTCATTTTCATTTCATAATTCCATTCTAATCACGTCAGACTTTGAGAAACAATTCAAACTCATTCATACAAGTAATGTAGAAGTTAGAGATGTTTTATATCAAGAAACAGTTGTTAATGTTGATAAATTAATTTCATATTTATCTCAGAAATTTGATAGCCGGTTTTTTTTAACAGACAGTTGATATTCACATGGATAGGAAAAGCTTGAAGATGCCAAAGAGGTAATCAGAAGCTGTAAATCGAAGGACAGACAATATAATGGCCAAACGAAAAGGACAAACAATCATCTACAAAACACTACACAGAATACCAAAGGTCGAGCAAGAAGAAACCCACTATAAACCGGGGATGAACGCAGGTACTCCGGAAGGGTGAGCAGCTCTCGCTCCACTAGTCACTACGTTCGGTCGTATTACTTTTGTTACCATCCCGGTAATAAGTCATGAATGAGGAAAGACCGGATGTTGATTACGTCAAACGGAACGTATTCATGTTCATTTGTGACACATATATTCCGTAGCGGTCAACCAACTCGTGGTCGCGACAGTAAAACTTTTGAAGTGATGACTTCAACTTGGCTACAAGGAACCCTTGGATCAGTAGCTTCCTTGTCAGCAGCAACTCTCTATCAAGGAAATCATGAAAGGAACCACAAGGTCTGGAATATCGCATTAACTGAGAGATATATACTAATTGTGCTCCATTTATAGCTGACGTTTCTTATTTTCGTATGTGACGAACCTCACACAGGGGCTACTCAATGGATCGGGGAAGGAATTAGCTCAATCCTTTAATTTCAGCTTCCATTAATTAGATGACATCATAAATTTAATAATGCGCGGTTTGAAATTTTTCTGGATTCTGCATCTATCTCCATCGATTTGATATTAAGGATACCATAGACATCATCGCTTCGCCATTGAGATTCAAATTGTACGATACAATCCAAACGTGCCATTCATTTGTAGCATCTCGTCTGGATTTTCTGGATAGGGGATTGCTGACGACCAAACGACACACAGTAATTTAGCTTCAATAATAGAGAGAGCGATAGAGAAAGAGGGAGAGCGAGAAAGAGCGAGAGAGAGGGTGGTTGATGTTGGTGGTGGTGTATGTGTGTAGTTTAGCCAACATAGATCATACAAGGAATCTATTTGACGTTTTGATAAATTTAAAAACCGGTTTAGAAATAACCGTGTTTTGTTATATAGTAAGAAATGATGTACTACGAGTCAAGAGATCGATGTGTAACATACAGGTATCAGGTAACTATAGAATATTACTTAATAAAAAAAGAACTCTAATATTATAGAATATAGATTACACAAATAAGGGAATGGTTGGCGTTTTCAATAATATCTATATCATATCATTTCCATTTCTAAGAGGATAAAATGTTGTTCTTTGGACACTTAGTGGTATTAAATTAGATAGGTAATCTGGTGTTGAATTTTGCTGAATAAACGTTAGAGAATACAGAATACCGAAGGACAAACTAATGATAATTGGTATAGAACATTTGTAACGTTATCCTTTGTATCCGATCTTGATAAACGAAGGCTGAGCAGGTAAAAACAGGTAATCCACTTATAATGCGTGCAGCTTCTACATGATAAGCTTCCAATTTATTTGAATATAAAATACAACAATTATCCAATACTTCGCATGCATATTCAAAAGTTGGCATTATATAAAAAAGAAATATTTTTACAAATTTTCTCGACATAATCTATACCTTAATTTACGCAGAACATTTAAATGTTTAGATGCACTGATTATAATGTTTTTACTAAGAATATTTCATTTTGAGCATCACTCCGATATGTAACTGCAAGATGCTTATTAGCTGTGGTGATCGAAATATCATCGTCGTTTCAGGAGAAAGGCAGCACAGGAACTTCTGTATTTGAAAGTTATAATGTCTGTTAAGATTGAAACTCCTTTACCATTTCTTCGGCTATTCGCTCAGCTTCTTCAACTCATGATCAACTACAGCTATTATCTGAAGTACATCATGACTGTCATAACTGTACGAAGTGTCACCCGTAAAAAGTCAGAATAGAGAGATGACGTTTCAGTTATATCGTTAACATATATTTATAAAAGGAGACGTCCAAGGACAGATTCTAGGGGAACACCAGCTGAAACATGAAGATGGTGTTTTGTTTTATTACCTCTCTATGTTGTCTTACACAGAGGATCATGACAAATAGATTGAGGTCTTCACTTTGGAAGTTTTTCTGTGCTTGTCACCATTGATTTTTGTTGGTCTTTACCTTTTTTTTTTTTTTTTTTTTTTTTTGTCACTCTATTGTTTTTCTATATAATTTTGTTTAGACTCCAGTTCGTTAGTTCTCTTGATGTACTTAGTGATATTATTGGATAACCTTTACCAGTTACATCGGTAAATTCTTATTTATGGACTACTTAATAACACTGTATTGTAAGATTTACAACTTTTATGGTGTTTGACTCTTTTTCTCACCCCTTTCTACCGTTTTAATGTTTGTTTACATTTTGTAAGTATAAAAATATACCTCCCTTTGACAAATTCTAAAAAAAAGTAGTTCCGAAAAATGCGAAATTTTTATAGGTATTTATCGCTGTTGTAGTATAATTTAAGAATACGGTCTATATTGTTTTTACTATGAAAATACTTTTAAAATACTACCAAGACACGTATGTATATAGATAAATCGACAACTTATTTCAGCAATCATAATGTGAAACAATTTTCGGGAAAACGTTCATGTAGTTTGTCTTTCCCCGGAACCTGAGTAAGATAGACAAAATTCACCTAAATTAACGGACTGCTTTATTCTAGGGGTGAGAAAGGTCATTCAGTGTACACATTTTATTTGTACGATTTTTGTATTTGTGAAATCTTGTACATTTTAAGTTTTCAAATGATGGAACGTACTTTAAAAGATTTCTGGTACGTAGCAGCAAAACATTACAGTAAATGTTATTAAATTCATGGACAAACTATTTTTGGGGTTATTATTATTATTATTATTATTATTATTATTATTAATATAAAAGACGCCTTTTCGTATTCAGACTTATCATATGTTACAAGTTTCGTGATACAAACTAATCCAAGACCAGTCCAAGAGAAAAGGTAAAATATATACGTTTTGCAATCCGCGCCAGAACTAACATAACTGAAGTTAAAATAGTAATCGTATATTTGAATAAATTTCTCCCCCGAGAATGTTACAGATGAATTCCGAACGCATTTGACGTAGATAAGTCTTTACATTGGGCGACAACCATAACACGATTTTGACATATTGATTGTTTTATAATGATATTTATTGAAAGTGGAGAGGAGCATATAAATACAAAATTGCTCACGTAGGAAGAGATTTCCTGAAGACGTATCATAAAAGTATATTTTCCACAGAAGAATTTTTTAATTGATAAGAATTGTTTAGAGCAATAATGTTGAGAATATTGATAGCGAGCACAGATAGCTCTACAGCAACATGGGCATGTGCATGCAACACACAATCTGCCTTATGATGAGATTGAAATCCTTTCGTCCGGAAGTTGATAAAAGTTGGCAGTCACGGAGAGAATGCCAAAAATAAAAAAAAAGTCTCCAATAAATGATTTTAAAACTAAAATGATATCATGAACTTCTAAAAATCGTATTTAAGTAACAAAAGACAATAAAAGGTGCTTACGTTGTTAAATTAATCAGAATGCCATCTCGCTATCAAAGTCATGACGTAATGTTATTCATAGGCCAAAGTCGTCAACAACATTTCGCGGAATTTTAATTAAAATCTTCAAAACGACATCTATTTCATTTGCAACTGCGTCAATTCCGTAAATCGTGACGACATGTAAACAAACACAGCACTTTTTTCAAGCGTGTCCAGATTATTAGATAAAAACCTTTCTAGTTACGGATTAGTAAAAGATGATTATAGAATAAATTTGACTTAATTTTGAACTACAATATTTTCAGAAAATATCAAATTTATTTTTTGGACCATTTGCAGCCGATGTAGAAAAACTCGCCTTGGTGTGTTTTAGTTTTGTTTTATTTTTTGCAGAATCTACGCGGGTGGTCTAAATATTTACTCGGATCGATCAAAACTTTGATAAATACAACACTGGCGTACTGAAAGGACTTTATGTTAACATGGACTATCAGGTTAAGGACAACAACTGTTCATTTTTTTATCACTGTGAATGACTCTTAAGACAACACGAATCTGGTCATTTTTTGACGTATGGACATTTTATGTCACGTCCAACTGCATTTCACTGTCGAACTCCAGATTTATATTGACATTTCGTTACTGTATATATGACTTACCAGTTTAAAAGAAATCCAAACACAATTCCTGTCTCCAAGATTATTTGTACATGTACCACAATATTCCTAAAGTTCTACAATAAATGCGTAAATAAAAACGAATCTGGCCACCATTCATCGTCCTGTTAATATTTTTTTTATCACGTCATATTTTACGTTGCAACAAGTAAAGGTCAGCATTGAAATCGTATTTGGGTCACAACCGACACGCAAAGATGACAATGTCATCAATATTTTTTAATACGCATCTATAGTACACGTACAATAACTAGGAGGAGATCACAGGGACCTGCTCCCGGCCTTTCGTTATCAATAATCTTAACCCTACTATCAATGTGCGGTACTAAAATATCACAAGGGATGACACCCGTTCATAGTTATACTTAATTCCTACCTTTCGTACGGTTTAGTTGTGTTGAATAATGGTAATTCCAAATAAATATCACAAAAATCCTAAAGTATACTAAAAATCCAGCTTTTTAAAATTTTGCCAAAGGGGGGTGGGGGGGGGGGGGGGGGGGCATGTATGTGTCCCTTGCCACCGGCTCATATGTCTGATAAGAAAAGATAGTTGAACATTAACATTTTTCATTTTTATACAATTTTTGCATTTATTATTTCTTTGGCTAAGTAACAAACATTTTCTAACCATGATGTGCTTGCAAGGAACAAGGTACGCATTAGTTTTTCCTTATTTCTGTTAGTGTTAATTATTTCTATCAGTACCCATTTGTTTATTCATCTTACATTTTCCGTCAGTCTGATCCTACAAAATATTTGAATACTACCAACATCTGCCGACAATGGTTTAGAATAGTAAGACACAATGAATTTTATTTATTTAACTATTAATTATGCCGTTCATACTATATGTATATCTGTTATTATTTATTAAACTCAGTCTTTCTAAAAATAAATGTTATAAAATTATTAACCAGCTTGTTGTTGAATCTTTAAAAGGTAATAACATTACACAAGAAGGAATATATGTCTCTGTATAATCTTGTCACAGATAATTTTAAAGAGTATGATTTCGATACTGAATATTGCCTTAATATTTATATCACGCCTCTACTGTGCTTTTTCCAATAACAAAAATATTGAATATTGATAAATATTTTGTATGTGAATAAAGGTAATAACAAAATTACCGAACTCCGAACAATCTTATAAAGGGAAAGTCAAAACTCATAATTATATAAACAGACAAAATCAGTCAACAACCGGAAAACTGTGAAAAAGCAGAGACATGTCTGATGAAAGCGGTACCTATATAATTCTTTTAAAATTAAAAACTATTTTGTTCACTTGGAGATAGCATAATATTGGCCCAAATACACATACTTTAAAATGTCGAAATGAAGATTATCAGTATTACAGTAACCGTACGCAGTGCAGTCTTATGTATGGGCACAATGGACAGTTGCCCGGTGGTCCCACAAGCAAATGAACCCCATGCTAATCTATGTATGTTGTATACGGCATAATTTTTAATTTTTAAACACTGATTTTGTTGGAAGTATCAATACAAGAAATATATGTTTAATTGTATCGACCATTTATAGTTTTATTTCTGTGAGTGTTTGTATAGATATGGGCCTCAGTGCACTGCTTTGACCGGGGCCTATATTGCTGACAAGACGGCCCTGACCGTACGTCATTCATCATTTACACTTCATGAATATATATCGGCTGTACATAGCATGGTATAGGCAATATTGCTTATGTATGTTGGTTGCATTAATTGATATTTTCGTAATAAAACTCTTTTCATATGACTTAAAAGACCATACTTTCATTTTACAGACACCGGCGTCTACTACCCTCTTTAGGCTTTATAATGGTTGATACCACCCGCGTACTAGTACTAGTTAGTCTTCAATGTTTACACTGTCCCTAGTCCAACAATAAAAGAGTCCATACTTTTTTTCTCATACTTTTCTATTCTACTTCATTTAACTTTCCAATGGATATCATAGGGGATATCATTTAATTTCAAATACTAATGTCCTCTCTATAGGCCATGCCTACTCATATTATTTTGTGATATTCAACTTTCACTCAAATATATACACACTGGCCAGACAGAAATGCTGTGCTCGTATCTAGGCAATGCCTACTCCATATTAAGGTTTAAAGTAGGAGTTGTGTTTGGTTATATAGGTCATGCAATATTATTTTTACAATTAACCTCTGTTGTATCCTTTGCACAGAAATCATATGATGGAGGTATGCGCTTTAGATATCAGTTATTGTAGCATTTTATCTTGACAAACAAAAACTTTATGCTAACGCTTAACGTTTTGAAGGAAGTGAACTCGGATAAACCGATTTACTAGATGCCAATGGCGAATATCTATCATGTAAGGATATCGTTAATATAAAGGATAAATGATTAGATCATTGATGCTACTGGGAAAAACAAGCAACGTTCCTTTTCCTCTGTGTAATAAAACATTCTCTTTGGACACCTTTCCACCCTAAATATTTCATTAGTGTTGTGTGTACTCAAATTTGAAAAAAACGACTGATCACGGCTTGTCTCGTACATACACCATAATAATACGTATAATTTATTTGCATTGAACAACAATATACCAAGGCTTTAATACTGCTACATTTATATAAATCCTTCGTGGATTATCTATCGATCATAACCATATAACATTGATATTTCTTAATTCCTGTTCAAAATGTCATTTGTAATATCTTTATCGCATTTATTATTTTATAGACACCGACTTAATTATGTTTTTTATTTTTGTAATACTAAATTCAGCAAACACAGACAATAACAGACCAACTACGTTGAAATGCGCTGATACATACATTCCTCCAAATACTCCGAAATACAGTGTGTACATTCCTCTAAATACTCCGAAATACGGTGTGTTCATTCCTCCAAATACTCCGAAATACGGTGTGTACATTCCTCTAAATACTCCGAAATACGGTGTGTACATTCCTCCAAATACTCCGAAATACGGTGTGTACATTCCTCCAAATACTCCGAAATGCGGTGTGTACATTCTTCCAAATACTCCGAAATGCGCTGATACATATATTCCTCCAAATACTCCGAAATGCGGTGTGTACATTCTTCCAAATACTCCGAAATGCGGTGTGTACATTCTTTCAACCACTCCGAAATACGGTGTGTACATTCTTCCAAATACTCCGAAATGCGGTGTGTACATTCCTCCAAATACCCCGAAATACGGTGTGTACATTCTTCCAAATACTCCGAAATGCGGTGTGTACAATCCTTCAAATACTCCGAAATGCGGTGTGTACATTCTTTCAACTAGTCCGAAATGCAGTGTGTACATTCCTTCAACTAGTCCGAAATGAGGTGTGTACATTCCTCCAACTTCTCGGAAGTGCGCTGTGTACATTCCTTCAACTAGTCCGAAGTGCGGTGCGTACATTCCTTCAACTAGTCCGAAGTGCGGTGTGTATGTTCCTTCAACTAGTCCGAAATGCGGTGTGTACATTCCTCCAACTTCTCGGAAATACGGTGTGTACATTCCTCCAACTTCTCGGAAATGCGATGTGTTTTATGCGGTGTGTACAGTCCTCCAACTTCTCGGGAATGCAGTGTGCTTTATGCGGTGTGTACAGTCCTCCAACTTCTCGGAAGTGCGGTGTGTACATTCCTCCTACTAGTCCGATATGCGGTGAGAATGTTCCTCCAACTACTCGGCAGTGAGGCGTGTATATTCCTTCAAATATTCCGCTCTACTACAATATGGAACTTCCGTTTCAGCAATTTTTGTAACGTTGTCGTCTAAATTTTCAGTCGTGATTTTTTTATAGAATTCTTAATCTTATTTTTGTACATGTTTTAGATAGTTTGAAGATACCAAAGGGGTAATCAGAATTCGTATAACGAAGAAGAACAGACCACACAATGGCCAAAAGACACCAAAAGGGTAATCAGAATCCGTATATCGAAGGACAGACAACACAATTGCCAAAAGAAAAAGGACAAAAGGACAAACAAAGATCTAGAAAACATACACATAAAACTAAAGATCGAGTAACACGAACCCCACTAAAAACCGGGGGTACACTGATGTATCAAACTCGGCACGAACCCCACTAAAAACCGGGGGTACACTGATGTATCAAACTCGACACGAACCCCACTAAAAACCGGGGGTACACTGATGTATCAAACTCGGCACGAACCCCACTAAAAACCGGGGGTACACTGATGTATCAAACTCGGCACGAACCCCACTAAAAACCGGGGGTACACTGATGTATCAAACTCGGCACGAACCCCACTAAAAACCGGGGGTACACTGATGTATCAAACTAGGCACGAACCCCACTAAAAACCGGGGGTACACTGATGTATCAAACTCGGCACGAACCCCACTAAAAACCAGGGGTACACTGATGTATCAAACTCGGCACGAACCCCACTGAAAACCGGGGGTACACTGATGTATCAAACTCGGCACGAACCCCACTAAAAACCGGGGGTACACTGATGTATCAAACTCGGCACGAACCCCACTAAAAACCAGGGGTACACTGATGTATCAAACTCAGGTACAAACAAATAGGGACCGAACAACACTTTCGTTGCCAATCTTCATGTCATTAGATCACCAACAGGATTTCAATGATGATCATAACACATACATCAAGACATCCCTTTCCCTACCCAAATACAAGCATACAACATGCTTTTTGATTTATAAAACAACCGAAATTAGGATTATTTCTTGTATTCATTATGCAAGGTAGTTGGACATTTCTGAACGATTCCTTGATGATATTTCCAATGGCTTTGTTTAATAACTATATATATTCCTTTATTCAAATTACTTGCAGACGACATTATTTTAAGAGAGTATATGACTATCATTACAAAAAGAGGAGACACCTGGCACGGCGCCACTTTTTAAATAAGATAGCCTGTTTTGTCAGAACAGTATATGACTATATACCATCAATGTAATAATAATGTTGATTTATTTCTGCAAAACATACTCGTAAAAGACACTAGTATTTATTCCATATGATATTAAGATCAAGATTACATACAGACGTTAACATTAAACCGTTTTGTGGACGCTAATTGTGCCGTCATTTCTTATAATTGTCATTTCACATTCATTAAATATCATATGTTCTATGTAGAACAAGACTGTACAGAAATTTACAAATCTTCTTATATATTTGGATCGGTCAGTCCGTCTTAAAATTTAAACAGTTCTCCGGAAATTTATAAATTTCTATTTATTACAACAGTCTTGTTAAGAACAAATATGTATATTTTTCAGTATTTAGTTTATGCAAATTAAAATCAAGATTTGTTATTCAACTATCAGATGAGAACTATATTTCATTTATACATATTTAAACATCTATAAATACTTTAGAATTTGAAAGTCCTGTGTATATAATATAATATATGAGAATTTTATAAACATGTTAAAGTTTCATCTTGGAACGAATTTATTATTTTGGATATTTTTTTAAAGAAATTTTTCTGGAAATAATGTTTTCAAAATGGTAAAATTAATATTGGGAGAAGTGTTGTACTTGTGATAACTTGTATAAATTTATAAATGTAAGCATAATTAAATAAACTTATTTATTTCTTTTATTTGTCTAAGAAACAATCCTACATTGTTTAGAATTGAATAATGGTATTAATTATTTAAGGCAGCAAAGATAGCAAGATTTATGTTTTCCCCAAATGCATTCTATCATGTTGTAAACTACATTGCATAAGTATATGATAGTAATAACACTTACCATTGACGGCTACAACTGTTGTGAACATGCTCCATTTAAATTTGCGCTTATTGCGAATCATTCCATAATGTTAGGTGTAAAACTTGTAATATAAAATTCCTGAAAACGAACTGAGTATGAAACTACAAAACAGTATGCTTTTATATGCATGCATCTAGGCTGCAGTTTTTTTTAAGAGATTTAAATTTAAAACCATGGACTATTAAATCGATGTTTTCACTGAATAACACACTGAAATAAATATTTAATGTTTTGTTTACTTATCTTTTACTTCCTTTCTATTTCACAGATAGCAAACAACAAATATCAATACATGAAAGCGCACGTGATGAAGTGTGTCGTCTGCCCGAACTAGTTTGTATTGATTGTTTTGTTAACGATAGTATCTCTAATGCTAAAATATCATACAATTGTCTTAACTTCTATGAATTATTATTGATATATTCAATTGGCGATGTTACGTACACCAATGCCCACAAGAGGCAAGTTCGGCCATGACCAAGGTGAATATGTGATGTCGGTATAGATCCTGTATTACTCTTGTGTAATTAATTTCAGAAATTAGTGACAATTTTAGAACATGTTTCAGGTTTGAGAGGAAATAAGTGATAAAAACTACCAAATGTGTATTGGTTTGCGTGTCTATCTTCATACCGTTAAACTTAACAAAAATATAATTTCTTTTTAACTAGATTCCTGTTGACTTCATAATGGTAGCGTTATTTGACATTTCGTCTATTGAGATTTCACTAAATATGGCTGCAGGTGCAGCTACGGATAACGACGCGAGTAAGTCAATTTGCGTAATAAAAATTAAAATAGAATTTTATATATACTCATGAATCACTTATCCATTAGTAAGTAATACATACAACATAAATATAAAAATAAAAGAACAATAAATAAAAAACACATAAACGATGCCGTATAGGGAAACCCGGAAATAAAGAAATAGAACCTAGTCTCTCAATTAATAGGGGACAACTGTCTGAAAGGATCTTCCGCTTGTTGCGAAGGACAAATAAAATTCGTCACTAGGATGGGATGTAAATGAGTGGATAAGCTTTGGGGTTACTATGTCACGCTCCCTGTGAGTAAAATACAACTTGTAACATATCTCTATGAACAATAGCTTCAGTCTTGTTTGCAGATAGTCTTTCTCAACCCTTTACACAGCAAAACATTCCAACCATTATATCACATTTTTCCTGTGGCAACCTAAATGCCCAATCATATGCAAATAACGCTGCCACCCTTTTACCTAGATAAGACATTTTTGTGAGTTTTCTCTCATCATAGATATAGCTACAGGAAACAACAATAAAACAACCTGACGAACTAGTAACAAAAATCAGCACAGCAATAAAACGTAAAATAAGAAGATAACGGAAATGAGAATCCATTTTTATTATTTCATCATCATTTTGCCCACCAAAAACAAACAAGATACACATCATTTAATATGCTTTCATTCTAATATAGATCAATTTTCTTTTAAAACAAATCGAGTCGATGGTTAACGTTCTATCCCACGAGTGCCAAAGATCGCTAGTTTAATGGAAGGTCAGGTCAAGCCAAATACCATAAAATTAGTAATTTGCTGCATCACAGCTAAGTATGAAGAATCAAGGAATGACAAAGATTGATTAGCTCGTTATAAAAACCTCTGTATTAGAAATATTGTCATTGTTCCTGTAGTCCCGATGATTGAATTCCTCCGAATATCGTAAACCATATGATGCTATGGTAAAACTCATTAACTCGAAAAATAAACAAAATCTGACAACTTTTTTAATCAATATGGCTTTTTGCTGTTGTTGAACGTTTGTTGAACGAATTCTCTCTGAATGAACTCCTTAGTTATGCTGTGTCACAGTAAAGATTGAAAATAAAACTGTTCCAAGTTGTGTACAAGTTAGATGGTTTGAGTTCATAAGCTTATATTTTGTAGTAATATAAGTAGTACATAGAGAATAGCTGATGATGCATGCAAACTATGGTTTAAATCAAGGTGGTAGAACAGCGACAGTTTTGATAACATTTTATCAAAGTGTTTGTATGTGGTCACCTGTATCTAGAAGCAGTGAATAATAAATAGCTGGTAAAGACCAAATAATTATTTTAAAGTCAAGATTGCCGGACGGGATACATTTTGTTATTTTCATCTAGTCATCCGAATATTATTTCATTTAATCATGGTTATAGTATTTAGTTATTAAGACGGTATTTTGTCATTTACAGCTTGTGTCAGTTCAGTGTCGTAATACAATCGTCTTGTATTGGACATGTTTAGTTGTATTACAAACAGTCATGTATTACCTGTGCAATAACAATAAAAGTCTGCAACAATCAATAAAATGCTACAGCAGTCATTTTTTACCTGTATAATAACGATAAGATGCTGCAGCCAGTCATTTTAACTGCAATAACGTTAAAAATAGTTGCAACAGCTAAAAAGTGGTTATCGAAAAATAAAGAAGGTATTCAGAATGGTATTTTTTCCCTGCCTCCTTGCAATAATAAACATGCCTGTTTAGAAACGAAAATAATCATAAATGTATACCCTGAGAAATTAAATATTTCTTTGGAAAATAAAACAAAAAATATTTGAACTAATTTATCAAACAGGCAGAAAAACGAGCATTTGGCGAGGCTTTCTGGCATGTTTCGCAATGAGTGCAAATTAAATTAATTTTTACCGACAACATGCGTATATGGTGATTATCCTGCAATGTCAAAATTTGCAACACAACAAAAGAATACTGAAAAGAGCAGAAGCTAGCGCCATTTGACAAGGATATCTTCTGTCACGTCCGCGCTATATAAAGTTTCTTAACCTTCATTCTAGACGGATAAAGCAAACTTTTTTCGTACATTTCTATTGTACATCAAATTTAACGATTCCAGAATAAGCATAGATATCGCTATTAGAGTATCCAAAATATATTTAATTGACTTTTAAAAAATATCTTATTTCACAAATGTAACAATGTTAACTTTCATCTTTTGTCGAGGCATAACGTCTGGATAAATATGGTAATACTCATTGAAATGATGATGAATTAAGAATTTAATTCAAGAAGATATGAACTGTATACTAATTGTGGACTATTAGTTCCGAGGGTACCATCCGCCCATTAATCAGTGTTTCGGCACTGACTTGAGTTATGAGATGTATTTATTATTAACATTTATAGTTCCTAAATTATGTAATTATTGTGCTTATTCCAGAAACGTGTCCCGTAAACCAAGTTAAATATCCACTAGTTTTTCTCCTGTTTGTTTTCTTCAAAACAAAAGTTTATTAAATCCTCAAAGAATAAGTACCATATCGTAGTACTTAGAGAGAGATCAACAGAACACACAAATGACATAAACAGTTAAATAATTATTCTTTAATAGATATTCGATCACTTTAGTAAAATCCCCATACATCATTACAGTAATACTATTTTACGAAACATTTAATTCAGTAAAATATATCCGGTAGAAATAATATGTTGCCAAGATAGAAGATTGCTAAACACTCCTTAAATGATCTTATAATCAATAAGAAAGACAATGAACTGTATTAAGCTTAATATCAAAATGTAGTTATTAACTGAGAGATTTGTGTAAATTATATGTTATTTTGTAAAGAATCCTAATCAGTATCCACATATAGGTAAATTACTGAATTGTTATTAGTATCCACACATAGGCAAAATACTGAATTGTTATAAGTATCCACACATAGGCAAAATACTGAATTGTTATCAGTATCCACACATAGGCAAAATACTGAATTGTTATAAGTATCCACACATAGGCAAAATACTGAATTGTTATAAGTATCCACACATAGGCAAAATACTGAATTGTTATCAGCATCCATACATAGGCAAAATACTGAATTGTTATAAGTATCCACACATAGGCAAAATACTGAATTGTTATCAGTATCCACACATAGGCAAAATACTGAATTGTTATCAGTATCCACACAGGTAAAATACTGAATTGTTATCAGTATCCACACAGGCAAATTACTGAATTGTTATCAACATCCACACTTGGGTATATTACTATTAACTGGATTGTAATCAGTATCCACACATAGGCAAAATACTGAATTGTTATCAGTATCCACACATAGGCAAAATACTGAATTGTCATCAGTATCCACAAAGGCAAATTACTGAATTGTTATCAACATCCACACTTGGGTATATTACCATTAACTGGCTTGTAATCAGTATCCACACATAGGCAAAATACTGAATTGTTATCAGTATCCACATATAGGCAAAATACTGAATTGTTATCAGTATCCACACATAGGCAAAATACTGAATTGTTATCAGTATCCACACAAGCAAAATACTGAATTATTATCAACATCCACACTTGGGTACATTACTATTAACTGGCTTGTAATCAGTATCCACACATAGGCAAAATACTAAATTGTTATCAGTATCCACACATAGGCAAATTACTGAATTGTTATCAGTATCCACACATAGGTAAAATACTGAATTGTTATCAGTATCCACACATAGGTAAAATACTGAATTGTTATCAGTATCCACACATAGGCAAAATACTGAATTGTTATCAGTATCCACACATAGGCAAAATACTGAATTGTCATCAGTATCCACACAGGCAAATTACTGAATTGTTATCAACATCCACACTTGGGTATATTACCATTAACTGGCTTGTAATCAGTATCCACACATAGGCAAAATACTGAATTGTTATCAGTATCCACTTATAGGCAAAATACTGAATTGTTATCAGTATCCACACATAGGCAAAATACTGAATTGTTATCAGTATCCACACAAGCAAAATACTGAATTATTATCAACATCCACACTTGGGTACATTACTATTAACTGGCTTGTAATCAGTATCCACACATAGGCAAAATACTAAATTGTTATCAGTATCCACACATAGGCAAATTACTGAATTGTTATCAGTATCCACACATAGGTAAAATACTGAATTGTTATCAGTATCCACACATAGGTAAAATACTGAATTGTTATCAGTATCCACACATAGGCAAAATACTGAATTGTTATCAGTATCCACACAGGCAAAATACTAAATTGTTATCAGTATCCACACATAGGCAAATTACTGAATTGTTATCAGTATCCACACATAGGTAAAATACTGAATTGTTATCAACATCCACACTTGGGTATATTACTATTTACTGGCTTGTAATCAGTATCCACACATAGGCAAAATACTGAATTGTTATCAGTATCCACACAGGCAAAATACTGAATTGTTATCAGTATCCACACATAGGCAAATTACTGAATTGTTAAAAGTATCCACATTTGGGCAAATTACTATTTACTGGATTTTAATTAGTATCCACACATGGGTAAATTACTGAATTGTTATCAGTAGCCACACATAGGTAAATTACTGAATTGTTATCAGTATCCATACATGGTATATTAGTACTTATGATATGCACTAACAGAAAGTGATAAATATGAGATAAAACGCAAAAGTAACAGGTTGTAATGTAATTTCATATTGTTCAAGTTCTTCTCAATATCACATTATTGTAAAACCATTTTTGATCAATTTTCTCAGAATGTAACTAGATTAACACAACGGGTGCCACTAGTGGAGCAGGAACTCTTACCCTTCAGGAACACCTGAATTCACCCCTGGTTTTTAGTAGGGTTCGTGTTACTCGATCTTTAGTTTTATATGTATGTTTTGTAGATCGTTGTTTGTCCTTTTGTACTTTTTCTTTTGGCCATTGTTTTGTCTGTTCTTCGATATACGGATTCTGATTACCACTGATTTCTGACCCCACTAAAAACCGAGAGTGAACTCAGGTGCTCCGGAAGGGTAAGCAGTTCCTCCTTCACTAGTGACACCCGTCGTGTTAATCTAGTTACAAACCCGGTGATAAGTCATGAATAAGGAAAGGACCGGGAAGTGTTTACAAGTAGAACATATCCGTGGTTATTTATGACACAGATATTCCATAACAGTCAACCAAGTAAAACTTCCGAAGTGATGACTTCAACTTAACCAAGCGAAACCCTTGGTTCAATAGCTTCCTTGTTAGCAGCAACCCTCTATCAAGGAAATCCTGATAGGAACCACAAGTTCTGGAATATCGTATCAACTGAGAGATATATACTCCATATGCAGGTGCTGCTGGAATGTTGCTACATATGAATGGAAAGTTGATAATGGGAAAATTGAAATCATCTCTTTAGTGGAAAAGTTTCGTTATTAACCACCCCTCACTGTCAATTTCGAGGTGTATGTTAAGGTATGAAGCAGACCTATCCGTATCTGTGGTATCCTTTATAACAAGCTCAATGTGATAGATGCGATCAACGAAATCACCAAATCTAAAATTATTTAGTGAAAGGACATCATCTAGAGGTAGTTGTTCGTTTTGTTGATATTGATAGAATTATTGACCATCACTGTTTAGAGATAGTTGTTCGTTTTGATAATATTAGTAGAATTATTGACCATCACTGTTTAGAAAAATTGTTGTTATTAGTAGAATTATTGACCATCACTGTTTAGAGATAGTTGTTATTAGTAGAATTATTGACCATCACTGTTTAGAGATAGTTGTTATTAGTAGAATTATTGACCATCACTGTTTAGAGATAGTTGTTATTAGTAGAACTATTGACCATCACTGTTTAGAGATAGTTGTTATTAGTAGAATTATTGACCATCACTGTTTAGAGATAGTTGTTATTAGTAGAATTATTGACCATCGCTGTTTAGAGATAGTTGTTATTAGTAGAATTATTGACCATCACTGTTTAGAGATAGTTGTTATTAGTAGAATTATTGACCATCACTGTTTAGAGATAGTTGTTATTAGTAGAATTATTGACCATCACTGTTTAGAGATAGTTGTTATTAGTAGAATTATTGACCATCACTGTTTAGAGATAGTTGTTATTAGTAGAATTATTGACCATTACTGTTTAGAGATAGTTGTTATTAGTAGAATTATTGACCATCACTGTTTAGAGATAGTTGTTATTAGTAGAATTATTGACCATCACTGTTTAGAGATAGTTGTTATTAGTAGAATTATTGACCATCACTGTTTAGAGATAGTTGTTATTAGTAGAATTATTGACCATCACTGTTTAGAGATAGTTGTTATTAGTAGAATTATTGACCATCACTGTTTAGAGATAGTTGTTATTAGTAGAATTATTGACCATCACTGTTTAGAGATAGTTGTTATTAGTAGAATTATTGACCATCACTGTTTAGAGATAGTTGTTATTAGTAGAATTATTGACCATCACTGTTTAGTAACATATGAAACTACTTTATTTTGAATGGATGATCGTGGTTACTATTTTTGTTTACTTAATATTGGCCCCGGGAAGTATACCAGTTTCAAACGATTTCCTGCGGGCACTGTACCTATGGAATAGATTTTTTCGCGTTATTTTTTATGTTTTCCGCAAGATTTACCTCCGTTAGAATAGACGGCGCCTATAGATATTGATAATGATATAAATTCTATTATTTTTAAATTGTATTAAATAACTGACCTACTACATTATAAAAACATCCGTTCCACAAATTACAATGTAACCCACTTTTATTGCAGAAGGTAAAATAACAGACCATGTTTTTTACCATGGTAGTTCGATCTCTTTTTTTTATAACATATATTCATACAGGTTATATTGTTGATATATTGGTGTGAATAAAATAATGTGATACAAAATCTATTTTATTTGGAAATTTAAAATAATGTTAATTTCAAATGAAATATTTTTTTTTGTTACTTCAGTATTGTAATTCAATCACTTAGAAGCCTGGGTCAATGTGGTATATGTTAACAGACAGAATAAGACAATAAAAAAAAACCCAGTCGTGTAGTTTGTTTATTGTTTGCTGTCAATATGGCAAGGTTTGGCAATATAAACGCCGACGAATTTACCTAGTTTTTCTTTTATCTCCAGAATGAGATGTTGTTTATTAAACATATTGTTGTCTTTTCCATCGGGAACAGTTTTTCTATAGTGTTGTCTGGTTGTGTATAGTGCACTCGCCGTTGGTTCGGACACTATACCTCACCAGACAACACTATAGGTGAATAGTTCCCTTAGGATTAGACAATAATAGAATATTAGAGGTAGTTGTTCATTTATTTTATATTGGTTGAATTATTGACCATCACTATTTAAACTTTCTTTTCGTAATTATCACCCGCTAATCACAACATTGCTTGTTCTCGTCAGGAGCGTGTGCCAATTTAGTCTATCACATGGCAGAGTGTGATAATTTAGTCGATCACCCTCTCGATTTAAAACTTTTATGTCTAAGTCAATTGCGCGATTTAAAAGATCGGATAATCAAAGTCGGAATTTAAATTAAAAAATGATATCGGTGAAGGAATGATGACTTTGTTTTGGAAAATGTATTGAATGACTTGTCTTTTTTACTGCCACATCAATTATTTTACCCTCAGCCATCATTTTGCATCTGACGTCTCTTTCGGTATAATAAAACACTTATTAACTAGATATTTGGGGAATAGTAAGTTTATTAAATTGCTCACTTTTCATTTAAGAACACCCATCTGTATAAAACATATACCAAAATGGCAGAAAAATATTAACAAATACAATAAATGTGTGTAATCTTATTTATTACACATCATCGATATCACAGTTTAGCACATTTATAAACAACAGCAATTGAAATTCAGGGCATCAAAATCATAAAAAAGAATGAAACCAGGAGAAAAGAACATTCAGTATAATAAAACAAATAACACATAGCTGAGGGGGTGGTAGAGCAGATTGTTACCCCTAGAAATTTCATTTTCAACCTCAGTTTCGCCTCTGTTGACAATGAATTTCTCGGGGTAACAATCTGCTCTACCACCCTCTCAGCTATGTGTTATTTATATACTATCACATGGTAGAGGGTGATAATTTAGTCTATCACATGGCAGAGGGTGATAATTTAGTCTATCACATGGCATAGCTGACAAAATTGCTCACTTTTCATTTAAGAACACCCATCTGTATAAAACATACACCAAAATGGCAGAAAAATATTAACAAATACAAAAAATGTATGTAATCTTATTTATTACACATCATCGATATCACAGTTTAACACATTTAAAGACAACAGCAATTGAAATTCAGGGCATCAAAATCATAAAAAAGAATTGTTACCCCTAAAAATTTCATTGTCAACCTCGGCTTCGCCTCTGTTGACAATGAATTTCTCGGGGTAAAGATCTGCTCTACCACCCTCTCAGCTATGTGTTATGTATATAAAGGCTCATTTGATGTTAAACTACAATCGCTCAGTGTGTTACTTTTTTGTCTTCCACGCAAACGTACAAAATATAATACCGTACTTTGAATCATAGGTTAAAACGCATATGCCATGTTTAGTCATGTCATTCTGTAAAGTACAATTTAAATTTAATTCACGAAAACAGCATAAACTTTCTAATATTCGTAAAATTGAAATTGCTATTTTTATTTACAAATGTCTATCCCACTGATTTCTGATGAGAAACAAGTTCACGATCGAAACAAAAACAAAACAATTCACAGCATATAATATTGAATTTTAATTAAGTAAAATATAATATGTACAAGCTCTACAATATGTACAAGCTGTATCATTAATTGAAAGTTTGATTTCTGAAATTGCGAAAGAGTAGAAAAAAACTAATCATTAACAAGTCTAGTCAATCTTTGGTCCATTGTTTTAGTTCATTTTTTGCCAGTAGCAACGACATGCAACATTAATAGAATTACATTTAAATTGATTTTTTAATTCAAACAAGCAAACAATTTTTCTTTTCCTCTGTATTCTTAAGATTTCACAGCATATGAATATTCAAATTATTTAGTTGAGTGCTTTTAATATTGATGCGTTATATTTTCATATTTAGTTACATCTTGCAAGACAAAAGCTATGTAAACCTGGGATGATTTTGATATAATATTTCATAATATATATATACAAAAGGTTTAAGTATATAATCAAAACCTTGAACACTAAATACGTGTTGAACAGTGTGAAAAAAGCAAGTTATTATGACAGGAGAAAAACAAAGATAGAGATAAGAAGATCAAAGTTTGAGTTCTAGATTGTTAAAGACTAAGTACACGGAATTAGCTAGTCTTGCCAAATCAACGTGCAATTCCCACCGTGTAAAATCACATATTGGTCTTCGCTTTAGATCACTTGACACCAGTGTAAGGCTTTGTCATTTATATTTAGTTATTTCTGTACTTTTTGAGTCCGAGTGAAGCAACATGTCTGCCTGCGGAGTGTTTTGTTTTAATCAGCCAGCAATGCAAAACTCAGAATGTTGGTCTCGAGTACAAAGAAATCATCATCATCTAATTAAGAAGTAATTTGTTCTGCCATGATAAAGGTTACATCTTGCCCTCTTGACATTATACGATCACTCACTCTCTGAATCCCACTTAACTCAACAAAGTTACATCTTGCCCTCTTGACATTATACGATCACTCACTCTCTGAATCCTACTTAACTCAACAAAGTTACATCTTGCCCTCTTGACATTATACGATCACTCACTCTCTGAATCCCACTTAACTCAACAAAGTTACATCTTGCTCTCTTGACATTATACGATCACTCACTCTCTGAATCCTACTTAACTCAACAAAGTTACATCTTGCCCTCTTGACATTATACGATCACTCACTCTCTGAATCCCACTTAACTCAACAAAGTTACATCTTGCCCTCTTGACATTATACGATCACTCACTCTCTGAATCCTACTTAACTCAACAAAGTTACATCTTGCCCTCTTGACATTATACGATCACTCACTCTCTGAATCCCACTTAACTCAACAAAGTTACATCTTGCCCTCTTGACATTATACGATCACTCACTCTCTGAATCCTACTTAACTCAACAAAGTTACATCTTGCCCTCTTGACATTATACGATCACTCACTCTCTGAATCCTACTTAACTCAACAAAGTTACATCTTGCCCTCTTGACATTATACGATCACTCACTCTCTGAATCCCACTTAACTCAACAAAGTTACATCTTGCCCTCTTGACATTATACGATCACTCACTCTCTGAATCCTACTTAACTCAACAAAGTTACATCTTGCCCTCTTGACATTATACGATCACTCACTCTCTGAATCCTACTTAACTCAACAAAGTTACATCTTGCCCTCTTGACATTATACGATCACTCACTCTCTGAATCCTACTTAACTCAACAAAGTTACATCTTGCCCTCTTGACATTATACGATCACTCACTCTCTGAATCCTACTTAACTCAACAAAGTTACATCTTGCCCTCTTGACATTATACGATCACTCACTCTCTGAATCCTACTTAACTCAACAAAGTTACATCTTGCCCTCTTGACATTATACGATCACTCACTCTCTGAATCCCACTTAACTCAACAAAGTTACATCTTGCCCTCTTGACATTATACGATCACTCACTCTCTGAATCCTACTTAACTCAACAAAGTTACATCTTGCCCTCTTGCCATTATACGATCACTCACTCTCTGAATCCTACTTAACTCAACAAAGTTACATCTTGCCCTCTTGACATTATACGATCACTCACTCTCTGAATCCTACTTAACTCAACAAAGTTACATCTTGCCCTCTTGACATTATACGATCACTCACTCTCTGAATCCTACTTAACTCAACAAAGTTACATCTTGCCCTCTTGACATTATACGATCACTCACTCTCTGAATCCTACTTAACTCAACAAAGTTACATCTTGCCCTCTTGACATTATACGATCACTCACTCTCTGAATCCTACTTAACTCAACAAAGTTACATCTTGCCCTCTTGACATTATACGATCACTCACTCTCTGAATCCTACTTAACTCAACAAAGTTACATCTTGCCCTCTTGACATTATACGATCACTCACTCTCTGAATCCTACTTAACTCAACAAAGTTACATCTTGCCCTCTTGACATTATACGATCACTCACTCTCTGAATCCTACTTAACTCAACAAAGTTACATCTTGCCCTCTTGACATTATACGATCACTCACTCTCTGAATCCCACTTAATTCAACAAAGTTACATCTTGCCCTCTTGACATTATACGATCACTCACTCTCTGAATCCTACTTAACTCAACAAAGTTACATCTTGCCCTCTTGACATTATACGATCACTCACTCTCTGAATCCTACTTAACTCAACAAAGTTACATCTTGCCCTCTTGACATTATACGATCACTCACTCTCTGAATCCTACTTAACTCAACAAAGTTACATCTTGCCCTCTTGACATTATACGATCACTCACTCTCTGAATCCTACTTAACTCAACAAAGTTACATCTTGCCCTCTTGACATTATACGATCACTCACTCTCTGAATCCTACTTAACTCAACAAAGTTACATCTTGCCCTCTTGACATTATACGATCACTCACTCTCTGAATCCTACTTAACTCAACAAAGTTACATCTTGCCCTCTTGACATTATACGATCACTCACTCTCTGAATCCTACTTAACTCAACAAAGTTACATCTTGCCCTCTTGACATTATACGATCACTCACTCTCTGAATCCCACTTAACTCAACAAAGCTACACCTAACATGACTATGCATTTAATACTCCTCTACCTAGATGATATGTTCATCAGAATTTCACTGGTACCTATATTAAATGCGTTCTGATTGGGAGAATTTGGCCTAGTTTTTGAAACTAGTATGTTCTAACATTGGTTCTGTACAAACTTTGCATTTCGCTGTCAACCAGTTATTCGACAAATACACCAGTGACACTTAATATTGCATTCCACACGAAGGAAAACCACGTATCATTGCATTCTTTGAAGCCATTACTAACGATGCCTAGATATTATATTGTATAGAATTTGTTTTAGAAGTGTGTTCTTTTTAGGGTGAATAAAGAGAAAAATAGGAAGTACCACACTGTCGAAGCAGTTCCAAAATCCCATCGAAAATGGCAGAAGAAACAGAGGCAAAGTCCCATCGAAAATGGCGGAAGAAACAGAGGCAAAATCGATACCACTAGTGAACATATACTACTATAGGGTTAAAGAATCTAAAAATGACGATATACACTCTGCAAAAAAAGAAACGCATAAGGGGATTTTAGGTATTTTAATACATGTATTTTAGATCAAAATTTTTCAGTTACACTTTTAGATATCGACTCCGAATGTTTATTATTGAAAAATTAACAGTCCATACTTCAGATGATAAGTAAAAAAAAGTCACTTTATCACAATTCAGCACACTTCCGGTCGCGTTAAAGTTAGTACCGTGTATGACCACCACGCGCGGCCAACACTGCTCTGCACCTCCTCGGCATAGACTCAATCAAATTTCTCACATTGTTTCTTGGTATTGTTCGCCATTCCTGTTGCAACATTTGGCGGAGTTGTTCGAGGATCTGAGGTGGAGGTTATCGCTGGTGCACACGTTTATCCAGTCAAGTCCGGCGATTTGGAAGGCCATGTAAGCACATTGATGTTGTTCTGCTCAAGGTAGTCCATTGTTACACGCGCTGTATGTGGCCTAGCGTTGTCCTGTTGGAATAACTCCCTCTGTCGGTCAATTACGTGCATGAGATGAGGTTGGAGAATTTCGTCTCTGTACCTTACAGCCGTTAAATTGCCCGAGACATGCACTAAGTCTGTCTTGCGGCATTTGAGATAGCCACCCACATCATGACACTACCTCCACCGAAGCTATCCACTTCCTGAACACAAGAGGAAGAGAAACGTTCATTCCGGCGCCTATATACACGTATTCTGCCATCACATTTCTGCAGCAGAAAGCGAGACTCGTCGCTGAACCAAATTCTTCGCCATTTTTGGAATGTCCAGCCCCTTAATCTGTTACACCAACGGACTCTTTCACTTCTGTGTAACGGCGTCAATACCGCTCCGAAATACGGCCTTCTGGGTCTAATGCCATGCTGTCGAAGCCAGTTGCGGACTGTTTGTGAGCCGATTCGTCGCAATCCAGGTATTCCGGCTGCAGTGGTTGATGCGGCAACGGTTCGATTCCGTAGATGGAAGACCCGGATGTACCGATCTTGCCCAGGAGTAGTTATGCGAGGTCTTCCACTCTTTTGGCGGTCATTCGTTGAACCAGTTTGTTGGAATCTGTTCCATAGCCTGGAAATGGTGCTCTGGTTAACATTCAGAGTTCGTGCTACCTCATTTTGGGACTCTCCGGCTTGGAGACGACCGATAGCGAAATTTCGAGTGGCAGGGTCTAACCTTGGCATGGCAGCATATCAACTTAGTAATAAAAGTCAAGCTTCAAACTTGGTCCTTTTATACGCTTTAGTTTAACAGTTGAATTAACCACAAAATGCCCGTGAAAAACGTTACCGAATTTTCGGTGCGATACATGGAATATTCATTTTTCAGAGGCGCTGTGCACATGTGGCAGAGAGCCAAATCTAATGAACAGGCATTTAAGATTTAAAACTTACCTTTAAAAAATCAATGATTAAATTGGCCATTTAATTTTACCTGGTAAATCGCAGAATTTGCATTTTGAAAAATAAAAGTGGGTTATGCGTTTCTTATTTTGAACAGTATAGAATTTAAAATAAGTATGTCGATGTAGGTGGACATTTAAGGTTGTTTTCTTTTAGGAAAATGCAGTTGTTTAACAAGGTAAACCAGTTTGCTGTGAATCGATGTTTTATGTAAAGTTTGACTTGTTTCTTGTGTTATCATTAATGATGGGATTGTTCAATTACTAAACAGTAACTAAATGTACTCACCGAAAGAATAACATCACTGAATCATTTACGGTACTAGCTTATTGGTATCTATGGTTATTTTTAACCGAATGTCCGAGAATTTATTCATAGAATGTCTACGGAGCTTTTATTGCAACTAGTGTAACATGAACTTATCAACAGAACTCACCCCCAGTTATTGTGGTGTTAGTGTTGCAAAATCTTTAGTTTCTGCGTCATGTTTTGCAGATCATTGTTTGTCTTTTTGTCCTTTTCGTTGAACCCTTGTATTTCCCGTCCTTCTTCGAATTAGGGATACTGGTTACTCCTTTTGGTACCTTAAGCTTTGCTTGCACTGATAATATTGCTATATATAGGTGGAAAGGTTTCGTTTGTCTCAACTGATTACTACTGATTTGTGTTCAATATGAACTTAGGAATCTTTGTTTTAGAATTAGGACATGACGACAAGAATCGTCTATGAGACAGGAGAAGCTAACTTTACCGCAACATATTGTCTGACATCTGGTTTTTTGTGGGAGTTTTTTTTTTGTGAGACTTTGTGTGATTCTTTTGCTTCGTGTTTCCTTGGTGATTGTGATGTTGGTTTTTTTTTCTATATCTGATCGTCCCTTTTCTGATTTGGATATTCTGCTTTCATCTGAACAAACCGAGCATATTAATTGACAGAGTTTGTCTTAATAATGTTTGTTGCACGAACCGCTGATAAAAATCGCAGCAAGGTATACTAATCTGTTTGTCTGATACTAATAATTAAATTAAAGGATAATTATCAAATTAATTACAAAAATCTTCTACTGTAGTTTGAATTATATTTTTAAACATAGTGGCCATGTTCTATTTAGTTAAACATGCCATTCTATAAAGTACAATTTACATTTAAGTCACGCTAAACCAAAATTTTAGCTATGTTTGTGAAATTGAAATTGCTAATTTTATTTACCAATGTGTATCCCACTGATCTTCTGATGCGATGTCAATTCAACTTGTTCAATACCTGAAACACGATCAACACAAAAGCTAAAGATTTCACTACTACTCTTGGATTATGATTTAGTGCTGTTGAATACAATAGGTATTTGCTGGACCATAAAATTAAAGTTTGATTTCGAAAAATGTATATTTGATTATAATAAAAGTTCTAAATAATGAAAATTACTAGTTCATTGTTTTCATTCATTTTATTTCAAAGGCTACAATATTTTCAATAAATTTGAAATTCATACGATCATACGACCATAAACACGCTTTAGACCATTTTAATTAATTACCTCCATGAGGGTCTCCATGGTATAATTAATTACCTCCATGAGGGTCTCCATGGTATAAAAATAGGACACATTTCTTTGTTGAAGGATGGAACCTCTACACAAGGGAAGTTCACTAATCGTGGTTGACCAATCAAATTCACAACTTGACCTGATGACTCGACGGAAATGATTACATTGTGTATGGTTGAAGTCACGCACCATGCAACAAAAATAAAATTGAAACAGCTCCTAGCCACAGGTTGTTAATGTCTGGTCGTTAGTGGCGCGTTGCAAGGCAAACAGTTTCAATCATATCCATTAACTCCCATCTTGCTGTGGCAATCAAAACACCTGTCCATAAGCCCACCACGATGCCACCTTTTTACCCAAGTAATTTGACATTTGGATTAACAGCTTTAAAGATACCAAAGTGGTAATCAGAAGCCGTGAAGAAGGACAGACAACACAATGACCAAAAGAAATAAGACAAAAGGGCAAACAATGATCTACAAAACACTATACAGAAATCTAAAGATTGAGCAACATGAACTAAAAACTGAGGGTGAACTCGAGTGGTCTGGAAAGGTAAATAGTTTCTGTTCAACTATAAAACCTTATTTTGACCTGAATATAGCTGAAATACTGTTCATATGCCAATCAATTAATCAAATTAATTACTTCCTTGCTATCAATATTGCAACAGAACATTTTTTTCATATATCTTTACAGCCAGCAGCTCTATAGGAACTTGCTATGCTGACGAACACCGGAGCACCTGAGTTCACCCCCGTGGGGTTCGTGTTACTCAAGCTTTAGTTTTATGTGAATGTTTTGTAGATCGTTGTTTGTCCTTTTATACTTTTTCTTTTGGCCATTGTGCTGTCTGTTCTTCTTCGATATACGGATTCTCTTTGGTATCTTCAAATTCTTCTTGTACTAAGATCTTCCAGTAGGTTTTGTTGTATAATTAATGTCAGTCTGTCTTTATGTAAACAACTCATTTATAATGGTAATTACATAAAGAGAACCATTTTATTTTCCATTAGACTTCTCGGTGTATCTAATTTACTCTAGAAATCGTGCAGTATTTTATCTTCAGAAATTGAACACAATAAGTAGTTCTGTATTGTCTATTGTTGTAAGATTATGGGGTATTATGAGAAACAAGCACTGTAATGGCTTTATCCATTACCATAGAGTTTGTAATTACAAACTTACGCAATATATTCATGACTTGTTTTAATCAAGTTGATCTAAAACGGTAGGAATACAAAAATAAGTTTACATCTAAGATACCACTGTTGACCTGTATAAAACCTTTCCCACGCAATATCATATTGTATTTTTTAAGCATTAAAGGTGCTTAGTTAATGAGTTATAAAAGGGGTAATCAGAAGACGTAGATCAAAGAAGGGCAGACAACACAATACCCACAAGAAAATAGACAAATGGACAAACACACTATACAGAAAGCTAACGATTGGACAACACGAATCCAACTGAAAACCGGGGGTAAACTTGGGTGCTCCGAAAGGGTTAGCCGTGTCTGTTCCACTAGTGACACTTGTTACTATTAAACAACCCTAACATCATCTGATGTGGAAATAGTGTTAGACACCACTATACGTAAATAAATACAAATAATATAAATAAAACAAAAAACCCTTATATATGAATCCACATAGTTTTTACACAGAAACAACTGCAAACATCACAACACGGAATTAAAAGCATGAAGACACTTATTTGACAAGATGAACAATACGAACACTACTAAAACATGTAAAAAAACAGGAGCGAACTCATGAACTCCGGAAGAGTAAGCTGTTCCTGCTCTACTAGTAGCACCAGTCGTGTTACTTTTGTTACAAGCCCAGTAATAAGCTATGAATAAGGAAAGGACTGGATTGTAATTACGACAAAAGGACCATATCCGTGGTCATTTGTGACACGGATATCCCATAATGGTTAACCAAGTCATGCTGGCGACCGTAAAACATTCGAAATGATGAATTCAACTTAACCACTAGACGATGAGGCCCTCATTATTTCTCCATTGTGTTTATCGTGCTACCATAAACATGTAATGTTATCGAATGGTTTTTCTAATATTTATTTGGTGCACGAAATTAATACAGACGAAGTTCGGTATCTCGAACTCGGAGTATCTTGTTTTCTTAGATAAGTAGGGTTGACAGAACTGCCCTTTTGTAGTAGTAAAACGACGTGGTTACTATTGATTAGTTGAATACTCGGTTACTACGTAGTCCATTATTTATCCCTTTGACTTCGACATAACAAGGTTTTATGGTTTATTAGATATTTTTCGAAATTGACAGTTCCTAATATTATGCAATAATATTGGTTATCATATTAAGGATAAAACAAATTTAATAAAAGATTAATTGATTTTCCGGAATTGAAACCGTTACGGTTTCCGATATTATCATCTCTGATATATGACGTCATTTTCGGGAAGCTTCCCTAGCTGTAGATCGGCAAGCTATCGAAACTAAACAAATCCATAACCATCGGGTATCATAATTAAGCCTCCAAGAAGAAACAGACAGCCGGCGAGAAAGAGCATTCCTTCAGCAGCAGGATCGTCTCGTTCGAGCCCTGAAAACTGTTTCAGAGGTCAGAAAGGGAAAGCTAGAAATACCACACCTGATGCGACGGAAAATAACAGCGTTCATCCTGCTCCCAGAAATCTCATGCAGCCACAATTAGCCGAAGGGGGGCATCCGCATCACAACACTGTCAGGCAACCATCAGTAGACTTGCCCAACCGGGTAGATGATCGAAATAGATCAGCCCAGCTGACGGAAGGCAACAACAGTGTTACAAGACCAGTTAATCCCGACAGACCCGCTGGATCCACGAATGACACTAAGATGGCTGGTCTCGGCGGAGGGGCGCCTGGGCCCTCCTTTGGCCTGAATGCACCACTGCAGCAGGGTAGGTTTAATCAATCTGGGGACATTTATTTTGATGATAGTTTGTCGACTTCTACGGGGGGGGAGTATTCCCTTCCAATGGGGTTTCAGACATCAGATACACCGGACAGTGTGGTAGGAATGCACGATCCAGTCAGTGCACATATTCCCTTAAAGGTTGAGCAGAAAATTTGGCGGGGGGAGTATATTCATTTCAGGGTACTTTTAAAGTCGGCTAAAGAATTAGCATCAGATTCAATGTTGGATGGAGATTTGGTGTTAAAAGTGGGGACCATTATTGTTGTTAACAAAAAGTCAGATTATATTAACAATATACATAATTGGACAACAGCTTTTATCATTTATATGGATATATTGCTAGAGAAATGGCCATCATGGCAAAGGAATACTTGAAATACACGCAAAATATTAGATTAACATCCTCCAGGTCCTCAAATAACGGATGGATCATTTACGACGAGCAGTTTAGGTCAAAAAAGGTTCGTTATCCCTCGTCGTCATGGTACTTGATTGATCAAGAGTTATGGATATTGGATGTCGCCACAAATAATGCTTCGAGTGCTAATAATGCAAATCATATTAGAGGACTAAACATGCAAACATGGAATGATAACCCTCGTCAGTTTAATTCTTCTTTTAATTCAGGACAGAATCTTCCTAGTCGGGGCAATTTTCTATTTAGGGCCGGAGGGTTTCAAAGGCCAAGACAAATTTGTTTTCGTTTCAATCAAGAACAATGCACATTCGGGGGAAAATGTAAATTTGAGCATAGATGCTCAAAATGCAACGGACAACACTCCGCTGTCAGGTGCAAAAATTAAACAGAATGAAGAGAAAACAGGTTATACAATTTGGGTTACTCCCCTTTAAACACAATTATGATTGAAAATGATTGAAAATTATCTTGAGGACTATCCCGACTTTAAAACTAAACAGGAATTAATTTCGGGTCCTTTCTTGTCACCACCTTTTCCGACTTTTCGCTCTTCACCCCTCGCTCTGATACCAAAGACTGTGCCCGGCGAATATCGCTTAATTTTGAATCTCTCATATCCCCCAGAGAAATCGGTAAGCGATTTTTATTGACAATGAGTATTGTACTGTCCGATATTCCAGCATAGACGATGCCGTTAGAATGGTTCAAAAACTGGGAAAAGGCGCACTTTTGGCAAAAGTCGATATAAAATCCGCTTTTCATTTATTAAGAATCTGGCCTGGAGACTTCGATTAATTAGGGTTCAGTTTTTCTGGCAATTTTTAGTTCGGTAAATGCTTACGCAGTGAGTTGGTCGTTATTTGAGAAATTTTTATCCGCATTGCATTGGTATACAGAGTTTTGTTCCCAGGACAAAAATTAGCAGAGGAAAAAACTTCTCCCAGTCAAAACCCTGACGTTTTTATGGATAGAATTCGACACAGTTGCGATGGAGCTGAGACTTCCATGCGAGAAATTAACTGAATTAAGGTAGCGAATAAAACTTTTATTGGGCTGCAAGAACACCACTTTGCGGGAGATTCAGTCAATAATTGGTTTGTTAAATTTCGCATGCGAAGTTGTAGTTCCCGGTCGCGCATTTTGTCGACGACTTATTGATGCCACTTGTAAAGATAAAAAGTCTTGGCACAAAGTTCGAATATCAGTTGGTATGAAAAAAGACCTACAAGTTTGGTTAAATTTCTTAGACAGTTATAATGGTGTATCAGTAATGCTCGATCATTTTTGGACTTCAAATGAAGCTTTATAATTTTACTGGGACAGTGCTGGCGGAACAAGGTCCCAGGAGGGTTTCGGTATTTATTTTCAAGGCAAATGGGCCCAGGGTTCTTGGCCTTTAGACTGGGCAAAAAATGATATTCTTCGGGATATTACGTTTTAAGAACTCTTCCCAGTTGTCGTTGCTATTCAGTTATGGGGGAACCAGTTGAAAAACAAAAATGTGTTGTTTCATATCGACAATCAGTCTGTTGTTACCATTCTAAACAAAAATCGTCAAAATCATGCAGGGTCATGAATCTGGTAAGAAAACTGGTCTTAGTATCCCTAAGGTACAACATTCTAATTAAGGGTCAACATATTATTGGGAAACTTAATTGTATAGCTGATGCTTTGTCTCGTTGTAATTGGCAGCGCTTCAGAGAACTGGCCCCGAATGCAGACCACAAGCGCACACACATACCAGACCATCTCTGGAAGACTTAGCAACAGAGGCGGATTCTTTAATAGCTCATTCTTTGGCAACAAACACTTGGAAAACTTATAAAACGGCAGCGGATTCTCTACTAAGATTCCGACGGGAATACGGGTTTCCCGATTCTTGGCCAGTTCCACTTGATCAATTGATCAATTTTGTCACTTACTTATCGTTTACGGGGTTATCCCCCGCCTCTTGTTACAATTTATATTTCGGGAATAGGTTACGCCCATCAAGCTCGAAGATTGGAGGATAAAACCAATAATTTCTTAATAACAAAAATACTTGAAGGTTTCCGAAGAAAAAGATGTACGAGCCCCTGTGACATTAGATCTTCTGCGTAGACTCCTCCAAACTCTTCAAAACGTTTGTACTTCAAACTACGATGTTTGCCTTTTTTCCTCCGCGTTCACGCTAGCATTTTTTGCATTATTGAGAATCGGAGAAATCGCGTCGGACAACAAGTCGGATACAGGTCCACACGTAATTTGTTAGAGGATATCAGTTTTGCTAATAAAAACGAAATGTATTTAAGAATTCGCAGTTCAAAAGCCGATCAACGCGGCAATACTATCACTTTGATTATTTCCGAACAAAAAGGCTCAGAATCAGATATTTGTCCGGTATAAAGGTTGAAACAATTTTTGGTTATGCGATATTCGGGATCAACATGTAGCTGATGGATCGAATCTTACTAGATATCAATTCAATAGCGTTTTACTGAAAACATTGCAATTCTGTGGCCTGTCAGAACATATCAGATCTCATTCTTTTAGAATTGGGGGCGCATCAGAATTGTCCAGGAGAGGTGTCACAGAAAGCAAAATTAAACGGTGGGGGCGATGGAATTCAAATGCGTATTCTAGCTATATACGATTAAGTTTTTTAGCATAAGACCTTTCGCGTACGTTTACAGTATATCTTAACAACTTTCCTTGTTTTAGGTACGCAACATGTATGGGTGATCGGATCATCGATCGTATACTAGGCTTACCGTACCGCTAGAGGGCGACATGGGGGTCCCAACCTAGGATTACAGTACAAAAGTTTTTAAACTGCAAATATAAATTTTTAAAGAATACACATGTAATAAATATTGTTGTCCATAAGAACATCTTTCATCAATAGAACAGAGAACCCACAAGTTCTGAATGTTTTTCACTCATCAATAGTAACACGATTGTCTATGCTTTGTATTAAATTCATTACATTTAAGATTACCGGTACCATTATTACAGTTCTGACAACACAAGTTCTGCAATACCTTTCTTTTACTTCTAGGAACTGTGAACCCACAAGCCATATAAAAAATATACAAAGAAAGCAGCAGCAGTAAATGTTCTTCGATCAACAATACTTCATCATATAAGTGAAACTTATCTTTTAAATGTACAAGTAAACTTACTGAATGTCTGAAATTAGTTTTGACTGCCTTAGATACAATTTGTAGGCATCAGATTTTCATCTACCCAAAGACCTGATTGTTTCAGTAGAGTAGCCTTTATGGCTTGCCTCAGTAGCAAAACCTATTCTGAAACTACGTGCTTTGCATAGTTTTGTATTTAAACCACAGAAATTCAATGCATCATTTAGAGCAGTTTGAAAAAATTGCCTACTAACTGTTTGCCCATTTGATTGAATAAACTATGGTCCAGATTTTTGATTACGCAAGGCCAAATATTCTTTACAAGCTGATACTGCACAAATATTACTGTTCTTATGCTTAGCTATTTCCAATCGAAAATGTTTCCCATCAGAATGTTTATGATTAATAAATGTAATACTAATCTTGCTACATAAAATCTCTTAACTGGTTTAAATCTCTTAACTGGTTTAAATCTATTACATTGATACAACTATTATTGTTTACAGTCATTTCACCAATTCTAAGCAGACCATGATATGTTAAGGTAAGCATAGAAGTTAATAAAATTTGGTCAAATTTGCTTGACACTGTATACCTAAGAGCATTCACAAGTTGGTTTAGAATTGAACTTGTGATTGGAAGTCTGCTGTCTGATCTCTTTTGTTTGGGAACAGATTGAAAAGGTTTTTCTATCAAGAATGCCTCTGTTGGATCTGGCAATTTGTTTATTTTATGTATAAAACCTAATGCTGACACATATGTTGAAATAGTCCTAGCAGCAAAAGACTTATTTTGTAAATACGCAATAAACAATGCTAGTTGTGCTATTGTAATTGGTAGGTGATATCTAAAGTCACACTCGATAGAAAAATTAGTATAATGCAAAATTGGTCTTTTGTATGTTTGCTGTGAGGATTTTGCTAATCTGTTCTGGAATAATATCATCTAATGAGGTTTGTAGTGAGGTAATACAGGCAGAACTGGCACTGGTACAGGCAGAACTGACACTGGTACTGGCAGTTGATCTGCCGATGGTGTTAACTGATGAAATTGTTGAACCTGTAGACGGGAAAGTTTATCTGCTAAAATGTTTTTTGTACCTGCAATATGTCTAGCCTGAAAATGTACATTATACCTGAGACAACTCAATACATGTTTCCTGATTAAAAACATAATTTAAGCATGTTTGGATGTTTGCTTGTTAATAATTGCTAAAAGTGCTAAATTGTCAGTGTGAAAAACTACACAACTATTTTTAAACTGACTACCCCATATTTCAACTGCTAATACAATTGGGTACAACTCTAATAATGTTATATTTAAATTTCTCCACTGTGTATTCCATTCACCAAAAAACCAATGATTCCCAAAAACCCCCCCATAGCCAAGTGTACCTGAGGCATCTGTGAAAAGGTTTTAAGATTCAGACGTTAACCAACGGTCTGAAAGGAATAATGATTTTCCATTAAAGTTGGACAAAAAGTCTCGCCAGATTATAAGATCCTCTTTTACTGATTTTGTAATTCGAATTTTATAAATTGGTTTGGAGATTCCAATAGTCAAATCAATTAATCTGCGTAAAAAGGCTCGGCCTGGAACTACTACTGCACATGCACAATTGAGTGTACCAATGATTGACTGAAGATCTTTCAGCGTAATTTTTTCCTTTTCTAAGACGTTATTGATAAGTGTATAAAACTTAAATAATTTATCCTGTGGAAGTCGCACTTCCATCAAGGTTGTATCTAACTTATAGCCCACAAATGTCATAATTTGTGAGGGTTGAAAAGTTTTATCTTTAGCCATTGGTACACCCATGTCTTTGCAAACTGCAAGAAGACGTTCTAATTTCTTTCTACAACCCTGCTCTGAATTGTCGACTATCATGAAGTCATATAGTATGTGCACAATATGGGGAATAGATAGTTTGTTAATAGCAATCCATTCTTGCAACTGAAACTGCAACCCATTTGTAAATTTCTATCAAAGTAATATTTCCTTCCCACATAAATCCAAATAAGGGGTACTGTGATTCTTTTACATTTATAATGCGCAAAGCATCTTATATCTGTTTTTGCACAGTAGCTGTGGGCCCCTACTGCCTTTATTATTTCTATTGCATCTTGTATGGTAGCATACTGGACATGAGAGTCTTCTTCAGGTATCCCATCATTAATGGATGATACCTCAGGGAAAGACAGATGGTGGATCATTCTATAGGTACCTGGAGTTTTCTTTTAAATCGTTTTGTCTCTAGTTCTTTTTTAATCTTTTTATTGACAATGTCAGGTTTTGCTTTTGCGGATGCCAAATTACCAATCATCTTAGGGGATAAAGTACCCTTATATCTCACATGGAAATCAAATTTAAAGCCTTCCATTATATACTTAAACTTTTTTCTATTATAACCATGTAGCCAATAAAGAAGTCTTGATATATTTATGGGTGTATTCTTGTCGGTAAACAAGGTTTTATGCTCATTTGTATTATTTACTGGTATTAATGGTTTTGGGGTTACTGGAGGTTGATGTTGGGAGAACTTTAGACTGTTTGTTGTCTGTGAAATTTTTTGCTCTCCCAAATTCTGTCCGAAAGGGCTGGGCTTGCAGGCCAGCGTTTCTATTGGATGGCTGAAATTTAAATGGTTGAGTCACTGGTTTTGAACACAAAGAAAATGAATGGTTAAAACCACAATTGAAACACTTGTGCTGATATTTGCAATTGCTTCCAAATTTGCAACCTTTTCCCCTGTGAAAGGAAAAAAAAACCCTTGCGGCCATCTTGGATTGTTACTAAAACTATTTCTCTGTGACTCACTGCTTAAATTTTTTAGTCTTGCCCGAAGGTATAACTCTAAGTGGGTTGAGCCCCATTGTGCTTCCCCCTTTTCTACTAACTTTCTAAATTCAGAATCATAATGCTGCCAGTTTCCCTTCTCCCTCGACATTTCTAAAATCAGCTGTAAATGATGAGGAGGCAATGGTCCCAATTCTGGCTTGTTAATGCATATTGAGGCAGTGAATTTATTCCAAGCCATTAACCACTGGCTTAAAGTAAGGGGTTTTCTCTGTTTTTCTTCTACTAAAGAAAATTCTGGATTATTACCTTCCATTTCAAATTTGAATTTGAATTTATTACCATTATTTTCTAATAAAAGATGAAAATCAATGTACTTTCCTCCCCAAATCTGATTTTTTTGTTTTTCAGGTACATTTGCACCAGTTTGCAGGGAGCAACTAATAAATTTGGACTGAGATTTCAAGTAATTTTGTTTAAATGCAATAGGCTTTGTAACCAGAACATCTAGGTTACTATTTGCATCGTCATTGGCCGTGCATTCCTCATTACCTTACAAGTGGTCAGTAATGTTGTCGACCCTTTCTTGCACCGTCTTTTCCACCATCTGGATATTACCCTGATCATTTTTGTCTTTATCATTTGAAGTGGGATATCTGAATTTCTCAAGAAAAGGCTTCCAGCTTTTCATCCAACTTGGAAGACACTTCTGCCGTCACCTTTTCTGTAATGATGTTCAATTCTGAAGGTGAGAGACCATTTGAATTGGTAGCTAGGTCTCTTGGACGCTTTGCTGTTGGTTTCAGCTTTTTCACGGCTTCCAGCACACCTGAGACAGACTTTCTTTTAGGGGCATTCTAGAAATATGTCAATTTAATCTTGATATATTTACATATATATACCGTATTTATAAAATAACACATGATTCAAAAGTAATTTAAAACCGTATTTCACCGGACTTGTTTGAATGTAAATTTACACTGTTACTCGGTCGACCAATAAATACAAGGTGTGTGTAGTTTCTTACATTGATTGCTTTGATCAGTGTTATGATATTCTCTAATGAAGCATGTAAATATACGGATTAATTTTGAAAAACCTTCCTTAATTTTTTTTGTGTCTATATCCAATGGCCGTGAATCAAAAAGAGGCTGATTCTGAACATGTGCTTTCTAGCATCTCGGAAATGACGTCAGTAATAGGTTCTAGCATTACACAAAAGAAAATTCCAAATTTACAGTTTACAGAGTACATATGCAGATAACTGCAAGCTTCAAATTACAAAGTTTTGTCAAAAACTAATAAAAACAGTGTGGAAATAATAGTCCCACTAAATAACTGCTGTAAGCAAAACCAAATTATTAAATTTAAAATGAAATTAATAAAATAAAGACTTTTACAAATTACCATAAAGTCATTTCTGATTCTCATAAGTCATTTTGTCTCATAAAACATTTAGTCGGAAGTATATGATAAAAAGATTAATATATGACATAGTCAATATCATCCTCGACCTCGTGTTGATATAGGAGTCTCGGGATGATACACAGGCTGATATGGAAAAGGTCATTTATTAATCTCTATATTAAAAATATCTATTTCCTCTGATATATAATTTGATCAACATTTTTTACTTAATAACAAGTTAATCAAAGAATATTTATAATGAAATGTAACAAGTCAACAGGTTGGAATAAACGGCCACAGTGCACTAAAATGACGTGATCTTGCAAGAGTTAACAGAATGCCGAAAAATGTAATATGGACAAATCTGCGCTCAACTGGTAACAGTTGAAGCTTAAAATTCCACTTGGTTAAACAAGAGAGAAAAATGGGAAACGTTTTCCAAATACGTCGTCTCATATTCGCATCACCCCTTGGTTGCCAACATTTCAAGGGAGTGAAGAAACCAATATTTAAGATTCTAAACTATTAACCTGGCAAGTTCAAACTGGTTACAGTTCAGAACCGACCCCCCATGGTCGACATGAGATGGCCTCGTCCCAACGTCCAGCGGTAACGCTGTACAGTTTTAACCTAATATGATCCGACGTAGAATAACGGAAAGAATCGTGACCCCCAAATCTTGCAAGATCCCGCCACTTGAGCGTGTCTCAACGCGCTCACAAAATAATCCCCCCTCCCTTTTGTAAAAAAAACCCCAACAACTCGAGCACTATAAATCGAAAAACGAAGAATTATTCAAACCAATGCCTAATTTGCATTTATTGAGGAGGAAAAAGCGTACGACTGTCAGAGACGAGAAAATACTCTATAGCTCCCTGGACATTGTTTAGATAATACTCTATAGCTTCCTGGACATTGTTTAGATAAACTGCGTTCCCAGTATCTGACAGATGAGTGCCGTCATGACGATATATATTAATTTCCGTGGATCTGATATTAGGGCGACGAATTACATCCCGTTCTTTATGCCAATATCTTCTCATTAAGATATCGCTCCAAACTATCTTAGTGTTAGGCAGTAGCAACTTGAATCTAATAATATCTGCACTTATGTCATGAATTAAATCTGCGGTTTTGTATACTCAGAATCACCTTGTAATGTATATATATTCCATATGATATATGACTCAGGGCCAACGCTTTCTTTTAGATTTTGAAGAAAATACTATGGTGGTGTGAAAGTTCTATTTGGATTTCCACCAAAACCAAACAATAATTCATCTAATCGGAAAACAAATCGTTAAACTATGCATTTTAATAATCATATATATTGTACATATATATATATGTATAATTGAACAATCAAGTCTAAAGTTCCTTTCTTCTTCATTCATGCGGTCGTTGGATACCCATTAATATAACTACATGTACCTGTAGGTACTATTAATAGTAAAAATGTATTAGATAAGTGGATTCAGTCTATATATAACCTCTATTTCTATAAATACTTTATGGATTTTATTGGAAAACACCATTACTAAAATTAGAAAAACAGATGCGGATAATAACAGGGGCGGATTCAGGGGGGGGGGGGGGGGGGGCGCACCCGGCGCGAGCCCCCCCTAAAATTAGAAAAAATATGATTTTTTTGGCGTAAAATCGTGATTTTTCACACGAAATACCCCAAAAATTTTCGCGCCTCCCTTCGCAATTGGAAAACATGATTTTTTGGCGTAAAATCGTGATTTTTCACACGAAATACCCCAAAAATATTCGCGCCTCCCTCCGCTCGGCGCAATTTTTTTTAAGTGCGCCCCCCCTAACTTGAAATCCTGGATCCGCCCCTGAATAAGGGGACTTCATGGAAATTTTTTCTCGAATATTTTGTTGATATTGATAGGTAAATAAAAGAGTTATAAATTTCCTTGTAGACAAACATAGTGGGGGAGAGAATTGCGGGATTGTCTTTCGACATTGTCAAAACCGATATCGCCTGAGGGAGGGGTTGACACGCACAACATCCACAACTCCATGTCGACAACCCCCCACGAAGAGCTCGGAGACGTGGCTTTCCGAAATCTATATTGCTCATCATAATTTACCCAGCCCAAGAAGTAGCCCCTAGAGGCAGCCATACGAACTGTATGCATATACTTAAAAAACTCCAAACCCTTGTTAGGAAACTTTTCAAGCATTAGACTGGCATAAATCATAAATGCAGACGACCATACGTGTATATTGTTGATAGTCTGTGTACTTTTTATTTACGACGGTTAAAGAATTTCCTCTTAAGAGTTATATCCCCTTGTACGTTATTGTCGTTAGCAAGCTCTCGAGCTGATTTAAGCAACAGGTTTAAATCCGTAAATTCCCCCCTCCATGCTTTCTCTTTCATTTTGATAGGGATATTGGATGAAATCGGGTCGTAAATGCTAGTGATGGCCTCTGGCTCTGGAGAATTGCTAACAAGTGGGGAGGCATCAGAAGAACAAGACCCCCTTAAGAAAGAATTAGAAATTGATGGGATTGTAAGGTAATGATACGTACCATAATTGTTCTGGGCTACTGATCCATGGGCAGTAATTTGACTGGGACCGGGACCTTCAACTCTTTCATGGTAGCTGCCTGATGCCGCCTGGGGGAGGGTTGTCGCGTCTTGTAAGTTTCGGCATGTTGACGTTGAAGCGATGACTCGAGCTTGATTTTCCTGAGAATGCGATTGTCCTGATTGTGAAAGACTTAAAGTGGCGGGGCTGGTTCTTGGCTGGGATGGAATCAATCCTGAAAAGCCTGGTGTCGCCGAGTCTAAGCTGGTCTGTCCTGAACTTGAAGGACCTGGTTGCGGTTGTAGTAATCTTGAGGGACCTGGTATGGCGAAGTCGCCTTCTGCTTGAAATTGTCCTGAACTTGAAGGACCTGGTACGACTGGATCGGTGGATTTTGATTTCTGCCTTTTAGAAGTCCTATGCGCTTTTGCTGCTGAAGCGCCCCTTGCAGGAGGTTTCCTGGTTCTTTTAGGTGGCCTCATTTTGTCCGATGTTTCAGATTTTTTTCCGATTTGAAGACGATTGAAAATTGAAAATGTTTTGAAGCTGTTTGCCAAACTTTCTGGACAACATGGGTAAACGGAAGTGACGAGTAAAACGTTTATAGGGACGAATCAGACTCCGAGTAAAATTCCGGAAATCTCTTTTATTAAATTGTTTTATCGCTTAATCACGATAAACCCGATTAATTTACAATGAAATGATGATGAGGTCCGCTTTGTACTAGACCAACACGCTTAGTTGGATTTTAATAGTGCTAGCCCACTCAACAGTCTGCGGATAGACATGTCGCTCCATTGACAATTTGCTACTGTATCAGAAAGAAAATTTACAGAACAGAAATTTATTTAAAAAATGGTGGCAACGTTACAAGTTTATAGTATTGGGTCACGAATTAACTTATTTTGTCAAGCACGAAACGAAAGGTAAAAAGTGCTAAACATTAAATGAAGTCATCAAAATATTGGAGTTCCTTATCGATAACATATATTTGTCGAGTTCGAATGGCACATTTTTCAACAAATCATAGCTAGGCATCCCTATGGGAACAAACTATGCCCCTCTCCTCTCCAACTTTTTCTATACTCCTACGAGTCTGAGTTCATACAAAACAAATTCAAAGACAAAAAAAAAGTAGAAAGGCTTAAGCCTTTAATCTCACTCACATGTATATTCGCCAATCAATAATACGAACTTTGCTAACTGGATTCCATTAATAGAGATTTCTCGATAACTGACGAACGAACATATCTTCCCGTAACATAACGAAACAATGTTAATTTACGTAAAGATCTTTTGAGGGAGACTTTATTGCAACATTTGTCTTCAATTGTTCATTGAGTGTAAGTGATTAGATATACATTTGTATATTTTTTTCATTTCGGTGTTTAAAACAGTTAAAAATTAATATCACTGGCCAAATAATGGTTTCACAGGGACATTACAGTCTGCATACAAAATACATCTTTTCCTCAAACGCTATTTATAGATATACTTCAAGGAGGGGTGCTTTTCATTTTATTTTTTTTTTTTTTTTTTATATATTTCTAATTTAAATTTTCGCACAAATAAATAATTTTGCCAGACTTGGGAGAGAAAAAATAATCTGACTAAGGAAAATCAAGCAGTATATTAGTTATGTAAAATTGGATATTGAATGGAACATTTCTGATTTCATATGTAAAGAAAAATAAATCATTCCATTCTCCCAAAACTTGTCTGTCCCATGGTAAAGCAATAGCCCCTTTTAGGCTTATTTATACCTTATCGCCGACGGCGACGGCCATTTTCGCTTTCTATTGTTTTTTTTAAATAAGAGAAATGTCTTAGAAAAATCTACTGTATACTAGTTTAACCCCGTCACTTTTTATTGAAGTACCTGAACTAAGCCAGGAGGGGTCATTTATATGTGTGTTAGGGATATCGAATTTACATATTTCTACGATTTTTCTATTGTATGCTGGAACTGTTCCGACAGTGTGCTATATATTTTTTCATTTTATTATAGGTTATGAAAAGAAACCCAGCTGAGTTGCAATTGTTAAAAAAAATATGGTTGTGATCGTCTTCCGTAATTAAAATCGTCAAAATGAAATACAACCGAATTAATATCAAATGGTGACTTGTTTCAACCTCATTTAAAATATACCTTGACATTCTTTCATACTTGTACATCAAGTTCACGATCTTTTATTACAACATTATTTAACTAAAGTGTACATTTGTTCCTGTTCTAGTTAAAGGACTTTATCAAACAGAATCATACAGTTTACATGTAATGCAGTTAATACGCATTTAAACCACAGAAGACTATTTCTATTTTCCACACCTTGTGGTGTGGGGTCGCTATTGTGCATGCGAAATGTTAATTGCAAACCCCATTGACTGGCTATTTGCTGCCTGTCTAGAATATTTTATTTTTTTCTCGATCGACAGTTCAGAAGCTAGAAAACAATCATGCAAACAATAACTTATGCACATGACAGAATGCATTTTCAATGCACTACATACACAAACTTTTGATCCATCATTTGTCCATTGGAGGTTGATTTAAGAACATGGAACTGATAGAAGTTAAAATTTTAATTTGGGCGGAAAAGGGGAAAATTTATATACCGGTAATTTATGAAAATGTGATGTGAATTTTAGGGATCCTCAGATTCAAATCCATTCATCTACTTTTCTACACTTTTATACATATTATACATGTGTATACCCGTTATTTCAAATGATAGTAATCTTATTTTAAAATATTTCCACTTTGTTTTACTTGTCGTTTTCTTTTAAGAGCCCCACCTTTATACTGCTCATGCTCAGCAACGGACCACCGTCGTCAATTGTTTTAGCTCGTCGATGATCATGAGATTCACTAAGATAAATAGCACGGTCCGTGCAATATTTTTTTTTTTTTTATTTATTTATTTATTTATTTATTTATTTATTTATTTATTTATTTATGCTTTGGTGTCAATGTTTCAACTGTTGACAGAGTTTTGAATTCAACATGGGTAGACTTATAGAAAGTGTACAATCGTAAAATTCAGTGGCCAACCATCCCAGTCTGGTGGCAAAAGAAAAGATATTGTTCTGATATGCCTAACGTTGTGTCTGCAATTGACGGAACTTCACATGAGATACAAATTCCATCCAATGAACCCCAACAAAAAACCTACTTTCAGCAAACCAATTCTTTTCAATGATTGATTTGGAAAGAAAGTTTATAAACAGTGATAATCATAAATGCCATCAATATCAGTAACCTTTCATCTTAATTGAACTTGAGCCGTCGTGGTCGTATGGTAGTTGAATTTACAACTACCTGTGCAAACGTTGCCTATCACCACTATTGAATGCTGGAACTGTTCCGACAGTGTGCTATATATTTTTTCATTTTATCATAGGTTATGAAAAAGCCCAGCTGAATTGCAATTGTTAAAAAAAAATATGGTTGTGATCGTCTTCCGTAATTAAAATCGTCAAAATGAAATACAACCGAATTAATATCAAATGGTGACTTGTTTCAACCTCATTTAAAATATACCTTGACATTCTTTCATACTTGTACATCATGTTCACGATCGTTTATTACAACACAAGTGTGGACACAGAAATGTGCTGTCCAAAAGGCAAGTGTGGATATCAATATTTCATATTATTAACTTTAAAAAAAAAAATCATGGACACAGGGGTCCTGGATTTTTTTTTATTAAAAAACTAATCCTGGATTATTATTTTTACTTAAAGTCCGGTCCTGTGTTTTTATTTCAAGTTTTCATCATAGCCACCCTCCCAAGGGATATAAAATTGTATCATTAATAATAAATTAATGAATAATAAATTCAGATTTTCTATTTAAAATAAATCTCATTTACAAAACCACTGATATTTGGTCAATTTTAAACGCTGATTTAAGCTTTAGTCACAACAAATGTTTATTTATCTCTTTAAACTGTCGAAACATAACATTTATTTAACTGTAAAATTCACAAATAAATCCCCCCCCCCCATTTCCCTTTTTTCTTGTTTAAATCAATGATCAACAATATTCCAGAATCAAACAAATGAATAAATATAACATAGATTTCTTTTACATGCATCTTTTTACCATGCGTAGTCAGTGTGTTTTAAATCAGGTCATCCAATCAGGACGCTCATTATTCTTGTCCAAGATCAAACTACATCGCTAAAATTACCCACTTCAACTCGTAAATTTACATAGAAATCGGAGATATTTCGTCATAAAACTTCACACATGGTTTTGTCTATCATATTTCTTGAAGACAAACATAAAATTTTATTGCATTTATCAATATTTTATGAGTATCAACAGTTTTTTCAACACCTTATCTGTTTCTCGATACAGCCGCAACTTCAACTCGTAAATTTACATAGAAATCGGAGATATTTCGTCATAAAACTTCACACATGGTTTTGTCTATCATATTTCTTGAAGACAAACATACAATTTTATTGCATTTATCAATATTTTATGAGTATCAACAGTTTTTTCAACACCTTATCTGTTTCTCGATACAGCCGCAACTTCAACTCGTAAATTTACATAGAAATCGGAGATATTTCGTCATAAACCTTCACACATGGTTTTGTCTATCATATTTCTTGAAGACAAACATAAAATTGTATTGCATTTATCAATATTTTATGAGTATCAACAGTTTTTTCAACACCGTATCTGTTTCTCGATACAGCCGCTCGATTACAGTGACCCGTGACCCAGATTAGCACGTTTCATCAGTTTAATTATTGTTCTAAACCATTTAAGTATAAGAAAGTTTAAATTTTCAACTTGACGTACTGTCACATTACAAGGAAAATATTTCGAGTTTATTTTATACATCAAAGGTTGGAATGCAAATGAAGCCCCTCCTTGCACATTAATAACAATACATAATTTATATGACATGAACAAGTTTCTATGTATAGATATCAATCACCATATTATTTATCTGTAGATAATGCATTTTTCTGTTTTGCATATACAAAATGTATATATATATTCCAAAGAAATAAGACGCTTAGTTATAACAAGCAATAACGCTCCGGTGGTGTAATAGTTAGAGTAATCGCATCATGTGCGATAAATCGTGGTTTCGATCCACGATCTGGTCAAACTAAAGACGATAAAATTGATATTGGCACATAGCGTAAAAGAATAAAGGCAAAGACTAGTTGACTCGTAGTCCGAATAATTCCTTCATTGCATGGGATAGGAGTCATGAAGTTTTCCATGAAAATAAGCTACCTGCATCTGTTCAGTGTATGACACAGGTTTCAAAGTGTTATCCATGAAAATAAACTACTTTGCATCATTCAAACATAGGCATAAGCATCAGAAGCTTGTCCATGAACATTAGCTACCTGACATTCTTTCATTGCATGAGATAGGTGTCATGAAGTTTTCCATGAAAATAAGCTACATTGCATCTGTTCAGTGTATGACACAGATTTCAAAGTGTTATCCATGAAAATAAACTACCTTTCATCATTCAAACATAAACATAAGCATCAGAAGCTTGTCCATGAAAATTAACTATTCCTCGTATTCCTTCATTGCATAGGATAGGAGTCATGAATGTCCAAAACAAATTTCGTCCCGATCCGTTAGCAAACATGGCCGCCACAGGCAATTCTTATTGTTGATTGGTTGTTTTCTATAAAAAAAATCTCCTCTGAAACCGAGTAGTCATTGTTTCTGGTTGGTCGATTTCTAAAAATCTTCTCTAAAACTTCTTGGCCAAATGAACCGAAACTTGGTAGGAGGCATCTATTGAAGGCCCTCTATTACGATTGCTCATTTGTTTAGATCTGTTAACTAACAGGGCCGACATAGACCATTCTTTTTCCTGGTTGATTAATTTAATTTTTTTTAATCATCTCCTCTGAAACCGCTTAGTCAAATGAACCGAAACTTGGTAAGGAGCATCTATGGAAGGTCCTCTATTAAGATCGCCCATTTCGTTTCGATCCGTTAACAATCGTGGCGGCCAAAGAAAATTCTTGTTTCTGGTTGGTTGATTTCTAAAAATCTTCTCTAAAGCTGCTTGGCCAAATGAACGAAACTTGGTAGGAAGCATCTATATGGAAGGTCTTCTATTAATAAAGAATGCTCATTTCGTCCTGATCCATTAATAAACATGGCCGCCATGGGCAATTCTAATTTCTGGTTGGTATGACAGGTGAGCGACACAGGCTCAGCCCACTGAGCCTCTGCTGTATGTATGTGTCCTCTCTATCTCTCGTGTTTTCTATATATTGTATTGTATTATATGTATGCTAATGTTATACCATACGTGTCTGATGTTTTCGATACAATCTTTAAGAAAAATCTTGTGTTAAGAGACTTTGTGTGTGAGATACTATCATGTTTGGCAGTTATTTGATTATTAAATTGACAAGTATGTGTGATAAAACCATCTGCACTTACAAAACATACCACCATGATGCAAAATATTTATTTGAGCTACATTTGTATGTTCAATGATATTACAGACATTTTCATATGTGGTACCAGCGTCTGGCAATCTACTTTCGTAAAGGCTGAGTACATCATCAAAGTGATGACCAGTGCAGTGAAAGATAAATGAGGTGTAGGCAGCTCGTTAAACCTATCTCCCATCAAGGCCCCGATTCAATACCAACGCAAACCTCTAAACATGTATTGATAAAGAATAGAGATATATATACATATGAAATTAAGATGCAGGCGCTAAAACTACAATATCTATCTTTGAGCTGAAATGGTGGTTTTTGCTTTAAGTTTACAAATTATAAATCTAGAGTAAAATACCGAGCACATGGGCTGTTCTGTGGGAATACTCATAAAGTACCACTGTTATTCCAAGATGTATAAATTTGTAAGCCCTTCTGAAGTTATATCCTCAAAACAGAAAAAAACAGAAATAAAATTAGATATTAATCTGTTATCAAAAACAAACAAATACAAAACAAAACAAACAAATCGTAAAACAGAACAAGCAAAAAAATATCAAAAAGAAAGAAAAAAACCAACAGGAATACACCTTTTATCAATCTGACTTAGTTCTGTATACATAATTTTCATAAGAACTAATTTACCTGGAAATGTTACATACATTTTGTATATATCATATTAAACAATGAGTGTATCTTGTTTTCAAAGAAAACATTCAGATAGCTATATTGCTAAAAAAGAGGTAATCAAAACGTAGATATCAAATTTAGTGCGCATGAGCGTTTCTGGAAAAACCTTCATCATGTAGCTCAAGATCAAAATATTGGAAAGTGAAATGATTTAAAAGTTTTGGGAGCAATAAAACGAAAGGGCTTAAACAAAATAGTTTATTTTCATAACTATTTTACCATCTGATACTACATCATATCCTAGATTAAGAATTGTTAGGTAGCTTTTCTTGAGATATAACCTTCTGATACCATATCATACAATAAATAGCTGAAGTGTCATGAAGTTTATTTTTATTGACAATATTTGATACCCATATCGCATAAGTGTGAGATGCTTTGTAGCTTATTTTCATAACCAACCATCTTGTATATAATTCAATGAAGAGGTGCAACATAGCATATCTTCATCACATTGAAGGAACACTCGGTACCTTATGTTCATGGAAAACATTTTGATTGCTACATAATAAGCTGTGTAATAGAATTATGAGACGTAAGGTAGCTTATCTGCATGGTAATCTTCCGATTCCTGTATCACACAAAGTTTCTAGTCTGTGTGTTTAATGTCTGCTTAAAGAAAAGTATAAGAACTGGTGCTGTTTGCTCTTTTAATTTTTTAAGGATTCTCCCACTGGTGTTGTTTGGGTCACTTGTTTTATGCGCATTGATATTATGTAGGAGTTTCTGTACACCTGGTAGATATATTGGGAGTGTGGGTTTTAGGATGTGGATTTTGGTGCAGTCGGGGATGTTGTCTTGTGGTTCCAAAGTGAATACCGACTGACACTGTTTATTGAGGATGTTGAATTTTTATTTTGTGTCAGCTGTGATCTGTCCATCGCTCCTCCTTGGTGTGATGACACCTGTTTTGTGTCAGCTGTGATCTGTCCATCGCTCGTCATTGGTGTGATGACACCTGTGTTGTCTCTACGTAAGGATTTTATAGCTTTTTGGGTTTAAATTGATTGCTGATGTTTTGGTCAGGGTCATTTAAAAGTAGGTTCAGTATCATTTTTCTATATAAGACTTGTAAGCTGACCTTTGTTCTTTCATCACATGTTGCTTAAGATTTTGACAAAGATATAGTTTTTCTGGTACCTGGTACGACAAGAAACTAACAATATAAGCGTGGATGTCTAAAACTCTTAGAACGACGCCTGTTTCTGCTCTTTTTAGACAATTTGGCAGTTGTTTTTTTAACTATAAGACATTGCAGAATAAACACAATATACGTAAATTGTCGGGAAATATAAAAATTGTACGTAACAGCTTTAGTGAGGGAGTGAGCGAGCGATTGTTGTTTTACGCCAACTCAGCAATTTTTCAGCTATATCATGGCGAGAACAAGTTAATTTGCAATGAGATGATGACGAGGTCCGCTTTGTTCTAGACCAACACGCTTAGTTGTTTTTTTATAGTGCTAGTTCACTGAAACAACAGTCCGCGGATATACATGTCGCTCCACTCGAACACATTAATTATCCTTATTCCGAGTCAACCAGTCTTTGGTTTTTATCCTTAATTCTGAGTGCTTTGCTTTAAAAGCAACAAATACCAGTTTATAATCTTTGGTTTGACCAGATCGAGACTCGAACCCACGATCTACCGCACTGGAGGCGAGCACGCTAACGATTACACTACCGATGAGAGTCTTTGGTGAGCATTTCTGGCCTGTTTGTCTGCGAATGCATATTGTCTACATAAATGACAATAGATAACGTAACAATACAATACGGTTGTTTTGAATCATGTTAATTCCGACCACGTTCCGTCTTTTTCTTGTCTTGACGTCTGAGCAAATCGGCAGGCGACTTCCGGTGTTTACGCTCTATTACTGTGACAACGTCAGCATATCATAGTCGTAGATGCGGTAGATTATAAGTAATTGTAATATGGAGAAGCCAAGGAAACCGCTGAATAAATACTGGTGTTCGGTACCCCATTATCTGTCTGATATCAGAAATACATACATAAAGACAGATCGTTTTCCTTTGATGATGCTGACAGCCGCAAATAAAGAAAGAAAACAAATTTAATTTTAAAGAAGTATTTGTCTCTGCATTGAAGTCTGTGATACAAATAAAATAATTTAATTGATATCTTTCTTTTACAGAAAATGTTAAGATTTTTTAAAGTTGAGGATCGAACGTTAAAACGGCACATATCGATTGGAGTTTTTGTTGTGTGCATTGACACCGGAAGTTCAATGCCGATTAGTCCATCGAAATCACGTGATCTGGCGGACGAAAAAAACAAAATTTTGACGGAATGGAAATGATTCGAAACAACCGTATTACATTGTGCAACGTCAACTTTTCGCGCTTTCACAATCCTTCGGAAGACACATAAAAAGCGACTTTTTGAGTACAGGTAAATAAACAAATTTATATTTTGCCATCTTCCACATTCTGTTGGAAATTTATGATTTAGGGTTCTATATTTACAAAATCCAAGTAAGAAATTGTCATCAAGAGTGTGCAAATAGTTTCAGTTTCGAATTGGTCTTTGAAAATCCTATAGTTATTACCAAGAGAAGATGAAATACATGTACTTTTTTTTATTAGTATTCCAAAAATATGAATCTAATAGCGACCAGTTCTTTAATATTGTAATACATATAGTTCCCAACTTTCAATATTAAATATGGAACATAATTTCATTTATTTCTTGAATTCAGAAGACAGTGTCAATAAGTGAGTACATGAGTGAATTTCTTTATTTCAAGAGGATAACACGGTTAGCAATAATAAAAGTGTGATTAATAATTAATATATAAGATAAGTATAACACAATTCAAATACGTTTTTTCATGAAATTTGAATTCGGACTTGGAACAAATGAATTGTCATTATCAGGTGTGATCTTAAAGAATAACTTGCATAGTTTGAACATCAAATAAATATTAAATTCTACCATAAATAGTCCACCAATCTATTTTTTGATAGCTAAAAAAAATGATACACCGTGTTGGTAAATTGAAAAAAGATAGTTTGTAACTTAATCACATGCTATACAGGTAGCATCTTGTTATTCAACACCACTAATATATATTGTTTATTTTATTTTATATTGTGTAGATCTATATGTCTCTCTTTGTCAATCAGCGACTCTTTTCCTGTTTATGTACATGCAGTTTTTCATTTTGTCCCTCCATTGGAAATACACAATTTGTATTTTGATCAACATGATAATGGAGATAAATTCTATAAGTTTATGCTACAAGTAGCTAATTTTCATAGGTAGTTAATTTGTATAGCTCCGCCGTCTGAAAATTAGCTATCTCCAACTTCCGGTAGCTAATTTTCATAGAGTAGCTAAAAAAAATTCATGCAGAAGAATGAGATGATTTGTTTCCGTAAAGCGGAATTATTATAATCTTGGCTTATTTTATTCATTGTTAAACATTTAACTAAGCATATGCTTTCCCATCAATGTTACAATGTTCTTTTTTAATAATGTTATGCCGGTAGAGATTAATGAGTACATACGTGATCAAGATACAAATAACAACTGCACAAAACTAAAATAACAGTACAAAACAAAAACAACAACACTACAAAGGAAAAGCAACAACAGTACTCAGCAAGAAAACAACAGTACGAAACAAAGACAACAACACTACAAAACAAAAACAACAACAGTACTCAGCAAGAAAACAACAGTACGAAACAAAGACAACAACACTACAAAACAAAAGCAACAACAGTACTAAGCAAGAAAACAACAGTACGAAACAAAGACAACAATAGTACAAACCAAAAACAACAACAGTACTAAGCAAGAAAACAACAGTACGAAACAAAGACAACAACAATACAAAACAAAAACAACAACAGTACTAAGCAAGAAAACAACAGTACGAAACAATGACAACAATAGTACAAAACAAAAACAACAACAGTACTAAGCAAGAAAACAACAGTACGAAACAAAGACAACAATAGTACAAAACAAAAACAACAACAGTACTAAGCAAGAAAACAACAGTACGAAACAAAGACAACAATAGTACTAAGCAAGAAAACAAGAGTACGAAACAAAGACAACAACACTACAAAACAAAAACAACAACAGTACTAAGCAAGAAAACAACAGTACGAAACAAAGACAACAACACTACAAAACAAAAACAACAACAGCACTAAGCAAGAAAACAACAGTACGAAACAAAGACAACAACACTACAAAACAAAAACAACAACAGTACTAAGCAAGAAAACAACAGTACGAAACAAAGACAACAACACTACAAATAAAAAACAACAACAGTACTAAGCAAGAAAACAACAGTACGAAACAAAGACAACAATAGTACAAAACAAAAACAACAACAGTACTAAGCAAGAAAACAACAGTACGAAACAAAGACAACAACACTACAAAACAAAAACAACAACAGTACTAAGCAAGAAAATAACAGTACGAAACAAAGACAACAATAGTACAAAATAAAAACAACAGTACAAAAAAAAATGCAAAGCAAAAAACAAGGAAGGTACGGAACAAAACAACTGTACAAAACAAAGACAAGAACAGTACCAAAAAAAACCCAACAGTACTCAGCAAGAAAACAACAGTACGAAACAAAGACAACAACACTACAAAACAAAAACAACAACAGTACTAAGCAAGACAACAACACTACAAAACAAAAACAACAACAGTACTAATCAAGAAAACAACACTACAAAACAAAAACAACAACAGTACTAAGCAAGAAAACAACAGTACGAAACAAAGACAACAACACTACAAAACAAAAACAACAACAGTACTAATCAAGAAAACAACAGTACGAAACAAAGACAACAATAGTACAAAACAAAAACAACAACAGTACTAAGCAAGAAAACAACAGTACGAAACAAAGACAACAACACTACAAAACAAAAACAACAACAGTACTAAGCAAGAAAACAACAGTACGAAACAAAGACAACAATAGTACAAAATAAAAACAACAGTACAAAAAAAAATGCAAAGCAAAAAACAAGGAAGGTACGAACAAAACAACTGTACAAAACAAAGACAAGAACAGTACCAAAAAAAACCCAACAGTACTCAGCAAGAAAACAACAGTACGAAACAAAGACAACAACACTACAAAGCAAAAACAACAACAGTACTAAGCAAGACAACAACACTACAAAACAAAAACAACAACAGTACTAAGCAAGAAAACAACAGTACGAAACAAAGACAACAACACTACAAAGCAAAAACAACAACAGTACTAAGCAAGAAAACAACAGTACGAAACAAAGAGAACAATAGTACAAAACAAAAACAACAACAGTACTAAGCAAGAAAACAACAGTACGAAGCAAGGACAGCAATAGTACAAAATAAAAACAACAGTACGAAAAAAAAATGAAAAGCAAAAAACAAGGAAGGTACGGAACAAAACAACTGTACAAAACAAAGACAAGAACAGTACAAAACAAAAACAACAACTGTACTCAGCAAGAAAATAACAGTACGAAACAAAGACAACAACACTACAAAACAAAACCAACAACAGTACTAAGCAAGAAAAAAACAGTACGAAACAAAGACAACACTACAAAACAAAAACAACAACAGTACTAAGCAAGAAAACAAGAGTACGAAACAAAGACAACAACAATACAAATCAAAAACAACAACAGTACTAAGCAAGAAAACAACCGTACGAAGCAAAGACAACAATAGTACAAAACAAAAACAACAGTACGAAAAAAAATGCAAAGCAAAAAACAAGGAAGGTACGGAACAAAACAACTGTACAAAACAAAGACAAGAACAGTACAAAACAAAAACAACAACAGTACTAAGCAAGAAAACAACAGTACGAAACAAAGACAACAACACTACAAAACAAAAACAACAACAGTACTAAGCAAGAAAACAACAGTACGAAACAAAGACAACAACACTACAAAACAAAATCAACAACAGTACTAAGCAAGAAAACAACAGTACGAAGCAAAGACAACAATAGTACAAAACAAATACAACAACAGTACTAAGCAAGAAAAAAACAGTACGAAACAAAGACAACAACACTACAAAACAAAATCAACAACAGTACTAAGCAAGAAAACAACAGTACGAAACAAAGACAACAACACTACAAAACAAAAACAACAACAGTACTAAGCAAGAAAACAACAGTACGAAACAAAGACAACAACACCACAAAACAAAAACAACAACAGTACTAAGCAAGAAAACAAGAGTACGAAACAAAGACAACAACACTACTAATCAAAAACAACAACAGTACTAAGCAAGAAAACAATAGTACGAAACAAAGACAACAATAGTACAAAACAAAAACAACAACAGTACTAAGCAAGAAAACAACAGTACGAAACAAAGACAACAATAGTACAAACCAAAAACAACAACAGTACTAAGCAAGAAAACAACACTACAAAACAAAGACAACAACACTACAAAACAAAAACAACAACAGTACTAAGCAAGAAAACAACAGTACGAAACAAAGACAACAACACTACAAAACAAAAACAACAACAGTACTAATCAAGAAACCAACAGTACGAAACAAAGACAACAACAATACAAAACAAAAACAACAACAGTACTAAGCAAGAAAACAACACTACAAAACAAAAACAACAACAGTACTAAGCAAGAAAACAACACTACAAAACAAAGACAACAACACTACAAAACAAAAACAACAACAGTACTAAGCAAGAAAACAACAGTACGAAACAAAGACAACAACACTACAAAACAAAAACAACAACAGTACTAAGCAAGAAAACAACAGTACGAAACAAAGACAACAACAATACAAAACAAAACCAACAACAGTACTAAGCAAGAAAACAACACTACAAAGCAAAAACAACAACAGTACTAAGCAAGAAAACAACAGTACGAAACAAAGACAACAACACTACAAATCAATAACAACAACAGTACTAAGCAAGAAAACAACAGTACGAAGCAAAGACAACAACACTACAAAGCAAAAACAACAACAGTACTAAGCAAGAAAACAACAGTACGAAACAAAGACAACAACACTACAAAACAAAATCAACAACAGTACTAAGCAAGAAAACAACAGTACGAAACAAAGACAACAACACTACAAAACAAAATCAACAACAGTACTAAGCAAGAAAACAACAGTACGAAACAAAGACAACAACAATACAAAACAAAATCAACAACAGTACTAAGCAAGAAAACCACAGTACGAAGCAAAGTCAACAATAGTACAAAACAAAAACAACAACAGTACTAAGCAAGAAAACAACAGTACGAAACAAAGACAACAATAGTACAAAATAAAAACAACAGTACGAAAAAAGAATAATGCAAAGCAAAAAACAAGAAAGGTACGGAACAAAACAACTGTACAAAACAAAGACAAGAACAGTACAAAACAAAAACAAAAATAGCAACAGTACAAAACAAAAACAATTTGTATGGTTGTAAAATGTCAACAAATTATGATATAATTTATGGGTTAGGGCTATTATTATTAACGTCACTTTCAACGATATTTCAGTTATATCTTGGTGGTCAGTTTTGGTGGTGGAGGAAACCGGAGAAAACCACTGACCTGCCGCATGTCACTGACAAACTTTATCACATCATGTTGTATCGAGTACACCTCGCCTGAGCGTGATTCGAACTGGCAACTTTAGTGGTGATAGGCACTGATTGCATAAGTAGTTGTAAGTCCAACTAACATACGATCTCCACCACAACGGTCGCCGATATAACTTAGGTCCTGGTGTAACATTGACAATATGTTTGACTCATTCATCCACGTTTCATATACTGTCTCAAAATACAATGTTATCGTAACTGTAGAACAAGTCCGACGTAGAATTATTACTCCATAATATTTTTTTCAGGTATTATATAATTCCACGAAGCTTGAATTCCTATGATATTAACTAAATAGTTCATAAATGGTAAACTGCGTCTGATATCTAGCTTTCTGGGAAGACTTAATACAAACACATTTCATTAATTTTTATCCGATATTACTTATGCCACTATTTATCCGGTATTACTTATGCCACTATTTATCCGGTATTACTTATGCCACTATTTATCCGGTATTACTTATGCCACTATTTATCCGGTATTATTTATGCCACTATTTATCCGGTATTACTTATACCACTATTTATCCGGTATTACTTATGCCAATAGTTATCCGGTATTACTTATGCCACTATTTATCCGGTATTACTTAAGCCACTATTTATCCGGTATTACTTATGCCACTATTTATCCGGTATTACTTATGCCACTATTTAACCGGTATTACTTATGCCACTATTTATCCGGTATTACTTATGCCACTATTTATCCGGTATTACTTATGCCACTATTTATCCGGTATTACTTATGCCACTATTTATCCGGTATTACTTATGCCACTATTTATCCGGTATTACTTATGCCACTATTTAACCAGTATTACTTATGCCACTATTTATCCGGTATTACTTATGCCACTATTTTTCCGGTATTACTTATGCCACTATTTTTCCGGTATTACTAATGCCACTATTTATCCGGTATTACTTATGCCACTATTTATCCGGTATTACTTATGCCACTATTTATCCGGTATTACTTATGCCACTATTTTTCCGGTATTACTTATGCCACTATGATGTAATGGTTAGAGTGTTCGCATCATTAATACAAAAATATGTAAGAAAAGATTTGAAGACTACCAAAGGAGCAATCAGAACCCGTAAATCGAAGAAACTACAATACAATACTATGACCAAATGAAAAATGACAAAAGGACAAACAACGATCTACAAAACATCGAGCAACAGATCCCCACTAAAACCGAGGTAAACTCAGATACTCCAGGAGGGTTAGCAGTTCCTGCTCCACATGTGGCACCCGTCGTGTTACTGTTAAACGACCATCTGATATGGAAATCGTGTTGGACACCAGTATACGTAAATAAATACAAATAACATAAATAAAACATGAACTCCTTACAAAATATACACAATGTTTGAATAAAATGAAAAACCAGAAATACCACACTAATCCTATATCCAACAGCAAAATCGCAGAAAGAAACCAAATCGATACCCCTGACACACAAATACGTCATTGCTCACTTTTCTGGCTTGGCACATGGACTTCAATAAATAGTGGCGGGGTTAAACTAGTTGTATTGGCCCAACCCTCCCCTCTTAGTGAAATGATGTGGGTGATTTATTTTTCATAATAGTACTTCCATGAATTTGTCATATAAATGACAGGTGTATATTTATGGAATTCATATGGTGTTTCCACTAAAATTATCATTTTCATGTTGATATTGATATCATTCACAAGAAATTCCTGATCCACGTACTCCATCTAGTCGCGTGTTTATTTCATGAAATCGCGTGTCAATTTCGGACCTTCTAGGAACCTAGTAAATTGATATCTGATAACTGTTTCAAGGCTATTACAATTTGATATTAAAGCTAGCACAACCTTTTGTCATTTGACGTGACTGAAATAACAGATAATTTTGTCAGGTAATACTTCTTTTTTATCAATTATCTCAAACTAATATTGTTTGTTTTATTTTGCACGACATAAAATATTGATGCGTAATGGTTAAAACAAATAGCATGGAAGTGAATCATTTAATATATAATAAACACGTTTATTATACTTCTCATACTTTTTTCTATATAAATTTTATTGCAACAAAAATATTATCGAGGGGTTAGAGCCAAAACGTCGTATCTTAAATTTTTGCTAATTTCATTTTTTTGCACTAAAATGTTGATAAGTTAGCATCTAGTTATGTCTGTAAATTTCAGGGCAAATGGATAATGCATTAATTTTAAATTGACCAGAACCCAAAAGTATTATCATATTATATACGTCTTCTTGAAACGCCAAACAACAGTAATATTGGATAATCTATAATTGCATGCCAGATAAAAAAATTTAATTAAAAGATAAATTGCTGTAAAAATTTATGTGAAGATAATATACTTCGCATTTATGATATCATATTTTTTTATTTAGAAAATAGTGCCAAAACAGCTTATTTAAGGATAAGTCATTTTGGCACTGCAGAAAAGTATTCTAATAATCCAGTAAGTTTAGCCATCTTATCTCAATATCAGATAACGCGTTGCAGATGTTATTTATAAACAGTATCTTGTAGAGGCAGGAGAGAGTAAATAAAGTTGATGCATTCTAGAGCTGGTGTTACATTTACAAAAAGTGTATTAACGGGAAGAAATGTAGTATCTGCAATGAAAAGTTGAGACAACAATGGATTAAAAGGTAAGAATTAGATATTCACTTGCTATACTTTGATACTATGCATCAATTTACTATGTATTCACTTAATTTAATATATGTTTTAAGTCTTCATAAATTTTCTTAGACAGATTGTACATGTTTGTGTTAAAAATCTTGAATTATTATTATCTCAAGTATGACGTTTGTACATAACCTTCGCTAAAATTATTGACATTTTGTTTAAAATGCATGGCCTTTTAATTGTTATTTATTTCCATATTTTCAGTAGAGGCTGGTTATGGTGAATGTGATGAAAACATCTACAGTACTAATTAATTACAGTTTTCTATTGGTGAGTTTCAGTTTTTATTTGTTCACAAGAACTATATTTTACCAGATTGAAAAGATTATCACTTGTTAATTATTTGATAAGAATATTTCCTCCTAAACCCCTCAATGGAATTAGATGTAAAACAAAATGTAGTTTACAACCTGAAAATATGTATGACGGACTATGGTTGCTGTCCAATATCTGAAAGGGGAGGCTATAAAACTTAGGTGTCAAAGTTTGTTGTCAGGGGTATACATATGTGAGTTTACTTGTTTGGCAATAGGATATGAGAGGTAATCCTATATTTGGCCAATTCCTTTCGCTAATCAAAATAATACGCTTCATATTCATTTGTTTCAGGTAATAAAATGTCGGAATCTAGTTGGTCTTCAGACGAAGAATGGACGACAATTGCAGCTATGGTATGTGATACCCAAGATAATGGTTCTAATGCAGTCGAAGGAGATACAGAAGATGGTTCCTCAGTAACAAACAGGCAACAAATAGGTAGTAATGATACACAAGGTACCAATGCCACAGCTACGGTTGATGAACCAGGTAACAATGACACACATTTAGCTGATGAGCAAGGTACCAATGACACACCTATGGTTGATGAACCAGGTATCAATGACACACCTACCACTGATGAACCAGGTATCAATGACACACCTACCACTGATCAACCAGGTAACAATGACATATGTACGGTTGATGAACCAGGTACCAATGACACACCTATGGTTGATGAACCAGGTACCTATGACACACCTATGGTTGATGAACCAGGTACCAATGACACACCTACCACTGATAAACCAGGTATCAATCACACACCTACCACTTATGAACCAGGTACGAATGACACACCTACCACTGATCAACCAGGTAACAATGACACACCTACGGTTGATGAACCAGGTACTAATGACACTCCTATGGTTGAAGAACCAGGTACCAATGACACACCTACCACTGATGAACCAGGTATCAATGACACACCTACCACTGTTGAACCAGGTAGCAATGACACACTTACGGTTGATGAACCAGGTACCAATGACACACCTACTGTTGATGAAAAATATTTCATCATTGCTAACACAAAAGAAAAGAAAACAAGAACATACCTGAATGAGGAAAATGAGCCAGTCACAAAAAAAGAAGAATGTTCACAGGTCTTACTCATTCAATGTTGGTGGCAACCCTGTCAAAGTTTGCAAGAATATTTTCCTTGCAACTTTAGGAATAAGTGAGACATATGCAAACCATGCATTTAAGAATCAGCAAGATGGTGTTTACGTTTACGCGGTAAACATGCACCTCATAACAAGAAAACAAAAACAGCTTTGGATTGGGTTAGAAAACACATTGAATCCTTCCCTGTGGTAGATGGCCACTACACCAGAAAGGATTCCAGTCGAAAATACTTGGGAGCAGATCTCAACATTATGAGGATGTACCAACTTTATGTTGAGCAATGTAAAGGGAAAATACTGGAAAAGGAAGTGGTCAGTCATGCTGTTTATAAGAAACTTTTCAATGAGGAGTATAACTTCTCATTCCATGTCCCAAATAAAGATCAATGTGCACTTTGCATCAATTATTACAGAAATAAGGATCAAGATACACTAACTATGGAAATGAAGGATGAATATGAGAAACACCAAAGCAGAAAGATTAAAGCCAGAGAAGAACAGAAGAAAGATAAAGAAATGGCAATAAGTTCACCATAATTTTTTGTCAGGACGTTTGATCTCCAAGCAGTACTGCAGACTCCGTGTAGTTTGGTCAGTCAATTGTATTATATGAGAAAACTGAATTGCTACAACCTATCCATTTACAATTTGGCTAGTACTCATGTTACCTGTTCTCTTTGGTCAGAAGTGGACGCTCAGATGGGATCTTGTGAGATCGGAACATGCCTTTACCTTCAACTGATGTCATTGCCAAATACCAAAATACATGCAATCTTTTATTCTGATGCCTGTTCGGGACAATATCGCAATCAATTCATCGCTTCCTGTCTACTGCATGTTGTAATCAACCATCAATCGATTAAAGTCATCGATCACAAATTTCTTGAGAGCAGTCACACTCAAATGGAGTGTGATTGTATGCACTATGCGATTGAATTTGCAAAACGGAAGACCGAGATATTTGTGTCATAACAATGGGCAACAGTTGTTCGAATGGCAAGAAGAAAAGACCCCTACTTGATTGTGCCATTGATATACGGAGACATCTATGATTTCAAATATCTTGCCAAGACATCAATGAAATTTAGAAAGGAAGACATCAAAGGTGGAAAGATCAATTGGCTACAGATAAGATGGCTTCGATACATGAAAGAAAAACCAGATTTTTCTCTTGTTCAAATACGAATTTAGAGAAATGAAAGTCAGCATGTCAAACAAGAGAGGGCGACCTTCTGAGCCATACCAACTTGCAAAGAAGTATACCTCACGACAAGCAATTTCAGCAGCAAAGAAGAAAGACCTTGTTGGGCTTTGCAAGAATGGGATAATTCCTAGCGAATATCATGAGTATTACAAGTCCCTACCGGCAAACAACAGTGTGATTGACACTCTTGTAGACACTGATGTGGAAGAAGAGAAAGTAGATTCTGACCAGGATTAATTTGACGATGTTTATACAATAACTATCGTTCTGCATTTATCCATCCATTTAAGAACGTTCAATGTGGATTATTTCAAATTACTGAGAACTTTGTACATATCCAAACTGTTTGCCTAATAATCTGTTTACTGTTTAAATACCGATTTGGCGATAAATATAAGAATTTTTCGGATTTTTAAAAAATATTTCATTCAAATATTATTACAATTATACTACAATTTAAAAAGGGAAATTGTGTACTAAAAATAATCATTTAAACCATACAAATTTCACAGATATATATGCCTGAATACGTGTAAAAAATGCAGATAATAGTAATTTAGATTTGAGAAAATATCTTTAATAAAACATCATTTGATTTTTCAAAACGTGTTTGCTTATAACATTTCAAATGATAATAACGTTGATTTTTTTAAAATATTATTTATTTTGGTAAGCAATTCTATGTACAGATACTTTATTATAACACTATGATTTGAATTTCACATAGTATTATTTTATTTGATAAACAATCTTATAAACAGATACTTTTTCTTTGTACTCTTAATTTCTTTTCACGAAAATATTATTTGCTTTGGAAAACAATCTTATACACAAATACATTACTTTGACATTTTTAGCAGAGTTTATTTAATTATTTTGACAAAACCAATGTGTAGTAGCATGTCTTACATTTATTTGGCAACATAAATTAACAAACCGTAAAATTGATTCTACAGAGCCAGAGAATATTATCTGAGTGTAATATGTATATGCTATGTAAGCATGTGTTTAATTAATCAATAAATTTCACAGCAGTTAGCCTTATCAGTTATAGCTATCAACTGGCATTAGCATCTGGGATTAATAAAAACAATTGAGTTCTACTAAATGATTGTATATCTTAAATCAGTTGTAATCTAAAGACATGCCTAATCAACGATAAGGGAGTGATGTGATTTTAATCAGATTTGATAAATTTGGTTACTTTTTAAAAATTGGAAATGTCTGTCAAAAAATAAAGGAATAAAGATATTTTTCTTAATTTCCCAAAATGATGAAATTTTCAGATACGACTTTTTGGCAATTATCCCATTTAAAATTATTATCTGTTGGTGGACCAACAAATCAAACAACGACAATGTCAAAAGCAAAGATTGTGACGTGCTTGCTATTACACAAGATTACAAAAACAAACAAACAAACATACAGACAAACAAACAAACAAACAAACAAACAAACAAACAAACAAACAGAAATTGCCTGGCTCATCAAGTAAACCAACAAAGAAAATATCTGTTGTAGAACTGACATGACCAGCCTATAAATCTAACAAGCACACAAATAGTATTCCAACGTTGTGACCTTATTTCAACGTTATTTCAATGTTGAAATGCCGCTATGTGCCAACTTGGAATGAACCAACAGCATTACTATAGAAATGAAACAGTTTAAAATCAATAATTCTTAATGGTTGATAGAACTGGACTTAAAATAAATTAATATTTTGTAGTATATTACTGTAATTGACAATTCTTAATTTCAATCAACCAGTATTGACCACCTGGGGAGCATTTGTGTTTTAACCGATTTAAACCGTCACGACCAATACTTCCAAACATTGTGTTGAGTTGGTTTTATAAATAAAAGCATCTGTTAGCAAATAAAAAGTTAATCAAAAAGCTATGTACATATGTGATGCTATACTTACACTACGACTGGAGCTTCTGGTTCCAGAAGAACTTGAAGATCTCTATATAAAACAAATAATTGAGAATTTTAACTAATAATAAACATGAAATTAGGGTTTTCATATCATGTTCAGAAAACATACAAATATTGGAAAATAAACATTAGAGAAAACCGAAGTGCAATCAAGAATGGACAAAACAGAGACACAGGCAACATTGGATACCAAAACAAATTGTTGTGTACGATTCATATGTTATGGTCAGACAAATAAAGAAAAGAGAACATTACTTTTTCATCAACATAATTCTGTTGTATTGAAGACATATGCAAGTAGTCAGAACCTCTGAATTAATGAGAAACTTTGGCATTATTTCAGAATTTTTAATTTCTTGTTTTTCATTTTATTATCATAGCGAAGGTTATGTACAAACGTCATACTTGAGATAATAATAATTCAAGATTTTTAACACAAACATGTACAATCTGTCTAAGAAAATTTATGAAGACTTAAAACATATATTAAATTAAGTGAATACATAGTAAATTGATGCATAGTATCAAAGTATAGCAAGTGAATATCTAATTCTTACCTTTTAATCCATTGTTGTCTCAACTTTTCATTGCAGATACATTTCTTCCCGTTAATACACTTTTTGTAAATGTAACACCAGCTCTAGAATGCATCAACTTTATTTACTCTCTCCTGCCTCTACAAGATACTGTTTATAAATAACATCTGCAACGCGTTATCTGATATTGAGATAAGATGGCTAAACTTACTGGATTATTAGAATACTTTTTTGCAGTGCCAAAATGACTTATCCTTAAATAAGCTGTTTTGGCACTATTTTCTAAATAAAAAAATATGATATCATAAATGCGAAGTATATTATCTTCACATAGATTTTTACAGCAATTTATCTTTTAATTAAAAAAAATTTACCTGGCATGCAATTATAGATTATCCAATATTACTGTTGTTTGGCGTTTCAAGAAGACGTATATAATATGATAATACTTTTGGGTTCTGGTCAATTTAAAATTAATGCATTATCCATTTGCCCTGAAATTTACAGACATAGCTAGATGCTAACTTATCAACATTTTAGTGCAAAAAAATGAAATTAGTAAACATTTAAGATACGACTTTTTGGCTCTAACCCCTCGATAATATTTTTGTTGCAATAACATTTATATAGAAAAAAGTATGAGAAGTATAATAAACGTGTTTATTATATATTAAATGATTCACTTCCATGCTATTTGTTTTAACCATTACGCATCAATATTTTATGTCGTGCAAAATAAAACAAACAATATTAGTTTGAGATAATTGATAAAAAAGAAGTATTACCTGACAAAATTATCTGTTATTTCAGTCACGTCAAATGACAAAAGGTTGTGCTAGCTTTAATATCAAATTGTAATATACCAGCCTTGAAACAGTTATCAGATATCAATTTACTAGGTTCCTAGAAGGTCCGAAATTGACACGCGATTTCATGAAATAAACACGCGACTAGATGGAGTACGTGGATCAGGAATTTCTTGTGAATGATATCAATATCAACATGAAAATGATAATTTTAGTGGAAACACCATATGAATTCCATAAATATACACCTGTCATTTATATGACAAATTCATGGAAGTACTATTATGAAAAATAAATCACCCACATCATTTCACTAAGAGGGGAGGGTTGGGCCAATACAACTAGTTTAACCCCGCCACTATTTATTGAAGTCCATGTGCCAAGCCAGAAAAGTGAGCAATGACGTATTTGTGTGTCAGGGGTATCGATTTGGTTTCTTTCTGCGATTTTGCTGTTGGATATAGGATTAGTGTGGTATTTCTGGTTTTTCATTTTATTCAAACATTGTGTATATTTTGTAAGGAGTTCATGTTTTATTTATGTTATTTGTATTTATTTACGTATACTGGTGTCCAACACGATTTCCATATCAGATGGTCGTTTAACAGTAACACGACGGGTGCCACATGTGGAGCAGGAACTGCTAACCCTCCTGGAGTATCTGAGTTTACCTCGGTTTTAGTGGGGATCTGTTGCTCGATGTTTTGTTTACCTCGGTTTTAGTGGGGATCTGTTGCTCGATGTTTTGTAGATCGTTGTTTGTCCTTTTGTCATTTTTCATTTGGTCATAGTATTGTATTGTAGTTTCTTCGATTTACGGGTTCTGATTGCTCCTTTGGTAGTCTTCAAATCTTTTCTTACATATTTTTGTATTAATGATGCGAACACTCTAACCATTACATCATAGTGGCATAAGTAATACCGGAAAAATAGTGGCATAAGTAATACCGGATAAATAGTGGCATAAGTAATACCGGATAAATAGTGGCATAAGTAATAACGGATAAATAGTGGCATAAGTAATACCGGATAAATAGTGGCACAAGTAATACCGGATAAATAGTGGCATAAGTAATACCGGATAAATAGTGGCATTAGTAATACCGGAAAAATAGTGGCATAAGTAATACTGGATAAATAGTGGCATAAGTAATACCGGATAAATAGTGGCATAAGTAATACCGGATAAATAGTGGCATAAGTAATACCGGATAAATAGTGGGATAAGTAATACCGGATAAATAGTGGCATAAGTAATACCGGTTAAATAGTGGCATAAGTAATACCGGATAAATAGTGGCATAAGTAATACCGGATAAATAGTGGCATAAGTAATACCGGATAAATAGTGGCATAAGTAATACCGGATAAATAGTGGCATTAGTAATACCGGAAAAATAGTGGCATAAGTAATACTGGATAAATAGTGGCATAAATAATACCGGATAAATAGTGGCATAAGTAATACCGGATAAATAGTGGCATAAGTAATACCGGATAAATAGTGGGATAAGTAATACCGGATAAATAGTGGCATAAGTAATACCGGTTAAATAGTGGCATAAGTAATACCGGATAAATAGTGGCATAAGTAATACCGGATAAATAGTGGCATAAGTAATACCGGATAAATAGTGGCATAAGTAATACCGGTTAAATAGTGGCATAAGTAATACCGGATAAATAGTGGCATAAGTAATACCGGATAAATAGTGGCATAAGTAATACCGGATAAATAGTGGCATAAGTAATACCGGATAATAATAAAAAAAAAAACTTGATCATGACCAGACTGGCTCAAGAAATGTTATCTATATCATAATTTTATCATCCCGTTATTTTCGTCGTTTTTATACATTACATTCATGGGTTCCATTCGTCCAGTTTTACTTGTGTTATTTTGTTTGTCCAGAGAGTTTTACTTCCGGTTGTTTTGTCCATACAGATGGTTTATTGTGTTGTGTCAATCCGGATGGTTTCTTGTGTTGTTTTGTCTATCAAGATAGTTTTACTGGTATTTTTGTTGTTCATCCAGGTATTTCAATGGTTTTGTTTATGCTATCCAATTAGTTTTACTATTTGTTTTGTCTTTCCATGTATTTGTGTTTTTTTGCCTATCCAGGTATTCTTTGCTGGTGTTTTTTTTGTCTATCCATGTATTCTTTGCTGGTGTTGTTTTGTCTATCTATGTATTCTTTGCTGGTGTTGTTTTTTCTATCCAGGTATCGTTGCTGGTGTTTTTTTTGTGTCTATCCATGTATTCTTTGCTGGTGTTGTTTTGTCTATCCAGGTATTCTTTGCTGATGTTGTTTTTTCTATCCAGGTATTCGTTGCTGGTGTTTTTTTGTGTCTATCCATGTATTCTTTGCTGGTGTTGTTTTGTTTATCCAGGTATTCTTTGCTGGCGTTGTTTTGTCTATCCAGGTAATTTTTATTATACTGGTGTTGCTTTGTCTTTCTAGACATATTTACTGGTGTTGTGTTTTCTATCCAGACAGTTTTGCTGGTGTAGTCCTGTCTATGCAGGTAATTTGATGGTGTTGTCTTGTCTATCCAGGTGTTTTTGCTGGTGTTGTTTTGTCTATATAGATATTTGTGCTAGTGTTGTTTTGTCTATCTAGGTATGTGTGCTGGTGTTGTTTTGTCTTTCTAAGTATTTGTGCTGGTGTTGTTTTTTCTATCTAGGTATTTGTGCTGGTGTTGTTTTGTCTATATAGGTATTTGTGCTGGTGTTGTTTTTTCTATCTATGTATTTGTGCTGGTGTTGTTTTGTCACTCTATGTATTTGTGCTGGTGTTGTTTTGTCTATCTAGGTATTTGTGCTGGTGTTGTTTTGTCTATCTATGTATTTGTGATGGTGTTGTTTTTTCTATCTAGGTATTTGTGGTGGTGTTGATTTTTCTATCTAGGTATTTGTGCTGGTGTTGTTTTGTCTATCTAGGTATTTGTGCTGCTGTTGTTTTGTCTCTCTATGTATTTGTGCTGGTGTTGTTTTGTCTCTCTATGTATTTGTGCTGGTGTTGTTTTGTCTATCTATGTTTGTGTGCTGGTGTTGTTTTGTCTATCTAGGTATTTGTGCTGGTGTTGTTTTGTCTATCTATGTATTTGTGCTGGTGTTGTGTTGTCTATCTAGGTATTTGTGCTGGTGTTGTTTTTTCTATCTAGGTATTTGCGCTGGTGTTGTTTTGTCTATATAGGTATTTGTGCTGGTGTTGTTTTGTCTATCTAGGTATTTGTGCTGGTGTTGTTTTGTCTATATAGGTATTTGTGCTTGTGTTGTGTTGTCTATCTAGGTATTTGTGCTGGTGTTGTTTTGTCTATCTAGGTATTTGTGCTGGTGTTGTTTTGTCTTTCTAAGTATTTGTGCTGGTGTTGTTTTTTCTATATAGGTATTTGTGCTGGTGTTGTTTTGTCTATATAGGTATTTGTGCTGGTGTTGTTTTGTCTATCTAGGTATTTGTGCTGCTGTTGTTTTGTCTCTCTATGTATTTGTGCTGGTGTTGTTTTGTCTCTCTATGTATTTGTGCTGGTGTTGTTTTGTCTATCTATGTTTGTGTGCTGGTGTTGTTTTGTCTATCTAGGTATTTGTGCTGGTGTTGTTTTGTCTATCTATGTATTTGTGCTGGTGTTGTGTTGTCTATCTAGGTATTTGTGCTGGTGTTGTTTTTTCTATCTAGGTATTTGCGCTGGTGTTGTTTTGTCTATATAGGTATTTGTGCTGGTGTTGTTTTGTCTATCTAGGTATTTGTGCTGGTGTTGTTTTGTCTATATAGGTATTTGTGCTTGTGTTGTGTTGTCTATCTAGGTATTTGTGCTGGTGTTGTTTTGTCTATCTAGGTATTTGTGCTGGTGTTGTTTTGTCTTTCTAAGTATTTGTGCTGGTGTTGTTTTTTCTATATAGGTATTTGTGCTGGTGTTGTTTTGTCTATATAGGTATTTGTGCTGGTGTTGTTTTGTCTATCTAGGTATTTGTGCTGGTGTTGTTTTGTCTATCTATGTATTTGTGCTGGTGTTGTGTTGTCTATCTAGGTATTTGTGCTGGTGTTGTTTTTTCTATCTAGGTATTTGTGCTGGTGTTGTTTTGTCTATATAGGTATTTGTGCTGGTGTTGTTTTGTCTATCTAGGTATTTGTGCTGGTGTTGTTTTGTCTATATAGGTATTTGTGCTTGTGTTGTGTTGTCTATCTAGGTTTTGTGCTGGTGTTGTTTTGTCTCTCTAGGTATTTGTGCTGGTGTTGTTTTGTCTTTCTAAGTATTTGTGCTGGTGTTGTTTTTTCTATATAGGTATTTGTGCTGGTGTTGTTTTGTCTATATAGGTATTTGTGCTGGTGTTGTTTTGTCTATCTAGGTATCCTTTGCTGGTGTTTTTTAGTCTATCCATGTATTCTTTGCTGGTGATGTTTTTTCTATCCAGGTATTCTTTGCTGGTGTTTTTTTGTGTTTATCCAGGTATTCTTTGCTGGTGTTGTTTTTTCTATCCAGGTATTCTTTGCTGGTGTTTTTTTTTGTATATCCATGTATTCTTTGCTGGTGTTGTTTTGTCTATCTATGTATTCTTTGCTGGTGTTGTTTTTTCTATCCAGGTATTCGTTGCTGGTGTTTTTTTGTGTCTTTCCATGTATTCTTTGCTGGTGTTGTTTTGTCTATCCAGGTATTCTTTGCTGGTGTTGTTTTGTCTATCCAGGTAATTTTTATTATACTGGTGTTGCTTTGTCTTTCTAGACATATTTACTGGTGTTGTGTTTTCTATCCAGACAGTTTTGCTGGTGTAGTCCTGTCTATGCAGGTAATTTGATGGTGTTGTCTTGTCTATCCAGGTGTTTTTGCTGGTGTTATTTTATCTATATAGGTATTTGTGCTGGTGTTGTTGTGTCTATCTAGGTATTTGTGCTGGTGTTGTTTTGTCTTTCTAAGTATTTGTGCTGGTGTTGTTTTGTCTATCTATGTATTTGTGATGGTGTTGTTTTGTCTATCTAGGTATTTGGGCTGGTTTTGTTTTTTCTATCTAGGTATTCTTTGCTGGTGTTGTTTTGTCTATCTATGTATTTGTGGTGGTGTTGTTTGGTCTATCTAGGTATTTGTGCTGGTGTTGTTTTGTCTATCTATGTATTTGTGCTGGTTTTGTTTTGTCTATCTATGTATTTGTGATGGTGTTGTTTTGTCTATCTATGTATTTGTGATGGTGTTGTTTTGTCTATCTAGGTATTTGTGCTGGTTTTGTTTTTTCTATCTAGGTATTTGTGCTGGTTTTGTTTTTTCTATCTAGGTATTCTTTACTGGTGTTGTTTTGTTTCTCTAGGTATTTGTGCTGGTGTTGTTTTGTCTATCTAGGTATTTGTGCTGGTGTTGTTTTGTCTATCTATGTATTTGTGCTGGTGTTGTGTTGTCTATCTAGGTATTTGTGCTGGTGTTGTTTTTTCTATCTAGGTATTTGCGCTGGTGTTGTTTTGTCTATATAGGTATTTGTGCTGGTGTTGTTTTGTCTATCTAGGTATTTGTGCTGGTGTTGTTTTGTCTATATAGGTATTTGTGCTTGTGTTGTGTTGTCTATCTAGGTATTTGTGCTGGTGTTGTTTTGTCTATCTAGGTATTTGTGCTGGTGTTGTTTTGTCTTTCTAAGTATTTGTGCTGGTGTTGTTTTTTCTATATAGGTATTTGTGCTGGTGTTGTTTTGTCTATATAGGTATTTGTGCTGGTGTTGTTTTGTCTATCTAGGTATTTGTGCTGGTGTTGTTTTGTCTATCTATGTATTTGTGCTGGTGTTGTGTTGTCTATCTAGGTATTTGTGCTGGTGTTGTTTTTTCTATCTAGGTATTTGTGCTGGTGTTGTTTTGTCTATATAGGTATTTGTGCTGGTGTTGTTTTGTCTATCTAGGTATTTGTGCTGGTGTTGTTTTGTCTATATAGGTATTTGTGCTTGTGTTGTGTTGTCTATCTAGGTATTTGTGCTGGTGTTGTTTTGTCTATCTAGGTATTTGTGCTGGTGTTGTTTTGTCTTTCTAAGTATTTGTGCTGGTGTTGTTTTTTCTATATAGGTATTTGTGCTGGTGTTGTTTTGTCTATATAGGTATTTGTGCTGGTGTTGTTTTGTCTATCTAGGTATTTGTGCTGGTGTTGTTTTGTCTTTCTAAGTATTTGTGCTGGTGTTGTTTGTCTATCCAGGTATTTGTGCTGGTGTTGTTTTGTCTATCTAGGTATCCTTTGCTGGTGTTTTTTAGTCTATCCATGTATTCTTTGCTGGTGATGTTTTTTCTATCCAGGTATTCTTTGCTGGTGTTTTTTTGTGTTTATCCAGGTATTCTTTGCTGGTGTTGTTTTTTCTATCCAGGTATTCTTTGCTGGTGTTTTTTTTTGTATATCCATGTATTCTTTGCTGGTGTTGTTTTGTCTATCTATGTATTCTTTGCTGGTGTTGTTTTTTCTATCCAGGTATTCGTTGCTGGTGTTTTTTTGTGTCTTTCCATGTATTCTTTGCTGGTGTTGTTTTGTCTATCCAGGTATTCTTTGCTGGTGTTGTTTTGTCTATCCAGGTAATTTTTATTATACTGGTGTTGCTTTGTCTTTCTAGACATATTTACTGGTGTTGTGTTTTCTATCCAGACAGTTTTGCTGGTGTAGTCCTGTCTATGCAGGTAATTTGATGGTGTTGTCTTGTCTATCCAGGTGTTTTTGCTGGTGTTATTTTATCTATATAGGTATTTGTGCTGGTGTTGTTGTGTCTATCTAGGTATTTGTGCTGGTGTTGTTTTGTCTTTCTAAGTATTTGTGCTGGTGTTGTTTTGTCTATCTATGTATTTGTGATGGTGTTGTTTTGTCTATCTAGGTATTTGGGCTGGTTTTGTTTTTTCTATCTAGGTATTCTTTGCTGGTGTTGTTTTGTCTATCTATGTATTTGTGGTGGTGTTGTTTGGTCTATCTAGGTATTTGTGCTGGTGTTGTTTTGTCTATCTATGTATTTGTGCTGGTTTTGTTTTGTCTATCTATGTATTTGTGATGGTGTTGTTTTGTCTATCTATGTATTTGTGATGGTGTTGTTTTGTCTATCTAGGTATTTGTGCTGGTTTTGTTTTTTCTATCTAGGTATTTGTGCTGGTTTTGTTTTTTCTTTCTAGGTATTCTTTACTGGTGTTGTTTTGTTTCTCTAGGTATTTGTGCTGGTGTTGTTTTGTCTATCTAGGTATTTGTACTGGTGTTGTTTTGTCTATCTAGGTATTTGTGCTGGTGTTGTTTGGTCTATCCAAATATTTGTATTGGTGTTGTTTTGTCTATCTAGGTATTTGTGCTGGTTTTGTTTTTTCTATCTAGGTATTCTTTGCTGGTGTTGTTTTTTGCTATCCAGGTATTCGTTGCTGGTGTTTTTTTTTGTCTATCCATGTATTCTTTGCTGGTGTTGTTTTGTCTATCCAGGTATTCTTTGCTGGTGTTGTTTTGTCTATCCAGGTAATTTTTATTATACTGGTGTTGCTTTGTCTTTCTAGACATATTTACTGGTGTTGTGTTTTCTCTCCAGACAGTTTTGCTGGTGTAGTCCTGTCTATGCAGGTAATTTGATGGTGTTGTCTTGTCTATCCAGGAGTTTTTGCTGGTGTTGTTTTGTCTACATAGGTATTTGTGCTGGTGTTGTTTTGTCTATCTAGGTATTTGTGCTGGTGTTGTTTTGTCTTTCTAAGTATTTGTGCCGGTGTTGTTTTGTCTATCTATGTATTTGTGATGGTGTTGTTTTGTCTATCTAGGTATTTGGGCTGGTTTTGTTTTTTCTATCTAGGTATTCTTTGCTGGTGTTGTTTTGTCTATCTATGTATTTGTGCTGGTGTTGTTTTGTCTATCTAGGTATTTGTCCTGGTGTTGTTTGGTCTATCTAAGTATTTGTATTGGTGTTGTTTTGTCTATCTAGGTATTTGTGCTGGTTTTGTTTTGTCTATCTATGTATTCTTTGCTGGTGTTGTTTTGTCTATCCAGGTATTCTTTGCTGGTGTTGTTTTGTCTATCTATGTATTCTTTGCTGGTGTTGTTTTTTCTATCCAGGTATTCGTTGCTGGAGTTTTTTTGTGTCTATCCATGTATTCTTTGCTGGTGTTGTTTTGTCTATCCAGGTATTCTTTGCTGGTGTTGTTTTGTCTATCCAGGTAATTTTTATTATACTGGTGTTGCTTTGTCTTTCTAGACATATTTACTGGTGTTGTGTTTTCTATCCAGACAGTTTTGCTGGTGTAGTCCTGTCTATGCAGGTAATTTGATGGTGTTGTCTTGTCTATCCAGGTGTTTTTGCTGGTGTTGTTTTGTCTACATAGGTATTTGTGCTGGTGTTGCTTTGTCTATCTAGGTATTTGTGCTGGTGTTGTTTTGTCTTTCTAAGTATTTGTGCTGGTGTTGTTTTGTCTATCTATGTATTTGTGATGGTGTTGTTTTGTCTATCTAGGTATTTGGGCTGGTTTTGTTTTTTCTATCTAGGTATTCTTTGCTGGTGTTGTTTTTTGCTATCCAGGTATTCGTTGCTGGTTTTGTTTTTTCTATGTAGGTATTCTTTGCTGGTGTTGTTTTGTCTATCCAGGTATTCTTTGCTGGTGTTGTTTTGTCTATCTATGTATTCTTTGCTGGTATTGTTTTTTCTATCCAGGTATTCGTTGCTGGTGTTTTTTTGTGTCTATCCATGTATTCTTTGCTGGTGTTGTTTTGTTTATCCAGGTATTCTTTGCTGGTGTTGTTTTCTCTATCTATGTATTTGTGCTGGTGTTGTTTTGTCTATCCAGGTATTCTTTGCTGGTGTTGTTTTGTCTATCCAGGTAATTTTTATTATACTGGTGTTGCTTTGTCTTTCTAGACATATTTACTGGTGTTGTGTTTTCTATCCAGACAGTTTTGCTGGTGTAGTCCTGTCTATGCAGGTAATTTGATGGTGTTGTCTTGTCTATCCAGGTGTTTTTGCTGGTGTTGTTTTGTCTATATAGATATTTGTGCTAGTGTTGTTTTGTCTATATAGGTATGTGTGCTGGTGTTGTTTTGTCTTTCTAAGTATTTGTGCTGGTGTTGTTTTGTCTATCTAGGTATTTGTGCTGGTGTTGTTTTGTCTATATAGGTATTTATGCTGGTGTTGTTTTTTCTATCTATGTATTTGTGCTGGTGTTGTTTTGTCACTCTATGTATTTGTGCTGGTGTTGTTTTGTCTATCTAGGTATTTGTGCTGGTGTTGTTTTGTCTATCTATGTATTTGTGATGGTGTTGTTTTTTCTATCTAGGTATTTGTGCTGGTGTTGATTTTTCTATCTAGGTATTTGTGCTGGTGTTGTTTTGTCTATCTAGGTATTTGTGCTGCTGTTGTTTTGTCTCTCTATGTATTTGTGCTGGTGTTGTTTTGTCTCTCTATGTATTTGTGCTGGTGTTGTTTTGTCTATCTATGTATGTGTGCTGGTTTTGTTTTGTCTATCTAGGTATTTGTGCTGTTGTTGTTTTGTCTCTCTAGGTATTTGTGCTGGTGTTGTTTTGTCTATCTAGGTATTTGTGCTGGTGTTGTTTTGTCTATCTATGTATTTGTGCTGGTGTTGTTTTGTCACTCTATGTATTTGTGCTTGTGTTGTTTTTCTATCTAGGTATTTGTGCTGGTGTTGTTTTGTCTATCTATGTATTTGTGCTGGTGTTGTGTTGTCTATCTAGGTATTTGTGCTGGTGTTGTTTTTTCTATCTAGGTATTTGTGCTGGTGTTGTTTTGTCTATATAGGTATTTGTGCTGGTGTTGTTTTGTCTATCTAGGTATTTGTGCTGGTGTTGTTTTGTCTATATAGGTATTTGTGCTTGTGTTGTGTTTTCTATCTAGGTATTTGTGCTGTTGTTGTTTTGTCTATCTAGGTATTTGTGCTGGTGTTGTTTTGTCTTTCTAAGTATTTGTGCTGGTGTTGTTTTTTCTATATAGGTATTTGTGCTGGTGTTGTTTTGTCTATATAAGTATTTGTGCTGGTGTTGTTTTGTCTTTCTATGTATTTGTGCTGGTGTTGTTTTGTCTATCCAGGTATTTGTGCTGGTGTTGTTTTGTCTATCTAGGTATCCTTTGCTGGTGTTTTTTAGTCTATCCATGTATTCTTTGCTGGTGATGTTTTTTCTATCCAGGTATTCTTTGCTGGTGTTTTTTTGTGTTTATCCAGGTATTCTTTGCTGGTGTTGTTTTTTCTATCCAGGTATTCTTTGCTGGTGTTTTATTTTGTATATCCATGTATTCTTTGCTGGTGTTGTTTTGTCTATCTAGGTATTCTTTGCTGGTGTTATTTTGTCTATCTAGGTATTTGTGCTGGTTTTGTTTTGTCTATCTATGTATTCTTTGCTGGTGTTGTTTGGTCTATCTAGGTATTTGTGCTGGTGTTGTTTTTTCTATCTAGGTATTTGGGCTGGTTTTGTTTTTTCTATCTAGGTATTCTTTGCTGGTGTTGTTTTGTCTATCTATGTATTTGTGCTGGTGTTGTTTTGTCTATCTAGGTATTTGTGCTGGTGTTGTTTGGTCTATCTAAGTATTTGTGCTGGTGTTGTTTTGTCTATCTAGGTATTTGTGCTGGTGTTGTTTTTTCTATCTAGGTATTCTTTGCTGGCGTTGTTTTTTTCTATCTAGGTATTCTTTACTGGTGTTGTTTTGTCTCTCTAGGTATTTGTGCTGGTGTTGTTTTGTCTATCCAGGTATTCTTTGCTGGTGTTGTTTTGTCTATCTAGGTATTTGTGCTGGTGTTGTTTGGTCTATTTAAATATTTGTATTGGTGTTGTTTTGTCTATCTAGGTATTTGTGCTGGTTTTGTTTTTTCTATCTAGGTATTCTTTGCTGGTGTTGTTTTTTGCTATCCAGGTATTCGTTGCTGGTGTTTTATTTTGTCTATTCAGGTATTCTTTGCTGGTGTTGTTTTGTCTATCTATGTATTCTTTGCTGGTATTGTTTTTTTCTATCCAGGTATTCGTTGCTGGTGTTTTTTTTGTGTCTATCCATGTATTCTTTGCTGGTGTTGTTTTGTTTATCCAGGTATTCTTTGCTGGCGTTGTTTTGTCTATCCAGGTAATTTTTATTATACTGGTGTTGCTTTGTCTTTCTAGACATATTTACTGGTGTTGTGTTTTCTATCCAGACAGTTTTGCTGGTGTAGTCCTGTCTATGCAGGTAATTTGATGGTGTTGTCTTGTCTATCCAGGTGTTTTTGCTGGTGTTGTTTTGTCTATATAGATATTTGTGCTGGTGTTGTTTTGTCTATCTAGGTATTTGTGCTTGTGCTGTTTTGTCTTTCTAAGTATTTGTGCTGGTGTTGTTTTGTCACTCTATGTATTTGTGCTGGTGTTGTTTTGTCTATCTAGGTATTTGTGCTGGTGTTGTTTTGTCTATCTATTAATTTGTGATGGTGTTGTTTTTTCTATCAAGGTATTTGTGCTGGTGTTGTTTTTTCTATCTAAGTATTTGTGCTGGTGTTGTTTTGTCTATCTAGGTATTTGTGCTGGTGTTGTTTTGTCTCTCTATGTATTTGTGCTGGTGTTGTTTTGTCTCTCTATGTATTTGTGCTGGTGTTGTTTTGTCTATCTATGTATTTGTGCAGGTGTTGTTTTGTCTATCCAGGTATTTGTGCTGGTGTTGTTTTGTCTATCTATGTATTTGTGCTGGTGTTGTGTTGTCTATCTAGGTATTTGTGCTGGTGTTGTTTTTTCTATCTAGGTATTTGTGCTGGTGTTGTTTTGTCTATATAGGTATTTGTGCTGGTGTTGTTTTGTCTATCTAGGTATTTGTGCTGGTGTTGTTTTGTCTATATAGGTATTTGTGCTGGTGTTGTTTTGTCTTTCTAAGTATTTGTGCTGGTGTTGTTTTTTCTATCTAGGTATTTGTGCTGGTGTTGTTTTGTCTTTCTAAGTATTTGTGCTGGTGTTGTTTTTTTCTATCTAGGTATGTGTGCTGGTGTTGTTTTTTCTATCTAGGTATTTGTGCTGGTGTTGTTTTGTCTATCTAGGTATTTGTGCTGGTGTTGTTTTGTCTATCTAGGTATATGTGCTGGTGTTGTTTTGTCTCTCTATGTATTTGTGCTGGTGTTGTTTTGTCTATCTATGTATTTGTGCTGGTGTTGTTTTGTCTATTCAGGTATTTGTGCTGGTGTTGTTTTGTCTATCTATGTATTTGTGCTGGTGTTGTGTTGTCTATCTAGTTATTTGTGCTGGTGTTGTTTTTTCTATCTACGTATTTGTGCTGGTGTTGTTTTGTCTATATAGGTATTTGTGCTGGTGTTGTTTTGTCTATCTAGGTATTTGTGCTGGTGTTGTTTTGTCTATATAGGTATTTGTGCTTGTGTTGTGTTGTCTATCTAGGTATTTGTGCTGGTGTTGTTTTTTCTATCTAGGTATTTGTGCTGGTGTTGTTTTTTCTATCTAGGTATTTGTGCTGGTGTTGTTTTGTCTTTCTAAGTATGTGTGCTGGTGTTGTTTTGTCTATCTAGGTATTTGTGGTGGTGTTGTTTTGTCTATCTAGGTATCCTTTGCTGGTGTTTTTTTGTCTATCCATGTATTCTTTGCTGGTGTTATTTTTTCTATCCAGGTATTCGTTGCTGGTGTTTTTTTGTGTCTATCCAGGTATTCTTTGCTGGTGTTGTTTTGTCTATCCAGGTAATTTTTATTATACTGGTGTTGCTTTGTCTTTCTAGACATATTTACTGGTGTTGTGTTTTCTATCCAGACAGTTTTGCTGGTGTAGTCCTGTCTATGCAGGTAATTTGATGGTGTTGTCTTGTCTATCCAGGTGTTTTTGCTGGTGTTGTTTTATCTATATAGGTATTTGTGCTGGTGTTGTTGTGTCTATCTAGGTATTTGTGCTGGTGTTGTTTGGTCTATCTAGGTATTTGTGCTGGTGTTGTTTTGTCTATCTATGTATTTGTGCTGGTTTTGTTTTGTCTATCTATGTATTTGTTCTGGTTTTGTTTTTTCTATCTAGGTATTTGTGCTGGTTTTGTTTTTTCTATCTAAGTATTCTTTACTGGTGTTGTTTTGTCTCTCTAGGTATTTGTGCTGGTGTTGTTTTGTCTATCTAGGTATTTGTACTGGTGTTGTTTTGTCTATCTAGGTATTTGTGCTGGTGTTGTTTGGTCTATCTAAATATTTGTATTGGTGTTGTTTTGTCTATCTAGGTATTTATGCTGGTTTTGTTTTTTCTATCTAGGTATTCTTTGCTGGTGTTGTTTTTTGCTATCCAGGTATTCGTTGCTGGTGGTTTTTTTTGTCTATTCAGGTATTCTTTGCTGGTGTTGTTTTGTCTATCTATGTATTCTTTGCTGGTATTGTTTTTTCTATCCAGGTATTCGTTGCTGGTGTTTTTTTGTGTCTATCCATGTATTCTTTGCTGGTGTTGTTTTGTTTATCCAGGTATTCTTTGCTGGCGTTGTTTTGTCTATCCAGGTAATTTTTATTATACTGGTGTTGCTTTGTCTTTCTAGACATATTTACTGGTGTTGTGTTTTTTATCCAGACAGTTTTGCTGGTGTAGTCCTGTCTATGCAGGTAATTTGATGGTGTTGTCTTGTCTATCCAGGTGTTTTTGCTGGTGTTGTTTTGTCTATATAGATATTTGTGCTGGTGTTGTTTTGTCTATCTAGGTATTTGTGCTGGTGCTGTTTTGTCTTTCTAAGTATTTGTGCTGGTGTTGTTTTGTCTATCTAGGTATTTGTGCTGGTGTTGTTTTGTCTATCTATGTATTTGTGCTGGTGTTGTTTTGTCACTCTATGTATTTGTGCTGGTGTTGTTTTGTCTATCTAGGTATTTGTGCTGGTGTTGTTTTGTCTATCTATTAATTTGTGATGGTGTTGTTTTTTCTATCAAGGTATTTGTGCTGGTGTTGTTTTTTCTATCTAGGTATTTGTGCTGGTGTTGTTTTGTCTATCTAGGTATTTGTGCTGGTGTTGTTTTGTCTCTCTATGTATTTGTGCTGGTGTTGTTTTGTCTCTCTATGTATTTGTGCTGGTGTTGTTTTGTCTATCTATGTATTTGTGCTGGTGTTGTTTTGTCTATCCAGGTATTTGTGCTGGTGTTGTTTTGTCTATCTATGTATTTGTGCTGGTGTTGTGTTGTCTATCTAGGTATTTGTGCTTGGGTTGTTTTTTCTATCTAGGTATTTGTGCTGGTGTTGTTTTGTCTATATAGGTATTTGTGCTGGTGTTGTTTTGTCTATCTAGGTATTTGTGCTGGTGTTGTTTTGTCTATATAGGTATTTGTGCTTGTATTGTGTTGTATATCTAGGTATTTGTGCTGGTGTTGTTTTTTCTATCTAGGTATTTGTGCTGGTGTTGTTTTGTCTTTCTAAGTATTTGTGCTGGTGTTGTTTTTTTCTATCTAGGTATGTGTGCTGGTGTTGTTTTTTCTATCTAGGTATTTGTGCTGGTGTTGTTTTGTCTCTCTATGTATATGTGCTGGTGTTGTTTTGTCTCTCTATGTATTTGTGCTGGTGTTGTTTTGTCTATCTATGTATTTGTGCTGGTGTTGTTTTGTCTATCTAGGTATTTGTGCTGGTGTTGTTTTGTCTATCTAGGTATTTGTGCTGGTGTTGTTTTATCTATCTATGTATTTGTGCTGGTGTTGTTTTTTTCTATCTAGGTATTTGTGCTGGTTTTGATTTGTCTATCTATGTATTTGTGCTGGTGTTGTTTTTTCTATCTAGGTATTTGTGCTGGTGTTGTTTTGTTTATCTAGGTATTTGTGCTGGTGTTGTTTTTTCTATCTATGTATTTGTGCTGGTTTTGATTTGTCTATCTAGGTATTTGTGCTGGTTTTGTTTTGTCTATCTAGGTATTTGTGCTGGTGTTGTTTTGTCTATCTAGGTATTTGTGCTGGTGTTGTTTTGTCTATCTAGGTATTTGTGCTGGTTTTGTTTTGTCTATCTAGGTATTTGTGCTGGTGTTGTTTCGTCTATCTAGGTATCTGTGCTGGTTTTGTTTTGTCTATCTAGGTATTTGTGCTGGTGTTGCTTTGTCTATCTAGGTATTTGTGCTGGTGTTGTTTTGTCTATCTAGGTATTTGTGCTGGTTTTGTTTTGTCTCTCTAGGTATTTGTGCTGGTGTTGTTTTGCCTATCTAGGTATTTGTGCTGGTGTTGTTTTGTCTATCTAGGTATTTGTGCTGGTGTTGTTTTGTCACTCTATGTATTTGTGCTGGTGTTGTTTTGTCTCTCTATGTATTTGTGCTGGTGTTGTTTTGTCTCTCTATGTATTTGTGCTGGTGTTGTTTTGTCTATCTATGTATTTGTGCTGGTGTTGTTTTCTCTATCTAGGTATTTGTGCTGGTGTTGTTTTATCCATCTAGGTATTTGTGCTAGTTTTGTTTTGTCTATCTAGGTATTTGTGCTGGTGTTGCTTTGTCTATCTAGGTATTTGTGCTGGATTTGTTTTGTCTATCTAGGTATTTGTGCTGGTGTTGTTTTGTCTCTCTAGGTATTTGTGCTGGTGTTGTTTTGTCTATCTAGGTATTTGTGCTGGTGTTGTTTTGTCTATCTATGTATTTGTGCTGGTGTTGTTTTATCACTCTATGTATTTGTGCTTGTGTTGTTTTGTCTATCTAGGTATTTGTGCTGGTGTTGTTTTTTTTTATCTAGGTATTTGTGCTGGTGTTGTTTTGTCTATCTAGATATTTGTGCTGGTGTTGTTTTTTTTATCTAGGTATTTGTGCTGGTGTTGTTTTGTCTATCTATGTATTTGTGCTGGTGTTGTTTAGTCTATCTAGGTATTTGTGCTGGTGTTGTTTTGTCTCTTTATGTATTTGTGCTGGTGTTGTTTTGTCTCTCTATGTATTTGTGCTGGTGTTGTTTTGTCTATCTAGGTATTTGTGCCGGTGTTGCTTTGTCTATCCAGGTATTCTTTGCTGGTGTTGTTTTGTCTATCAAGGTATTCTTTGCTGGTGTTGTTTTGTCTATCCAGGTATATATTTTTTTCATACTGGTGTTGTTTTGTGTTTCTAGATATATTTATTGGTGTTGTGTTTTCTATCCAGACAATTTTGCTGGTGTTGTCTTGTCTATGCAGGTAATTTTCTGGTGTTGTCTTGTCTATTCAGGTATTTGTGCTGGTTCTGTTTTGTCTATCTAGGTATTTGTGCTGGTGTTGTTTTGTCTATCTAGGTATTTGTGCTGGTGTTGTTTTTTCTATCTAGGTATTTGTGCTGGTGTTGTTTTGTCACCCTATGTATTTGTGCTGGTGTTGTTTTGTCTATCTAGGTATTTGTGCTGGTGTTGTTTTTTCTATCTAGGTATTTGTGCTGGTGTTGTTTTGTCTATCTAGGTATTTGTGCTGGTGTTGTTTTTTCTATCTAGGTATTTGTGCGGGTGTTGTTTTTTCTATCTATGTATTTGTGCTGGTGTTATTTTGTCTCTCTATGTATTTGTGCTGGTGTTGTTTTGTCTATCTATGTATTTGTGCTGGTGTTATTTTGTCACCCTATGTATTTGTGCTGGTGTTGTTTTGTCTATCTAGGTATTTGTGCTGGTGTTGTTTTTTCTATCTAGGTATTTGTGCTGGTGTTGTTTTGTCTATCTAGGTATTTGTGCTGGTGTTGTTTTTTCTATCTAGGTATTTGTGCGGGTGTTGTTTTTTCTATCTATGTATTTGTGCTGGTGTTATTTTGTCTCTCTATGTATTTGTGCTGGTGTTGTTTTGTCTATCTATGTATTTTGGCTGGTGTTGTTTTTACTATCTAGGTATTTGTGCTGGTGTTGTTTTGTTTATCGAGGTATTTGTGCTGGTGTTGTTTTTTCTATCTAGGTATTTGTGCTGGTTTTGTTTTGTCTATCTAGGTATTTGTGCTGGTGTTGCTTTGTCTATCTAGGTATTTGTGCTGGTTTTGTTTTGTCTCTCTAGGTATTTGTGCTGGTGTTGTTTTGTCTATCTAGGTATTTGTGCTGGTGTGGTTTTGTCTATCTAGGTATTTGTGCTGGTGTTGTTTTGTCACTCTATGTATTTGTGCTGGTGTTGTTTTGTCTCTCTATGTATTTGTGCTGGTGTTGTTTTGTCTCTCTATGTATTTGTGCTGGTGTTGTTGTGTCTATCTAGGTATTTGTGCTGGTGTTGTTTTCTCTATCTAGGTATTTGTGCTGGTGTTGTTTTGTCTATCTAGGTATTTGTGCTAGTTTTGTTTTGTCTATCTAGGTATTTGTGCTGGTGTTGCTTTGTCTATCTAAGTATTTGTGCTGGTTTTGTTTTGTCTATCTAGGTATTTGTGCTGTTGTTGTTTTGTCTCTCTAGGTATTTGTGCTGGTGTTGTTTTGTCTATCTAGGTATTTGTGCTGGTGTTGTTTTGTCTATCTATGTATTTGTGCTGGTGTTGTTTTGTCACTCTATGTATTTGTGCTTGTGTTGTTTTTCTATCTAGGTATTTGTGCTGGTGTTGTTTTTTTTATCTAGGTATTTGTGCTGGTGTTGTTTTGTCTATCTAGGTATTTGTGCTGGTGTTGTTTTTTTTATGTAGGTATTTGTGCTGGTGTTGTTTTGTCTATCTATGTATTTGTGCCGGTGTTGCTTTGTCTATCTAGGTATTTGTGCTGGTGTTGTTTTTTCTCTCTAGGTATTTGTGCTGGTGTTGTTTTGTCTATCTAGGTATTTGTGCTGGTGTTGTTTTGTCTATCTAGGTATTTGTGCTGGTGTTGTTTTGTCTATCTATGTATTTGTGCTGGTGTTGTTTTGTCACTCTATGTGTTTGTGCTGGTGTTGTTTTGTCTATCTAGGTATTTGTGCTGGTTTTGTTTTGTCTATCTAGGTATTTGTGCTGGTGTTGTTTTGTCTATCTAGGTATTTGTGCTGGTGTTATTTTTTCTATCTAGGTATTTGTGCTGGTGTTGTTTTGTCTATCTATGTATTTGTGCTGGTGTTGTTTTGTCTCTCTGTGTATTTGTGCTGGTGTTGTTTTGTCTCTCTATGTATTTGTGCCGGTGTTGTTTTGTCTTTCTATGTATTTGTGCTGGTGTTGTTTTGTCTATCTATGTATTTGTGCCGGTGTTGTTTTGTCTTTCTATGTATTTGTGCTGGTGTTGTTTTTTCTATCTAGGTATTTGTGCTGGTGTTGTTTTGTCTCTCTATGTATTTGTGCTGGTGTTGTTTTGTCTCTCTATGTATTTGTGCCGGTGTTGTTTTGTATTTCTATGTATTTGTGCTGGTGTTGTTTTGTCTATCTATGTATTTGTGCCGGTGTTGTTTTGTCTTTCTATGTATTTGTGCTGGTGTTGTTTTGTCTATCTAGGTATTTGTGCTGGTGTTGTTTTGTCTCTCTATGTATTTGTGCTGGTGTTGTTTTGTCTATCTAGGTATTTGTGCTGGCGTTGTTTTGTCTATCTAGTTATTTGTGCTGGTTTTGTTTTGTCTATCTAGATATTTGTGCTGGTGTTGCTTTGTTTATCTAGGTATTTGTGCTGGTTTAGTTTTGTCTCTCTAGGTATTTGTGCTGGTGTTGTTTTGTCTATCTAGGTATTTGTGCTTGTGTTGTTTTTTCTATCTAGGTATTTGTGCGGGTGTTGTTTTGTCTCTCTACGTATTTGTGCTGGTGTTGTTTTGTCTATCTAGGTATTTGTGCCGGTGTTGTTTTGTATATCTAGGTATTTGTGCTGGTATTGTTTTGTCTATCTAGGTATTTGTGCTGGTGTTGTTTTGTCTATCTAGGTATTTGTGCTGGTGTTGTTTTGTCTATCTAGGTATTTGTGCTGGTGTTGTTTTGTCTATCTAGGTATTTGTGCTGGTGTTGTTTTGTCTATCTAGGTATTTGTGCTGGTGTTGTTTTATCTATTCAGTTATTATAGCTGGTGTTGTTTTATCTATACATGTAGTGATTTTTGTAGTTTTTCTTATAATGTGTAAATTACCTTTAATTACCTGTTGGAAAACTAGATATAACTCAGAACATAATATACCATAATATCTTGTAGCAAATTATAAATTAGAATGGCTTATCCTTCTACTAGAACCACTTCTAGATGTACGAAACCAACACTGTTGAATACAACAAAAATATTTATTGTTCTAATACCAATTTGCAAAACAAATTTTCTTATTTATAATTTATATACATTTAACAAAACGATCGATCTATACACACTACTAAGATAGTAACGTTGGAATTTAATAAATTCCGCCATGAACATTTACAAAAAGCAGTTATTTCATAAAGCTTTTTTCTCTCTCACATTTTCACTGTTAGATCTGCATATTATAGTTATTACTGTTTCTTTGATTATTAGCATGAAAACCTAATTATCAATCATTAAGAATTATTGATTTTAAACCAGCACAACTACCTATATAGACAAAACAAAACCAGCACAAATACATAGAAAGACAAAACAACACCAGCACAAATACATAGAGAGAAAAAACAACACCAGTACAAATACCTAGATAGACAAAACAACACCAGCACAAATACATAGATAGACAAAACAACACCAGCACAAATACATAGATAGACAAAACAACACCAGCACAAATACATAGATAGACAAAATAACACTAGTACAAATACCTAGATAGACAAAACAACACCAGCACAAATACATAGAGAGACAAAACAACACCAGCACAAATACATAGAGAGACAAAACAACACCAGCACAAATACCAAGATAGAAAAAAACACCAGCACAAATACCTAGATAGAAAAAACAACACCAGCACAAATACCTAGATAGACAAAACAACACCAGCACAAATACCTAGATAGACAAAACAACACCAGCACAAATACCTAGATAGACAAAACAACACCAGCACAAATACATAGAGTGACAAAACAACACCAGCACAAATACCTAGATAGACAAAACAACACCAGCACAAATACCTAGATAGACAAAGCAACACCAGCACAAATACCTAGAGAGACAAAACAACACCAGCACAAATACATAAATAGACAAAACAAAACCAGCACAAATACCTAGATAGACAAAACAACACCAGCATAAATACCTAGATAGACAAAACAACACCAGCACAAACTCCTAGATAGAAAAAACAACACCAGCACAAATACCTAGATAGACAAAACAAAACCAGCACAAATTCCTAGATAGACAAAACAACATCAGCACAAATACATAGATAGACAAAACAACACCAGCACAAATACTTAGAAAGGCAAAACAACACCAGCACAAATACCTATATAGACAAAACAACACCAGCAAAAACACCTGGATAGACAAGACAACACCATTAAATTACCTGCATAGACAGGACTACACCAGCAAAACTGTCTGGATAGAAAACACAACACCAGTAAATATGTCTAGAAAGACAAAGCAACACCAGTATAAAAAAAATTACCTGGATAGACAAAACAACACCAGCAAAGAATACATGGTTAGACACAAAAAAACACTAGCAACGAATACCTGGATAGAAAAAACAACACCAGCAAAGAATACATAGATAGACAAAACAACACCAGCAAAGAATACATGGATAGACAAAAATAAACACCAGCAACGAATACCTGGATAGAAAAAACAACACAGCAAAGAATACCTGGATAGACAAAAAAAACACCAGCAAAGAATACCTGGATAGAAAAAACAACACCTGTAGATAAGACCTGGATAGGCAAAAAAACACAAATACATGGAAAGACAAAAGAAATAGTAAAACTAATTGGATAGCATATACAACACCATTGAAATACCTGGATGAACAACAAAAATACCAGTAAAACTATCTTGATAGACAAAACAACACAAGAAACCATCCGGATTGACACAACACAATAAACCATCTGTATGGACAAAACAACGGAAGTAAAACTCTCTGGACAAACAAAATAACACAAGTAAAACTGGACGAATGGAACTCATGAATGTAATGTATAAAAAACGACGAAAATAACGGGATGATAAAATTATGATATAGATAACATTTCTTGAGCCAGTCTGGTCATGATCAAGGTTTTTTTTATTATTGCATTACGTATTATAATTGTTTATATATCATAAATTTATAGTAAAATACGTTTACATGTTAATAACACGCATATCAATTGAAAAATATACCGGTTGGTTTTGTGAATGTGTATGTTCATTACAGATATAATTTAACCTCAACGTTACTATTCGCTAGTTGGTATACAGTAGATTTTTATTCTGAGTACTAAACTATGAAACTAAGGGTTTTTAAAGAATCGTCTCATCTTTTTAAAAAATCAACACCTTGTTGAATAGTATTCTGTCAATTCCATACAGATGACGAAAGATGGTATTGGAGCGAGTGATTGTTGTTTAACTCCAACTCCGCAATTTTTCAGCTATATGACATGGCGAGAACAAGTTAATTTTCAATGAGATGATGATGATGTCCGCTTTGTACTAGATCAACACGCTTAGTTCGATTTTTATAGCGCTAGCTCATCGAAACAACAGTCCGCTAATAGACATGTCGCCGCACTCGGATTCCAAGCCAACCAGTCTTTGCTCTTTCTCCTCAATGCTGCGTGCTTAGCGGAGAAGCAACAAATAGCAATTTTATAGTTTTTGGTTTGACACGACCGGGGCTCGAACTCACGGTCTACCGCACTCGAGGCGAGCACGCTAACCATTACACCACCGATGCGGTTGTATCAAGTACATGTATTATGTTTCAGAATATGTAACTATTATATCTCCTAGTATTGACTTGGACAACACAGGTAAAACTTTCTGGATAACAAAACAACACCAACAAAACTATCTGGATAGACAAAACAACAGCAGTAATACGTTCTAGATAAACAAAACAACACCAGTAAAACTATTTGGATAAACAAAACACCAGTAAAACTATCTGGATAAACAAAACAACACCAGTAAAACTATTTGGATAAACAAACACCAGAAAAACTATCTGGATAAACAAAACAACATATGTAAAGCTATCTGGATAGACAAAGCAATACCAGTAAAACTTTCTGGATAAACAAACCAACATCAGTAAAACTTTCTGGATAAACAAACCAACATCAGTAAAACTTTGTAGATTAACAAAACAACACCAGTAAAACTTTCTGGATAAACAATCCAACACCAGTAAAACTTTCTCGATAAACAAAACAACACCAGTAATATTTTCTAGATAAACAAACCAACACCAGTAAATCTTTGTAGATAAACAAAACAACACCAGTAAAACTTTGTAGATAAACAAACCAACACCAGTAAATCTTTGTAGATAAACAAACCAACACCAGTAAAACGGATAAACAAAACAACACCAGTAAAACTCTCTAGATAAACAAAACAACACCAGTAAAACTTTCTGGATAAACAAAACAACACCAGTAAAACTCTCTGTATAAACAAAACAACACCAGTAAAACTATCTGGATAAACAAAATAACACCAGTAAGACTATCTGGAAAGACAACACAACAGAAGGAAAACTATCTGAGTAGACAAAATAAGACCAGTAAAACTTTCTGGATAGACAAAACAACATCAGTAAAACTATCTGAAGACGAAACATCACTAGGAAAACTATTTGAATAGATAAAACAACACCAGTAAAACTATTTGGATAAACAATTCAACACCACTAATACTGTCTGGATAGACAAAACAACACCAGTAAAGCTATCTGTATAAACAAAACAACACCAGTAAAGCTATCTGTATAAACAAAACAACACCAGTAAAACTATCTGGATAGACAACACAAAACCAGTAAAACTTTCTGGATAGACAAAACAACATCAGTAAGACTATCTGAACAGACAAAACAACACTAGGAAAACTTTGGATAAACAATTCAACACCACTAATACTGTTTGGTTAGACAAAACAACACCAGTAAAACTATCTGGATAGACAACACAAAACCAGTAAAACTTTCTGGATAGACAAAACAACAACAGTAAGACTATCTGAACAGACAAAACAACACTAGGAAAACTATCTGAATAGATAAAACAACACCAGTAAAACTTTGGATAAACAATTCAACACCACTAATACTGTTTGGTTAGACAAAACAACACCAGTAAAGCTATCTGTATAAACAAAACAACACCAGTAAAGCTATCTGTATAAACAACACAAAACCAGTAAAACTTTCTGGATAGACAAAACAACAACAGTAAGACTATCTGAACAGACAAAACAACACTAGGAAAACTATCTGAATAGATAAAACAACACCAGTAAAACTTTGGATAAACAATTCAACACCACTAATACTGTTTGGTTAGACAAAACAACACCAGTAAAACTAACTGAATACACAAAAGAACTCGTGTAAATATATCTGATTATACAAAACAACACCATTGAAACCATCAGGACAGACAAAACAGCATCAGTAAAACTATCTGGATAGACAAACAATACCAGTAAAACTGTTGTTACACAATACTACAAAACAAAAGCTATCTGGATAAACAAAATCAGACCACTAAAACTATCTGGATAGACAAAACAACGATGGATGGACAACAGGGAAGTTAAACTATCCCAATCGACAAAACAACAGAAGTTAAACTATTTAGATAGACAAAACAACAGAAGTTAAACTATTTAGATAGACAAAACAACAGAAGTTAAACTATTTAGATAGACAAAACAACAGAAGTTAAACTATTTAGATAGACAAAACAACAGAAGTTAAACTATTTAGATAGACAAAACAACACAAGTAAAACTATTTAGATAGACAAAACAACAGAAGTTAATCTATTTAGATAGACAAAACAACACAAGTAAAACTATTTAGATAGACAAAACATCCGAAGTTAAACTATCCCAATCGACAAAACAACACAAGTTAAACTATTTAGATAGACAAAACAACAGAAGTTAGACTATTTAGATAGACAAAACAACATAAGTTAAACTATTTAGATAGACAAAACAACAGAAGTTAAACTATTTAGATAGACAAAACAACAGAAGTTAAACTATTTAGATAGACAAAACAACAGAAGTTAAACTATCCCAATCGACAAAACAACAGAAGTTAAACTATTTAGATAGACAAAACAACAGAAGTTAAACTATTTAGATAGACAAAACAACACGAGTAAAACTATTTAGATAGACAAAACAACACAAGTTAAACTATTTAGATAGACAAAACAACAGAAGTTAGACTATTTAGATAGACAAAACAACATAAGTTAAACTATTTAGATAGACAAAACAACAGAAGTTAAACTATTTAGATAGACAAAACAACAGAAGTTAAACTATTTAGATAGACAAAACAACAGAAGTTAAACTATCCCAATCGACAAAACAACAGAAGTTAAACTATTTAGATAGACAAAACAACAGAAGTTAAACTATCCCAATCGACAAAACAACAGAAGTTAAACTATTTAGATAGACAAAACAACAGAAGTTAAACTATTTAGATAGACAAAACAACACGAGTAAAACTATTTAGATAGACAAAACAACACAAGTTAAACTATTTAGATAGACAAAACAACAGAAGTTAGACTATTTAGATAGACAAAACAACATAAGTTAAACTATTTAGATAGACAAAACAACAGAAGTTAAACTATTTAGATAGACAAAACAACAGAAGTTAAACTATTTAGATAGACAAAACAACAGAAGTTAAACTATCCCAATCGACAAAACAACAGAAGTTAAACTATTTAGATAGACAAAACAACAGAAGTTAAACTATTTAGATAGACAAAACAACACGAGTAAAACTATTTAGATAGACAAAACAACACAAGTTAAACTATTTAGATAGACAAAACAACAGAAGTTAAACTATTTAGATAGACAAAACAACAGAAGTTAAACTATTTAGATAGACAAAACAACACAAGTTAAACTATTTAGATAGACAAAACAACACGAGTAAAACTATTTAGATAGACAAAACAACAGAAGTTAAACTATATAGATAGACAAAACAACAGAAGTTAAACTATTTAGATAGACAAAACAACAGAAGTTAAACTATTTAGATAGACAAAACATCACAAGTTAAACTATTTAGATAGACAAAACAACACAAGTTAAACTATTTAGATAGACAAAACAACAGAAGTTAAACTATTTAGATAGACAAAACAACACAAGTAAAACTATTTAGATAGACAAAACATCCGAAGTTAAACTATCCCAATCGACAAAACAACACAAGTTAAACTATTTAGATAGACAAAACAACAGAAGTTAAACTATTTAGATAGACAAAACAACACAAGTTAAACTATTTAGATAGACAAAACATCCGAAGTTAAACTATCCCAATCGACAAAACAACACAAGTTAAACTATTTAGATAGACAAAACAACACAAGTTAAACTATTTAGATAGACAAAACAACACAAGTAAAACTATTTAGATAGACAAAACAACAGAAGTTAAACTATTTAGATAGACAAAACAACAGAAGTTAATCTATTTAGATAGACAAAACAACAGAAGTTAAACTATTCCAATCGACAAAACAACAGAAGTTAAACTATTTAGATAGACAAAACAACAGAAGTTAAACTATCCCAATCGACAAAACAACAGAAGTTAAACTATTTAGATAGACAAAACAACAGAAGTTAAACTATTTAGATAGACAAAACAACAGAAGTTAAACTATTTAGATAGACAAAACAACATAAGTTAAACTATTTAGATAGACAAAACAACAGAAGTTAAACTATTCCAATCGACAAAACAACAGAAGTTAAACTATTTAGATAGACAAAACAACAGAAGTTAAACTATTTAGATAGACAAAACAACAGAAGTTAAACTATTTAGATAGACAAAACAACACAAGTTAAACTATTTAGATAGACAAAACATCACAAGTAAAACTATTTAGATAGACAAAACAACAGAAGTTAAACTATTCCAATCGACAAAACAACAGAAGTTAAACTATTTAGATAGACAAAACAACAGAAGTTAAACTATCCCAATCGACAAAACAACAGAAGTTAAACTATTTAGATAGACAAAACAACAGAAGTTAAACTATTTAGATAGACAAAACAACAGAAGTTAAACTATTTAGATAGACAAAACAACAGAAGTTAAACTATATAGATAGACAAAACAACAGAAGTATTTAGATAGACAAAACAACAGAAGTTAAACTATTCCAATCGACAAAACAACAGAAGTTAAACTATTTAGATAGACAAAACAACACAAGTTAAACTATTTAGATAGACAAAACAACACAAGTTAAACTATTTAGATAGACAAAACAACAGAAGTTAAACTATTCCAATCGACAAAACAACAGAAGTTAAACTATTTAGATAGACAAAACAACAGAAGTTAAACTATTTAGATAGACAAAACAACACAAGTTAAACTATTTAGATAGACAAAACATCCGAAGTTAAACTATCCCAATCGACAAAACAACAGAAGTTAAACTATTTAGATAGACAAAACAACACAAGTTAAACTATTTAGATAGACAAAACAACAGAAGTTAGACTATTTAGATAGACAAAACAACAGAAGTTAAACTATTTAGATAGACAAAACAACAGAAGTTAAACTATTTAGATAGACAAAACAACAGAAGCTAAACTATTTAGATAGACAAAACAACACAAGTTAAACTATTTAGATAGACAAAACAACACAAGTTAAACTATTTAGATAGGCAAAACAACACAAGTTAAACTATTTAGATAGACAAAACAACAGAAGTTAAACTATTTAGATAGACAAAACAACACAAGTTAAACTATTTAGATAGACAAAACAACACAAGTTAAACTATTTAGATAGACAAAACAACAGAAGTTAAACTATTTAGATAGACAAAACAACACAAGTTAAACTATTTAGATAGACAAAACAACAGAAGTTAATCTATTTAGATAGACAAAACATCACAAGTAAAACTATTTAGATAGACAAAACAACAGAAGTTAAACTATTCCAATCGACAAACATCACAAGTAAAACTATTTAGATAGACAAAACAACAGAAGTTAAACTATTCCAATCGATAAAACATCACAAGTAAAACTATTTAGATAGACAAAACAACAGAAGTTAAACTATTCCAATCGACAAAACAACAGAAGTTAAACTATTTAGATAGACAAAACAACAGAAGTTAAACTATTTAGATAGACAAAACAACAGAAGTTAAACTATTTAGATAGACAAAACAACACAAGTAAAACTATTTAGATAGACAAAACAACAGAAGTTAAACTATTTAGATAGACAAAACAACAGAAGTTAATCTATTTAGATAGACAAAACAACAGAAGTTAAACTATTCCAATCGACAAAACAACAGAAGTTAAACTATTTAGATAGACAAAACAACAGAAGTTAAACTATTTAGATAGACAAAACAACACAAGTTAAACTATTTAGATAGACAAAACAACAGAAGTTAAACTATTCCAATCGACAAAACAACAGAAGTTAAACTATTTAGATAGACAAAACAACAGAAGTTAAACTATTTAGATAGACAAAACAACACAAGTTAAACTATTTAGATAGACAAAACAACACAAGTAAAACTATTTAGATAGACAAAACAACAGAAGTTAAACTATTTAGATAGACAAAATAACAGAAGTTAATCTATTTAGATAGACAAAACAACAGAAGTTAAACTATTCCAATCGACAAAACAACAGAAGTTAAACTATTTAGATAGACAAAACAACAGAAGTTAAACTATCCCAATCGACAAAACAACAGAAGTTAAACTATTTAGATAGACAAAACAACAGAAGTTAAACTATTTAGATAGACAAAACAACAGAAGTTAAACTATTTAGATAGACAAAACAACAGAAGTTAGACTATTTAGATAGACAAAACAACAGAAGTTAAACTATTTAGATAGACAAAACAACACAAGTTAAACTATTTAGATAGACAAAACAACACAAGTTAAACTATTTAGATAGACAAAACAACAGAAGTTAAACTATTTAGATAGACAAAACAACAGAAGTTAAACTATTTAGATAGACAAAACAACAGAAGTTAAACTATTTAGATAGACAAAACAACAGAAGTTAAACTATTTAGATAGACAAAACAACGGAAGTTAGACTATTTAAATAGACAAAACAACAGAAATTAGACTATTTAGATAGACAAAACAACAGAAGTTAAACTATTTAGATAGACAAAACAACACAAGTTAAACTATTTAGATAGACAAAACAACAGAGGTTAAACTATTCCAATCGACAAAACAACAGAAGTTAAACTATTTAGATAGACAAAACAACAGAAGTTAAACTATTCCAATCGACAAAACAACAGAAGTTAAACTATTTAGATAGTCAAAACAACAGAAGTTAAACTATTTAGATAGACAAAACAACACAAGTTAAACTATTTAGATAGACAAAACAACAGAAGTTAAACTATTTAGATAGACAAAACAACAGAAGTTAAACTATTTAGATAGACAAAACAACAGAAGTTAAACTATTTAGATAGACAAAACAACACAAGTTAAATTATTTAGATAGACAAAACAACGGAAGTTAGACTATTTAGATAGACAAAACAACAGAAGTTAAACTATTTAGATAGACAAAACAACAGAAGTTAGACTATTTAGATAGACAAAACAACAGAAGTTAAACTATTTAGATAGACAAAACAACACAAGTTAAACTATTTAGATAGACAAAACAACACAAGTTAAACTATTTAGATAGACAAAACAACACAAGTTAAACTATTTAGATAGACAAAACAACACAAGTTAAACTATTTAGATAGACAAAACACACAAGTTAGACTATTTAGATAGACAAAACAACACAAGTTAGACTATTTAGATAGACAAAACAACACAAGTTAGACTATTTAGATAGACAAAACAGCACAAGTTAAACTATTTAAATAGACAAAACAACACAAGTTAAACTATTTAGATAGACAAAACAACACAAGTTAAACTATTTAGATAGACAAAACAACAGAAGTTAAACTATTTAGATAGACAAAACAACACAAGTTAAACTATTTAGATAGACAAAACAACACAAGTTAGACTATTTAGATAGACAAAACAACACAAGTTAGACTATTTAGATAGACAAAACAACACAAGTTAGACTATTTAGATAGACAAAACAACACAAGTTAGACTATTTAGATAGACAAAACAACACAAGTTAGACCATCTGGTTAGATCAAACAACACAAGTAAAGCATAAAATTACAAATAAAATAAAGTCGGATACACATATTCTTACAGAAAAACAGGAATGAAACCAGATGATTCAAAAGAACTAAACATATCCAGGCAGCTCTAGGTACGACATGCGTTGTATATAATTACCAGGTGCACATAGATTTTACCAGGAAATTTTGATCTCTAGACTTAAATGAAGCATAAAGATTGACTTAAAATATAACTACCAATAAGTAATCAGAATACTAGTAATAAATGTATGTCACAAGACAAACCAAACAGGAGTTACGCGGAAACCGTTCAGTATATCGTAACATCTACTATAACATATTTGATATATATAATATCAAGAATCAGACGTATGTATCTGCCACTATATTAGATATGTATCGTTTGATACAAAGAACAATAACGGAAGAGAAGGCAAACTATATGTTGTAGTCTGTTCATTAACCGTCTTCATCAAATGAAAATGTTTTAGTTGTTTTCATTAGTAAAATTTCTTTTTATTTATTTATTTATTTATTTATTTATTTATTTATTTATTTATTTATTTATTTATTTATTATACATGTACGTCTATTTTTTCAGTTTTCATATGATTTAAACAAAAAGGGGACGACAAATCTTTACAACTCGAAAGATACGAAGGTTGAAAGCTATTCAAGGTACGTTCTATATGTATCAGATATATATTGTGCTTTGTAGACACAGTTATTGTCGATAATGTAACAGTGTGCAGACAATCCGTCTTAACGACAGTATTTGCGGCAATACGACACACAACCGACATTTACATCAACACATAAGCACAACATTTTCGAAACTTAGGAATGCTTTGATTAAGAAATAGATACTAGTATTTCAAAGACAGGTGGTTATAAAGGGTTAGGATTATAGTCTTTAACGCCACTTTTAACAATATTTCAGTTATATATCGTGGCGGTCAGTTTTATTGGTGGAGGAAACCGCAGTACCTGAGAAAAACCACTGACCTGCCGCAAGTCACTGACAAACTTTATCACATAATGTTGTATCGAGTATACCTCGCTATGAACGGGATTCGAACTCACAACGTTAGTAGTGATATGCACTTATTGCATAGGTAGTTGTAAATCTAACTACCATACAATCCCGGCCACAACGCTTATAAATAAATGTGGATTCGTTGAATTTATCATCTATATATATTTGGTATTTCTCATCTTTCAGAATTTTACTGCCTAAAATTTGTTTGTTAAATATTAAATTAACATCATTTTTTATGCTTTAATAATTCACTTAGTACAAGATCTTTTGAAACAGCCTTCAAACTAACTATATTTAAAAAATGGGCGAGTGCTTCGCGGGCTCCATCGTGTGCAGTCAATACCTGTCACAACTAAGGGGTCTTCTTCTTCTTCCATTAAAGTGCAGGGCTGCCGCAACAGCATCTTCACACTGAGTTTAAAACAACCATGCTTGCGCAAGGGAGAGACTATGTACAATTAAAAACAAGGTCAGCGGTGTTAGAATCCGACTGCCTGGATTTCCTTTTTGAAGGATTCCAGGTCCAAGGCTGCTGCTGTGGCCTCTGGTAGTTGATTCCATAACCGGATTGTGTATGGAAAGAAGGACTCTTTGTGTTACGAGTTTAAATCCAGTCCAAGACTAGGTGTAGTGCATACAAGCTTAAGTTATGTGCTAAAGTTTATTTATCGGCAGTCTTATTAAAAATAGATGTTAGTTGTATCTTTTTACTTTTTTTTTCAACGAATAAAATTAAAAAAGATACAACAATCTTAATCTGAAATCGTTTTCTCATGCTAAGAATAATCAGTAGAATAAACATATGTTTGCAAAAGCTACCCATTTCACTGCTGAACAGTTGAGTATATGTTTGTTTATTTGATGGTGTTTAACGCCACTTTCAACAATATTTCAGTTATATCGTGGCGGTCAGTTTTATTGGTGGAGGAAACCGGAGGCCCCGGAGAAAACTACCGACCTGTCGCAAGTCACTGACAAACTTTATCACATGATGTTGTACTGTGCACCTCGTCCTGATCGAGATTCTAACTCGCAACATCAGTGGTGATAGACACTGATTGCATAGGTAGTTGTAAATCCAACTACCATGCGATCACGGCCACGACGGGGCGAGGCACTGATTGCATAGGTAGTTGTAAATCCAACTACCATGCGATCACGTCGACGACGGCCCCGTTGAGTATATATGAAGGATGACTTTGTTCTGTTAACATTCTAAAGTATAAAAGGGTGAACTAAGTATGCTGTTTTAATTGTTGATTTAAACTAAAAATTAAATATTATAGGCCACTGAATTCATGGCTAGGAAATCTAGGAATCAAACACACCGGAGTTGTAGCTACTACTAGCAATGGTCATCGTTGGTTGATACATAAAGGAAACGGATATGGCAAATCATCAAGTACTATCATTACTGATGCAAAACACATGTCAAATGGGTAATTATATTACATTTCAGTCATCAAGTACTATCATTACTGATGCAAAACACATGTCAAATGGGTAATTATACTACATTTCAGTCATCAAGTACTATCATTACTGATGCAAAACACATGTCAAATGGGTAATTATACTACATTTCAGTCATCAAGTACTATCATTACTGATGCAAAACACATGTCAAATGGGTAATTATACTACATTTCAGTCATCAAGTACTATCATTACTGATGCAAAACACATGTCAAATGGGTAATTATGCTACATTTCAGTCATCAAGTACTATCATTACTGATGCAAAACACATGTCAAATGGGTAATTATACTACATTTCAGTCATCAAGTACTATCATTACTGATGCAAAACACATGTCAAATGGGTAATTATACTACATTTCAGTTATCAAGTACTATCATTACTGATGCAAAACACATGTCAAATGGGTAATTATACTACATTTCAGGCTCCCCTACAATTACATGGCGAACACACTGTATATATGTAGATTTTTGTGGGTTCAAGTGACGATCCGAATGTAAACCAACAACAGTACAAATAGATATTTAGAACAAAATAAATGAACTAAAGCTACGAACCCCCCTCCCCCCACTCAAACAAAAACCCGATATCAGATCTAGAGCGTGAAATGTAATGGGAGGGAACTTTTGAACACTTTTTTTCTTCGGTGTAAGTTTTTGTCATATACTCATCAAGAAATGTAATTTGATTAATTTGCTATATATCACATGCCCTCTCAAAATTCGGTAATTTGTTTGTATCTGCATTTGTTCCCATCTGGTCCATTGTGTAAGCTTAGCAATTGCTCATGTGACCCTAGCTCAACCTTTTTATCAATTTGGAGGTCTACAGTACAGTCGAAGATTGCAAGAAAATTATCATTTAAATTACTTTAAAAATAGCAGTTATTTGAAATGTTTAAAATGTTTTAAACTGTGCAATCAAATACAGTGAAAAGACTTCTAAGCTGTCGTTCTGTTTACGACCTTTAGGTCAGTTGTAATATACAATTTGATTGGTCTATAAAATGTACAATATTTTGTAAAATCCTGAACAATAATAAAGGCTCACGACTACACATGATATTTATCTAACATTTTTTTCCAAGTGGAAAAAGACTGGCACAAAATATACAAAAGGTAATACCATTTCTGATTTAATGAGGGCAGGGTACGTCAACAAGCCCTATGGTTTTTCTAGTGGCAAAAAAATATGTTGGGGTGCATCCAAAAATATAATGAACAGAGAGTGGGGAAACGTGGTTGTTAACAACAATATTGAAACCAACGTTGACCATGTGTCAAGATTTGAAAATTAAAAGCATAATTACAACTGCAATGTTTTCTTAGTCCATACCAAAAAAACTGCATCCGTGGTGTAATGGTTAGCGTGCTCGCCTCGAGTGCGGTAGATCGTAGGTTCGAGCCCCGATCTGATCAGGACAAAAAGATAATAAAATTGGTATTGGTTGCTTCCTGTTCAGCACGCAGAAAGAGCAGACTGGTTGGATCGGAATCAGGATAATGTGTCCGAGTGGGGCGAAATGTCTTTCCGTGGAATCTTGTTTCAGCTGAGCTAGCATTATAAAATTCCAACTAAGTGTGTTAGTCTAATACAAAGCGGACCTCATCATCATTTCATTTAAAATTAATTTGTTCTAGCCATGATAAAGCAGAAAAATTGCTGAGTTGGCGTTAAACAACAATAAATCACTCCAAAAAAACCAAAAACTTGGTATCCTGATTTTGTTTAAACTGGTTTCCTGTTGATGATGACCAATCACAATATTTGTGCAGTCCTAGATTATATTTGGTGAAATCCACTAATTTTTCATATCAGTATTCCACTTTTTTTTAGTGAGAGTTTGTTTTCTGCTAATAAGAGTTCAAAATTTCATACAAATCATGGCATTTTGATTAGATAATATTGACGATTGCTTTGTACTAGACCAACATGTTGAGCTGGATTGTTAAAGTTCTAGCTATATAGCTTACTGAAATAATCTTCTAATCTGCCGTAGAGGATACAAAGACCAGATGAAAGTTAAACTGTTTCATTACAAATTTCTCTCCTAAAGAGCAAGTGGCTTACAATAATCTTGACTGAACAAGAAGTGTGAAAGATGTTTAAGATATGTGTCAATAGTCATCACAGATGTGCTGTGCAAAATGTGTCAATTCTGCATTTAAATATTTAGTGTGAAAATTTGTGTGACGAGTTTACTAGGAAGAAAGGGGGTTAGGGTTATGGTGTTTAACGTCACTTTCAACAATATTTCAGCTATAACATGGCGGTCAGTGTTATTGGTGGAGGAAACCAGAGAACCCTGAGAAAACCACCGACCTGCCACAAGTCACTGATAAACTTTATCACATAATGCTGTATTGAGTACACCTCACATGATCGGGATTCAAATGCACATTAGTGGTGATAGGCACTGATTGCATAGGTAGTTATAAATCCAACTAGCATATAATCATGACTACGACGAGCCCTCTTGGAAGAAAACAACCAACACAAAAATCAGTAGGTTTGATATCAAAGTCTTTACTAAAATATTTCAACTGAATGAATGAATTCAGACAGACATTTCATAAATAAAGCTCCTACTGTTTATGTACAATGATAAAAACTCAAAAAGACTTACAGGTTTTATAACTTTATTTCAATAAATGATCTGTAGGAAAAGAATAACAATACTGTAACAGATCTATGTTAGTTGAAAACTAAATAAAACTTTTACTTACATCACTACTACATAATAATAAATGTGTATTACATGATACTACATAACTGGGCAAAAACAAAGATTTATCTCAATTTTTATATTAAATGCATATAGCGGTAATTATTTAAATTCAACCAGAGCCTATCAAGAGCCTGTATTGCACACCCGACTTATAAAGCCAATGAACAAAGCAAGATCTTCTCTCCTTCACCAGCTTTACTGAAAATGAAAATTGTCCAAAACAAAACAACTGTAGGTAGAATCTGCTTGAAAACTATGAGAAGGAATTTTTTAAATAATTCTTTTTTTTTATAAAAATAAAAATTAGTCAAAATACAAATTTTGGAAGTTGGTCCCTGTTGTCCCACTCATAATTAAGAAAGTCAGAGATCCAACAAATCTGATGAAACTGTAGACAGTAATTTATTTGAGCAATTTGATGGAAAATGCTCCACATACAAAAAACAAGAAGAATCCTTTTTTGGCACCTTGGGGATTCTTGTTTTTGTGGTGGTGGCCATCTTGGATTTACAATCAGATCAAACACCATAAACTTTGTAGAGGACATCCAATGAAATATTCCAAACAAGTGCTTCACTTTCATTGACCTAGCAGCTTTGCAGGAGGAGAAAATTAACATGAGAAAAGCATAGAGATGCAGACAGACGCAAAGTGATGACAACACCTCACTTGACCCCTGACCCTTACGTCAGGTGAGATAAAAATATACAAAAAATAATACTAATACATTTAAACAAAACACACTATTAAAATAAATATATCATGTATATATTTATATTTTAAAGTGCACTTCCTGAATGTATAAAAAAATAATTATAAATATACATTTTTGTACTCCTTGAAACAATAAAAATGATCTTCAAATATATACATATGATCTACAAAGATTTGCTATGCATAATATCTCAAGTAGTAATAAAGATGGCAAGTGGCCTTTCATGCCAGTGATCTCTAAACACTTCACCTCTTAATTCAACCATTATATATAATGTATTTAGTTTCTTGTATGTCCAAAACAAATTGTAATAAATCAAAACTAGAGGCTCATATGAGACGGCATCACTCGCCTAGTAAAGAAGGTTAATTGAACCATTGCCTATCCAAACACATGTTAAATTTTCATTCCCCAGGTCTTGAACCCAATAGACCCTAGGGCATTGATTGGTACAAAGCTGAATTTGCCCACCCATTATTACATATGTAGTTTTGTGATCATAGAACACATGTGCTTTAAAATCTGATCTGGGAATATCATTCTGCATCTCTCATCTGATACCCACCTGACTTGATGCCTTGGAGAATTATCATCAAACTTCAACTTACAGTTAAGTCTCTTTTAATTCTTAATTCTTAAGAAAAATAATTTTTTAACATTCCCCTATAAGCTATATTTTGGACTTCAAGGGCTAAGATTACATATAAAACATGGGTTCTCATTTGTACAAAGATAATTCATAACAAATACAATTATATTTCCATGTATTCTTTAGAATACAATTTTAAAATATCTCCTTTGTAATTTATGTAAATTTTTGGACCCCAGGGCTTGCACCAAGTAGGCCCTTGGGTCTTCATTTGTGTATATTTGAATCTGAATAGTAGGATGGTCCATTCTATTTACAATAGTATTTCCACAACTGGTTCTTCAGAAAATAATTTTAACATTTTCTCTATTTTAACTGTAGTTAAATTACAGACACACATTCATCATCCTTATAGACCCTCATTATTTAAGCAATTTACAATAACATTTTCATCTCTGGTTATGATGACATACTATGGATGGACAGACACCAAGTGATACTAGCATTTCACATGACAATGGCCAGGTCGGCTAAAAATTGAATGGAATAAGAAGGTAGTTATTATCAGAATAAAGTTGTGGATGAATGTTATATTGAGCAGGCTTATATTGAACTACAAATTGAGCAAATAACTCTGAAAAACTTTGAAAATAGGTTTCATTTTGAAAATCAAATTGCAAAAACTTCACAGGTATTCCTTCTTTTCGTAATGATTTATCTACCCAAATGTACCCTCTCTAATAGAAATTTCATTTCTAGTTATTTTTTTTTTCATTCTAAAATTCCGTTTAAATCATTAACAATACAACCTTCCATTAAAGGGAGGTAACTTGCATTAGGGTAGACAACTCTGCATTACAATAAAAGGGAATACAACATATAATGTTAATTGCATCATTTCATGTACATTTCAGTATTTAATACTCTCCTCCATTTTTGCCAGTTAAGTAAATACTTGGATGAAATTAATCTATAATGAAAAATCAACAAATATATAAGAATCTAAATTATGGTATGGGAATTGTCAACTTTAATCTGATTTTAATGTTGGAAGTTGAGTTTCTCTTGTAACATGCTAGTACTGTATAGCTAATAAAACATACATTTGGAACAGTAAAATCACAGATTGACAATGGCAAATATTAGAAAACAACACAATTATCCCTATTCTATCATAACAATTAAATATCTTTCAAATTCCTAATTTATATACAGGAAGAAAAGTAAGTCATGAATTTTACACAGGTCATTATTCGAAAAAATTTGCCATTATGTTAAGTGCTAACATTTGAATACACAATATTCATTGTATGTAATTCTTCCTTAACAATCTTATAATGTGTTACATAGGTGTATTTTTAATTGATATGTATTGATCTATTATAAATAAATAAGAAAAATATATAAAAATCTAACGAAATCATTATCAAAAGTTTTAAGTACCGGTAGTGAAAGTGCATGTACAATTTATGAAGGAACCAAATTCAAGTACAACAGTCAAAACACCCAGAACTGAAAATAAACTACATCCTTCGTAATGATCATGGAAGGCAAGTAGTCTGTATCATTGATTTTAACAAATACTTTATATTATTTTGGGAAGTGACGACCCTATTTACAATGAATGTTTACTGAAATGACGGTTGTATTGTACTTTTCACTTTAAAATAAAATATATCCTCCTCCCCACCCTCACTACGTGTATGTGTTCACTTCATTGAACTCATACAACTTGTCAGATCACAACTACCAGGAAAATAACACAAAGCTTAAACCCCCCCTTTTTTTTGTGTCATTCTTTAAAATCTTTCTTGTTTTGTTCCACAAAAACACATGGAATTTAAACAATTAAAAAACATCTTTTAGTCTTTTCTTATCAACTGTGAAATACCTGTGCAATTATTATAAAATATTCTTATTAGATTTTAGACAATAGATACATTTTGCATTGTTTTAATCCACATATATCTATAATAAACAGCACAACAATCACACTTTAATGATGAATAAAGAGGAATTGTAAAGATATGACAAATCTGTTAATAATATGAATTATATATACATGTATATAAATATAAAAATTTACAAATTATGATTGGTTTTTTTTACAGTGAAACTATGAATATAAATATTGCATATGGAATGTCAATGAATTTTCAAAACAAAATTATGAAAAAATAAATATAGGGCATATGAATATATTTTCGCTGTACAAGATATGTAATTTTATGTAAGACATAGCACTGATGTCATTTGTTGGGATGTCTCCTTTTGTGTGTAATTCAAGTCATGAATTTAAGACCACCATTATATGATAAGGAAACTAAATACTCTGATGAACAAAGAATTTCAAACTGATTTAATTTCATACCAATTGACATTCTTTTATACAGTACTTCTTTTGATTTTTATTTGTAATTTACAGTTCCTCAATAATGTAATTATCAAAACTAAGGTTTAGGTCTATTTGTTTACTTCTTCCAAAAGATTTTTAAATTATATTGGTTTTCCAAATTATTGACAATGAATGTACATGTACTTGAAGGTTATTCCAGAAATGTGTCATGTGCAAAAAAACCTTCCAGAAATGTGTCATGTGCACTAAGGGCAGCTCATTCTCCTTATCACAAAGATGAAGGATTCGTAGCATAATTTTGAGTCATCTGTAGTTCAAATAAGCTTGATAATGTGATGACCAATCAGAATAATTTTCTATTTAAAAAATATACATACATATAAATAAATTTTGATGAAAGAGGAAGTAAATTAAAAAGCTGAATAAATTTGCAAATTAACAAATAGATTCCCACTATAATGAGATTCATATGTAATCAAGTTCTTCCACTAGAGATATATTAAATAAGGGTATTGTCTACCTCACTTGACCTAATGAGCAATATTATGCAAGTTTTGGGGAAAACATAGATAAAGATGAGGTAAAATCGTTGTTTCTTATACAATAGTCCTCCTATAAAGATGAGGTAAAATCATTGTTTCTTATACAATAGTCCTCCTCTTATCAGGAAAACTCCCATTAAAAGTCACCCCTCTTATTAGGTCATATTTCAGATACATTGAGCTAGTAAAAATAATACTAAATTTTCCCTCTCAAGAGAGGTCACCCCTCTTATAAAGCCGCTTTCTAACTGCAAATAGAGGGGAAACTATAGAACATGAAATCTGTCTAAACCTGAATAAATAGAAACCCTGTAAGATCACATCATTAAATAATACCACTAAATGATTGCATTGATTATTCTGCACCGAATATCCGTCTATTCCGAACCAGAAACATTGGTCCCACTTGTGTTCAGTTTGAACAAACAAGTTGACACCATATGTGTTCAGATTGAGCAAAACAGTTAGTCCCATATGTGCTCTGTTTAAACAAAGTTGCTGGCTTTACAATGTGTTCAGTTTAAACAAAACAAAGTGGACGAACAGTTTAAACAAAAAAGTTGGGCTCACATGTGTTCTGAACAGGTTAAACATCAAACTTTAGACCCACATGTGTTCTGAACAGGTTAAACATCAAACATTAGACCCACATGCGTTCTGAACCCCCCTCATAGAGGGTGTGCCGGGGGTAGAATAGGCACCAGGTTTCTCCACCCTAGTCCTCTAAAAGGGGTCAACTCCGAGGGAACCCCGGGGTATAGAAATGGGACCGAGAGCTTCTTCGGCTTGAAGGGGCGTCCGTCGGTTGTGCGGGATGTAGAAATTCACAACCAACCCGTCCTGCGGATGAGACGTAAATAAAACCGAGATCCCGTGTTGAGAGATTGCCACCCTCTCCGCACGTTAAAGAACCCAAAGTAACAGCTCATTATGAGCATTATGCTCATGATGAGTGGTCCATAAGAGACTGTTGCACTGGCAAAATCATCTGTCCATACCCATCACCTTTCTTTGTTTCGAGTCCCGTGGCGTTTAAATTTTTAAATGTTCTCGTCCTGAATATAGCTGAAAAATTGCTCGTTGGACGTTAAACACCAAGTAATCAATCAATCACATGCATCCTGAACAGGTTAAACATCAAACATTAGACCCACATGAGATCAGTTTTAAAATGTTTCACTGTACTTATATTATTTAAAGCATTTGACAGCATGATAATATGATTAAAGAAGCTGAACAATTCTCTATGAAAACACATGTTTTGAAATCTTACTCACAAACATTGATTATTAATGAGATGCTTATATATCTTTTTTACTTCACTAATATTAATATACAAACAATATTACCTAAAGTTAGTCAAACTAAATACCCTGTAAATGATGGTGCTATATTTATAACATACACTACTGGCACAACTTACATTTTTATATATTACGAATTTAGTTTGTTACACATATTTTCATTGGTTCTTTAGCCCTGAATGTCAGCATATATTCGGAAAACAGACGGGGTATATATTTCAGTCCCCAAAAACGATTAAAACATGGACGACAAAACATTACGTTTTAACTGAATCAATGGTATAATACGGAATAATAAATGTATTTTTACCAAATTAAATGCTGTTTTTATACTCAAAACGGTTGCATGAACAAACAAATATTACAACAGTTAATTCCGTCACAAATACCTGATCGTTTCAGCAAACTCCTATGTTCCACGGCTGTACCATAACAAATAAACAAAACGTTGAGCCTTGAAAACTTTCGACGTCATGGGGCCACACCAAGGTTTTATTTATATGTTGTTAACATTTAAATTATTGAAACTGTTTCGCAAACCCGTTGTTTTGTTATGGGATATATTAATGTTATATTTATAAAGTTTATGAAATTTACTACATATGAAACTGTATTGATTTAGAAATTTAGTACAGTATTTTCCTTCATGAGACACCCTATACATGAAATATGATGCGACACATATTTTGACGTCATTGAAGAATGACGTCAAAGGTACGGAAACGGACATCTAGAGATACGAAAAATGAAAATAAAAGAGGCAAACTTATTTAATACAGTTGGATGTTGTATTAAAAAAAAAGAAGGTTAAATCCATAATATATCTGTTATTCAGCTATCAGACAGGGTATATAATGTGACATTCCCGGCTTATGATATATATTCCCTTCGGCTGCGCCTCAGGGAATATAGATCCTAAGCCGGGAATGTCACATTATATACCCTGTCTGATAGCTGAATAACATATAACATTCAATGTTTTTCATTCAATTGTGATATTTTTCTTTAAACACTAAACCACAGTTGCCAATGACAACTGTTTGAAGATAATTCCTACAAACTTCCTGTTCACATGGGCTTACTGTTGTAGAAGTATATGTTAGCCAATCAGAAGCTCATGCATTGCGGAAGTCATGCTGTATCACAACAAATCCAGCAGACTGGTTTAAGGACCATCTAACCATTTTCCAACATAAAGTTTTGATTCAAATGACCAAGTGTTATTTTTTATTTATTTTGTTGTTGATTATTTTTTAATTTCATTTGATCAAAAACTATTATACCATGTGCAGCCATATTGAATGTCATCTGCTCATTTCTACAAAATAAAATTGAATCAGAAACTGTTACGAATCTTACAGACATAAAGGATTGTAAGATCAGATAAAACTTTCACAAGGAATTTTCATATTTCAGAAATAAAGAGTTTTTTGTTAAGTTCCGATTATACAATGGATTACAACTGAGGGAAAAACATGCATGTCTTTTGGTCAACTAAACCATATAAACACTTCCCTAGCTGTGTCCTAAATCCTTTTATAAACACCATATTCTTTTTGTCCTTTAATAAATACAACATTAATCTGTGAACTGTTGATCAACACCATTTTGTTGTCTTTTTATTTATTATTATTTGGCTTCTTCATCATCATAGAATTTATCCAGGGTCTTTTTATACATCTTCATTACAACGGGACGTTTGAGTTTTAATGTAGGACCTGTAATAAAAGCACAACATTAAATATAAAATAAAATAAAAAAAATTATGTTTTTCTCTCATTATTATCTCCCTTGGAACACATAATCTAATCCAATATTATACAGTCAAACCTGCTCATGAAGTCACCTCTATTAAGCAGTCACATGTATTAAAAGGTCACTTTTTTTTGTCCTGTCATAGAAAATTTCATATGAAATGAACCTCTTTTAAGGAGTCACCTGTCTTATAAGACCACTTTTTCTTTCTCCCAAAGATGGCCTCTTAATACAGGTTAGACTGTATATACATATTCATAATATCAATTTTATGACTGTATTATCTATTATTCAATTTCTCTACTTTCTCTGTGAAATGTTCATGTATTGAACTTTCTTTAATAAAGAATTTATTTTATTATTTATTTAATAAAACTATGTACAGTAGTAGAGTCTATGCATACTCTCAAATTTCAATTAATGTTCTGGAACCAAAAAATTGCCAAACATTGAACATTACAAGTGAAATACAATTAACATCCCCTTTTTTCAAAATATTTGACAATGTAATGGAATGTTGTGAGAACTTTCATTATACAATACATTAGTCAAACCTGTCTTATGTGACCTTTCAAGGGAACACTATAATAGGGTCACATAAGAAGGTTTGTCACTTAATACAGGATTAATCAATATGTGAATGGAAAACAATTAAGGTCCCACAATACAAGTTATTGCTTAATAGAGGTAGTCTCTAAAGCATGTTTACTTAATAGAGGTAGTCTCTAAAGTGTGTTTGACTGTACAGTGTAACTTGTGCAATCTGACACCTGAGTTTTCCCACATCCTGTGACATCCGACAAAAATTTATGGTCTCAAAGTATTTCTGCTACCTAAAATAAAACCTGTGTATTCCGACATCCTGTACAATCCGACATATTTCCCTGGTCCCTGGGTGTGTCGGATTAGACAGGTTCCACTGTATAAGTATAATATTCAATTAGTCGTTGTCAAAAGTATTCATTAGAACAATTATATTTAAGATGTTCAAGGTTCCTTTGTCTATCATAAATCACTGTCAAATGTACATACTAGGATTATCTAATTTCTCCATGTAATTAATATATTAATATAAATAATGTCTCGTTGGTTGGTTCTGGACAAACACAATATCAATCAGTTAGAATCTGATTATATGACTATGTCGCAATGCTTGCATAGATGCCAACCCCTTTTTGGTGCAATCAGTAACAAAAAGTTGAGATGTCAGTAATTTGTGATTTTTTTCAGTAATCATAATTTTTCATAAAATTTTACCATATTCGTACTACACACTAGGCACACAGTGATGAGCAAATGATTTCCTTTATTTGTGACAACTAGATGCAAAATTGATGAGCAACAAAAAGAAATAAAAAGTTAAGTTTTAATACATGTTATGTATGTTCACTTACAAATGTATTCTATGTTTCAACTTACTGTCAATAGAAATTAAAATTTCCTGAAGTGGCCCTCCCTCACCCTCCCATAGAATAATTAATGTCTAATTCTGGAGTGCCTGATATGTTGTTGACTTGGCACTTTTCAACTGTTTTGTTGCATATGTGTGTTCATCCCGACCACCATGCTGAATGGACAAGTCTTGTTTGCAATATTTGCAATAAGCATAATGTTCCCGTGTTGATTTCATAAGGCAAGAGAACTCAATACAATATTCGGGACGAAATCGTTGTCCCAATTTCCTTTTTTTCGCTGCAGAAGCTTCACTTGTTCCCTCAGACATCGTGAAATTGACAAAAACGTGCTGTGTTCATTAACTACTCGGGATCGAACAAGAAATGGATAGATCGTTTTCTACTATAGATAGTCCCGAGAATCCCAAAAGTATTAAATAATCGAAATCCCTCAAGCGCTTACCTTTACGCGATTTTAACAGACAATGAAGCGTCTAAATGATCACAATGATATTCAAATCGGGAACAATTCCGGGCCGGCAATAATCGGAAATCCGTAACAAGTAGACTGTTGACCGTAACACCGTAATTTTGGCCCGAAATTCGTAACAATTACCATCTATGTGCTTGATACTAAAACTTAGGAGATCATTGGTTTTACGGTCGGAAATTGAGTTTACCTAGCCACGCGTAGAGGAGCTAGGTAAACAGATATTTGAGACTGTAAAATCAAGATTTACGTCCACAAAGCTTAAAATACAATACAGTTATCTCCATTCTAATGCAATACTGAACATTAAAATGTATTCTTGCATATCCCTGGGTCTAAAAATCACCCAAACTAAAATTCTGCGAAATGTTGTTGACGACTTTAGCACATAAACAACATGACATCATATTAAGACTTTCAGTTTAAAATGTAAAGATCAGACGGTTTTTTTGTTTCGTGTACACTTCAATTTTGATAAATTTTAAGCTAAAATAAGTTTGCAAGGTAGAGATTTTAATTATTTTTGTGCATTGTTGTAAATATGACATGTATGATTTCACGTTTTCAAGATGGTGGATCCTTTCAGCTGAACTCCTTAGTTACGACTGGTAGATTGAGAATTTTACATAGAATAGTAACCAATCAAATCCGACGATACAAACAAATTGCATTGGAATTCAATTGTAATTAAAAAAATATTTAATCCTTAGCTAATCACATAAAAGATTCTGGTTAGCAAATTAAATAACTGAAAATCAATGAAAAATACCTGAAATCATCCACACCCTTTTTCAAATGGTCATTTTTGACCTGTTCTGACCGTGTCCAGCAACTTTCGGAAAACAATTTTCAGAGGAAAATAGCTTTAATCAATTAAATAACTGAAACAAATCATCCCTGATATGTATGACTATTTAAGAATGCTTGATACTATTTAACAGAATAATACCCTCAGCCAACTAAGCTTACCTAATTCTCCACCTGGTATGGAAAAGTCCTTAGGAATGATTGACCACTTTTGAATCTTTGCTGCTCTAGAAACTGATTTTTCGTTAGCTTTATCTATTCCATTCTGAATGCCTTTAAGAACAATGGCATCTTTCTTTTCTATGACATCTACTACAGTTGTAGCAGTACTACCGATACTTTGACACCAGTCCCTTGCTTCTCGTGTTAGATTGCCAGTGGGCTCTCCTGTATTTGGGTCAATGTCAACCTAGAATATTGTTAATGGGCAATTCATACATTTTCTCTTTCATTTCAGCGAGGGATATTTTCAGAATCAATGGACTGACCATGATACTAAGAACTTCCGTCAAATATGACATTTAATGTTATAGATATGTACAATAACGTCAGTTATGAATGTCAGGACATAGTTTATCACAGCTTATCCTATCACACTTGCAGTGATGAAACAATAAAGTCTGTCTACACCTTCATTGCTGCTATCATTCTATATGTAAATATATCTGATATTGAAATGACCATTTCAGAGATAGGGGCCGTCATGGTCATATGGTTGGTGGATTTACAACTACCTGTGCAATCTGTGCTTATCACCACTTAAGTTGTGAGTTTGAACCCTGTTCATGAAAAAGTGTACTCGATACAACATTATGTGATTAAGTTTGCCAGTGACTTGTAGCAGGTCAGTGATTTTCTCCAGGTACTCCTTATGCGAGTGAGAGAGTGTTGTTTAATACCAAGTGATCAATTTCTAAGCTGTTATGTGAGAGAGAGTGTTGTTTAATACTAAGTGATCAATTTCTAAGCTGCTATGTGAGAGAGAGTGTTGTTTAATACCAAGTGATCAATTTCTAAGCTGTTATGTGAGAGAGAGTGTTGTTTAATATCAAGTGATCAATTTCTAAGCTGTTATGTGAGAGAGAGTGTTGTTTAATACCAAGTGATCAATTTCTAAGCTGTTATGTGAGAGAGAGTGTTGTTTAATACCAAGTGATCAATTTCTAAGCTGTTATGTGAGAGAGAGTGTTGTTTAATACCAAGTGATCAATTTCTAAGCTGTTATGTGAGAGAGAGTGTTGTTTAATACTAAGTGATCAATTTCTAAGCTGTTATGTGAGAGAGAGTGTTGTTTAATACCAAGTGATCAATTTCTAAGCTGTTATGTGAGAGAGAGTGTTGTTTAATACCAAGTGATCAATTTCTAAGCTGTTATGTGAGAGAGAGTGTTGTTTAATACCAAGTGATCAATTTCTAAGCTGTTATGTGAGAGAGAGTGTTGTTTAATACCAAGTGATCAATTTCTAAGCTGTTATGTGAGAGAGAGTGTTGTTTAATACCAAGTGATCAATTTCTAAGCTGTTATGTGAGAGAGAGTGTTGTTTAATACCAAGTGATCAATTTCTAAGCTGTTATGTGAGAGAGAGTGTTGTTTAATACCAAGTGATCAATTTCAAAGCTGCTATGTGAGAGAGAGTGTTGTTTAATACCAAGTGATCAATTTCTAAGCTGTTATGTGAGAGAGAGTGTTGTTTAATACCAAGTGATCAATTTCTAAGCTGTTATGTGAGAGAGAGTGTTGTTTAATACCAAGTGATCAATTTCTAAGCTGTTATGTGAGAGAGAGTGTTGTTTAATACCAAGTGATCAATTTCTAAGCTGTTATGTGAGAGAGAGTGTTGTTTAATACCAAGTGATCAATTTCTAAGCTGTTATGTGAGAGAGAGTATTGTTTAATACCAAGTGATCAATTTCTAAGCTGTTATGTGAGAGAGAGTGTTGTTTAATACCAAGTGATCAATTTCTAAGCTGTTATGTGAGAGAGAGTGTTGTTTAATACCAAGTGATCAATTTCTAAGCTGTTATGTGAGAGAGAGTGTTGTTTAATACCAAGTGATCAATTTCTAAGCTGTTATGTGAGAGAGAGTGTTGTTTAATACCAAGTGATCAATTTCTAAGCTGTTATGTGAGAGAGAGTGTTGTTTAATACCAAGTGATCAATTTCTAAGCTGTTATGTGAGAGAGAGTGTTGTTTAATACCAAGTGATCAATTTCTAAGCTGTTATGTGAGAGAGAGTGTTGTTTAATACCAAGTGGTCAATTTCTAAGCTGTTATGTGAGAGAGAGTGTTGTTTAATACTAAGTGGTCAATTTCTAAGCTGTTATGTGAGAGAGAGTATTGTTTAATACCAAGTGGTCAATTTCTAAGCTGTTATGTGAGAGAGTGTTGTTTAATACTAAGTGGTCAATTTCTAAGCTGTTATGTGAGAGTGTTGTTTAATACCAAGTGATCAATTTCTAAGCTGTTATGTGAGAGAGTGTTGTTTAATACTAAGTGATCAATTTCTAAGCTGTTATGTGAGAGAGAGTGTTGTTTAATACCAAGTGATCAATTTCTAAGCTGTTATGTGAGAGAGTGTTGCTTAATACTAAGTGATCAATTTCTAAGCTGTTATGTGAGAGAGAGTGTCGTTTAATACTAAGTGGTCAATTTCTAAGCTGTTATGTGAGAGAGAGTGTTGTTTAATACTAAGTGGTCAATTTCTAAGCTGTTATGTGAGAGAGAGTGTTGTTTAATACTAAGTGATCAATTTCTAAGCTGTTATGTGAGAGAGAGTGTTGTTTAATACTAAGTGATCAATTTCTAAGCTGTTATGTGAGAGAGAGTGTTGTTTAATACCAAGTGATCAATTTCTAAGCTGTTATGTGAGAGAGAGTGTTGTTTAATACTAAGTGGTCAATTTCTAAGCTGTTATGTGAGAGAGAGTGTTGTTTAATACCAAGTGATCAATTTCTAAGCTGTTATGTGAGAGAGAGTGTTGTTTAATACTAAGTGATCAATTTCTAAGCTGTTATGTGAGAGAGAGTGTTGTTTAATACCAAGTGGTCAATTTCTAAGCTGTTATGTGAGAGAGTGTTGTTTAATACTAAGTGATCAATTTCTAAGCTGTTATGTGAGAGAGAGTGTTGTTTAATACCAAGTGGTCAATTTCTAAGCTGTTATGTGAGAGAGAGTGTTGTTTAATACCAAGTGGTCAATTTCTAAGCTGTTATGTGAGAGAGAGTGTTGTTTAATACCAAGTGATCAATTTCTAAGCTGTTATGTGAGAGAGAGTGTTGTTTAATACCAAGTGGTCAATTTCTAAGCTGTTATGTGAGAGAGAGTGTTGTTTAATACCAAGTGGTCAATTTCTAAGCTGTTATGTGAGAGAGAGTGTTGTTTAATACTAAGTGATCAATTTGTAAGCTGTTATGTGAGAGAGAGTGTTGTTTAATACCAAGTGATCAATTTCTAAGCTGTTATGTAAGAGAGAGTGTTGTTTAATACCAAGTGATCAATTTCTAAGCTGTTATGTGAGAGAGAGTGTTGTTTAATACCAAGTGGTCAATTTCTAAGCTGTTATGTGAGAGAGAGTGTTGTTTAATACCAAGTGATCAATTTCTAAGCTGTTATGTGAGAGAGAGTGTTGTTTAATACCAAGTGGTCAATTTCTAAGCTGTTATGTGAGAGAGTGTTGTTTAATACCAAGTGGTCAATTTCTAAGCTGTTATGTGAGAGAGAGTGTTGTTTAATACCAAGTGGTCAATTTCTAAGCTGTTATGTGAGAGAGAGTGTTGTTTAATACCAAGTGGTCAATTTCTAAGCTGTTATGTGAGAGAGAGTGTTGTTTAATACCAAGTGATCAATTTCTAAGCTGTTATGTGAGAGAGTGTTGTTTAATACTAAGTGATCAATTTCTAAGCTGTTATGTGAGAGAGAGTGTCGTTTAATACTAAGTGGTCAATTTCTAAGCTGTTATGTGAGAGAGAGTGTTGTTTAATACTAAGTGGTCAATTTCTAAGCTGTTATGTGAGAGAGAGTGTTGTTTAATACTAAGTGATCAATTTCTAAGCTGTTATGTGAGAGAGAGTGTTGTTTAATACCAAGTGATCAATTTCTAAGCTGTTATGTGAGAGAGAGTGTTGTTTAATACCAAGTGGTCAATTTCTAAGCTGTTATGTGAGAGAGAGTGTTGTTTAATACTAAGTGGTCAATTTCTAAGCTGTTATGTGAGAGAGAGTGTTGTTTAATACTAAGTGGTCAATTTCTAAGCTGTTATGTGAGAGAGTGTTGTTTAATACTAAGTAGTCAATTTCTAAGCTGTTATGTGAGAGAGAGTGTTGTTTAATACTAAGTGGTCAATTTCTAAGCTGTTATGTGAGAGTGTTGTTTAATGCTAAGTGATCAATTTCTAAGCTGTTATGTGAGAGAGTGTTGTTTAATACTAAGTGATCAATTTCTAAGCTGTTATGTGAGAGAGAGCTGTTTAATACCAAGTGATCAATTTCTAAGCTGTTATGTGAGAGAGTGTTGTTTAATACTAAGTGATCAATTTCTAAGCTGTTATGTGAGAGAGAGTGTCGTTTAATACTAAGTGGTCAATTTCTAAGCTGTTATGTGAGAGAGAGTGTTGTTTAATACTAAGTGGTCAATTTCTAAGCTGTTATGTGAGAGAGAGTGTTGTTTAATACTAAGTGATCAATTTCTAAGCTGTTATGTGAGAGAGAGTGTTGTTTAATACCAAGTGATCAATTTCTAAGCTGTTATGTGAGAGAGAGTGTTGTTTAATACCAAGTGATCAATTTCTAAGCTGTTATGTGAGAGAGAGTATTGTTTAATACTAAGTGGTCAATTTCTAAGCTGTTATGTGAGAGAGTGTTGTTTAATACTAAGTGGTCAATTTCTAAGCTGTTATGTGAGAGAGAGTGTTGTTTAATACCAAGTGATCAATTTCTAAGCTGTTATGTGAGAGAGAGTGTTGTTTAATACCAAGTGATCAATTTCTAAGCTGTTATGTGAGAGAGAGTGTTGTTTAATACCAAGTGGTCAATTGCTAAGCTGTTATGTGAGAGAGAGTGTTGTTTAATATCAAGTGGTCAATTTCTAAGCTGTTATGTGAGAGAGAGTGTTGTTTAATACCAAGTGATCAATTTCTAAGCTGTTATGTGAGAAAGAGTGTTGTTTAATACTAAGTGATCAATTTCTAAGCTGTTATGTGAGAGAGAGTGTTGTTTAATACTAAGTGATCAATTTCTAAGCTGTTATGTGAGAGAGTGTTGTTTAATACTAAGTGATCAATTTCTAAGCTGTTATGTGAGAGAGAGTGTTGTTTAATACCAAGTGATCAATTTCTAAGCTGTTATGTGAGAGAGAGTGTTGTTTAATACTAAGTGATCAATTTCTAAGTTGTTATGTGAGAGAGAGTGTTGTTTAATACCAAGTGATCAATTTCTAAGCTGTTATGTGAGAGAGAGTGTTGTTTAATACCAAGTGGTCAATTGCTAAGCTGTTATGTGAGAGAGAGTGTTGTTTAATATCAAGTGGTCAATTTCTAAGCTGTTATGTGAGAGAGAGTGTTGTTTAATACCAAGTGATCAATTTCTAAGCTGTTATGTGAGAAAGAGTGTTGTTTAATACTAAGTGATCAATTTCTAAGCTGTTATGTGAGAGAGAGTGTTGTTTAATACTAAGTGATCAATTTCTAAGCTGTTATGTGAGAGAGTGTTGTTTAATACTAAGTGATCAATTTCTAAGCTGTTATGTGAGAGAGAGTGTTGTTTAATACCAAGTGATCAATTTCTAAGCTGTTATGTGAGAGAGAGTGTTGTTTAATACCAAGTGATCAATTTCTAAGCTGTTATGTGAGAGAGAGTGTTGTTTAATACTAAGTGATCAATTTCTAAGCTGTTATGTGAGAGAGAGTGTTGTTTAATACCAAGTGATCAATTTCTAAGCTGTTATGTGAGAGAGAGTGTTGTTTAATACCAAGTGATCAATTTCTAAGCTGTTATGTGAGAGAGAGTGTTGTTTAATACCAAGTGATCAATTTCTAAGCTGTTATGTGAGAGAGAGTGTTGTTTAATACCAAGTGATCAATTTCTAAGCTGTTATGTGAGAGAGAGTGTTGTTTAATACCAAGTGATCAATTTCTAAGCTGTTATGTGAGAGAGAGTGTTGTTTAATACCAAGTGATCAATTTCTAAGCTGTTATGTGAGAGAGAGTGTTGTTTAATACCAAGTGATCAATTTCAAAGCTGCTATGTGAGAGAGAGTGTTGTTTAATACCAAGTGATCAATTTCTAAGCTGTTATGTGAGAGAGAGTGTTGTTTAATACCAAGTGATCAATTTCTAAGCTGTTATGTGAGAGAGAGTGTTGTTTAATACCAAGTGATCAATTTCTAAGCTGTTATGTGAGAGAGAGTGTTGTTTAATACCAAGTGATCAATTTCTAAGCTGTTATGTGAGAGAGAGTGTTGTTTAATACCAAGTGATCAATTTCTAAGCTGTTATGTGAGAGAGAGTATTGTTTAATACCAAGTGATCAATTTCTAAGCTGTTATGTGAGAGAGAGTGTTGTTTAATACCAAGTGATCAATTTCTAAGCTGTTATGTGAGAGAGAGTGTTGTTTAATACCAAGTGATCAATTTCTAAGCTGTTATGTGAGAGAGAGTGTTGTTTAATACCAAGTGATCAATTTCTAAGCTGTTATGTGAGAGAGAGTGTTGTTTAATACCAAGTGATCAATTTCTAAGCTGTTATGTGAGAGAGAGTGTTGTTTAATACCAAGTGATCAATTTCTAAGCTGTTATGTGAGAGAGAGTGTTGTTTAATACCAAGTGATCAATTTCTAAGCTGTTATGTGAGAGAGAGTGTTGTTTAATACCAAGTGATCAATTTCTAAGCTGTTATGTGAGAGAGAGTGTTGTTTAATACCAAGTGGTCAATTTCTAAGCTGTTATGTGAGAGAGAGTGTTGTTTAATACTAAGTGGTCAATTTCTAAGCTGTTATGTGAGAGAGAGTGTTGTTTAATACCAAGTGATCAATTTCTAAGCTGTTATGTGAGAGAGAGTATTGTTTAATACTAAGTGGTCAATTTCTAAGCTGTTATGTGAGAGAGTGTTGTTTAATACTAAGTGGTCAATTTCTAAGCTGTTATGTGAGAGAGAGTGTTGTTTAATACCAAGTGATCAATTTCTAAGCTGTTATGTGAGAGAGAGTGTTGTTTAATACCAAGTGATCAATTTCTAAGCTGTTATGTGAGAGAGAGTGTTGTTTAATACCAAGTGGTCAATTGCTAAGCTGTTATGTGAGAGAGAGTGTTGTTTAATATCAAGTGGTCAATTTCTAAGCTGTTATGTGAGAGAGAGTGTTGTTTAATACCAAGTGATCAATTTCTAAGCTGTTATGTGAGAAAGAGTGTTGTTTAATACTAAGTGATCAATTTCTAAGCTGTTATGTGAGAGAGAGTGTTGTTTAATACTAAGTGATCAATTTCTAAGCTGTTATGTGAGAGAGTGTTGTTTAATACTAAGTGATCAATTTCTAAGCTGTTATGTGAGAGAGAGTGTTGTTTAATACCAAGTGATCAATTTCTAAGCTGTTATGTGAGAGAGAGTGTTGTTTAATACTAAGTGATCAATTTCTAAGTTGTTATGTGAGAGAGAGTGTTGTTTAATACCAAGTGATCAATTTCTAAGCTGTTATGTGAGAGAGAGTGTTGTTTAATACCAAGTGGTCAATTGCTAAGCTGTTATGTGAGAGAGAGTGTTGTTTAATATCAAGTGGTCAATTTCTAAGCTGTTATGTGAGAGAGATTGTTGTTTAATACCAAGTGATCAATTTCTAAGCTGTTATGTGAGAAAGAGTGTTGTTTAATACTAAGTGATCAATTTCTAAGCTGTTATGTGAGAGAGAGTGTTGTTTAATACTAAGTGATCAATTTCTAAGCTGTTATGTGAGAGAGTGTTGTTTAATACTAAGTGATCAATTTCTAAGCTGTTATGTGAGAGAGAGTGTTGTTTAATACCAAGTGATCAATTTCTAAGCTGTTATGTGAGAGAGAGTGTTGTTTAATACCAAGTGATCAATTTCTAAGCTGTTATGTGAGAGAGAGTGTTGTTTAATACTAAGTGATCAATTTCTAAGCTGTTATGTGAGAGAGAGTGTTGTTTAATACCAAGTGATCAATTTCTAAGCTGTTATGTGAGAGAGAGTGTTGTTTAATACCAAGTGATCAATTTCTAAGCTGTTATGTGAGAGAGAGTGTTGTTTAATACCAAGTGATCAATTTCTAAGCTGTTATGTGAGAGAGAGTGTTGTTTAATACCAAGTGATCAATTTCTAAGCTGTTATGTGAGAGAGAGTGTTGTTTAATACCAAGTGATCAATTTCTAAGCTGTTATGTGAGAGAGAGTGTTGTTTAATACCAAGTGATCAATTTCTAAGCTGTTATGTGAGAGAGAGTGTTGTTTAATACCAAGTGATCAATTTCAAAGCTGCTATGTGAGAGAGAGTGTTGTTTAATACCAAGTGATCAATTTCTAAGCTGTTATGTGAGAGAGAGTGTTGTTTAATACCAAGTGATCAATTTCTAAGCTGTTATGTGAGAGAGAGTGTTGTTTAATACCAAGTGATCAATTTCTAAGCTGTTATGTGAGAGAGAGTGTTGTTTAATACCAAGTGATCAATTTCTAAGCTGTTATGTGAGAGAGAGTGTTGTTTAATACCAAGTGATCAATTTCTAAGCTGTTATGTGAGAGAGAGTATTGTTTAATACCAAGTGATCAATTTCTAAGCTGTTATGTGAGAGAGAGTGTTGTTTAATACCAAGTGATCAATTTCTAAGCTGTTATGTGAGAGAGAGTGTTGTTTAATACCAAGTGATCAATTTCTAAGCTGTTATGTGAGAGAGAGTGTTGTTTAATACCAAGTGATCAATTTCTAAGCTGTTATGTGAGAGAGAGTGTTGTTTAATACCAAGTGATCAATTTCTAAGCTGTTATGTGAGAGAGAGTGTTGTTTAATACCAAGTGATCAATTTCTAAGCTGTTATGTGAGAGAGAGTGTTGTTTAATACCAAGTGATCAATTTCTAAGCTGTTATGTGAGAGAGAGTGTTGTTTAATACCAAGTGGTCAATTTCTAAGCTGTTATGTGAGAGAGAGTGTTGTTTAATACTAAGTGGTCAATTTCTAAGCTGTTATGTGAGAGAGAGTATTGTTTAATACCAAGTGGTCAATTTCTAAGCTGTTATGTGAGAGAGTGTTGTTTAATACTAAGTGGTCAATTTCTAAGCTGTTATGTGAGAGTGTTGTTTAATACCAAGTGATCAATTTCTAAGCTGTTATGTGAGAGAGTGTTGTTTAATACTAAGTGATCAATTTCTAAGCTGTTATGTGAGAGAGAGTGTTGTTTAATACCAAGTGATCAATTTCTAAGCTGTTATGTGAGAGAGTGTTGCTTAATACTAAGTGATCAATTTCTAAGCTGTTATGTGAGAGAGAGTGTCGTTTAATACTAAGTGGTCAATTTCTAAGCTGTTATGTGAGAGAGAGTGTTGTTTAATACTAAGTGGTCAATTTCTAAGCTGTTATGTGAGAGAGAGTGTTGTTTAATACTAAGTGATCAATTTCTAAGCTGTTATGTGAGAGAGAGTGTTGTTTAATACTAAGTGATCAATTTCTAAGCTGTTATGTGAGAGAGTGTTGTTTAATACTAAGTGATCAATTTCTAAGCTGTTATGTGAGAGAGAGTGTTGTTTAATACTAAGTGATCAATTTCTAAGCTGTTATGTGAGAGAGTGTTGTTTAATACTAAGTGATCAATTTCTAAGCTGTTATGTGAGAGAGAGTGTTGTTTAATACCAAGTGATCAATTTCTAAGCTGTTATGTGAGAGAGAGTGTTGTTTAATACCAAGTGATCAATTTCTAAGCTGTTATGTGAGAGAGAGTGTTGTTTAATACTAAGTGATCAATTTCTAAGCTGTTATGTGAGAGAGAGTGTTGTTTAATACCAAGTGATCAATTTCTAAGCTGTTATGTGAGAGAGAGTGTTGTTTAATACCAAGTGATCAATTTCTAAGCTGTTATGTGAGAGAGAGTGTTGTTTAATACCAAGTGATCAATTTCTAAGCTGTTATGTGAGAGAGAGTGTTGTTTAATACCAAGTGATCAATTTCTAAGCTGTTATGTGAGAGAGAGTGTTGTTTAATACCAAGTGATCAATTTCTAAGCTGTTATGTGAGAGAGAGTGTTGTTTAATACCAAGTGATCAATTTCTAAGCTGTTATGTGAGAGAGAGTGTTGTTTAATACCAAGTGATCAATTTCAAAGCTGCTATGTGAGAGAGAGTGTTGTTTAATACCAAGTGATCAATTTCTAAGCTGTTATGTGAGAGAGAGTGTTGTTTAATACCAAGTGATCAATTTCTAAGCTGTTATGTGAGAGAGAGTGTTGTTTAATACCAAGTGATCAATTTCTAAGCTGTTATGTGAGAGAGAGTGTTGTTTAATACCAAGTGATCAATTTCTAAGCTGTTATGTGAGAGAGAGTGTTGTTTAATACCAAGTGATCAATTTCTAAGCTGTTATGTGAGAGAGAGTATTGTTTAATACCAAGTGATCAATTTCTAAGCTGTTATGTGAGAGAGAGTGTTGTTTAATACCAAGTGATCAATTTCTAAGCTGTTATGTGAGAGAGAGTGTTGTTTAATACCAAGTGATCAATTTCTAAGCTGTTATGTGAGAGAGAGTGTTGTTTAATACCAAGTGATCAATTTCTAAGCTGTTATGTGAGAGAGAGTGTTGTTTAATACCAAGTGATCAATTTCTAAGCTGTTATGTGAGAGAGAGTGTTGTTTAATACCAAGTGATCAATTTCTAAGCTGTTATGTGAGAGAGAGTGTTGTTTAATACCAAGTGATCAATTTCTAAGCTGTTATGTGATAGAGAGTGTTGTTTAATACCAAGTGGTCAATTTCTAAGCTGTTATGTGAGAGAGAGTGTTGTTTAATACTAAGTGGTCAATTTCTAAGCTGTTATGTGAGAGAGAGAGTATTGTTTAATACCAAGTGGTCAATTTCTAAGCTGTTATGTGAGAGAGTGTTGTTTAATACTAAGTGGTCAATTTCTAAGCTGTTATGTGAGAGTGTTGTTTAATACCAAGTGATCAATTTCTAAGCTGTTATGTGAGAGAGTGTTGTTTAATACTAAGTGATCAATTTCTAAGCTGTTATGTGAGAGAGAGTGTTGTTTAATACCAAGTGATCAATTTCTAAGCTGTTATGTGAGAGAGTGTTGCTTAATACTAAGTGATCAATTTCTAAGCTGTTATGTGAGAGAGAGTGTCGTTTAATACTAAGTGGTCAATTTCTAAGCTGTTATGTGAGAGAGAGTGTTGTTTAATACTAAGTGGTCAATTTCTAAGCTGTTATGTGAGAGAGAGTGTTGTTTAATACTAAGTGATCAATTTCTAAGCTGTTATGTGAGAGAGAGTGTTGTTTAATACTAAGTGATCAATTTCTAAGCTGTTATGTGAGAGAGAGTGTTGTTTAATACCAAGTGATCAATTTCTAAGCTGTTATGTGAGAGAGAGTGTTGTTTAATACTAAGTGGTCAATTTCTAAGCTGTTATGTGAGAGAGAGTGTTGTTTAATACCAAGTGATCAATTTCTAAGCTGTTATGTGAGAGAGAGTGTTGTTTAATACTAAGTGATCAATTTCTAAGCTGTTATGTGAGAGAGAGTGTTGTTTAATACCAAGTGGTCAATTTCTAAGCTGTTATGTGAGAGAGTGTTGTTTAATACTAAGTGATCAATTTCTAAGCTGTTATGTGAGAGAGAGTGTTGTTTAATACCAAGTGGTCAATTTCTAAGCTGTTATGTGAGAGAGAGTGTTGTTTAATACCAAGTGGTCAATTTCTAAGCTGTTATGTGAGAGAGAGTGTTGTTTAATACCAAGTGATCAATTTCTAAGCTGTTATGTGAGAGAGAGTGTTGTTTAATACCAAGTGGTCAATTTCTAAGCTGTTATGTGAGAGAGAGTGTTGTTTAATACCAAGTGGTCAATTTCTAAGCTGTTATGTGAGAGAGAGTGTTGTTTAATACTAAGTGATCAATTTGTAAGCTGTTATGTGAGAGAGAGTGTTGTTTAATACCAAGTGATCAATTTCTAAGCTGTTATGTAAGAGAGAGTGTTGTTTAATACCAAGTGATCAATTTCTAAGCTGTTATGTGAGAGAGAGTGTTGTTTAATACCAAGTGGTCAATTTCTAAGCTGTTATGTGAGAGAGAGTGTTGTTTAATACCAAGTGATCAATTTCTAAGCTGTTATGTGAGAGAGAGTGTTGTTTAATACCAAGTGGTCAATTTCTAAGCTGTTATGTGAGAGAGTGTTGTTTAATACCAAGTGGTCAATTTCTAAGCTGTTATGTGAGAGAGAGTGTTGTTTAATACCAAGTGGTCAATTTCTAAGCTGTTATGTGAGAGAGAGTGTTGTTTAATACCAAGTGGTCAATTTCTAAGCTGTTATGTGAGAGAGAGTGTTGTTTAATACCAAGTGATCAATTTCTAAGCTGTTATGTGAGAGAGTGTTGTTTAATACTAAGTGATCAATTTCTAAGCTGTTATGTGAGAGAGAGTGTCGTTTAATACTAAGTGGTCAATTTCTAAGCTGTTATGTGAGAGAGAGTGTTGTTTAATACTAAGTGGTCAATTTCTAAGCTGTTATGTGAGAGAGAGTGTTGTTTAATACTAAGTGATCAATTTCTAAGCTGTTATGTGAGAGAGAGTGTTGTTTAATACCAAGTGATCAATTTCTAAGCTGTTATGTGAGAGAGAGTGTTGTTTAATACCAAGTGGTCAATTTCTAAGCTGTTATGTGAGAGAGAGTGTTGTTTAATACTAAGTGGTCAATTTCTAAGCTGTTATGTGAGAGAGAGTGTTGTTTAATACTAAGTGGTCAATTTCTAAGCTGTTATGTGAGAGAGTGTTGTTTAATACTAAGTAGTCAATTTCTAAGCTGTTATGTGAGAGAGAGTGTTGTTTAATACTAAGTGGTCAATTTCTAAGCTGTTATGTGAGAGTGTTGTTTAATGCTAAGTGATCAATTTCTAAGCTGTTATGTGAGAGAGTGTTGTTTAATACTAAGTGATCAATTTCTAAGCTGTTATGTGAGAGAGAGCTGTTTAATACCAAGTGATCAATTTCTAAGCTGTTATGTGAGAGAGTGTTGTTTAATACTAAGTGATCAATTTCTAAGCTGTTATGTGAGAGAGAGTGTTGTTTAATACTAAGTGGTCAATTTCTAAGCTGTTATGTGAGAGAGAGTGTTGTTTAATACTAAGTGGTCAATTTCTAAGCTGTTATGTGAGAGAGAGTGTTGTTTAATACTAAGTGATCAATTTCTAAGCTGTTATGTGAGAGAGAGTGTTGTTTAATACCAAGTGATCAATTTCTAAGCTGTTATGTGAGAGAGAGTGTTGTTTAATACCAAGTGATCAATTTCTAAGCTGTTATGTGAGAGAGAGTATTGTTTAATACTAAGTGGTCAATTTCTAAGCTGTTATGTGAGAGAGTGTTGTTTAATACTAAGTGGTCAATTTCTAAGCTGTTATGTGAGAGAGAGTGTTGTTTAATACCAAGTGATCAATTTCTAAGCTGTTATGTGAGAGAGAGTGTTGTTTAATACTAAGTGATCAATTTCTAAGCTGTTATGTGAGAGAGAGTGTTGTTTAATACCAAGTGATCAATTTCTAAGCTGTTATGTGAGAGAGAGTGTTGTTTAATACCAAGTGGTCAATTGCTAAGCTGTTATGTGAGAGAGAGTGTTGTTTAATATCAAGTGGTCAATTTCTAAGCTGTTATGTGAGAGAGAGTGTTGTTTAATACCAAGTGATCAATTTCTAAGCTGTTATGTGAGAAAGAGTGTTGTTTAATACTAAGTGATCAATTTCTAAGCTATTATGTGAGAGAGAGTGTTGTTTAATACTAAGTGATCAATTTCTAAGCTGTTATGTGAGAGAGTGTTGTTTAATACTAAGTGATCAATTTCTAAGCTGTTATGTGAGAGAGAGTGTTGTTTAATACTAAGTGATCAATTTCTAAGCTGTTATGTGAGAGAGAGTGTTGCTTAATACCAAGTGATCAATTTCTAAGCTGTTATGTGAGAGAGAGTGCTGTTTAATACTAAGTGATCAATTTCTAAGCTGTTATGTGAGAGAGAGAGTGTTGTTTAATACTAAGTGATCAATTTCTAAGCTGTTATGTGAGAGAGAGTGTTGCTTAATACCAAGTGATCAATTTCTAAGCTGTTATGTGAGAGAGAGTGCTGTTTAATACTAAGTGATCAATTTCTAAGCTGTTATGTGAGAGAGAGAGTGTTGTTTAATACTAAGTGATCAATTTCTAAGCTGTTATGTGAGAGAGAGTGCTGTTTAATACTAAGTGATCAATTTCTAAGCTGTTATGTGAGAGAGAGAGTGTTGTTTAATACCAAGTGATCAATTTCTAAGCTGTTATGTGAGAGAGAGTGTTGTTTAATACCAAGTGGTCAATTTATAAGCTGTTATGTGAGAGAGAGTGTTGTTTAATACTAAGTGATCAATTTCTAAGCTGTTATGTGAGAGAGAGTGTTGTTTAATACTAAGTGATCAATTTCTAAGCTGTTATGTGAGAGAGAGTGTTGTTTAATACTAAGTGATCAATTTCTAAGCTGTTATGTGAGAGAGAGTGTTGTTTAATACTAAGTGATCAATTTCTAAGCTGTTATGTGAGAGAGAGTGTTGTTTAATACCAAGTGATCAATTTCTAAGCTGTTATGTAAGAGAGAGTGTTGTTTAATACCAAGTGATCAATTTCTAAGCTGTTATGTGAGAGAGAGTGTTGTTTAATACCAAGTGGTCAATTTCTAAGCTGTTATGTGAGAGAGAGTGTTGTTTAATACCAAGTGATCAATTTCTAAGCTGTTATGTGAGAGAGAGTGTTGTTTAATACCAAGTGGTCAATTTCTAAGCTGTTATGTGAGAGAGTGTTGTTTAATACCAAGTGGTCAATTTCTAAGCTGTTATGTGAGAGAGAGTGTTGTTTAATACCAAGTGGTCAATTTCTAAGCTGTTATGTGAGAGAGAGTGTTGTTTAATACCAAGTGGTCAATTTCTAAGCTGTTATGTGAGAGAGAGTGTTGTTTAATACCAAGTGATCAATTTCTAAGCTGTTATGTGAGAGAGTGTTGTTTAATACTAAGTGATCAATTTCTAAGCTGTTATGTGAGAGAGAGTGTCGTTTAATACTAAGTGGTCAATTTCTAAGCTGTTATGTGAGAGAGAGTGTTGTTTAATACTAAGTGGTCAATTTCTAAGCTGTTATGTGAGAGAGAGTGTTGTTTAATACTAAGTGATCAATTTCTAAGCTGTTATGTGAGAGAGAGTGTTGTTTAATACCAAGTGATCAATTTCTAAGCTGTTATGTGAGAGAGAGTGTTGTTTAATACCAAGTGGTCAATTTCTAAGCTGTTATGTGAGAGAGAGTGTTGCTTAATACTAAGTGGTCAATTTCTAAGCTGTTATGTGAGAGAGAGTGTTGTTTAATACTAAGTGGTCAATTTCTAAGCTGTTATGTGAGAGAGTGTTGTTTAATACTAAGTAGTCAATTTCTAAGCTGTTATGTGAGAGAGAGTGTTGTTTAATACTAAGTGGTCAATTTCTAAGCTGTTATGTGAGAGTGTTGTTTAATGCTAAGTGATCAATTTCTAAGCTGTTATGTGAGAGAGTGCTGTTTAATACTAAGTGATCAATTTCTAAGCTGTTATGTGAGAGAGAGCTGTTTAATACCAAGTGATCAATTTCTAAGCTGTTATGTGAGAGAGTGTTGTTTAATACTAAGTGATCAATTTCTAAGCTGTTATGTGAGAGAGAGTGTCGTTTAATACTAAGTGGTCAATTTCTAAGCTGTTATGTGAGAGAGAGTGTTGTTTAATACTAAGTGGTCAATTTCTAAGCTGTTATGTGAGAGAGAGTGTTGTTTAATACTAAGTGATCAATTTCTAAGCTGTTATGTGAGAGAGAGTGTTGTTTAATACCAAGTGATCAATTTCTAAGCTGTTATGTGAGAGAGAGTGTTGTTTAATACCAAGTGATCAATTTCTAAGCTGTTATGTGAGAGAGAGTATTGTTTAATACTAAGTGGTCAATTTCTAAGCTGTTATGTGAGAGAGTGTTGTTTAATACTAAGTGGTCAATTTCTAAGCTGTTATGTGAGAGAGAGTGTTGTTTAATACCAAGTGATCAATTTCTAAGCTGTTATGTGAGAGAGAGTGTTGTTTAATACTAAGTGATCAATTTCTAAGCTGTTATGTGAGAGAGAGTGTTGTTTAATACCAAGTGATCAATTTCTAAGCTGTTATGTGAGAGAGAGTGTTGTTTAATACCAAGTGGTCAATTGCTAAGCTGTTATGTGAGAGAGAGTGTTGTTTAATATCAAGTGGTCAATTTCTAAGCTGTTATGTGAGAGAGAGTGTTGTTTAATACCAAGTGATCAATTTCTAAGCTGTTATGTGAGAAAGAGTGTTGTTTAATACTAAGTGATCAATTTCTAAGCTATTATGTGAGAGAGAGTGTTGTTTAATACTAAGTGATCAATTTCTAAGCTGTTATGTGAGAGAGTGTTGTTTAATACTAAGTGATCAATTTCTAAGCTGTTATGTGAGAGAGAGTGTTGTTTAATACTAAGTGATCAATTTCTAAGCTGTTATGTGAGAGAGAGTGTTGCTTAATACCAAGTGATCAATTTCTAAGCTGTTATGTGAGAGAGAGTGCTGTTTAATACTAAGTGATCAATTTCTAAGCTGTTATGTGAGAGAGAGAGTGTTGTTTAATACTAAGTGATCAATTTCTAAGCTGTTATGTGAGAGAGAGTGTTGCTTAATACCAAGTGATCAATTTCTAAGCTGTTATGTGAGAGAGAGTGCTGTTTAATACTAAGTGATCAATTTCTAAGCTGTTATGTGAGAGAGAGAGTGTTGTTTAATACTAAGTGATCAATTTCTAAGCTGTTATGTGAGAGAGAGAGTGCTGTTTAATACTAAGTGATCAATTTCTAAGCTGTTATGTGAGAGAGAGAGTGTTGTTTAATACCAAGTGATCAATTTCTAAGCTGTTATGTGAGAGAGAGTGTTGTTTAATACCAAGTGGTCAATTTATAAGCTGTTATGTGAGAGAGAGTGTTGTTTAATACTAAGTGATCAATTTCTAAGCTGTTATGTGAGAGAGAGTGTTGTTTAATACTAAGTGATCAATTTCTAAGCTGTTATGTGAGAGAGAGTGTTGTTTAATACTAAGTGATCAATTTCTAAGCTGTTATGTGAGAGAGAGTGTTGTTTAATACTAAGTGATCAATTTCTAAGCTGTTATGTGAGAGAGAGTGTTGTTTAATACTAAGTGATCAATTTCTAAGCTGTTATGTGAGAGAGAGTGTTGTTTAATACCAAGTGGTCAATTTCTAAGCTGTTATGTGAGAGAGAGTGTTGTTTAATACTAAGTGGTCAATTTCTAAGCTGTTATGTGAGAGAGAGTGTTGTTTAATACTAAGTGGTCAATTTCTAAGCTGTTATGTGAGAGAGTGTTGTTTAATACTAAGTAGTCAATTTCGAAGCTGTTATGTGAGAGAGAGTGTTGTTTAATACTAAGTGGTCAATTTCTAAGCTGTTATGTGAGAGTGTTGTTTAATGCTAAGTGATCAATTTCTAAGCTGTTATGTGAGAGAGTGTTGTTTAATACTAAGTGATCAATTTCTAAGCTGTTATGTGAGAGAGAGCTGTTTAATACCAAGTGATCAATTTCTAAGCTGTTATGTGAGAGAGTGTTGTTTAATACTAAGTGATCAATTTCTAAGCTGTTATGTGAGAGAGAGTGTCGTTTAATACTAAGTGGTCAATTTCTAAGCTGTTATGTGAGAGAGAGTGTTGTTTAATACTAAGTGGTCAATTTCTAAGCTGTTATGTGAGAGAGAGTGTTGTTTAATACTAAGTGATCAATTTCTAAGCTGTTATGTGAGAGAGAGTGTTGTTTAATACCAAGTGATCAATTTCTAAGCTGTTATGTGAGAGAGAGTGTTGTTTAATACCAAGTGATCAATTTCTAAGCTGTTATGTGAGAGAGAGTATTGTTTAATACTAAGTGGTCAATTTCTAAGCTGTTATGTGAGAGAGTGTTGTTTAATACTAAGTGGTCAATTTCTAAGCTGTTATGTGAGAGAGAGTGTTGTTTAATACCAAGTGATCAATTTCTAAGCTGTTATGTGAGAGAGAGTGTTGTTTAATACTAAGTGATCAATTTCTAAGCTGTTATGTGAGAGAGAGTGTTGTTTAATACCAAGTGATCAATTTCTAAGCTGTTATGTGAGAGAGAGTGTTGTTTAATACCAAGTGGTCAATTGCTAAGCTGTTATGTGAGAGAGAGTGTTGTTTAATATCAAGTGGTCAATTTCTAAGCTGTTATGTGAGAGAGAGTGTTGTTTAATACCAAGTGATCAATTTCTAAGCTGTTATGTGAGAAAGAGTGTTGTTTAATACTAAGTGATCAATTTCTAAGCTGTTATGTGAGAGAGAGTGTTGTTTAATACTAAGTGATCAATTTCTAAGCTGTTATGTGAGAGAGTGTTGTTTAATACTAAGTGATCAATTTCTAAGCTGTTATGTGAGAGAGAGTGTTGTTTAATACTAAGTGATCAATTTCTAAGCTGTTATGTGAGAGAGAGTGTTGCTTAATACCAAGTGATCAATTTCTAAGCTGTTATGTGAGAGAGAGTGCTGTTTAATACTAAGTGATCAATTTCTAAGCTGTTATGTGAGAGAGAGAGTGTTGTTTAATACTAAGTGATCAATTTCTAAGCTGTTATGTGACAGAGAGTGCTGTTTAATACTAAGTGATCAATTTCTAAGCTGTTATGTGAGAGAGAGAGTGTTGTTTAATACCAAGTGATCAATTTCTAAGCTGTTATGTGAGAGAGAGTGTTGTTTAATACCAAGTGGTCAATTTATAAGCTGTTATGTGAGAGAGAGTGTTGTTTAATACTAAGTGATCAATTTCTAAGCTGTTATGTGAGAGAGAGTGTTGTTTAATACTAAGTGATCAATTTCTAAGCTGTTATGTGAGAGAGACTGTTGTTTAATACTAAGTGATCAATTTCTAAGCTGTTATGTGAGAGAGAGTGTTGTTTAATACTAAGTGATCAATTTCTAAGCTGTTATGTGAGAGAGAGTGTTGTTTAATACTAAGTGATCAATTTCTAAGCTGTTATGTGAGAGAGTGTTGCTTCATACCAAGTGATCAATTTCTAAGCTGTTATGTGAGAGAGAGTGTTGTTTAATACTAAGTGATCAATTTCTAAGCTGTTATGTGAGAGAGAGTGTTGTTTAATACTAAGTGATCAATTTCTAAGCTGTTATATGAGAGAGAGAGTGTTGTTTAATACCAAGTGATCAATTTCTAAGCTGCTATGTGAGAGAGAGTGTTGTTTAATACCAAGTGATCAATTTCTAAGCTGTTATGTGAGAGAGAGAGTGTTGTTTAATACCAAGTGGTCAATTTCTAAGCTGTTATGTGAGAGAGAGTGTTGTTTAATACCAAGTGATCAATTTCTAAGCTGTTATGTGAGAGAGAGTGTTGTTTAATACCAAGTGGTCAATTTCTAAGCTGTTATGTGAGAGAGTGTTGTTTAATACCAAGTGGTCAATTTCTAAGCTGTTATGTGAGAGAGAGTGTTGTTTAATACCAAGTGGTCAATTTCTAAGCTGTTATGTGAGAGAGAGTGTTGTTTAATACCAAGTGGTCAATTTCTAAGCTGTTATGTGAGAGAGAGTGTTGTTTAATACCAAGTGATCAATTTCTAAGCTGTTATGTGAGAGAGTGTTGTTTAATACTAAGTGATCAATTTCTAAGCTGTTATGTGAGAGAGAGTGTCGTTTAAAACTAAGTGGTCAATTTCTAAGCTGTTATGTGAGAGAGAGTGTTGTTTAATACTAAGTGGTCAATTTCTAAGCTGTTATGTGAGAGAGAGTGTTGTTTAATACTAAGTGATCAATTTCTAAGCTGTTATGTGAGAGAGAGTGTTGTTTAATACCAAGTGATCAATTTCTAAGCTGTTATGTGAGAGAGAGTGTTGTTTAATACCAAGTGGTCAATTTCTAAGCTGTTATGTGAGAGAGAGTGTTGTTTAATACTAAGTGGTCAATTTCTAAGCTGTTATGTGAGAGAGAGTGTTGTTTAATACTAAGTGGTCAATTTCTAAGCTGTTATGTGAGAGAGTGTTGTTTAATACTAAGTAGTCAATTTCTAAGCTGTTATGTGAGAGAGAGTGTTGTTTAATACTAAGTGGTCAATTTCTAAGCTGTTATGTGAGAGTGTTGTTTAATGCTAAGTGATCAATTTCTAAGCTGTTATGTGAGAGAGTGTTGTTTAATACTAAGTGATCAATTTCTAAGCTGTTATGTGAGAGAGAGTTGTTTAATACCAAGTGATCAATTTCTAAGCTGTTATGTGAGAGAGTGTTGTTTAATACTAAGTGATCAATTTCTAAGCTGTTATGTGAGAGAGAGTGTCGTTTAATACTAAGTGGTCAATTTCTAAGCTGTTATGTGAGAGAGAGTGTTGTTTAATACTAAGTGGTCAATTTCTAAGCTGTTATGTGAGAGAGAGTGTTGTTTAATACTAAGTGATCAATTTCTAAGCTGTTATGTGAGAGAGAGTGTTGTTTAATACCAAGTGATCAATTTCTAAGCTGTTATGTGAGAGAGAGTGTTGTTTAATACCAAGTGATCAATTTCTAAGCTGTTATGTGAGAGAGAGTATTGTTTAATACTAAGTGGTCAATTTCTAAGCTGTTATGTGAGAGAGTGTTGTTTAATACTAAGTGGTCAATTTCTAAGCTGTTATGTGAGAGAGAGTGTTGTTTAATACCAAGTGATCAATTTCTAAGCTGTTATGTGAGAGAGAGTGTTGTTTAATACTAAGTGATCAATTTCTAAGCTGTTATGTGAGAGAGAGTGTTGTTTAATACCAAGTGATCAATTTCTAAGCTGTTATGTGAGAGAGAGTGTTGTTTAATACCAAGTGGTCAATTTCTAAGCTGTTATGTGAGAGAGAGTGTTGTTTAATATCAAGTGGTCAATTTCTAAGCTGTTATGTGAGAGAGAGTGTTGTTTAATACTAAGTGATCAATTTCTAAGCTGTTATGTGAGAAAGAGTGTTGTTTAATACTAAGTGATCAATTTCTAAGCTGTTATGTGAGAGAGAGAGTGTTGTTTAATACCAAGTGATCAATTTCTAAGCTGTTGTGTGAGAGAGAGTGTTGTTTAATACTAAGTGATCAATTTCTAAGCTGTTATGTGAGAGAGAGTGTTGTTTAATACCAAGTGATCAATTTCTAAGCTGTTATGTGAGAGAGTGTTGTTTAATACTAAGTGATCAATTTCTAAGCTGTTATGTGAGAGAGAGTGTTGTTTAATACTAAGTGATCAATTTCTAAGCTGTTATGTGAGAGAGAGTGTTGTTTAATACCAAGTGATCAATTTCTAAGCTGTTATGTGAGAGAGAGTGCTGTTTAATACCAAGTGATCAATTTCTAAGCTGTTATGTGAGAGAGAGAGTGTTGTTTAATACCAAGTGATCAATTTCTAAGCTGTTATGTGAGAGAGAGTGTTGTTTAATACCAAGTGGTCAATTTATAAGCTGTTATGTGAGAGAGAGTGTTGTTTAATACTAAGTGATCAATTTCTAAGCTGTTATGTGAGAGAGAGTGTTGTTTAATACTAAGTGATCAATTTCTAAGCTGTTATGTGAGAGAGAGTTTTGTTTAATACTAAGTGATCAATTTCTAAGCTGTTATGTGAGAGAGAGTGTTGTTTAATACCAAGTGATCAATTTCTAAGCTGTTATGTGAGAGAGAGTGCTGTTTAATACTAAGTGATCAATTTCTAAGCTGTTATGTGAGAGAGAGAGTGTTGTTTAATACCAAGTGATCAATTTCTAAGCTGTTATGTGAGAGAGAGTGTTGTTTAATACCAAGTGGTCAATTTATAAGCTGTTATGTGAGAGAGAGTGTTGTTTAATACTAAGTGATCAATTTCTAAGCTGTTATGTGAGAGAGAGTGTTGTTTAATACTAAGTGATCAATTTCTAAGCTGTTATGTGAGAGAGAGTGTTGTTTAATACTAAGTGATCAATTTCTAAGCTGTTATGTGAGAGAGAGTGTTGTTTAATACTAAGTGATCAATTTCTAAGCTGTTATGTGAGAGAGAGTGTTGTTTAATACTAAGTGATCAATTTCTAAGCTGTTATGTGAGAGAGTGTTGCTTAATACCAAGTGATCAATTTCTAAGCTGTTATGTGAGAGAGAGTGTTGTTTAATACTAAGTGATCAATTTCTAAGCTGTTATGTGAGAGAGAGTGTTGTTTAATACTAAGTGATCAATTTCTAAGCTGTTATATGAGAGAGAGAGTGTTGTTTAATACCAAGTGATCAATTTCTAAGCTGCTATGTGAGAGAGAGTGTTGTTTAATACCAAGTGATCAATTTCTAAGCTGTTATGTGAGAGAGAGAGTGTTGTTTAATACCAAGTGATCAATTTCTAAGCTGCTATGTGAGAGAGAGTGTTGTTTAATACCAAGTGGTCAATTTCTAAGCTGTTATGTGAGAGAGAGTGTTGTTTAATATCAAGTGGTCAATTTCTAAATTGTTATGTGAGAGAGAGTGTTGTTTAATACCAAGTGATCAATTTCTAAGCTGTTATGTGAGAGAGAGAGTGTTGTTTAATACCAAGTGATCAATTTCTAAGCTGTTATGTGAGAGAGAGTGTTGTTTAATACTAAGTGATCAATTTCTAAGCTGTTATGTGAGAGAGAGTGTTGTTTAATACTAAGTGATCAATTTCTAAGCTGTTATGTGAGAGAGAGTGTTGTTTAATACTAAGTGATCAATTTCTAAGCTGTTATGTGAGAGAGAGTGTTGTTTAATACTAAGTGATCAATTTCTAAGCTGTTATGTGAGAGAGAGTGTTGTTTAATACTAAGTGATCAATTTCTAAGCTGTTATGTGAGAGAGTGTTGCTTAATACTAAGTGATCAATTTCTAAGCTGTTATGTGAGAGAGAGTGTTGTTTAATACTAAGTGATCAATTTCTAAGCTGTTATGTGAGAGAGAGTGTTGTTTAATACCAAGTGGTCAATTTCTAAGCTGTTATGTGAGAGAGAGTGTTGTTTAATACTAAGTGGTCAATTTCTAAGCTGTTATGTGAGAGAGAGTGTTGTTTAATACTAAGTGGTCAATTTCTAAGCTGTTATGTGAGAGTGTTGTTTAATACTAAGTAGTCAATTTCTAAGCTGTTATGTGACAGAGAGTGCTGTTTAATACTAAGTGATCAATTTCTAAGCTGTTATATGAGAGAGAGAGTGTTGTTTAATACCAAGTGATCAATTTCTAAGCTGCTATGTGAGAGAGAGTGTTGTTTAATACCAAGTGATCAATTTCTAAGCTGTTATGTGAGAGAGAGAGTGTTGTTTAATACCAAGTGGTCAATTTCTAAGCTGTTATGTGAGAGAGAGTGTTGTTTAATACCAAGTGATCAATTTCTAAGCTGTTATGTGAGAGAGAGTGTTGTTTAATACCAAGTGGTCAATTTCTAAGCTGTTATGTGAGAGAGTGTTGTTTAATACCAAGTGGTCAATTTCTAAGCTGTTATGTGAGAGAGAGTGTTGTTTAATACCAAGTGATCAATTTCTAAGCTGTTATGTGAGAGAGTGTTGTTTAATACTAAGTGATCAATTTCTAAGCTGTTATGTGAGAGAGAGTGTCGTTTAATACTAAGTGGTCAATTTCTAAGCTGTTATGTGAGAGAGAGTGTTGTTTAATACTAAGTGGTCAATTTCTAAGCTGTTATGTGAGAGAGAGTGTTGTTTAATACTAAGTGATCAATTTCTAAGCTGTTATGTGAGAGAGAGTGTTGTTTAATACCAAGTGATCAATTTCTAAGCTGTTATGTGAGAGAGAGTGTTGTTTAATACCAAGTGGTCAATTTCTAAGCTGTTATGTGAGAGAGAGTGTTGTTTAATACTAAGTGGTCAATTTCTAAGCTGTTATGTGAGAGAGAGTGTTGTTTAATACTAAGTGGTCAATTTCTAAGCTGTTATGTGAGAGAGTGTTGTTTAATACTAAGTAGTCAATTTCTAAGCTGTTATGTGAGAGAGAGTGTTGTTTAATACTAAGTGGTCAATTTCTAAGCTGTTATGTGAGAGTGTTGTTTAATGCTAAGTGATCAATTTCTAAGCTGTTATGTGAGAGAGTGTTGTTTAATACTAAGTGATCAATTTCTAAGCTGTTATGTGAGAGAGAGTTGTTTAATACCAAGTGATCAATTTCTAAGCTGTTATGTGAGAGAGTGTTGTTTAATACTAAGTGATCAATTTCTAAGCTGTTATGTGAGAGAGAGTGTCGTTTAATACTAAGTGGTCAATTTCTAAGCTGTTATGTGAGAGAGAGTGTTGTTTAATACTAAGTGGTCAATTTCTAAGCTGTTATGTGAGAGAGAGTGTTGTTTAATACTAAGTGATCAATTTCTAAGCTGTTATGTGAGAGAGAGTGTTGTTTAATACCAAGTGATCAATTTCTAAGCTGTTATGTGAGAGAGAGTGTTGTTTAATACCAAGTGATCAATTTCTAAGCTGTTATGTGAGAGAGAGTATTGTTTAATACTAAGTGGTCAATTTCTAAGCTGTTATGTGAGAGAGTGTTGTTTAATACTAAGTGGTCAATTTCTAAGCTGTTATGTGAGAGAGAGTGTTGTTTAATACCAAGTGATCAATTTCTAAGCTGTTATGTGAGAGAGAGTGTTGTTTAATACTAAGTGATCAATTTCTAAGCTGTTATGTGAGAGAGAGTGTTGTTTAATACCAAGTGATCAATTTCTAAGCTGTTATGTGAGAGAGAGTGTTGTTTAATACCAAGTGGTCAATTTCTAAGCTGTTATGTGAGAGAGAGTGTTGTTTAATATCAAGTGGTCAATTTCTAAGCTGTTATGTGAGAGAGAGTGTTGTTTAATACTAAGTGATCAATTTCTAAGCTGTTATGTGAGAAAGAGTGTTGTTTAATACTAAGTGATCAATTTCTAAGCTGTTATGTGAGAGAGAGAGTGTTGTTTAATACCAAGTGATCAATTTCTAAGCTGTTGTGTGAGAGAGAGTGTTGTTTAATACTAAGTGATCAATTTCTAAGCTGTTATGTGAGAGAGAGTGTTGTTTAATACCAAGTGATCAATTTCTAAGCTGTTATGTGAGAGAGTGTTGTTTAATACTAAGTGATCAATTTCTAAGCTGTTATGTGAGAGAGAGTGTTGTTTAATACTAAGTGATCAATTTCTAAGCTGTTATGTGAGAGAGAGTGTTGTTTAATACTAAGTGATCAATTTCTAAGCTGTTATGTGAGAGAGAGTGCTGTTTAATACTAAGTGATCAATTTCTAAGCTGTTATGTGAGAGAGAGAGTGTTGTTTAATACCAAGTGATCAATTTCTAAGCTGTTATGTGAGAGAGAGTGTTGTTTAATACCAAGTGGTCAATTTATAAGCTGTTATGTGAGAGAGAGTGTTGTTTAATACTAAGTGATCAATTTCTAAGCTGTTATGTGAGAGAGAGTGTTGTTTAATACTAAGTGATCAATTTCTAAGCTGTTATGTGAGAGAGAGTTTTGTTTAATACTAAGTGATCAATTTCTAAGCTGTTATGTGAGAGAGAGTGTTGTTTAATACCAAGTGATCAATTTCTAAGCTGTTATGTGAGAGAGAGTGCTGTTTAATACTAAGTGATCAATTTCTAAGCTGTTATGTGAGAGAGAGAGTGTTGTTTAATACCAAGTGATCAATTTCTAAGCTGTTATGTGAGAGAGAGTGTTGTTTAATACCAAGTGGTCAATTTATAAGCTGTTATGTGAGAGAGAGTGTTGTTTAATACTAAGTGATCAATTTCTAAGCTGTTATGTGAGAGAGAGTGTTGTTTAATACTAAGTGATCAATTTCTAAGCTGTTATGTGAGAGAGAGTGTTGTTTAATACCAAGTGATCAATTTCTAAGCTGTTATGTGAGAGAGAGTGTTGTTTAATACTAAGTGATCAATTTCTAAGCTGTTATGTGAGAGAGAGTGTTGTTTAATACTAAGTGATCAATTTCTAAGCTGTTATGTGAGAGAGTGTTGCTTAATACCAAGTGATCAATTTCTAAGCTGTTATGTGAGAGAGAGTGTTGTTTAATACTAAGTGATCAATTTCTAAGCTGTTATGTGAGAGAGAGTGTTGTTTAATACTAAGTGATCAATTTCTAAGCTGTTATATGAGAGAGAGAGTGTTGTTTAATACCAAGTGATCAATTTCTAAGCTGCTATGTGAGAGAGAGTGTTGTTTAATACCAAGTGATCAATTTCTAAGCTGTTATGTGAGAGAGAGAGTGTTGTTTAATACCAAGTGATCAATTTCTAAGCTGCTATGTGAGAGAGAGTGTTGTTTAATACCAAGTGGTCAATTTCTAAGCTGTTATGTGAGAGAGAGTGTTGTTTAATATCAAGTGGTCAATTTCTAAATTGTTATGTGAGAGAGAGTGTTGTTTAATACCAAGTGATCAATTTCTAAGCTGTTATGTGAGAGAGAGAGTGTTGTTTAATACTAAGTGATCAATTTCTAAGCTGTTATGTGAGAGAGAGTGTTGTTTAATACTAAGTGATCAATTTCTAAGCTGTTATGTGAGAGAGAGTGTTGTTTAATACTAAGTGATCAATTTCTAAGCTGTTATGTGAGAGAGAGTGTTGTTTAATACTAAGTGATCAATTTCTAAGCTGTTATGTGAGAGAGAGTGTTGTTTAATACTAAGTGATCAATTTCTAAGCTGTTATGTGAGAGAGAGTGTTGTTTAATACTAAGTGATCAATTTCTAAGCTGTTATGTGAGAGAGTGTTGCTTAATACTAAGTGATCAATTTCTAAGCTGTTATGTGAGAGAGAGTGTTGTTTAATACTAAGTGATCAATTTCTAAGCTGTTATGTGAGAGAGAGTGTTGTTTAATACCAAGTGGTCAATTTCTAAGCTGTTATGTGAGAGAGAGTGTTGTTTAATACCAAGTGGTCAATTTCTAAGCTGTTATGTGAGAGAGAGTGTTGTTTAATACTAAGTGGTCAATTTCTAAGCTGTTATGTGAGAGTGTTGTTTAATACTAAGTAGTCAATTTCTAAGCTGTTATGTGAGAGAGAGTGTTGTTTAATACTAAGTGGTCAATTTCTAAGCTGTTATGTGAGAGTGTTGTTTAATACTAAGTGATCAATTTCTAAGCTGTTATGTGAGAGAGTGTTGTTTAATACTAAGTGATCAATTTCTAAGCTGTTATGTGAGAGAGAGCTGTTTAATACCAAGTAATCAATTTCTAAGCTGTTATGTGAGAGAGTGTTGTTTAATACTAAGTGATCAATTTCTAAGCTGTTATGTGAGAGAGAGTGTCGTTTAATACTAAGTGGTCAATTTCTAAGCTGTTATGTGAGAGAGAGTGTTGTTTAATACTAAGTGATCAATTTCTAAGCTGTTATGTGAGAGAGAGTGTTGTTTAATACCAAGTGATCAATTTCTAAGCTGTTATGTGAGAGAGAGTGTTGTTTAATACCAAGTGATCAATTTCTAAGCTGTTATGTGAGAGAGAGTATTGTTTAATACCAAGTGGTCAATTTCTAAGCTGTTATGTGAGAGAGTGTTGTTTAATACTAAGTGGTCAATTTCTAAGCTGTTATGTGAGAGAGAGTGTTGTTTAATATCAAGTGGTCAATTTCTAAGCTGTTATGTGAGAGAGAGTGTTGTTTAATACCAAGTGATCAATTTCTAAGCTGTTATGTGAGAAAGAGTGTTGTTTAATACTAAGTGATCAATTTCTAAGCTGTTATGTGAGAGAGAGAGTGTTGTTTAATACCAAGTGATCAATTTCTAAGCTGTTGTGTGAGAGAGAGTGTTGTTTAATACTAAGTGATCAATTTCTAAGCTGTTATGTGAGAGAGAGTGTTGTTTAATACTAAGTGATCAATTTCTAAGCTGTTATGTGAGAGAGTGTTGTTTAATACTAAGTGATCAATTTCTAAGCTGTTATGTGAGAGAGAGTGTTGTTTAATACTAAGTGATCAATTTCTAAGCTGTTATGTGAGAGAGAGTGTTGTTTAATACCAAGTGATCAATTTCTAAGCTGTTATGTGAGAGAGAGTGCTGTTTAATACTAAGTGATCAATTTCTAAGCTGTTATGTGAGAGAGAGAGTGTTGTTTAATACCAAGTGATCAATTTCTAAGCTGTTATGTGAGAGAGAGTGTTGTTTAATACCAAGTGGTCAATTTATAAGCTGTTATGTGAGAGAGAGTGTTGTTTAATACTAAGTGATCAATTTCTAAGCTGTTATGTGAGAGAGAGTGTTGTTTAATACTAAGTGATCAATTTCTAAGCTGTTATGTGAGAGAGAGTTTTGTTTAATACTAAGTGATCAATTTCTAAGCTGTTATGTGAGAGAGAGAGAGTGTTGTTTAATACCAAGTGATCAATTTCTAAGCTGTTATGTGAGAGAGAGTGCTGTTTAATACTAAGTGATCAATTTCTAAGCTGTTATGTGAGAGAGAGAGTGTTGTTTAATACCAAGTGATCAATTTCTAAGCTGTTATGTGAGAGAGAGTGTTGTTTAATACCAAGTGGTCAATTTATAAGCTGTTATGTGAGAGAGAGTGTTGTTTAATACTAAGTGATCAATTTCTAAGCTGTTATGTGAGAGAGAGTGTTGTTTAATACTAAGTGATCAATTTCTAAGCTGTTATGTGAGAGAGAGTGTTGTTTAATACTAAGTGATCAATTTCTAAGCTGTTATGTGAGAGAGAGTGTTGTTTAATACTAAGTGATCAATTTCTAAGCTGTTATGTGAGAGAGTGTTGCTTAATACCAAGTGATCAATTTCTAAGCTGTTATGTGAGAGAGAGTGTTGTTTAATACTAAGTGATCAATTTCTAAGCTGTTATGTGAGAGAGAGTGTTGTTTAATACTAAGTGATCAATTTCTAAGCTGTTATATGAGAGAGAGAGTGTTGTTTAATACCAAGTGATCAATTTCTAAGCTGCTATGTGAGAGAGAGTGTTGTTTAATACCAAGTGATCAATTTCTAAGCTGTTATGTGAGAGAGAGAGTGTTGTTTAATACCAAGTGGTCAATTTCTAAGCTGTTATGTGAGAGAGAGTGTTGTTTAATACCAAGTGATCAATTTCTAAGCTGTTATGTGAGAGAGAGTGTTGTTTAATACCAAGTGGTCAATTTCTAAGCTGTTATGTGAGAGTGTTGTTTAATACCAAGTGGTCAATTTCTAAGCTGTTATGTGAGAGAGAGTGTTGTTTAATACCAAGTGGTCAATTTCTAAGCTGTTATGTGAGAGAGAGTGTTGTTTAATACCAAGTGGTCAATTTCTAAGCTGTTATGTGAGAGAGAGTGTTGTTTAATACCAAGTGATCAATTTCTAAGCTGTTATGTGAGAGAGTGTTGTTTAATACTAAGTGATCAATTTCTAAGCTGTTATGTGAGAGAGAGTGTCGTTTAATACTAAGTGGTCAATTTCTAAGCTGTTATGTGAGAGAGAGTGTTGTTTAATACTAAGTGGTCAATTTCTAAGCTGTTATGTGAGAGAGAGTGTTGTTTAATACTAAGTGATCAATTTCTAAGCTGTTATGTGAGAGAGAGTGTTGTTTAATACCAAGTGATCAATTTCTAAGCTGTTATGTGAGAGAGAGTGTTGTTTAATACCAAGTGGTCAATTTCTAAGCTGTTATGTGAGAGAGAGTGTTGTTTAATACTAAGTGGTCAATTTCTAAGCTGTTATGTGAGAGAGAGTGTTGTTTAATACTAAGTGGTCAATTTCTAAGCTGTTATGTGAGAGAGTGTTGTTTAATACTAAGTAGTCAATTTCTAAGCTGTTATGTGAGAGAGAGTGTTGTTTAATACTAAGTGGTCAATTTCTAAGCTGTTATGTGAGAGTGTTGTTTAATGCTAAGTGATCAATTTCTAAGCTGTTATGTGAGAGAGTGTTGTTTAATACTAAGTGATCAATTTCTAAGCTGTTATGTGAGAGAGAGTTGTTTAATACCAAGTGATCAATTTCTAAGCTGTTATGTGAGAGAGTGTTGTTTAATACTAAGTGATCAATTTCTAAGCTGTTATGTGAGAGAGAGTGTCGTTTAATACTAAGTGGTCAATTTCTAAGCTGTTATGTGAGAGAGAGTGTTGTTTAATACTAAGTGGTCAATTTCTAAGCTGTTATGTGAGAGAGAGTGTTGTTTAATACTAAGTGATCAATTTCTAAGCTGTTATGTGAGAGAGAGTGTTGTTTAATACCAAGTGATCAATTTCTAAGCTGTTATGTGAGAGAGAGTGTTGTTTAATACCAAGTGATCAATTTCTAAGCTGTTATGTGAGAGAGAGTGTTGTTTAATACCAAGTGATCAATTTCTAAGCTGTTATGTGAGAGAGAGTATTGTTTAATACTAAGTGGTCAATTTCTAAGCTGTTATGTGAGAGAGTGTTGTTTAATACTAAGTGGTCAATTTCTAAGCTGTTATGTGAGAGAGAGTGTTGTTTAATACCAAGTGATCAATTTCTAAGCTGTTATGTGAGAGAGAGTGTTGTTTAATACTAAGTGATCAATTTCTAAGCTGTTATGTGAGAGAGAGTGTTGTTTAATACCAAGTGATCAATTTCTAAGCTGTTATGTGAGAGAGAGTGTTGTTTAATACCAAGTGGTCAATTGCTAAGCTGTTATGTGAGAGAGAGTGTTGTTTAATATCAAGTGGTCAATTTCTAAGCTGTTATGTGAGAGAGAGTGTTGTTTAATACCAAGTGATCAATTTCTAAGCTGTTATGTGAGAAAGAGTGTTGTTTAATACTAAGTGATCAATTTCTAAGCTGTTATGTGAGAGAGAGAGTGTTGTTTAATACCAAGTGATCAATTTCTAAGCTGTTGTGTGAGAGAGAGTGTTGTTTAATACTAAGTGATCAATTTCTAAGCTGTTATGTGAGAGAGAGTGTTGTTTAATACTAAGTGATCAATTTCTAAGCTGTTATGTGAGAGAGTGTTGTTTAATACTAAGTGATCAATTTCTAAGCTGTTATGTGAGAGAGAGTGTTGTTTAATACTAAGTGATCAATTTCTAAGCTGTTATGTGAGAGAGAGTGTTGTTTAATACCAAGTGATCAATTTCTAAGCTGTTATGTGAGAGAGAGTGCTGTTTAATACTAAGTGATCAATTTCTAAGCTGTTATGTGAGAGAGAGAGTGTTGTTTAATACCAAGTGATCAATTTCTAAGCTGTTATGTGAGAGAGAGTGTTGTTTAATACCAAGTGGTCAATTTATAAGCTGTTACGTGAGAGAGTGTTGTTTAATACCAAGTGGTCAATTTCTAAGCTGTTATGTGAGAGAGAGTGTTGTTTAATATCAAGTGGTCAATTTCTAAGCTGTTATGTGAGAGAGAGTGTTGTTTAATACCAAGTGATCAATTTCTAAGCTGTTATGTGAGAAAGAGTGTTGTTTAATATTAAGTGATCAATTTCTAAGCTGTTATGTGAGAGAGAGAGTGTTGTTTAATACCAAGTGATCAATTTCTAAGCTGTTGTGTGAGAGAGAGTGTTGTTTAATACTAAGTGATCAATTTCTAAGCTGTTATGTGAGAGAGAGTGTTGTTTAATACTAAGTGATCAATTTCTAAGCTGCTATGTGAGAGAGAGTGTTGTTTAATACCAAGTGATCAATTTCTAAGCTGTTATGTGAGAGAGAGTGTTGTTTAATACTAAGTGATCAATTTCTAAGCTGTTATGTGAGAGAGAGTGTTGTTTAATACCAAGTGATCAATTTCTAAGCTGTTATGTGAGAGAGAGTGTTGTTTAATACCAAGTGATCAATTTCTAAGCTGTTATGTGAGAGAGGGTGTTGTTTAATACTAAGTGATCAATTTCTAAGCTGTTATGTGAGAGAGAGTGTTGTTTAATACCAAGTGATCAATTTCTAAGCTGTTATGTGAGAGAGAGTGTTGTTTAATACTAAGTGATCAATTTCTAAGCTGTTATGTGAGAGAGAGTGTTGTTTAATACTAAGTGGTCAATTTCTAAGCTGTTATGTGAGAGAGAGTGTTGTTTAATACTAAGTGATCAATTTCTAAGCTGTTATGTGAGAGAGAGTGTTGTTTAATATCAAGTGATCAATTTCTAAGCTGTTATGTGAGAGAGAGTGTTGTTTAATACTAAGTGATCAATTTCTAAGCTGTTATGTGAGAGAGAGTGTTGTTTAATACCAAGTGGTCAATTTCTAAGCTGTTATGTGAGAGAGAGTGTTGTTTAATACCAAGTGATCAATTTCTAAGCTGTTATGTGAGAGAGTGTTGTTTAATATCAAGTGATCAATTTCTAAGCTGTTATGTGAGAGAGAGTGTTGTTTAATACCAAGTGATCAATTTCTAAGCTGTTATGTGAGAGAGAGAGTGTTGTTTAATACTAAGTGATCAATTTCTAAGCTGTTATGTGAGAGAGAGTGTTGTTTAATATCAAGTGGTCAATTTCTAAGCTGTTATGTGAGAGAGTGTTGTTTAATACCAAGTGGTCAATTTCTAAGCTGTTATGTGAGAGAGAGTGTTGTTTAATACTAAGTGATCAATTTCTAAGCTGTTATGTGAGAGAGAGAGTGTTGTTTAATACCAAGTGATCAATTTCTAAGCTGTTATGTGAGAGAGAGTGTTGTTTAATACCAAGTGATCAATTTCTAAGCTGTTATGTGAGAGTGTTGTTTTATATCAAGTGATCAATTTCTAAGCTGTTATGTGAGAGAGAGTGTTGTTTAATACCAAGTGGTCAATTTCTAAGCTGTTATGTGAGAGAGAGTGTTGTTTAATATCAAGTGGTCAATTTCTAAATTGTTATGTGAGAGAGAGTGTTGTTTAATACTAAGTGATCAATTTCTAAGCTGTTATGTGAGAGAGAGAGTGTTGTTTAATACCAAGTGATCAATTTCTAAGCTGTTATGTGAGAGAGAGTGTTGTTTAATACTAAGTGATCAATTTCTAAGCTGTTATGTGAGAGAGAGAGTGTTGTTTAATACCAAGTGATCAATTTCTAAGCTGTTATGTGAGAGAGAGTGTTGTTTAATACCAAGTGGTCAATTTCTAAGCTGTTATGTGAGAGAGAGTGTTGTTTAATACTAAGTGATCAATTTCTAAGCTGTTATGTGAGAGAGAGTGTTGTTTAATACTAAGTGGTCAATTTCTAAGCTGTTATGTGAGAGAGAGTGTTGTTTAATACTAAGTGATCAATTTCTAAGCTGTTATGTGAGAGAGAGTGTTGTTTAATACCAAGTGGTCAATTTCTAAGCTGTTATGTGAGAGAGAGTGTTGTTTAATACTAAGTGATCAATTTCTAAGCTGTTATGTGAGAGAGAGTGTTGTTTAATTCCAAGTGATCAATTTCTAAGCTGTTATGTGAGAGAGAGTGTTGTTTAATACCAAGTGGTCAATTTCTAAGCTGTTATGTGAGAGAGAGTGTTGTTTAATACTAAGTGATCAATTTCTAAGCTGTTATGTGAGAGAGAGTGTTGTTTAATACCAAGTGATCAATTTCTAAGCTGTTATGTGAGAGAGTGTTGTTTAATACCAAGTGGTCAATTTCTAAGCTGTTATGTGAGAGAGAGTGTTGTTTAATACTAAGTGATCAATTTCTAAGCTGTTATGTGAGAGAGAGTGTTGTTTAATACTAAGTGATCAATTTCTAAGCTGTTATGTGAGAGAGTGTTGTTTAATACTAAGTGATCAATTTCTAAGCTGTTATGTGAGAGAGAGTGTTGTTTAATACTAAGTGATCAATTTCTAAGCTGTTATGTGAGAGAGAGTGTTGTTTAATACTAAGTGATCAATTTCTAAGCTGTTATGTGAGAGAGAGAGTGTTGTTTAATACTAAGTGATCAATTTCTAAGCTGTTATGTGAGAGAGAGAGTGTTGTTTAATACCAAGTGATCAATTTCTAAGCTGCTATGTGAGAGAGAGTGTTGTTTAATACCAAGTGGTCAATTTCTAAGCTGTTATGTGAGAGAGAGTGTTGTTTAATACTAAGTGATCAATTTCTAAGCTGTTATGTGAGAGAGAGTGTTGTTTAATACTAAGTGATCAATTTCTAAGCTGTTATGTGAGAGAGTGTTGTTTAATACTAAGTGATCAATTTCTAAGCTGTTATGTGAGAGAGAGTGTTGTTTAATACTAAGTGATCAATTTCTAAGCTGTTATGTGAGAGAGTGTTGTTTAATACTAAGTGATCAATTTCTAAGCTGTTATGTGAGAGAGAGAGTGTTGTTTAATACTAAGTGATCAATTTCTAAGCTGTTATGTGAGAGAGTGTGTTGTTTAATACCAAGCGGTCATTTTCTAAGCTGTTATGTGAGAGAGAGTGTTGTTTAATACTAAGTGATCAATTTCTAAGCTGTTATGTGAGAGAGAGTGTTGTTTAATACCAAGTGATCAATTTCTAAGCTGTTATGTGAGAGAGAGTGTTGTTTAATACCAAGTGGTCAATTTCTAAGCTGTTATGTGAGAGAGAGTGTTGTCTAATACTAAGTGATCAATTTCTAAGCTGTTATGTGAGAGAGAGTGTTGTTTAATACCAAGTGATCAATTTCTAAGCTGTTATGTGAGAGAGAGTGTTGTTTAATACCAAGTGATCAATTTCTAAGCTGTTATGTGAGAGAGAGTGTTGTTTAATACCAAGTGATCAATTTCTAAGCTGTTATGTGAGAGAGAGTGTTGTTTAATACCAAGTGGTCAATTTCTAAGCTGTTATGTGAGAGAGAGTGTTGTTTAATACTAAGTGATCAATTTCTAAGCTGTTATGTGAGAGAGAGTGTTGTTTAATACTAAGTGATCAATTTCTAAGCTGTTATGTGAGAGAGAGTGTTGTTTAATACCAAGTGGTCAATTTCTAAGCTGTTATGTGAGAGAGAGTGTTGTTTAATACCAAGTGATCAATTTCTAAGCTGTTATGTGAGAGGGAGTGTTGTTTAATACCAAGTGATCAATTTCTAAGCTGTTATGCGAGAGAGAGTGTTGTTTAATACCAAGTGGTCAATTTCTAAGCTGTTATGTGAGAGAGAGTGTTGTTTAATACTAAGTGATCAATTTCTAAGCTGTTATGTGAGAGAGAGTGTTGTTTAATACTAAGTGATCAATTTCTAAGCTGTTATGTGAGAGAGAGTGTTGTTTAATACCAAGTGATCAATTTCTAAGCTGTTATGTGAGAGAGAGTGTTGTTTAATATCAAGTGATCAATTTCTAAGCTGTTATGTGAGAGAGAGTGTTGTTTAATACCAAGTGGTCAATTTCTAAGCTGTTATGTGAGAGAGAGTGTTGTTTAATACTAAGTGATCAATTTCTAAGCTGCTATGTGAGAGAGAGTGTTGTTTAATACCAAGTGATCAATTTCTAAGCTGTTATGTGAGAGAGAGTGTTGTTTAATACTAAGTGATCAATTTCTAAGCTGTTATGTGAGAGAGAGTGTTGTTTAATACCAAGTGATCAATTTCTAAGCTGTTATGTGAGAGAGAGTGTTGTTTAATACCAAGTGATCAATTTCTAAGCTGTTATGTGAGAGAGGGTGTTGTTTAATACTAAGTGATCAATTTCTAAGCTGTTATGTGAGAGAGAGTGTTGTTTAATACCAAGTGATCAATTTCTAAGCTGTTATGTGAGAGAGAGTGTTGTTTAATACTAAGTGATCAATTTCTAAGCTGTTATGTGAGAGAGAGTGTTGTTTAATACTAAGTGGTCAATTTCTAAGCTGTTATGTGAGAGAGAGTGTTGTTTAATACTAAGTGATCAATTTCTAAGCTGTTATGTGAGAGAGAGTGTTGTTTAATATCAAGTGATCAATTTCTAAGCTGTTATGTGAGAGAGAGTGTTGTTTAATACTAAGTGATCAATTTCTAAGCTGTTATATGAGAGAGAGTGTTGTTTAATACCAAGTGGTCAATTTCTAAGCTGTTATGTGAGAGAGAGTGTTGTTTAATACCAAGTGATCAATTTCTAAGCTGTTATGTGAGAGAGTGTTGTTTAATATCAAGTGATCAATTTCTAAGCTGTTATGTGAGAGAGAGTGTTGTTTAATACCAAGTGATCAATTTCTAAGCTGTTATGTGAGAGAGAGAGTGTTGTTTAATACTAAGTGATCAATTTCTAAGCTGTTATGTGAGAGAGAGTGTTGTTTAATATCAAGTGGTCAATTTCTAAGCTGTTATGTGAGAGAGTGTTGTTTAATACCAAGTGGTCAATTTCTAAGCTGTTATGTGAGAGAGAGTGTTGTTTAATACTAAGTGATCAATTTCTAAGCTGTTATGTGAGAGAGAGAGTGTTGTTTAATACCAAGTGATCAATTTCTAAGCTGTTATGCGAGAGAGAGTGTTGTTTAATACCAAGTGATCAATTTCTAAGCTGTTATGTGAGAGTGTTGTTTTATATCAAGTGATCAATTTCTAAGCTGTTATGTGAGAGAGAGTGTTGTTTTAATACCAAGTGATCAATATCTAAGCTGTTATGTGAGAGAGAGTGTTGTTTAATACTAAGTGATCAATTTCTAAGCTGCTATGTGAGAGAGAGTGTTGTTTAATATCAAGTGATCAATTTCTAAGCTGTTATGTGAGAGAGAGTGTTGTTTAATACTAAGTGATCAATTTCTAAGCTGTTATGTGAGAGAGAGTGTTGTTTAATACTAAGTGATCAATTTCTAAGCTGTTATGTGAGAGAGAGTGTTGTTTAATACCAAGTGATCAATTTCTAAGCTGTTATGTGAGAGAGAGTGTTGTTTAATACCAAGTGGTCAATTTCTAAGCTGTTATGTGAGAGAGAGTGTTGTTTAATACTAAGTGATCAATTTCTAAGCTGTTATGTGAGAGAGAGTGTTGTTTAATACCAAGTGATCAATTTCTAAGCTGTTATGTGAGAGAGTGTTGTTTTATATCAAGTGATCAATTTCTAAGCTGTTATGTGAGAGAGAGTGTTGTTTAATACCAAGTGATCAATTTCTAAGCTGTTATGTGAGAGAGAGTGTTGTTTAATACCAAGTGATCAATTTCTAAGCTGTTATGTGAGAGAGAGTGTTGTTTAATACCAAGTGATCAATTTCTAAGCTGTTATGTGAGAGAGAGTGTTGTTTAATATCAAGTGATCAATTTCTAAGCTGTTATGTGAGAGAGAGTGTTGTTTAATACCAAGTGGTCAATTTCTAAGCTGTTATGTGAGAGAGAGTGTTGTTTAATACCAAGTGATCAATTTCTAAGCTGTTATGTGAGAGAGTGTTGTTTAATACTAAGTGATCAATTTCTAAGCTGCTATGTGAGAGAGAGTGTTGTTTAATACTAAGTGATCAATTTCTAAGCTGTTATGTGAGAGAGAGTGTTGTTTAATACCAAGTGATCAATTTCTAAGCTGTTATGTGAGAGAGAGTATTGTTTAATACCAAGTGATCAATTTCTAAGCTGTTATGTGAGAGAGGGTGTTGTTTAATACTAAGTGATCAATTTCTAAGCTGTTATGTGAGAGAGAGTGTTGTTTAATACCAAGTGGTCAATTTCTAAGCTGCTATGTGAGAGAGAGTGTTGTTTAATACTAAGTTATCAATTTCTAAGCTGTTATGTGAGAGAGAGTGTTGTTTAATACCAAGTGATCAATTTCTAAGCTGTTATGTGAGAGAGAGTGTTGTTTAATACTAAGTGGTCAATTTCTAAGCTGTTATGTGAGAGAGAGTGTTGTTTAATACTAAGTTATCAATTTCTAAGCTGTTATGTGAGAGAGAGTGTTGTTTAATACCAAGTGGTCAATTTCTAAGCTGTTATGTGAGAGAGAGTGTTGTTTAATACCAAGTGGTCAATTTCTAAGCTGTTATGTGAGAGAGAGTGTTGTTTAATACCAAGTGGTCAATTTCTAAGCTGTTATGTGAGAGAGAGTGTTGTTTAATACTAAGTTATCAATTTCTAAGCTGTTATGTGAGAGAGAGTGTTGTTTAATACCAAGTGGTCAATTTCTAAGCTGTTATGTGAGAGAGAGTGTTGTTTAATACCAAGTGATCAATATCTAAGCTGTTATGTGAGAGAGAGTGTTGTTTAATACTAAGTGATCAATTTCTAAGCTGCTATGTGAGAGAGAGTGTTGTTTAATATCAAGTGATCAATTTCTAAGCTGTTATGTGAGAGAGAGTGTTGTTTAATACCAAGTGATCAATTTCTAAGCTGTTATGTGAGAGAGAGTGTTGTTTAATACCAAGTGATCAATTTCTAAGCTGTTATGTGAGAGAGAGTGTTGTTTAATACCAAGTGGTCAATTTCTAAGCTGTTATGTGAGAGAGAGTGTTGTTTAATACTAAGTGATCAATTTCTAAGCTGTTATGTGAGAGAGAGTGTTGTTTAATACTAAGTGATCAATTTCTAAGCTGTTATGTGAGAGCGAGAGTGTTGTTTAATACCAAGTGATCAATTTCTAAGCTGCTATGTGAGAGAGAGTGTTGTTTAATACTAAGTGATCAATTTCTAAGCTGTTATGTGAGAGAGAGAGTGTTGTTTAATACCAAGTGATCAATTTCTAAGCTGCTATGTGAGAGAGAGTGTTGTTTAATACCAAGTGGTCAATTTCTAAGCTGTTATGTGAGAGAGAGCGTTGTTTAATATCAAGTGGTCAACTTCTAAGTTGTTATGTGAGAGAGAGTGTTGTTTAATACTAAGTGATCAATTTCTAAGCTGTTATGTGAGAGAGAGTGTTGTTTAATACTAAGTGATCAATTTCTAAGCTGTTATGTGAGAGAGAGAGTGTTGTTTAATACCAAGTGATCAATTTCTAAGCTGCTATGTGAGAGAGAGTGTTGTTTAATACCAAGTGGTCAATTTCTAAGCTGTTATGTGAGAGAGAGTGTTGTTTAATACTAAGTGATCAATTTCTAAGCTGTTATGTGAGAGAGAGTGTTGTTTAATACTAAGTGATCAATTTCTAAGCTGTTATGTGAGAGAGTGTTGTTTAATACTAAGTGATCAATTTCTAAGCTGTTATGTGAGAGAGAGTGTTGTTTAATACTAAGTGATCAATTTCTAAGCTGTTATGTGAGAGAGTGTTGTTTAATACTAAGTGATCAATTTCTAAGCTGTTATGTGAGAGAGAGAGTGTTGTTTAATACTAAGTGATCAATTTCTAAGCTGTTATGTGAGAGAGTGTGTTGTTTAATACCAAGTGGTCATTTTCTAAGCTGTTATGTGAGAGAGAGTGTTGTTTAATACTAAGTGATCAATTTCTAAGCTGTTATGTGAGAGAGAGTGTTGTTTAATACCAAGTGATCAATTTCTAAGCTGTTATGTGAGAGAGAGTGTTGTTTAATACCAAGTGGTCAATTTCTAAGCTGTTATGTGAGAGAGAGTGTTGTCTAATACGAAGTGATCAATTTCTAAGCTGTTATGTGAGAGAGAGTGTTGTTTAATACCAAGTGATCAATTTCTAAGCTGTTATGTGAGAGAGAGTGTTGTTTAATACCAAGTGATCAATTTCTAAGCTGTTATGTGAGAGAGAGTGTTGTTTAATACCAAGTGATCAATTTCTAAGCTGTTATGTGAGAGAGAGTGTTGTTTAATACCAAGTGGTCAATTTCTAAGCTGTTATGTGAGAGAGAGTGTTGTTTAATACTAAGTGATCAATTTCTAAGCTGTTATGTGAGAGAGAGTGTTGTTTAATACCAAGTGATCAATTTCTAAGCTGTTATGTGAGAGAGAGTGTTGTTTAATACCAAGTGGTCAATTTCTAAGCTGTTATGTGAGAGAGAGTGTTGTTTAATACTAAGTGATCAATTTCTAAGCTGTTATGTGAGAGAGAGTGTTGTTTAATTCCAAGTGATCAATTTCTAAGCTGTTATGTGAGAGAGAGTGTTGTTTAATACCAAGTGGTCAATTTCTAAGCTGTTATGTGAGAGAGAGTGTTGTTTAATACTAAGTGATCAATTTCTAAGCTGTTATGTGAGAGAGAGTGTTGTTTAATACCAAGTGATCAATTTCTAAGCTGTTATGTGAGAGAGTGTTGTTTAATACCAAGTGGTCAATTTCTAAGCTGTTATGTGAGAGAGAGTGTTGTTTAATACTAAGTGATCAATTTCTAAGCTGTTATGTGAGAGAGAGTGTTGTTTAATACTAAGTGATCAATTTCTAAGCTGTTATGTGAGAGAGTGTTGTTTAATACTAAGTGATCAATTTCTAAGCTGTTATGTGAGAGAGAGTGTTGTTTAATACTAAGTGATCAATTTCTAAGCTGTTATGTGAGAGAGAGTGTTGTTTAATACTAAGTGATCAATTTCTAAGCTGTTATGTGAGAGAGAGAGTGTTGTTTAATACTAAGTGATCAATTTCTAAGCTGTTATGTGAGAGAGAGTGTTGTTTAATACCAAGTGGTCATTTTCTAAGCTGTTATGTGAGAGAGAGTGTTGTTTAATACTAAGTGATCAATTTCTAAGCTGTTATGTGAGAGAGAGTGTTGTTTAATACCAAGTGATCAATTTCTAAGCTGTTATGTGAGAGAGAGTGTTGTTTAATACCAAGTGGTCAATTTCTAAGCTGTTATGTGAGAGAGAGTGTTGTTTAATACTAAGTGATCAATTTCTAAGCTGTTATGTGAGAGAGAGTGTTGTTTAATTCCAAGTGATCAATTTCTAAGCTGTTATGTGAGAGAGAGTGTTGTTTAATACCAAGTGGTCAATTTCTAAGCTGTTATGTGAGAGAGAGTGTTGTTTAATACCAAGTGATCAATATCTAAGCTGTTATGTGAGAGAGAGTGTTGTTTAATACTAAGTGATCAATTTCTAAGCTGCTATGTGAGAGAGAGTGTTGTTTAATATCAAGTGATCAATTTCTAAGCTGTTATGTGAGAGAGAGTGTTGTTTAATACTAAGTGATCAATTTCTAAGCTGTTATGTGAGAGAGAGTGTTGTTTAATACTAAGTGATCAATTTCTAAGCTGTTATGTGAGAGAGAGTGTTGTTTAATACCAAGTGATCAATTTCTAAGCTGTTATGTGAGAGAGAGTGTTGTTTAATACTAAGTGGTCAATTTCTAAGCTGTTATGTGAGAGAGAGTGTTGTTTAATACTAAGTGATCAATTTCTAAGCTGTTATGTGAGAGAGAGTGTTGTTTAATACTAAGCGATCAATTTCTAAGCTGTTATGTGAGAGAGTGTTGTTTAATACTAAGTGATCAATTTCTAAGCTGTTATGTGAGAGAGAGTGTTGTTTAATACTAAGTGATCAATTTCTAAGCTGTTATGTGAGAGAGAGTGTTGTTTAATACTAAGTGATCAATTTCTAAGCTGTTATGTGAGAGCGAGAGTGTTGTTTAATACCAAGTGATCAATTTCTAAGCTGTTATGTGAGAGAGAGTGTTGTTTAATACTAAGTGATCAATTTCTAAGCTGTTATGTGAGAGAGAGAGTGTTGTTTAATACCAAGTGATCAATTTCTAAGCTGCTATGTGAGAGAGAGTGTTGTTTAATACCAAGTGGTCAATTTCTAAGCTGTTATGTGAGAGAGAGCGTTGTTTAATATCAAGTGGTCAACTTCTAAGTTGTTATGTGAGAGAGAGTGTTGTTTAATACTAAGTGATCAATTTCTAAGCTGTTATGTGAGAGAGAGTGTTGTTTAATACTAAGTGATCAATTTCTAAGCTGTTATGTGAGAGAGAGAGTGTTGTTTAATACCAAGTGATCAATTTCTAAGCTGCTAAGTGAGAGAGAGTGTTGTTTAATACCAAGTGGTCAATTTCTAAGCTGTTATGTGAGAGAGAGTGTTGTTTAATACTAAGTGATCAATTTCTAAGCTGTTATGTGAGAGAGAGTGTTGTTTAATATCAAGTGATCAATTTCTAAGCTGTTATGTGAGAGAGAGTGTTGTTTAATACCAAGTGATCAATTTCTAAGCTGTTATGTGAGAGAGAGTGTTGTTTAATACCAAGTGATCAATTTCTAAGCTGTTATGTGAGAGAGAGTGTTGTTTAATACCAAGTGGTCAATTTCTAAGCTGTTATGTGAGAGAGAGTGTTGTTTAATACTAAGTGATCAATTTCTAAGCTGTTATGTGAGAGAGAGTGTTGTTTAATACTAAGTTATCAATTTCTAAGCTGTTATGTGAGAGAGAGTGTTGTTTAATACCAAGTGGTCAATTTCTAAGCTGTTATGTGAGAGAGAGTGTTGTTTAATACCAAGTGATCAATATCTAAGCTGTTATGTGAGAGAGAGTGTTGTTTAATACTAAGTGATCAATTTCTAAGCTGCTATGTGAGAGAGAGTGTTGTTTAATATCAAGTGATCAATTTCTAAGCTGTTATGTGAGAGAGAGTGTTGTTTAATACTAAGTGATCAATTTCTAAGCTGTTATGTGAGAGAGAGTGTTGTTTAATACTAAGTGATCAATTTCTAAGCTGTTATGTGAGAGAGAGTGTTGTTTAATACCAAGTGATCAATTTCTAAGCTGTTATGTGAGAGAGAGTGTTGTTTAATACCAAGTGGTCAATTTCTAAGCTGTTATGTGAGAGAGAGTGTTGTTTAATACTAAGTGATCAATTTCTAAGCTGTTATGTGAGAGAGAGTGTTGTTTAATACCAAGTGATCAATTTCTAAGCTGTTATGTGAGAGAGAGTGTTGTTTTATATCAAGTGATCAATTTCTAAGCTGTTATGTGAGAGAGAGTGTTGTTTAATACCAAGTGATCAATTTCTAAGCTGTTATGTGAGAGAGAGTGTTGTTTAATACCAAGTGATCAATTTCTAAGCTGTTATGTGAGAGAGAGTGTTGTTTAATACCAAGTGATCAATTTCTAAGCTGTTATGTGAGAGAGAGTGTTGTTTAATATCAAGTGATCAATTTCTAAGCTGTTATGTGAGAGAGAGTGTTGTTTAATACCAAGTGGTCAATTTCTAAGCTGTTATGTGAGAGAGAGTGTTGTTTAATACCAAGTGATCAATTTCTAAGCTGTTATGTGAGAGAGTGTTGTTTAATACTAAGTGATCAATTTCTAAGCTGCTATGTGAGAGAGAGTGTTGTTTAATACTAAGTGATCAATTTCTAAGCTGTTATGTGAGAGAGAGTGTTGTTTAATACCAAGTGATCAATTTCTAAGCTGTTATGTGAGAGAGAGTATTGTTTAATACCAAGTGATCAATTTCTAAGCTGTTATGTGAGAGAGGGTGTTGTTTAATACTAAGTGATCAATTTCTAAGCTGTTATGTGAGAGAGAGTGTTGTTTAATACCAAGTGGTCAATTTCTAAGCTGCTATGTGAGAGAGAGTGTTGTTTAATACTAAGTTATCAATTTCTAAGCTGTTATGTGAGAGAGAGTGTTGTTTAATACCAAGTGATCAATTTCTAAGCTGTTATGTGAGAGAGAGTGTTGTTTAATACTAAGTGGTCAATTTCTAAGCTGTTATGTGAGAGAGAGTGTTGTTTAATACTAAGTTATCAATTTCTAAGCTGTTATGTGAGAGAGAGTGTTGTTTAATACCAAGTGGTCAATTTCTAAGCTGTTATGTGAGAGAGAGTGTTGTTTAATACCAAGTGGTCAATTTCTAAGCTGTTATGTGAGAGAGAGTGTTGTTTAATACCAAGTGGTCAATTTCTAAGCTGTTATGTGAGAGAGAGTGTTGTTTAATACTAAGTTATCAATTTCTAAGCTGTTATGTGAGAGAGAGTGTTGTTTAATACCAAGTGGTCAATTTCTAAGCTGTTATGTGAGAGAGAGTGTTGTTTAATACCAAGTGATCAATATCTAAGCTGTTATGTGAGAGAGAGTGTTGTTTAATACTAAGTGATCAATTTCTAAGCTGTTATGTGAGAGAGAGAGTGTTGTTTAATACCAAGTGATCAATTTCTAAGCTGCTATGTGAGAGAGAGTGTTGTTTAATACCAAGTGGTCAATTTCTAAGCTGTTATGTGAGAGAGAGCGTTGTTTAATATCAAGTGGTCAACTTCTAAGTTGTTATGTGAGAGAGAGTGTTGTTTAATACTAAGTGATCAATTTCTAAGCTGTTATGTGAGAGAGAGTGTTGTTTAATACTAAGTGATCAATTTCTAAGCTGTTATGTGAGAGAGAGAGTGTTGTTTAATACCAAGTGATCAATTTCTAAGCTGCTATGTGAGAGAGAGTGTTGTTTAATACCAAGTGGTCAATTTCTAAGCTGTTATGTGAGAGAGAGTGTTGTTTAATACTAAGTGATCAATTTCTAAGCTGTTATGTGAGAGAGAGTGTTGTTTAATACTAAGTGATCAATTTCTAAGCTGTTATGTGAGAGAGTGTTGTTTAATACTAAGTGATCAATTTCTAAGCTGTTATGTGAGAGAGAGTGTTGTTTAATACTAAGTGATCAATTTCTAAGCTGTTATGTGAGAGAGTGTTGTTTAATACTAAGTGATCAATTTCTAAGCTGTTATGTGAGAGAGAGAGTGTTGTTTAATACTAAGTGATCAATTTCTAAGCTGTTATGTGAGAGAGTGTGTTGTTTAATACCAAGTGGTCATTTTCTAAGCTGTTATGTGAGAGAGAGTGTTGTTTAATACTAAGTGATCAATTTCTAAGCTGTTATGTGAGAGAGAGTGTTGTTTAATACCAAGTGATCAATTTCTAAGCTGTTATGTGAGAGAGAGTGTTGTTTAATACCAAGTGGTCAATTTCTAAGCTGTTATGTGAGAGAGAGTGTTGTCTAATACGAAGTGATCAATTTCTAAGCTGTTATGTGAGAGAGAGTGTTGTTTAATACCAAGTGATCAATTTCTAAGCTGTTATGTGAGAGAGAGTGTTGTTTAATACCAAGTGATCAATTTCTAAGCTGTTATGTGAGAGAGAGTGTTGTTTAATACCAAGTGATCAATTTCTAAGCTGTTATGTGAGAGAGAGTGTTGTTTAATACCAAGTGGTCAATTTCTAAGCTGTTATGTGAGAGAGAGTGTTGTTTAATACTAAGTGATCAATTTCTAAGCTGTTATGTGAGAGAGAGTGTTGTTTAATACTAAGTGATCAATTTCTAAGCTGTTATGTGAGAGAGAGTGTTGTTTAATACCAAGTGGTCAATTTCTAAGCTGTTATGTGAGAGAGAGTGTTGTTTAATACCAAGTGATCAATTTCTAAGCTGTTATGTGAGAGAGAGTGTTGTTTAATACCAAGTGATCAATTTCTAAGCTGTTATGTGAGAGAGAGTGTTGTTTAATACCAAGTGGTCAATTTCTAAGCTGTTATGTGAGAGAGAGTGTTGTTTAATACTAAGTGATCAATTTCTAAGCTGTTATGTGAGAGAGAGTGTTGTTTAATACCAAGTGATCAATTTCTAAGCTGTTATGTGAGAGAGAGTGTTGTTTAATACCAAGTGATCAATTTCTAAGCTGTTATGTGAGAGAGAGTGTTGTTTAATATCAAGTGATCAATTTCTAAGCTGTTATGTGAGAGAGAGTGTTGTTTAATACCAAGTGGTCAATTTCTAAGCTGTTATGTGAGAGAGAGTGTTGTTTAATACCAAGTGATCAATTTCTAAGCTGTTATGTGAGAGAGAGTGTTGTTTAATACTAAGTGATCAATTTCTAAGCTGCTATGTGAGAGAGAGTGTTGTTTAATACTAAGTGATCAATTTCTAAGCTGTTATGTGAGAGAGAGTGTTGTTTAATACCAAGTGATCAATTTCTAAGCTGTTATGTGAGAGAGAGTATTGTTTAATACCAAGTGATCAATTTCTAAGCTGTTATGTGAGAGAGGGTGTTGTTTAATACTAAGTGATCAATTTCTAAGCTGTTATGTGAGAGAGAGTGTTGTTTAATACCAAGTGATCAATTTCTAAGCTGTTATGTGAGAGAGAGTGTTGTTTAATACTAAGTGATCAATTTCTAAGCTGTTATGTGAGAGAGAGTGTTGTTTAATACTAAGTGGTCAATTTCTAAGCTGTTATGTGAGAGAGAGTGTTGTTTAATACTAAGTGATCAATTTCTAAGCTGTTATGTGAGAGAGAGTGTTGTTTAATATCAAGTGATCAATTTCTAAGCTGTTATGTGAGAGAGAGTGTTGTTTAGTACCAAGTGATCAATTTCTAAGCTGTTATGTGAGAGAGAGTGTTGTTTAATACCAAGTGGTCAATTTCTAAGCTGTTATGTGAGAGAGAGTGTTGTTTAATACCAAGTGATCAATTTCTAAGCTGTTATGTGAGAGAGTGTTGTTTAATATCAAGTGATCAATTTCTAAGCTGTTATGTGAGAGAGAGTGTTGTTTAATACCAAGTGATCAATTTCTAAGCTGTTATGTGAGAGAGAGAGTGTTGTTTAATACTAAGTGATCAATTTCTAAGCTGTTATGTGAGAGAGTGTTGTTTAATACTAAGTGATCAATTTCTAAGCTGTTATGTGAGAGAGAGTGTTGTTTAATACTAAGTGATCAATTTCTAAGCTGTTATGTGAGAGAGTGTTGTTTAATACTAAGTGATCAATTTCTAAGCTGTTATGTGAGAGAGAGAGTGTTGTTTAATACTAAGTGATCAATTTCTAAGCTGTTATGTGAGAGAGTGTGTTGTTTAATACCAAGTGGTCATTTTCTAAGCTGTTATGTGAGAGAGAGTGTTGTTTAATACTAAGTGATCAATTTCTAAGCTGTTATGTGAGAGAGAGTGTTGTTTAATACCAAGTGATCAATTTCTAAGCTGTTATGTGAGAGAGAGTGTTGTTTAATACCAAGTGGTCAATTTCTAAGCTGTTATGTGAGAGAGAGTGTTGTTTAATACCAAGTGATCAATTTCTAAGCTGTTATGTGAGAGAGAGTGTTGTTTAATACCAAGTGATCAATTTCTAAGCTGTTATGTGAGAGAGAGTGTTGTTTAATACCAAGTGATCAATTTCTAAGCTGTTATGTGAGAGAGAGTGTTGTTTAATACCAAGTGGTCAATTTCTAAGCTGTTATGTGAGAGAGAGTGTTGTTTAATACTAAGTGATCAATTTCTAAGCTGTTATGTGAGAGAGAGTGTTGTTTAATACTAAGTGATCAATTTCTAAGCTGTTATGTGAGAGAGAGTGTTGTTTAATACCAAGTGGTCAATTTCTAAGCTGTTATGTGAGAGAGAGTGTTGTTTAATACTAAGTGATCAATTTCTAAGCTGTTATGTGAGAGAGAGTGTTGTTTAATACCAAGTGATCAATTTCTAAGCTGTTATGTGAGAGAGAGTGTTGTTTAATACCAAGTGATCAATTTCTAAGCTGTTATGTGAGAGAGAGTGTTGTTTAATATCAAGTGATCAATTTCTAAGCTGTTATGTGAGAGAGAGTGTTGTTTAATACCAAGTGGTCAATTTCTAAGCTGTTATGTGAGAGAGAGTGTTGTTTAATACCAAGTGATCAATTTCTAAGCTGTTATGTGAGAGAGAGTGTTGTTTAATACTAAGTGATCAATTTCTAAGCTGCTATGTGAGAGAGAGTGTTGTTTAATACTAAGTGATCAATTTCTAAGCTGTTATGTGAGAGAGAGTGTTGTTTAATACCAAGTGATCAATTTCTAAGCTGTTATGTGAGAGAGAGTATTGTTTAATACCAAGTGATCAATTTCTAAGCTGTTATGTGAGAGAGGGTGTTGTTTAATACTAAGTGATCAATTTCTAAGCTGTTATGTGAGAGAGAGTGTTGTTTAATACCAAGTGATCAATTTCTAAGCTGTTATGTGAGAGAGAGTGTTGTTTAATACTAAGTGATCAATTTCTAAGCTGTTATGTGAGAGAGAGTGTTGTTTAATACTAAGTGGTCAATTTCTAAGCTGTTATGTGAGAGAGAGTGTTGTTTAATACTAAGTGATCAATTTCTAAGCTGTTATGTGAGAGAGAGTGTTGTTTAATATCAAGTGATCAATTTCTAAGCTGTTATGTGAGAGAGAGTGTTGTTTAGTACTAAGTGATCAATTTCTAAGCTGTTATGTGAGAGAGAGTGTTGTTTAATACCAAGTGGTCAATTTCTAAGCTGTTATGTGAGAGAGAGTGTTGTTTAATACCAAGTGATCAATTTCTAAGCTGTTATGTGAGAGAGTGTTGTTTAATATCAAGTGATCAATTTCTAAGCTGTTATGTGAGAGAGAGTGTTGTTTAATACCAAGTGATCAATTTCTAAGCTGTTATGTGAGAGAGAGAGTGTTGTTTAATACTAAGTGATCAATTTCTAAGCTGTTATGTGAGAGAGAGTGTTGTTTAATATCAAGTGGTCAATTTCTAAGCTGTTATGTGAGAGAGTGTTGTTTAATACCAAGTGGTCAATTTCTAAGCTGTTATGTGAGAGAGAGTGTTGTTTAATACTAAGTGATCAATTTCTAAGCTGTTATGTGAGAGAGAGAGTGTTGTTTAATACCAAGTGATCAATTTCTAAGCTGTTATGTGAGAGAGAGTGTTGTTTAATACCAAGTGATCAATTTCTAAGCTGTTATGTGAGAGAGTGTTGTTTTATATCAAGTGATCAATTTCTAAGCTGTTATGTGAGAGAGAGTGTTGTTTAATACCAAGTGATCAATTTCTAAGCTGTTATGTGAGAGAGAGTGTTGTTTAATACCAAGTGGTCAATTTCTAAGCTGTTATGTGAGAGAGAGTGTTGTTTAATACCAAGTTATGAATTTCTAAGCTGTTATGTGAGAGAGAGTGTTGTTTAATATCAAGTGATCAATTTCTAAGCTGTTATGTGAGAGAGAGTGTTGTTTAATACCAAGTGATCAATTTCTAAGCTGTTATGTGAGAGAGAGTGTTGTTTAATACCAAGTGATCAATTTCTAAGCTGTTATGTGAGAGAGAGTGTTGTTTAATACCAAGTGGTCAATTTCTAAGCTGTTATGTGAGAGAGAGTGTTGTTTAATACTAAATTATCAATTTCTAAGCTGTTATGTGAGAGAGAGTGTTGTTTAATATCAAGTGATCAATTTCTAAGCTGTTATGTGAGAGAGAGTGTTGTTAATACCAAGTGATCAATTTCTAAGCTGTTATGTGAGAGAGAGTGTTGTTTAATATCAAGTGATCAATTTCTAAGCTGTTATGTGAGAGAGAGTGTTGTTTAATACCAAGTGATCAATTTCTAAGCTGTTATGTGAGAGAGAGTGTTGTTTAATATCAAGTGATCAATTTCTAAGCTGTTATGTGAGAGAGAGTGTTGTTTAATACCAAGTGGTCAATTTCTAAGCTGTTATGTGAGAGAGAGTGTTGTTTAATACCAAGTGATCAATTTCTAAGCTGTTATGTGAGAGAGAGTGTTGTTTAATACTAAGTTATCAATTTCTAAGCTGTTATGTGAGAGAGAGTGTTGTTTAATACCAAGTGGTCAATTTCTAAGCTGTTATGTGAGAGAGAGTGTTGTTTAATACCAAGTGATCGATATCTAAGCTGTTATGTGAGAGAGAGTGTTGTTTAATACTAAGTGATCAATTTCTAAGCTGCTATGTGAGAGAGAGTGTTGTTTAATATCAAGTGATCAATTTCTAAGCTGTTATGTGAGAGAGAGTGTTGTTTAATACTAAGTGATCAATTTCTAAGCTGTTATGTGAGAGAGAGTGTTGTTTAATACTAAGTGGTCAATTTCTAAGCTGCTATGTGAGAGAGAGTGTTGTTTAATACTAAGTTATCAATTTCTAAGCTGTTATGTGAGAGAGAGTGTTGTTTAATACCAAGTGATCAATTTCTAAGCTGTTATGTGAGAGAGAGTGTTGTTTAATACTAAGTTATCAATTTCTAAGCTGTTATGTGAGAGAGAGTGTTGTTTAATACCAAGTGGTCAATTTCTAAGCTGTTATGTGAGAGAGAGTGTTGTTTAATACCAAGTGGTCAATTTCTAAGCTGTTATGTGAGAGCGAGTGTTGTTTAATACCAAGTGGTCAATTTCTAAGCTGTTATGTGAGAGAGAGTGTTGTTTAATACTAAGTTATCAATTTCTAAGCTGTTATGTGAGAGAGAGTGTTGTTTAATACCAAGTGGTCAATTTCTAAGCTGTTATGTGAGAGAGAGTGTTGTTTAATACCAAGTGATCAATATCTAAGCTGTTATGTGAGAGAGAGTGTTGTTTAATACTAAGTGATCAATTTCTAAGCTGTTATGTGAGAGAGAGTGTTGTTTAATATCAAGTGATCAATTTCTAAGCTGTTATGTGAGAGAGAGTGTTGTTTAATACCAAGTGATCAATTTCTAAGCTGTTATGTGAGAGAGAGTGTTGTTTAATACCAAGTGATCAATTTCTAAGCTGTTATGTGAGAGAGAGTGTTGTTTAATACCAAGTGGTCAATTTCTAAGCTGTTATGTGAGAGAGAGTGTTGTTTAATACTAAGTTATCAATTTCTAAGCTGTTATGTGAGAGAGAGTGTTGTTTAATACCAAGTGGTCAATTTCTAAGCTGTTATGTGAGAGAGAGTGTTGTTTAATACTAAGTTATCAATTTCTAAGCTGTTATGTGAGAGAGAGTGTTGTTTAATACCAAGTGGTCAATTTCTAAGCTGTTATGTGAGAGAGAGTGTTGTTTAATACTAAGTGATCAATTTCTAAGCTGTTATGTGAGAGAGTGTTGTTTAATATCAAGTGATCAATTTCTAAGCTGTTATGTGAGAGAGAGTGTTGTTTAATACTAAGTGATCAATTTCTAAGCTGTTGTGTGAGAGAGAGTGTTGTTTAATACCAAGTGATCAATTTCTAAGCTGTTATGTGAGAGAGAGTGTTGTTTAATACCAAGTGGTCAATTTCTAAGCTGTTATGTGAGAGAGAGTGTTGTTTAATACTAAGTTATCAATTTCTAAGCTGTTATGTGAGAGAGAGTGTTGTTTAATACCAAGTGGTCAATTTCTAAGCTGTTATGTGAGAGAGAGTGTTGTTTAATACTAAGTTATCAATTTCTAAGCTGCTATGTGAGAGAGAGTGTTGTTTAATACCAAGTGGTCAATTTCTAAGCTGTTATGTGAGAGAGAGTGTTGCTTAATACCAAGTGGTCAATTTCTAAACAATGTCATAATGTGTGCAAGTTATTTAAATTGTGATTATTTTTATTGTTACCAATTTCCGCTATATTTTTTTTTCCAATATACGAACCCTTAAACACAAAATCATGGACATAAATTTTCTTTTGTCTCCTATAGCCATACAGTTACTAATACAAGGTAGAGCTGCCTTTACATTGTTCTCAATAGGTACTGGAGCTATGTTCTCTCCCCCAGCTGTTATTATTATTTCTGAAGAAGAAAACAAAACAAAACGATGATTCGTGTTTCTATTTTTATTGGGGAGCAGTCTTTGCCTTAATTTTTTTCACCTACTTGCCCGAAAGCCAAATTTAGAAAAAAAATTATATTTATTCTTACAAACTCTTTCATAATTTTCACTTGTTCGAATCCAGTTTTACCTATCCCGTTCGGGCAAGTGGGTTAGTGCGAAGACTGGGAGTATAAGGGACATGATATTCAAATTTAAGATATCTTTGTTCTACATTTCAAACTGTGTAATACTTATCAGATAACATATCCTTTAGATTGTCAGTAACTTGTGGCAGGTTAGGTTTTTTTCCTCCATCAATAATGATAAAACTGAAAAATTGCTGAAAATTATGTTAAACATTAATATTCTTAACCCTGTTTTAATTTAGATAAAAGAAAAAGCCACATTATTTTCAATTTTGTTGTAATTTCCTTAAGAAACTCAAATATCCCTTTCCTTTTTTTGTATCTTCAACTTACAATACTTTATCAGTAATGTGGACAATTTTCTTTTGATCTCACCAAGTGACATCGTCAGTATCAATGAATCGACCATGATACTGAAAATTATCGGCCATTATACACATAATGTTACCTATAGAAACAATACCGTCAGTTTTGAAGATCTTGACATACATTAGTGATAATGTCTGTCTCAACCTTCAAAACTGACGGTATTCTTTATATATAAAATTAAAGTAATTTACTGATTATTGACTAATATTTACTGTTGTTAACGGATTACTTTCAGATTGTTTTATAGACAAGTATGTTTTATGGTTTTTTTTCTAAGGATCTTTTTGGTGTCCAAGTTTAATATTAAAATTTGTTCAAGCTACGCTATAGCTGAAATATTGCTAATGTTGGCATTAAACACTAATCAATCAATCAATCATTAAAGGGTTACCTTTAATTCTACCAGTAATACTGAGGAATCCTTCGTCGTCATGTTTACCAATATCACCTGTACACAACCAGTCATCATCATCAAATGTCTCTTTGGTCTTCTCTGGTGCATTTAAATAACCCATAAAAACATGTCTACCGCCCATACAGATCTGCAATGAAACATTTAGTTAAAACGGAAGGCAAAACTTCAAACCCTTTGAGGTAACACAATATCTAATGCAGTTACGTCATGATTTATATTTCTTGACATCGTTGAAAGAAATAACAATGGATTTTTTTTACTTTTTACGTATATTTTTTCTTTCCTCTATCACTGCCAAGACTTTTTACTGAACTTGACTGTATATATGAATAACACGGCAGGGGTCTTATGACAAGCAGGAACTGCTTACCCTTCACGAGCCCCTGAGTTCACCCCAGGTTTTTTGGTGGGGTCCGTGTTGCTCTCTTTTAAGTTCTTTGTGTTGTCCTATTATGTGTCTTTCGTTCTGAGATCCATGTTATGATGTCTGTTACGATTTCTGCATAAAAATTATGTTCAGTTCGACTACCTAGTTATTTGTAGGAGGGATCATGCTATTTACGTTATTTGTGTTTTTTTGCATAAAGCGGTGTCCAACACATATTATGCTGTGTTTTTGCTTTGTTTTTCTTCGCCTTGTGTACCTTATTTGCCAGTTTCTCTTGATTTTCCATGTTTGATTGCCCCTTCAGTGTTCTCTAACACTTATTTGATTGTTGATGTTAAATTTTTCGAATTTGTTATTTCAAAATTAAGTATCACAAAATTCAAAGATAAAGCTTATTAACAATTGCAATAAGTTAACAAATTCATAGCTGAAAGTACATGCTTTTCCAAGGCGATGAATTCGTCAAAATAAAAAATAAAAAACTGTAATACTTAATTTCCTTTTCCCATGTAAGTTTATATATAATAATGGTAATGATCAATTAAAAAAAAAAATGCCTTTAAGATTTGACAACTGATGTTGATTTATTGGCCATGCACATTTAATATCAGAACAACAAACAAATGTATAAGAATTGGCTGAAAACTGCTAACATTTCAAAAAAAAAAAAAAGAGAGAGAAACATAACATGAGGATTCAGATTCAACTCAAAATAACAAATATATTTAAAAATAAACAAAATGTACATCTTAATTAGTACAATTTTACTAACAATGCTTTTAATATAAAGGTTTTTTTTCTAAAGATTTATCATTCTGGAACTCATTTACTGAAATACTGCTATGTACTAAAAATACAAACAAAGATCACTTTATAACACCAGAGGCTCCCAGGAGCCTGTAATCGCTCACCTGGATCAAAGCTGCTTTCAATAACAACGCAACTGCACTGTGGCGGCCATCTTGGTGGGAGAGCGCAACTGCCGGACACCATTTTGGAAGAGGACCATCCAATGACTATTTCATCAAAGTTTGGTTTTAATTGAGCTACTGGTTCCAGACAAGATGGTTTTTATGTGAATTTCCCATAGGGTCCTATGTTAAACTAAGTACAGCTGTGCAGCCATCTTGGTCAGAGGGCGGGACCACCAGACACAAATTTGGTTCAGCGGTTTCAGAGGAGAAGATTTAAATGTAATCTTTTATCAAAATATGCCTAATTTGCATAATCGGTATAAATCGGCTGAAAGAAAAATTTCAAAAAAAAAACCCGAACATATGCTAAACTACTCCTTGCCATGTAGCTGCAGTTCAAATTTGAGCTCATTTTGACTTATACTAAAGCAGCAATGGACAATTGAAGAAATTTCTATTTTTAGTAACAGCAGCCATCTTGAATGGAGGGCGGGGCTGTCGGACACAATTTTGAAAGGGAACCACCCAGGGACCATCCCTGCCAGGTTTCGTTTAATTTGGTTCAGCGGTTTCAGAGGAGAAGATTTAAATGTGATCTTTTATCAAAATATGCCTAATTTGCATAATCGGTATTTATTGGCTGAAAGAAAAATTTCACAGAAAAACCCGGAATATATGTTAAACTATTCCTTGCCATGTAGCTGCAGTTAAAATTTCAGCTCATTTTGACTTACAATAAAGCAGCAATGGACAATTAAAATTTCATCCCCCCTTTTTTCTATTTTGAGCTTGGCGGCCATCTTGGTTGGAAGTCGGGATCAACGGACAAAAATTTGGAAGGGGGCCATCCAAAAATCATTTCAGCAAAGTTTGGTTGATATTGGCTCAGTAGTTTCAGAGGAGAAGATTTTTGTTTAATTTCATCCCCCCTTTTTTCTAATTTGCATAATCGGTCAAAATCGGCAAAAGTTCAAAGTTCATAAAAAATCCTGTCATACATGCTGAAAAGCTCATCATTATGCTTATACAGTTCAAATTTGGGCACATTCTGGCTTAAAATAGAGCAGTTTTGGCCATTTGAAGAAATTTCTATTTTTAGTAACAGCGGCCATCTTGAATGGAGGGCGGGGCTGTCGGACACAATTTTGAAAGGGACCCACCCAGGAACCATCCCTGCCAGGTTTGGTTTAATTTGGTTCAGCGGTTTCAGAGGAGAAGATTTAAATGTAATCTTTTATCAAAATATGCCTAATTTGCATAATCGGTATATATCGGCTGAAAGAAAAATTTCACAGAAAAACCCGGAATATATGTTAAACTACTCCTTGCCATGTAGCTGCAGTTAAAATTTCAGCTCAATTTGACTTACACTAAAGCAGCAATGGACAATTAAAATTTCATCCCCCCTTTTTTCTATTTTTAGCTTGGCGGCCATCTTGGTTGGAAGTCGGGATCACCGGACACAAATTTGAAAGGGGGCCATCCAAGGACCATTCCACCAAAGTTTGGTTGCAATTGGTCCAGTGGTTTCTGAGGAGAAGATTAAAATGTGAAATGTTGACGGATGGACGACGGACGAAAAGTGATGACAATAGCTCGCATGGCCTAAAGGCCAGGTGAGCTAATAATATTGTATTGAGTACACTTCGCAGATACAACATTATGTGATAAAGTTTATCAGTGACTTGAGGCAAGTCGAGTAGGTAACATACTGAATAACGGTATATCTAATATAATGTCAGTTTTGTCTATTATTAGTGACTTGAGGCAAGTCGAGTAGGTAACATACTGAATAACGGTACATCTAATATAATGTCAGTTTTGTCTATTATCAGTGACTTGAGGCAAGTCAAGTAGGTAACGCACTGTCAGTTTTGTCTATTATTAGTGACTTGAGGCAAGTCGAGTAGGTAACATACTGAATAACGGTATATCTAATATAATGTCAGTTTTGTCTATTATCAGTGACTTGAGGCAAGTCGAGTAGGTAACATACTGAATAACGGTATATCTAATATAATGTCAGTTTTGTCTATTATCAGTGACTTGAGGCAAGTCGGGTAGGTAACGCACTGTCAGTTTTGTCTATTATTAGTGACTTGAGGCAAGTCGAGTAGGTAACATACTGAATAACGGTATATCTAATATAATGTCAGTTTTGTCTATTATTAGTGACTTGAGGCAAGTCGAGTAGGTAACATACTGAATAACGGTATATCTAATATAATGTCAGTTTTGTCTATTATCAGTGACTTGAGGCAAGTCGGGTAGGTAACGCACTGTCAGTTTTGTCTATTATTAGTGACTTGAGGCAAGTCGAGTAGGTAACATACTGAATAACGGTATATCTAATATAATGTCAGTTTTAAATGTAGTAGCTCATTTTCCAAAGCTTTAATCTCAAAAATAGGGATGGCAAGCTATCTAAATTTATATGTTACATGTTGCAGAAATTGAGTACAGTAGTTCTCCTGTTTAGTTATAATTTTACCTTTTCTGCAATGAAAAAGAAGCTATTGAAGAGGGGTGACCTCTCTTGAGGGGGAAATTTACTAGTATTACTATCTCATTGCTTCTGAAATCTGGCAGAGGGGTGTACTTTGGTTAAGAGGGGGGCCAGAGGGGTGTACTTTGGATAAGAGGGGGACCCGAGGGGTGTACTTTGGTTAAGAGGGGGACCTGAGGGGTGTACTTTGGTTAAGAGGGGGATCCGAGGGGTGTACTTTGGTTAAGAGGGGGACAACTATACTAATTTGATCCACATGAACTAAAAGTTGAAATTAAAAAGTTACCTCTCCATTTCCTTCTTCGTCTACGTTGGCTAACTTTATTTCTGCACCAATAAAACATTTTCCAACAGTACCGATCCTGAAAGCGTCAGGTAACCCTACTGTATGTGGACCTATAATATACATTATTTCACATCAGTTCTAAATTCGCCTTTTTCATAGGTGTAGACATGGTCATGTGTCATGCATTAATCTGTGTTAAAGAAATCCACCAGTCATTAACATAATAATGCCCATGGGCATTATCATGTTAATGACCGCTCGGTGTTTAGAGTTGTGTCACTTTTTTAAAACGCAACGGAGATCGTGCAGTTGTCAATGTAAACCAACATTGTACGAAAATGAGCCAAATTATTTAGAAAGTCGTATTTCCTTCAATGAAATAAAAATAATAGCACTTATGTATAGGGCATTATTGTGATAGACTGCAGCTCAGGCATTATCAATGTTCAACCTTTGTTGACTAAGGGCTGATTTCATATAATATATGAATGATAAAACAAGTTATAAGGCAGTCTATTGTATTCTTGTTATATATGAAACAATAAAAGGTTTAGTCTAGCCCTTCTTTCTCAGTGAAAATAAGCCTGAACAGAAGATTAATTCAACTTTTATGACATTTTTTCCTCTAATTCTAAACAAGACTCACTCACTCTCTCTCTGTTGCACACTCTCTTTCTCCTCTCACACACACTCTCTTTCTCCTCTCACACACACTCTCTTTCTCCTCTCACACACACTCTCTTTCTCCTCTCACACACTCTCTTTCTCCTCTCACACACACTCTCTTTCTCCTCTCACACACACACACTCTCTCCTCTCACACACTCTCTTTCTCCTCTCACTCACACTCTCTTTCTCCTCTCACACACACTCTCTCTCTCCTCTCACACACACTCTCTTTCTCCTCTCACACACACTCTCTTTCTCCTCTTACACACACTCTCTTTCTCCTCTCACACACACTCTCTCTCTCCTCTCACACACTCTTTTTCTCCTCTCACAAACACTCTTTTTCTCCTCTCACGTACACTCTCTTTCTCCTCTCACACACACTCTCTTTCTCCTCTCACACACTCTCTCTTTCTCCTCTCACACACACTCTCTTTCTCCTCTCACACACTCTCTTTCTCCTCTCACACACTTTCTTTCTCCTCTCACACACTTTCTTTCTCCTCTCACACACACTCTCTTTCTCCTCTCACACACACTCTCTTTCTCCTCTCACACACTCTCTTTCTCCTCTCACACACACTCTCTTTCTCCTCTCACACACACTCTCTTTCTCCTCTCACACACACTCTCTCTCTCCTCTCACACACACTCTCTTTCTCCTCTCACACACTCTCTTTCTCCTCTCACACACACTCTCTTTCTCCTCTCACACACACTATCTTTCTCCTCTTACACACTCTCACCACACCCCCACCTCACATAACCACCACACACACCCCACAAACTTACCCACTCCCCCTACCCTCACAATACACCACACCCCTCTCCTCTCACCCACACACACCTCACCCTCTCATCACCTCTATCTCAGTCGCAGCTCCTTCACACACACACACTCTCTCTCACACACCCACACTCCTCTCACTCACCACTCTCTTCCACTCTCTCCTCCACACACACACACTCTCTTCTCCACTCCCACACTCACACTCTTCTCCTCTCCACTCACACACTCTCTCCCCCTCCCCTCATAACCTCTCCCTCTCACACACACTCTTTCTCCTCTCACTCACACTCTCTCTCCTCTCACACACTCTCTTTCTCTCCCCTCTCTCACTCAAACTCTCTCTCCTCTCACACTCACTCACTCACTCACTCACACTCTCTTTCTCCTCTCACACACACTCTCTTTCTCCTCTCATACACACTCTCTTTCTCCTCTCACACACACCCTCTTTCTCCTCTCACTCACACTCTCTTTCTCCTCTCACACACACACACTCTCTCCTCTCACACACTCTCTTTCTCCTCTCACTCACACTCTCTTTCTCCTCTCACACACACTCTCTCTCTCCTCTCACACACACTCTCTTTCTCCTCTCACACACACTCTCTTTCTCCTCTTACACACACTCTCTTTCTCCTCTCACACACACTCTCTCTCTCCTCTCACAAACACTCTTTTTCTCCTCTCACGTACACTCTCTTTCTCCTCTCACACACACTTTCTTTCTCCTCTCACACACTCTCTCTTTCTCCTCTCACACACACTCTCTTTCTCCTCTCACACACTCTCTTTCTCCTCTCACACACTTTCTTTCTCCTCTCACACACTTTCTTTCTCCTCTCACACACACTCTCTTTCTCCTCTCACACACACTCTCTTTCTCCTCTCACACACTCTCTTTCTCCTCTCACACACACTCTCTTTCTCCTCTCACACACACTCTCTTTCTCCTCTCACACACACTCTCTCTCTCCTCTCACACACACTCTCTTTCTCCTCTCACACACTCTCTTTCTCCTCTCACACACACTCTCTTTCTCCTCTCACACACACTCTCTTTCTCCTCTCACACACACTATCTTTCTCCTCTTACACACTCTCTTTCTCCTCTCACACACACTCTCTCTCTCCTCTCACACACTCTTTCTCCTCTCACACACACTCTCTTTCTCCTCTCACACACACTCTCTTTCTCCTCTCATACACACTCTCTTTCTCCTCTCACACACACCCTCTTTCTCCTCTCACTCACACTCTCTTTCTCCTCTCACACACACACACACACTCTCTTTCTCCTCTCACACACACACTCTCTTTCTCCTCTCACTCTCTCTCCCACCCACTCAAACTCTCTCCTCTCACTCACACTCTCTCTCCCACTCACTCAAACTCTCTCTCCTCTCACACACTCTCTTTCTCCTCTCACTCACACTCTCTCTCCCACTCACTCAAACTCTCTCTCCTCTCACACTCACTCACTCACTCACTCACACTCTCTTTCTCCTCTCACACACACTCTCTTTCTCCTCTCATACACACTCTCTTTCTCCTCTCACACACACCCTCTTTCTCCTCTCACTCACACTCTTTTTCTCCTCTCACTCACACTCTCTTTCTCCTCTCACACACACACTCTCTCTCTCTCTCTCTCTCTCTCTCTCTCTCTCTCTCTCTCTCTCTCTCTCTCTCTCTCTCTCATTTTTTAAATAATATAACACAAATATTAAAAAAATAAATAAAAAAATCAGTTTATCAAAAATTTAATAATTTGTAAGAGTTTTTGAATTCAAATACAGTTTTCGAGGTTTTAATTTCATTTGGTAGTGAGTTCCATACTTTTGGCTCACTAAATGAAAAACTTGATTTGTACAATTCAGTATTTGATTTCGGAACAAGGAAATTGTCTGATGATGAAAATCTAGTATCGTATGACTCCTTGTTATATGCAGAAACAATAAGATTTGATAAATGTTCCGGGGCTAATTCAATTTTAGATTTATACATTAATAAAGCCTTGTGATAAAGTATTCTTTTCGTAATTGAAACAATCCCACATTCCCGAAATAGTTCACTAGATTGTTTTTTAAAATCGTACTCATCTAGAATAATTCTTGCAGCCCGTTTTTGTAATTTTAGTAAACTTTCAAGTAAATATTTACTACAATCCCCCCAAATTGAACAACAGTAATCTAAGTGGGGAAGAATATATGCATTATAAAACAGAATTCTCGTTTTGTCATTCAAGTATTTCTTGATTCTCCTGAGTAATGCTAAAGATGAATTTACTTTTTTAATAATATGATTTATGTGTTCAGTCCAAGAAAATGTTGTATCAACAAAAACACCAAGGACCTTTTCACACTGACTTTCATTGATTTGAAGGCCATTGATAGATATATCAAATATTTCATCAGATGAGGTACAAAGTTTCTGTTTTGAACCAATACACATGGTCTTTGTTTTTGATACATTTAAAACCATTCTATTTTCGTAACACCAGTGCAATATCTTCTAATACTGTATTAAGTGTTTTGCTTATACAAAGCTTGTTTTTCCCATTCGCCGATATAGTACTATCATCAGCAAAAAGATCAGTGTTATGATTTGGGTTATATAAAGGTAGGTCATTAATAAAAATCAAAAATAATACAGGTCCTATAACTGACCCTTGAGGTAAGCCCGATTTCACTTGTTGTAAATCGGAAAATGTATTTGAAATAGAAACAATCTTCTGTCGTTCAAATTAGAAGAAAACCACTGTAGCGAAGTGTAAGAAAATTTACATTTCTGTAATTTTTGAAGGAGCAATTCATGATCAAGAAGATCAAAAGCTTTTGCAAGATCTAGAAATACCGCCCCAATTAATTCACCTTTATCAACGGCTTTTAACCACCTATCGATCATAAATGTTAATGCCATTTGGGAGGAATGATTTAAACAATAACCTGACTGCAGTAAATAAAGTAAATTGTATTTATTTAGGAAATTCATCAAATGATTCTTCACATGTCTTTCAAGGATTTTTGATGCTAATGGTAAAATTGCAATAGGTCTGTAATTAGAGACATCATTTCGAGAACCTTTGTTTTTGAAAACTGGAATGACTTTAGCCAATTTGAAAATAGAGGGGAAATTTGATTTTCTAATGGTTAAATTAAAAATATGGCATAAAGGAATGAAATAAGATGAGATGACATTTTTGGAAATTTAGCACTTATATTGTCAAGACCTGTTGCTTTTGATATATCTAGAGTCACTAATTGTTGAAGTACATATTGGCTTGACATTAGTGGGATAGTAAAAAAGATATTTTCCGGAATATGGCCCGAGATATAATTATCAAGTTTTTCGGTATAGGTGATATCAGTGTCGGGATTAAGATCCATATTTTCAGTGATATTTACAAAATAATTATTGAAGATATCTGCAATATATCTTGGATTTATAATATGCTCACCATCACAATCATTTAAAGTCATAGCAGTACCATGATTTTCACAACACACACTCTCCTCTCACTCACTTTCTCACATATACACTCTCTCCTCCCTCCCTCTCTATTTCTCCCACTCAATTTCTCTCTCCTCTCCCACTCCCACTCCCTCTCCTCTCACTCACACACTCTTGTCTCCTCTCATCCACTCACTTCCCCTCCCTCCCTCACACTCTCTCCTCTCACACACACACTCTCTCTCTCCTCTCACACACACTCTCTCTCTCCTCTCACACACACACTCTCTCTCCTCTCACACACACTCTCTCTCTCTCCTCTCACACACTCTCTCTCCTCTCACACACACTCTCTCTCCTCTCACACACACTCTCTCTCTCCTCTCACACACACACTCTCTCTCTCCTCTCACACACACACTCTCTCCTCTCACACACACTCTCTCTCTCCTCTCACACACTCTCTCCTCTCACACACACTCTCTCTCTCCTCTCACACACACACTCTCTCTCTCCTCTCACACACACACTCTCTCTCTCTCTCCTCTCACACACACTCTCTCTCCTCTCACACACACTCTCTCTCTCCTCTCACACACACACTCTCTCTCTCCTCTCACACACTCTCTCTCTCCTCTCACACACACTCTCTCTCACACACACTCTCTCCTCTCACACACACTCTCTCCCTACTCTCACACACTCTCTCCCTACTCTCACACACTCTCTCTCTCCTCTCACACACACACTCTCTCTCCTCTCACCTCTCACACTCTCTCTCTCCTCTCTCACACACACTCTCTCTCCTCTCACACACACTCTCGCTCTCCTCACACTCACTCTCTCCTCTCACTTGCTCTCTCTCCTCTCACTTGCTCTCTCTCCTCTCTCACTCACACACTCTCTCTCCTCTCACTCACTCCTCTCCTCTCACTTGCTCTCTCTCTCCACTCACACACTCTCTCTCTCTCATCTCTCACACACTCTCTCTCCTCTCTCTCACACTCTCTCTCTCTCCTCTCACCTCTCTCACACACACTCTCTCTCCTCTCACTTGCTCTCTCTCTCCTCTCTCACTCTCAGTCTCTCCTCTCACTTGCTCTCTCTCTCCTTCACACACTCTCTCTCTCTCTCCTCTCACTCACACACTCTCTCCTCTCACTTGCTCTCTCTAACCCGCACTCTCTCATACACACACACACACTCTAACTCGCCCTCTCACTCACACACTCTCTCTTTCCCACTCTCCTTCTCTCTCCTCTCCCACTCACTCACTCACTCTTCTCTCTCTCTCCCACTCACTCACTCACTCTCTCCTCTCACTCTCTCACTCAGTCACACTCACTCACTCACCCACCCATCCACTCAACAATTCTTACCTGAATTTTCACTCATACCATACACTTCATGTACGATAATATTAATACTGTAGAAGAAATCCAATGTTTCTCTCATAATGGGGGCAGCACCAGACAGAAAGTAATGACATCTATCAAATCCAAGAGCAACTCTAGCCTTCTTAAATACAAGTGCATTAGCTATACCCCATCCAAATGGTGTTGATAGTCTGAAAGTAAAACAAAATTCTGCTGAAGTTACATTCCTGTACTTTTGGGCTAGGGATATGGTGTTTAACACCACTTTCAACAATATTTCAGTTATATTGTGGCAGAAAACGGAGTACCCAGAGAAAACCACTGACATGCCGCAAGTCACTGACAAACTTTATCACATAATGTTGTATCGAATAGGATTCAAAACGTTAATTGTGATAGCCACTGATTGCATAGGTAGTTGTAAATCCAACTACCATACGACCACGGCTGCCCCCTGTACTTTTGGCCTTTAATTTAAACAAATTTGAAAGTAATACCTAAGCAATACTTTTTAACATACAGTCAAACTTGTATTAGCGACAATTTGTTATCCGACATTATTTATTCCTCCCCAGCGTTTTCCCGTAAATTTGACCTTTATATAACAACTCACTGTCTAGCGCAACTAACGACCGTGCTTTACGGCCGAAAATCCTATGTATAACGACTATTAGAAGATTATTATCAAACCAGAAATTAGATAATAAATAAAAAAAAACAGAGTCCTGACTTTGGAACAATTTATATTAAATAAATTACATTTTATTTCCATTTTGCCAAGCTGATTCAACAATTGTTGTCACTATCCCTCTAGCCGATATTTGCATGATCTACTGACAACATCTATGTTTCCTAAACACTCACTCCCAAAAGTACATGCTTACAAAGTCCCTATCTGTTACTAGTTATAATAATAGATTTTTCATATTAAATAAAGCCACGATGCATTGTGTACGACCACCATTTTTTTTTAACAGGTGATTTGTACATGTGATAAAAATAGATTTATTATTGTTTTGTTTTTGTTTCTTGTTTATTTCTTATTTATATCAAATATTCAAAATTGCTTACTATAGAAAATACAGTTTTAATCTTTCACTTTTATAAATAAATAATCGGGATTTTGAAAATTATTGAATTATGAAGTACTGGTTCTCGGGAAATATTTCTTTAACATTTGTTTAAAGTGTGGTAACAGATCAAGGTAAACACGGGTTGATTGTGTGATGAGGCTATTTATAACTACCGACGAGTGATTGAAGTTGAAATGCTTTGTCAGTAAATTTCATTTTTCTAATAATAAAGTTTAATTGTAATTACGATAACAACAAGATATGATTATAATCTAACGATTATGAAGTCTCCCAAACCGGCCACTGACAACCGGTTTAAAAAATAAATTAAAAGCTACCTTGAATTTTTGTGGTATTGTGTCAGCCAATTTGAAAATGGAGATCGGTAGAAATTTTTCAATGTCAAGAATCAAATCAGGACGTTGAAATCGAACAATGTTGAATTTGTGCGGTATTGTGGCGGCCATTTTGAAAATGGCGACCGTTAGAAATTTTTCGATGTCAGGAATCATTTCTGGACATCATAATCTACCTGTAATATCTGTGTTATTCTGGGAACTCACCATGCACACTGACTATATTACGTTTCGTTGCTACGTCATTATTGTTATGAATTTATGTCAGCCATATTAAAAGTACTGTTGAAATCTCTGTGTCTCCTTCGATGTTTCATTGGCGACGAGGATAAAACGGATGTTCTAAACAGAAGAAATTGAAGATCGGATGTAATATAGAAAAAGAAATCGGACTAGGAACGAAATAACTAAGAACCAAAAGACGAAAAATGGACAGAGGTGAACCGCAACGCATCACAGTCGTAACGGAAACAAGAAATCTAAGAACATTGCCATTTGTACAAAATGAAGACCTGCTATCGACAGGAAAGCAGTGGGAAGAATGGGTTGAAGGAATTGAAAGGGAGTTTAGATATTCTAGAATCACGGAACCTATAGAAAAGAAGGATGCATTGCTAATATAGGGAGGTAAAGAAATAGTTAGATTGAACAAAAGTTTGAAAAATGAAAGAGCAGAAGAATTAGATGAATATGCTGTGTTGAAAAACAAACTTGATAAATATTTTCTTCCAAAGAAAAATAAGCACCATGCAAGATACACATTCCTAAGGATGAAGCAGGAGAGAGGAGAAAAAATTGGTAGTTATGTATCTAGACTGAGAGAAAAGGCAAATGATTGCGAGTTTGGCGAGACAATGGAGGAGAGAATATTGGAAAAATGTATTCAAAGCGTTGATAACAAGGAGTTAATAAGAAAAGCAATCAGCAAAGGATGGGAATTAGATAAATTTATTGAGGAAGCGGCACAAATCTTCAGATGAAAGAGATGAAAATTGAAGAACATGGTGCAGTATATAAAGTACAAAACAACACAAATAGGAGACAAGATTATAGACAGAGACCTGCACTGGGAAGAAATTTACAACTATCAAACACTGCATGTAGCTATAGTGGATTCCATCATGAAGGAAGAGGATGCCCAGCGTATGGGAAAGACTGTAGATCGTGTGGGGAAAAAGAACCATTTTGCGTCAAGGTGTAGAACAGGATACAAACAGGATGATCAACAAAATAAAAGAGGTATGATTTCGAGGGGAAATAGAAGGAATGTGAGAACTAGAGGCTCCCAGGAGCCTGTATAGCTCACCTGGGTATAATAACAACATCAGTCAATAAAACTTGATAACTTCGGTAAAAAAAATTAACAAATGTAGCCTTCGTCATTGCAGACCTCTTCTACAAAAAAATGTGGGCAGGGGTTCCCCCTTTAGTGCAAGTTATCAAAATTGTTGTAAAAAAACATATGTGTCAATGATTCTCAAAATTTAGCTTTTCCGACTTCACATTTTGTAATAGAGTTGCTTCCCTTTGATTATTTGAGTAACCAAAAGCAGTGAGTCAACAAAACCAGAGGCTCTCAAGAGCCTGTATCGTTCACCTGGTAATAAAAAAAACCAATTGGTCCTATGTAAAAACTATGTCCTGCGTCATCTTGGAATTACGATCAACATAAAAAACACAAAGTTTGTAAAGGACCTTCCAATGATTGATGCACAGTTTAGGTTCAATCAGTGCAATAGCTTCAGAGAAGAATATATTTCTGTATTTTCCCCATATGGTTCTGTGTTAATACTATGACCTGTGGTGGCAGCCATCTTGGATTTCCGATCGGCATAAAAAACAGGACCTTCCAATGATCATTCCTGGGCAGTTTGGTTTCAACTGTCCAAGTGGTTTCAGAGAAGAAGCATTTTGAAACATTTTTCCCATAGGGTCCAATGTTAAACTAAGTCCTGCCGTAGCCGCCATTTTGAATTTCATATCAGAATGAAAAACGTATATTTTGTAGAGGACCATTCAATGAACATTCATGTACAGTTTGGCTTTAATCATATTTGTAGTTTCTGAGAAGAAGGCATTTGAACATTTTCCCATAGGGTCCAATGTTAATCTATGTATTGTGGTGGCGGCCATCTTGGATTTCCGATCGGCATAAAAAACATAAAATTTGTAGAGGACCTTCCAATGATCATTCCTGGGCAGTTTGGATTCAATTGTCCAAGTGGTTTCAGAGAAGAAGCGTTTTGAAACATTTTTCCCATAGGGTCCAATGTTAAACTAAGTCCTGCCGTAGCCGCCATTTTGAATTTCATATCGGAACAAAAAACCTAACGTTTGTAGAGGACCATCCAATGAACATTCATGTACAGTTTGGCTTTAATAATATTTGTAGTTTCTGAGAAGAAGGCATTTGAACATTTTCCCATAGGGTCCAATGTTAATCTATGTATTGTGGTGGCGGCCATCTTGGATTTCCGATCGGCATAAAAAACAAAAAATTTGTAGAGGACCTTCCAATGATCATTCCTGGGCAGTTTGGTTTCAACTGTTCAAGTGGTTTCAGAGAAGAAGCGTTTTCAAACATTTCCCCCATAGGGTCCAATGTTAAACTAAGTCCTGCCGTAGCCGCCATTTTGAATTTCATATCGGAACAAAAAACGTAAAGTTTGTAGAGGACCATCCAATGAACATTCATGTACAGTTTGGCTTTAATCATATTTGTAGTTTCTGAGAAGAAGGCATTTGAACATTTTCCCATAGGGTCCAATGTTAATCTATGTCCTGCGGTGGTGGCCATCTTGGATTTCCGATCGGCATAAAAAACACACACCTTGTAGAGGACCTTCCAATGATCATTCCTGGGCAGTTTGGTTTCAATTATCCAAGTGGTTTCAGAGAAGAAGCGTTTTGAAACATTTTCCCCATAGGGTCCAATGTTAAACTAAGTCCTGTCGTAGCCGCCATTTTGAATTTTATATCGGAACAAAAAACGCAAAGTTTGTAGAGGACCATCCAATGAACATTCATGTACAGTTTGGCTTTAATCATATTTGTAGTTTCTGAGAAGAAGGCATTTGAACATTTTCCCATAGGGTCCAATGTTAATCTATGTCCTGCGGTGGTGGCCATCTTGGATTTCCGACCGGCATAAAAAACAGAAACTTTGTAGAGAACCTTCCAATGATCATTCCTGGGCAGTTTGGTTTCAACTGTCCAAGTGGTTTCAGAGAAGAAGCATTTTGAAACATTTTTCCCATAGGGTCCAATGTTAAACTAAGTCCTGCCGTAGCCGCCATTTTGAATTTCATATCGGAACAAAAAACGTAAAGTTTGTAGAGGACCATCCAATGAACATTCTTGTACAGTTTGGCTTTAATCATATTTGTAGTTTCTGAGAAGAAGGCATTTGAACATTTTCCCATAGGGTCCAATGTTAATCTATGTCCTGCGGTGGCGGCCATCTTGGATTTCCGACCGGCATAAAAAACAAAAAATTTGTAGAGGACCTTCCAATGATCATTCCTGGGCAGTTTGGTTTCAACTGTCCAAGTGGTTTCAGAGAAGAAGCATTTTGAAACATTTTTCCCATAGGGTCCAATGTTAAACTAAGTCCTGCCGTAGCCGCCATTTTGAATTTCATATCGGAACAAAAAACCTTAAGATTGTAGAGGACCATCCAATGAACATTCATGTACAGTTTGGCTTTAATCATATTTGTAGTTTCTGAGAAGAAGGCATTTGAACATTTTCCCATAGGGTCCAATGTTAATCTATGTCCTGCGATGGCGGCCATCTTGGATTTCCGATCGGCATAAAAAACAGTAACTTGGTAAAGGACATTCCAATGATCATTCCTTTACAGTTTGGGTTCAGTCAGTTCATTAGTTTCGGAGAAGAAGATCTTTGAAATTTCAGCCAATCAGAGCATATTATTGGCCCTGGCAGCCATATTGAATATCCGACTGGAACGAAAAACAGTAACTTTGTAGAGGACCATCCAAGGAACATTCCTGCTAAGTTCGGTTCCAATCGGTCAAGTGGTTTCGGAGAAGAAGCTTGAAATGTGAAAAGTTTACAGACGACAGACGACAGACGACGGACGCCAAGTGATGGCAATAGTTCACATGGACCTTTGGTCCAGGTGAACTAAAAAGGCATTTCAAGAGGAATAACTCTTCACAGCTGTCGCACATTTTTAACTGTGGGAAATTTTTTGTAGATCTTGACATGCTGAACATTTTTGCAGTTTAAACTTTCCCTCTATCTCTAATAGTTTTTGAGATATAAGATGATAGTATTAAAATTGAGAACATTTTGATGAAAAAAGGGCAATAACTCCAAAATGGGTAATTGGATTTACTTCAAAATTGCAGGGTAGGAAGATCTTGATATGCTGCAAATTTTTGCAATTTAAACTTAACCTTTATCTCTTATAGTTTTTGAAATATAAGACGAAAAGTATTAATTTTTTTTTATAAATTTGATGAAAAAAGGGCAAGAACTCCAAGATGGGTAATCAGATTTATTTCAAAATTGCAGGTAAAAAAAAAAATGGATCGATGGGTCGAACCGCCAGACACATTTTTGGAAGAGAACCATCCAAAGACTATTTCATCAAAATTTTGTTCTTATTGAGCAAATGGTTTCAGACAAAAAGATTTTTATGGGAATTTCCCATAGGGTCCTATGTTAAATTAAGTTCGGCTGTGGCTGCCATCTTGGTCGGTGTTCTGAAATGCCGGACACAATTATGGAAGAGAACCACTCAAGAATCATTTCAGCAAAGTTTGGTTGAGATTGGCTCAGTAGTTTCAGAGGAGAAGATTTTTTTTTAATTTCATCCCCCCTTTTTTCTAATTTGCATAATCAGTCAAAATCGGTAAAAGTTCAAAGTTCATAAAAAATCCCGTAATATATGTTAAAAAGCTCATCATTATGCTTGTACAGTTCAAATTTGGGCACTTTCTGGCTTAAAATAGAGCAGTTTTGGCCATTTGAAGAAATTTCTATTTTTAGTAATGGTGGCCATCTTGGATACAGGACGGCGCTGACGGACACAATTTTGAAAGGGGACCACCTAAGGACCATTTCAGCAAAGTTTGGTTGAGATTGGCTCTGTAGTTTCAGAGGAGAAGATTTTTTTTTAATTCCATCCCCCCTTTTATCTAATTTGCATAATCGGTCAAAATCGAGAAATTTAATCCCGTAATATATGTTAAAAAGCTCATCATTATGCTTATACAGTTCAAATTTGGGCACTTTCTGGCTTAAAATAGAGCAGTTTTGGCCATTTGAAGAAATTTCTATTTTTAGTAATGGCGGCCATCTTGGATACAGGACGGCGCTGACGGACACAATTTTGAAAGGAGACCACCTAAGGATCATTTCAGCAAAGTTTGGTTGAGATTGGCTCAATAGTTTCAGAGGAGAAGATTTTTTTAAATTTCATCCCCCCTTTTTTCTAATTTGCATAATCGGTCAAAATCGTCAAAATTTCAAAGTTCATAAAAAATCCCGTAATATATGTTAAAAAGCTCATCATTATGCTCATACAGTTCAAATTTGGGCACTTTCTGGCTTAAAATAGAGCAGTTTTGGCCATTTGAAGAAATTTCTATTTTTAGTAATGGTGGCCATCTTGGATACAGGACGGCGCTGACGGACACAATTTTGAAAGGGGACCACCTAAGGACCATTTCAGCAAAGTTTGGTTGAGATTGGCTCTGTAGTTTCAGAGGAGAAGATTTTTTTTTAATTCCATCCCCCCTTTTATCTAATTTGCATAATCGGTCAAAATCGAGAAATTTAATCCCGTAATATATGTTAAAAAGCTCATCATTATGCTTATACAGTTCAAATTTGGGCACTTTCTGGCTTAAAATAGAGCAGTTTTGGTCATTTGAAGAAATTTCTATTTTGAGTAATGGCGGCCATCTTGGATACAGGACGGCGCTGACGGACACAATTTTAAAAGGGGACCACCTAAGGATCATTTCAGCAAAGTTTGGTTGAGATTGGCTCAGTAGTTTCAGAGGAGAAGATTTTTTTTTAATTTCATCCCCTTTTTTTCTAATTTGCATAATCGGTCAAAATGGGTAATGGGATTTACTTCAAAATTGCAGGGTAGGTAGATCTTGATATGCTGCACATTTTTGCAATAAACTTAACATCTATCTCTAAATAGTTTCTGAAATATAAGACGAAAAGTATTAAAATGAAAAAAAAAATTGATGAAAAAAGGGCAATAACTCCAAGATGGGTAATCAAATTTACTTCAAAATTGCAGGGTAGGTAGATCTTGACATGCTGAACATGTTTGCAGTTTCAACTTACCATCTGTCTCTTATAGTTTTTGAAATAAAGGACGAAAAGTATTAAAATTTTGATGAAAAAAGGGAAATAACTCCAAAATGAGTAATGGGATTTACTTCAAAATTGCAGGGTAGGTAGATCTTGATATGCCGCACATTTTTGCAATTTAAAGTTAACCTTTATCTCTTATAATTTTTGAAATATAAGACGAAAAGTATTAAAATTTTACAAATTTGATGAAAAAAGGGCAATAACTCCAAGATGGGTAATCAGATTTACTTCAAAATTGCAGGGTAGGTAGATCTTGATGTGCTGATCATTTTTACCCCATGTCAGATTTTTGATATTATTAACGGTTTTTGAGTTATTACCAAAAACCTGCAATTTTACCATATGTTCTATTTTTAGTAACAGCGGCCATGTTGGTTGGTGCACGGCATCACCGGACACAATTTTGAAACTAGACACCCTAGTAATGATTCAGACCAAGTTTGGTTTCCATTGGTCTAGTACTTTCAGAGCAGAAGATTTTTGAAAAAGTTAACGGATCGGAACGAAATTAGCAATCTTGATAGAGGACCTTCCATAGATGCTTCCTACCAAGTTACGGTTCATTTGGCCAAGTGGGTTCAGAAAAGAAGATTTTTTTTAAATCGGCCAATTAGAAACAAGAATTGCCTGTGGCGGCCATGTTAGTTAATAGATCAGGACAAAATTAGCAATCTTTAGAGAGGACCATACATAGATGCTTCCTACCATGTTTCAGTTCATTTGGCTGATGGGTTTCAGAGGAGAAGATTAAAATGTGAAAAGTTAACGGACGACAGACGCCAAGTGTTGGCAAAAGCTCACATTGCCTTTATCAAGGTGAGCTAAAAAGCTTGAAAGGTGCTGTTAATATTTAGCCAGCTGTGTTCCTGTGGACACCATCTCTGATCAGGTTTTCAGCTGTTAAGGGGAGGGTAGCGTATTATAACAGCTGATTTCAATCAGATTTTTATTCTACATACTTGTTCATCATAGCCATGGATCCTTTATATCCTACACCTTTTGCCCAGGTAGCTATCTTCCTCTTTAAAGCACCAGAATTCTTTGCTTGAGCTCTCATTCCTTCATAAAATTTCTCCCAAACACGTGGAACTCCAAAGAATATAGTTGGTCTGACTTCCCTAAGCGTACCTAAAAGACTACCCTATAAGTGAAACCAAAAATCTTTTCAGAACAAATGTTGTTCATATATTTAAAACTAACTATATATCTGATAGGCTGGCAGCTAACATCATTGTATGATACAGATCGCAGATGAGCCTTAATCAACACAATATGGAATTTGCTTTACAAGGTCTTCATGATCAGAAAATCAAATTTCCAACTGTTTTAACAAAATACTTATGAGTGAGTGATTGTTGCTTTACATCAAGAAAGCAATTTCTACCAATTTGAATTTCATTTAAAACAGACATAAAACATCACATGTAATTTTCTCTGAAAGATCCATAAAATATATCTCAAAGTCATAAAATATTTTAATAATTTTTTTAATTAAGGAAAATAACTACTTTCTTTTATTCAGAGGTTCACATGTATGCTTTGAGAAAGAACAGAAAAAATTGACAATGGTTAGTGAGTGAGTGAGTAATTGTTGTTTAATGCCAATTCAGCAATTTTTCAGCTATATCATGGCGAGAACATGTTAATTTTCAATGAGATGATGATGAGGTCTGCTTTGTACTTGACCAACACACCGAGTTGGATTTTCATAGTACTAGCTCACTGAAACAACAGTCCGCCGGTAGACATGTCGCTCCACTCGGACACATTATTCTGATTCCGAGCCAATCAGTCTTTGCTCTTTCTCCTTAATGTTGCGTGCTTAGCGGAGAAGCAACAAATACCAATTTTATAGTCTTTGGTTTGACCCGACATAGACATAGACATTAATTACACTTTTATGTAGTTAACATACCTTTAACGCATCTGGTTCAGCGAAATATACAGCTGATGCTAAAGTAATAGGTCCATGTATATCCAACAACTGGGCTGCGACATGACTCAAAGGGAGATAACTGACAAATATTTCTGAACCAAATTTAAACCCCATTTGTTTCATTACAGTATTAGTTGTCCACATCAGCTACAAATAGAAGTAAAAAATATTATTAATATTCTTTAAAAATAAATATATAATGTTCTTGGAAGATGATAAAAAAAACTAGAGGCTTCCTACCAAATTTCACTTCATTTGGCTACTCAGTTTCAGAAGAGAAGATTATTTAGAAATCGACCAATCAGAAACAAGAAATATTGGTTACTGTAATGCAGAGCGTTACAAATGTCCCCCAAACAAACAATGCAAGTATTAGTGGTATGAATGAAGAATAGTGTGAGAACACAGCAAGAAATAATTAGAGCCCAGTTTTTGACTCTATCATGTTGGAAACCAAATTTCGCCCAAATCGGAGGATTTTTGTATTTTGGTGGCCATTTTGGTTCAAAATGGCCACCATAGCAAACCAAAATGGTCGTCATATGGTGCAGCATGGCTTACTCCCTGTAAATATCCATTTCCATTGAAATCTGTTCATTCTTGAATTTTTTTAATTTTTATATTGGTGGCCATTTTGAAAATTTTAAAAACAAAGAGCACAACTTTGAGTGATGATCTATTTTTGTGTCAAGTTTCAAAAGGATCCGCTGTACAGTTTGAATTAAAAAAAAATTGCACCTTGGTTACTATGGCAACGACCGCCACTTTGAATCTCCCAAAATCTGCCACACACTACAGTGGATATTCCTACAAAGTTTGATGAAGTTTGATGAAAGGAATCCAAACAAATTTTTAATCCCCCTTTTTTGTTTCCATGGCAACTGCGGAAAAGTTTGTCCAACCAATTCCGATTTTTTTGGCTTATCTCGTTCCACTAGATGTGGATGTTGTTCCTAACAAGTTTTATCAATTTCTTTTCGGCGAGTAACCTGCTATGATCATTTTTGTGTTTTTTAGCATTTTGGCTGTTTCCATGGCAACGGCGATCATTTTGAAAATTCCAAAAGTGGTCTGCACATCTACTCATAGTGCTTAACATTCCTGCGAAGTTTCATTGATTTCCGTTAAGTAGTTACCAAGTTTCGGTTTATTTGGCCAAGCTATTTCAGAGGAGAAGATTTTTTTAGAAATTTATCAGTCAGAAACAAGAATTTCCTATGGCAGCCATGTTTGTTAAGATTTAAGATGGCCGACAAGCTAGTCACCTGAGTTTTTGCTCTGCAGTTTTCTGATAATTTCACTGTGTTATGGAATGAAATTAAGAAAATTATTCATATCTACATGCTCAGGACATTATTATCTACAAGTTATGGAAACTTTATGTTAAATATTTGAACTTTAAATTCTTAAATTTGATGGAAATATATTTAACCTTTGTCTTGTGAACAGAACTCAGTTACAATCTACAAACACTTTACAATTTGGATTGGATTATAACTCACAACATATATAACATGCCTGGGAATAGTGATAAAAGTAGTGAGAAACCAAAACCTGTTCAAACTGTACAAACACTGCTTGCAGCAAAAAATGGAAATGAAAAACAAAAGAAGAAAACTCCTAAAAGGCCTAATATAGAAGTTTCAATGGATAGTAGTTCAGATTTGACAATTGAATTGACAGATTTCCAAAATGATCTGGACATTATCAAGGATAGCCTGGAGGGTGTTGTTACAAAAACAGATCTTGACAAATCTCTTGCTGACATTGTAAAGAAAAGTGATTTAGAAACTGTAGTCACTTCAATTGTCACCAATTACTTGATAGCTTCAAGAAAGAAATAAACGAAAAAATTAGTGAAAAGTCAAACAAACAGACAAAGGCTATTGAAAATTTAACTAAGGAGAATGAGGAGTTGAGAGAACAAATAGCTGGACAAAGAAAAAAAATGAGTGAGATTCAGAAACAGGTAGCTGATAACGAAATCATATCAAAAGAGGCACTACAAATGTCTAATTATAACCAGCAATACTCCAGGAAATTTAACATCAAAATCATGAACTATCCTGAGAATAAAGACGAAAAAATAAGAGATATATTTGTCAAGGATATTGTAAAGGACAAACTAAATGTAAAAGTTGATTCATCAGAGATCCAGGCTATACATAGGATACCTGGGAAGATCGGTGAAGCAAGACCTGTAATTGTGAAATTAGTCAATTCTGAAGTGAAATACAGGATTATGAGGGCAAAAAAGAACTTGCCAAAGAAAGAGACTGTAAGACTGGTAGACGATGTTACAAAACACAATATGGGACTTATAACAAGACTGAGAAATTGTAAAGAACTTGAAAGTGCCTGGTACTTTAATTGTTCTGTGTATGGTAAAACTTTTGACGAAAAGAGAATAAAATTTGATATTTTTGATGACATCAACAACAAAATTGCAAAAAGACACTAAATTAACCATTTGCTCTGGATTTATATGTACTACCAGAGGCTCTCAAGAGCCTGTATCGTTCACCTGGTAATAAAAAAAACCAATTGGTCCTATGTAAAAACTATGTCCTGCGTCATCTTGGAATTACGATCAACATAAAAAACACAAAGTTTGTAAAGGACCTTCCAATGATTGATGCACAGTTTAGGTTCAATCAGTGCAATAGCTTCAGAGAAGAATATATTTCTGTATTTTCCCCATATGGTTCTGTGTTAATACTATGACCTGCGGTGGCAGCCATCTTGGATTTCCGATCGGCATAAAAAACAGGACCTTCCAATGATCATTCCTGGGCAGTTTGGTTTCAATTGTCCAAGTGGTTTCAGAGAAGAAGCATTTTGAAACATTTTTCCCATAGGGTTCAATGTTAAACTAAGTCCTGCCGTAGCCGCCATTTTGAATTTCATATCAGAATAAAAAACGTATATTTTGTAGAGGACCATTCAATGAACATTCATGTACAGTTTGGCTTTAATCATATTTGTAGTTTCTGAGAAGAAGGCATTTGAACATTTTCCCATAGGGTCCAATGTTAATCTATGTCCTGCGGTGGTGGCCATCTTGGATTTCCGATCGGCATAAAAAACACACACCTTGTAGAGGACCTTCCAATGATCATTCCTGGGCAGTTTGGTTTCAATTATCCAAGTGGTTTCAGAGAAGAAGCGTTTTAAAACATTTTTCCCATAGGGTCCAATGTTAAACTAAGTCCTGCCGTAGCCGCCATTTTGAATTTTATATCGGAACAAAAAACGCAAAGTTTGTAGAGGACCATCCAATGAACATTCATGTACAGTTTGGCTTTAATCATATTTGTAGTTTCTGAGAAGAAGGCATTTGAACATTTTCCCATAGGGTCCAATGTTAATCTATGTCCTGCGGTGGTGGCCATCTTGGATTTCCGACCGGCATAAAAAACAGAAACTTTGTAGAGGACCTTCCAATGATCATTCCTGGGCAGTTTGGTTTCAACTGTCCAAGTGGTTTCAGAGAAGAAGCATTTTGAAACATTTTTCCCATAGGGTCCAATGTTAAACTAAGTCCTGCCGTAGCCGCCATTTTGAATTTCATATCGGAACAAAAAACGTATTGTTTGTAGAGAATCATCCAATGAACATTCATGTACAGTTTGGCTTTAATCATATTTGTAGTTTCTGAGTAGAAGGCATTTGAATATTTTCCCATAGGGTCCAATGTTAATCTATGTCCTGCGGTGGTGGCCATCTTGGATTTCCGACCGGCATAAAAAACGGAAAATTTGTAGAGGACCTTCCAATGATCATTCCTGGGCAGTTTGGTTTCAACTGTCCAAGTGGTTTCAGAGAAGAAGCATTTTGAAACATTTTTCCCATAGGGTCCAATGTTAAACTAAGTCCTGCCGTAGCCGCCATTTTGAATTTCATACCAGAACAAAAAACGTAAAGTTTGTAGAGGACCATCTAATGAACATTCATGTACAGTTTGGCTTTAATCATATTTGTAGTTTCTGAGTAGAAGGCATTTGAATATTTTCCCATAGGGTCCAATGTTAATCTATGTCCTGCGGTGGCGGCCATCTTGGATTTCTGACCGGCATAAAAAACGGAAAATTTGTAGAGGACCTTCCAATGATCATTCCTGGGCAGTTTGGTTTCAACTGTCCAAGTGGTTTCAGAGAAGAAGCATTTTGAAACATTTTTCCCATAGGGTCCAATGTTAAACTAAGTTCTGCCGTAGCCGCCATTTTGAATTTCATATCGGAACAAAAAACCTTAAGATTGTAGAGGACCATCCAATGAACATTCATGTACAGTTTGGCTTTAATCATATTTGTAGTTTCTGAGAAGAAGGCATTTGAACATTTTCCCATAGGGTCCAATGTTAATCTATGTATTGTGGTGGCGGCCATCTTGGATTTCCGATCGGCATAAAAAACATAAAATTTGTAGAGGACCTTCCAATGATCATTCCTAGGCAGTTTGGTTTCAATTATCCAAGTGGTTTCAGAGAAGAAGCGTTTTGAAACATTTTTCCCATAGGGTTCAATGTTAAACTAAGTCCTGCCGTAGCCGCCATTTTGAATTTCATACCGGAACAAAAAACGTAATGTTTGTAGAGGACCATCTAATGAACATTCATGTACAGTTTGGCTTTAATCATATTTGTAGTTTCTAAGTAGAAGGCATTTGAATATTTTCCCATAGGATCCAATGTTAATCTATGTCCTGCGGTGGCGGCCATCTTGGATTTCCGACCGGCATAAAAAACAGAAAATTTGTAGAGGACCTTCCAATGATCATTCCTGGGCAGTTTGGTTTCAACTGTCCAAGTGGTTTCAGAGAAGAAGCATTTTGAAACATTTTCCCCATAGGGTCCAATGTTAAACTAAGTCCTGCCGTAGCCGCCATTTTGAATTTCATATCGGAACAAAAAACCTTAAGATTGTAGAGGACCATCCAATGAACATTCATGTACAGTTTGGCTTTAATAATATTTGTAGTTTCTGAGAAGAAGGCATTTGAACATTTTCCCATAGGGTCCAATGTTAATCTATGTCCTGCGGTGGCGGCCATCTTGGATTTCCGACCGGCATAAAAAACAGAAAATTTGTAGAGGACCTTCCAATGATCATTCCTGGGCAGTTTGGTTTCAACTGTCCAAGTGGTTTCAGAGAAGAAGCATTTTGAAACATTTTTCCCATAGGGTCCAATGTTAAACTAAGTCCTGCCGTAGCCGCCATTTTGAATTTCATATCGGAACAAAAAACCTTAAGATTGTAGAGGACCATCCAATGAACATTCATGTACAGTTTGGCTTTAATCATATTTGTAGTTTCTGAGAAGAAGGCATTTGAACATTTTCCCATAGGGTCCAATGTTAATCTATGTCCTGCGATGGCGGCCATCTTGGATTTCCGATCGGCATAAAAAACAGTAACTTGGTAAAGGACATTCCAATGATCATTCCTTTACAGTTTGGGTTCAGTCAGTTCATTAGTTTCGGAGAAGAAGATCTTTGAAATTTCAGCCAATCAGAGCATATTATTGGCCCTGGCAGCCATATTGAATATCCGACTGGAACGAAAAACAGTAACTTTGTAGAGGACCATCCAAGGAACATTCCTGCTAAGTTCGGTTCCAATCGGCCAAGTGGTTTCGGAGAAGAAGCTTGAAATGTGAAAAGTTTACAGACGACAGACGACAGACGACGGACGCCAAGTGATGGCAATAGTTCACATGGACCTTTGGTCCAGGTGAACTAATAAAGGAATACAGTGAACTTTTATTCAATAAACAGTAAGTTTATTTACATTTTTTTTTCTTTTTTCAATTATATAATTTTGTTGTTTATGAATGTAAAAAAGGGTGATAAGTTAAATTAGTAAAATATCTTTTATTGTTAACACACTAAATGATCATCAAAATTAAACATTTTCAAATCCACTTCTTTTATATTATATACAATACAAATATTGTGAGCATAAAATTGTAATACATGTACCTGTAAATTACAGTTGTCATTTTTATAGCCAAAGGGAGATAACTCAAATCATATTACCAATCAATGAATCTCTTAAATTTTGTGCTGTACCCTAAAAATATCTAATCGTCAAATGAAACCTTTCAAAACGGTTTATTTTTTAATATTGGATATTTTCATTTATTAGTAATTTATTAATTCTATGTAAGATTAAATAAATACTTTAAAACTATGAATTTACAAAATGTATAACTCTCTTTTTTTGGTTTGGTTTTAAAAATCAGTGCTAATTTTCTTTTTTTCAAATGTATATGTAAAATATCAGATTGACTGCCCTCGTGTTTCAATTATTTACATGTATAAAATGTGCTATCTTAAGTGTATGAATGAGTGTAGTGGTATGGTTTGTGTATCTGTGTTCTTGGTTGTATTGACTTGTAACTTGCTCCTATTGGTATATCAACATGTTAATATAACATAATGAATAACCATATACAAATTTTGTCTATGAATGTAAGGGGTCTTTTTTCAAATACTAAAAAGAGGTCAGATGTATTTAATTGGGTCAAGGCAAAGAAAATCTCCATAGTTTGTTTTCAGGAGACACATAGTACCAAAGATGTAGCAGTCAAATGGGAGGACGAATGGGGTAGTAAATGTTTTTTTAGTCATGGTGATAGTAAAAGTGCCGGAGTAAGTGTTATGTTCAGAAATGGTTTTGATTTTAAGGTTAATGATTCTATATTAGATCAGAATGGTCGCTATATTATTTTAGATTTAACTGTTTATGAACAACGTTTAACACTAGTTTGTTTATATGGTTACAACACTGACAAACCTGAATTGTTTACTGAAATACTGCAAAAGTCTGCAGGATTTGCTAATACTAGTTTTTTATTTTGTGGTGACTGGAATGTAGTACAGAATAAATCTGATGATACTTATAATGTAATACATGACAGAAACCAAAATGCACGTAAGAAAATAGAGGAACTTAAAGAAACATTTGAATTATTAGATCCTTGGCGAACTTGTTATCCTGTGGATAAAAAGTTCACATGGCGTCAAACCTCTCCTATTAAACAAAGCAGAATTGATTACTTTCTTGTCTCAGAAGATATTTTTTCTCTCATGGAGTATACCAAAATAATACCAGGCTATAGAACTGACCACTCTGCCATTGTTTTTAGTTTTTCTGCCTCTCCTGCTAATCGGGGAAAGGGCTACTGGAAATTTAATTCCCAATTATTGAGGGACTCAAATTATATTGATATAGTTAAAACATGCATTAGAGATACATTATCTGAATACTATTCAGTTGGAAATATTGATGATTTTCTTCATGTTGAATTATTATGTAATGATCAGGTGTTTTTTGAAATATTGAAAATGAAAATCAGAAGTGTTTCCTTAACCTACAGTATAAGAAAATCTCGAGATGAAAAGGAAAAAACATTAAAACTTGAGAATGACATACAAATTTTAGAAAATCAAATGAATTTGAATCCTACTGAGTTTATTCAGGCATCTTTGAATCAGAAAAAGGGGGAATTAGAAAATCGGAGGCAGGATATAGTAGAGGGTTTACTTCTTCGATCTCGGGCCAATTGGCATGAGAATGGGGAAAGATGCTCTGAATATTTTTGTAAATTAGAAAAAAAGTCCTCTATCAACAAAACCATTTCTGAACTTATCAATGAAAAAGGTAATCATATTTCAGAACAATCAAAAATTCTATTTGAACAGGAACAATATTACAGGAAATTGTATTCATCCAATCATTTATGTGTAGATAATGATTTTTTCTTCCAGCATGATGTCAAATTAAGTGATGAACAAAAAAACTCTTTGGAGGGGAATTTATCATTCAAGGAATGTGGTGAATCTCTTAAATTAATGAAAAATGGCAAAAGCCCTGGGTCAGATGGTTTCACAGTAGATTTCTATAAATTCTTTTGGAACGATATTGGTGCTTTTGTTTTTCGGTCATTATATTTTGGCTATGAAACAGGCCATTTCTCTCAATTTCAGACTCAAGGAGTTATTACTTGTATTCCTAAGGAGAATAAAGATAGGCGATATATGAGCAACTGGCGTCCAATCAGTTTACTAAATACAGATTTAAAAATAGCTTCTGCAGCAATTGCAAATAGATTTAAACAAGTTTTAGGTGGTATTATTAGTGATACTCAAAAAGGTTTTATGAAAGACAGATTCATGGGTGAAAATACTCGTCTTCTCTATGACTTAATGCACTATTTAGAAGAAAATGATATGGATGGGTTATTATTATTAGTTGATTTCGAAAAAGCTTTTGATTCTATTGAATGGAAATTTTTACAGAAAGCTTTAAATAGTTTTAATTTTGGTCCTTCTATTTGCAAATGGTTTGAAACTTTTTATGTAGACTCTAAAAGTTGTGTGATAAATAATGGACATATATCAAACTTTTTCAATCTGGAAAGAGGCTGTCGTCAAGGCGATCCACTATCTCCCTATTTATTTATTATTGGTGTTGAGTTGCTTTCCCTACAAATTAAATCAAATCCCAAAATAAAAGGAGCATTGGTGAATGATACTGAATCACTCATTAGTCAATATGCAGATGATACATTCCTTGTACTTGATGGTTGTGAGACATCACTTAGGGAGACCCTGATTTGTTTTGAAAACTTTTATAAAGCTTCAGGTCTGAAAATTAATACATCTAAAACAAGGGTAGTATGGGTGGGAAATAAAAGGTATTCCAATCAAATTCTTTGTCCAGATTTCAAATTGAACTGGTCTGTATCCAATTTCAAACTACTTGGAATAGATTTTTCTCTTGATCTCAGTTCTATGCCTGACCTAAATTTTAGAAAGAAAATTATAGATGTTTCAAAAATATTAAAAAGCTGGCAACATAGAAAACTCACCCTTCTTGGGAAGGTAACCGTGATAAAAACACTTGCACTTCCAAAACTTATTCATTTACTTACCTCACTGCCAAATTTAAAACAATCACTGTTTAATGATCTAAATAAACTATTTTTTAATTTTATATGGGATGGAAAACCAGAAAAAATCAAACGAAATACACTCATAGCTGATTTTGAAGATGGAGGGTTAAAAATGATACATTTACAACAGTTCAATGCCTATCTCAAAATAAGCTGGATAAAAAGATTCTTTTCCAATTTGAAAGGTGGCTGGCAAAAAATCATGGCAAAGAATATAAAATATTATGGGGGTGAAAGAATTTTTTCCTTACAAAAGGAAAAGATCCTTGAAATTTCTAAAATATTCAGTAACCCATTTTGGAAAGATGTCTTTTATAGCTTGTATTTAGCAAAGCCACTTGTAAAATTGAATATAAAGGAGTGTTTATCTCTTGATCTACTTAACTTTGTATCGATTGATGATTTCCCTTTTTATATGAGATGGGAAAATGCAGGTGTAACAAACTTAAATCATATGATGGATACTGTTACAAAAAATTTCTTGACTTTTGAAAAGATTAAAACATTAATTAAAAGTAACAATTTCATTCGATATTACACATTAATCTCAAACATTCCTACTGATATTAAAAAGTGCTTAAAGGATAACATTGATAATATCAATACAGAAAATGTTCATCCAAAAGATGACTTTTTAGACAGACTAATATATACAAAAAGTTTAAAGTTTGTATATATACTGACCATCATTAGAAACGCATCACTAAAAAATATTGTTTTTTTGCTAAAATTAAAAAAAAAAATTAATGCTTGATTAAATGTAATTGTTAATAATGTCCTCCTTAAAAAAATACAGGTAAATTTTCTGATGTGTCTTATCACCTGAAACAGGTAACTATTGAATTTTAAAAACAGTATTTCTTGCACGTGCAAATTGTGAACGGGCGATATGAATTTTTTAAACCCGCTTTTTGAAAGAACTGTGTCCACCTGTGAAAAGGATAATCAGATATCAGCACTGTTTGCTATGGTAAAGTTTTTATTGGGTTTCAAAAATGCCACGTCTGAGTAATAATGATCGCAACCAAGCTTTAGGTATGTTGAGAGCAGGCATATCAACCAGAGAAGTTGCTCGACTATTCAATTGCCATCAAAGTACTGTTGTACGCCTCAGACAGAGGTTTCAAACCACGAACAATGTGTCCGATCATCCTCGGCCAGGACAACCAAGAGTAACAACCGACCAACAAGATCGTCATATCCGGCTACAGCATTTACGCAACCGGTTCAAAACAGCTGTATCAACTGCTAGGGAAACTCCAGGAAGACACAATCCCCAGATCAGCTCAGCAACAGTGCGTCGCAGACTGCGTGAAAATGGCCTACGTGCAAGACGACCATTCAGAGGACCACTGCTTACACCGCGACATCGCCAACAACGTTTAGCATGGTCTAGAACCCATTTGCAATGGACAAGGCAAAGATGGCAGGACATGTTGTTTTCGGACGAATCCCGTTTCTGTATTTCGAATGCAGACGGTCGAATAAGGGTTTGGAGACGTCAAAATGAAAGACTTGCCGCTTGCTGTATTAATGAGGTAGACCGATGGGGTGGCGCAAATGTTATGATTTGGGCAGCTGTATCATTCCGCTACAAGTCTCCATTTCACTTCTGTGACCGATCTCTTACCGGACAACGCTATAGAGATGAAATCATGGCTCCTTATGTTGTTCCAATGTTTCAAGCCCATCAAGATTTAAGGATCGTCCAGCAAGATAACGCGCGTCCACACACAGCAAGGGTCTCAATGAACTTTTTGCAAGCACAGAATGTCAACTGTATGCACTGGCCATCACTATCACCGGATATGGCACCAATAGAGCATGATTGGGATGTATTAGGAAGGCGTGTAGATAACCGTCCCGTCAAGCCGACTACTGGAGCCACCTTACGTCAGGCATTATTAGAGGAGTGGAACAATATGCCCCAGAGAGTTATTCAAAACATTATTCTTTCAATGCGTCGCCGTTGTGTTTCCGGTATCACCGCAAGAGGTGAACATACGAAGTACTGAATTTTGAAATCGAGGGTATCTGTGTTTCAACCATAAAGTGACGTCCCAAAAAAGAAACTGTGTTTCAAACTTGTTCTCATCTGTTAGAGTGTTTATTGTTGTTATTGTTTGACGTATTTATATATGTTGTCAAATTACTAATTAAAATTAATATTTAAAAAAGAAAGTGATGCGTTTCTAATGATGGTCAGTATATTACTTTACTGCAGACATTAACTCATCTTCCCATTCAAAAATTTTTGAAATGGGAAGAAATACTTGGGATTGACATTGCAGACTGGTCTATATATTTTCGAATTCTTAAAAAGTGTTGTAGGAATACATATCTGATCAATTTTCAGTATAAGTTTTTACATAGAGTTATACCTACTAATACCTTTTTATTCAAAATTCATATTAAAGACACAAAATTGTGCTCATTTTGCAATGTTGAAGACGAAACGGTTGAACATTTATTTTTTAATTGTCCTTTGATATTTCCTTTCCTGAGAGCTTTCTATGACTGTCTTAAACGCTATTTTCACAATATTGAATTTCACAAAGAACAATTTTTGCTTGGATTTAAAGAAGAAAGTTTAACTCTTAATTTGCTGATCCTTATAGCTAAAAATTATATATATAAATGTAAACTAAAAGAAAAAATTCCAAATATCATAGAATTGAAGTATCGAATTAAAAATTACTATTCACTTGAACAATATATAGCCATAAAGAACAACAACTTAAAAGGTTTTGAAAAATACTGGACCCCAGTGAAACATGTTTTTCCAGATTTTTAACTATGGATAGGTACCTGGGTACACTACGTTATTTATGTTTATGTATTTATTTGTATCAATTGGGAGTAAGTTACTAAAGTCACAAAATAATAGAAGACAGATATTGTAAAGGAATGGGTGTTTTGTTTATGAAAGGGAGAGAGAGAATGTGAAAGAATGAATGTGTCTCAATTGATTTATTTATTCATGTCATATTTTGCTTATTAATTAACTTTAAAAAAATGCAATAGTCACATAATAATTATGTTGTAAATCCTTGTACATCCATGTCAGGTGGTAATGTATGGGCTTTTATATGAATGTAAATTCCTGACTATTGAAGAAACAAATAAAAAAAAAAAAAAAAAAAAAATGTTTGTTAATGGATTGGGACGAAATTAGAAATCTTTATATAGAGAACCTTCCATAGATGCTTCCTACCAAGTTACGGTTCATTTGGCCAAGCGGTTTCAGAGGAAAAGATTTTCTAGAAATCGACCAATCAGAAACAAGAATTGCCTGTGGCAGCCATGTTTGCAAACGGATCGAAACTAAATGAGCAATCTTTATAGAGGACCTTCCATAGATGCTTCCTACCAAGTTTCGGTTCATTTGGTAAAGCGGTTTCAGAGGAGAACTTTTTTTTTAGAAATCTACCAATCAGAAACAAGAATTGCCTGTGGCGGCCATGTTTGTTAATGGATCGGGACAAACTGTGCAATCTTTATAGAGGACCTTACATAGATGCTTCCTACCAAGTTTCAGAATACAGACAATGGATGCCAAGTGATGGCAAAAGCTCACATTGCCTTTGGCAAAGTGAGCTAATAATACTGTATAAGTGGGTTTTTTCGTGGGTACATAATTTTCGCTTTATTCGTGAGTCATCGATATGTGAAAAAAAAGAACCCACGTAAATTTCTGCCCTTTACTACATAAATATCTTTATTTTCTTAAATAATCGTACAAGATCTGTCTCCCATAGTATGACTGTATATAACGAATATTTAACAATTATATGGTCACTGCCATTCTTAAAATTGTTGAAATGACCCTTTTAAAATATCTAATAAAGGGGAAAAAATCCTTCCCAAAAACAATGCATTTGGTGACAAATACAATGAAATAAGTAAAAAATATGTAATTAATTTCCCTTTTATCTTTAAAACACTAATTACCATACATAGTTGTTGCTGTGTAAACACACCTTTTTAAATTAATATTATCATTTCCATTCATTGATTTTTAATTACCTGAAAGTTGACAATTTTTGGTGTTAATTAATTGATCACATTATGTTTTGGATTCTGTTAATGACACTTATTTGTGAAAAATTCTTACATGATTTACATAATTAGAAATCCTATACTCTGATTGGGTATAAGCGCTTATGGAGGTGGGGTTTTGTCAGTTTATTTTTCGATAGACGATGTTCATCAGACTACTTTTTTCGTTATGTAAACAAAATGGTGGCTTGGATTCCCGATAATAAAAAAAGATAAAAGAAATAATGTTTATTGTTAATAATCGACAATTATTGTTAGAGAGCCTGTATCGCTCACCTGACATAAATATGTCCTCTTAAGAATGTCTGCATGCTGAATACATCTAAGTTACTATTCAAATCCCATACTGCCATAGGGTTCTATGTTAAAACTATGTCTGCTCATGGCAGCCATCTTGGATGGAGGTCGTGGTCACCGGACACAATTTTGAAAGTATACTACCCAAGGACCATCCATGCCATGTTTGCTTTAAATTGGCTCACTGGTTTCAGAAGAGAAGACTTTTAAACAATTTTCCCATAGGGTCCTATGTTAAAACTATGTCTGCTGACGGTGGCCATTTTGAACCGAGATCGGGATCACTGAACACAATTTTGGAAGTTGACCACCTAAGGACCATCGATGACATGTTTGCTATATTGGCTTACTAGTTTCAGAGGAGAAGATTTTAAAACATTTTTTCCCATAGGGTCCTATGTTAAAACTACAGTATGTCTGCTGAAGGTGGCCATATTGGATGGAGGTCAGGGTCACTGGACACAATTTTGAAAATTGACCACTTAAGGACCATCCATGCCATGTTTGCTTTAAATTGGCTTACTGGTTTCAGAGAAGAAGATTTTTAAATATATTTCCCATAGGGTCCTATGTTAAAACTATGTTCGCTGATGGTTGCCATCTTGGATGGAGGTCGGGGTCACAGGACATAATTTTGAAAGTTGACCACCTAAGGACCATTCATCCCATGTTTGCTTTAAACTGACTTACTGGTTTCAGAGGAGAAGACTTTTAAACATTTTTTCCATAGGGTCCTATGTTAAAATTAAGTCGAGTCATGGTGGCCATCTTGAATTTCCGATCAGCAAACGATTCACAAGTTTAGTACAGGACCACCCAATGATCATTCCTGCAAAGCCACAATTCAATTGGCTTAGTGGTTTCTAACAAGAAGATTTTTAAAATTTCGACCAATCAGAACACATTATAGGCCCTGGCAGCCATGTTGGATTTCCGATCAGCACCAAAAACACAAATCTTGTATATGACCATCCAATGAACATTTCTGCCAAGTTGGGTTCAAATCTGTTTTGTGGTTTCAGAAAAAAAGATGAAAATGTGAAATTCCTATAGGGTCCAATGTTAAACTAAGTTGAGTCATGGCGGCCATCTTGAATTTCCGATTGGCAAACGATTCACAAGTTTAGTACAGGACCACCCAATGATCATTCCTGCAAAGTCACAATTCAATTGGCTGAGTGGTTTCTAACAAGAAGATTTTTTAAATTTCGACCAATCAGAACACATTATGGGCCCTGGCAGCCATGTTGGATTTCCGATCAGCGCCAAAAACACAAATCTTGTATATGACCATCCAATGAACATTTCTGCCAAGTTTGATTCAAATCTGTTTTGTGGTTTCAGAAAAAAAGATGAAAATGTGAAATTCCCATAGGGTCCTATGTTAAACTAAGTTGAGTCATGGTGGCCATCTTGAATTTCCGATTGGCAAACGATTCACAAGTTTAGTACAGGACCACCCAATGATCATTCCTGCAAAGTCACAATTCAATTGGCTTAGTGGTTTCTAACAAGAAGATTTTTAAAATTTCGACCAATCAGAACACATTATGGGCCCTGGCAGCCATGTTGGATTTCCGATCAGTGCCAAAAACAAAATCTTGTATATGACCATCCAATGAACATTTCTGCCAAGTTTGGTTCAAATCTGTTTTGTGGTTTCAGAAAAAAAGATGAAAATGTGAAATTCCCATAGGGTCCAATGTTAAACTAAATCGAGTCATGGTGGCCATCTTGAATTTCCGATCGGCAAACGATTCACAATTTTAGTACAGGACCACCCAATGATCTTTCCTGCAAAGTCACAATTCAATTGACTTAGTGGTTTCTGACAAGAAGATTTTTAAAATTTCAGCCAATGAGAACACATTATGGACCCTGGCAGCCATGTTGGATTTCAAATCAGCACCAAAAACACAAATCTGGTAGAGGATCATCCAGTGAACATTTCTGGCAAGTTTGGCTGATTTCTGTTCAGTGGTTTCAGTGAAAAGGAGGTCAGCATGGCTATATGGGAGGCGGAGGCCTTGTATTATTTGCTAATTATACCTTAATTTTATCCTATATTTTCATAAAAAAAAATCCTATATTCCTATATAATTTTTGTCAGAAGTGGCTTGACACCCTGCATACTTCAAACTGGCAAATCTTTGTGGTGTAAGAAACAGTTAATGATTGCACAGGTTGATGGAAAATTAGAAGAGCATTCTAGACCACGACTGATTATTGTAATCTCCCTTTAAGTCATGTGACGGTAAAATTGTTGGATATAACACTCCTAATGGTATGAGGTGCATCAGTGTATATTACACAGCTAGGTGTATTATAGGTTTGTTTGTATACATTTGTAGATATGATGTATGTATAGCTGGAATGCATAATTAACTTATTACCGTATAAGTTGTTTTTTTCGCGGGAGAATTGGTAGAATTTTTTTTAGCGGTATTTAGTTTTCACGATCCTGAGTTTTAACCAAAATCAAATTTTAGCTGATTGCCAGTTATATTAGAATAACATTATTTGAACTGTTTGACCAACAATTCAATATAGGAAATGTTTTTTAAATAAATTAAGTAAGAGCTTTTTGTATGCGATCAGTGGTATTTTAGAATTGTATACAAAATTGCATACGGGCATTTGATATAATTTTAGCATATATATATATATATTATTACAACACATTTACAAAAATTATTATAGGATTAAACACATTTTTTCCGGAGTTTATTGATGTATAACCTGGACCAAGTCACTCACAAACTTACATAAAAGTGACTTGGTCCAGGTTATACATCAATAAACTCCGGAAAAAATGCGTTTAATCCTTATAATTCTGTAACTAAGTTTTTTTTTCATTTGTTTTGAAAATTTACCTTTGGGGATCCCCAGTACACACACATACATTCCATCGATGTGTGTCGGCCATGAAAAAGAAAACGAACTAACCTTGTTTTCTTACTTTAAACTAGACGGTGATGTAATTAATGTCAACAAAACAAGCTTTTTTTTTAATTGGCATTTATGAAAATATAGGATAAAATTAAGGTATAATTAGCAAATAATACAAGGCCTCCGCCTCCCATATAGCCATGCTGACCTCCTTTTCACTGAAAAATGAAAAAACCCAGTATATTTCAACTATATCGTGGCAGTCATGTTTTGTTGGTGGAGGAAACCGGAGTACCCAGAGAAAACCACTGACCTGTCGCAAGTCACTGACAAACTTTATCAGCAGGACTTGTACTCACAACTTCAGTGGTAATATGCACTGATTGCACAGGTAGCTGTCAATCCAACTACCATACGATCATGACCATGGCTGCCCCTAAATGTCCAACTACCATACGATCATGACCATGGCTGCCCCTAAATGTCCAACTACCATACGATCATGACCATGGCTGCCCCTAAATGTCCAACTACCATACGATCATGACCATGGCTGCCCCTAAATGTCCAACTACCATACGATCAAGACCATGGCTGCCCCTAAATGTCCAACTACCATACGATCACGACCATGGCTGCCCCTAAATGTCCAACTACCATACGATCATGACCATGGCTGACCCTAAATGTCCAACTACCATACGATCACGACCATGGCTGCCCCTAAATGTCCAACTACCATACAATCATGACCATGGCTGCCCCTAAATGTCCAACTACCATACGATCACGACCATGGCTGCCCCTAAATGTCCAACTACCATACGATCATGACCATGGCTGCCCCTAAATGAACATTTGTCTTTTTCAAAGGATTGAACATTACAAGTACATGACAACGCCTTTAACACAAATTTTGATATAATGTCTTCGAAATCATGACTTCTAAATTATATATAATATTTGTAGTGAAGAAAATGGTACCTATTCAACTTTACAAAGTTTGTTGGAATAAATGCTCTTTAGCAAGACTTAGTTAGGGTTTACATTTTTTTTCAATGACTCTTTCAAAAAATACATGTAGTAATACACTGGGCTTGTCCAAAAGCCCTTAGAATTAACTTGGTATTTTTTTATGCTATAGACCATTAAACATTGTATTCATAATTGTATTATCCTAAACCAAGGAACCTATACTGAGTAGCAGACCACTATCAAAATGGACATATACCACAAAAGACTACCATACTGAAATAAATATCCAATCATTTGAATTTAAACCTAAAGAAAATTCAACAATAAAAAAAGGCACATGAACGTATCTGTTGCTATGCAAGATCAGCTAAAAACAATAAAAGTATCAGTATCAGTATTAATATGTTGTATAGCCTCTATCTATCATGTTTATATGAAATTTACACTTAAAATAAAAGTTTCAACTTTTTTCTCTCATAGCTTTGGAAAAATATAGGATTTTGGGATGAAATATACGAAATGTTAGGCAAATATAGGAAATATAGCAAAATCTTGAAAATATAGGAATATAGGATCACTTGACACCCTGTATATGGCAATGTTGAGGTGTACTTCATACAGCCTAATGTGATAAAGGTTTTTTCTCTCTGTTTACTCTGGGTTTTTCAATAAATAAAACTGACTGCCATAAATAACTGAAATATTGTTGAAAGCAGCATAATAGGCTCATATTCAATCATAAGGCTATTACTATCAGTCAGTTAAACAGGCTTAATTTTAAATAATATTCAACCTTTATATATAATCTTTGAAATTATCGATCAGTGTAACATCTAACACATTTTGATGTGACTGATAAAAACTATAACGCCAGTTTTGAAGATCTTGACATACATTATCAGACTGTCGAACTTGCTGCGATACTAGCGATAATGTCTGTCTCGACCTTCAAAACTGACGTTATTCTACATGTGCAATGTATCTTAAAAAACTTACATTGTCATGACTAAGCATCACTCCCTTTGGTTCTCCTGTAGTTCCTGACTGGAAATAAAATTAACAATTCTATATTTATAATTTTATAGTTCATATAAAATATCTAATTAGTTCAAACTAATGATATGCATCTGAAGATAAAATTGCCAGTAAACTCAATCTGCGACCATAAAATTTCCAATTGATGCCGTGAAATTTTCAAATACAATACAGTTATCTCCTAAATCTTATAGAAATCTGATTCATGTTCAAGTACTCTACATGAGCTCAAAAAAAACTGATTTTCAAAAAATATATTTACGAAAAATATTTTAAATTTATACTTTTAATAAAAACGTAGATATTTAATTTAGTGTGCATGACAAATTTCTAGAATAACCTTCATCAGGTACACTCAAAGCCAATTAAATAATTATAGGCTCATATTTACTCTCATATTGTTCCAGCACATTTGTATTTTCTGAGTAAAAAAATATTTATATATTTTCCAATATGGTCCTAAGTTAATACAAAGACACCATTCTAAATATGAACTAGAAAGACAAAAGTTCCCATCAAAATGTAAAAGACTAGTTGCCTCCACAAGACAATGGAATGGACGGATGGCCAAGTTCAATCCGGTATAATCACCACTCACAGTGTCGGTGGAGAGGATTAAAATGTACAAAGCTTATGATGATTACATGACCTTTGGTTAAGAAAAGTAAAAATTAAACTCAGACTGACAACTAATTGTCTGCTATGTAATAGCCAGGATCAATAAGTTTGCTCAACAGAAAATAGACCTTGAAAATGAGGTCAAAGTCATCTAAAATATGCCTGGCTTAGATACACTATAGGATGAATGATAAGAATTCATTATTATGGACTGTAGCCAATTAATAAGAAAGGATATGGCTGCTAAGAAACAAACCTTATCACAAAAACTTGACTTGGTTGAACATACAGCAAGAAAAAACCAATAAATATATATCACAGGTGAGGTGTACACTTTTATTTACTGAAACAAGCAAAAAACATATATAACTTACTGTATAAATTAAAGTGCAGCACTTGTTTGGACATTGTGCATCAATTCTTTTTTGTAACTGATCATCTGAAACATCTTGACCAACTTTCATAAACTCTTCCCACTGGAATTAAGAAGAAAATAATGTATAAATTAAATGTGTGGCTTGTGACTGTGAGAATAAGTACAGCAATGAATATACAATAACTTGCTTTTTTCTCAAGTTTTAGATGGATTTTCTATCACTCCCAGCAAAAATTTGTTCTCACTAAAATGATGGTAAATATTCAAATTTAAGACCAAATTATATTTTACTTACACTATAAACACCATTCCTCCTTTCAGCCACTTCTCCTGTATATTGTACTACAGCTTTTAAAACAGGTAGATTGTCCCAGATCTGCAAAACTTTCTGTAATTGTTGATTATTTTCCACAACCAAAACATTTGCTTGACTGTGTTTTGCGATATATTCTACAGCTTCTGGTATATTTGTGGCATAGATACCTGTGGCAAACCCTCTAAAATATTCATCAACAAATTGTAAATATACTTTTTTCAAGACAAATTTCATACAAATTTGCTGTAACCTAAAATACTACGAAAAGGTTTACTATAACAGTGAGCGAGTGATTATTGTTTAACGCCAACTCAACAATTTATCAGATATATCATGACGAGAACAAGTTAATTTTCAATGAGATGATGATGAGGTCCGCTTTGTACTAAACCAACATGCTTAGTTGGATTACTTTTATAGTGCTAGCTCACTAAAACAACAGTCCATGGATAGACATGTCGCCCCACTCGGACACATTATCTCGATTCCGAGCCAACCAGTCTTTGCTCCTTCTCCTTGATGCTGCATGCTTAGCAGAAAATCAACAAATACCAATTTGGTTTGATCCGATTGGGGCTTGAACCCACAATCTACCGCACGCTAACCTTTACACCAGCGATGCAGTTTAACTATAACAAACATCAATACACAATGAATGAAACATTATATTGATAATACCATTACCGGTATATCATGTAGATTTTCTTAACTCGATACATATTTAGATCTATAAATGTATTTGGTTTATGTGTTAAATGCCACTTTCAACAATATTTCAGTTATATCTTGGCAGTCGGTTTTTTTGGTGGAGGAAACTGGAGTACCCTGAGTAAACCATTGACCTGTCACAGGTCACTGACAAACTTTATTCCATAATGTTGTATCGAGTACAGTGCCAAAAATGGGATTCGAAATCAAAACTTTAGTGGTGATAGGTACTGATTGCACAGGTAGTCATAAATCCAACTACCGTTACCAAACGATCACGACCACAACGGCCCCTAAATGTATTTGATATTTTGTAATAGTTAATAACATTAATACATACGTAGAGACTCACGTGAACCTGTATCACCACTTTGTTAAGGAACATTTACTGAATTATTGCCCAATATAAAACACAGGGCTTGATAGATGATAGACCTTCCTTTGTGTAAGTTTGAATCTACATATCATAATGATGATTCATGCAACTTTTAATTGCAATACCATAACTGGTACTTAAGAAAATGATATTTAATCTTTTTGAGTTCCAGACATCAAACCCCATTAATACAAGGACATTAATTTTGTTCTATCTAAATCTACATAAATCAGAAAGATGATATTTGGTGTTTAACGTCACTTTCAGCAATATTTCAGCTATATCATGGCGACCCGTTTTAGTGGTGGTAGAAGCCAGAGTACTCGGAGAGAACCACCGACCATGGGCAAGCAACTGGTAAACTCTATCACTTGAGGCTGCGAGTCGAGTGCACCCTTTTTTGTAATTTACAAAGCCTGGTGCCAACCCACACCGTATTGGTGATAGGCTTGTATGAATTGTTAGGTAAACCAACTACCTAACTCATTGAGCCACCCGGACCCTTAAATCTGAAAGATGCTGCATAGTAAATAAACTATTGTATTGAAGTCCATTGTTGTATTCGCTTTACTAGTTCTTAAGGAATAGCATCACTGCCAAGTTTACAGCAGTTTTGTGGGAGTTGACTAAAATATGAAAAAGATAATGATGTCATGGCCAAGGAACAGCAAAACTTCACATGGCATTTGGCCAGCTGAGGTAATATAGACATTGTTACCATTTTCAATGATAGTCATGAAATAAAATTAATAGGTTAGATGTAAATAGATAAATTACCCAGCAAATATTGCACCAACATCAGATATGAACCATTCTGGAGAGTTAAACCCTAGTATTCCTACACCATGGTGTGGTTCCAATCCAAGCTGTAACAGAAATTGTTTAAAGAGCTCATAAGACTACAGGAAAATAGTTTTTAACAATGTCAAACATAATAATGTCTTGCCTACAACTTTTTTTTAAATTATTTTTTGCCTGGGTACTTGAGAAAGTTCACAATTACCTAAGACAAACATGTGTATTATGCATAGAGAACAAGGCCAATACATAAATCATCACGTAATAATATCTTAGTAATGCATATCAATATAGAGAGGCCAGACCAAGATGTTCTATTCTGTACAAGGTAATATTTTAAAAAGTGTGGACACACAACTCTGACCTCTCTCTGCACTACTAGATTAAACTAGAACTGTGAGTGACCTCACTGAGTGATACCCCCCACTTGCAATACTATGATGTTCAAACTTTGGAATACAGGTATATTAGCAAGTTAATTATCACCCCTTCTAAATTTTAGACAGCAACGGTATTCCTTCATGTGCATCTGCTGGTTGTCCACTACATCTGTGTAAAGTTTCATAAAAATTCAATAAGCAGTTTAGTAGGAGTTGTGCTTACAAGGTACATACCCCCCCCCCCCCCTTTTCGTGAACGTATAAGTTGAATTATCTCCCCTTTTAAATTTTGGACAGCAACCATATTCCTTCATGCACATCTGCAGGTAGTGTACTACAACTGTGTAAAGTTTCACAAAACTCCAATAAGCCGTTTAGGAGATGCGCTTACAAGGTACACGACCCCCCTTTTTGTGAAAGTATAAGTTGAATTATCTCCCCTTCTAAATTTTAGACAGCAACGGTATTCCTTCATGTATATCTGCAGGTTGTGTACTACAACTGTGTAAAGTTTCATAAAAATTCAATAAGCAGTTTAGTAGGAGTTGCACTTACAAGGTACATGCCCCCCCCCCCTTTTCGTGAAAGTAGAAGTTGAATTATCTCCCCTTTTAAATTTAAGACAGCAACCATATTCCTTCATGCACATCTGCAGGTAGTGTACTATAATTGTGTAAAGTTTCACAAAACTCCAATAAGCCGTTTAGGATGAGTTGCACTTACAAGGTACACGACCCCCCCCCCCCCTTTTCGTGAAAGTATAAGTTGAATTATCTCCCCTTCTAAATTTTAGACAGCAACGGTATTCCTTCATGCACATCTGCAGGTTGTGTACTACAACTGTGTAAAGTTTCATAAAAATTCAATAAGCAGTTTAGTAGGACTTACAAGGTACATGCCCCCCCCCCCCCTTTTCATGGAAGTAGAAGTTGAATTATCTCCCTTTTTAAATTTTGGACAGCAACCATATTCCTTCATGCACATCTGCAGGTAGTGTACTACAACTGTGTAAAGTTTCACAAAACTCCAATAAGCCGTTTAGGAGATGCGCTTACAAGGTACACGACCCCCCTTTTTGTGAAAGTATAAGTTGAATTATCTCCCCTTCTAAATTTTAGACAGCAACGGTATTCCTTCATGTATATCTGCAGGTTGTGTACTACAACTGTGTAAAGTTTCATAAAAATTCAATAAGCAGTTTAGTAGATGTTGCACTTACAAGGTACATGCCCCCCCCCCCTTTTCGTGAAAGTAGAAGTTGAATTATCTCCCCTTTTAAATTTAAGACAGCAACCATATTCCTTCATGCACATCTGCAGGTAGTGTACTATAATTGTGTAAAGTTTCACAAAACTCCAATAAGCCGTTTAGGATGAGTTGCGCTTACAAGGTACACGACCCCCCCCCCCCCTTTTCGTGAAAGTATAAGTTGAATTATCTCCCCTTCTAAATTTTAGACAGCAACGGTATTCCTTCATGCACATCTGCAGGTTGTGTACTACAACTGTGTAAAGTTTCATAAAAATTCAATAAGCAGTTTAGTAGGACTTACAAGGTACATGCCACCCCCCCTTTTAATGGAAGTAGAAGTTGAATTATCTCCCTTTTTAAATTTTGGACAGCAACCATATTCCTTCATGTACATCTGCAGGTAGTGTACTACAAATGTGTAAAGTATAATTAACTTAGTACATAACAAACGCAAATGCTGTATTTTGATTGGATAATCAGTGTGTACTATTTTTGAACAGTACACTTAATAACGGGTGACTATACCTAGCGACGGGAACTATACCAGCTTCAAACGATTTCCCGCTGGCACTATACCCGTGGCATAGATTTTCCCGTGTAATTTTATATATTTTTGTCAAGATTTATCTCCCTTAATGAACAAACTACAAGTCATGCAAACTGAAAACAGATCTAAAAACACTTTCAGTTACCCAGCATTTAACTTCAGTAACTGAAATGCTACCATTAATTATCAACAGTATTTAATTCATAAGGAAATGTTCCATTTCAACATATTGAACAAAAATTTGTTACATGTTATTTTCTTCTGATAAATTGCAAAAAAAGATGTGATTTGTTGATTTTCAGTTTTTGCTATAAATGTTAATTTTATAATGTTACATTGTAAATTTTGTTATTATTATTATAATGTTGAATTTTAGTGTGTTTTTCTTTTATTTCTAGAATGGGATGTTATGTACTAAACATATTATTGTCCAATGTGGACACTACATAGGGTGTTATCTAAGAGTTTGAGTTGAGTTCTTGGTGTTGAACACCACTTTCAAAAATACTTCAGCTACCCTAGTGGTCAGATTTATTGGAGAAGGAAACTCTAGTATGCAGAGAAAACTGATGACATGCTACAAGTTACTTTTCATTTATATGTTGTTTCCAGTCCATGAAAGAATGGTGTGTGTACTGGGGTAAATAACATGAGTTTGTATATTACAAGATAAAATGTATCAAAACTGGTACACCTAGATCAGATTTGACAGTATTCCTGGATTTGCTACAAGAATAACAGGTGCCACTGGTGGAGCATGCTTTACCATTCTGAAGCACCTACATTCATCACTGTTTTTAAGTTAAGCACCTACGTTCACCACTGTTTTTAAGTTTGTGTTACTAAGTTTTCTGTGTAGTGCCTTGTCAACCGTTGTTTGTCTTTTCAACCATTTTTTTTGGCTACAGTATTGTCTGTCCTTTAAATTACGGCTTCTGATTACTCCTTTGTTATCTTCAAACTTTTCTCATTTGTAATATGTATCTATACTAACCTTGATAAATGATTTAGCTGCTGCAATAACATCTGCATAATATTGTTTGAATGTCCATTTTACCCATGATCCTCCTCTCTTAACAGCTGTAATGTAAAATTAATTTTAACTTAACAATCCTCATGATAAGCCCCAGTCCTCCAGCCCAAGGCCAGTAAAACTTTGTCGAACCAGTAAATTTTTCAGATTTTATTTAAAACTACAAAATGTATATAAAAAAATCTATTCAAGAATTTGATTCGGACCAGTAAATTCAAATTTTCACTTCGAGGGCTGGCTTAAGAATTGTTATACTTTATATCTTCAGTTAAGTGTAAAGAAGGAGTGACAAAGCCATTTAGATGCTTGTATGAAGATTCTGCACTGAAAATGTCAGCAGTACTTGAAATTACGAAACTGGCCTGCCTGATGCAACATTGACAGAAGTATTTATAAGCTAAAATACTGATGAAAGTTTGGGTTCTAAAGCTGAAAAGTGTCGGAGTTTTCGTGGCTCATTGATGATTCCAATAACTATGTTATGTATTGTTATGTTTGCAGAAAGGCAGGTCCAGATATTGCTGGCAAAACTGAATTTGTCACTGGAAAAAAGTTAAAACGTGAAAGTCTGAAACATGAAAAATGTTTCAATGTGGTATCAGAAAAAACCCATTCCTCAACTAAGTATCTTCTGCCTCATTCAGGGCATTAATAATTATGTACAAATAAATACATGTTGGAGATATATGGTACGAATTATGGCAAGTAACATTCTTTTGTTGGCAAGTAAAAATTGTTTCCCTACTAGCCAGGGACTATTGGGTGCTGGTATGAATTGTAGAGCCTTGCAGTAATCATGATGAATTTGGTTGCCCTTGTAATATTTTAGTCAAAATTTAGCATTTTTCTATATTACACATAATGCTTCTTGAAAAGACAAAGATTTAAAAATAAACATCTTGTTTTAGACAAAAATAAACTATTTTATTTGGATCTCCTTTACAAAGGCTTGAACCATCCTCAAAAATGAAGGGTTAGGGTCATGGTGTTTAACGCCACTTTCAACACTATTTCAGTTATATAGTGGCTGTCAGTTTTATTGGTGGAGGAAACCGCGAGTGCCCTGTGAAAACCACCATAATGAAGGTATTCTGTTATTGATATCATCAATCGATAGAAATGTATTTTCTGTTAAGATTTTACAAAATTACAGTTCTACATATTCGGTATAAAATAAAACCTAGTTTCTTAACTGCAAGGTACAAAACCCTTATAAGATTGTTTTAAATCTCCCACACAATGACAAAGAAAAAGGGGAGGAGCAAAAGAGGAGATATAATCTTACTTGGAATTTGACACAAATGAAAAGGTCTAATCTGTCAGTCTTCAAAATGAAAATTTGAATTTAGTTCTAAATAACAACTGAACAAGGCCAGAGGGCAACGCAAAGCGTGGTGTATTCCCTCGCTGTTAAACCCCTAAAAAATTCAAAGTTCAACTGTGACCTTGACCTTTGACCTATGACTTTGAAAATCAATAGGGTACCAGATCTTTGTTAGTATTACTTGAGTACCAAATTTGGTTGAAATCCATTGAATCACAAGAAATGTTACGGAAGGACGGGCAGATGCACGGACAGTAGCGTTACTATATCCCCTTCGCAACTTTGTTGGGGAGGGGATAACTATGTATAAAGTTTGGTCAAAATCCATTGAAGGATGTCGATTCTAGAGTATTCACAAGGATGTTACACTGTAAAAATTTGACCGTGACCTTGACCTTTGACCTTGAAAATCAATAGGGTTCCAGACTCTCCTAAGGACTAAGTATGTACCAAGTTTGGTCAAAATCCATTGAAGGATGTTGATTCTAGAGTGTTCACAAGGGTGTTATGCACTAAATATTTGACCTGGTGACTTTGACCTTGAAAATCAATAGGGTTCCAGACTCTCCTAAGGACTAAGTATGTACCAGGTTTGGTCAAAATCCATTGAAGGATGTTGATTCTAGAGTGTTCACAAGGATGTTACGGAAGGAAGGATGGACGAAGGACGGTAGCGTTACTATATCCCTTCGCGAGGAGATAAAAATTTACTGGTCCGAACAAAATTGTACTGGTCTTGGGCCGGAGGACCGGTGCTCATTGTGAGAACTGATCAGTAATCAAGTCCCTATTAACAAAACTGGAGGATTAACAAATAGAGCTGCAATACATGTGTACATTGCACTACAAAATGATCATTTCATGTGTCATATAAGATTGATCACTCTGCAATATTACTGATGCCTAGAATCAATAGTAGTCCTTACTACATACTTATAAGTGAAATTGTCAGGAAATACTACATGTATCTTATAATTGTAAAATAAACATTCTTAATTAGGGTTTAACATGCTTGACTGAATTGTTTCATTTGTTGTCACATATCTTCTATTATAATCAACAATTTAATCCTAAATTACTAAATAATTGAGTGAACCACGATAATTTACAATAATAATTTATGGCGCATGACAGTAAAAATCACTTTCAGTTATACCAATAAAAACGACATGTCTGATGTTACAATATTATGTTTTATCGACACCCACACCTATAGATATAAAAGAACAGTAATAAAATAACTAGTATTACTGTGAGCAGCACAGCTCACTAAGAGATATACGCCCCATCCCCACATCTGTCCAACCTATTTCCATAACCAAAATATTACTGATTGTTCCGACCAAAAATGAAAGGGATCCTCCTTTCTTCAACGGTAAGCTGCTGATAAAATTTCAAAACATTCTGATAAACACTACTCAAGTTATCATGCGACATAGGGTAAAAATCCTATTTTCCGTCATATCAAGTCCAATAACTCTGAAACGGCAAAAGTGAAAATCGTCAAAAATGAAAGGGATCCTCCTCTCTTCACCAGTAAGCTGTTGATAAAATTTCAAAACATTCTGAGAAACACTACTCAAGTTATCATACGACATAGGGTAAAAATCCTATTTTCCGTCATATCAAGTCCAATAACTCTGGAACGGCAAAAGTGAAAATCGTCAAAAATGAAAGGGATCCTCCTCTCTTCACCGGTAAGCTGCTGATAAAATTTCAAAACATAGGATTTGTCTACAGACAGATGGACGGACGGACATGGTGAAACCAGTATAATAACATCACAAGAAAAAACATAAATATTTTGACCCCTATCTCAAGAGTGAAAAAACCTGAATCATCCTTACAGTATATTATAGTAGAACAATTGAAAGTTTACTCTCTTTTGGATATTATTGTATTTTCTATTTTTGCGAAATCAAAATTGTTCAAGGTTACAGTGGCGATCTTAGATTTCTGACTCGACAAAAAAAAACCACTTAAATTTGGTAAGGAACCTGCTCCCATATCATTCAAACCACATTAAAATTCAAATCTACAGTACTTTCTGCACTAAATATCTATGAAGCTCAGCTAATCAATTACATTATTGTCTCTGGCAGCCATTTTGAATTACAGATCAATACCAAGTTCACAAATTCTTATTCTATTTACCAAAGGAACATTCCTGCAATGTTTCTTTACATTTGCCGCAGTAGTTTTTGGAGAAGAGATTAATGTATGATGAATTCACTGTTTAATTACGACAGACACAAAGTGCTAATAATAGCCCTTTTGGACGGCATGAGCTAAAATCTTATATTTTACCTAAAGCTAAATGATTTGAAGCTCTCACTGCTGTTTTCTTATAGATAGACAGACACAAAGTGATAACAATAGCCCTTTTGGATGGCATGAGCTAAAATCTGATATAATTTACCTAAAGCTAAATTATTTGGAACTCTCTCTACTGTTTTCTTAAAGACTGATATAACTGTAATAGGTTTTTCAGCCTGATATTCTTTAGTTCCCATACGAAGTTTGACAGCTCCATCCCTATCAGTAGTAAAAAATGATGTCGCTGGTGCTACTTCATCTGAACCTGAAATTCAAAAACAAATCAATTTAAGAAATGTCACATATGTAGAAGAAGAGAGTGATTGTTGCTTAACGCCAAATGAGCAATTTTTCATCTATATTATGTCAAGAACGGCGTGGGTTCGCGCCAGGTTTTGTAAATTACAAAAAAGGGTGCACTCGACTTGCAGCCGCAAGTGATAAAGCTTACCAGTTGCTTGCCCATGGTCGGTGGTGCTCCGGCTTCTTCCACCACTAAAACAGGTTGCCATGATATAGCTGATATATTGCTGAAAGTGGCATTAAACAAAATAAATCAAATCATTAAATCATGTCAAGAACAAATAAGTTACAGATGAAATGATGATGATGCCCGCTTTGTACTAGACCAACAGGCTTAGCTGGATTTTTATAGTGCTAGCTCACTGAAACAAAAGTCCATCAATAGACTTGTCTCTCCGTTCAAACACATTATCTTGATTCTGAGCCAACAAAACTTTGTTTTAAATCCTTTATGCTTGAACTCATGATCTACAGTACTTGAGGCATGCATGCTAACTATTACACCACATATGATGTCTCATGTGTAAAATGTCAGGCGTGCATGCTAACTATTACACCACATATCATGTCTCATCATGTCATGTGTAAAATGTCAGGATATGATTACCACCAACAGGATGCAACATACATGTGCAATCAAAATAATAATATTTCTATATTGTAAATGATGGAAAATAATTGAAATCAGCTTGATGGAAATTACAATATGATTAAAACTGTCTCTTTCTGATGACTGATTCATGCAAGATAAAGTTGTTATTCATGATTTTTTTTTATCACTTCTAGCCTCGACTGTTCCACCTAAAATTCCCCTTCCCCAATTTTTTTTTTAATTAAATTACATACTATTTAGCATGTCGTTTTTGTATCATACATGTATATAAAGTTAAGCGTATCTTCTACCCATCCACTTTAAAATTGCAAGTTAGGTTAAAACAAAGCAGTATATTTTCTAAGAAATGTGCTAAATCTAACAATGAATTAGGTACATTTCATAATACATATATGGTGTTTAACGCCACTTGTAACAATATTTCAGTTATATCATGGCGGTCAGTTTTATTGGTGGAGAAACTGGAGTACCAGGAGTAAACCACCGACCTGTCGCAAGTCACACACTTTATCATATAATGTTGTATCTCACCATAATACAATGTATACATATAAGGTACAAATATATATGTATTTTAAACTAACTCAAGTATTTCATTGTAGCTGTTATATTGACAAACAAATATTAATAAACCCATTGAATTATTGTTAAAATGCTTCAGAAAATATACAAAAGGTGTTGGGATATGTTCCTTTAAGATGCAATAGATGAAATCATTAGATGATATTATATACTCATATAAATATCTTGAATCTCATTTGATAAAACACTGTCACGTGATATTTATCCATTCGTTGGTTAACCGCTAATCGCATTAAAGGTCCACCGCTCACGAGGAAATCCCAAGGGAATTCCCAAGTGAGCCTCACATGTTTCCAATTATAGTTACTTCCCTTGATTCAACAGACAACAAACATGGCGTCCAGCGACAGGTTCGTCGCTGTAGGCGAAGAAGAAATTTTATATATTATATCGAATATTTTCACAAAGCCGCAGGTATTCTATTAATTGGTGTCTGATGCAAAAATATTTGATATAATATACCAATTATCACCCTTGTTGGAGTGTGACCCGACGGTTTGTCTCCCCTCGAAAAGCTTTCTCTGGGAGACAAACCGTCGGGTCACACTCCAACAAGGGTGATAATTGTATATTCTTACCAATCCATTAACTCATTTTTCATCCACTTCATTTAGTGTTTTTAGGATTTTTTTTTTTATCCCATAAAAATTCATGCGTTTTCATTTCAAATCAAGGTTTTAAAAGGAATAATGCCAGAACTATTTATATATAGTTTCTAATTACACCATTGCATATATTAAGGTACATTTTTTAAAAATATATTAATTAAGCTCATTATATTTCATTGCAACCATCCATGTATATTGATAAACATAGCTTCAGAAAGAATACAGAAATGGGGATGTGTTCCTTTAGCATAAAATGAATTATGGTAAATCATTTGATTTTCATACATGTAACTATCCACCCACTCATTTTTCAACAGTTTGGGTGTTGTCCCTTTTCATCCCCTTTGACCAGTATTTCCTCAAACTGAAAAAAACAAGGGCAACGCAAAGCGTGGCATATCCCCTCGCCTAAAAATTTGACCTGGTGACCTTGAAAACATATAGGGTTCCAGATTCTCTTAAAGACTAAGTATGTACCAAGTTTGGTCAGAATCCACTGACGGATGTTGATTCTAGAGTGTTCACAAGGATGTTATGTGTGTTTCTTTAGAAATGCTTGTACCGAGTCAGGGTCATTACGGTTTTCAGTTTTCCGATTGTTGACTGATTTTGTCTGTTTATATAATTATGAGTTTTGACTTTCCCTTTGTAAGATTGTTCGGAGTACGGTAATTTTGTTATTACCCTTATGGAAGGATGGACGGACGGTAGCGTTACTATATCCCTTCGCAACTTTGTTGGCGAAGGGATAAAAAAGCGAAGTCAAATCTATTTGCAAAATGTAGGCAGAAAACTGCTGAACACAATAATGTGCTGTAATTTGCTGAACACAATAATGTGCTGTAATTTGGACATTTGTCTGGTTTTATTATTTAAAGCATTGGGTTGGTCCCTTTTAGCTCCCCTTTAACATTGTCAAATTTGATTGAAAAAAAATAAGCAGAGAATGTTATAAAGAATTATATAATAACCCTATTAACCTTGGAATCTATATGAAATAGCTAGGTCAAATTTTATTGAAAAACATGACGAGGGTATGCTATAAGGAATTATATATAACACCTCTAACCCTGGAGTCTATAAGAAATAGCATGGTCAAAATTTATTGAAAAACATGACCAGAGAATGTAATAAGGAATTATATATAACCCCTCTAACAACAAAAGTTTAATCTTGGAAACAATAGCAATTAGCTACATGTAGTTCAAATCTGATTGAATAATATCAGCAAAGAATGTTATAAGAAATGATATACATGTACATGTATAACCCCTTTAACCTTGTAAACCATAAAGAACTAGCTCAAGGTCAAATCAGATTGAAAATAACTAGGGTATGGTATATATAGATTTAGCAAGGTCAAATCAGATTGAAAATAACTAGGGTATGGTATAAGAAATATAACTGAAAATGAACAATCAATTTCAAAAATCAAACCCTCAAACATGTCCAAATTAGATAAAAAAATCAGTCCAACTTTAGAGTATGATTTACTCGATCCAGGATCAAGATTACAGGACATTCACATACTCCACAGAGGATGTGTTCAGATTCCTACATTTCTACAGGTCATTTGGTCCAGTAATGAATAAGCTTTTACTAGACCAAACCAATTTTTACTGGACATTGCCACATGTCCTACAGACATTCGGAATGACTGAATATATATTGTGTATATATCTTACAAATATGCAAAATTTCTGATTTAGTCTCTTTTCCATATAACAATACATATGTAGCTCAAATTCCGTATTGACTCAATGCTAACTCAGTCAATTTCATTATTTTTTTTTGGAGCAGTCAAAAATGAAATATTTTTGCAGTTGTATAAAAATTGATAATTTATCTGTGTTTATGAATAATTTTTGTTGATATTTTTAGTATGCTTAGTACTATTTATATAGTATTTTTCCCCCACATTTTTAAAGGACGACAAATATAATTTGTTTACCGCCCTACTCAAGTTATACTTGCCTCTGGTAATCCTCTATAACTATTGAACAACTTTAACCAGCTAATTAAGTGACAGTTTATTTAACTGAGTGTTATATAATTTATCCTTTTCAAAAAATTTCAACCAAATAACCCCCACAGTAAGAAAAAAGTTTATGGTTTTTGTTCTGATCAAATGAAAGATTTTCAATAGAAAATGTTTATACTTATGTAGTTTAAAAATTATAATAAAATTATACTATATCATAAAATTTGAAGAATATAAGAAAACTAAAAATGTTCACCTTGAAATCATTTAGAATCTACTCTCTTGTACAAAATTATGTTGTATTTTCCCTACAATTGCACAGATATTAAATCTATCTGGTTTGAAGTTAAATTGAAAATCATTGGCACATTTCTGAAACTATGTACTGCGTTTTTACAGATAAACATTCTTAAATTTCAACTTTTTGGGGGTACTAGTAGTCAAAAATGAATTTGTAAGTATATATGTACTGTATATGTACATATATAAAATCTTGAGTATAACTTTTATTCTGTATTGTTTTCATCTTTTTTTAATATATTTATTTTTATTTATTTGCAGTTCTATTAGGATTTGAAATTGTAAGATTGCTAAAGTAATTGCTAAACTGAAGTAATCAAGGAGACTGTATGGGTATTTCTGCTTTAACACCAATTGGTAAATTGTGTCTTTATTTCTCAATAGACCTTATACATAGGTATAGAGAAGTGCATATTAGGTAGTATATACAATATTTACAAATACAGTTGATAAATAATGGTTGGTATCTTTCACTTTCAGCCTAGATTACAAATATCTTTTTCTATTATCTTTACAAATACAGTAGATAAATAATGGTTGGTATCTTTCAGCCTAGATTACAAATATCTTTTTCTATTATCTTTACAAATACAGTAGATAAATAATGGTTGGTATCTTTCAGCCTAGATTACAAATATCTTTTTCTATTTTTATAAATTTGCATTATTTGATGAGTTCAGCTAAAATGTTTTTTTGAAATCATAAGATTTCTGAATTTTAATACATTCACATGATTGTTATAATACTTTGACAGTAATATTAAATTTTGGACCAAGATTAAAATATTGACACTGTAAAATATAATGGAATTCATCTCAGATATCATCATTACACAGAAAGCATATTGAATTATTTCTATCTCGTCAAGGAACAACATGTATTCATGATTGTAAAGTGATATAAGAGAGACACAGCATTTTGATAACATGTTTAAAGGGTTGAAAAAGTCGTAATTTAATACCTACCGGTATATCTATTTTTACTTATATCACAGGACCCAATACGTACATACCTTGTCCTTCATCTATTTTTACTTATATTACAAGGCCCATCTGGATATACAATACTTAGTTTTTTATATACTCTGTCTCTAATCCAAATATAATAAAGAACTTGATCTATGGCCCTTAGTTTGCCAAGGCTTACTGAGACACTACTCCAATATAAAACTTAATTTAGATAGAAATTCGGTAAGCAATGTCGTCAAAATTTGAGTTATTGTATAATCAATTGAGTGAAGATCAAATTAACCAAATCATTCAAGGATTGCGAGGTGAGCAACCGATGAATAATGGCATTGAAGTTGACGAACAACTTGTAAACAATGAAAAAATGGCGTCGTACTCCCAAGTTGTGTCCGGGAACAACCGTCAAGATAAAAATCAAGATACAGATGATACAAACGAACACAATAATCAATTCCCAAAACAAGGCTATACACAATCTCATTATAGAGAAAGTGAAAATGTGAAACCGATCTTTCTTAAAGATGAAGATGTGTTTGGGTCTCGCAAGCCTGAACGGTCGTTATGGTTAACAAATGTCGAAATTTATAAGGCCATAGGCGATAAAGTGCAAGCCCTATGTATAAAGGGGATTCAGCGTGTGCGCGAGATGTAAAGAATCTACATGGATAATGAGGAGGACAGACAGTCACTGTTGGTTCAAGGAATAAATCTGCGTGGCAGGCAGATCCCCTTGCACCTACAAAATCCTCACAATCCCTCTAGATATCAACCAGATACAATTAGAATAAAGATAAAAAATGTTCCCCTATCTGCCGATGATGGACAGATTGACCGAGCTTTAGCTATGGAAGGATGTGAAATCCAAGGAATATTTAGAGATAGGCTGAGAGTGGATGGAAAACTAACCAACTGTGAGACTGGTGATAGGTTGGTGATCAGTAAACTATTCAGCAAACCTATACCAAGAATGTTGAAAATAGGTAAATACATAGCAAGAGTATTTCATCCTGGGCAACCAGAGTTCCAAAACAGAAATTATACTCATGACAGTGACAAAACTTGTCATAAATGTTTAACTCCAGGACACTTTATATATGACTGTCCTAATGATTGGGTGTGTAGAAAGTGTCATGAAAGTGGGCATAAAATGATGGATTGTTCTAAAGATTTCAATGAAGAAAATAGTGAACCAGAACAACATCATGCAGGAACAGATGATAGGCAAGATGATGAAACAAAACAAGATGATTCCAAAGGTAGAAAAACAAATAAACAATCACATGTAGATGTTGATGTGACAATTACAAATAAAAACAAGTCAACAAAAGCTTCCACCAAAGAAGCTTCTTCCACTAAAGGTAACATAAACAAACCAGAACCAGCAAAAGATTCACCTAGAAAGGTCAGGACAACAAACAATAAAAACACTGAAAAATCAGAAAAGGGTCAACACTCAATACAAACTTTTCTGAAAACACCAGGCAACACAAACAAACAGAATGTGAGAAACCATACCCCACCAACACCTACACCTACAGAGAGACTCTATGATAGAATTAGTGATAGTAATGGACCAAAGAAAGCCAAAACGGCAGATGGAAAGTCAAATTAATTCTTTGTAACTGTAATATTTATGTTGACAATTGTCTTTAAAAAAAATGCATTATTATAAATGTCCTAAGCTCAATAATAGAGTAAAATTAATGTTGATGAATAAAAAACTAAATAATTACCTATTCCACGACATGCTATTCCTTGTAAACAAGTTATACCATGTATACATCTTAATATTTATTGTTATTCTTTTTTATCTTATGTTACGAAAACATTTAAAAAAATCAAAAAATAAAACAATTTTTCAGCTCAAACATAGAGTAAAATTATTTGTGAACGTAGTAGATGATAAACAAACTGATAGTACGTCAGAAAATATATGTATGAATATAGATATAAGCATAAATGATGACGAGTGTATAATATTGTATACATGTACAAAATCGATGTGTAATATATTATCAATTTGTCATAATTCAGAGTCAAGTTTAATGTTGATGAGACAGTATAATAATGCCTCTATGATTTTTAATGTAAACAAATATCCGTGTAAAAATTCTCCATTCAAATATGGAAAAATTTCTCATCTGATTACTGTTTACATATATCATAAACACGAACGACCTTGGTTTTTCCCCAGACTATTAATAGTAACGACCTTGATTAAGTCTATCAAAAAATGTCAACAGACCGATGAGATTTACGCCAATCGATATAATTATGAATACAATAATAATTACTTGTGTTTGTATACAACATGTACAATTAAAAACAAATGTGCACTGCTGAGAGATGTTTGTGAACAAGAGAAACTATATATTGGTTAACATGAAAATACAGTACCAGTTTAAATACAGAAAAATGTTTAAAAATATATACATGTACTTACCTGTACAGGCTCAGTCAAATCCGAAACTTTCATATTTTGAACACGTGCGCAATTTTTCAGATATATTCCAAAGTATAAATAACATAACTATGGTCGTTATTGGAATCTATACTCTTACACAAATTATATCCCATCACCATGTTGAACTTAAAGGTACGTTATGTATATTATATCACACGTGCACACTTTCAAACAGACAACTACACGCAATAGTCGTGTTGGTCAGCTGGCACGAAACTGTCGAAGGTCAAGATTCATGTACATGTAAACTATTAAAAACCTTCAACGGTATAAAACATGTCAAAATTACGGGTTACAAAACATTGATGAAAATATATGTAGATAAACTATGTAAATATTCGAAAAAGTATTGTCATGTATTGTTAAACATTCGATGTATTTTTTTAATGATGGTGTTAAATTATAGTTATGTATACTATTTATATTACGATTGATGTGACTCATAAACAATATGATTTCTAAAAATATGATAAATTTGTGTAGTTTGAATGTTAATGGTATTCACGGGAGAGAAAAACGAAATAGGGTAGTTGAGTGGATAAAAACACAAAAGTGTTCAATAGCTTTTTTACAGGAAACTCATTAAGATGAAAATATTGAAAATGAAATAAAAAACAAAACAAATTTCGCTATTTATTGTAGTAACGGTACATCCGCAAGTAGGGGGGTAGGTATAGTTATCAATAAATCATTGAATTACGAAATTATGGATAAGTTTACGGACGAAGATGGTAGAATGATACTTATAAACATACAAATTGAAAACACCGTGTTTTCAATGGTAAGTATATATGCACCTGCAGAACATTGAGAAATGTGTTTTTTAAAAATGTAAGTAGATTCTTAAAGGAACATGGGACTGGAATACCAATAGTTGGGGGTGATTTTAACGAAACTCTTATGCCAATTGATAGGAAAAGTAAATGTAAAAATGGTACATTTATACAACCAGTAGCAAGTTTAAAAACGTTTATAAAAACAAATAATTTAACAGATATTTGGAGAAAATTTAATCAAGATAAACAACAATTTACTTGGCGACGGAAGGATAAAACACAGGCCAGTCGTATAGATATGATATTTATTGGGACAGATTTTTGTTCTCTTGTAGAAACATGTAAAATTAAACCTGTAACCATACAATCTACTGATCACCAAAGTGTATATATAAATTTTATACCAGGGGTTTCAGAAAAGGGTAGGGGTTATTGGAAAATCAATAATTCAATACTACAGGAAGTAGAGTACCAACTATTGATTAATAATCTGATTGATAAATATATTTACAATAAGGTAAACAATAACGTAGATTGTCGGCTTTTATGGGACGTTCTAAAAATAGAAATTAGAGAAGCAACTATTATATATTGTAAAAGTAAATCAAAATTTAATCGAGAAGCTAGAAGATCTTTAGAAAAAGAACTACAAGATTTATCATCACATCGGGACTCTTTAGATATCACAGACGAAAGTTTAGATAAACGAATTAATGATATTGAGAAAGAACTAGAACAAATTTATAACCAAAAGGCAAAAGGGGCACAAATTAGGTCGAGAGAAAAATGGGTAGAATTGGATGAAAAAAATAATTCATACTTTTTGGGTTTAGAAAAGCAAAGACAGGTTAAAAAATCTATAAGTAAGTTACTAGATGAAAACAATAAAGTTATTAAAGAACAAGGGGAAATACTTAATACAATTAAGGACTACTATGAAAAACTTTATACGTCGAAAAAAACAGATGAAATTTCATCAAAAGAATATATTTTTGATACAAAATTAGATAAAGTTTTAAACGACAAAGAAAAATTAGATTGTGATGGGGAGGTAACTGATACCGAATGTTCTGAGGCTATAGGAAACATGAAATTGAATAAATCTCCAGGGTTAGATGGGTTAACCGTAGAATTTTACAGAGCATTTTGGGGGAAATTAAAAATTGTTCTTACGGATATCTATAATAAGAGTTACAATGAAGCTTTAATGTCTTATTCACAACGGTCAAGTATTTTATCGTTACTATTTAAAAAGGGGGATCCTTTATGTCTTGATAACTATCGTCCGATTTCTCTTTTGAATGTAGATCTTAAACTGATTTCACATGTTTTAGCACAACGTTTGAAAAAAGTTTTACCAAAAATAATTAACGTAGATCAAACAGGGTATGTAAAAAATAGATTTATTGGTTTTAATCTTAGACAAATACAGGATATCATAGACTATGCAGATATATATAAAATAGAAGGGGCTATAATTTTCGTTGACTTTACAAAGGCTTTTGATTCTTTGGAATGGAATTTCATGCTAAATACTCTTAAGCATTTTGGATTCAATGAATCTTTCATTAACTGGGTAAAAACTTTATATACAGATATACAAACGTGTGTAATGAACAATGGGTGGGTCTCAGAAATGTTTAAGAATACAAGAGGAATTCGTCAAGGGTGTCCTTTATCAGCTTTGTTGTTTGTCTTGTCAGTGGAAATCATGGCTTCAAGACTTAGAAACAATAAAGATATTAAGGGATTTCAAATAAAAATAGACGAAAAAACTCATAGCATTAAGATATCGCAACTCGCTGATGACACAACTTTATTTTGTACGTCTAAAGAAGAAATATATATAGCATTTAATGAAATAGAAACTTTCGGGTCTTTTTCTGGATTATTAATGAACAAAAATAAAACTGGGGGAATTTGGGTAGGAAAACTTAAGCACAGTAAAGATAAAATAGAGGGCATTAAATGGTATGAAAAACCTATTAAAACATTGGGTGTATATTTTGGTAACAATAAAGAAGACTGTGAAAAATTAAACTGGGAAAATAAGATAGATAAAATGAATACTTTATTCTTTTCATGGGGAAAACGAAATTTAACTATTCTTGGGAAAATTATGATTATTAAAGCGTTAGTCATACCTATATTTACTTTTGTTGCTAGTGCATGTGTCGTGCCAGACAAATATAGAAAAGAAATTGAAAGTAAATGTTTCAAATTCATATGGGATGGTAAACCAGACAAAGTTAAAAGAAACACTACGATAGGTAATTTTGAAATGGGGGGGTTTAAATATGATAGACATAGGAAGTTACTTTGCATCACTGAGAGCATCATGGGTAAGTAGATTTGTTATTGGAGAAATGGACAATTGGAAATTGATACCATATAAATACTTTAGACAATTTGGTAAGAATTGGTTGATATTTTCAATGAATATCGAATACAAAAAAATTAAAGATTATTTAAGATATATTCCTGATTTTTATAAAGAAATATTGCAAACCTGGATAAAAATGGGTGGGGGTCAAACAAAAACGCTATCACATTTTGCAGAGATTAGAAAACAGCTTATATGGGGAAATAAATTTATAATGTTTAAAAATAAAAGTTTAATGTTTGATAATTGGATAAATAGTGATTTCATTTATATCAATGATATTTTAAATGAAAACGGGGAAATAAGTCAGAATTTAATTTTAGATAAATTAAAATACAAGAATAATTGGATATCTGAATTTATCTGCCTAAAAAAGGCAATACCTAATGAATGGTATCATACATTACAGGCTCAAAACTCTATTAAAAGTGTTGTAAATTTTCAAAAAGATAAGTTTATAGTAAATGGAAAATGTATAGATCCGTCGCAACTGTCCAACAAATATTGTTATAACGAATATATTAATGTAAACTTTTTGAAACCAATAGGTATAAATACATGGTTAAGGTACTTGTCAATAAATGAAAAACCAAACATGAGTCAGCTTTACTCTTTCATTTTTCATTATTTAGAAGAAAATAAGCTAAAAATATTCAGATGGAAACTATTGCAATATATAATTCCTACAAGAAACTATTAATGAAATGGAGAATTGCCATTAATAGCCAATGTAATTTCTGTGGTCAAGATGAAGACTATCTACATTACTTTATGTCTTGTCCCTATCTAAAAGAATTTTAGGTGAAAATACAACAAATATTGAAAAAATCTAATATAGAAAATTTTGTCACATTAAAACATATTGTTTTTGGGTATAAGATATTTGATAAAGATTATTTTGATTTCAACTATTTTTTTAACAATTTTAGGATTTTCTATATACAAAGCATATTATGTATCTGAACAAAAGACCAAACAAGTAAACATATATTCTTTATTTGTGAGAGAATGTATTACGAGAATAAGCCAGGTGCAAAAACTCCAAAATAGTAAACTGTTAGCTAAAATAAGGGAAAATATTGAAATGTAAATATGTATGCATTGTATATATGTATATGTATATGTATGCATGCATATGTATATGTATGCATGCATATGTATGTGTGTATATGCATAGATGTATCTGTGTAGATGTAGGTGCGTATGTATAGGTATATTTAATTAAAGTCTGATACTCACCAGTTATATTATATTATTTGAAAGTATTTTAATTATATAAGAAAATATTAATATGAAATACTTCATAAGTAGCTTGGGCTTTTGAAGTAAGAATGTAACAAGCATTTTGAATAAAAATATATTGTTGTTAAAAAAAAAAAAAAAAAGAACTTGATCTATGTTTACTTATATCATAGGACCCACATGGATATAGAATACATGTACATTGTACTTATATTTTATATACTCTAACCTAAATATAATAAAGAACATGTGATGCTATATTAAACATTTCTAGAGTCATGAGTATAATCTTGCCCCTCCACGATGTTTTTAAGTTCTTGACTAATATGTTTACATTAACATTTAATACAAAGAATACCATCATTTCATGATCAAGCTTTTTTCATAATAAAATTGAAATAAAACTAATTATTAGATTTAAACGTAACCAATTTTTTGCAATAAATTTAATTCTGCAATTTGTTTTTAAATGCTTTCATATACATTGCAGAGTTTTTGAAAAAAAATTATGACTGCAAGACAATAGGGCCTACACTATATAAGTTTCTGCTGGACCTAGGCCCAAAAAAAAATGTGTGTTTACGGTCACCCGACCTACCCTAATTTTTGCTAGCGACCCTATGCATTTTTACACAGAATTCGGATAACCATTTTTGTTGTTTAACCAGCAGCAATGTTTTATTTATTCAACTGCTAGCTTTTTGTCGAAATTGAGAGCAAAGAAGGTAGAAAAACTGCATAATTCGTCATTTTACCGGAATTTTCGAAAATTAAATACCGGAATCGGATTCCGGAACCGGGAACGACTATTTCCGGTTTTGTCGATAATAAAAAAAAAAAAAAAAAAAAAAAAAAAAAAAAATTAATCCCGACCGACCGACCCTAGATTTTTTTGACATGTGACAGTAAACACACATATAAAATTTTTTTGGCCCTACTAGTCTTCTGCCGGACCTAAACACTTTAACAGAAATTTTCATATTTAAATATTTTTTCTGCATTTGTTGCACTGTAACTTATGACTTGTGCTGGCCTTTTTAATCCAGAACGAGCACCCTTTATAAATTTTATGGGCCACGACATTTCTTTGAAGCTGGTGGGACATAAGATATTAAGATACAAATCGTCATCGGTACCTTCGTTCCGCGAAAAATAGAGTAGTAGAGAAAATAAACATTTTAAATCCTTGCCGGTAAATTAAAAAAATCAAAATTCAAAACGGGTAAAAGGTTTTGATGATGGTGATGTCAATAAACAATCTGTTACAAAAATAGAATCACTTTTTTTAGAAATCGACGTCATCGCCTTTAAACAATTTCCATTGGCCGGAACTAGTTCTTTATTATATTCTTAACTGTCGGAAATCACGAGATTGTATGCGATATTCTTTAAAGGGATTCCCCTAATCCCACCAATCAACGATAATGTTACAGAACGACTGCAGATAACTTTGTTTACCTGATTTGCTATTTATGAAACATGGACAAATATGACAGTTATATTTAGAATCAAGGTTGTATAAGCAATCTGTTAAACAAGAAACCCATAACAACGTGACATGTTTTGCAAAGCCATTACATACAAAACAACAACAAAATGTTTGGCAGACAATAGGACCGCCAAGTATGAGGCTTCTGTCAGACCTGTCGAAAATCTGCCCCCTTCGGTCCGACGAATTTCAAAAACTCTGACATTATATAACACTAAAAATAAACATGATAAGTTATTATCATGATTATATTGATAAGTCTTACAAAGTAAATGGAAATAAATAATTAGCAAACTTTCTATATTTTAATGTGCAAAAAAATAATTTTTAATTAAATTTTAAATTTACAAATTAATTTTTTAAAATCTCACCTGTAACTGAGGCCATTGTCCAACATCAAATCAATCTTGTATATTAATCCAGTAACAAACAGCAGGATTAATGTTTGGGACCATAAAACAAATCCAATTATATTGGGGAGAGAGGGGCTATTCATCCAGTTGTTTAGATAACAATATAAAAATGTGCACATCAACAAACAAGGTTACAAAAGTTCACACCTATAGTTCTCACACTTTAAAGGCCACTTGTAAGTTTTTACAAATAATATGAATGCCCAAGTTGATAAAAATGAAATACACAGGTACACACAGGTAGAATTACTGGTTCTAGTTCACTGACCATGATACAATAACATTTAACAAAACACTCAAACCAGGTCAGTTGTGTTCATTTGATTTTCATATGTGATCTGATATTGATTGATAAATATCTACGACTGTTAATGATATGTACTCAGTGTAACTGTTACAAGTTAAAATATTAAATATATGACTTGCATGTATTGCTGAATCCATGGAATCAAGATTTTTCAATATCAAACTTTTTGTATTCATATCCATATACACAATGTATGTCATTGGAAGAATAATTATAAAGGTGTTATTCCTTTTTAAACTATCAACAATTAAAACAGGAAAACAAACATTTCATCAATGGCAGCCTCCATGTTGTTACATAAATCACAACAAAAGGGAGATAACTCTTACAGTAATGAAAAAAAAATGAAAAAATTCTTTGCAATATGAGAATAAATTTTAAAACAGCAGAAATAATTTTGACGACACTTGAACAAAAACATGTTATTTTCTAGTAATTATCAGCATGATGTATATGCTAAAGGCAATATATTTACAGGTTAAATATTGAAATGATATCTGTAATTGAAACATATGCATTTTTACATTAATTAAAATGGTCATCAAAGCGAAAATTATGGTGTTAATTATAATGAGACAGGCGCAACCTGTTTAAGGGCAAAGCTTATTACACAGATGAAAATTGAAGAAAAAATGTTTGTAAATTTAGATCTATTTTGAACACCTTTTCCATAGACGAAAAATTTATATATATATATATATATATATAAAAAAAAAAAAAAAAAAAAAAAAAAAAAAAAGGTTTATTTCTGGTCACAAATCTCAGAAAATAAAAAAAAAATCCAAATCACGATTCATGGAAATTAAAATTGCCATTTTTGAGAATTTCACAAATCACGGTGAATCAATAAGACATAAATCGAGGGTCACAAGAATAAAAAAAATACCCCAATCATAGTCCAAGATTCCTCTGCCGTCGACGGCAGAGGAAACTCGGACTACCCCAATCACAGATCATGAAAAAAAAAAATGGTGAAAGAGAGATAAGAAATGCATGCGTGGCAGTGAAAAGGGGAGTAAGGGTCAGGTGAAATTGCAATGTTTTTAACCTTGCCATGGAAAATGTGTTAAAAGGCTTACCGGACAAAATCCGAGATCAGTTGTCCAGACATCATACACAAAATAATGACATATGTCAAATGCACTTCAAATGTAGGCCTACACATTTTTTAATCACTTTCAAATTGCGAGATCGTGGAGATGATATAGGTTTCCTGTATACATAAAAACGATGTAGAGCTGTTCTTCAATGCTTGACACCAACTCACAAAGTTTTCAGAGACAGGATAAACAAGAAGTGCATGCAATTTCATGTTTCCTCTCCGAAGCAGACGAAATGCAATACACGTATATGTGCACACTAAAAAATGACGTCATCCATGTACACTGTAAACAATCATTTCTCGTAGCACACGATTTCGATATTAGAATTTTCTTTTAAGTTTATTTCAATTGAGAAGAATTGTCAATTGAAATGGTTACAGATTTGCGAATTTCTTATTGAAATAATTTTTATTTTGTTTTTAAATACCACTTTGTTCTATAATTGCATGCTTCCGGTGAAAAGATACAAATGTATTTGGCTATGAATACATTTTGTAGGAGTATGACTTATTACCAAAATTTGTATAGCCTACAGTTAAAAGGGCTTCACCCTTTATTAATAAAGCAGAGTGATTTTTCTAGTGATTACAAATCTAACAATTAAGTAAAAAGTTTAAATCTTATTTATTTACAATCTCAAAATCTACTAAAGATAAGATATTATCACACAATGTTACATGAAGATAACATAAATGACATCCAGAATGGATGTACTTCTAAGTTCTATTGTAAATTAATAGCCTGTGACAATATGATTCTTTGTATCACAATAATGTTGACATGCCAAATACAAGAGGCCTTGTGCAAATTCCAGATTGATTTTAAAATCAAATGTTTTTTTTAATCTAGAAGTTATTATATTGCCCATACACAGTAAAAAAAATAGTACCCATTCCATGAGCAACTGAAATGACAAAGAATTTGTGTATATTTAATTTATTTTTTTAATTTTAGATATTTAAATCTTGAAAAGAAAATTAAAGGATAGTATTAGTTTTATAGATAAAAAAAATTCACAAGTTGTTACAACATGAAAATTGTATACAGTTTATGAAAAATATACATTATATTCAATGAAATTTCAAGGAAAAGGGAACTTGTCTGCATTAAAGTTGGAAATGTGCAAAAGGTCTATTACAATTCTGTTCCTGTTTCTTAAGACGATTAATTTTTTTTAAATTTCTGCATCACAGTTTATTTTAACCATTTGACCACAGGGTCGTTGATCTGTGTAGCACAATTACCTTTCACGCCTCATTAAATTACATGTTCATGGCTGATTTTTTCAACTTTCTCCATAACAACTTATGTAAAATTTTGGATCTCAAGGGACTGGACCAATTATATTTATAGACCCTGGGCTGGGGTTTTTAATTGTACAAACTTGAATCTATATAACACAAATATTGGTCATGCCAAATACTTCCACAACAATACTCAAGTTTTACAATTGGTCAGCAGGTAAAAAAGGTTTTTTAATTCTAATATAAAACCATGTTGTTTTCATTTAAAATGCAAATTAATTATCAAAGTAATGTAAAATAATGTTTTCTGATCTGTTAATTAGTTTATGATAATATATTAATCAACTGCTGCCAAAAGTCTGTTAAAACAATATCAAGGTATTTAATAGAATGTTAATTATTTCTGGTTACGATTTTGCTCAGTCATGGAGATTCAAATCAATTTGACAATACATTGTGAAATATAATCACCAATCTACTATGGAGAGGTGATAAGGATTGGATTGTCTATCATATCTGATGACAAGCAGATGAATAGTTTACTGGTATAATGCTTAAGATGGTTTGGTTTTATGCCTGGTGCTTAACGCTCGCAGTTATATCGTGACGGTCAGTTTTATTGGTGGAGGAAACTGGAGTACCTGGAGAAAACCACCAACCTGTCGCAAGTCACTGTATCGAGTACACCTTGCCTGGGTGGGATTTGTTCTCACAACATCAGTGGTGATAGACACTGATTGCATAGGTAGTTTAAATCCAACTACCATACGATCACGGCAACGATTGCCTCTGGTATTGCTCAAGAAAAATGTCTGGTTTTATTTCTCCAGTTAATTGACATTTTTTACAAAAATTCTTTTCCTATAATAGATCATTTGTACATTTCCTATAATAGATCATTTGTACATTTCTGACTTGATTCTAACTTTTTTTTATTGGAGTTATTTCCCATTAATGCAAAGTTCAATGAAAATAAGGGGCCATCGTGATCATAAACTTGGATTTACAACTACATGTGCAAACAGTGCCATCACCACTAAAAATGTGAGTTCATGACGAGGTGTACTCAATACAACATTATGTGATAAAGTTTGTCAGTGATTTGTGGCAGGTCGGTGGTTTTTTTTCGGGTATTCAAGTTTCCTCCACCAATAACACTTACTCCCACGATATAACTGAAATATTGTTGAAAGTGGTGTTAAACACCATAAACCTAATTTCCCAAAGCCTTTATTTTTCGCACTGCCAAAATGGTACAGTACTCTGGATTAAAAAAACTGAATGAAAAAGAAAAAAAAATATATAAGGATATGTCATACTTATCATTGTTATTTAAATGTAAACAATATATTAATTATATTATGTTAGTGTAGCTGTTTATTTTCTATAGATACATTATTGTATAAAATATTCAGGAAATAAGTTCAGTTACCCTCTTGAAATAAAGTCATTACTTACTTACTTTAACTTACCCGAGTTCAATTTCATGTGACTGGTATCATTAATTAAAGTGTTGTGCATGCCTGTTATAAATACAACACAACAATACTATGATTGTGACATACTTTGATGTGATAATTAGTTGAGAAATAAGACAAAACATGTAATGTTCAATACAGTCACAGGACTTTGAAATCTTATGCTTGTGAGCATAAACAAGTTGAAAACTCTCAGATTCAAATAATCTAAAAGCAACCAATACAGGGAAGGCATGGGATCTCATAGTGTGAACCAATACAAGGAAGTCATGGGATCTCATAATTTGAACTAATACAGAGAAGGCATGGGATATCATAGTGTGAACCAATACAGGGAAGGCATGGGATATCATAGTGTGAACCAATACAGGGAAGGCATGGGATCTCATAGTGTGAACCAATACAGAGAAGGCATGAGATATCATAGTGTGAACCAATACAGGGAAGGCATGGGCTATCATAGTGTGAACCAATACAGAGAAGGCATGGGATATCATAGTGTGAACCAATACAGGGAAGGCATGGGATATCAGTGTGAACCAATACAGGGAAGGCATGGGATCTCATAGTGTGAACCAATTCAGGAAAGGCATGGGATCTCAGAGTGTGAACTAATACAGGGAAGGCATGTGATCTCATAGTGTGTCTTTGTAGGTCAATTTGGAACATTCTTCATCAATTTAGGATGAAAGGACACTACTATGGATTTCCAGGATACCTAAATACCTACACTCATGCGGTGAGGTGTACACGACACCACCTTATATGATAAAGTTTGTCAGTGACTTGCGGCAGGCCAGTGGATTTCTCCAGGCCTGAATAAACTGATTGCCACAATATATCTGAAATATTGTTGAAAGTGGTGTTAAACACCATAAACCAATCCATCAATGAATATATATATTTATTATAATATGCACAAAATTTTAATGTTGTAACAACTAGTGAACTTTCTAGTTTCTATGAATATCTACAAATTATAATAAAATTATATTCCAATTGCTAGAACGGGTACAATTTTCTCATTTTAAGGGAAACAAGATATGATTATAATATAACGATTATGAAGTCTCAAGTCTCCCAAACCGGACACTGACAACAGGTTTAAAAAATAAATCAAAAGCTACCTTTGAAATCGAACAATAATGAATTTTTGCGGTATTGTGGTGGCCATTTTGAAAATGGAGACCGGTAGAAATTTTTCAATGTCGGGAATCAATTCAGGTCATCATAATCTACCTACATATGAAATGTCATTGAAATCGGACAATGTTGAATTTGTGCGGTATTGTGGCAGCCATTTTGAAAATGGCGCCCGATAGAAATTGTTTAATGTTTGGAAGCAACTCGGGACATCATTATCTACCCACATATCAAATTTTGATGATATCGGACAATGTTGAATTTTTGCGGCCATTTTGAAAATGGCGACCGCTAGAAATTTTACAATGTCGGGAATAAATTCGGGACATCATAATCTACCCATATATGGAATGTCGTTGAAATCGGACAATGTTGAACTTGTGCGGTATTGTGGTGGCCATTTTGAAAATGGCGACCGCTAGAAATTTTTCAATGTCGGGAATAAATTCAGGACATCATAATCTACCCACATATGAAATGTCGCTGAAATCAGACAATGTTGAATTTGTGCGGTATTGTGGTGGCCATTTTGAAAATGGCGACCGCTAGACATTTTTCAATGTCGGGAATCTATTCGGGACATCATACTCTACCCAAATATGAAATGTCGTTGAAATCGGACAATGTTGAATTTGTGTGGTATTGTGGTGGCCATTTTGAAAATGGTGACTGCTAGAAATTTTCCAATGTCAGGAATAATTTGGGACATCATTATCTACCCACATATACAATTTTGATGATATCGGACAATGTTGAATTCTCCTCTAATGGTGACCTATCACGGGTACCTATAAAGTGCAAAACGAAATAGAAACGAAACGAAATCAACGAAAACGAAACGAAACGAAACGAAATCAACAAAAACGAAACGAAACGAAACGAAACGAAACCAACGAAAGCAAAACGAAATCAACTAAAACAAAACGAAATAGACTGATACGAAGAAAATGGAAGGATAATGGAAGGAAAAAAATAAAAGACAAAACGAAATAAAGAAATAAAAAAAATGATAATTCGATTTTTTGAATACAATAATTTTGATTAATTATAGCCCATCTTGCATGACTGTCCGTTACAGTACTCCTCACGTACATTACCTGCAACTCAATCCAAGTTGGGTTTGCTTGCCGACAAACTTTCAGAAGTTCAAATGTCATATTTTTATTTGTGTTTGTGTGTGTGTCAGTATTTATGAATTATAAAGTTTCTGGAGTGGGCATATAGAAAAAAATGGGGGATATGAGGGGGTATTTTCATAGATTGGGATATTGAGGGTTCATTATTCGTCTGATTTTATTACGTTTTTCGTTTGTATTCTACATAAATTTGCCTATTCGCAAATCTAACAGGATGGTCTTGAGTTTCAGATTCTGGGCACTATTTGACTACTGGATTTTCCCGACTTGTCACGTTTAATCCCTATGCACCCCCCCCCCCCCCCCCCCCCCCCCCCCCCCATTTGTCAATATGAATGACGGAACTATTAACGACTGTCATACAAGTGGGAGGTTTGACCCACCATTTTCTTGGGAAATGCCTGTACCAAGTCGGGAATATGATAGTTGTTTTCTAGTTTCACATTTGGTTATGTCTTGGGATTAGAGAATTTACATGTACCGATTGTTTTTATACTTGGCAAGGTCTTAGGGTTAGACGAGTGGCATCTGCCTATCTGCTATCAGAACCCACCATTTTCCTGGGAAAATGCCTGTACCAAGTCAGGAATGTGTTGTTTTTCAGTTGTTACGTTGATTGAAAACTCAGATGGTTGAGCTTCTTATCGGTTTTGTCTGTTTTTGTGGACTTTCCCTTTTGAATGTGCCTTGGAGTACGGTACCATTGTTATTACCTTTATTCGGTAGTGTGCCAACAGATCTGGCGTAAAGTCTTACCGTTGTTCTTTCCGAGATATACAGGGGTCAAAAAGACCCAACTCTATAAACTTTTTATTTCAAATCCTATTGTTCTATTTTGAAGAACTGAAAAAAAAACAACCAACAGCAACATAACAGGACGTACAGTGAACGCCCTCCTTACAGAAGAACTTCTGGAAAAAATAATGCTTACAAAAACTAAACATAAGAAAGTCTGGAAGTTTTATTGAAATCCATTCTGTTGTTTAGGAAGAGTTATGGATAACGCAACAGTATCCTCTCTCTATTGTATAGCCTTTGTATGACAATTACATAGTCTTAAATGACAAAGTCCAAAAGTGAAGAAATTTTAGCAAGAACTGTTAAAATGGAAAAGCAAAAATAGAAGGTGCACAATGCCATTTGGTACTAAAGAATTCATGAAATTAATGAACCTTGCCATATGGTATTAAAGATTTCCTGTAAGATTCATTCAATTTCATCAAGTTGTTAAGGAGGAATTGCATAGGCAGTGAGGGAAGCACTCACGGACAAACGGACATATACTATATACCCCCTCCCGCTGGATAGCGGGGGGTATAAAAATATGTGCCATATCAAATTTTATTAATACCGGATTTTTTTTTAGAGGGGGGGTGATTTGGGGGTTTATATGAAAAGGGATCAAAGGGAAAAAAGGTACTTTTACAAGATATGTAGATTTTTTTTAAATTTCTAAAGTTAATTTTTGATAGGATTTGTATACCTCCGCCAAATAAAGATAGGGGTATATAGGACTTCTGCTGTCCGTTCGTTCGTTTGTCCGTCCGGTCGTCACACTTTTAAATTTTGCTCGGACGGGGGTATTTATTAGTGAACTTTAACTACTGCACTTCTGTTATTTTAATTCCTCTCCTTTCAACAAACTTGACGTTGCTCTTATGGTTCCAAAATTTAAAAGAAGCCACTAAGTGAAAAGGACAGCTAGACTCCCGCTGAATAAATGCATAGTATTCTTGTTCAATGGTGATCAAATCCTGTCCTCTCCTGATGAAAGACAAACATGTGTGGGAAGTAGTCTAGCATCGTAATTGTGAAAATAAGTTTGATTTCTTTTAGACCCCTATTATTTTTCTTCCATTTTCTATTTCGTTGATTTCGTTTTCCTTTCGTTGGTTTCGTTTTATTTCGTTTTCATTTCGTTGATTTCGTTTCGTTTCGTTTCGTGTTTGTTGATTTCGTTTCGTTTCGTTTTCGTTGATTTCATTTCTATTTCGTTTCGCACTTTATAGGTACCCGACCTATCACTATGTCAAATTTTATGTCTCTATCATTATCCATTTAGAAGTTATCAACATTAATGTACGAAATTTCAACTTTCCCATAGGATTCTATAGTAACCCTCACCCCCTTTGAACCCCTCAAAATATGACTTTGACCCCCTTTACCACAAAGCTGAAAACTTTAGGACCAACTAGAAACATATATCTATAACTCCACCAAGTTTCATGAAATTCTGTCCAGTAGTTCCTGAGATCTGCCGTGGACAAGTTCATGGTCCACGGAAAGAAAGAAAGAAAGGAGAAAGAGGAGGCGGAGGAGAATAATAATAATAATAAGAAACGGAGCAATAATAATAATAATAATAATAATAAGAAGAATAATGTTTGATCCATCCAAATAATACTTTTGTATATCTGGTACAGTGTTATAGTCCAATTGATTGTTTGCACCAGGCCAGACCATAAAAGTTTTACATATAAATGCTAATATAAAGTAGAACAATCTCATCTTCTCAATGTCTTTTTTTTTTCTTTTTAAAAATACACTAAAATTCTTATCTACTTTTTTTCCTAATTATACAAAAAAATATTTATCACATATATCAATAGTAAACAATTTTAAACTCTACAAAATACCCCTTTTCTCATCTTTTATATTCTAAAAAAAAAAAAACCTCCACTGCAATATACATATGATTATATATTGGAAAAGATTGTAAGAAGATTTAATTGTACTTTACTATATAGATTGTATGATGTTTTATATGTTATTATATTATTGTACTCTATTCTGTATTGATGTATTTTGCAGTTGAGAAAAAAAAAAAAAAAAAATAATAAGAAGAAGAAACAGAGCAAAAACAATAAGTCTCCAAAAGTTGTTTGGGAAACTTAATAACTCCAAATCAGGAATGAGCAAAAGGCCTATTATTCTAGATGACTGTTAATTTACAGCTAAAAGTCATGCAGGCCTTTCAATAAGGGGTTGTCCAAGGTACACCCACCTAAAATGGTCTTTGGTACCTCCTGATTTTAAAGAGTGTTGTATAAGATATTCGTGAAAATCAATAAATTTTAATAAAAAGTACTGCCTGTAAATAGTGAAATACTGGTATACTTGAAATATATTGAAAGTTCTGGTTGTATGATTGTATGACTATTTTTAGAAGGCCTAGATTTTATAACCTACCTTCTACAGAAAGTTCAGGTATTTTTAGCTCTGTCATTTCCTTTGCTTCACCATCATTAGAGGTCAAAGGTTGTCTTTGTATTTCTCCACTAGATGTCAATACTATCTCCTCTAAATTTGTTTCCACCATGTTTGTTGTCCCTGCAATTGTTACTTCAACATTTTTATCTTCATCCGTTTGATTTTCAGATTCTTTTTTACCTTTGATTTCATTGGTTGTTAATTCTTCTGTACCTTTGATTTCATTGGTGGTTAATTCTTCTGTACCTTTGATTTCATTGGTGGTTAATTCTTCACTTAAAGTTTCTACAATATCATTGGTTGTCACATCTTTATCGACTGTTACTTCATTGGTTGTTTCTTCTGTCACAGAGTCGTTTCCATTGGATAGTTTTATTTCAGCAGACGCTTCACCATTGGTGATGACCCCTCCATTAGCCAGACCAGATATATGTACATCAACAGCACCTTCAGCAGTCACATCAATCTTTGTAATAAATGACGGCTTCCTGAAAAAAAAGCAGAAGTTATTGCTAAATATTTGAATATCTGCACATCTGAGCATACATACACTTCTGTTTGATCATCATGTTGAATATTTGAAAGAAGAGCAATATTGTTTGATTTCATTCATTGCATAAATATTATGCTTTGCCATTAGGGGGTTAGGAGTGGGGGTTATGATGTCACTTTCAACAATATATTTCAGTTATATCATGATGGTCAGTTTCACTGATGGAGGAAACCGGAGTACAAGGAGGAAACCACAGACCTGTCGCAAGTCACTTTATCACATAATGTTGTATTGAGTACACCTCACCAGGAGGATTCAAATGCACAACATTGGTGGTGATAGGCACTGATTGCATAGGTAGTTGTAAATCCAACCACCATACAATCATGACCATGACAGACCAAAAAGTGATACCAAAATTTGACATACATGACAAATAGCACTTTTCCTTGAATTTAATTTATGTCTTAATTAAAATTTTTAAAAATAGGATGTGAATTTTTATTTAGATCCAATCTTATGAATTAAAACTAGAGGCTCTCAGAAGACTGTAACCACTCACCTTCCTTTCAATTTGACTTCTTAATATTTTAGAATTTAAAAAAAATCGAAATTTAAACTTGAGTTAACGTTCATTCCAGCTTAAAACTAATCTTTTTTCCCATTAGAAATTTGTTATTTTAGTAATGGCAGCCCCCACACTCCATATATGCATTCACATAAGACAACTTCCAGCAACCATTTATTAGCAGTGATGATTGGTGACCTACCGCTAGTCAAAATTTATCAAGCCTACCTATTATACATAGATGCCAACCCCTTTTTGGTGCAATCAGTAACAAAAAGTTGAGATGTCAGTAATTTGTGATTTTTTTTCAGTAATCATAATTTTTCATAAAATTTTACCATAATCGTACTACAGACTAGGCACAAAGTGATGAGCAAATGATTTCCTTTATTTGTGACAACTAGATGTAAAATTGATGAGCAACAAAAAGAAATAAAAAGTTGAGTTTTAATACATGTATGTTCACTTACAAATGTATTCTATGTTTCAACTTACTGTCAATAGAAATGAAAATTTCCTGAAGTGGCCCTCCCTCACCCTCCCATGGAATAATTAATGTCTAATTCTGGAGTGCCTGATATGTTGCTGACTTGGCACTTTTGAACTGTTTTGTTGTATATGTGTGTTCATCCCGACCACCGTGCTGAATGGACAAGTCTTGTTTGCAATATTTGCAATAGGCATAATGTTCCCGTGTCGATTTCATAAGGCAAGAGAAGAATATTCGGGACGAAATCGTTGTCCCAATTTTCTTTTCTTCGCTGCAGAAGCTTCACTTGTTCCCTCAGACATCGCGAAATTGACAAAAACGTGCTTTGTTCATTAACTACTCGGGATCGAACAAGAAATGGATAGATCGTTTTCTACTATAGATAGTCCCGAGAATCCCTAAGGGATTAAATAATCGAAATCCCTCAAGCGCTTATCATTACGCGATTTTAACATACAATGAAGCGTCTAAATGATCACAATGATATTTAAATGGGGAACGGTTCCGGTGCCGGCAATAATCGGAAATCCGTAGCAAGTAGACTGTTGACCGTAACACCGTAATTTTGGCACGAAATTCGTAACAATTACGGAAAAATCGTAATGGTTGGCATCTATGTATTATATCCTATTTTTCCTGTGGCCTTTTAAATTTCCGTCTTGATGCCCATCCCAGTACCAATTTTTTAACCTATCTATTGTTGTTCTCGTCATGAATACAGCTGAAATACTACTCACTTAACATTAAACAACAATCAATCAATCAATATACATACACACACAGATCATTTCCTTGTTTTGCGTCCCCTGTCTCAGCAGGTATGACTACTTCATGCTCTGACATTCTGTTGATGTCACTTTTTTGTCTCACTTCAACACTTGGGTCTAAAGTAGATAAAACAACATAACATAAACATATCTCAAAGGTTCATCCCTAGATTTTAATCTGATTAACAACTAGATACTTATATATTTAGTATTATCATTTTGTAATTTTTAGATAGCTTGTCTATCCATAGGTCTATCCATTTGGGGGGGTGGTCGTGGTTGTGATCGTATGGTAGTTGGATTTACAACTATCTATGCAATCAGTTGTGAGTTCGAACCCCGCTCAGGTGAGGTGTACTTGTTACAACATAATGTGATCAAGTTTGTCAGCGACTTGCAACAGGTCAGTGTTTTTCTCCACCAATAAAACTGACCGCCACGATATAACTGAAATATTGTTGAAAGTGGCTTTAAACACCAAATATGTAAACCATCTATCCATAGGGATCTTTGTAATTTAGTTGTATTTGTGAAATAAAGTATGTCACAATCATAGTATTGTTGTGTTGTATTTATAACAGGCATGCACAACATTTTAATTAATGATACCAGTCACATGAAATTGAACTCAGGTAACTGTAAGTTAAAGTAAGTAAGTAATGACTTTATTTCAAGAGGGTAACTGAACTTATTTCCTGAATATTTTATACAATAACGTATCTATAGAAAATAAGCAGCTACATTAACACCAGAGGCTCTCAAGAGCCTGTATCGTTCACCTGGTAATAAAAAAAAACAATTGGTCCTATGTAAAAACTATATCCTGCGTCATCTTGGAATTACGATCAACATAAAAAACACAAAGTTTGTAAAGGACCTTCCAATGATTGATGCACAGTTTAGGTTCAATCAGTGCAATAGCTTCAGAGAAGAATATATTTCTGTATTTTCCCCATATGGTTCTGTGTTAATACTATGACCTGTGGTGGCAGCCATCTTGGATTTCCGATCGGCATAAAAAACAGGACCTTCCAATGATCATTCCTGGGCAGTTTGGTTTCAACTGTCCAAGTGGTTTCAGAGAAGAAGCATTTTGAAACATTTTTCCCATAGGGTCCAATGTTAAACTAAGTCCTGCCGTAGCCGCCATTTTGAATTTCATATCAGAATAAAAAACGTATATTTTGTAGAGGACCATTCAATGAACATTCATGCACAGTTTGGCTTTAATCATATTTGTAGTTTCTGAGAAGAAGGCATTTGAACATTTTCCCATAGGGTCCAATGTTAATCTATGTCCTGCGGTGGTGGCCATCTTGGATTTCCGATCGGCATAAAAAACACACACCTTGTAGAGGACCTTCCAATGATCATTCCTGGGCAGTTTGGTTTCAATTATCCAAGTGGTTTCAGAGAAGAAGCGTTTTGAAACATTTTTCCCATAGGGTCCAATGTTAAACTAAGTCCTGCCGTAGCCGCCATTTTGAATTTCATACCAGAACAAAAAACGTAAAGTTTGTAGAGGACCATCTAATGAACATTCATGTACAGTTTGGCTTTAATCATATTTGTAGTTTCTGAGTAGAAGGCATTTGAATATTTTCCCATAGGGTCCAATGTTAATCTATGTCCTGCGGTGGCGGCCATCTTGGATTTCCGACCGGCATAAAAAACAGAAAATTTGTAGAGGACCTTCCAATGATCATTCCTGGGCAGTTTAGTTTCAACTGTCCAAGTGGTTTCAGAGAAGAAGCATTTTGAAACATTTTTCCCATAGGGTCCAATGTTAAACTAAGTCCTGCCGTAGCCGCCATTTTGAATTTCATACCAGAACAAAAAACGTAAAGTTTGTAGAGGACCATCCAATGAACATTCATGTACAGTTTGGCTTTAATCATATTTGTAGTTTCTGAGTAGAAGGCATTTGAATATTTTCCCATAGGGTCCAATGTTAATCTGTCCTGCGGTGGCGGCCATCTTGGATTTCCGACTGGCATAAAAAACAGAAAATTTGTAGAGGACCTTCCAATGATCATTCCTGGGCAGTTTGGTTTCAACTGTCCAAGTGGTTTCAGAGAAGAAGCATTTTGAAACATTTTTCCCATAGGGTCCAATGTTAAACTAAGTCCTGCCGTAGCCGCCATTTTGAATTTCATATCGGAACAAAAAACCTTAAGATTGTAGAGGACCATCCAATGAACATTCATGTACAGTTTGGCTTTAATCATATTTGTAGTTTCTGAGAAGAAGGCATTTGAACATTTTCCCATAGGGTCCAATGTTAATCTATGTATTGCGGTGGTGGCCATCTTGGATTTCCGATTGGCATAAAAAACATAAAATTTGTAGAGGACCTTCCAATGATCATTCCTAGGCAGTTTGGTTTCAATTATCCAAGTGGTTTCAGAGAAGAAGCGTTTTGAAACATTTTCCCCATAGGGTCCAATGTTAAACTAAGTCCTGCCATAGCCGCCATTTTGAATTTCATACCAGAACAAAAAACGTAAAGTTTGTAGAGGACCATCTAATGAACATTCATGTACAGTTTGGCTTTAATCATATTTGTAGTTTCCGAGTAGAAGGCATTTGAATATTTTCCCATAGGGTCCAATGTTAATCTATGTCCTGCAGTGGCGGCCATCTTGGATTTCCGACCGGCATAAAAAACCTTAAATTTGTAGAGGACCTTCCAATGATCATTCCTGGGCAGTTTGGTTTCAACTGTCCAAGTGGTTTCAGAGAAGAAGCATTTTGAAACATTTTTCCCATAGGGTCCAATGTTAAACTAAGTCCTGCCGTAGCCGCCATTTTGAATTTCATACCAGAACAAAAAACGTAAAGTTTGTAGAGGACCATCTAATGAACATTCATGTACAGTTTGGCTTTAATAATATTTGTAGTTTCTGAGTAGAAGGCATTTGAATATTTTCCCATAGGGTCCAATGTTAATCTATGTCCTGCGGTGGCGGCCATCTTGGATTTCCGACCGGCATAAAAAACAAAAAATTTGTAGAGGACCTTCCAATGATCATTCCTGGGCAGTTTGGTTTCAACTGTCCAAGTGGTTTCAGAGAAGAAGCATTTTGAAACATTTTTCCCATAGGGTCCAATGTTAAACTAAGTCCTGCCGTAGCCGCCATTTTGAATTTCATATCGGAACAAAAAACCTTAAGATTGTAGAGGACCATCCAATCAACATTCATGTACAGTTTGGCTTTAATCATATTTGTAGTTTCTGAGAAGAAGGCATTTGAACATTTTCCCATAGGGTCCAATGTTAATCTATGTATTGCGGTGGCGGCCATCTTGGATTTCCGATCGGCATAAAAAACATAAAATTTCTAGAGGACCTTCCAATGATCATTCCTAGGCAGTTTGGTTTAAATTATCCAAGTGGTTTCAGAGAAGAAGCGTTTTGAAACATTTTTCCCATAGGGTTCAATGTTAAACTAAGTCCTGCCGTAGCCGCCATTTTGAATTTCATACCGGAACAAAAAACGTAAAGTTTGTAGAGGACCATCTAATGAACATTCATGTACAGTTTGGCTTTAATCATATTTGTAGTTTCTGAGTAGAAGGCATTTGAATATTTTCCCATAGGGTCCAATGTTAATCTATGTCCTGCGGTGGCGGCCATCTTGGATTTCCGACCGGCATAAAAAACACATAATTTGTAGAGGACCTTCCAATGATCATTCCTGGGCAGTTTGGTTTCAACTGTCCTAGTGGTTTCAGAGAAGAAGCATTTTGAAACATTTTTCCCATAGGGTCCAATGTTAAACTAAGTCCTGCCGTAGCCGCCATTTTGAATTTCATATCGGAACAAAAAACCTTAAGATTGTAGAGGACCATCCAATCAACATTCATGTACAGTTTGGCTTTAATAATATTTGTAGTTTCTGAGAAGAAGGCATTTGAACATTTTCCCATAGGGTCCAATGTTAATCTATGTCCTGCGGTGGTGGCCATCTTGGATTTTCGACCGGCATAAAAAACAAAAAATTTGTAGAGGACCTTCCAATGATCATTCCTGGGCAGTTTGGTTTCAACTGTCCAAGTGGTTTCAGAGAAGAAGCATTTTGAAACATTTTTCCCATAGGGTCCAATGTTAAACTAAGTCCTGCCGTAGCCGCCATTTTGAATTTCATATCGGAACAAAAAACCTTAAGATTGTAGAGGACCATCCAATCAACATTCATGTACAGTTTGGCTTTAATAATATTTGTAGTTTCTGAGAAGAAGGCATTTGAACATTTTCCCATAGGGTCCAATGTTAATCTATGTCCTGCGGTGGCGGCCATCTTGGATTTCCGACCGGCATAAAAAACAGAAAATTTGTAGAGGACCTTCCAATGATCATTCCTGGGCAGTTTGGTTTCAACTGTCCAAGTGGTTTCAGAGAAGAAGCATTTTGAAACATTTTTCCCATAGGGTCCAATGTTAAACTAAGTCCTGTCGTAGCCGCCATTTTGAATTTCATATTGGAACAAAAAACCTTAAGATTGTAGAGGACCATCCAATCAACATTCATGTACAGTTTGGCTTTAATAATATTTGTAGTTTCTGAGAAGAAGGCATTTGAACATTTTCCCATAGGGTCCAATGTTAATCTATGTCCTGCGGTGGCGGCCATCTTGGATTTCCGACCGGCATAAAAAACAGAAAATTTGTAGAGGACCTTCCAATGATCATTCCTGGGCAGTTTGGTTTCAACTGTCCAAGTGGTTTCAGAGAAGAAGCATTTTGAAACATTTTTCCCATAGGGTCCAATGTTAAACTAAGTCCTGTCGTAGCCGCCATTTTAAATTTCATATCGGAACAAAAAACCTTAAGATTGTAGAGGACCATCCAATCAACATTCATGTACAGTTTGGCTTTAATAATATTTGTAGTTTCTGAGAAGAAGGCATTTGAACATTTTCCCATAGGGTCCAATGTTAATCTATGTCCTGCGGTGGCGGCCATCTTGGATTTTCGACCGGCATAAAAAACAAAAAATTTGTAGAGGACCTTCCAATGATCATTCCTGGGCAGTTTGGTTTCAACTGTCCAAGTGGTTTCAGAGAAGAAGCATTTTGAAACATTTTTCCCATAGGGTCCAATGTTAAACTAAGTCCTGCCGTAGCCGCCATTTTGAATTTCATATCGGAACAAAAAACCTTAAGATTGTAGAGGACCATCCAATGAACATTCATGTACAGTTTGGCTTTAATCATATTTGTAGTTTCTGAGAAGAAGGCATTTGAACATTTTCCCATAGGGTCCAATGTTAATCTATGTCCTGCGATGGCGGCCATCTTGGATTTCCGATCGGCATAAAAAACAGTAACTTGGTAAAGGACATTCCAATGATCATTCCTTTACAGTTTGGGTTCAGTCAGTTCATTAGTTTCGGAGAAGAAGATCTTTGAAATTTCGGCCAATCAGAGCATATTATTGGCCCTGGCAGCCATATTGAATATCCGACTGGAACGAAAAACAGTAACTTTGTAGAGGACCATCCAAGGAACATTCCTGCTAAGTTCGGTTCCAATCGGCCAAGTGGTTTCGGAGAAGAAGCTTGAAATGTGAAAAGTTTACAGACGACAGACGACAGACGACAGACTACAGACGACAGACGACAGACGACAGACGACGGACGCCAAGTGATGGCAATAGTTCACATGGACCTTTGGTCCAGGTGAACTAATAATATAATTAATATAATGTTTACATTTAAATAACAATAATAATACATATCTTTACATTTGTTTTCTTTTTCTTTTATTACTTTTAATTCCAGACATATAAGATATATCTTAGGATACTGTCATCAAACCTGCCCCAGTACTGCAAAATTTTGGCGGTGCCAAAAATAAAGGGTTAGGGTTATGGAGTCTAACGCCACTTTCAACAAGTCACTGACAAACTTTATCACATAATGTTGTATCAAGTACACCTTGCCATGAACAGGGGTCAAACTCACAACTTCTAGTTGTAATAGGAACTGACTGTACAGGTAGTTGTAAATCTAATTACAAATGTACATGTACAATATGATCACAATCACGATGGCCTCTTAGGGTCTACCAAGAATAAAATATTATTTGCGGAGTACATACCTATAACCAAAAACTGCCCTAAAAATGTAAGTATATGTCCATAGGACATTGATGCCCCACCTCCTCCCCCCCCTCCCCCACTTCCAGCTAAAGTAAACAGGAGCATAACTCCAGAATGAAACTAGAGGCTCAGCCCACTGAGCCTGTATTGCTCACCTGACAATAGAATGATACTGAAGCAAATTTCAAAGGGAGATAATCATTACCTTAAAAAACAGCAACCATCTTGAATAGAGGGTGGGGTTGTCGGACACAATTTTGAAAGGGACACACCCAGGGACCATCTATGCCAAGTTTGGCTCCATTTGGCAAGCTGTTTCAGAGGAGAAGATTTTTTTAACATTAGCCAATCAGAAAAAAGAATTAATCTAGGCGGCCATGTTTGCTCGCCGAATGGAACCAAATGAAGAAGCTTTATAGAGGATCTTACATAGATGCTTCCTGACAAGTTTGGCTCCATTTTGTCAAGCAGTTTCAGAGGAGAAGATTTTTTTAAACAGTAGCCAATCAGAAACAAGAATTGCCCTTGGCGGCCATATTTGTTGGTGGAACGGAACGAAATGAAGAAACGTTATAGAGGACCTTACATAGATGCTTACTGCCAAGTTTGGTTCCATTTAGCCAAGTTGTTTCAGAGGAGAAGATTAAAATATGAAAAAATTAACAGACGGACGGCGGATGGCAATACCTCACATGGCGCTAAAAATTGATGAAAAAAGATTTAATTCAAAATTGCAGGGCATGTAGATCTTGACAAGCTGAACATGTTTTCAGCTTACACTTAACATCTATCTCTTATAGTTTTTGAAATAAAGGATGAAAAGTATTAACATTTTTAAAATTTGATGAAAAAAGGGCAATAACTTCAAGATGGGTAATCAGATCTACTTTAAAATTGCAGGCTAGGTAGATCTTGACATGCTGAACATGTTTGCTGTTTAAACTTAACATCTATCTCTTATAGTTTTTGAAATAAAATAAAGGACAAAAGGTATTAACATTTTGAAAATTTGACGAAAAAAGGGCAATTACTCCAAAATGGGTACTCAGATTTATTTTAAAATTGCAGGGTAGGTAGATCTTGACATGCTGAACATGTTTGCAGTTTAAACTTACAATCTATCTCTTATAGTTTTTGAAATAAAGGACAAAAAGTATTAAAATTTGGAAAATTTGATGAAAAAAGAGCAATAACTCCAAATTGGGTACTCAGATTAACTTCAAAATTGCAGGGTAGATAGATCTTGATATGCTGCACATGTTTTCAGCTTACACTTAACATCTATCTCTTATAGTTTTTGAAATAAAGGATGAAAAGTATTAACATTTTTAAAATTTGATGAAAAAAGGGCAATAACTTCAAGATGGGTAATCAGATCTACTTTAAAATTACAGGCTAGGTAGATCTTGACATGCTGAACATGTTTGCTGTTTAAACTTAACATCTATCTCTTATAATTTTTGAAATAGAATAAAGGACAAAAGGTATTAACATTTTGAAAATTTGACGAAAAAAGGGCAATTACTCCAAAATGGGTACTCAGATTTATTTAAAAATTGCAGGGTAGGTAGATCTTGACATGCTGAACATGTTTGCAGTTTAAACTTACAATCTATCTCTTATAGTTTTTGAAATAAAGGACAAAAAGTATTAAAATTTGGAAAATTTGATGAAAAAAGAGCAATAACTCCAAATTGGGTACTCAGATTAACTTCAAAATTGCAGGGTAGATAGATCTTGATATGCTGCACATGTTTTCAGCTTACACTTAACATCTATCTCTTATAGTTTTTGAAATAAAGGATGAAAAGTATTAACATTTTTAAAATTTGATGAAAAAAGGGCAATAACTTCAAGATGGGTAATCAGATCTACTTTAAAATTACAGGCTAGGTAGATCTTGACATGCTGAACATGTTTGCTGTTTAAACTTAACATCTATCTCTTATAATTTTTGAAATAGAATAAAGGACAAAAGGTATTAACATTTTGAAAATTTGACGAAAAAAGGGCAATTACTCCAAAATGGGTACTCAGATTTATTTTAAAATTGCAGGGTAGGTAGATCTTGACATGCTGAACATGTTTGCAGTTTAAACTTACAATCTATCTCTTATAGTTTTTGAAATAAAGGACAAAAAGTATTAAAATTTGGAAAATTTTATGAAAAAAGAACAATAACTCCAAATTGGGTACTCAGATTAACTTCAAAATTGCAGGGTAGATAGATTTTGATATGCTGCACATGTTTTCAGCTTACACTTAACATCTATCTCTTATAGTTTTTGAAATAAAGGATGAAAAGTATTAACATTTTGAAAATTTGATGAAAAAAGGGCAATAACTTCAAGATGGGTAATCAGATCTACTTAAAAATTGCAGGGTAGGTAGATCTTGACATGCTGAACATGTTTGCAATTTAAACTTAACCTTTATCTCTAATAGTTTTTGAAATATCAGACAAAAATGTTTAAATTAAAAAAATAATAATGAAAAAAGGGCAACAACTCCTAGACGGGTAATCAGATTTACTTCAAAATTGCAGGACATGTAGATCTTGACATGCTGCACATGTTTGCTGTTAAACTTAATGTCTATCTCTTATAGTTTTTGAAATAAAAAACGAAAAGTATTAAAATTTTGAAAATTTGATGAAAAAAGGGCAATAACTCCAAGATAGGTAATCAGATTTTCTTCAAAATTCCAGGGTAGTTAGATCTTGCTGTGATGATCATTTTTACCCGTCAGATTTCTGATATTATTGACGGTTTTTGAGTTATTACCAAAAACGTGCAATTTTACCATATGTTCTATATTTAGTAACAGTGGCCATGTTTGTTGGCCGAATGGAACCAAATGAAGAAGTTTTGTAGAGGATCTTACATAGATGCTTCCTGCCAAGTTTGGCTCTATTTGGCCAAGCAGTTTCAGAGGAGAAGATTTTTATAACATTAGCCAATCAGAAACAAGAATTGCCCTTGGTGGCCATATTTGTTGGCGGATTGGGACGAAATGAAGAAAATTTATAGAGGACCTTATATAGATGCTTTCTGCCAAGTTTGGTTCCATTTGGTCCAGTTGTTTCAGAGGAGTAGATTAAAATATGAAAAGTTAACGGACGGACGATGGACGCCAAGTGATGGCAATACCTCACATGACCCTTTGGGTCAGGTGAGCTAAAAAGGTGTAAAGTCTGAAATCAATTTAACATTCCTTTTGTGATCTTGACCTTGTGTATATATTTATTTTAAATGATTTGCTTAAGGAGAGCTTAAGTTATTGAGCAGAATCCAAATCTGAGACGGACAGTCTTTGCCTTAATTTTTGTTCGAAAGCCAATTTTAGAAAAATAAATTTTATTTATTCAAACAAATTCTGTCATAATTTTCACTTGTCCCGAGCTTCAGGCAAGTGGGTTAGCGTGAAGACTGCAGTCATGGGAAAAACTATTTTCTGACGGATAGCGACTGGTGTATAATACTTAACGGGATTTGTTTTAAAAAATATTTTACATTGTGTTCGGAATTAAAAAAAATCAGTAATGCACCAAAGGTGTGAAAGCCGAGTTGCGAACATGTGAATGGACAATATGACCTTGACTTTTGACCTACAAACCTCAATATCAATAGGCTTCCTCCTCTCACCATCAGGCATGTGTGTACCAAGTTTCATTTAGATCCAATATTTTGTTCTTAAGATATTATGTGGAAACGAAAAAAGTATCAAATTTGTGTTCTATTTTTAGAAGTTGTGACCTTGACCTTTGTCCTACAAACCTCATTATCAATAGGCTTCCTCCTCTCACCATCAGGCACATGTGTACCAAGTTTCATTTAGATCCTACATTTTGTTCTTAAGATATCGTGTGGAAACGAAAAAAGTATCAAATTTTTGTTCTATTTTTAGAAGTTGTGACCTTAACCTTTGTCCTACAATCCTCAATATCAATAGGCTTCCTCCTCTCACCACCTGGCATGTGTGTACCAAGTTTCATTTAGATCAGACATTTCATTCTTAAGATATTGTGCGAAACGATTGCACCGCCCTGACGCCATTCAACATATTATATTTGTAGGAGATGAAAACATGAATTAAATTTTATTTCCCACCTATAGCTACCTATTTATAAATTTACATAGCGAGTTGTAAACAACTAATCAACTATTATTTACTGTAGGTCATCGAATGAAAACATTGTACAAAAAAAATACCAGAGAAGTAGAGCATATAATTTTAATTGCCTTAGAAATTCACATTTAGAGAGAAACTGAATACCTATTATAAATTACAGGGTGCAAATACTGTCTATTTGCAGATGCAATTGTAAATTTTTTTTTTAGTTTATAGTAATAAAAAAAGAAAGAAAATAAAAGTTAACATATTTGTGTCTCAGGGGAGACAATCGTATATATATAAATAGGTTTATCGAGTAGTCTTATTTAAAGAGCACCTATATAAACACGCTATAATTAGAACAACTATTGCAAAAAATAGTTTTTAGTTTTATATGTCAGTGTACTGTAGTTCTCACGATGAGCACCGGTCCTCCAGCCCACGACCATTAATACTTTGTTCGGACTAGGAAATTCTTAAGTTTAGATATATATATATATTTAAAGTCTCTAAATAATTTACACAAAAATCTCTAGATTAATTTGTGTAAATTATTTAGAGATTTTAAATGTAAAATCCAGACATAATGGATAACAATATAACATATGGTAAAAATGGAGATATACTACGGAAATTAATCTAGAGATTTTTGTGTATATATATATATATATATATATAAACATCTGAAAAAGTAGCCAACGTATAAATCTACGAGATGTCGGATCGGAAACAAGTGTTAACGATACTGTGCAAACAAACAAAAATGATAAATAAACGTCTAAAATGTTAGCACAACGATATCAAAAAAATATGTTAAAATGTAACAAGAATAACTATAAGTCTACAAAAAGACTATAATTATAATGAAATCAACGGATATTTCGCTTGACCGACAAGCTTCATCAGCGTCTGTAATCCGATTTGAAAAATTGTCACGTGAGCATCAGTTATCGTGACGTAAATTACTAAAAATCATAATCTTGAACTTTATACTTTATATTATTCAAGTATATTGCACACTAATTTATAAATATGAACAGAATGAGAAAATGTAATGATGAAGTTTACCAACTAGCTAAGGTCCAGGCACTGGATAAAAAGTTAAAAACAAAAGATTTAGGCCTTTTTGTTTATGCCTTCCGGGTGTAATGTTTGTAACTCGCGGATCCAAAAACTCTCTTTTTTCTGTCTTTGATTTTCTTTCCAACTTGGATTGTGGTCAATGATATAAATTTTGGATCTGCCAAAGTCTTCCAATGAGTGCCCCGGCGACACAAAGTGTTGACTCACGGGCAAGAGCGTCTTTTTCGTAAGGTCACTTCTGTGTCCATTCATTCTTTTGTTGAATGGTTGGACACTTTCTCCTACGTATTGCGACCCGCAGACGTGACAGTCAAGGAGGTAAACCACATTAGGTGTTTTGCAATTGACATTGCAAAATATCTTATACTCCTTTCCTGTCGTCTTGCTATGGAACACTTGTGTGTGTTGCAATTGGAGACAGCACTTGCAACGCTTGTCACCACATGGTTTACACTGGCCGACCGTCGATGAAGGTCTAGATACCGCAGCTCTGACCAGTGTATCCTTAATGCTTTTAGGTCGCCGGAACGCTACAACGGGTGGTTCAGGGAACAACTTGGCCAGCGTTTCACTTTTTTGAATTTCTTTCCAATGATGACGGACAATGCCTGCAATTTTGGCTAAAGAAGGATGGTAAGTGAGAACAAGGGGAACCCGTTTGTTGATCTTTTTTTCTTTGTATTCCAGGAGGTCATTTCTGTTAATTTCACTGGCTTTTGAAAACCCACTCTCTATAACTTTGTCATTATATCCCCGTTTCTTCAAATGATGGCGTAAATCTCCTAGTCTTTGCTTGGTGGTTTCAATAGTGGAGCATATTCGTTTTACCCTAATGGCTTGGCTGAATGGGATACTCTTAAAACAGTGCTTAGGATGGCAACTACTGGGTGAAAGGTATTGATGTTTGTCTGTGGGCTTAGAGTATAAATCAGTTGTCATGTTGCCCTCCTTGACCGTGGTGGTAGTATCAAGGAAGGACATTTTGGTTTTCGACACTTCGTGTGTGAATTTTATAGACGGATGGATACTGTTGGCATGTTCCAAAAATTCATCAAGCTCTTTATCGCCATGTGTCCACTTCATGTCAACGTCATCTATAAATCGGAACCATGAAAGAGGTTGTTTAAGTGACGAGAGGAGTAATCGTTCTTCTAGGTCCCCCATAAAAATGTTGGCATAGGAGGGTGCCATTTTGGTTCCCATAGCTGTCCCATTTATTTGAAGATAGTGATTTCCGTCAAAAGTAAAATTGTTGTTTTTTAGAACTAGTGTAAGCATCTCTACTAAACATTCTGTCGGAGGTTCTTGATCTGTTCGTTGTTCCCATATTTTTCTGCATGCGGCAATTCCGTCATCATGGGGAATGTTCGTGTAAAGGGAAGTTACATCCATGGTAACAAGCGTGGTATTTTCTGGAATGGCTAAATTTTCCATTTTCTTCAAGTAGTCGGTAGTATCTTTGATGTGTGATGGAAGGTTTTCAACGAACGGCCGAAGGTGAAAATCACCTTACTCCAGAGGATCCCAAGCCAGGCCGTTTCTATCTGCTGCCTAAAATTCACAAGGAAAACAATCCGGGGAGACCGATTGTATCAGCCAATGGTCACCCAACTGAAAAGATATCGGAATTTATTGATTTTCACCTTCGGCCGTTCGTTGAAAACCTTCCATCACACATCAAAGATACTACCGACTACTTGAAGAAAATGGAAAATTTAGCCATTCCAGAAAATACCACGCTTGTTACCATGGATGTAACTTCCCTTTACACGAACATTCCCCATGATGACGGAATTGCCGCATGCAGAAAAATATGGGAACAACGAACAGATCAAGAACCTCCGACAGAATGTTTAGTAGAGATGCTTACACTAGTTCTAAAAAACAACAATTTTACTTTTGACGGAAATCACTATCTTCAAATAAATGGGACAGCTATGGGAACCAAAATGGCACCCTCCTATGCCAACATTTTTATGGGGGACCTAGAAGAACGATTACTCCTCTCGTCACTTAAACAACCTCTTTCATGGTTCCGATTTATAGATGACGTTGACATGAAGTGGACACATGGCGATAAAGAGCTTGATGAATTTTTGGAACATGCCAACAGTATCCATCCGTCTATAAAATTCACACACGAAGTGTCGAAAACCAAAATGTCCTTCCTTGATACTACCACCACGGTCAAGGAGGGCAACATGACAACTGATTTATACTCTAAGCCCACAGACAAACATCAATACCTTTCACCCAGTAGTTGCCATCCTAAGCACTGTTTTAAGAGTATCCCATTCAGCCAAGCCATTAGGGTAAAACGAATATGCTCCACTATTGAAACCACCAAGCAAAGACTAGGAGATTTACGCCATCATTTGAAGAAACGGGGATATAATGACAAAGTTATAAAGAGTGGGTTTTCAAAAGCCAGTGAAATTAACAGAAATGACCTCCTGGAATACAAAGAAAAAAAGATCAACAAACGGGTTCCCCTTGTTCTCACTTACCATCCTTCTTTAGCCAAAATTGCAGGCATTGTCCGTCATCATTGGAAAGAAATTCAAAAAAGTGAAACGCTGGCCAAGTTGTTCCCTGAACCACCCGTTGTAGCGTTCCGGCGACCTAAAAGCATTAAGGATACACTGGTCAGAGCTGCGGTATCTAGACCTTCATCGACGGTCGGCCAGTGTAAACCATGTGGTGACAAGCGTTGCAAGTGCTGTCTCCAATTGCAACACACACAAGTGTTCCATAGCAAGACGACAGGAAAGGAGTATAAGATATTTTGCAATGTCAATTGCAAAACACCTAATGTGGTTTACCTCCTTGACTGTCACGTCTGCGGGTCGCAATACGTAGGAGAAAGTGTCCAACCATTCAACAAAAGAATGAATGGACACAGAAGTGACCTTACGAAAAAGACGCTCTTGCCCGTGAGTCAACACTTTGTGTCGCCGGGGCACTCATTGGAAGACTTTGGCAGATCCAAAATTTATATCATTGACCACAATCCAAGTTGGAAAGAAAATCAAAGACAGAAAAAAGAGAGTTTTTGGATCCGCGAGTTACAAACATTACACCCGGAAGGCATAAACAAAAAGGCCTAAATCTTTTGTTTTTAACTTTTTATCCAGTGCCTGGACCTTAGCTAGTTGGTAAACTTCATCATTACATTTTCTCATTCTGTTCATATTTATAAATTAGTGTGCAATATACTTGAATAATATAAAGTATAAAGTTCAAGATTATGATTTTTAGTAATTTACGTCACGATAACTGATGCTCACGTGACAATTTTTCAAATCGGATTACAGACGCTGATGAAGCTTGTCGGTCAAGCGAAATATCCGTCGATTTCATTATAATTATAGTCTTTTTGTAGACTTATAGTTATTCTTGTTACATTTTAACATATTTTTTTGATATCGTTGTGCTAACATTTTAGACGTTTATATATATATATATATATATACGTCTGAAAATTAAACCAAACAGTGTTAGAATTAGATTTTAGAGCTGTCAAATTTTTGTTCTTCCCTCGACGGGATTTGAACCCACACCATTGTTACACTGCAGCACCATTCGCTTAGCCTTACGTCCAGCGCCCTAGACCACTCGACTACATCCACTCCCTAAAAAAGGAGCTTCAATAGTCGTAGTGTTACCTTGTCTCGTAAGGCAAATCTAGGGATAGGCGTAAGACATGTGTATAAGCGTGTGTAGATGGTACATATATACTTAATATTATAATTTGACAGCAATCTAACTCAGCAATTTTTAATATATTGGATAGGATAATGAAGAATTATTCACTATACAGTCACAGGAAATAAAGTATATTATACAAACGTCTAGAAGCAAGTGACAACCATACAATATATCTGTCCCACTGGATCTCAAAGTTACTTTAAAGGATACTAGGTTAATACTAAATATTATATACGTCTGAAAATTAAACCAAACAGTGTTATATATTGAATTCAATAATTTGATTCAGTCCAGTAATTTCAAATTTTCATTTCGAGGACTGTCAGTAAAACTTTTTTTTAATTTGATAGAAAATCAGTTTATTGTGTGATGCATATATTTTCCATTTTAAGGGCTTTTTTAATTTTTGTTTATTAATATTATTACTTTTCCTATTCTTAGTGTATTTCACCAGTTTTTAAATTTTGAAATATTTTTAATCACTTATGAAAATTAGTCTCAAATTCCTTTCGACAGGAAATAAACATATTTTTGACATGCGACAGTTCGTTGGTTTTCTCCGGGTACTCTGGTTGCCTCCACCAATAAAACTGACCACCATGATATAACTGAAATATTATTGAAAGTGGCATTAAACACCATAAACCAAACTAATTCACCAACCTGTACATTATAAATCAGTATATGATCAAGATTTACCAATATACATAATAAACACTATATAAATTTAACCACTTACATTGTATTCTTTACAAAGTTCAAGACCTTACAATGAAACTTGAAAATAAGAGTATCTACTTCACATGATCGTGAATTCAGGAATTCAATCCAATAAAAAGATATATGATCCTCTATACAAGGTCTAGTCTGGTAAAATAATATGTTAAGGGTCAAAACTTTCAAAAATATTTTTCTGCAGTTACCAGCTTGGCTCTCTAAAATACAAATTAGTAGCTCAGCAAAATTGTTTGTGCCCATCATCTGACTGCATATAAAATATTCAAAATTTCAATAGCAAGCTGGGCTACTATCTGAAAATTTCAGGGGCCCATGCCAAATTTTAATGGTCTTGGGCTTACTGGGCCCAGGCCCCTGTTAAGTTTAATCCATGATGTTTGTTTATATTGGAAAAGCTTAAAATAAATATGAAAAATAAAATTGCTTCTACAGTACATGCAGTAAAAACACCCATATTCCCAGTCTGTGGCAAGAATTACTGTAAGCATACTTGACTGTATATAAGTATGGGTTATGGGTTGTGGTGTTTAATGCTACTATCAACAATATTTCAGTTATATCGTGGCGGTCAGTTTTATTGGTGGAGGATACCGGAGTACCCAGAGAAAACCACTGACCTGCCGCAAGTCACTGACAAACTTTATCACTATATAAGTATGAAAAGAAAGTTTAAACAAGTATGTATCAATACTTGTACAATAATACCCCCAGCAAAGCTATTGTAAATGCGGCCTCTAATATCACATACAGGCCACTAATAGAGACCGATGATACAGACCGCTGAACTTTAATAGTTTGACCCATTTTTGGGACAAGGTTGATATCGTTTACATCACACTATTGTTCGAACAGTGGATTATTTTTTAAGAATCTAGTTTATTCTTTTGTTCTTGAATATATGAACTTTAACCTTTTACTGTTTTAGGCTTAAAAACATGTTTTACTTATTTTTGGTCTTTCATATCTCGAACCACCACTGGGCTTTTCAAAGTCTATTTTGACTTTCAAAACTTCCATCTAACCACTTGGTTACAGTGACCATACTACTATACGCTATAATTAGTATATTTGACTCTTGATAGTAAGCTTTGTAAAAAAAAATATCAACAATTTGTTTAATAAAGCAATATACAAGACACGATACAAGTATTTCAGATCTGGCATAATTTATGTTCAGAACTGACGTGTATGTGAACTTTTAAAATGTATTCTCGCAATACAAAAAGTAATAACAAATCAGACAAGAACACAGGTGAAGATTTGTGACACTTGAAAGACCTTGAAATATCTAAATATAAATGAGAATCGAAAGGACTTTGAAAGATAAAAATTTGTCGTTTTATTTTTGTTAATTGTTGTCTTATTTGACTTTCTAAACATTAAAAGTGTAAAAATATACATGTATACATACCATACCATATATTTTTTCAACAACACTATTATTGTACAAGTTAGATACATTATTATTGAAACAAATGAATTTTCCCATATTGGATAGAACAGGATTTTTTTCCGCATTCGTAATAAGGTGACGGCCTTGGTGCTACGCACCTCGGCCTTCACGTGAGTACTCATGCGGAAAAAGAAACCTGTTATATCCAATACGGGCCCCTTCTTTTGTTTCAACAGTACTGTATGATCTATCCTATACATTTACCATGTTTATCTGATCTATCCTATACATTTACCATGTTTATCTGATCTATCCTATACATTTACCATGTTTATCTGATCTATCCTATACATTTACCATATTTATCTGATCTATCCAATACATTTACCATGTTTATCTGATCTATCCTATACATTTACCATGTTTATCTGATCTATCCTATACATTTACTATGTTTATCTGATCTATCCTATACATTTACCATGTTTATCTGATCTATCCTATACATTTACCATGTTTATCTGATCTATCCTATACATTTACCATGTTTATCTGATCTATCCTATACATTTACCATGTTTATCTGATCTATCCTATACATTTACCATATTTATCTGATCTATCCTATACATTTACCATATTTATCTGATCTATCCTATACATTTACCATGTTTATCTGATCTATCCTATACATTTACCATGTTTATCTGATCTATCCAATACATTTACCATGTTTATCTGATCTATCCTATACATTTACCATGTTTATCTGATCTATCCTATACATTTACCATGTTTATCTGATCTATCCTATACATTTACCATGTTTATCTGATCTATCCTATACATTTACCATGTTTATCTGATCTATCCTATACATTTACCATGTTTATCTGATCTATCCTATACATTTACCATATTTATCTGATCTATCCAATACATTTACCATGTTTATCTGATCTATCCTATACATTTACCATGTTTATCTGATCTATCCTATACATTTACCATGTTTATCTGATCTATCCTATACATTTACCCTGTTTATCTGATCTATCCTATACATTTACCATGTTTATCTGATCTATCCTATACATTTACCATGTTTATCTGATCTATCCTATACATTTACCATGTTTATCTGATCTATCCAATACATTTACCATGTTTATCTGATCTATCCTATACATTTACCATGTTTATCTGATCTATCCTATACATTTACCATGTTTATCTGATCTATCCTATACATTTACCATGTTTATCTGATCTATCCAATACATTTACCATGTTTATCTGATCTATCCTATACATTTACCATGTTTATCTGATAAAAATTCAGAGTACAACTAGATGACAAAATTTGTAAAAAATCAATAAATAAATTATTCCCACAGTAAAATGAAATAACCTGTATCAAATACCAGTACATTGTCCTGTGCAAGGACAAACAGATTAATCTTATAAGCCCCATCCAACAGACCAAGATATCTTTTTCTACCTGTCTGACACCTATTAATTATAGTATTTAATCGGTTGAATACCAAACATTAAATATTTGGAATTCCATGGCAATAAAAGAAAGGAAATAAACATCATTTAAGGCTATTCTACATCACACCTGAATTTGTTAAGATGCATAAATTACTCACCCAAAATTTCACAAGCAATACCTGTGTATAAAAGGTTATTCCAGGTGAAATTGACCACACCTGTGTTGTGATCTGGTTGTCCCTGATATTTATGTGTAGGTATCTATTTCTATATTCCTTTACCATAACAAGTGATAAAAAAATATGACTTGAGGCATAATATTTAGGAAATCCAACCAACCATGACATGATCTAATGTCCTATCAAGCATATCGCATACACAATATATGCTACCTATAATATCAAAATTGCCCGAATTCTAAACATTTGTCCCACCTACATAATTTTACCTCCATGCATCTAATTCTGTTTTAATACATTATGACTTATTAAATATGTTTCTTTACATTATAACTAAATAAATAATGCCTTAATTAAATTAAATACTAGCCTTTAAAAAAAAATCACCAACTTAATTTTTTTTATTCCAATATTCTAAACATTATATGCCACCAACGATAGTAATACTCTACATTTCCATTAGATCCTCCTCAAAATGTCAGGTTTTTTATTTATTGATTGATTGGTGCCCTAATACCAACATTAGCAATATTTCAGCTATATTGTGGTGTGGACAAATTTTATTATTAACTTATTAATTAGATAAAATGGCATGTATATGTTACAGTAAATTTGTATAATCAGGAATTATGCATAATTGCTGAATTTTCAGTAATTATGTATAATTACTAAACATGCTAGTGATTATATATAATCCCTGAAATTGACCAGTAAATATACATAATTACTGAAAATTTTGTTAATTATTCTACAAATTTACTGGTTTTGATTTTAGGAAATTTGAATAATAATAATCATCTCTAGACTTGATCAGTCAATGTTAATGCCATATATTAAAACATCGACATTGAATGTTAATCTTTTTAAAAACCTTAAAAGTGAGTAGATTTTGTTTGGTTTCAGGCACAAATGTCTCTTGGATTGGAGCAAAACTATGCTCAAAAGTTACTGCAACTTGCAGAAGATAAATCTAAATGTAAGATATGGACCAGGAGCAAACATGATGAGATTGTGGACTTGATGACAAAAGAGACATGCAAAGAAGACAAAACTCCTGCCAGTAAAGGTCTTGTTGTTAAACCTATTGTTAGCAAAGAATTTAATTCCCGTGGTCAAATGGATTTAATCGATATGCAATCGCTATCCTATAATGATAATAGGTACATCATGGTTTACCAAGATCATATGACAAAATGTGTTGTTAAACGAACACCATATAAGGTAATGTTTGGAGTAGAAGCGAAAGTTGGTCTGACCTCATCTTCCTTACCGGATGAAATAATTTCAAAAATCAGCACTGAAGATGATCTTAAAGATAGCACAAACACTGGATTTAGAAATGACTTTGACATTATTGAAATAACCGATGAGGTTTCTGGCACTGGGAACATAGACAGTGTAACATGTATTGTGTGTCAGAAACCAGCTTCAAATGCTCATTCATGTTCAAAATGTAGCAACACTGTACATGTGATTTGTGAAAAAACAAATGGTGAAGAAGGCTTCGGGAGATCAGTCTTTGGGTTTTTTAAAATGTGGTTGTTGTGGTAAAAACAGATGTGAAACAAATAGATGTGCATGCAGACAGGCTGGACAAATGTGCAATAGTAGATGCCATCCAAATCTTGCTTGTAAAAATAAATGAATGTATTTATCACTTCTTTGTAGAGTGTTTTATGTGACATTTATTTGATTAAAGCATTAAATGCTTTAGCCCTTTTCTAACGCATGTAAAGTTAAATAAGGAGAAATGAGCATTTCAGTAATTATGCATAATAACTGGCAATATTTTTAGTTATTATACATAATCACTGAAAATTTCAGTAATTATATATAATTCCTAAACCTGTCAGTTATTATACATAATTCCTAAAAATGTCAGTAATTATGCATAATTACTAATTATACAGATTTACTGTAACATATATATAGATGCCTAATATTTTTTCTTCAGAATTTCAAATTTTATTTTAACCAAATGTTGTGAGAGAACAAAAATGATCTGACAATTGATGTGTAAGTCAACTGATGATTACATTTCTTCCATAATGACATAAAAAGTATCTTCAAGAAATCTATGGTAGCCATCATTAATTGGTAGATAAAAGTGGAATTATAGTGTCTCAATTGGTTGCAAAGATATGTTTGAGTTTCAAATATGATCTTGAGAATCTCAGTTTCCACGACGGGTGCCATAAATGGGACAGGAGATGTTAACTGTTTCGAAGCACATGATCTCATTCCCAGTCTGTGCCAAAAACATTTCAACAAACTAGCCCGAACAGTATTTTAGAAGAATTTTTCCAATTTGATTAAGTAAATTTTATGCAATTTTTACTAGCCCCAACCAATTTTTACTTGACAGGAGTATAGGGCTAGTGGTTTTTGGCGCAGACTGCATTCCTGGTTTTGTATTAATTTGTGTTGCCCGATTGTTTGTTCTTTAAAATATGTTTTGTTTTAACTTTGTTGGGTTTTTTTTGTATCAGGATTCAACCTTTACTCAAATATCACTTTTTATTTATTCTAAAAACTACAATGCCCTATAGCTACTGCTAACTAGATTTTCCTATAACAAATCTGACTAATTAATACAAACAAATGTAGATAGGATGTTTAACAGAATTAGGTCAAAATTTTTTATGTTGATACAATATTCCGGAGCACCTGAGTTCACCCCCGATTTTTAGTGGGGTTCGTGTTACTCGATCTTTAGTTTTATTGTATATTTTGTAGATAGTTGTTTGTCCTTTAGTACTTTTTCTTTTGACCATTGTGTTGTCTGTTCTTCTTCGATATACAGATTATGATTACCCCATTAGTATCTTCAAACTCTTCCTATAGATAAAACACATTTTGAGATTTTTTTCCTTAAAAATCCCTCCTCCGACAATTTTATCTATTGCATTTTCTTCCATGTATTTTTTGTAACTTGGAACTTTATTTTATCTGTCTAAAGATAGTTTTACAATGTTCAAGTCAATGAAATGTATAGAACTTGAGTTAATGCTTAAAAGACCAATAAAAACATAATGTTCAGCTAATTATAGAATATAACACCAAAGGATAAGTTAAGTATCAGATATAGACAACCCAAGATCGCACTTGATCTGTATTTTATCCTTCTAATGTCAATTTTAAAATTTCAAGTAATTCTAATTGATCATGAATTTCAAAACTAAGGGAAATAACTCAAAAATAACATAAGTTAGATATCTTAAATTCTGTATTTTATCCAGGTAAGTTATCGGGTTTCCAACCTTTCGACTTTGAGCATACCTGATGAAGGCGTTGTGCACACTAAATTTGATCATATCTATATATAAGTTTTCATTAGTTTTAAAATTTCAAGTAAATCTGCTAGCTTAAATTTGAGATATGGTCTGGAAACCAAAAAGCCAAATTTCATCTAACAAAATGCTAGCTGTTCAAGAGAAAAAATATCTCATATAGTAAGAAAGGGATATGGATGTAAAAAATGTATATCAACATGAGAGACTATCCAACATTACACTTAAGACATAAACCAAAGTAAAGGTACATAAAAGTACAATTCAAAGCCACGGTAGGGTCTTCAACAATGAGAATAACTAAACCAGAGGCTCTCAAGAGCCTGTATCGTTCACCTGGTAATAAAAAAAAACAATTGGTCCTATGTAAAAACTATGTCCTGCGTCATCTTGGAATTACGATCAACATAAAAAACACAAAGTTTGTAAAGGACCTTCCAATGATTGATGCACAGTTTAGGTTCAATCAGTGCAATAGCTTCAGAGAAGAATATATTTCTGTATTTTCCCCATATGGTTCTGTGTTAATACTATGACCTGTGGTGGCAGCCATCTTGGATTTCCGATCGGCATAAAAAACAGGACCTTCCAATGATCATTCCTGGGCAGTTTGGTTTCAACTGTCCAAGTGGTTTCAGAGAAGAAGCATTTTGAAACATTTTTCCCATAGGGTCCAATGTTAAACTAAGTCCTGCCATAGCCGCCATTTTGAATTTCATATCAGAATAAAAAACGTATATTTTGTAGAGGACCATTCAATGAACATTCATGCACAGTTTGGCTTTAATCATATTTGTAGTTTCTGAGAAGAAGGCATTTGAACATTTTCCCATAGGGTCCAATGTTAATCTATGTCCTGCGGTGGTGGCCATCTTGGATTTCCGATCGGCATAAAAAACACACACCTTGTAGAGGACCTTCCAATGATCATTCCTGGGCAGTTTGGTTTCAATTATCCAAGTGGTTTCAGAGAAGAAGCGTTTTGAAACATTTTTCCCATAGGGTCCAATGTTAAACTAAGTCCTGTCGTAGCCGCCATTTTGAATTTCATATCGGAACAAAAAACCTTAAGATTGTAGAGGACCATCCAATCAACATTCATGTACAGTTTGGCTTTAATAATATTTGTAGTTTCTGAGAAGAAGGCATTTGAACATTTTCCCATAGGGTCCAATGTTAATCTATGTCCTGCGGTGGCGGCCATCTTGGATTTTCGACCGGCATAAAAAACAAAAAATTTGTAGAGGACCTTCTAATGATCATTCCTGGGCAGTTTGGTTTCAACTGTCCAAGTGGTTTCAGAGAAGAAGCATTTTGAAACATTTTTCCCATAGGGTCCAATGTTAAACTAAGTCCTGCCGTAGCCGCCATTTTGAATTTCATATCGGAACAAAAAACCTTAAGATTGTAGAGGACCATCCAATCAACATTCATGTACAGTTTGGCTTTAATCATATTTGTAGTTTCTGAGAAGAAGGCATTTGAACATTTTCCCATAGGGTCAAATGTTAATCTATGTATTGCGGTGGTGGCCATCTTGGATTTCCGATTGGCATAAAAAACATAAAATTTGTAGAGGACCTTCCAATGATCATTCCTAGGCAGTTTGGTTTCAATTATCCAAGTGGTTTCAGAGAAGAAGCGTTTTGAAACATTTTCCCCATAGGGTCCAATGTTAAACTAAGTCCTGCCATAGCCGCCATTTTGAATTTCATACCAGAACAAAAAACGTAAAGTTTGTAGAGGACCATCTAATGAACATTCATGTACAGTTTGGCTTTAATCATATTTGTAGTTTCTGAGTAGAAGGCATTTGAATATTTTCCCATAGGGTCCAATGTTAATCTATGTCCTGCAGTGGCGGCCATCTTGGATTTCCGATCGGCATAAAAAACACACACCTTGTAGAGGACCTTCCAATGATCATTCCTGGGCAGTTTGGTTTCAACTGTCCAAGTGGTTTCAGAGAAGAAGCATTTTGAAACATTTTTCCCATAGGGTCCAATGTTAAACTAAGTCCTGCCGTAGCCGCCATTTTGAATTTCATACCAGAACAAAAAACGTAAAGTTTGTAGAGGACCATCTAATGAACATTCATGTACAGTTTGGCTTTAATCATATTTGTAGTTTCTGAGTAGAAGGCATTTGAATATTTTCCCATAGGGTCCAATGTTAATCTATGTATTGCGGTGGCGGCCATCTTGGATTTCTGACCGGCATAAAAAACGGAAAATTTGTAGAGGACCTTCCAATCATCATTCCTGGGCAGTTTGGTTTCAACTGTCCAAGTGGTTTCAGAGAAGAAGCATTTTGAAACATTTTTCCCATAGGGTCCAATGTTAAACTAAGTTCTGCCGTAGCCGCCATTTTGAATTTCATATCGGAACAAAAAACCTTAAGATTGTAGAGGACCATCCAATGAACATTCATGTACAGTTTGGCTTTAATCATATTTGTAGTTTCTGAGAAGAAGGCATTTGAACATTTTCCCATAGGGTCCAATGTTAATCTATGTATTGCGGTGGCGGCCATCTTGGATTTCCGATCGGCATAAAAAACATAAAATTTCTAGAGGACCTTCCAATGATCATTCCTAGGCAGTTTGGTTTCAATTATCCAAGTGGTTTCAGAGAAGAAGCGTTTTGAAACATTTTTCCCATAGGGTTCAATGTTAAACTAAGTCCTGCCGTAGCCGCCATTTTGAATTTCATACCGGAACAAAAAACGTAAAGTTTGTAGAGGACCATCTAATGAACATTCATGTACAGTTTGGCTTTAATCATATTTGTAGTTTCTGAGTAGAAGGCATTTGAATATTTTCCCATAGGGTCCAATGTTAATCTATGTCCTGCGGTGGCGGCCATCTTGGATTTCCGACCGGCATAAAAAACAGAAAATTTGTAGAGGACCTTCCAATGATCATTCCTGGGCAGTTTGGTTTCAACTGTCCAAGTGGTTTCAGAGAAGAAGCATTTTGAAACATTTTTCCCATAGGGTCCAATGTTAAACTAAGTCCTGCCGTAGCCGCCATTTTGAATTTCATATCGGAACAAAAAACCTTAAGATTGTAGAGGACCATCCAATCAACATTCATGTACAGTTTGGCTTTAATAATATTTGTAGTTTCTGAGAAGAAGGCATTTGAACATTTTCCCATAGGGTCCAATGTTAATCTATGTCCTGCGGTGGCGGCCATCTTGGATTTTCGACCGGCATAAAAAACAAAAAATTTGTAGAGGACCTTCTAATGATCATTCCTGGGCAGTTTGGTTTCAACTGTCCAAGTGGTTTCAGAGAAGAAGCATTTTGAAACATTTTTCCCATAGGGTCCAATGTTAAACTAAGTCCTGCCGTAGCCGCCATTTTGAATTTCATATCGGAACAAAAAACCTTAAGATTGTAGAGGACCATCCAATGAACATTCATGTACAGTTTGGCTTTAATCATATTTGTAGTTTCTGAGAAGAAGGTATTTGAACATTTTCCCATAGGGTCCAATGTTAATCTATGTCCTGCGATGGCGGCCATCTTGGATTTCCGATCGGCATAAAAAACAGTAACTTGGTAAAGGACATTCCAATGATCATTCCTTTACAGTTTGGGTTCAGTCAGTTCATTAGTTTCGGAGAAGAAGATCTTTGAAATTTCAGCCAATCAGAGCATATTATTGGCCCTGGCAGCCATATTGAATATCCGACTGGAACGAAAAACAGTAACTTTGTAGAGGACCATCCAAGGAACATTCCTGCTAAGTTCGGTTCCAATCGGCCAAGTGGTTTCGGAGAAGAAGCTTGAAATGTGAAAAGTTTACAGACGACAGACTACAGACGACAGACGACGGACGCCAAGTGATGGCAATAGTTCACCTGGACCTTTGGTCCAGGTGAACTAAAAAATGAGTGTGAAACGGCCCTTAGCTAGCAGTTTAGAGGTACTCTTTACTTCCATCTGTAAATGCTACGTCTGGACATCTTTGTCGTTCTGATGTCAGTTATCATGGTAATATAAGAAAACAAACAAGGCAATGTCGTAACAACAGCATGCCCTTCCCCCACATATTTTAAAATTTTACTTCCAGAGTGCGAAATTAGCGGTAGACCTAGAGACAATGTCTGTAAAATCAAGCTGGTATACCGGGGTATGTCAAATTTTCAAAAATTTTGTATATACATGTAATGTAAAGTGAAATCTATGTAAAATAGAGATTGGCAAATGATACCACAAAATTTAGTTTCATACACTGTATTTACACTATAACACTGTCTAAGGAACGATTATCCATCCCCAAGACTATACCATATTTACCCTACTACACATCAGGACCAATCATCCTACCAAATATGAAAGCTATCAAACCAATGAATAGAATATGAAAGCCATTAGACCAACGACCTCAGGGGAGTTACTTTTACAAAGCTAAGAGGGACAGACGAACAATTATGATCAACTAGTCTATATATCCTGACTATCATACCACCAAATATGAAATGCTTCAATCTTGTCAAATTAAAATCTTTGGAGGGGGGTTTTAAGGGTTTGTCTATGATTTTCATCTAAAAAATGCCAATAAAATATTTGAACCGAGCCCATGATTGGCATGGTTGCCCCCATTACAAGTTTATACATGAGACTGGTCTCATCCTCTACATAAATCTCAGTTGATGGAGCACTGTCTGGGACATTGACTTTTTCTGATATCCCATATTTTCTACATTTAAAAACTGTAAAGCACTTCTAGGAATCAATTCAGAATACATGAACAGAAACAACAGTTAAATCTCTTTATGCAAAAAGTCAGATGTAGCTCTAGGCATTAACACATATATCCTCATTGGACAGGGAGGTTAGTGGGTTAAATAGACTTGTCAAACATACAAGTACTGATATTTATTGAGTGAAATAAAATTATGACCTACATGTAGATTCAAGTCTCCATACAATATCATCTCCGATCTTATTCATGCAAACTATTTTAATAATAAAGAAAAAAAATACAAAATTTAGCATTAAAACTTTTAAAAAATGTCTTACCTTTAAAAATCACAATTTCCTTTCAACAAATAAACGTATTATGTTTTACTTCTACTAAATACATACAATTTACAAGTAAAACTTCCTTATTACATATAATATACATCCTTCTTTAATTTCTTTATTTACATGTACATTCTAGAGCATCCTACTTCAGATGAACGATCTTATTATGATACACATTTTTTTGAAAATCAATAGGGTTCCAGATTCTCTTAAGGACTAAGTATGTACCAAGTCTGGTCAAAATCCATTGAAGGATGTTGATTCTAGAGTGTTCACAAGGATATTACACCGTAAAAATTTGACCCAGTGACCTTGACCTTTGACCTTGAAAATCAATAGGGTTCCAGACTCTCCTAAGGACTAGGTATGTACCAAGTTTGGTCAAAATCCATTTAAATAATGCTGAATGAAAACTGTTGCAGTTAGATTACACAACCTAGGTCCCATCATATGCTTCAGATGAACAGATGGACAGATAGACAGACAAAGTGGTCTTCTCTTACATTGTCTAAAAAGGTATGGATGAGGGGGGAAAAGTTGACTTTTATTGTTTGTTTGTTTGATGGTGTTTAACGACACTTTCAACAATATTTCAGTTATATTGTGGCAGTCAGTTTTAACTATGGCCTTATCTTCAATAGAATCATCTGATGAAGTCACATTTTACTCTGTCAAATTATTACACAATAAAGGGAGATAAACATGTCTAATTCTAAATGTTTTTGGCTTAAATTGAATAAGAAAGCAAATAAAATCCAGTGGAGATTTGTGCCCAAAACGTAAATTAGAGAAAATAGTACTCACATAATATAATGTAGACAGTCTTAATGTTTTGTGTTTAAGTGATCATATGGTAGTTGGATTTACAACTATGGGTTCTCCAGTTTCCTCCACCATAACATAATATGGGTAAGAAGGCAAAAATCATCACATTTAGTTTTCTTTTACCAAAAACTAATTAATTAGAGAAAATATTACTCACATAATACTGTAGACAGTTTTAATGTTTTTGACAAGTCATGTAAGGTGAGTATGAAAGCAAAAATCATGCAATGGAGTTTTAATGTAATCAAAACTTAAATTGAGAAAATATTTACTTACATAATACTGTCGCCAATCTGAATGTTTTTGGTGGGTATAAAAGCAAAAATCATTCAATGGAGTTTTGTGACCAAACTTAAATTGAAGAAATACAGAGTTCGCGAAATATGTCAATCCTGTCAGACATGACCAGCAATATTTGGGCAAATTTTGCTAAGGACTGACACAAGATTGGTATTTTGCAATAGTAAATTAATGAGGACTGACATTTTTTTTAACTAGGACCACCAAATTCATATGCAATTTCGCGAACCTCGAGAAATACTTACTCACATAATACTGTTGACAATCTGAATGTTTTTGGTGTTAGAGTATGAAAGCAAAAGTCATCTAATGGAGTTTTAATATGACCAAACTTAATTGAAGAAAATATTTACTTACATAATACGGTCTACAATCTGTCAAGTCTTTTGTTTCACATAGAGATCTACAATTACATGTATAACAAATATAATTAAATCAGTAATTTAAAGTATGCACCAGTATATATAATACATCTATTTTTAATTTAATTTTGGATTTGGACTTTAGTCTCTGAATCAGCTGTTAATCACACCAAATTCTTTCTAACCTAACTGTCACCAAGTAATATTTTTCTAATTTTGTTTTATCTCCACATGCCTTAAGGTGTGCAACCTGTATAAGGTAAACATCATGTACATGTAGATATGTTTTCATTGACTTTAAAAGTAAAAATGTTGACAATACTGGAATCCCATCAACAATATAATAAATATATCTATGGGTAGGTTTTACTGATAGGAAGAAATAGAATTGACATGGTCATATGGTAGTTCGAATTACAACTACCTCACAAGTGCCTATCATCACTAAAGTCATGAGTTCGAACCCCATTCATAGTGAGGTGTACACGATACAACGTTATGTGATAAATTAAGCTTGTCAGTGACTTGCGACAGGTCTGTGGTTTTCTCCAGTTTCCTCCACCAATAAAACGGATCGCCATGATATGACTGAAATATTGTTGAAAGTGGCATTAAAGACCATCAACCAAAACCAACCACAGAGACAGATCAACAGCACAATATAACCTGCACCTATCCAGCATTGATGATTTATATGATTTATCTTTAATACACATCAATTTCAGAGTAGTTACTGTCACTGTCAAATGTTCTAGATCTACATCAAAATTACATCCATGACAGAACAATTGCATTTAATTTTTTTTAACAAAATTAAAGTTTTAAAGCAGCTATTGATAACATTGATCAGAATATTATTACTGAGATCTAATTACTGTACCTTAGCAACAATTTTAATCATGTCTTATAATAATAGACAATTTTAAGCATTTAAAGTTTTCCCTATTAATAGACAATCATCGTGGTTCGTGGTTATATTGAGGAATATACTACTGTTAATTAGGTTTAATTTGTATTGAGGAGTGGTTTGTTTTATTGTGTATTGTTAACTATTACTGCTTAAGGTTTTGCCAGAGGAGTGGTACATGTATGTGTTGTGGTTTGTAAATTGTTAACCAATACTATTTAACTTGTTTTTGGGGGCAAGATGGTGGAGTGGTTTAATTTGTTGAAGCTAAGAGAGACTGAAGATCATTACTCTTCTTCAAAATGTAATCATGACATATGGACAACAGTACACCATTTATCTGCAAATTTATACTAGAAAAAAACTATTATAAAATAACGTAGACAGACTCTCATAAACCTATATCACTTAAAACTGTCCTTAAAAACAGTTTTTAAAACTATTACCTATCATATTATAACCGAAAAGCAGCAATTCGACCTATCGTCCCCATCGACCTATAGTCCGTAAAATACAGTACATGTTAGTTTTTTTATGATACAATAAAACCTAGAACATTAAATAGTACACAATTTTATTTTGAATAATTTACATAATGCTCTTTCTGGAGTGAGTGAGTGATTGTTGTAAAGCAATTTTTCAACTATATCATGGCGAGAACAAGCTTAACATTCAATGAAATAATTATGATGATATCCACTTTGTACTAGACCAACACACTCACTGAAACAACAGTCCCTGGGTAGACATATCACTCTACTCCATTATTCTGATTCCAAGCTAATCAGTCTTTGTTCTTTCACCTTAAAGCTGGATATATACTTAGTGGAAAAACAGCAAATACCAATATGATAATCTTTGGTTTATATGACCGGGTGAGTGGGCAGTGTATATATATATTACACCACAGGCTCAGGGGGGGGGGAGAGGGGAGAGGTGTATATATATATTTACACCACAGGCTCAGTGGGGGGGGGGGGTATATATATTTACACCACATGCTCAGTGGGGGGTGTATATATATTTACACCACAGGCTCAGTGGGGGTGTATATATATTTACACCACAGGCTCAGTGGGGGGTGTATATATATTTACACCACAGGCTCAGTGGGGGATGTATATATATTTACACCACAGGCTCAGTGGGGGTGTATATATATTTACACCACAGGCTCAGTGGGGGGTATATATATTTACACCACAGGCTCAGGGGGGGGGGGTGTATATATATTTACACCACAGGCTCAGTGGGGGTGTATAAGAATAAGAATAAGAATTTTGTATTGCCAATTAAGGGCCCACAAGGGGCAAACAATTTAATACAATGATTGAAATGTATATATATATATATTTATGCCACAGGCTCAGAGGGGTGTGTATATATATTTACACCACAGGCTCAGTGGGTCATGTATATATATTTACACCACAGGCTCAGTGGGGGGGGGGGGGGGGGGTATATATATTTATACTACAGGCTCAGTGGGGTGTGTATATATATTTACACCACAGGCTCAGTGGGGGGTGTATATATATTTACACCACAGGCTCAGTGGGGGATGTATATATATTTACACCACAGGCTCAGTGGGGGGTGTATATATATTTACACCACAGGCTCAGTGGGGGATGTATATATATTTACACCACAGGCTCAGTGGGGGGTGTATATATATTTACACCACAGGCTCAGTGGGGGGTGTATATATATTTACACCACAGGCTCAGTGGGGGGTGTATATATATTTACACCACAGGCTCAGTGGGGGATGTATATATATTTACACCACAGGCTCAGTGGGGGGTGTATATATATTTACACCACAGGCTCAGTGGGGGGGGGGGTATATATATTTACACCACAGGCTCAGTGGGGGGTGTATATATATCTATGCCACAGGCTCAGAGGGGGGTGTATATATATTTACACCACAGGCTCAGTGGGGGGTGTATATATATTTACACCACAGGCTCAGTGGGGGGGTGTATATATATATTTACATCACAGGCTCAGTGGAGGGGGGGGTGTATATATATTTATACTACAGGCTCAGTGGGGGGTGTATATATATTTACACCACAGGCTCAGTGGGGGGGGGGGGGTGTATATATATTTATACTACAGGCTCAATGGGGGGTGTATATATATTTACACCACAGGCTCAGTGGGGGTGTATATATATTTACACCACAGGCTCAGTGGGGGGTGTATATATATTTACACCACAGGCTCAGTGGGGGGGGTATATATATTTACACCACAGGCTCAGTGGGGGGTGTATATATATTTACACCACAGGCTCAGTGGGAGGGGGGTATATGTATTTACACCACAGGCTCAGTGGGGGGGGGGGGGGTATATATATTTACAGCTGCATCAATAAATGTTGTTGGTTATTTATTATATGGTTTCTTTAATGTGGCATTTTTAGTAGCTTTATAGGTCTTTGTGCTTTCCAAAAAAGAAAAGAATGGACAGATAATGTTTACAGCTTTAACAACTACATGAACAATGTCAAGTGAAGACCAGGTACAAGCACTTATCTGAATCTGTTACGTCGAAGATACCAAATCTGCTTTTTTACTTGACAGACTTGTTCTCGGCCACTAAATTTTCCCCACTGGATTGTTTAAAACTTTTTAGTGAGTAATACATTGAGAGTAAAAAAAATAATTTGCCCTACTGGTCAGTACTGATTTTTTTTTACTGGCAATGAACCCACTTACTGACCACGGGCCTGTGTTACTGACTTAGTAATCAGTGTGGATCGACAGTAAAAAAATCGGTGGGACAAATCTAATTTCGCTGAGATTAGATTCCCAAAGACGTCTTCTGCTCTGAATCTCCAGCCTAGATACATAGCAAAAAATGTCTTTGGAAGTCTAATCTCAATGAGATAAGGGTAAATTTGGGACTGTGGCAGTGCGGGAGCAAGTCCCTATGCTCGACCACAGGCGCTTGTGTAGTCAAAAATATGCTCGCCATGTACCTATAATACCACAAGCATACCTGTTAACCCTCCCCCTTTGCTCGGGAGTCTCCCGCGTAAGAGCCTCATCTCCCGCATGGACTGGGTCTCCCGCACGATCTCCCCCCAACAAAAAATTTGTTTACTATTTCCGTGAATCGTCAAGATGCTTTGCATCAATTTTTATCGAGTTTCTCTAGACTTTCCGTTCAGGAATACGAAACTGATTGTTGTTTACGTAATCGAACGGATAACAACACCAATTAGAAATGTACATTCTCGATGAGTACTATTCAGATTTAGCTTTAAATAAGATTTGTTTCTGGCATTTTATAATGATGTCTCAATCAACAAAGAGAAGGTGGAATTCGGGACCTAGTACTCCTTCTTCGACATCAAAGAAAAAGAAATACAATTGTAAATTCCAGACGAGTGGAAAAAATCACACCACTGGTTAGTCAAATTCATTGGGAAATGATCTGGCGTTTTGCACTCTGTGTAGTTCCAACTTCAGTGTTGCTTCAGGGGGACTGTATGATATTAGGAGACACTCAGAGACCAGTTTACACAAGAAAGCAGTCACTGCTACTAACAAGTGACAGTGTTCTGAGAGCAGCAAAGAAAGTTGTTCTAACATACCAGAGTAACATAAGTTCATGTAACTAGACTCTCAAGCTATTAATAGAAGGGGAGGGTCAACAATAAATTTGTATACAATGAATGTGTCTTTATATACCATTTTACATCATTGCTTTATTATCATTCAACTACAAGGTACAATGTTGTGCGTTTAAAGGCAATGCACAAAATCTCCCCCTTAGAAGAGTTGGTAGGAGGGAGATCTCACCCCTAGCAGTTCCCAGAGGTTAACAGGTATGCACAAGGCCGGACTCACTCCTACTACCACTGTCACTTCAACCTCTATTTCCCCTGTCAAAATGTCGATAGGACGCAAATCGCTTACTAATTTGCGTAGTGAAATGATTTTTCTTCATGGAAAACCTGCTTTTTATATATTCCTACCATCTACACCCCCATACTGACAGATAATCCTCCGATTTTGTTGATACAGGACAGCTCGTGGGCTGCAAAAGGGTATTTTAGGTACATAGCGATCATATTTGACTCTACACAAGCGCCTGTGGCTCGACCGGAGAGTCCCGAGGCAGAAAGCACCTTATTTCATGCAATGATACAGTCCTTACCCCCCAACCCTGCACCCTTGCAGTAAAGAAGATGTGTATGGGATGGAGCAATGTACGATACAAGTGGTGAAAACACTCAAATTAGAAATAGATTCTGTGTTATTACTTACCAAATTTCCCGCCAAATATAAGAATATGATCTACCGGTGTCCTATAATTATTAGCTACCATAATTATTAGCTACTTTTTGACGTTCGGAACTAGATTTTCGTAAACCACAAAGGTGTTCCAAATGATAGCCATGAAAATTAGCTACCTTAACAATACATTAAAAGTACTATGCCAGTTATTCCCCTTTTACCATGTTTTGATAGATTCTTGGTAATTAGTATTTTTGAACGAAAAAAGGGGGGTGGATGTAGGCGAGGAAATCTATTTAATTAAATAGATTTATCCAAGAAATTGATAGCAAACTCCTATTCATTCATTTACACCAAGGATTTATATATATATATATATATATATAAATCCTTGTTTACATGGAGCAAAATCTGGATGAAAATAAGTTATTTCGATATAAAATATATGATTGATTGGTTGATTGATTGATTGATTGCTTGGTTGGTGTTTAACGTCCAACGAGCAATTTTTCAGCTATATTCAGGACGAGAACATTTAAAAATTTAAACGCCACGGGACTCGAAACAAGGAAAGGTGTATGGGTAGGGACGAATAATTTAGCCAGTGCAACAGGTCTCATCCTGAGCATACTGGGTTCTTTAACGTGCGAAGAGGATGGCAATCTCTCAACACGGGACCTCGGTTTTATTTACGTCTCGTCCGAAGGACGGGTTGGTTGTGAATTTATACATCCCGCACAACCGACGGACGCCCCTTCAAGCCGAAGAAGCTCTCGGTCCCATTTCTATACACCGGGGTTCCCGCGGGGTTATATATATATATAATATAAATAAATTCAAGTCTAATAATATTTTTAAAAAATTATATATTTATAGTGACATGAACAAGTTTCTATATATCAATCACCATATTATTTATCTGTACATAATGCATTTTCTGCTTTGCATATATACAAAAATGTGTATATCTATTCCATTTATATGTGTATTATCATAATGTGTAATATTGAATTAATTTAAACTATGTTTATACTATATCCATTCCAAAGAAATAAGATGCTTTGTTATAACAAGCAATAACGCTCCTGTGGTGAAATAGTTACGAGTACTCGCATCATGTGCGGTAGATCGTGGTTTCGATCAACGATCTGATCAAACCAAAAACTATACAATTTATATTGGCACATGGCGTAAAAGAATAAAGGCAGAGACTAGTCAGCATAATTTCTTCATTACATGGGATAGAAGTCGTGAAGTTTTCCATGAATATAAGCTACCTTGCATCTGCCCAGTGTATGACATAGGTTTCAAAGTGTTATCCATGAAAATAAACTACCTTGCACCGTTCAAACATGAGCATAAGCATCTGAAGCTTGTCCATGAAAATTAGCTACTCGACCTTTCTTCATTGCATGGAATAGGAGTCATGACGTGTTCCATGAAAATAAACTACCCGGCACCATTCAAACATAAGCATAAGCATCAGAAGTTTGCCCATGAAAATTAGCTACCTCTCATTCCTTCGTTTCATGGTCCATGAAAATTAGCTACCTGCCCATGAAAATTAGCTACCTCGCATTCCTTCGTTTCATGGTCCATGAAAATTAGCTACCTGCCCATAAAAATTAGCTACCTCTCATTCCTTCGTTTCATGGTCCATGAAAATTAGCTACCTGCCCATGAAAATTAGCTACCTCTCATTCCTTCGTTTCATGGTCCATGAAAATTAGCTACCTGCCCATGAAAATTAGCTACCTCGCATTCCTTCGTTTCATGGTCCATGAAAATTAGCTACCTGCCCATAAAAATTAGCTACCTCTCATTCTTTCGTTTCATGGTCCATGAAAATTAGCTACCTGCCTATAAAAATTAGCTACCTCGCATTCCTTCGTTTCATGGTCCATGAAAATTAGCTACCTGCCCATGAAAATTAGCTACCTCGCATTCCTTCGTTTCATGTTCCATGAAAATTAGCTACCTGCCCATAAAAATTAGCTACCTCTCATTCCTTCGTTTCATGGTCCATGAAAATTAGCTACCTGCCCATAAAAAATAGCTACCTCGCATTCCTTCGTTTCATGGTCCATGAAAATTAGCTACCTGCCCATAATCTTTTGTTTATGTTTCAGGTCCAGTGTGAATCTTGTCATTGGTGGCAGCATTTCCAGTGTACCACCATTCAGAAAACATTCAACGAAGTAAACCAAGAAGACTATCGCTTCATTTGTGACATTTGTTCATTTAAATGATGTACACAAAGGGTTGTGTGAAATGTCATTATTTGGTGTGCATGGTCATCATCAACTCGTGTGAGATATTGTCGTCACTTTGCGTCTGTCATCTGTAAACTCTTGCATTTAAACTTCTCTGAAACCACTTGGTCAATTGGAGTTTGGGAGGAATATGAAATTTACTGCTGGATTTTTTAAATAGATTTGACTTAGTTTTTTGTAGTTTCCGAGATAAAAGTAGTTGAATGAAACTAAATTTGTAGGTAGTTTTTATTCATTAAATTCCTTTGAAAACTTCCTGTCTTAATTATACATACCGGTATCTCCAACCAATTCAAATATAAATTTGTTTGCTTTAAGTTCGATTTAGAAATTGTTTTCCCCTACAAATTGCAGTCTTTTCCATTTAAATCATGTGACAAATTCCTTTTTTGTCTACAAAGCGTAAGAAGGACGTCGTGTTAGAATTTGTGTTGTACTCTGGTATTCATCAAAGCTTTTGAGCAGACGTTGTCAAAGGGAACGTGAGCTATTGCGATCATTTGATCCGTCGTCCGTCTGTAAACTTTTCACATTTTAATCTTCTGCTCTGAAACCCCTTAGCTCAATGAACTGAAGCTTAATAGGAAGCATCTATGCAAGGTTCTCTATAAAGATTTTTCATTTCGTCATGATCCATTAACAAACATGGCCACCATAGGCAATTCTTATTGCTGATTGGTTGATTTCTAAAAATTCTTCACCTCTGAAATCGAATAGCCATAGGCAGTTATTGTTTCTGGTTGGTCAATTTCTAAAAATCTCTGAAACCGCTTGGCCAAATGAATTGAAACTGGGTAGGAAGCATATATGGAAGGTCCTCTATAAAGATTGTTCATTTCGGCTCAATTCGTAGCAAACATGGCCGCCACAGGCAGTTCTTGATGCTGACTGGTCGATTCCTAAAAAAAACCTAATTTGGTAGGAAGCATCTATGGAAGGCCCTCTGTAAAGATTGCTCATTTGGGATCCGTTAACAAACATGGCCAGCACAGGCAATTCTTGTTGCTGATTGGTCGATTCCTAAAACATCTTCTACTCTGAAACTGTTTCGCCAAATGAACCGAAACGTGGTAGGTAGCATCTATGGAAGGCCCTCTATAAAGATTGCTCATTTGGGATCCGTTAACAAACATGGCCAGCACAGGCAATTCTTGTTGCTGATTGGTCGATTCCTAAAACATCTTCTACTCTGAAACTGTTTGGCCAAATGAACCGAAACGTGGTAGGTAGCATCTATGGAAGGCCCTCTATAAAGATTGCTCATTTGGATCCGTTAACAAACATGGCCAGCACAGGCAATTCGTGTTGCTGATTGGTAGATTCCCTAAAAATCTTCTACTCCGAAACCACTTGGCCAAATGAACCGAAACGTGGTAGGTAGCATCTATGGAAGACCCTCTATAAAGATTGCTCATTTTGGATGTGTTAACAAATATGGCCAGCACAGGCAATTCGTGTTGCTGATTGGTCGATTCATAAAACATCTTCTCCTCTGAAACCGCTTGGCAAAATGAACCGAAACTTGATAGGTAGCAGCTATGGAAGGCCCTCTATAAAGAATGCTCATTTCGTCTCGATCCGTTAACAAACATGTCCACCACAGGCAATTCTTGTTGCTGATTGGTTGATTTCTAAAACATATTCTCAACCTACTGAGCCTCTAGTCTATATATTGTATTGTATTATATGTATGCTAATGTTCCACCATGCCTGTCTGAGTTTTTCAATAAAATCTTTAAGAAATAACTTGTGTTAAGATACTTTGTGTGTGAGATATTATCATGTATATATGGCTGTTATTTAATTATTAAATTGGCAAGTATGTGTGATACAAGTATCTGTACTTACAAAACATACCAGCATGATGCAAAATATTTATTTGAGCTATATTCAATGACATTACAGACATTTTCATATGTTGTACCAGCGTCTGGCAATCTACTTTCTAAAGGTTGAGTACATCATCCAAGTGATGAACAGTGCAGTGAAAGATAAATGAGGTGTAGGCAGCTCTTTAAACCTCTCTCCCGTCAAGGCCCAGATTCAATACAAACACAAACCTCTAAACATTTATTGATAAAGAATAGAGATACATGTACATAAGAAATTAGGATGCAGGCACCCTAAAGTACTACTGTTATTCCAAGATGTATAAATTTGTAGGCCCTTCTGAAGTTATATCCTCAAAACAGAAAAAAAAACAGAAATAAAATTAGATATTAATCTGTTATCAAAAACAAACAAATACAAAACAAAACAAACCAATCAAAAATATCAAAAAGAAAGACAAAAACCCAACATGAATGCACCTTTTATCAATCTGACTTAGTTCTGTACACATAATTTTCATAAGAGATACAGGTAACTAATTTACCTGGAAATTTTACATACATTTTGTATCTATCATATTAAACAATGAGTGTATCTTGTTTTCAAAGAAAACATTCAGATAGGTACATTGCTAAAAAGAGGTAATAAAAACGTAGATATCAAATTTAGTGCACATGAACGTTTCTGGAATAACCTTCATCAGGTAGCTCAAGATCAAAAGATTGGAAAGCCAAATAATTTAATAGTTTTGGGAGCACAAAATCTATGGGTATTGATGTTATGTAGGAGTTTCTTTTACACCTGGTAGAGATATTGGGAGTGCTGTTTTTATGATGTGGGTTTTGGTGCAGTCGGGGATGTTGTCTTGTGATTCTACGGTGAATACGGACTGACACTGTTGGGGATGTTGGATTTTTGCTTTGTTGTCAGCTGTGATCTGTCCATCGCTCCTCATTGGTGTGACATCTGTTTTGTCTGTACCTAAGGATCTTATATATAACAGCTTCTTTCATCACATATTGCTTAAGATTTTGACCAAGATATAGTTTTTCTGGTAACTGATTCATGTCGAGCGACGCCGAGAAACTTACACTATAAGCGCGGACGTCTAAAACGCTTAGAACGATGTCTGTTTCTGCTCTTTTTAGACAATTTGCCAGTTGTTTTTGTTTAACTATAAGACATTGCAGAATAAACACAATATACGTACATTGTCGGGGAAATATAAAAACTGTACGTAACAGCTTTAGTGAGTGATCGTTTTTTTAACGCCAACTCGGCAATTTTATAGCTATATCATGGCGAGACCAAGTTAATGAGATGATGATGATGTCCGCTTTTTTCTAGACCAACACGCTTAGTTTTTTTTTATAGTGTTAGCTAACGGAAACAACAGTCCGCGGATATACATGTCGCTCCACTCTGACACATTATCCTGATTCCGAAGCAACCAGTCTTTGCTCTTTCTCCTTAATTCTGCGTGCGTTGCATTATAAGCAACAAATACCAGTTGATAATCTTTGTTTTGAAATATGAATTTGTTTATATACATGTACTCAAAAAGTCGCTTTTTATGTGTCTTCTGCCGAAGGATTGTGAAAGCGCGAAAAGTTGACCGTGCGTTGCGCAATGTATTTTGTATTGTTACGTTATCTATTGTCATTTATGTAGACAACAGGGGCGGATCCAGGGGGGCGCGCATTCGGCGCCTCCCCCCCCCCCCCCCGCCCTAAAATTTGAAAAAATAAGATTTTTTGGCATAAAATAGTGATTTTTCACACGAAATACCCCAAAATTTTTCGCGCCTCCCTCCGCTCGGCGCAATTTTTAAAAATTTACCCCCCCTAACTTGAAATCCTGGATCTGTCCCTGGACAATATATGTATTCGCTGAGAAACAGACCAGAAATGCTCACCAAAGACTCTCATCGGTAGTGTAATCGTTAGCGTGCTCGCCTCGAATGGGGTAGATCGTGGGTTCGAGTCCCGATCGGGTCAAACCATGTTCTGTACACATATTTTGCCATCTTCCACATTCTGTTGGAAATTTATGATTTAGGGTTCTATTTTTACAAAATCCAAATAAGAAATTGTCATCAAGAGTGTGCAAATAGTTTCAGTTTCGAATTGAAATTAATCTAATAGCTACCAGTTCTTTAATATTGTAATAAATAAAGTTCCCAACTTTCATTATTAAATATATATGGAACATAATTTTATTTATTTCTTGAATTCAGAAGATAGTGTCAATAAGTAAGTAAATGAGTTAATTTCTTTATTTCAAGAGGGTAACACGGTTAGCAATAATAAAAGTGTGATTAATAATTATCATATATGATCTTATTAAGTTAAAGAATAATTTGCATAGTTTGAACATCACATAAATATTAAATTCTACCATATATAGTCCACCAATCTATTTTTTAATAGCTGTAAAAATGATACATCGCAATGGTAAATTGAAAAAAGATAGTTTGTAACTTAATCACATGCTATACAGCCATATAGGTAGCATTTTGTTTTTCAACTATGAACACCACTAATATCTATTGTTTATTTTATTTTATATTGTGTACAGATCCAGGATTTCAAGCTAGGGAGGAGGGGGCGCACTTAAAAAAAATGCGCCGAGCGGAGGGAGGCACGAAAATTTTTGGGGTATTTCGTGTGAAAAATCACGATTTTACGCCAAAAAAATCATATTTTTCCAATTTTAGGGGGGGTAGGCACGCCCACCCACCCTGGATCCGCCCCTGAGATCTATATGTCTCTCTTTGTCAATCAGTAACTCTTTTCCTGTTTATGTACATGCAGTTTTTCATTTTGTCTCTCCATTGGAAATACACAATCTGTATTTTGGTAAACATAATAAGGGAGACAAATCCTATAAGTTTATGCTACAAGTAGTTAATTTTCATAGGTAGCTAATTATTATGCTCCGCCGTATGAAAATTAGCTACCGGAAATTTGAGGTAGCTAATTTTCATGGGTAGCTAAAAATTTTACGACACCGGAAGCGCAACCCTAAGTTAATAACCGCCCCTATTCAGATGAAAACATTTAAAAGTGTTGATGTCACGGACCAAACTCGAATACATCCCGAAATTATATAATATTTGTTTTATATATATCTTTATTTTCCGCCATAAATTATTATTGGAAACCTCATAATGCGTCTTAACGTCTTGATTTCGAGATGTATTCTGGTCTCCTTTGTCTTTTTGTCTTTGTACAGGTAAAATTCCTCCGGAATTCGGAGCACTCCAATTATGGATAAAATTATAAAACCTAACTTAACGGGCACATACCTAAAAAGATACGTATTTACAGTTATGATAAAATATACGTAATAGTTAAAATGTCATCATTTCCATGTTGTCTAAGTTCGGTTAGTGGCATAAAAACGTATTTACATCCAATACAAAAAAGTATAAAACGTGTATTGTAAAATAGTCGTTTCACAGAATAGCGTTATTAAAAGTCCATTCCGCTGTTTAGTTATTCATATTAGTAAAAACGTATATACACACAGCACTAAAAGATAAAAGCGCAGTCGTAATTTATACCAATGTTCTTTCCTTCACGCACATTTGTAGTTTTTATTGTAAATAAGCCCCATTAAATCATTATCCCACACACTTGATTAGTTCAACTAAAATGCGCAGTCCAAAAATTCATTGCATAATCTTCAACATGATGAAGGAGGCAATTACATGGCAGAAACAGAAACAGAAACACTTTTCGAATACAGCAATTCTTCCGTTGTTAAAACAAATTGACTTATAAAAGGTAAAATCATCATTTAAGTATGCGTATAAACAGTTTAAAATGTAAAACGATCTCTTTAATGAACGGATCGGATGCTGGACAAAGTAAGAAAAATATACTATTAGCTGACAGGGGCGTAGCTACCCCAAAATGAAGTGTACTCAAATCTGTTTAAGAGTCTGGTGGAGGGTCACGACCCTCCCCCACCTCGCAGAGGTGGCCTTACGAAGGGGGTCTGGGGGCCGCTTAAGGTTCCCAGAAGGTCTGGGGTAAATGGTGCAAAATCCTGCATTCTCGCAATTTCCTGGCACTAAAAACCCAATTTTCATGAGCAACAAGTCAACTTTTGAACATAAATTTTGAGAAATAAAATATTAAGTAGAGCAATACAAATATGTAGTTGACTTAGAAATTTTATTTTGTCAAATGTGTAGTGGGTTAAGCTTGATTTGGAATCAAATACAATTAACATATGGTGCAAGGATAGTTTTTTCACATCATTTTTGAGAACATACATAAATAAATTGAAGCACATTTCTCAATGTTTTTATTTCGGAAGTAAATTGGTAGTCTTTTTTTCAACTCAATTGTCAAAGTTAATCCTGAAAAATTAAGGACCATTTCCTTTCCTTTCTTCTACTAAAGATGTCCAAAACCGTGACCTGCTGAGATTTGTTTTTTACGGTATATGTTCAATAAATCAAGCCCAGATAAACTGTAATCTCAATCAATTCGAAACGATGTCGATGTGTACCGGCTGCACAGACTGGAAAATGCAAATTCTATCCGCGTTAAACCAATACTTGTTTTCTTATTCCGGTTCGTTCTATATGATACGTATCCAGGTTACCAGAAGATTTTAAAAGTTTACTAAAAGTAAACTAATATCAATATGCTTCCAATAACGTTAACGATCCCATGTGCTCTTTGTTTTTGGATGTGCGTTGTGGTTTTGTTTGTTCAAGCAAAAAAAAAAATCATACCTTAACAACAAATCCCCCACCCTAAACCCCATTCCTAAAACACTTGCACGACCATCGATCGGCATTGCACTTATATAACACACACCGTTCTATTTGATATGATTACTAGTAATAACAAAATAAAATTGGAGAAACAAATTTTATTTTAATACTACATGGACTCAAGCCATTTTAATTGTTTACATGATCAACGGTGATGATTCTGTAAATGATAATCGTAGTTTCCGGAATTGAATATAGGTACATTAAGTAATTATTAACATGTTTGAATTTGATTTAGTTTATTAATTTAGTTTTATTCTACCTTATGTCCTAGATTTACCATGTTTTCATTTTTGTCAACATTTTCGATGTGTACGCAACTGCGTTTTTGCGTACGGGTTGCTACGCGCCTGGCTGACTTATATACATGTAAGTTTGATAAATTCCGAAAAAACAGTTCTAGAAATGTACTATTAGCTATTGACTATCTGCCCTTCTACATAATGTTCTTCAATATTTCAGTTCTCTTTCGATGTAACACAAAGCAAGAGTGTTGCGTGGCTCTTTCAATTTGCACTAAATCCTGGTTCGTATATGGAATCAGTTGGTTTATCTTAACATGAGGTGCAGTCCAAGGTAATTTGCAAAAGCAGCCCATTTTAATATTATTTTCTAGTCAATTTTTCATCATCATATTTTTTTTCCGCTTGTATTGATTGTTTTTGCATGAGATTTATATGTTACATATACATTGTAGTTTTAGTTTCAGAGGGCCATCTCTTTGCTAACTGATTTACCCTCTTTAAATAAAGAATTTATTATTATTATTATTATTATTATTTATTTTGTTCTAGAGTCCGCGTAAAATCGTGATTTTTCACACGAAATACCCCAAATTTTCGCGCCTCCCTCCGCTCGGTGCAATATTTTTAAGTGCACCCCCCCCCCCCCCTAACTTGAAATCCGGGATCCGCCGCTGTTACATTCCAGTATAAAATGCTCTCTATCTTCTTCTGTAACGTGCAGGGTGTTGCACGTCACTGGCCTAATCCGGTTCGTACCAGAGTTACTCCTCTGGATTCAAGTGACGCTCTGTATATCGTATTTTAGCCTATGGACAATGTTGTGCGTTTTCGGCACCCGTGCGTTTTACGCACGCACCTATTATTAGCTTAACCTGTGCGTTTTACCCTCGCACCTTTTGCCAGTTTACCCTGTGCGTTTTTCCCACGTACCTATTACTGGTTCAGCCTGTGCGTTTTTGACGCCCGCACCTATTACTAGATCAACCTGTGCGTTTTACGCACGCCACTATAGCTAATTCAACCTGTGCGTTTTTACAGCACTTGTGTGTCAGTCCTGTGCGTTTTACGCACGCTACTATAGCTAATTCAACCTGTGCGTTTTTACAGCACTTAACTATAGTCACTTTAATCTGTGCGTAAAGCTGCTAATCAAGTAACCAAGAGCGAATACCAGTATTGCCTAGGGTTATTGAACAAACATGTAGCTCGACAGTGCAACCATAGTGACAAGACACGCTGTGACAAGCGTTTATATACCCTGTTTTGGACTATACCATTTTATACAGACGATTCCAAAAGTCTGCATCATCAAAACGATTTTATATAACCCAATGATAATCATAAAGCGTGTAAAAGATCAGACTATTTCCGTGCATTATTTCATATCCCGACCCGTTTATGACTCTGTTACTTATCGTATTAATTATAAACATTATGGAAACTAAAAATAGAAACTATTCGTATGCTTAAAAAATGTCTTATTTAACCAACCACTTGATAAATAAAAATGGTCTACTGTTTCGAAAGTTGTAAATTAATTATTTGCATGCCAACTTTGTATATTAAACAATTAAAACAACATACACCAAAGGGGAATTCGTGGAAGTGGGGAAGGAAATTATACGGTCAAGTGCGCAAATTATCACCTATTTATAGCCTTAATTTATTTTTAGAATTTGCATACACATTTCAAATACGTGTTAACTAATTTCGTCACACTTCTTCCCCACATAGTTTACAGATCGGAGATATTTTATTACGGCTGAACATAGCATGATGATATTGTAGCATATAAGTATCAGTAATTAAACGTATTTTGTATGTCGTACTTTCGATTGTTCACACTTCGTAATATGTTATGTGGAGTTCAGATGTATTGGATTTTGCTGAATTTCTAGATATTCTAATGTAGATTTTGTTTGCTTTTCGTTTGTCCATTTATCGTACCAAAAGTTGTTAATGGCCTGTTTCATTTCATTTTTCCACTACTGTTTCTTTGGAGGATTTTCGAGTATTTCTTCTGAAGATGGCAGATTATATTTTTGTAGCGTCTTCCTAATTCTACAGATGAATACTTTGTCTTCTTCTTTTGAGTTTTCCATTTCCCATATGAGTATTTCAATGGATGAGTCTAGCCTGGCTAAGGTGGTAAACAAGATAATTTTTGTCCAGCATTGTCTCTATTGGTCCTGCCCCTATTAGTATGTAGATAGCTACCGCTGCGGTTCGCTCTGGAAGGCATTGAAATTGTCTGCAGGTTGCCCTTTGAAGCTGTTCTAATTTCTTCGTATCTAATGATGTATATGCCTGGATTTCTAGCCCATATAGATATCGTGGGACAGCGTATGTATTCCAGATTTTCAGTAGAACTACTGGGGACATTCCTGATCTTGCGTGCAGTCCAGGTCCTAGTAAGGCATATATTGTTCGTCTGCCTATACTCAATCTCTCTTCAATATTTATTTTCCCGTTTTCTTGGCAAGTTATTCCAAGGTGCTTAATTGATTGTACTCTGTTTATTTCCTGGCCTCCTAATATATATTTTTTCGGATGTGTTTGTAGAGCTTTTGATACATTTATTATTTCTGTTTTTTCCGGATTTAGTTTCACTAAATCTCTTTTGGTGTTATATTCTAGGAGATTTACCATGGTTTGGATGTCTTTACTCTCTCCCAGCAAAGCAATGTCATCTGCACATGCAGGCGCTGATACAGTAATATTTCCGATAGTAGCTCCCAACGTGCTTTTTGTAATACTATCCAAAATTGTGTTGTTATACCTCTTGTAGAGTAAGGTTGACAGTTTTTCACATTGGCGTATCCCTTGTTTAATATCTATTCTTTCTGTGGTGTGGTCTCCCCATTTAATTATCAGGGTTAGCCCATCATAAATGTTCCTTAGTAATAGCCACATATCACCAGTAATTCCATCATGGTATAACTTATTTAACATTATGTCATGGTTGACGGTATCAAATGCTTTTTCTGCGTCTACAGCCAGAAGTTCTAAATCCTGATTCAATTTTTTGTATATTAATATAGTTTCTGATGCTATAAATGCTGTAAATTTACTAGATGCGTGTTCAGTGAAACCTCTCTGTAAGGGATTTTGCGTCGGAGATAGCTGTTTTTCTAATCGCTCTTTGATGACCGACTCAAATATTTTTGAGAACGTGTTTGTAACGACTATGCCTCTATAATTTCCTGGTAAAGTTTTGTTCTTTTTCTTTTTCAATACTGGTGTTAAGATGCCACTTTTCAAATTATCGGGAATATTAAGCTCTTCAAATATTTGGTTGATGATACTACAAATTTCTGTTGCCAATTCAGCATTTGCAAATTTAAAATGTTCTGTCTGTATTCCATTTTCATCAGCAGCTTTCTCATTATTCAGTTTTCGGATAGCTTGTTTTACTTCTGCTTCTGTTTGCTGGTGGGATTTTCACCTTATTGGCTGTTACTTCAGCTATGATGTCATTTTGTATTGTGCAGAGGTTGTTTCGTTCTAGGTCAAATTTGTTTTCGTCCAGACTAGGAGTAGCTAGATTTTCGAAATGTATTCTCCAGGCTTCCATAATATTACTTTGGTTGTATTCAACATTGTCTATGACCAGTGTGTCAGTATTTATTGCAGAGTTACTTCTTTGCATTCTTAGCAATTTGTGGAATGTTTTACTATCGTCTTGAGATGCTTGGTATTGGGGATACTGCGCTAATTCATTTTAAAATATCTATGAGACTTTTTATTTTTATTGAAGTTAGACCTATTATATATCAAAAGCTTCACAATTTTGCAAACATTAACAATCTTATGCTTAAGTAGTTCAAAATCCGATAATTAAAACGAATTTTGGCATAATATTAAGGAAAAATTGTTGAAAATCGCTGTAGACTCGTAACTAAATTGTTGCACATAAACTGAGTAAAATTGCCTAACAAAAAAACAAATTGCACAAAATTTTCTCTTATTTCGCAAACAACGACGGAAAAGTCCGTCAATTACTTATACGCGTGGGATTATGACGATACGCTTGTTTCCCATTCAAGATGGCCACCTTCCAGATGAGTTTTGAGATGTAGATGCTGCAATCTATCGGAAAATTTTGTTGTAGAGTAATGGTAAACTACTCATGAAATATAATTTCTATATATCATAACAGAACAAAAGTAAATATTCACAATGTGCATGTAATATAGAACTGAAAAATCGAAAAATCGGGGAAATCAAGATGATTCTATTCAAAATTTTACGGTTTTACGAATTCTAATGAAAATGTCCCACACCGTTACGTGACCATTTCAAGCGTCGTCTTCTTGTATTCCATGCCATATATTTTTTTATTGAACAATGTTGAATATTTCTTACAGAGGTATTTACGATGTGCTTTTCAAGGTATTTTTCTATGCCAAAAATGGTTGAATTTCACAGAAAAATCTCATATATGCAGCTTATTTGCGGTTTCTTAACAAAATGTCCAAACGGGTACTTGGCGTAATTGTAGTGTTTTCGACGTAATATCTGGGAAAAAACCTGCGACGTTTTTGACGTTACGCTTTATAGCACCAATACCGTACATAATTTCTGATATCAGTTTGTCCTTCTTTGAGGCATATATGCTTGTCTCCTCAGCTATATCATGGCGAGAACAAGTTAATTTTCAATGAAATGATAATGAGGTCCGCTTTGTACTAGACCAAGGATTTGTATTATACAAATCCTTGACTAGACCAACACGCTTAGTTGGATTTTTATAATGCTAGCTCACTGAAACAACAGTCCGCGGGTAGACATGTTTAAACAAAAAGTTTAATGGCATGTCGCCCCACTCGGACACATAATTATCCTGATTCTGAGCCAACCAGCTGTCTTTGCTCTTTCTCCGTACTACAATATGCACTTTTAATTGTTAATTCGATTTGACAAACAGTTTGATAGATAATTATCGAAAATTATACACAAAAAGGAAGGAGGGACGACGGGAGAACCACGGGCCAACGACTATTGACTGCAACTGTAAAAGTATGGATATCGAAAGGGTAGCCCCTATCAGCCACCCAGAAACGCCTTACACAGGTCAAGTTTCACTTGTAGATAACAGACATTTATTATCAATTTGAATTGTTTACATCAAACCTTAATTATTATCAGAATTCACCCGAGTTTTTTTTCAATGTCATCATATTGTAGCTATAGGCATAAACAGTTTTGATAAATGTCATATTCATAGCAATTTTAAAAGATGGCTAATCTTACGCATTTTCACTGAATTGAGTTCGGTGGCCGAATATCAAATTATTTGTCTCTTCGTTGAGCTAAACTGATTGTTATGCATTCTATAATCCTGGTGATTAGATGTCGAGGCATTGGTAATATCAAGGTAAGATGATAAACATTTTATAAATGTACATATATGATCTGTCATTGCAACATCTTGATCTTCATCATGTTCATGAATAATTGATGGTGTATGTACATAGTGGCAGTCTGAGTTCTTATTAACAAACTAGTGTTTGAAATTATCTTTGAATATGTTTATGATGTGTACGATTTTCATATCAGATTATGTTTGTGTCGTTTAACAGTAACACGACGGGCGTCACATACGGAGCATGAACTGATAACCCTTCCGGAGTTCATTCCCGGGTTTTAGTGTAGTTCATGTACTTCGATCTTTATTTTTTTGTGTAAGCTTTGTAGATCGTTGTTTGTCCTTTTGTCATTTTCTTTTGGCCATTGTATTGTCTGTCTTTCTTCGATTTACGGCTTATGATTACCCCTTTGTATCATATATTTCAGCCATGCCTTTGATAAAGCATGTATTTTATGAAAATTTTGAATTTTTTTTTAAATTTTTTTAATTTTTTGGGTATACGACATAGGGTATACGATATAGGGTATGCAATATAGGGTATACACGATATAGGCTTATATTATTAATTGATAATTTTACGGTCATTTGATTTGTTCAATGCGCATCACGTGGTGTTCTGTATTTTGGCAGGTTGACTTTTGCGGATTGCACGGTTACTAAAAATAGATTTAAAAATTCCAATATTTTCATGACGTTTAACGAACATGACGTTTAACGATTGAACATGATTTTGGTACTGCATTTGGCAACTCATTTGAACTTCAAGCACTGTCAAGTTTGCAGACAGAGACGTATTTAATGATCTGTTACCTGACACTGATGGTGCAGATGACTTTCTTAAATCTCTTGATATTCCTGCACAAGAAACATGTAGTAATGTACCCATTTCTAAGTTGATGTGTCAATTTCCAGTACCAATGATTAGTAATTGTCAAAATATCCCCATAAACTATAACAGTTTCCCTAGGAAATGATTATCATTCATATCACTACATACATTTTTGTTTTATTGTTATTCCTGTTGAATAAATTGTTTGTTGTTAAAGCTTGGGTCTTATATTATTTTTATACGACCGCAAATTTTTTTGGGTCATATTATGGTATGGCGCAGTCGTCGTCGTCTGTGCACATTTTGTTTCCGTTGTCTTACTTTAGTTCTAGTTTCCAGTAGTAAGTACACCTAGTCCCGGATGAATATCCATTTGTAGATCTTCTGTTTCATGTTTTCTTCTTCTTCCCGGTATGGAGTGAACTCTTCTACGAGTGTTGAAACTCCAGTGCATGGTGGGTGAACAGCAGAAAATCACCCGAGTATGTACAATTAAAATGTCTCTATTTACAGTTAAAAGCAGCTGGTCCTATTCACATGTTGCTGATGAGTCCAGGCATACTGATGGTAAGTATGTGATGCCTGAACGACTCAACCGTTGGCTGGCTTCGCAACTCTGGTGGTAGCAAGTTCCAAGTTACGATGATTCTTGGTAGGAATGAGTATTTGTATGCGTCTACTCTGGTGCTTATCTGCCGGATGTTATGGGCACAGGATCCTCTAGTTCTGGTGGTATTAATCTGGATGTACTGATGGAGTGGTACTTCCACCAGGTTGTTCAGGATTCTGTAAAGCAATATTGATCTACTTCTGGCTCTACGTTCTTCTACTGTGTCCCATTGTAGTTGTTGCAGCATTCTGGTAACAGATCCTGGGTCTCTGCTGGAATAATCACCGGTGACAAATCTGGCGGCTTGTCGTTGTACCCGTTCCAGTGCGTAGATCTGTTGGAGCGTGTACGGATCCCAAACTGTCGAAGCGTACTCTAGCACTGGTCGCACCAATGTGGTGTAGGCCTGGACTTTCACGTATTGAGGGCAACCTCTCAAGTTCCGCCGTAGGAAACCTACTGATCTGCTGGCTTTGGCTGATGTCTGCTGTATATGGTCATTCCAGGATAGGTCTTTGTTAACATGGACGCCAAGGTATTTGCTGCCAGGGACACTCTCAGGTGTATGACCGTGTAGCTTGTAACCGGTGTGGATTGGGTTTCTCTTCTTGGAAATGTGGATGGTAGTACATTTTTCAGGGTGGAGCATCATTTGCCAGTCGGACTCCCATTGTTGTAGTGCTGACATGTCGTTTTGTAGAGCTGCTGTGTCCTCCACTTTGTTGATGCTGCGATATACAAGACAGTCGTCTGCGAAGATTCGAATTGGGGAACTGACAACTTCCGGGAGGTCGTTGATAAAGGCCAGGAACAAAAGTGGGCCCAGGACTGTCCCCTGAGGCACTCCTGAATCAACGTCTGTTACAGTTGATCTTTCGCCTTCTACCATAACAAGTTGCTTACGATTCTGCAAGAAGCTTCTAATCCAGCTGAGGGTGTTGTTCCGGACTCCATAGTAATGCAGTTTGTGGATGAGGCGTTCATGGGGGACCTTATCGAAGGCCTTGGAAAAGTCCAAGAGAATGACGTCGATCTGTTTCCCCTCAGATAGTCCTTTCGTCAATTCATGGACCGTGTAGATAAGCTGCGATTCACACGATCTCCTGCTCCTGAATCCGTGCTGTGCTTCAGTAAGGATAGCATGTTTCTCAAAGTGTGACATGATGTTGCTGTGGAGTATGTGTTCCATAAGTTTGGAGCATATAGATGTCAGTGACACAGGCCTGTAGTTTGAGGACTTGCTCTTGTCGCCCTTCTTGAAGATGAGGACTACATGGGCCATCTTCCAATCGTCTGGTACCTCTCCAGCTGTGATTGATTTCTGGTAGATGTAGGTTAAGGCTGGTGCAAGTTGAACGGATAGCTCATTAAGCAATCTGGCTGGGATAGAGTCTGGTCCAGTCGCTTTATATGGTTTGATGTTTTTCAGTAATTTTTCAACTCCAGGTATGGTGACAATTATTGGATCCATGGTATTGTGCGGACTGTCTCCTTTGTCTGGCATCGAGCTCATATCCTCCTTAGTGAAGACAGACTTGAATTGACAGTTGAGTATGTCTGCTTTGGTGTGAGGGCTACTGTGGAGTGTGCCATCTGTCTGTCGCAAAGGAGCCATCCCTAAGGACTCTTGTTTCTTACCTTTAATAAATGACCAAAACTTCTTTGGGTTTTTTGCTGCGTCCGGGCTGATGATGTCTCTCATGTAGTTATCGTGTGCTGCTCGAATATTTTTTTGGCAAATAGATTTCAGTTTCTGATATCGCTTCTTAACTGATGGTTTTCCTGTGGTCCTAGCTTTGCGGAAAGCTCTGTTTTTCTGTCTTGTCAATCTCCGAGTAGTGGTGTCCATCCAGGGGTTGGTATGTGGAGATCTAGTCTGTTTGTGTGGTACGTGCTTGTCTAGAAGTTTGAGTATGTTGTCTCTGAAAGAAGTCCACATGTCGTTGATGGTTGAGAATGGTGTTGCTGTGAACTTGTTGATATATGCTGTAACCTCAGTCTTAAATTCAGTAATATTTTGCGTGGCAATTAATAATATAAAAGATATGTGATGGGCATTGAACAAATCAAATGACAGTAAAATTATCAATTAATAATATGAAAAACACAGCCTTTCTATTCAGTCGATACAAGTTGTATATCGACCTAGAGATGTATATCGACCTCGGACTACTTCCTCGGTCGATATACATTTCTTAGGTCGATATAAACTTGTATCGACTTCATAGAAAGGCTGTATTTGTATATTATTACATAATGATTTTATTTAAACAATTTTATTGGCCATCATGCTGTCACCTGACATTCCATAAAATTTGATATTGTTTGATTAAAACTCGTATTGACTCGCTTTCACTTTCACTTTCCATTGCATTATGTATGACGTCATAATGAAGTGATTAATTTCATATTGACTTGGTTTCACTTTCACTTTTCATTTTAATGCCTAAAGGCTTCAGTGAATATCGTTTTAAGGTCCATAAAAACTCGTATTGACCTCAACAAAAGACTATAATTGTATAATATCATATATTTAGAGTAAAATACAGGCGTTTTGTATATGCATTATCAATAAATGTCCCAAGCTTATATCCTATATCGCATACCCTATATCGTATACCCCAAAAATTTCAAAATTTCAAAATTTTCCAAAATTTCATAAAATATAAAAAAAAAATTTTTTTTCAAAATTTCAAAAAATTCCTAAATTTCATAAAATTTCTAAATTTTTCAATTTTTTTTTTCAAATTCTCAAATAAATTCAAAGTATGCATAAAATTACAAAATTAAAAAATAATAATTCAAAATTCAAAAACATTTCGAAATTAAAAAAAAAAAATCAAAATTTTCAAAAAAATTCAAAATTTTCAAAAAATACATGTATTATCAAAGGCATGGTTGAAATATATGATATAATGAACATTACATGTCAAAATCTGTATCACTTGCCGTATCAACCCTCGACCTATATCCGAGGGGTGATATAGGGTTCTAGGGTTGATACAGCATGTGATACAGATTTTGACATGTAATATTCAGTATGTAACAATCATTGATAATGCATTTATACAAAACACCTGTATTTTAATCTACATATATGATATATATAAATATAACCGAATAAGGAATAAAGCATGACAAACACTTTCAAAACGAACCATACAGTACTTAGTATAAATACATGTGCATTTCGTACTTTAGCAATATATAAATTAAGAATCAGATATTTTTATAAAACTGTATCTATATATCATGCCAGACTCACTATTATAGTGTGTGATCATTGGAATTCGGTCGGGTGTGTTAGACGAATTAAATTTCTGTTGTTGTTTTTCTTTAAATATTTAACTAAACCATGCGGAGTCATTGTGTTTTAAATCGGTCATCCAATCAGGACGCTCATTATTCTTGTTCAAGATAAAAATACATCGCTAAAATTACCTGTAGGTGTTTCCCCACTTCAACTCGTAAATTTACATAGAAATCGGAGATATTTCGTCATAAAACTTCACACATGGTTTTGTCTATCATATTTCTTGAAGACAAACATAAAATTTTATTGCATTTATCAAAATTTTATTGCATTTAAAACAAAAGTTCACTGAAATTTCTACACTTGTCAGAAGCTAGATACGGACACTGCCATAATATCTGGTCAAGCTGTGGAACCGAACCATTCGCCGTGACAATGGCAGCGGTCAAGGTGAAACTAGCCACACTGAGGAACGCTTACTCTACAGGAACACAAAGCAAAATTCGCAAGGAAATGTGAAGTCAGCTCCCTTTGTCCTATGTGCAAACAGGAGACTGAAAACACGGCTAATTTCATACTGCAATGTGCAAGCCTACAGGAAGTAAGAAAACCATTCATGGATAAAATTCTATCATATCTGGAAACAAATGAGAATCTGACACCTTATGTCACAGACCTACTGGAGGATCAAAATATGCTACAGCTACTACCGGTAATTGACTGTACAAAATTTGACTTTATACCACTAAAGGAAAGGAGCTATTTAGAAACCTTATCCAGAGGTTTATGTTATAAACTGTACCTGCAACGATTACACAAAATAACTACGGTATCATAATAGGATCTAGAAAACCTGAGGATTAATAAGATATCGACACCGTTAGAGAGCAGACAGGCGTAGATTAGGCATATATATATATATATATATATAATCTAAGGGAATCTACCAACCAGAGAACTTAATGAGTAACGGATCGTCGAGACATGACGATGCAGCAACAAACAACATAAATTATAGAAGTCTAGAAGATTGTGCAACGATACCGATAAAGGTGTTACAAAAAATATATTGACAAAATTTTCGATCAACAAATGACCTTCCTCAGTGTCTATCAAAGTTAGACTGAGTTTGTAAAGATTAGATGGTATAATTACAACTCATTAAATAGTCAGGTGACAAAGTGTGACGTATTAAAAATCTTTAAAAATCTTTAACTCCCTCATTTCACTGTAAAGATATGATGGTATAATTGTCACCTGGTAAAGTGTGACGCATTTGAGAATGCTAAGGATAATCGTTAATAAAAGGTGGTGAGCACAAATCTTTAACTTTGTGACAGTAGTAAAATATTCGTTAACTATAAACACTGTGAAAGAAAATATACATAAAAATTTATTGTTTTCTGTTAATACCGTCCGGATGTAAAACACGGAGTTCTTTAATCCAAAATCTTTCCCGATTTTCACGTTGAAAATCACTCCACAGACAGTTCTGTTCAATGATGAGGATTTTCATTCTGTGGTCAGACAGTCTGGAGTGCTGGCTCACAGGAAGAAATGTTTTTTTTTGTAGGGTCACTTCTGTGTCCATTCAGGCGTTTGTGGAAGGGCTGCTTAGACTCGCCAACGTATTGGAGGCCACAAACGGAACACTAAAGAATTTATATAACATTTGCACTCTTGCAATTAACAGTACAAAATGTTTTGTACTGTTTTCCGGTGACCTTACTGGTATACGATGACGAGTGTTGCATATGTTTACAGCATTTGCAGCGTTTGTCTCCACAAGAGTGACTCTTGCCTATAGTTGTGTTAGGCTTTGACATCTCTGCCCGCACCAACAGGTTTCTCAGACTGTTTGGTGGTTTGAAGGCAACCATGGGAGGCTCAGGAAAGACTTTGGACAGTTTGGAATTTTTTTCGACGGATGTCCAATGCCCACCAATGGTGTTGAAGCTGTTTCTCAGACAGAGATGGTATGTGAGGACACAAGGGGTTCTTTTACATTTCTGTTTTTCTTTGTACTGAAGTAAACTGCTCCTGGAGATGTTATTAGCTTTGTTAAAACTTTTCTTGATAATATTTTGTTTGTAACCCCTTCTTTTCAAATTATTTTTAAGTTGACCCAATCGTTTTTTCAAAGATTTGTCGGTGGAGCAAATTCGCCTGATTCTAAGAGCTTGACTGTATGGTATGCTCTTAGTCACATGAGGAGGATGACAGCTGCTAGGCAAAAGGCATTGATTGGTGTCGGTAGGTTTGGAGTATAAATCTGTGGATAGTACACCTTCCGATAAAGAGCTAGAAGTGTCGAAGAAGGAAATGGTAGTGTTAGATATTTCATGAGTGAACTTGATGGAGGGATGTAGGTTATTGGCACGTGAAAGAAAGTTCTGTAATTCTTCATCACTCTGAGTCCACTTCATATCCACATCATCTATAAATCTGTATAGTCTGTTTGGTGACTCTGAAAATAGGGAAAACATTATTTAAAAATCAGGGATTTGCTTTCTATTGCTCTTTTTAACATTTTAGGCACACGTTATTTAATACATATCTGAGAAAAAGTTGTCAAAGAAATAATTCAAATAATAAAAAAAATCTCCATAGGGCCCAATACTAATTTTATCAGATTGTAAGTAAAGGAGGCTGCCATTATAATGAACAGCATTATCTGTTCTTTCCTGTCTGTTGTTATGCTAATTTCAGTCACATGGGAATGCCATATTAGGTTAAAGATTAAAGATGTTTTGAATAATTTATAAACAATTTGACCATATGATATTTGTTTGTAAATTAATAACTGCTGGTCACATGAGACCCTTATATGGACATGTCCCTTGTTATTCACTCATGTTGATTTATAACAAATTTTAAATTAACACTTAAAAAATGATACCAAAATAAAATAAATGTTAATTTCGTGAAAGTATAATTTATATAAATATATAAATTAAATAATATTCTTGTTTGATACATGTTTTCTTCCAAAAATTAAACAATTCATATACAGCGTTAATTTCTTATAGGTAAATTAGATAAACATTTTTTTAATGACAGTGGGTGGCTCAATGAGTTAGGTCGTTGGATCTAACAACTCATACAAGCCTATCACCAATACGATGTGGGTTCGCGCCCGGCTTTGTAAATTACAAAAAGGGTGCACTCGACTAGCAACCGCAAGTGATAAAGTTTACCAGTTGCTTGCCCATGATCGGTGGTTCTCTCCGGGTACTCCGGCTTCCTCCACCACTAAAACTGGTCGCCATGATATAGCTAAATTATTGTTGAAAGGGGCGTTAAAACACCAAAAATCAACTTAAAATCAAATCATGACAGTGAGGTTGAAACTACTGATATGTTCTGGTCAGAATATACAACTTTTTCAGGTAATTTTGTTCTCTTTTATTAACCTCTATACACATAAAGGGAATGGGTAGTTTGCATGTATTTTAAATGCTCCACAATCAGTTATGTAATAATGTATCATCATTATTGATTTTTACCTGAACAGGTGTGAATCTAATTTGAATATTGTCCATATTTGGTATGGTCAGTATGTCAACATCTGATATAACATGCTAATGATGAAATCAGCTGACTTGCTGTTTGTCAATATTGACCACATGTTGCTGTTCATTTCAGTAGTACTTACTCCCATGTTTGTTACATGACAAAATGACAGAATTTTACAATTAAGTCCTGTGGCAAACTTTTTTATTCTTTAATGAATTTTTTTGAAAAATTCACCTATAATATGTATTAATCAGTCCTTAATATAAATATAATTAAAACATAAATCTGATAACCCGTTGATTTTTTAGGAATTGTTTTCCCTATTTTCAGAGTCACCAAACTGACTATACTAAGAATGCGGTCTTTCAATAGACGATTCGAGCAGTTGTTTTTCTAATTTTCCCATAAATATATTAGCATAAGATGGAGCCATTTTGGTGCCCATAGCTGTGCAATTTATTTGTAAGTAATGGTCTCCATTAAAAGTAAAGTTGTTCTTTTTAAGCACCATCGTGAGCATTGTAACCAAGCAGTCGGTAGGTGGAACTTTAACCGAACGAGATTCCCAAATTTCCTTACAGGCTTCGATGCCATCGGAATGAGGAATATTGGTGTAGAGGGAGGTGACATCCATAGTGACCAGAGTAGTGTTGGATGGTAAAGGATTCAGAGCTTTTTGTAAGTAGTCAGTGGTATCTTTGATAAAAGATGGAAGAGCTTCAACATGTTGGCGAAGGTGGAAATCCACAAATTCTGAGATTTTTTCAGTGGGATGACCGTTAGCAGAGACAATAGGTCTACCTGGGTTATTGGCTTTGTGGATTTTGGGAAGAAGATAGAATCTGCCAGGTTTGGGACTGTCTGGTATTAAGTATTTGAGAGTTTTTTCATCGATGTATCCATAATCATACATATTATTTAACTCATTAGTTATTTCATCACTGAATAGTTTAGTGGGGTCCTTATCTGATTTGTTATAAAACCGGTCATCACTAAGATTTAGCAGGGTGAAAGCTTGCTGAATCTCGTAATGAATAACTTTTTCTTTTTAGCAATTTTAATTGGATATGCCAGAACATTTTAAACGGTTTTAGAATGAAGTTGTAGTGGACAATGTATATAATAACGTACCATCCATCGACACACTAGAAGCTGTTCTTTTTACCTTTTATTAGTACAACTGACTTTTTATGACCCGTGTATATAGAAATAAATACTTTTAAATCCGTTTTAAACTAGACTTAGGGATATTTTAGAGATAAGTTAGGGATAAGTGATGCGAGCACACCATACCCGACATTTATGATTCTAGACTTCAGTGGTGTATACGTTGGCAACAACGGTTATCCAGGCAGTGGATGAAGATTCAAGATAGGTAACATACCTTAACAACAAATCCCTCACCCCAAACCCCATTCCTAAAACACTTGCACGACCATCGATCGGCATTGCACTTCATGGAAAACCCGTTTTTTATATCTTGCTACCATCTACACCCCCATACTGACAGGACATCTCGTGGGCTGCAAAAGTGTATTTTAGGTACATAGCGATCATATTTGACTCTACACAAGCGCCTGTGGCTCGACCGGAGAGTCCCGAGGCAGAAAGCACCTTATTTCATGCAATGATACACTCCTTACTCCTCAACCCTGCACCCTTGTAGTAAAGAAGATATGTATGGGATGGAGCAATGTACGATACAAGTGGTGAAAACACTCAAATTAGCACTAGATTCTGTGTTATTACTAACCAAATTTCCCGCCAAATATAAGAATATGATCTACCGGAAGCGCAACCCAAAGCTAATAACCGCCCCTATTCAGATGAAAACATTTAAAAGTGTTGATGTCACGGACCAAGCTCGAATACATCCAGAAATTATATAATATTTGTTTTATATATATCTTTATTTTCCGCCATAAATTATTATTGGAAACCTAAAAAGATACGTATCTACAGTTATGATAAAATATACGTAGTAGTTAAAATGTCATCATTTCCATGTTGTGTAAGTTCGGTTAGTGGCATAAAAACGTATTTACATCCAATACTAAAAAGTATAAAACGTGTATTGTAAAATAGTCGTTTCACAGAATACACACAGCACTAAAAGATAAAAGCGCAGTCGTAATTTATATCAATGTTCTTTCCTTCACGCACTTTTCGAATACAGCAATTCTTCCGTTGTTAAAACAAATTGACTCATAAAAAGTTCCGAAAATCTTTCCGACCAATGAAATAGCGCGAAACAAAATATGTTCGGCTGACCTCCTGAATGGAGGAAAGTTGGATGTGTCGTCGAGAATAAATTTGAATTTCGTCAATAAATATTTGTTGTTCGTACGTATAAACTAGATAGGAATGAAGGGAAATTATTTTTGAGACGAGGACAAGCGAAGGTCCCTTTTAAAACTGGCGCGTTATTGTAAAATATCGAGTCGAAGCGAGGATTCCCTCTTTGTATTTTGACGATTGTTTCATACCTTTATGTATATATAAGTAATACGGCAGCTGGACCTAGAAACAAAAGTTAGTAGAACGAGAGTTGTAACACGAAATGTTGTAAAATATGGATAAATGGTTCAAAGATATACTTCCAGACAAAGATCCATACCATAATCGGGGGAGGGACCAAATGAGGAAAAAGGGGGTCCGGAATTCGAGTGCCTGTGATGTGTACCGGCTGCACAGAGTGGAAAATGCAAATTCTATCCGCGTTAAACCAATACTTTTTTTTCTTATTCCGGTTCGTTCCATATGATACGTATCCAGGTTACCAGAAGATTTTAAAAGTTTACTAAAAGTAAACTAATATCAATATGCTTCCAATAACGTTAACGATCCCATGTGCGTTGTGGTTTTGTTTGTTCAAGCAAAAAAAAATCATACCTTAATAACAAATCCCCCACCCTAAACCCCATTCCTAAAACACTTGCACGACCATCGATCGGCATTGCACTTATATAACACACACCGTTCTATTTGATATGATTACTAGTAATAACAAAATAAAATTGGAGAAACAAATTTTATTTTAATACTACATGGACTCAAGCCATTTTAATTGTTTGCATGATCAACGGTGCCGATTCTGTAAATGATAATCGTAGTTTCCGGAATTGAATATAGGTACATTAAGTAATTATTAACATGTTTGAATTTGATTTAGTTTATTAATTTAGTTTTATTCTACCTTATGTCCTAGATTTACCATGTTTTCATTTTTGTCAACATTTTCGATGTGTACGCAACTGCGTTTTTGCGTACGGGTTGCTACGCGCCTGCGATTGCAAGTGACCAGCAAACGGAGTGTCAAGGGCAAATCACATGATCTGGTCTAGATTTTAAACAAAATTACAGTTGAACTACTCTCCATTCACCCTTGGGGAGCACCAGGGGCCTCCACTTTCTCAGTAGAACACCAGTGCGTGACTAATCTCCCAACAGTTGCACCAAATAATCAGGTTCGAGATTCTTCAAGAATATTCACCAAAGTTGGAATTCAAATATTTTAAATCTGATTGTTTTGTGCCACATTACCAGTATTGTTCCTCTGGTTTCACAAATGAATATGGTTATATGTACATTTGTAAACTAGAGGCTCAGCCCACTGAGCCTGTATCGCTCACCTGACAATAGAATGATACTGAAGAAAATTTCAAAGGGAGATAATCATTACCTTAAAAAACAGCGGCCATCTTGAATGGAGGGTGGGGCTGTCGGACACAATTTTGAAAGGGACACACCCAGGGACCATCTATGCCAAGTTTGGCTCCATTTGGCCAAGCTGTTTCAGAGGAGAAGATTTTTTTAACATTAGCCAATCAGAAAAAAGAATTAATCTTGGCGACCATGTTTGTAGGCCAAATGGAACGAAATGGAGAAACTTTATAGAGGACCTTACATAGATGTTTACTGCCAAGTTTGGTTCCATTTGGCCAAGTTGTTTCAGAGGAGAAGATTAAAATATGAAAAAGTTAACGGACGGATGACGGACAGCAAGTGATGGCAATACCTCACATGGCCCTTTGGGTCAGGTGAGCTAAAAAATGATGAAAAAAGGGCAATAACTCCTAGACGGGTAATCAGATTTACTTCAAAATTGCAGGGCATGCAGATCTTGACAAGCTGAACATGTTTTCAGTTTACACTCAACATCTATCTCTTATAGTTTTTGAAATAAAGGATGAAAAGTATTAACATTTTGAAAATAGGACGAAAAAAAGGACAATAACTCCAAATTGGGTACTCAGATTAACTTCAAAATTACAATGTATGTAGATCTTAATATGCTGTACATGTTTGCAATTTAAACTTAACCTTTATCTCTAATAGTTTTTGAAATATCAGACAAAAATGTTTAAATTAAAAAAAATAAAAATAAAAAAGGGCAATAACTCCTAGACGGGTAATCAGATTTACTTCACAATTGCAGGGCATGTAGATCTTGACATGCTGCACATGTTTGCTGTTTAAACTTAACGTCTATTTCTTATAGTTTTTGAAATAAAAAACGAAAAGTATTAAAATTTTGAAAATTTGATGAAAAAAGGGCAATAACTCCAAGATAGGTAATCAGATCTACTTTAAAATTACAGGCTAGGTAGATCTTGACATGCTGAAAATGTTTGCTGTTTAAACTTAACATCTATCTCTTATAATTTCAGGGTAGTTAGATCTTCCTGTGCTGATCATTTTTACCCATGTCAGATTTCTGATATTATTAACGGTTTTTGAGTTGTTACCAAAAACGTGCAATTTTACCATATGTTCTATTTTTAGTAACAGTGGCCATGTTTGTTGGCCGAATGGAACTAAATGAAGAAGTTTTATAGAGGATCTTACATAGATGCTTCCTGCCAAGTTTGGCTCCATTTGGCCAAGCAGTTTCAGAGGAGAAGATTTTTTTAACATTAGCCAATCAGAAACAAGAATTGCCCTTGGCGGCCATATTTGTTGGCGGAATGGAACGAAATGAAGAAACTTTATAGAGGACCTTATATAGATGCTTTCTGCCAAGTTTGGTTCCATTTGGTGCAGTTGTTTCAGAGGAGTAGATTAAAATATGAAAAGTTAATGGACGGACGACGGACGCCAAGTGATGGCAATACCTCACATGATCCTTTGGGTCAGGTGAGCTAAAAAAAAATAAATCCGAGTCGAGTCGTCATGCTTTAACCAAAGTTGGAATTCAAATATTTTGAAATATTTTTCCCATGTTAAACTTTGAACCCTATGGCTCTGTTCCTATAGACCATGTGACCTTTGTTTAAACAAATCTAAATCTATCTGTTATGATGATGCTGTGCAGCCAAACTTGTAGCATTTCTATTGCTGGTTCTTGAGAATATTTTTTTTAAATGATTTTCATCTATTTAGCCCCTCCCTATGGAGTAAAAATTTAGTTTGACCAAATGTGAATCTTCTCTTCCTAAAGACCATCCCTGCAAAGTTTGATTCCATTTTGTTTAGCAGTTTTTGAGAGAGAATCTTGATTAAAATTTAAAAAGGTTTTCAAACAGAATATAACAAATCACAATAACTTGCATGGCCTTCATCCAAAAAGGATATGGATGCAACTTAACATAAAAGAAATACCATGAAAACGTTTGTCAATTTCCTTTTTGTGGTAAAATCAGGTTGCCATACGATCACCATGATTCTCAGTACTGCTAAAAAGAAAATATCACACCTCTACTGTTGGAGAAATATTGTCAAAACCTATTGTTTGGTGAAAAATTAGAATTTTGTCAGGTCATTAGAACTTACTTTCACTATTAGTTAATGGTATTCTAAATTATGAGTGTTAAGAAGAGTTTGAAGATACCAAAGGGGTAATCAGAATCCATAAATCAAAGGACAGACAACAGATATGTCACAACCATGTCTGTAAAAGAAAATTTCACAACATGGTATTTTTGTAAATTTTAGGCAAGTTTCAATGAGTATATACCTGAAATAGTTTGTAATGGGTATTGTACATGTGATTGGTAAACTATCTATTTTTATTTAACCAATCAACATTCTGACCTATATGTATATTATATTTTAGAGAATTGTTTTAAAGCTAATTTTATGATATTTTAAAATTTCAGGAGACAAAACTCCAGCAGGAAATCCAGAAGATGGAACAAATCTCATCCAAGAACCCTTTTGGCACCCACATATCAAAGTTGGGATCACAATTCTTAAATGGTTACAGATGACGTGATTACCTCTTATTTTTGGCATTTTTCAGAAAAATTAACAAGAGTAGACAGAGACATGTGCATGTTTTGCCTTGCACCATGCATATTGATTATGCAAATTTGTTTTCAGAATTTGTTTTTGGATATATCATGGCGAGAACATATTACATTTCTATGAGATGGCCATGATGATCGCTTTGTACTAAACCAATATGCTTAGTTGGATTTTTATTGTGCTAGCTTACTGAAACAACAGTCCTCAGGTAGACTTGTCACTCAACTTGAACACATTATTATGATTTTGAGCCAATCAGTCTTTGTTTTTACTCCTTAATGCTGCATGTTTTGCAGAGAAGCAGCAAATGCAAATTTATTAAAGGATTATTTGAAATTTTTGAACAGGTTATACGATATAATCTGGTTTGGGGCAGTTTACACTTAATAAACCGCGAAGCGGTTTATGAAAAGCGTAAACTGTACCAAACCAGGTTATGCAAGTATATCCTGTTAAAAAATTTCAAATTTTCCTTATAATTTAATTTTTACAACAAAATTGAATCATTCCTCGATTTTAATTACAATTATTTCATGTGACTATTTGAACCAACCCTGGTTATCAAGTATAACCACAATTTTCTCCAAGCGGAACAGCCAATCAGATTACAGTATTCAAATCAAATTAAATTATTAAAATTTGGTTCGACTTGACTGGGGCTCAAACCAAACTTCTACTGTACTCTAGAGGAGCACTCTAACCATTACACTACTGATGTGGTAACTACAAGATTTCAGCCAGTATGAGATATTAAAATATATAAAACAGCAATAAATTTGTATAAAAACTAATAATACAATCTGGTGTAACAATTTAATTTATCTGATAACAAGCCCACACTATTAATTCCTCATTATGACAAAACATTTTCTGGTATCACAGGATTTTCAATATTTTTAAAGTGTACCAGCACTATTTACAGATGGTACTTTTTCTTCAAATTTGAACATTTTTCATGAATATCTTGTGCAACACTCTTTGAAATTAGGAGGTATCAATTACCATTTTAAATGGGTAAAAGTACCTGGTACCACCCCTTATTGAAAGGCCTGGTATCAATAAAGAGAAAGATTATTCAGCATTGAATAACATTTATGCATTTAATAAAAAAAACAGCTATTTTAACCCATATGTAATACATCTCTAAGAGAAGACAACTCATCATTCTTACATGTTTATACTTTATTCGGGTCAACATGTTTCGCCTCCTACTGTGGCATCATCAAGACAAATTACATAAGAAATACATGGTTGAAATGTACAAATTACATAAGAAATACATGGTTGAAGTGTACAAATCGCAAATGCATAGTCTTTATGACATTGTGTTTGACATAATGAAAGTGAAAGTGAATTTCATTGTCAATCCATGAACGACCTAGGTATATTAAATGCAGACAATCCATGAACGACCTAGGTATATTAAATGCAGACAATCCATGAACGACCTATATTAAATGCAGACAATCCATGAATGACCTATATTAAATGCAGACAATCCATGAACGACCTATATTAAATGCAGACAATCCATGAACGACCTATATTAAATGCAGACAATCCATGAATGACCTATATTAAATGCAGACAATCCATGAACGACCTATATTAAATGCAGACAATCCATGAATGACCTATATTAAATGCAGACAATCCATGAACGACCTATATTAAATGCAGACAATCCATGAACGACCTATATTAAATGCAGACAATCCATGAATGACCTATATTAAATGCAGACAATCCATGAACGACCTATATTAAATGCAGACAATCCATGAATGACCTATATTAAATGCAGACAATCCATGAACGACCTATATTAAATGTAGACAATCCATGAACGATCTATATTAAATGCAGACAATCCATGAACGACCTATATTAAATGCAGACAATCCATGAACGACCTATATTAAATGCAGACAATCAATCATATAGTTAAATTGTTACTTCATCAGTTTATTGTTCTTTCACTAGTTAATTTTCCAACTTGCCAAACATTGCTTCTATTAATTAATTTTATCAAATAAAAAGTAGTTAAGCACCATGATAAATCAAGATTATAACAAACCAAATAACATGTACTACTATCTATAATTTATACATTTTTCCTTTGATCTCACCAGGAGATATACATAATTTATACATTTTTCCTTTGATCTCACCAAGAGATATACATAATTTATACATTATTCCTTTGATCTCACCAAGAGATATACATAATTTATACATTTTTCCTTTGATCTCACCAAGAGATATACATAATTTATACATTTTTCCTTTGATCTCATCAAGAGATATACATAATTTATACATTTTTCCTTTGATCTCACCAAGAGATATACATAATTTATACATTTTTCCTTTGATCTCACCAAGTGATATACATAATTTATACATTTTTCCTTTGATTTCACCAAGAGATAGATATTTTCAGTATCAACGGACTGACCATGATACTGAAAATTATTGGTCAGTGTGACGTCAAGCACATTATGACTGAAGTTACAAATAAAATCAATTTGAACGTCTGATTTGAATGTCTCAACTTACATTATCACTAGTCTCACAGCTCATTCCATCATACTCGTTGTGACAATAGAGATAATGTCTGTCTCGACCGCAATGACTGTCCATATTCTATACATGTCATAAAAATGTTTTTAAAACAGTAAAACATAATTTTCTTTCACAGAAGGCAATTAAAATGTAAAACGGTATTTTCTTTTGACAGAAGATAAGTAAAAAGTAAAACATCATTTTCTTTGACCAAAGATAAGTAAACATTCTATTGTTTATCAAGAAGATTTCCAGTAACATTCTTTGTTTTCCTTCCATTCTGACGTGTCATCTTCATATATTTCCTGCCAAAAACAAAATGTCTTTATAGTGATGGTTGTTTAATGCCAACTCAGCAATTTTTCAGCTATATCATGGTGAGAACAAGTTAATTTTCAATGAGATGATGACGATGTCCGTTTTGTACTAGACCAACACACTCAGTTGGATTTTTATAGTGCTAGCTCACTGAAACAACAGTCTGCAGATAGACATGTTGCCCCACTCGGACACATTATCCTGATTCCGAGCCAACAAGTCAAATGTCTTTTTTTTTTATTACTGTTGTATGTGAAGGAATACTGTCCACACGCTTCCATTGTTAACATATTTTTGAAAGAAAAAATACCTAAAGGCTTGGCATTTTACTCACATGTGGAGAACACGTGCATGACTGCATCATTTCACTAAGAGAGGAAGTTTGGGCCTAAAAACTAGTTTAACTCTGCCACTTTTTATTGAAGTGTCTGTACCAAGGAAAGTGAACGGTCACGTATATGTGTGTTATGGAATCAATTTTTACTATTTGTCTTATGATTTTTCCTATTAGATTTTGGAGCTGTTTGTGACAGTGTGCTACTTTTGTATTTTCATTTCATTATAAATATATGTGAAGGATCTAACAATATTCTTGTATGAATTCTTGTCTTTGATGTTTATGATACCTTCTCACGGTTAATTTGGTGATTTATATACTATCGTTGATTTATTTTGTGAGAGTAGATTTCTCAGAGTATTCTCACATTGAAGGCAAAGCCACAGATATCAGATGTGATGAGATGTCCATTTGGAGCAAAACATATCAACTATAGTATGTTTATCAAAGATTTGGTGAAATGACGTCAGTGACGTAATAATAGTGACAGCAATTTTATGTTCATATCCCAATAGTTGCTCGATAATAGATATTATCGTGTGTAAAGATCAAAGGGCAAATGTACAAATCATCAATAAACTGAAATATTTGACCCGTTGGATTTTGTCTAACCAGTACATATAGGGACTATTCTAATGTAAGTTTGGACATTGTACAACTATGCAGATTGTTCTAAAGTAAGTTTGGGTTTTATCTTACTAAAGGGGAAAATGTTAATAATTTAGGCTTGTCGTTTACATAACTATTGAAAATCACAGGTACTTGTGGACAGGACCCTATATTTTTTTTTTTTTTTTTTTTTAAGATGTTGACCCCCCCCCCTTTTTCATGTCAGAAACCCGGCATGGATATCATGTCATGTGAAAAAAAAAAAAAAGGGGGGGGGGGGGTCAACATCTTAAAAAAAAAAAAAAAAAAAAATATAGGGTCCTGTCCACAAGTACCTGTGATTTTCAATAGATATGTAAACGACAAGCCTAAATTATTAACATTTTCCCCTTTAGTAAGATAAAACCCAAACTTACTTTAGAACAATCTGCATAGTTGTACAATGTCCAAACTTACATTAGAATAGTCCCTATATGTACTGCTTGATTGTATTTATTGTATATATGTCATACAGTGATACATAGAAAGTTGCAAAATGTTGTTTATATGAAAAAAAGTCGATGTTAAAAAAAAAAAAAAAAAAAAAAAAAAGGGGGGGGGCAACATCTTAATAAAAAAAAATAAAAAAAAAATAAAGGGAGCAACATAGGGTCCTGTCCACAAGTACCTGTGTTGAAAATATGTTGATATAAGCTTTTTTTTGTCTTACTATATAAACTGTGCTAATTTTCATTTTATCTTTATTTTACAATACGGGGACATCGTGGTCGTAATCGTATGGTAGTTGGATTTGTGCAATCAGTGCCTATCACCACAAAAGTTATGAGTTCGAACTCCGTTCATGGTGAGGTGTATTTAATATAACATAATGTGATAAAGTTTGTCAGTGACTTGTGACAGGTCAGTGGTTTTCTCCTGGTACTCCAGTTTCCTCCATCAATAAAACTGACTGCAACTATATAACTGAAATATTGTTGAAAGTGGCGTTAAACACCATAACCTTTTATTTTACTATACAAACTGTTTCTAATACAGTAGACTCAATTCATTAACAAAGCCGATTTGTCAGAGAAAATTTTGCAATTAAATAGACTGCGATTAAACCAAAAAGCTATCCAGACTAGCAGTAGGAACCAGCTGAGGACTTTTTTGTACCTTGAATTTTACCTTACATATTGCTGATGTAAATAATATGACAGTTTTTGTTGTTTGTCATGTTTGTTTTCACTGTTGGATGCAGAATATACATATTTATCCTGCAATCAGTACATTTGCTGTACAAATATGCTACATGAATAAATTTTTGCTTTATTCGTACTAGACGAATAAACTTTTCAGCCTATGAATAAACTTTTCAGCCTACGAATAAACTTTCCTGGTACCCTGTAGCTATGTACAGCGGAGGGCGCAGATAAGTATGAAACTGGTACTAATGTAACGCGTACCACGAAGAAGACACCCTTGACAACATTTATGAAAGGCGAGGAATGACGCTTGTTTCTGTCCTTTTTGTTTAAATCTGACAAGTTTTCCGACTTTTTGACATTGCAGGATAAACACAATATACGTACATTGTCGTTAAATATAAAATTCCTTTGTACTCGCTGCGAAACAGGCCTGAAAAGCTCGCTATTCTGCCTGTTTCTAAAGCTCGTACAAATAAATTTTATATTTACCGACAATGTACGTATATTGTAAATATACCTGTACATACCTAGATGACCTTTTTAATCAAAATAATTTGAGTGAGTGATTGTTGTTTAACGCCAACTCAGCAATTCTTCAGCTTTATCATGGTGAGAAAAAGTTAATTTTTAATGAGATGATGATGAAGTCAGCTTTGAGCTAGACCATCATGCTTAGTTGGATTTTCATAGTGCTAGCTTGCTGAAACAACAGTCTGTGGGTAGACATGTCGCTTCACTCTGACACATTATCCTGATTCCAAGCCAACCAGTATTTACTCTTTCTCCTTAATACTGCATGCTTAGCAGAGAAGCAGCAAATACCAATATTATAGTCTTTGGTTTGACCCAATCGTGAACTCGAACCCACGATCTACCGCACTCTAGGTGAGCACGCTAACCATTACACCACCGATGTGGTTTAAAATAATTTGTGTAGTAAACAAGATTGATAGACAGTAATCTTAACCCATTCCATACGACTACAATAGCTTAAAATTACATATTGAGTCTACCTTTTTCCATACTGGAACAACAGCTTTCACCATATCTATTGCATACTGTACAGCCTCTAAACTTTCCTTCCTGTGAGGGGAGGAAATAGCTATAATTATACTGGCTTCTGCAACAGGAACCACTCTGTAAATAATAAGAATTAGATAATAACTTTAACAGAATATCAAATTAAAAAGATTATGTAATCATGAATAAAACTAAGGTTCTCCTCCCTCAGGCAGAAGGCGACCTTAGTTGATTTTGGCTATCCTGTTTAGGACCTTTGGTTCTCTTGCCCCCAGACTTTCCAATATTTTTGTTTTGAGCTTACATAATGAAGATAATTTCAGAAACGTGCCATGCACACTAAATTTGATATCTACGTCTATATTAACTCAAGTCAAGGGTACAGCAAAGGCGTTCACGAAACTTTACAGTATAAGCTTCAAAATACTCTCAAACATCAGAAAACTGTATATAATGAATACCGTTTTCTGATTAGTTGTTTTTTTTCGAGTACCAGTATCACACCCTGCTGATTAAATATGTAATCTGTAATTAAAAATTGTAAATCTAATGAAGAGTATAAACAATTCAATTCAATATATGTACTTATTTTTTTTTTAATACAAAGCTTTTATTTGTCCACATATATGCATAATATGCATTACATAGCTCTGTCGACCAGGTTTGAAATACATTTATCTGGTCTATAAATCCTGGCATTGATTGATATATAGTTCATATTTATACCTTTTAACGTTTTAAATTTTTATTCTAATCATTTGATTCTGATTCTGATTGCGATTTGCTCCAGGAACTATGACTTCTCCCACAAATAAAAAGATCTGACAGCCATGACATAAGTGAAATATTGTTGAAAAGTGGCGTTAAACAGCCATAACCCTAACGCTAATCTAAAAGTAAGAAAAGGTCTCACTCAAACATTGGTAAGAAAATTACTGTGATTATTAAAACTTGTGGTTTAAATAATTTTTTTTTATTATTGTTAGCTGAGAAATATACACAATTCACTTGAGACAGTTCTAAATTCTATATTTCGTAAAATAATGTTGATTTCCCCCTATGATTTGCAGCAGTATATTCAAATTAAAAGTTGTCTCCCTTAAATTTTTTTTTACAGTTGTCTCCCTTACCCTATTCTATGTTCCATTGCTATCTTCTCTATATTCCATGAATTCCTAATCTGTTGACATATTTCTAACATTTTCTTCTTTGCCATAGGTATATAAGCTTCATACTCTAATTGTACAACTTTCTTACCATCAAAATTATTTCTGGTAGTTCCTGTATAAATGAGGGAACGAAGGCATTTTGAGTTTAATATTTCCTTTGAAGGAGATTTTTTAAAGTTTTGTACTGTGGATCCATATCTATAAAACATTTTTTCTGAAATTATTTATTACAGAACTTATCATTCATCCACAAAAGCTACAAAAACAATCCATAGCAAAATCCAAAATATAAATGGGTTTTGCTTTCTGAGAGTATTTTGTTATCAGAAGTAATGTGAAATTGTAAATACATGTATATTGTATATTGAACAATCTTCATATCAAGCAATTAAACACATATTTTTGGTCAGGTAAATATAGTTTGCAACAAAAATATGTAGACACTTAATTTCCGGACTGAAATCAGAATACATGTACAGAGTATGTCGGTTTTTTTTCATCTTATCATTCATGATGTTAGCACGACATATTTCAATGTTTTTCTATTCTCTTAGCAAGAACTGTAAGTGAATCATTTTTTTTTAAATTTCACAGAAACGGTGACAAATTAGTTCATTACTATGCCTAGTCTTTTAAAATATAAATCTGAGGGGGGTAGGGTTATGGTGTTTCACGCCACTTCCATTGGTGGAGGAAACTGGAGTGCCCGGAGAAAACCACTGACCTGTTGCAAGTCACTGACACTAATCACATAATGATTTAACGCCATTTCTGAAATATGGTTTTCAATACATGTGCATGTCTATGTTAAAATAACTATACATCAATTAACAATTTACCTTAAAACTACATTGAAAACTGTCTTAACAGAACCCTGAATAAAACTGAATCCTGTATAAACCAAAAATGTAGGAAATGTTTGATAAATTAACCTGTATAATCTGAACACCTGTTTAATCCAAACACAAAGGCTGCTCCCAAGGGGTTTCATTTTAGCCAGGTTTCACTGTACTCCATACTTACAAAAAATCTAGTACAACTGAAACCAGAATATTTCTACATAATAAACAGGTCTAAAAATAAAAATTGTACAACAGCCTCAAGATTCTGTCCTTAGATTTAAATTTGATTTGTTATTTACCTAGAATTCTACTTCAGACAAGTTTATCTATTCATGGGTTAATTTTGATTTAGAACATGATTCTATTTTCAATTAAATGTCTTAAGTTTTCAATAAATAGGAAATGGAAGAATACATTCATAGGACACATGTGCTGCCTTCCAGTTAATGTTCATAGGACACATGTGCCACCTTCAACTTGACCTTCCAGTTAATGTTCACAGGACACATGTGCCACCTTCAACTTGACCTTCCAGTTAATGTTCACATGACACATGTGCCACCTTCAACTTGACCTTCCAGTTAATGTTCACAGGACACATGTGCCACCTTCAACTTGACCTTCCAGTTAATGTTCATAGGACACATGTGCCACCTTCAACTTGACCTTCCAGTTAATGTTCATAGGACATATGTGCCACCTTCAACTTGACCTTCCAGTTAATGTTCATAAGACACATGTGCCACCTTCAACTTGACCTTCCAGTTAATGTGAACAAGTGTTTTTCAACAAACAGAATGCAGGATGGACATACGGATGGCCTTACACACATGAGAACAACTTAATGTTCCTGAAGTCTTCTGGCAGGGGCATAATAAAGAAAAGCTAAATGCTTGTCAGATAAATGTTCAGTAAAGATATATAGTACCAATAAATACAGAGACAGCTCCACAGCTTGGTGATGTGACAAAATTAGTTAGTTTCTCCAAATCTAATCTATCTTCGGTAATGTTCACATGTATATCAGTCTGTAAAATATATGACAACAATACATCAGAAAGGATATGGATGTAAATTTTATGCTCAAAGCACAAATTAAAGTAACGGAACAGCACTTATATTGCTTTGATTTTGAGTGTACCTGATGGGTATTCCAGAAATGTGTCGTGCACACTAAATTTGATATCTACATTTTTATTACATTTCGGTCACGGAAGTTTCTTCAATAATGAGCATAACTCACATACCCTAAAAAGAATATGAAACAGCCCCTAGCCTGCAGTTAAGCTGTACTCTTTAATATGTAAAAATGAGAGATCATGATTAAATATATAATTTTGTATATGAATGTGTTTGTATGTACTGTATAGTGCTTTATATCTGTAGTGTCAAAATTTGGTGGTTTTATAAATATGATTTATTGGCAGATATTTATTTTCACAATTATATGAAAAGAAAAAATAATAATTTACTATTTTGTTTTTATTTTTATTCATTATTTGAATGAAAGATAAGAGATGTTAGAAGTACTGTTCCTAACATATGTCTTTTTTATCCTAGTTTATGATGGTCAGATATCTCTATACTGCTATCAGGACTGAGTCAATATAAATACTAAACCTTAATATGCCTATAGCTAAAAGGTGACACAAGATGATGGATAGTGATCCCAATAAAATATGTCAGTTCAGCTATGTAGGAGACACAAAAATGGCATTCCAATTTCAAAATATGACCATTTTGTTTAGAACATGATAAATTACCATGATAAATGAAGTTTGTGTTATCCTCCACTAATGGGTGGGATCACTGCTATCTCATCACCATCTGCAGCATCTATTACACTGTCTCCTGATAGATATTCTTCATTTAATGACAAAATTAGGTTTTCAGAAATCACAGATAAACTGAAAAAAAAAAAAAAAATAGACAATGTATATAGCAGAACAGAACATGCAATTTATGATGCATTTGTCATGTAACATGAATGCATTCTTTTCCTGTGATCTTTTTATGGTTTATATACCAGAATGTAAGCAACAGCTCAAAGCTATGAAATAATACATGCAGATAAGAGATATTGCACACTTTAAATCTGTGCAATAATCAATGACCTAGATGTGATATTGCATGGCTTCATGATACAAATCATTTATACCATGGTTTTTTAAGTTAAGCAGTTAAGCAATCTGAGGCTTCACATTCGATTGTTTAACCTTTTAACTGGGAAACCTATGGTATAAATATTACTTAATGCAGAGTAGATTCAGCAAAATAAATCCTGATGGTTTAAGGTGTAATGCCAATACATTTATGAATCTGTGGAGGTTTTGTACACAATAGAACATCTATTATTTCAACCATAAGATAACATTATTAAAAAGAAACAAATGCTGTCATGACAACAAGATATCCAACAGCTTCACACCCAACACTTTAGACAACAGAAGTTAGTAGCCTGAACTTAAAAAAAATAGCAAATTTTAACCACAATTGCAATGAAAAAACAATTACGCTTAATAACCCGATCAGATGTTAACTGGTCAGGGGCAATAGGACCAGTGCTAAAGTCACAGACTGCCTCAATCTTTAGTTTTCTATGTCTTATGGACCATTGTTTCAAATTGTACCTTTTCAATCATTCCTGGTCCAATGTGGGCACTGTCGTGTTACTCTTATTAAAAATCTGATGATAAGCCGTGAAAAAGGAAACGAGGAAAGGATTGTGATTACGTTTAATGGAACATTATCTATGCCTAGTGTGGTCACCTCTGAAAGACATTCTGTAAGTTAAGCAACTCATGATGGTGACCATACAACTTGCTTCCTCATTAGCAACAATCCTTTTAACATAGCCTGCTACTTAATTAAGAAATAAATCATGGAAGCCAGAATGTGTTGGGAGTTTTAACATGGATTGGCGGATATTAGTATTTTATCCCGAGCCAGAAGCGAGGGATAAAATTTACGAATATCCACCAATCCATGTTAAAACTCCCAACACATTCTGGCTTCCATGATTTATTTCGATTCTGATATGTCTAAGAGTACAAATACGGTAATTTATATTTACGTTCGCGGAAAATGTTGCACACTGTTTATGCTGCCAATGGAAAAGTCAGTCACATTCACCAGAGCATGTGCGAATGAGATTATACCATCGATAAAGCGAAAAAAGGAGGTCATGTTAGAATTAAATACAATTCCTCTTTATTAGACTCCTCCCACCAAATGTATCCCTTCTTATCAGGTCATATTTCAGATGAACCCAAAAATACAGGCCACCCCTCTTAAAAGGTCACATTTTCTTTGCAGAAGGGTGGTTCTACAAGATGGAGACAACTGTATTCAGTCATTTATCCTGTCTCGCCTTTGATGACTTTCATTCCAAGTGAGACAAAACCTAAAAACTGAAAAATAATTGGAAGAAAGCACCAATATGAACCATTAAGTACTTGATACCCTTTAATCAACAATATAATAGACCATTTGCACATATACATCTGACTTTGATTCTAAAATAATGTGTTTTTCGGGAATTATTTCCCTTTCAGTCAGGCAAAAGGGTCCCTTTTAATGCAATGTTCAACGAAAATAACCTATTTTTTCCCCATTATTTGTTTTAAAATATTTTTAAAGTTGTAACAACTTGTAAATTTTCTATTTGCTATTAAATTATCTTCTAATTTTTTTTATAAAAGGTTCAGATGTGATCCATTGCTCTTGGTAGACTGGGTACCAGTTTGCCCAGCGAAAGGAAAATAACTTGTATCAAAAAGTTTAAAAACACACGATTTTAGAATCAAATCATGAATGTGCAAAAGGTTTCTTAGTTCTTGATACCACAAGCACTTGTCTCTAAAAAAAAATGTGTACCATATATCATAATATAAGTGCATGTGCTTGATACCCTTTAATTAACACTATAACTACCAACACTTCTTTTCATCAAACTAATGCCTATTGTATTCACGTGTATATATTTGGCAATACCATCCTAATTAACAGCCATAACATTAACCTTTTAAAGCTCTTCAGACATGTTTTATTTGTAATATTTGACATAAATGTTCAAACCAGATCATACTCATTACCCCCTAGAGTTATCTCCCTTATCATCACATCATCTTTGTTTTGAATTCTATGAAGAAGTTAATATCAATCCTGAATGGGTCAACACTATCAAATATATACCTACAATTAAACGATGATAAATTAATGGCCCTGAAACTGATTATGTTTAATCTTCAATATAAAAAGTCTGTCTTAGATGTTCATTGTACAATATTTCTGATCAAAATTATCGTGTTTGAATCTTTGATCGACATTAACATGTGATTACCTGAAGTAATTCATGCTAATACTTTTTCTTCTAAATTGTGCATGAGTAAAAATGTTGTCAAGATCTAAAATCTTGGAATATGGAAAAGGTTTCCAATTACAACTGTTATATGTTTTTCGTACACTAAATATCCTTGATAATGACTCAGTTTAGACATTTTAGTCACATATTTTCAACTGGTACATAGAAAAATGTCCTATTTAATTATTGGAATTAGGACAACATTTTACAACTTGAAATAAAGTAATTAAATTTGTTTCAAAATAGTGTTACTATGAAAAAATAAGTTTATTTAAAACTAGAAAAGAAGTATGCCCCCGTATTTGATAATTATGGACAAAGTTGTTTTGTTAGGAGTGATTTTTTAAAAATGAAGTGTGTCTGTAAGACATAAATGATGCCCCCGCCTGACCATAAGAAATTATAAACAAGTAAAAAGTTCTATAACACTATGTATGATGTTCTATCATACTCAACTTGTATACAAATATTACCTTTAATTTTTTATTCCTGATATGTAAATATAAAGGTATTACCTGTGATGAAATGGGTATAATCCTATCTAGAATCAGCTTAGTCGCGGGTGCATAAAAAAAATGACCAAGTCCAACTACCTGTCATTATCAAATATTTGATGAAAATCAAAATCCTGTGGACATGCACACATCCATTATGTGTATAAACATCATACAAAATATTAAAGCTGTAGCTCCAAAACTGTAAGAGATAGCCGGACAAACCATGTATCTATATCTGGACAGACGAACAAAATGACTTAAGTCCAACTACCTGTCATTTTGAGAATATTTGATGAAAATCAAAATCCTGTGGACATGCACACCTCCATTATGTGTATAAACATCCTGCAAAATATTAAAGCTGTAGCTCTAAAATTGAAGAAAATCAAAATCCTGTGGACATGCACACCTCCATTATGTGTATAAACATCCTACAAAATATTAAAGCTGTAGCTCCAAAACTGTAGAAGGAGATAGCCTAACAAACCATGTATCTATAGCCGGACAGACAAACGGACCAACGGATGGACATGAGTAAATTAATATGCCCCCCCCCTCCCCCCGACTCTTCGTCGTGGGGGTATAAAAAAACTATTATGTTTACAATGCATTGAAAAACCATTTTACATTTTTTAATTATTTGTTTTTAATTTAAAACAACATGTTCCTTTCACATTTACTTTTAAACTATATCTTGTCTCAACAAACAATTTTCTAAGGAATCTTATCTGAATAAAGTCGGAAATATCTGTGTTCATAAAAACACATACACATAAATTTTACAATTGAATGTAAAGTTCTTATGCCAGTACAAGAGGTATTAATTTTGCTCCCTTGCAACATGACTCATTTGTACCCTTGATGTGACATTGTGGTAGTTACTTCCCTTGGTTGTGTACAGTAAACTGTAATGTATAATACACACCATTTCAAGGCTGTCCTCCACACGAACAGGTTAAAAGTTGATGCAGATTATTTACAGGGGGTACCCGAACTAGATTTTTTTCCTGAGATTTTGGAGCAAAATGCTGCTAATAGATGACCATTTACGGTAGTCCATGGGTAGACATGCCACTCCACTTGGACACATTATCCTTATTCCATGCCAACCAGTCTTTCCTCTTAACCCTTTTAAGATGTGTGCTTAACAGAAAAGCAACAAATGCCAATTTTATAGTCATTGGATTGATCCAACCGGGGCTAGAACCAATGATCTACCATGCTTGAGGCGAGCATGCATTCTATTACACCACCTATGTGGTTTCTACCATGCTTGAGGCGAGCATGCATTCTATTACACCACCTATGTGGTTTCTACCATGCTTGAGGCGAGCATGCATTCTATTACACCACCTATGTGGTTTCTACCATGCTTGAGGCGAGCATGCATTCTATTACACCACCTATGTGGTTTCTACCATGCTTGAGGCGAGCATGCATTCTATTACACCACCTATGTGGTTTCTACCATGCTTGAGGCGAGCATGCATTCTATTACACCACCTATGTGGTTTCTACCACGCTTGAGGCAAGCATGCATTCTATTACACCACCTATGTGGTTTCTACCATGCTTGAGGCGAGCATGCATTCTATTACACCACCTATGTGGTTTCTACCACGCTTGAGGCGAGCATGCATTCTATTACACCACCTATGTGGTTTCTACCATGCTTGAGGCGAGCATACATTCTATTACACCACCTATGTGGTTTCTACCACGCTTGAGGCGAGCAAACATTCTATTACACCACCTATGTGGTTTCTACCATACTTGAGGCAAGCATGCATTCTATTACACCACCTATGTGGTTTCTACCACGCTTGAGGCGAGCATGCATTCTATTACACCACCTATGTGGTTTCTACCATGCTTGAGGCGAGCATACATTCTATTACACCACCTATGTGGTTTCTACCACGCTTGAGGCGAGCATGCATTCTATTACACCACCTATGTGGTTTCTACCACGCTTGAGGCGAGCATGCATTCTATTACACCACCTATGTGGTTTCTACCATACTTGAGGCAAGCATGCATTCTATTACACCACCTATGTGGTTTCTACCATGCTTTAGGCGAGCATGCATTCTATTACACCACCTATGTGGTTTCTACCACGCTTGAGGCGAGCATGCATTCTATTACACCACCTATGTGGTTTCTACCATGCTTGAGGCAAGCATGCATTCTATTACACCACCTATGTGGTTTCTACCATGCTTGAGGCGAGCATGCATTCTATTACACCACCTATGTGGTTTCTACCACGCTTGAGGCGAGCATGCATTCTATTACACCACCTATGTGGTTTCTACCATGCTTGAGGCGAGCATACATTCTATTACACCACCTATGTGGTTTCTACCACGCTTGAGGCGAGCATGCATTCTATTACACCACCTATGTGGTTTCTACCACGCTTGAGGCGAGCATGCATTCTATTACACCACCTATGTGGTTTCTACCATACTTGAGGCAAGCATGCATTCTATTACACCACCTATGTGGTTTCTACCATGCTTTAGGCGAGCATGCATTCTATTACACCACCTATGTGGTTTCTACCACGCTTGAGGCGAGCATGCATTCTATTACACCACCTATGTGGTTTCTACCATGCTTGAGGCAAGCATGCATTCTATTACACCACCTATGTGGTTTCTACCATACTTGAGGCAAGCATGCATTCTATTACACCACCTATGTGGTTTCTACCACGCTTGAGGCGAGCATGCATTCTATTACACCACCTATGTGGTTTCTACCATACTTGAGGCAAGCATGCATTCTATTACACCACCTATGTGGTTTCTACCATGCTTTAGGCGAGCATGCATTCTATTACACCACCTATGTGGTTTCTACCATGCTTGAGGCGAGCATGCATTCTATTACACCACCTATGTGGTTTCTACCATGCTTGAGGCAAGCATGCATTCTATTACACCACCTATGTGGTTTCTACCATACTTGAGGCAAGCATGCATTCTATTACACCACCTATGTGGTTTCTACCACGCTTGAGGCGAGCATGCATTCTATTACACCACCTATGTGGTTTCTACCACGCTTGAGGCGAGCATGCATTCTATTACACCACCTATGTGGTTTCTACCACGCTTGAGGCGAGCATACATTCTATTACACCACCTATGTGGTTTCTACCACGCTTGAGGCGAGCATGCATTCTATTACACCACCTATGTGGTTTCTACCATGCTTGAGGCGAGGATGCATTCTATTACACCACCTATGTGGTTTCTACCATACCTGAGGCAAGCATGCATTCTATTACACCACCTATGTGGTTTCTACCATGCTTGAGGCGAGCATGCATTCTATTACACCACCTATGTGGTTTCTACCACGCTTGAGGCGAGCATGCATTCTATTACACCACCTATGTGGTTTCTACCACGCTTGAGGCGAGCATGCATTCTATTACACCACCTATGTGGTTTCTACCACGCTTGAGGCGAGCATGCATTCTATTACACCACCTATGTGGTTTCTACCACGCTTGAGGCGAGCATGCATTCTATTACACCACCTATGTGGTTTCTACCACGCTTGAGGTGAGCATGCATTCTATTACACCACCTATGTGGTTTCTACCACGCTTGAGGCGAGCATACATTCTATTACACCACCTATGTGGTTTCTACCTCGCTTGAGGCGAGCATACATTCTATTACACCACCTATGTGGTTTCTACCACGCTTGAGGCGAGCATGCATTCTATTACACCACCTATGTGGTTTCTACCACGCTTGAGGCGAGCATGCATTCTATTACACCACCTATGTGGTTTCTACCACGCTTGAGGCGAGCATGCATTCTATTACACCACCTATGTGGTTTCTACCAGGCTTGAGGCGAGCATGCATTCTATTACACCACCTATGTGGTTTCTACCACGCTTGAGGCGAGCATGCATTCTATTACACCACCTATGTGATTTCTACCATGCTTGAGGCGAGCATGCATTCTATTACACCACCTATGTGGTTTCTACCATGCTTGAGGCGAGCATACATTCTATTACATCACCTATGTGGTTTCTACCACGCTTGAGGTGAGCATGCATTCTATTACACCACCTATGTGGTTTCTACCACGCTTGAGGCGAGCATGCATTCTATAACACCACCTATGTGGTTTCTACCACGCTTGAGGCGAGCATGCATTCTATTACACCACCTATGTGGTTTCTACCATGCTTGAGGCGAGCATGCATTATATTACACCACCTATGTGGTTTCTACCACGCTTGAGGCGAGCATGCATTCTATTACACCACCTATGTGGTTTCTACCATGCTTGAGGCGAGCATGCATTCTATTACACCACCTATGTGGTTTTGACCACGCTTGAGGCGAGCATGCATTCTATTACACCACCTATGTGGTTTCTACCACGCTTGAGGCGAGCATGCATTCTATTACACCACCTATGTGGTTTCTACCACGCTTGAGGCGAGCATGCATTCTATTACACCACCTATGTGGTTTCTACCATGCTTGAGGCGAGCATGCATTCTATTACACCACCTATGTGGTTTCTACCACGCTTGAGGCGAGCATGCATTCTATTACACCACCTATGTGGTTTCTACCATACTTGAGGCGAGCATGCATTCTATTACACCACCTATGTGGTTTCTACCACGCTTGAGGCGAGCATACATTCTATTACACCACCTATGTGGTTTCTACCACGCTTGAGGCGAGCATGCATTCTATTACACCACCTATGTGATTTCTACCATGCTTGAGGCGAGCATGCATTCTATTACACCACCTATGTGGTTTCTACCATGCTTGAGGCGAGCATACATTCTATTACATCACCTATGTGGTTTCTACCACGCTTGAGGTGAGCATGCATTCTATTACACCACCTATGTGGTTTCTACCACGCTTGAGGCGAGCATGCATTCTATAACACCACCTATGTGGTTTCTACCACGCTTGAGGCGAGCATGCATTCTATTACACCACCTATGTGGTTTCTACCATGCTTGAGGCGAGCATGCATTCTATTACACCACCTATGTGGTTTCTACCACGCTTGAGGCGAGCATGCATTCTATTACACCACCTATGTGGTTTCTACCATGCTTGAGGCGAGCATGCATTCTATTACACCACCTATGTGGTTTTGACCACGCTTGAGGCGAGCATGCATTCTATTACACCACCTATGTGGTTTCTACCACGCTTGAGGCGAGCATGCATTCTATTACACCACCTATGTGGTTTCTACCACGCTTGAGGCGAGCATGCATTCTATTACACCACCTATGTGGTTTCTACCATGCTTGAGGCGAGCATGCATTCTATTACACCACCTATGTGGTTTCTACCACGCTTGAGGCGAGCATGCATTCTATTACACCACCTATGTGGTTTCTACCATACTTGAGGCGAGCATGCATTCTATTACACCACCTATGTGGTTTCTACCACGCTTGAGGCGAGCATACATTCTATTACACCACCTATGTGGTTTCTACCATGCTTGAGGCGAGCATGCATTCTATTACACCACCTATGTGGTTTCTACCACGCTTGAGGCGAGCATGCATTCTATTACACCACCTATGTGGTTTCTACCACGCTTGAGGCGAGCATGCATTCTATTACACCACCTATGTGGTTTCTACCACGCTTGAGGCGAGCATACATTCTATTACACCACCTATGTGGTTTCTACCAGGCTTGAGGCGAGCATGCATTCTATTACACCACCTATGTGGTTTCTACCATGCTTGAGGCGAGCATGCATTCTATTACACCACCTATGTGGTTTCTACCATGCTTGAGGCGAGCATACATTCTATTACATCACCTATGTGGTTTCTACCACGCTTGAGGCGAGCATGCATTCTATTACACCACCTATGTGGTTTCTACCACGCTTGAGGCGAGCATGCATTCTATAACACCACCTATGTGGTTTCTACCACGCTTGAGGCGAGCATGCATTCTATTACACCACCTATGTGGTTTCTACCATACTTGAGGCGAGCATGCATTCTATTACACCACCTATGTGGTTTCTACCATGCTTGAGGCGAGCATACATTCTATTACACCACCTATGTGGTTTCTACCATGCTTGAGGCAAGCATGCATTCTATTACACCACCTATGTGGTTTCTACCATGCTTGAGGCGAGCATGCATTCTATTACACCACCTATGTGGTTTCTACCATGCTTGAGGCGAGCATGCATTCTATTAAACCACCTATGTGGTTTCTACCACGCTTGAGGCGAGCATGCATTATTCTATTACACCACCTATGTGGTTTTTACCACGCTTGAGGCGAGCATGCATTCTATTACACCACCTATGTGATTTTTACCACGCTTGAGGCGAGCATGCATTCTATTACACCACCTATGTGGTTTCTACCACGCTTGAGGCGAGCATGCATTCTATTACACCACCTATGTGGTTTCTACCATGCTTGAGGTGAGCATGCATTCTATTACACCACCTATGTGGTTTCACACCCTTTTAATGATCATTTCCATAAATGAATGTAGAAATATATAACAATTGCTTATTATTCAAGTACATGTATAATACATGACCAATCTGATCAACTGATTTTGTTTGTAAATTACTCAAATGGCATAACTGCTGAATGTATTTTACACATAGCCGATTACATTACTAAAAAGCCACGGACATAAAGAGTCTTTTTAAAATATGAGTCATCACAGGGAGAGACAGATAGTATTACCAGCTTTCATTTTTTCTTTACACATGGGTTATAGGATCAGATTGGTATAAGATCATGTATCCTGATATCGTCTCAGGATCAGATTGCTATAAGATCATGTATCCTGATATCGTCTCATATCTAAAGTTTATTCTCATTAACTCAAACTAAAGTGACCCAAAGAGAGGTGTTTCAGGTTTATCTATGGTTCAATTCACTTAATATCGGCCATGACAACATTAGTTGAGTGACAGGGAGGAAATTTTATGAAATAGACCATTTACACATTTCCAACTTTAAATCTAACATTATACAATTTATATGAATTAATTTCCTTTAGATTGGCAAAAAAGGGATCCTTTTAATGCATAGTTTGGTGAAAATAACATATTTTTACCAATAATCTAACCAAAATTTTAATGTTGTAAAATTTTCAATTTGCTATAAACTTATCCTCTGATTTTTCACAAGGTTCAAATATATACAAATTGAGAAAAAATTACACTCAAATTTGTTGTTCTTTCCATTGCTCTTGCTTGATCTGGTACCATTTTGCCCTTTGTAAGGGTAACAATTCTTTAAAAAAAGATATAAAAAGATATAATTTTAGAATCAAATCGGGAATGGTTTGGTTTGGTTGGTTTATGGTGTTTAACACCACTTTCAACAACATTGCAGTTATATCATGGTGGTCAGTTTTATCAGTGGAGGAAACAAGAGTACCCGGAGAAAACCACTGACCTGTCGCAAGTCACTAACAAACTTTATCACATAATGCTGTATCAAGTATACCACGCCATGAACGGGGTTCGAACTCACAACTTTAGTGGTGATAGGCACTGATTGCAAAGATTGTTGTAAATCCAACCACCATACAATCACGACCACGACGGCCCCTAAAATTGGGAATGTGCAAGAGGTCTATTAGAATGAAAATTTATGTTCTGTCCTTTTTTGATATTCTGATAATTATTAACAATGAACTTTGAATCAAAGAATAAAACTATTTGACAATTATAATTAATTCAATATTATTTCAATTAAAGGTTAAAATACAGAGTTAATGTTAGTATATATGTTTTCTAGTTTGTTTTTTTAAAGAACTTAAAGCTCTAATTAATGTACAACAATGAACAGACTTAAGGGATTTATATTAATTTATAAATGTAGGTAAGAAAAGTTGTGTTTGGCATATATACAGATAGGATCACGTCAATAACATATAAATTTTTTTTTACATTAACTGCTATGTTTGTTTGTTTGTTTGTGCTTAACGCCACTTTCAACAACATTTCAGTTATATCGTGGCGGTCAGTTTTATTGGTGGAGGAAACCGAAGAAAACCACTGAACTGTTGCAAGTCACTGACAAACTTTATCACACAATGTTGTGCACCTCACCCTGATCGAGATTCGAACTCACAACGTTAGTGGTGATAGGCACCAATTTTATAGGTAGTTGTAAATTCAACTACCATACTATCATGGTCACGGCGGCCCCCTTTCACCGCTACGCATGTACATATATCAACAAAAGTTGGAATCAAATAAAAAACTGAAAATACCACTGTCGGAACCGTTACAAAATCTAAATAGAACTAGAGGCTCAGTGGGCTGAGCCTGTGTCGCTCACCTTTTATTCTGCTTTGAGGAAACTTAATACAGAACCTTCCATACAAGTAGATGCTTCCTACCAAGTTTCGGTTCATATGGCTAAGCAGTTTCAAATTAAAGGAGCAGATTTTTTAGAAATCGACCAATCAGAAACAAGAATTGCATGTGGTGGCCATGCTTGCAAACCGATCGGGACGAAATGAGCAATCTTCATAGAGGACATTCCATAGATGCTTCCTACCAAGTTTCAGTGGTAGCCATGTTTGTTAAACCGATCGGGACGAAATGAACATTCTTCATAGAGGACATTCCATAGATGCTTCCTACCAAGTTTCGGTTCATTTGGCCAAGTGGTTACAGAGAGGAAGATTTAAAAAAATCGGCCAATCAGAAACAAGAATTGCCTGTGGTGGCCATGTTTGGTAATGGATCATAACAAAATGTGCACTCTTTAGAGAGGACCTTCCATAGATGCTTCCTACCAAGTTTCAGTTCATTTGGCTGAGGGTTTTCAGAGAAGATTAAAATGTGAAAAGTAAACGGATGACAGACGACGGACATCAAGTGATGGCAAAAGCTCATATTGTCGTTGGCAAGGATTCCTAAAAAGAATATTAAAATGTGAATACTTACTTGTAATGTATAGAGTAAACATCTTACACTATATCAGCATTAGTTAATTTCTAAGGGAGATAATGGCAAGAGTTATCTTTCTTTTAACAGTTTAGGCAAAGAGTTATCTTTCTTTTAAGAGAGGAGATTTTTTAGAAATCAACCCATCAAAAACAGAATTGCCTGTGGCAGCCATGTTTGTTAACCGATCGGGACAAAATGAGCAATCTTTATAGAAGACTTCCATAGATGCTTCCTACCAAGTTTCGTTTCATTTGGCCAAGCAGTTTCAGAGGAGAAGATTTTTTAAAATCAGTCAATCAGAAACAAGAATTGCCTGTGGTGGCCATGTTTGTTAATGGATCAGGACGAAATAAGCAGTATTTATAGAGGACCTTCCATAGATGCTTTCCTACCAAGTTTCAGTTCATTTGGCTGAGGAGTTTCAGAGGAGAAGATTAAAATGTGAAAAGTTAACGGACGAGATGATGGACGCCGGATGCCAAGTGATGGCAAAAGCTCACATTGCCTTGGGCAAGGTGAGCTAAAAATCATAGAAACAGAGGCAAAATTGATATCCCTAACACACATATACATGACCTAACACACATATACATGACCTAACACATATATACATGACCTAACACACATATACATGACCTAACACACATATACATGACCTAACACACATATACATGACCTAACACACATATATATGACCTAACACACATATACATGACCTAACACACATATACATGACCTAACACACATATACATGACCTAACAAACATATACATGACCTAACACACATATACATGACCTAACACACATATATATGACCTAACACACATATACATGACCTAACACACATATACATGACCTAACACACATATATATGACCTAACACACATATACATGACCTAACACACATATACATGACCTAACACACATATATATGACCTAACACACATATATATGACCTAACACACATATACATGACCTAACACACATATACATGACCTAACACACATATACATGACCTAACACACATATACATGACCTAACACACATATACATGACCTAACACACATATACATGACCTAACACACATATATATGACCTAACACACATATACATGACCTAACACACATATACATGACCTAACACACATATACATGACCTAACACATATATATGACCTAACACACATATACATAACCTAACACACATATACATGACCTAACACACATAAACATGACCTAACACACATATACATGACCTAACACACATATACATGACCTAACACACATATACATGACCTAACACACATATACATGACCTAACACACATATACATGACCTAACACACATATACATGACCGCTCTCTTTCCTGGTTTGGTACAGGCACTTCAATAAAAAGTTGTAGGGTTAAACTAGTTTTATAATCCTAAACCTTCCTTCTTACTGAATTAATGCATTCAGCTAAGTGTTTTCCAAATGTGAGTAAAATGCCAACCCTCATACAAAACAGTGAACACCATTGTTAATACAGAATATATTTTAATTACGGTACATGAATATCTACAAGATAATATGGGTCATAATGCAAGAAAATGAATTTATTTCAATTTCTTAATCTTTTCAAAACATAATATTACATTAATATCTCAAGTTTTTCTTCATCATCCGGGCAGGGGCCTTTGTGGCTGTTATTGTATGGTATTAACATTTCCACTGCCCCCTCTCCCCTCCCTATCAACCCCTCATAGATGCAACTCTGATACATTACACAGAAACTACATAAGAAGTTGTAGATGTAATATACATTACCTTGGATACTTAAGATGTAATATACATTACCTTGGATACTTAAGATGTAATATACATTACCTTGGATACTTAAGATGTAATATCCATTACCTTGGATACTTAAGATGTAATATACATTACCTTGGATACTTAAGATGTAATATACATTACATTGGATACTTAAGATATAATATACATTACCTTGGATACTTTTCTACAATGTTGTCAAGTAGCTGTTTGAATGTACAGTGAGAAGGTATCTTGATCTGACTATTGTTAACTCCAGCTAATTCTCTACTCTTTGCAAAGAACAACAAATTAACCTAAAATATATATATATAAATTCTTAGATCATATTACATGTGACATCAACATAAATAGAGCATTATCATTTGATTCTCATATATATTAAAAATCCAGAATACATCTTTAATAACTCATTATTGAGTACATTTAGTTTAAATTTTTATTAAATTCCATCTTTCTACAATGTATACAAGTCTTGGGAATTTGCATAAATTTCTATTGAAAGCTCAAGACAACTTTTGAGAAGCCATCCCTCATAGATCCATCAAGTCTTGCTTGATGCAAATTTTCTTTTTCAAAACTAGTCTGAGGAATTTTCCTATCATATTATAATTTAATCTTTCAAGTGGTTTTGAGAAGATTTGCCAAATTTCTGCCAATCAGAATGCAATACTAACTATAGCAGCTATGTTGGGGAAAAAAGCTTTGGCTATTTGACATGTTTTAAAGTGATTTACTCTATATTCTAATGATAGTAACAAGGGTTAAAACAACTGCCATGTTGGTTGGTTGGTTGGTTGAATGATATAAGGTCAAAACTTTGAAAGTTCATACCCTAAAGATGACTCAGGCCAAGTTGTATTCAAATTTGTCCAGTGGTTCAGAATAGAATACTTCAAGTCATGTGGTTTCTGAGAAGAAGATATTTGAAATTTCAGTCAATCAAATTAAATTATTGGCCCTGGCAGCCATTGAATGTTTAATCTACACGAAAAACGCAACTTCTGTCAAGAACCATCCAATCACCATTCTAACAAGGGTTTGTTCCAACTGCCAAAGTGGTTTCAGAGAAGAAGATTGAAATGTAAATTTAGCAAGATGAGCTTAGAATTAATTTCCAATGGCGACTATGTTTTTTGTCAAAAAATAAATAGAGCATAGCTGTGGAGGGGACTACAAACATCATTTGTATCATGTTTCAAATTAATTGAGCTTGTAGTTTAAGAGGAGAAGATTTTTTTAAAGCTTCAGCCAAACAGAAAAAAGAATTACCCATGGTAACCATGTTTTCGCCAGACCGGGAGGGGGGGGGGGGAATGGGGATTTTTTTTATAGAGGACCTCACAAACATCATTCCTGCAAAGTTTGGTTCCAATGGACCCAATAGTTTCAGTTTCCTATCCATGCAAATAGTAAAATTTTATTCCCATAGGTTTTTCTGTGGTGGTGGCCATCTTCTATTTATGATCAACAAAGAAAGTCTTTAATTACACAAATAGTTTCTGATAAACAAAATTGAAATGTCAGGCAAACATAAACCAAACACAGAGTGAAGATAATGTCTCACATGCACCATAAAGCCAGGTCACATGAACCATAGAGCACGTTGAGTTAAAAACAAAAAACCACCCTAGTCCAATTCTTTTGCTTTGTGATTTATCAGATGATATGAAAGAATTTTGTCCTTTTCCTTTTGGCCATTGTATTGTCTGTCCTTTTCCTTTTGGTCATTGTATTGTCTGTCCTTTTCCTTTTGGCCATTGTATTGTCTGTCCTTTTCCTTTTGGCCATTGTATTGTCTGTCCTTTTTCTTTTGGCCATTGTATTGTCTGTCCTTTTCCTTTTGGCCATTGTATTGTCTGTCCTTTTCCTTTTGGCCATTGTATTGTCTGTCCTTTTCCTTTTGGCCATTGTATTGTCTGTCCTTTTCCTTTTGGCCATTGTATTGTCTGTCCTTTTCCTTTTGGCCATTGTATTGTCTGTCCTTTTCCTTTTGGCCATTGTATTGTCTGTCCTTTTCCTTTTGGCCATTGTATTGTCTGTCCTTTTCCTTTTGGCCATTGTATTGTCTGTCCTTTTCCTTTTGGCCATTGTATTGTCTGTCCTTTTCCTTTTGGCCATTGTATTGTCTGTCCTTTTCCTTTTGGTCATTGTATTGTCTGTCCTTTTCCTTTTGGCCATTGTATTGTCTGTCCTTTTCCTTTTGGCCATTGTATTGTCTGTCCTTTTCCTTTTGGTCATTGTATTGTCTGTCCTTTTCCTTTTGGTCATTGTATTGTCTGTCCTTTTCCTTTTGGCCATTGTATTGTCTGTCCTTTTCCTTTTGGTCATTGTATTGTCTGTCCTTTTCCTTTTGGCCATTGTATTGTCTGTCCTTTTCCTTTTGGTCATTGTATTGTCTGTCCTTTTCCTTTTGGTCATTGTATTGTCTGTCCTTTTCCTTTTGGCCATTGTATTGTCTGTCCTTTTCCTTTTGGTCATTGTATTGTCTGTCCTTTTCCTTTTGGTCATTGTATTGTCTGTCCTTTTCCTTTTGGTCATTGTATTGTCTGTCCTTTTCCTTTTGGTCATTGTATTGTCTGTCCTTTTCCTTTTGGTCATTGTATTGTCTGTCCTTTTCCTTTTGGTCATTGTATTGTCTGTCCTTTTCCTTTTGGCCATTGTATTGTCTGTCCTTTTCCTTTTGGCCATTGTATTGTCTGTCCTTTTCCTTTTGGCCATTGTATTGTCTGTCCTTTTCCTTTTGGCCATTGTATTGTCTGTCCTTTTCCTTTTGGCCATTGTATTGTCTGTCCTTTTCCTTTTGGCCATTGTATTGTCTGTCCTTTTCCTTTTGGCCATTGTATTGTCTGTCCTTTTCCTTTTGGCCATTGTATTGTCTGTCCTTTTCCTTTTGGCCATTGTATTGTCTGTCCTTTTCCTTTTGGCCATTGTATTGTCTGTCCTTTTCCTTTTGGTCATTGTATTGTCTGTCCTTTTCCTTTTGGCCATTGTATTGTCTGTCCTTTTCCTTTTGGCCATTGTATTGTCTGTCCTTTTCCTTTTGGTCATTGTATTGTCTGTCCTTTTCCTTTTGGTCATTGTATTGTCTGGTCCTTTTCCTTTTGGCCATTGTATTGTCTGTCCTTTTCCTTTTGGTCATTGTATTGTCTGTCCTTTTCCTTTTGGCCATTGTATTGTCTGTCCTTTTCCTTTTGGTCATTGTATTGTCTGTCCTTTTCCTTTTGGTCATTGTATTGTCTGTCCTTTTCCTTTTGGCCATTGTATTGTCTGTCCTTTTCCTTTTGGTCATTGTATTGTCTGTCCTTTTCCTTTTGGTCATTGTATTGTCTGTCCTTTTCCTTTTGGTCATTGTATTGTCTGTCCTTTTCCTTTTGGTCATTGTATTGTCTGTCCTTTTCCTTTTGGTCATTGTATTGTCTGTCCTTTTCCTTTTGGTCATTGTATTGTCTGTCCTTTTCCTTTTGGTCATTGTATTGTCTGTCCTTTTCCTTTTGGTCATTGTATTGTCTGTCCTTTTCCTTTTGGCCATTGTATTGTCTGTCCTTTTCCTTTTGGTCATTGTATTGTCTGTCCTTTTCCTTTTGGTCATTGTATTGTCTGTCCTTTTCCTTTTGGTCATTGTATTGTCTGTCCTTTTCCTTTTGGTCATTGTATTGTCTGTCCTTTTCCTTTTGGTCATTGTATTGTCTGTCCTTTTCCTTTTGGTCATTGTATTGTCTGTCCTTTTCCTTTTGGTCATTGTATTGTCTGTCCTTTTCCTTTTGGCCATTGTATTGTCTGTCCTTTTCCTTTTGGTCATTGTATTGTCTGTCCTTTTCCTTTTGGTCATTGTATTGTCTGTCCTTTTCCTTTTGGCCATTGTATTGTCTGTCCTTTTCCTTTTGGCCATTGTATTGTCTGTCCTTTTCCTTTTGGCCATTGTATTGTCTGTCCTTTTCCTTTTGGCCATTGTATTGTCTGTCCTTTTCCTTTTGGTCATTGTATTGTCTGTCCTTTTCCTTTTGGCCATTGTATTGTCTGTCCTTCAATGTATTGTTTCTGATTACCCCTTTGTTATCTTCAAAGTTTTCTTGTCAAAATAGGAATAATTGTAATTAATCTGTAAAATTAAGATCAGTAATGATGGGTATGGTGTTTAACGCTACTTTTAACAATATTTCAGTTATATCATGGCAGTCAGTTTTATTGGTGGAGGAAAGTGGAGAAAACCAATGACCTGTCGCAAGTCACTGACAAACAAGATCAGTAATGAGGTCACAAACTTAAATATCCAAAGAGTTGAATAAAATGTCTTTAATCAACAACTCTCAAAACTTTGATAGATTACTCAAAGAAATGGTTTACATCCCACATTTAAAGGTAAACATTGTGTATAGAGAAGTGGGACATTACAATGTACATGACATTTTATATGTCAGAGGCTTTATCATATTTCAAGATAAAAGATAATGTTTACTTAGTTAAAATTAATTAAGAATATGATATGTTTGTAATGAACAGTGTTTAATTAAGACAATCAGTGAGTAAAGTAGGAGGTTTTAAATAATCAATTACCACAGTGTATAAATAAAATTTACTAATGAAAACGCCAAAAAAAAACAGCTTTTAGATGCAAAATGTATTATTGGAAACTAAATAATATATTAGCCCGTTGTTCTATAATATTACCTGTATATTTTTATGTGGTTTATTCATGAAGAGTGGTCTGGTTAATTAGAAAGGTTGTTTCGACATTCGACTAATAAAAAGTCAATCGGTATCAATTTTACATCAATATTTCCAAAAAATCTCGAATAAAATGTTAACTATTTTACTTCCTCTTTGTGCCTGTTATCATTAAACTGTGAAAACTCTAATTTATTGTTCATAAATACTTAATGACAAAACAAGATTTAAATGCAATGTTACTACCAAATAGTGTGAGGAAAACACATCATTCATATGAAAGAAAGAAGTGTTAAAAAAATCTCTGGTTACCTCAATGGACATATCCACAGTTGAACATGTACATGGCAATCAAAACTAAGTTGTTGAAACCACAATACCATAAATGATACTCCTGATCCCATCCCCTGTGACAACAGACTACTGCTATTTTAATTGTAAAATGTGTCTGTCTTGTGATAAGATGAACAGTAAAATTACACAGTAAAAAGTCACATTGAGGTCATAGTGACATAGCAAGCTACAGCACAACTTATACAACTTCATTCAAAATTCAAGTTCACATAGTCTTCCCGCTACAAAGTCTCCCAAAGAAATTCAGCTAGTGAGAACCCATTCAAGGGAATTGCAAACTTAATATTCAATGTTTTGAAATTTATAATTCAATAAACACTTTTTGGACAGCTAATTAAAAAATGTGGGCATAGATTACCCCTACTAGTTTGACCTTGCTTGTTTGGGATCTATTGATTGATTTAATGGAATGTTCATGCCACTTACAGCAGTACTTCATATATATCATGGCAGTCAGTTTTATTGATGGAGGAAGCAGGAGTGCCCAGAGGAAACAACAGACTTTTTAACTTTCATGGTGACCATAGCGAAGGTGGCCATTTTGAAAATTTCAAACCCTAAATGCACAACATATCCTAAGGATCATTCCTGTGAAGTTTCATTACAATCGAATTTAAAAATATTTAACTTTCATGGTTACCATGGCAACAATGGACATTTTGAAAATGTTGAAGCCTAAATGCACATCTACACATCACAAGGATAATTCCTGTTAAATTTCATTACAATCGAACCAAATAAAGTAATATTTCTGCTAAGCTTTGTTCAAATTGATCCAGTGGTATGTGTAAAAAATTTTGAAATATGAAAAGCTAAGGGATGAGATGAAATGAATAGACAAAAAGTGATGATAATACCTCACTTGGACCTTTGGTCCAGAAGATATAAAGAGGTGGCAACGGGACAGGTCTATGAGTGCAAGTTCAGACAGGAAAAACAGGATAAATTGGACAGGGTTGGACTATTTTACTTTGCAACTAGCTAGTCATCAACTGTTGATGATTAGAGGGAAGTTGTGTTTTATGTAGAAGGGCAGTTGTATTCTTAAAACATAAGGTTTTATGTGCAAGTACTGTGACATTCTCTGAACATGAGGCATTCATTTATATCACATCCTAATGGCTATGCAGTGTCTCTGAACATGAGGCACTCATTTACATCACATCCTAATGGCTATGCAGTGTCTCTGAACATGAGGCATTCATTTATATCCCATCCTAATGGCTATGCAGTGTCTCTGAACATGAGGCACTCATTTACATCACATCCTAATGGCTATGCAGTGTCTCTGAACATGAGGCACTCATTTATATCACATCCTAATGGCTATGCAGTGTCTCTGAACACAAGGCACTCATTTACATCACAGCCTATTGGCTATGCAGTGTCTCTGAACATGAGGCACTCATTTACATCACATCCTAAGGGCTATGCAGTGTCTCTGAACATGAGGCACTCATTTACATCACATCCTAAGGGCTATGCAGTGTCTCTGAACATGAGGCACTCATTTACATCACATCCTTATGGATATGCAGTGTCTCAGAACATGAGGTACTCATTTATATCACTGCGAAGGGCTATGCAGTGTCTCTGAATAGGAGGCACTCATCTATATCACATCATAAGGGCTATGCAGTGTCTCTGAACATGATGCACTCATTTATATCACAGTCAAGGGATATGCAGTGTCTCTGAACATGAGGCACTCATTTACATCACAGCCAAGGGCTATGCAGTGTCTCTGAACATGAGGCACTCATTTATATCATATCCCAAGAGCTATGCAGTGTCTCTGAACATGAGGCACTCATATACATCACTTCCTAAGGGCTATGCAGTGTCTCTGAACATGAGGCACTCATCTATATCACATCTTAAGGGCTATGCAGTGTCTCTGAACATGAGGCACTCATCTATATCACATCCTAAGGGCTATGCAGTGTCTCAGAACATGAGTCACTCATTTACATCACATCCTAAGGGCTATGCAGTGTCTCAGAACATGAGTCACTCATTTATATCACAGCCAAGGGCTATGCAGTGTCTCTGAACATGAGGCACTCATTTATATCACAGCCAAAGGCTATGCAGTGTTTCTGAACATGAGGCCCTCATTTATATCACAGCTTAAGGGCTATATGCAATGTCTCTGAACATGAGGCACTTATTTATATCGCTGCCAAGGGCTATGCAGTGTTTCAGAACATGAGGCACTCATTTATATCACAGCCAAGGGCTATGCAGTGTCTCTGAACATGAGGCACTCATCTATATCACAGCCAAGGGCTATGCAGTGTCTCTGAACATGAGGCACTCATTTATATCCCATCCCAAGAGCTATGCAGTGTCTCTGAACATGATGCACTCATTTATATCACAGCCAAGGGATATGCAGTGTCTCTGAACATGAGGCACTCATTTACATCACAGCCAAGGGCTATGCAGTGTCTCTGAACATGAGGCACTCATTTATATCATATCCTAAGAGCTATGCAGTGTCTCTGAACATGAGGCACTCATATACATCACTTCCTAAGGGCTATGCAGTGTCTCTGAACATGAGGCACTCATCTATATCACATCTTAAGGGCTATGCACTGTCTCTGAACATGATGCACTCATTTATATCACAGCCAAGGGATATGCAGTGTCTCTGAACATGAGGCACTCATTTACATCACAGCCAAGGGCTATGCAGTGTCTCTGAACATGAGGCACTCATTTATATCATATCCTAAGAGCTATGCAGTGTCTCTGAACATGAGGCACTCATATACATCACTTCCTAAGGGCTATGCAGTGTCTCTGAACACGAGGCACTCATCTATATCACATCTTAAGGGCTATGCACTGTCTCTGAACATGAGGCACTCATCTATATCACATCCTAAGGGCTATGCAGTGTCTCAGAACATGAGTCACTCATTTACATCACATCCTAAGGGCTATGCAGTGTCTCAGAACATGAGGCACTCATTTATATCACATCCTAAGGGCTATGCAGTGTCTCAGAACATGAGGCACTCATCTATATCACATCCTAAGGGCTATGAAGTGTCTCTAAACATGAGGCACTCATTTATATCACAGCCAAAGGCTATGCAGTGTTTCTGAACATGAGGCACTCATTTATATCACAGCTTAAGGGCTATATGCAATGTCTCTGAACATGAGGCACTTATTTATATCTCTGCCAAGGGCTATGCAGTGTTTCTGAACATGAGGCACTCATTTATATCACAGCCAAGGGATATGCAGTGTCTCTGAACATGAGGCACTCATTTATATCACAGCCAAGGGCTATGCAGTGTCTCTGAACATGAGGCACTCATTTATATCCCATCCCAAAAGCTATGCAGTGTCTCTGAACATGATGCACTCATTTATATCACAGCCAAGGGATATGCAGTGTCTCTGAACATGAGGCACTCATTTACATCACAGCCAAGGGCTATGCAGTGTCTCTGAACATGAGGCACTCATTTATATCATATCCTAAGAGCTATGCAGTGTCTCTGAACACGAGGCACTCATCTATATCACATCTTAAGGGCTATGCACTGTCTCTGAACATGAGGCACTCATCTATATCACATCCTAAGGGCTATGCAGTGTCTCAGAACATGAGTCACTCATTTACATCACATCCTAAGGGCTATGCAGTGTCTCAGAACATGAGGCACTCATTTATATCACATCCTAAGGGCTATGCAGTGTCTCAGAACATGAGGCACTCATCTATATCACATCCTAAGAGATATGCAGTGTCTCTGAACAGGAGGCACTCATTTACATCACATCCTAAGAGATATACAGTGTCTCTGAACAGGAGGCACTCATTTAGATCACACCCTATGGATATGCAGTGTCTCTGAACATGAGGCATTCATTTACATTACATTATAAAGGATTGTATATTTACTGGACTCAGACTATTTACTCTGGGTAGCCTTTAGTAACATAGCAGATGCCACGTGCAGAAAAGGAGCTCCTGAGTTTTGTCAGTGTTGCTTATATTAAATAGTTTTCTGTATTTTCACATTAATAGCAAATGCATTGTTTGTTTTTGTCTTTTTTCTATAATATTTGGCCACATGTATGTTTTCCAATATCAATTAACGATTTTTTGATCACATCTTTCTGACTTTTTTTCAACTACTAAAATTAAATCCAGGCAAACCTTTCATCAAGTTCATAATGAACACTCAAACATACTTGCTTATTGCTCTTAGTAATCAATAAAAGTTCATATAAAAGATTGATTTGATTGATGCATGAGAATTTTTTACTCCTGTTTATTCATCTGAATGTGTACAAACTCTTATTTGGAAATGACATGATAACTACGTCCCACTTTTTTATACAAGTCAACAGTGAGTTAGTGCTATGTTGCTTAAAGCCAATTTCAACAATATTGCAGCTATATCGTGGCGGTCAGTTTTATTGCCAATACCTGGAGAAAGGGAACATTGACCTGCCGCAAGTCACTGACAAACTTTATCACATAATGTTGTATCGAGTACACCTCGACTGTTCCAGATTCGAACTCAAAACGTTAGTGGTGATAGGCATATTGGATATATAGTTGTAAATCCAACTACCCATACGATCACGACCACGACATCATTTAAGTTTAAGTTAACAGTGGGAGATACAAATATAATAGTACAAATTAAAAAAGTGTCATCTACAAAAAGTTCATTACTTAGGACAATATGTAAGCATATATTAATCGTGACATGGCACTGGAAGAAAATGATATCATACCAATTAAAAGAGGATGCGTAGCATTATTCCGACAGCCCATAACTCCGACAGCCCATTACTCCGACAACCCATTACTCCGACAGCCCATTACTCCGACGGCCCATTTTTCCGACAATGCAAAATAGAACTCAATCCACAAATCCATGGTTTAACCAGGTGTATCCAACAGGATGTTCCGTCGATCAGGCTAATCTTGACGGACCATGGCCTAGACAGAATGTTCTGGAAAGGAAAAGGAGCTTTTATCCTAGGCTGTACATCCCCGTTCAAGGCAATTATGATCGTCCGACCTGGTATGGGATAAAGTTAAAAATTGAAGAAAAAGTTGTGCACATTGCACAAAGGAACCAGAAAAGAGGAATGAAGGAAAAAAGTGTAAACCGGGAGAAGCACGAGAAAGACAAAATGACGGAAGATAGCAATACACATGGAAGCGAGGAGAGTTAAGAATTGAAGAAGGACATATATAGTAGAAAAGGAGAGAAAGGGAACACAATGTACATGCAGAAGAATGGAAAAAGCTCCGAAGATAGGTAGACAGTTCCCTTGTTCAGGTCAATAAATACATCGATCACTTCTGTTGAAGCACGATTGGCAACCAACATATGTGGCTAATAGAACGCCTTCCATATGCATTATGCCGCTTCCACACACGTTCATTTATTCTGCATTCCGTCGTACGTTTCATGATGCGAATTGAATGCGCATCCAACATGGTTAATGCCTTCACACGTACGTCAAAACGTTTGCGATTTCCATTATTTACGTGAAAATATTTACATTTTCTCTACATGCAAAAATAGTATTATTACAGTCGTAACTTATGCCAACTGAAAACTCCTTGTCATAGGTGTGAAGCTCTTAGAGCATGCGATGCGCATTTAATGGGCATTAAATGTACATGTGAAGGAGGCATTCATCGGTTTACAATGTATCTAAAACGTATTAGAAAACGCAATACGGTTGAACAGCATCAGGTAGTGTCTCTCCGGTCACAAATTGTGGGAGTTTAGACGTGATACTCCCGACAACAACCGAATTTTGCTTAAAATTAAATCTTTATTATTTAATTTTAGCCCCCCTCCTGGAGTTTATGGAAATTTTTTATTGTATTAATCATAATGTACGGTAATGGCATTTTTTTCTCCAGATCCAGGATCAAACTAGACTAGCTCACTCGCAATGGCTCTGTATCCTAAATGTAACCGTTAATGTCAGAACAAACCTTTATAATTATTTCATGCACATCTACATATGGTGTACTCCTTTGTGTAAAGTTTAATAAAAAAAATACTTTGGACAGTTTTGAAGGGTTACAAGGTTTATGGACGGGCGGGGGCGGGGGCTGGGATTTTCGTCCGGACAGAATTTTTGTCGGTAAAATTCAGGGCAAGAAATTAAAAAAAAAATCTCCCCCCCCCTCCAATAATTTTTGTGTCGTCTCGCGTAACGGTGGCGGTGTAAACTTTTCATGATTAAATCCAAAATGTAGAAGTGTTAGACCATCCGAAATTGGTACTGATATTTCTCATGTCGTCATGATGTAAGGAATCTGCTAGCACCATGACATTTGACTTTGACCCCATATTTACCCTTTTGTTTAATACAGACGCCCAATGAGTATAAATATTAAAGTCAGTCTTTCGTTAGGTATAGAAGAAAAACAACAGATTTTAAGATAATTATACTACTTTTGACCATTTTTGACGGAATAATGGGTTGTCTGAGAAATGGGCTGTCGGAGCAATGGGCTGTCGGAATTATGGGCCGTCGGAGCAATGGGCTGTCGGAATAATGACCTGACCCCTTAAAACAAAGGTCTTCTACAAAAAGTTCATTATTTAGGACAACATGTGTCCATGATGTGATTGTGAAATTTGTCTTTTTTGATTCAACTTGTCCTGCATGGCACTGGAAGAATATGTATAATGCTTTATATAAAATAGTTAACATTCTAGACACTGCTGTGACAAATGACAAGCATATATGACAATAGAAGGTAACCTGAATGTTTTGATGTGCCATCAGGGGTCATTATAGTCAAGGGAAAAGAAATGCACAAGTCAAGAGATATATGTGGTAAGATAAGATAAGATAAGAGCTGGACTTTCACTGGTGTAAATAAGTGCAGTTTAGGCATTCTTTTGGTGAAAATCGAATAAGAACATGCAAATAAATGTCACCAAGATAGTAAATAAAATCCTTTTCAAAACGCTTGCAGTGAAAGCTTCATTGTTTTTTAACGACAAATCGGCTCATTGAAAATAGTGTTTAACAAATAATCGATTTTATATTGCATGATTTTGAACTATTGTTAAACATATGTATTTTGAAATAAATAAAGGTAAAATACAATTTTATAGCTAATGAATAAAAAATTAAATGAATCATTTTTATTTGATCACGAATTATCAATATAAAATAGCAGATCATAGGATTCTTTAAATTTTAACATTGTTTATGACATTAGCGTTGCACAGACAGTGATCTTTCAGAATACCCCAAAATTACGTACTGTTTAAAACACTTGTCCGACGTTCAACAATAACATGGATCGCGCAGGTGCATGAATCTATTTCCTTAGAAGCAGCTGGGTTTGAGGCAAAAGAATTCCATCTTCACGGAACTTTGAATATGTATATAGAAACCGGTGAGATTTTTCTTTAAGAATAGCATGATCATACAAAGAATTTTTGTTATTTTATTTATACTCTCCACTCACACCATGTCCTATCCAAATGTCAAAAATACTTCTTAATAGTGACAAAAGGGCGGCAAATTTAAATGTTAAAAAAAAGATTATATTGATAGCATACAATGAAGTGGACAGCAGACTGAAGACATGACCGTCCGGTATTATTACAGAAATAATGTATTTTTCGAGAGACACGGAGTTTACCCCCTTTTTTCTATCTTTCTGTTTACATATTTATTTTCAATAAAATTTCATTATTATTTCATCTCTTTTTCCTTAATTTTACTTGTTGGTGTCGTATTCATGCAATCTTATGTTTACAGCCACTTACATGTGTCGACCCTATATATTATATACTATTATATATAACATCTTCAAGAGTTGTGCACAGGGCCGTAACTAGGGGTTTAAAACAGGGGAGGCGGAGGTATGGCGGCTGCCGAAGTTGAGGCCCCATGTAAGGGGTGTCCCGGCCGAACATTGTGACTTAACGGCCCAAAATATAAAGCCTTTTTTATCGATTTCTATTTTATCGGGACGCTTTATATAGCACTTACTATCGTAAATAGCGACCACGCCGTCGAATCTTTTATGGTAAATTAAACATAACACAACTGGTTGATGTAAACTAATATTTAATGAATAATTTCAAATGACAGTACTTAGTCGGTGAATGCAAGATGGATTTTCCTATTGCCACTCGAATCTCATCTTTTGAAAACAGCTTCTGTATTTACCTGCCCGACGGTGGACGTGAAGCATCGCAAACCCACACAGGCGATCTTCGGTCATTGATGCTCTACACAAAGTCTTGAGGCGCCGAAGAGTCGGGAAATACCTCTCATATGAGCATATGGGCACAAGTCAGCGTCAGCATAAGAAATTGAGTCTGTAAGTGTGTTGACAAACTGTAAGTTGCAGCGGATACATTTTGCCACCCATCTGTCAACCTATTGTGGAAGATGGATATTTGGGTATGGCAATTCGTTCGTGTATTCTGTTTTCAAGTTATTAACTATTTCCGTATTTACATTATTTACAGGGGCTGGTACCAGATAATTGCCGTAGATAAATGTTTTCAGTTCTTGAGGAAATCGCGAATTTAGATGTGATATGATAGATCAGTGAATGTTGTGTGTCCTTGCCTTTGTGTACTCGGTACTTCTTTTTAAAATTTTAAATCTTCTTCAGAAAATCAGACGAGGCAACTGCCTCGTCTGCCTCAATGGTAGTTACGGCCCTGGTGCATCCCAATTTATAGACCCGTGTCCAGACAAATTTTCATAATTGAACAGATTAACCATTAAACAATATAGTTAAATAAAATCGGGATTACGATTATACAACAAAACTAAATTGAACAAATTTTATTTTATATTTGATTTCTGATTGTTGCAAATTAAGTCAGAAAATGTCACTTGCTATAAAGCAAAAGGACTTGAATTAATTCAAAGCATATTCTGACCTGTTGATGTTGTTAGAATTGTAGACCATCACTGTTTAAAAGTTGCGACTGCTGGTTGTGCTCGATAAATCAAATACACAACCACACCCTTAGGACGGGACGTAAAAAAGTGCCTCGTGTATGGAGAATGTCATATACACGAATTAGCACCTGCTCCTGCTAGCAATAACTTGTTAATAGTGTTCGTTGGTGACCATTTAAATTAATTTTCAGATTTATCAAATATAAATCCTTATTTTCCTGTGACAAATGAATTTCGAACGGTTTTCTTACATATCTTGGTAATATACTGCAGCAATTAGAAGTCGAGGATCCTATTGTTTTGTTTTTTTTACAGTTTTCAAGATAGAACCTTCTTATTTCACACGATATTTGTACATATACCAAAAGTTCATACTTAGTTATTAAGATTTTTTAAATTTTGTTTCGTTTCTTTCCTCAAAATTACGGTTGGTTGAACTTAAATAGTCCCTTTTTGTTAACTTTCGCAGTTACACATTTGCTCCTCATACAGTTTTCAAGCTAGAAGCTTTATTAAATGTGTGCATATTATTGAGATTTTTATTTTCTTGTGGTTTTTTTCCAAACTGGGGGTTATTGAACTTACAAAGTCCATTTTTGTGAAATTTCGCATATATTTTAGTTTACAGTATATTTGTACATAACCAAAGGTATTTTTATTTTCTTTAATATTTCACAAAATTACGAGTTGTTGAACTTAGTCCATTTTACTGAAATATTCTCATATAGACATATGTTTAACTTCTGTTACAGTTTTCTAAGTATAATCTTTTCTTCACATATCAAAGGTTTGCATATCATCAGGATTTTTGTTTCCTTCAATTTTTCTCGGGTGCATCATACATGTATATGTCAAATTGTATCGGTGCTGTAATTTTATTCGTGCTCGCATCGACTGCGGCAGATCGTGGGTTCGAGCCCCGGTTGGGATCAAACCAAAGACAATAAAAATGGTATTTGTTGCTTCTCCGCTAAGCACATCGCATTCAGGAGAAAGAGCAAATACTGGTTGACTCTGAATCACTATAATGTATACCAAGTGGAGTGACATGTCCAACCGCGGACTGTTGTTTCAATGACCAAGCATTATATAGAACAATCCAACTATAAGCATGTTGGTATAGTACAAAACCAGGGATGTAAGTGAAGAGGGGAGCAAGGGGCGCATGTTTACGCTCTCACTTTTTTGGCAAAAATGTAGAAAAATGCTGAATTTATAACATGGAAGCAAAATTTATTCAGTTTGTAAGTGTGCTTTAGAAGCCAAATGACTTTTTATTGCTTGCCATTTATGAAAGCTCCCCACTTTTCGAACATCACCTGATGCTTGCTCTCCCACACTTTCCGGCCCTCTGGTGCTGCTTGCTCCCACGCTTTCCGGTCCTCTGGTGATGCTTGCTCCCACACTTTCCGGTCATCTGCTGGAGTTTCCCTCTCCCCCCCCCCCCCCCCCCCCCCACACACACACACTTTCAGGTCCACTCCCACGCATCAGATAATGAACATCATCTCATCGAATGCAACTTGTTCTCGCCATGATAGAGCTCAACATTTCCCATTTGGCGTTAAACAACAATCAATCACGCACTCAAATATGTATTTCAGACAGAACAAACCATGGAACAAGTTCCAATTGACTGTTTGTGCTTAAACCTGCGATGTCCATGTGTTGTACATGCACGAGACATGCTACAGTCTAGTTTAAACTTGTTCTAGTTATGACTATGCTGAAATATTTATCTTTTGATGTTGAAAAAAGATCTTATCAATCAATCAATTGAGGCTTTCTATGAAACCCGACCATTTGGTCACCAAGTGACGTTTTTTTTCTTCTTTATATTTCGTCACAATATATGCAGAATGACGTATGAATTTAATTCATTTTGTGTTCATTGAACCGGACTTCGTTAAGAAATAACTTAACCGCATGGGTGCAAATGCATGTAATTATTTAATATTCCTTTTGGAAGAGATTTAAAGATCTCTGACACCCGATTAAGTCCAACAGAAGTTCTAAAGAGTTATATTTATTCTCAGTGTTGGTTGCTTGTTTCAACAAATTTTTTTAACGGTAAGAATACTATCTTATTTAGTTATAATTCTTCAAAATAACTATAAAATCTAAATCTAAATAAGTCAGAAATAACATTATTATTTTGGGAATTTACAATGTTTCTTCCATTTCACCCTGAAAATTCACTTGTACATAACTATAATATCCGTTAACAATAAATTAATTTTCATTTTTAAATTCCTAAGCCTTTAAATATGACCTTCGCACAATACACGTATTTGGAATACACCTATGTCTTACCTATATAATTTTTCAATACTATTATTTGCCACGTGCGTTTGTGCAATAAAAACAATCATTTTGTGAGTCATGATATTTTTGTCACTCGATTTTGCTTCCTCTTTTTTTTTATTATTGCTATACAAATGAGCAGTGAATATTTCTACCGTTACCAGGCCTTGATCAAAACAAAATTAATAAAATGAGACCAATCGATCTTGATCTAAACCATGAAATTATAGCTACTTGATGTTACTCTGAAACTGCACAGACACAAATATACGGGCACAATGATATGTAAAAAGTCATTCTTCTACCATGTAGATACCTTAATTGTTCTACATCAAAGATATTTAGGGTCTAACACCGGGGAAGGTGCAAGATTGTAAAATCTGAGACACCCAAGGGTAAGACTTCAATCTAAAATCTGAGACACCCCAGGGTACGTTTTAAATCTTACCCGAGGGTGTCTCAGATTTTGCGATCTTGCACCTTTCACAGTGTTTGACTCGACTTCTCACCCTTTCTACCGTGTCAATGTTTGTTTACTTTTTGTATACCTTTAAATAAAAAATACCCCACTTTACAAAATTCTAAGAAAAATAGTTCCGGAAAGTGAAATGTGGGTCAAATAATTTTGTATAGGTACAAATGTATGTATCGATGTTGTAGAATTATAGGATACGGCCTATACATTTTATTATGAAATACATTTAAAATACTGCCTAGACACCAATGCATATAGATAATTCGACAATTTATTTCAACATTGAAAACCAAATTTGCGGAAAAATGCTCGGGTGGCTTTGTCTTAACCGGGGGCCTGGTTAAGATAGAAAAATCTTTTTCACCTAAATTAACGGACTACTTTATTTTAGTGGACGTTTTATTTACATTTCTGATGTAATTCGCACCCATCAACGTTTAAGTTGTGAGTTCGAATCTCATCCTGCAATGAGAGCTTCATTATCTGTATAATGGGTATATAGAGTGGTTTAAGTATGGTGTCCTCTTTGACGTTCGTGTTAAACTGTTGGAATGGCGTGGTTGTCTTTGCATTACCCATAATTTGACGAAGTTATGACTTGTTTGACATTGCACAGGGTGTCGAACCTATTTGGTTGCATAAGGGGTTATATTGGTTGGAGACCAACAAGATGGCGGAAAAAAACGTCAAATTTACACACCGGTAAGTGCATTCTCTGCTATTGTCGGTGTTTCATTGAAATGTGTGCTTTAATCACGGCTGGTAATCGGCACAAGCAGAACAGTCGGTTCTGCAAAGAAATTCGTGAGGATAACTTCCGGTTTTGGTGGAGAAGAGTTCCCGAAGACGCTTCGCAATGTATGTACATATCAACAATTGAAATTTGCTTTTTACTGCTCGAATATTGCAAAATCAGAGAATGTTATGCTGTGGCGAATGCTTTCACGATTAGAAACATGTATAGTTTATTGTTGTATATGAAGTGTAACTCTCGCAAAATCAATCGTCCCACGAAAAACATGACGAAAATTGTGACACTCTTACATTTCTAAGTTGTTCTTGACAAAGATGCAAGTTAAATTTTCAATATTTTTTCATCATGGGAGTCTAAATGTAATCGGGGATAAATTCCGATTCGTCAGAAGTAAATTGAAGTCTAGATGAATCTACAAATTGTCAATTTTCTCGTTTTCCTGCTTGAGGAGATCGGTTCTGATAGAGCACATTGCGAATGCATGAGGAGATTTACTAGTTTTGTTAATTGTTTTCTGCAAAATTGATAAATTGACACTTTTAAACAAAAAACTGATAATACTCTAATCAAAATAAACTATTCTCTGTCCACTTTCAGGAGATGCTAGGATTCAAGGGAAAGAGGAAAGGGGAACTGACATTGACTTTTTACAAAAAAAAACCATTTCGATATAGATTGCCTGTATCACCGCCAAGGAAACGAACAAAAACAAGTAGCAGTACACCAAATTTAAAATCCCCATCAAACAGGACACCAAGTTTATTAAAAAAATCTCTTTCAATTTCAAAATATTTATATCCTTTCAAACGGGTTTCCACACCTATTCTGTGGAATCTTTTTTACTAAAGATTACGGAAGCTTCACCGCAGATCTACAAAATGTTTCCTTTATGAGATCTTGATGAAAGTATAGGCAAGATAGAAGTTGACCCAAAGGAAGGAGCTTCAGTAGTTGAAGATTTTCAAGATGTTCTTGACAAACTTTCTGATGTTGGGAAAAAGGACCAGCTATTGAAATTCTTTAAATTAGTACAAGATGGAAAATTCCCTTTCAATAACATTGCATTTGAGTTGTTTTTGGACATTGTAGAATGGTTTGACAAAGATGAATCACGTCAAATGAGATATTCGCCATCAACTCTCCAATTTTTTTGGTTAGGGAGAAAGTTATTTGGTGGTCGCTTCATTCAGTTTATGTCTGGCCCAAAAAATGAAAGTGACATTTTAACAGGATCTTCAACGCCGAATAAGTGTGGAAACCCGTTTGAAAGGATATAAATATTTTGAAATTGAAAGAGATTTTTTTAATAAACTTGGTGTCCTGATTGATGGGGATTTTAAATTTGGTGTACTGCTACTTGTTTTTGTTCGTTTCCTTGGCGGTGATACCGGCAATCTATATCGAAATGGTTTTTTGTAAAGAGTCAATGTCAGTCCCCCTTTCCTCTTTCCCTTGTATCCTGGCATCTCCTGAAAGTGGACGGAGTATTTATCAGTTTTATGTTTAAAAGTGTCAATTTATCAATTTTGCAGAAAACAATTAACAAAACTAGTAAATCTCCTCATGCATTCGCAATGTGCTCTATCAGAACCGATCTCCTCAAGCAGGAAAACGAGAAAATTGACAGTTTGTAGATTTATCTAGACTTCAATTTACTTCTGACGAATCGGAATTTATCCCCGATTACATTTAGACTCCCATGATGAAAAAATATTGAAAATTTAACTTGCTTCTTTGTCAAGAACAACTTAGAAATGTAAGAGTGTCACAATTTTCGTCATGTTTTTCGTGGGACGATTGATTTTGCGAGAGTTACACTTCATATACAACAATAAACTATACATGTTTCTAATCGTGAAAGCATTCGCCACAGCATAGCATTCTCTGATTTTGCAATATTCGAGCAGTAAAAAAACAAATTTCAATTTTTGACATGTACATACCTTGCGAAGCGTCTTCGGGAACTCTCCTCCACCAAAACCGGAAGTTATCCTCACGAATTTCTTTGCAGAACCGATTGTTCTGCTTGCGCCGATTACCAGCCGTGTTAATACCATAGCGTTTCGGCAACTTGATTATCAGTTATGACAATGTGTGTTTGTTTGTACTTTAATACCATAGAGTTTCGACAACTTCATTATCAGTTATGACAATGTGTGTTTGTCTTAGGACATCGGTTTGCTCTTAAAAAAAGCTATTGACATAAAACTGACCGGCGAAACACGATATGTTTTGTCATAGGTACATAAAAGGATCATTTCTGTACATTTTACGGATATAATGTTAGGTTTTTCGTGTCATATATGTTCACTGCTTTATTCTAATTAAATATGAATGTTCAATTATTGTATTTAAACCTAAAATAACGAGTTTTTACCAATTAAGAATTTTTTGGGTTGGAGACTCGAGGTATATGACTTATTTTGGGTTTTGTTAAGACATTGAAAGAAAACTTTAACACTGGATGTTTTGTCCCGTCAGAAGGCACTACACAACTACTGCTAAATCCTCATTTTAGAAATAAAATGCAGCAATTTATATACGAAATGAAATTGATAATCATTGTCTTAAATGTCACAAATGGGACATTTATTTACTCATCAGGACAACCTTTCAAAAAATCAGTCCCCTTTTCCCAGTCTAATAGGGTTGTTTCTTTTTGCAAAGTGTCTCTGATGTTTGACCGTAACACTTTTCGGTGGGGCATTTCTAGAGGTCACTGTGCTAGGTGTTCAATGAAGTTGACATGCTGATCTTTCGTCGTTATTTTGGAAGTGAAGTGAAGGGAATAAAGGTTAGAACAGTGATCAAAATTCGTGACAATCCATGGACAAAGACTTGGCCAAGAGAACAGACAATAACTACACACAACACAAACTAATTATAATAACCAAAACGAACACACATACAGAAAACCGTCCGCCTGTTAATTATAAATAAAGCAGCAGACGGTGGTACAATCATTCAACCACGAAAATAATGCGAAGGTCAAATGGCATATGCCAGACTGACATGTGCTCCTAGTGATGCATCAGCATACCAAATATTGTGACTGTAGGTCTTGAAACTTCTGAGCTAAACATTAAACATGAAAAGCGTCCAGATTTCGATAAAATCGTTCAACCATGGAAATAAGGTCAAAGTCAAATGTTATATGGAAGTCTGTCATGTATTCCTAGTGAGGCATCTCCATACCAAATAATTAATTGTATAATACTTTTCGCGATATATAAAATCACGAACTTGGTCCTAGTCAGTCAACCATGAAATCAGTGTCAAGGTCAAAAGTTATGTGTCGGACTGACATGTACGCTACGTGAGGCATCTGGGCCCGATTGTTCAAAAGATTTATCCGCTGGACAAAAGTTATCCACTAAATAAGTCTAGTTCAATCTATATAAGTTATCCAGTGAATACAGTTTTGAATAACTGGGCCCTGCTTACCAAATATTGGAAGTCTAGCTCCTATAGTTTTTGAAATATGGATTTATTCTCAGATTTCACAAAATCACTGAACCATGAAAATAACGTCAAGGTCAAAGGTCATGATACTGGCGGATACTTTACATAGTGATGCATCATTATACCAAGTATGGGTAATCTTATAAGCTTTATACTTTCTGAGATATTAACTTAACCCAAAACAGTCTACGACGCCGTCGCTCTCTGTGCTGGAAAGCCATACATCCCCATGTCTCGCGCCCTGCAACTATTCGTCGCAAGCGAGACAAAAATCCCTTCATCTTTTGAAAACTTGACTGCGGTACCACAAGTGTCTGAAGTCTTATCAATATATGTGCAATATAGTAAAAAGTCGGATAAACAATAGTAAATCTTCACGAACCTACACTCAAGAAGCTCGCGAAACACCCGTTTTGAACTTAATTACATTATGATAGGTAGTTTATCAATTCATTCATTGGCTGATAAGTTACATGTGACATGATAATCATGACTGAGCGTAATACGAACTTGGCTTTCAGTCTCGTTCAATAATGTTTCTATGCCGATAAACCATCATGTCACCCTTACTAAAGGCCTATATATGATTATCTATATTGTTGAACTTATATTGCTAGGATTTCCGAAATCTGTGTCGTACGCACGTGCTTTCACATTCAATAGTCTGCAATGGTAATATAATATTGTATAGGATAGAAATGTCATGAATTATACCATTATATTTGTGAATACTGTTTTTTTTTCTATCAATCAAGTGACTCTTTCCCTCTGTGCACTGTTGGATGCATTTTCATGATATTGTTTAGACATATATGTTGTGTTGTTGTGGTGATTTCTTTTTGCCCCTTGTGGGCCCTTTAATTGGGAAAATAAAAAATCTATTCTATTCTATACCAGGCTGCATACCACAAAAAGCAACGATAGAAATATAAATCCAGTGTTAACCACGAGGTCTTCAACATGTGCAGGGGCGTAGCTGGAAGTAAAACTATGTGCAATCAAAGAACTTCGGCGAGGGGTCTGGGGGCCGCCTAAGGCCCCCATTGTGCCCTGGTAGGGGGACCAGGGGGGCCTTGCCCCCCGGAAGGCCAACGTTTCTAGCAATTAGAGAGAGCAATTCCTGTTGTTAAATCGCTCCTTTTTTTACAATCGCGTTTCATACAGAAAACATGCATCGGTTGACAGAACACTTCAGGAAGTTAATATATATGAACAAAGGAAATATGAGGTACAACACCTGTTAAAAAAGAAATGCCTTGATTCCTGAAATCTGCGACTTGCTCCTATAAATTCAGTTTTATATATACCGTCCGCCTTGGTTATTAAAATTGTATTTTTAGAAAGCTAGCGAATCATCAATGTTTGTTCTGATGGATACTAAATATTTGCTTTTTAAAAAGCTTTGCTGATTAACGAGATGTTACAAAGTACAACTGAAAAAATATTAAAGGGGCATTATCTGCCAAAATCGTAAATTGTTGTTACCCATAAAAACTATCAGATATGATTGATACCTTAATAAAACATGTTTCTGTAACTTATAAATGTTATGAAATATCAGGGGGAAAGATGCAACTGCTCGTGTTTTGAGATCGATCAAGAAATGGACGCCATCTTATTAATTATCGGCATTGTTTACGGGGTTTGCCGAATCGTCATTAAATCAGTACAACAATGCACTTATTTCTTATTTTCTGTGAATCTGCTTTTAGTCGGTGTTAATTACGGACAAAAAAACCATGCAAGTTTGCAGTTAATAAGCGACAAAATACAAATTATTCGTTTTTACCTGTCACTAGTAAGGTCAGTTGCATACGGAGAAAGCGAGGTAAAAATTATTTGCTTGCAAGAACATAATAAATCGATGGTAATTTTCGTTCTCAAAAGGCGAAAAGTGGTACGATGAGCTGCTTAATGTGAAATATTTACCTTTATTTCACCCTTTTAAAGCTATTTACCAATTTCAAAAACATAATTTTTTTGGTCAAAATCGTAGCTAATGCCTCTTTAAACAAAAATAGGAACACGTTATTGCATGCACCTTTTGATTCGCAGTCTGTTCATATTGCCATATTGTCCACTTGTTTTAAGTGTTATTTTGTATATTTGTAATAAAAATTTGGCAATACAAAATAATTCAAAATGATGAAAGTAAAAATCAAAACACATAGTAGTTTGCGTTATTTATTTTATATTTGAATTTAATGTCCGTAGCCAAAGTCAATATGACGAGATTTTCCTAAAGTAAATGAGCGCATGACTGTCGATGTCAATGTCTCTGTGCACATGCAGTACAGCTAAAGAAGTCAGGCGGTCCTGCAGCATTTTTGTCCTCAAGTACGTTTTAAGGCGACGGGAGAACAGAAAATGATCTCTCCGTCGTAGCTGTGCTGGCAGGCATGGTGTAAAGTATCAACAAAACGGTGCTGATCGAAGGATAGAGCTCTTCGTTTGTGACGTAAGGGTGTCCTTCAGATTCGATGGTTTAGCGGTTGTCAATGTTGCCCACCTTTTGATTTTGGCTTTAAATATAACTATGTCGCAACGTAAATCGGTTTTTGTATGTGTCAAATATAACGTCTACGGTGTCTGGTGTTAGTCTACGCAAGTTCATTGGTATCAAGTATCGTGCCTGGTATCTGCCGCCATTTTCAAGTAATCTCGCGGTAAGCTCTGTTATGTAATAGTGCAGAAACGGGTAGTACATAGACCGCTGTCAAAACTGGCTAGGGTGATCAGCGGGATGACCAACTCGGTTGATCTGTCGGCCCGTTCTCCTTGGAATAGTCGGTAGAATTTCAAACTGATCGGCAATAGAAACGGCCATATCAAATAACGATCGGGTCCCACACAGCTTGGTCGTTTCGTTCCGAAGTTAACTGATTAATAACAACTTCACTCTCTTTGACCGCTTCTACCAGAATGCATATAAAACACGTTATAATGATTATTAATTATACTGAAAAAGTGGGATTCTTCCCATGTCAGTAATAATATTTTTTAGTGCAAGCAATTGGTTTTTTTTGCCGAAATGATGTGCAAGTAATTGATTTTTTGCGTAAGGGCAGCTACGCGCCTGATGTGGAACAGAAGTTTTGTTCATGAGATAATGACATAAAACGCACGAAATGCAAATGTCTACTCTGAAGGGGACCTTTAAAATAGATTTAATTTGACTTATGCCTGATATATTTTGCATTTATAAAGCAACTAGCAAATGTTTTAACTAATCTGAAATTATTTTTGCACCATATATTATGAACATTGTCGTTATCACTCTGTAAGAATTATTTTAAGAAAACTAGCACCAACCATTTGTGTAGTATACCTCGAGTCTCCAACCCAAAAAATTCTTAATTGGTAAAAACTCGTTATTTTAGGTTTAAATACAATAATTGAACATTCAAATTTAATTAGAATAAAGCAGTGAACATATATGACACGAAAAACCTAACATTATATCCGTAAAATGTACAGAAATGATCCTTTTATGTACCCATGACAAAACATATCGTGTTTCGCCGGTCGGTTTTATGTCAATAGCTTTTTTCTTTTCTTAGAGCAAACCAATGTCCTAAAACATACACACATTGTCATAACTGATAATCAAGTTGCCGAAACTCTATGGTATTAAAGCACACATTTCAATGAAACACCGACAATAGCAGAGAATGCACTTACCGGTGTGGAAATTTGACGTTTTTTTCCCGCCATCTTGTTGGTCTCCAACCAAAATAACCCCTTCTCCAACCAAATAGGTTCGACCCCCTGTTGCAAGATAAACACATGATCTTTAAATACATTGTCCGCGAATATAAATTGTATTGTATTCGATTAAAAAACTGGAGATAAAAGCTCGTCATGCTGCACGTTCATCTTCCTGTTTCTAAATCTCTTAAAATCGGCTGAAACAATAGGCTATACAGCCTATATTATGAGGAGCGTGACGTATTACAATAAATGGTATCAATCAAATTGCTAAATCTATTTCAAATAAATGTTATATTCGTGGACAAATATATGTATATTCTATATGTAAGCAATGTTAAGCTTATGAACAAGTTTGTCAGTGACTTGTAACAGCAGGTCGGTTGCTATGATTTTCTATGAGTAGTTCAATTTTCTCCATAGTTAAAACTGTCAATCACAATCATAACTGAAATATTGTTGAACGTGTCTCTAAAGCCCATAACCCTCACCCAGCTTAGTTAATGAGTCTCTAAAGCCCATAACCCTCACCCAGCTTAGTTAATGAGTCTCTAAAGCCCATAACCCTCACCCAGCTTAGTTAATGAGTCTCTAAAGCCCATAACCCTCACCCAGCTTAGTTAATGAGTCTCTAAAGCCCATAACCCTCACCCAGCTTAGTTAATGAGTCTCTAAAGCCCATGACCCTCACCCAGCTCAGTTATTGAGTCTCTAAAGCCCATAACCCTCACCCAGCTCAGTTAATGAGTCTCTAAAACCCATAACCCTCACCCAGCTCAGTTAATGAGTCTAAAGCCCATTACCCTCACCCAGCTTAGTTAATGAGTCTCTAAAGCCCATAACCCTCACCCAGCTTAGTTAACGAGTCTCTAAAGCCCATAGCCCTCACCCAGCTTAGTTAATGAGTCTCTAAAGCCCATAACCCTCACCCAGCTTAGTTAATGAGTCTCTAAAGCTCATAACCCTCACCCAGCTTAGTTAATGAGTCTCTAAAACCCATAACCCTCACCCAGCTTAGTTAATGAGTCTCTAAAGCCCATAACCCTCACCCAGCTTAGTTAATGAGTCTCTAAAGCCCATAACCCTCACCCAGCTTAGTTAATGAGTCTCTAAAGCCCATTACCCTCACCCAGCTTAGTTAATGAGTCTCTAAAGCCCATAACCCTCACCCAGCTTAGTTAATGAGTCTCTAATGCCCATTACCCTCACCCAGCTTAGTTAATGAGTCTCTAAAGCCCATAACCCTCACCCAGCTTAGTTAACGAGTCTCTATAGCCCATAGCCCTCACCCAGCTTAGTTAATGAGTCTCTAAAGCCCATAACCCTCACCCAGCTTAGTTAATGAGTCTCTAAAGCTCATAACCCTCACCCAGCTTAGTTAATGAGTCTCTAAAACTCATAACCCTCACCCAGCTTAGTTAATGAGTCTCTAAAGCCCATAACCCTCACCAGCTTAGTTAATGAGTCTCTAAAGCCCATAACCCTCACCCAGCTTAGTTAATGAGTCTCTAAAGCCCATAACCCTCACCCAGATTAGTTAATGAGTCTCTAAAGCCCATAGCCCTCACCCAGCTTAGTTAATGAGTCTCTAAAGCCCATAACCCTCACCCAGCTTAGTTAATGAGTCTCTAAAGCCCATAACCCTCACCCAGCTTAGTTAATGAGTCTCTAAAGCCCATAACCCTCACCCAGCTTAGTTAATGAGTCTCTAAAACCCACAACCCTCACCCAGCTTAGTTAATGAGTCTCTAAAGCCCATTACCCTCACCCAGCTTAGTTAATGAGTCTCTAAAGCTCATAACCCTCACCCAGCTTAGTTAATGAGTCTCTCTAAAGCTCATAACCCTCACCCAGCTTAGTTAATGAGTCTATAAAGCCCATAACCCTCACCCAGCTTAGTTAATGAGTCTCTAAAGCCCATAACCCTCACCCAGCTTAGTTAATGAGTCTCTAAAGCCCATAACCCTCACCCAGCTTAGTTAATGAGTCTCTAAAGCCCATTACCCTCACCCAGCTTAGTTAATGAGTCTCTAAAGCTCATAACCCTCACCCAGCTTAGTTAATGAGTCTCTAAAGCTCATAACCCTCACCCAGCTTAGTTAATGAGTCTCTAAAGCCCATAACCCTCACCCAGCTTAGTTAATGAGTCTCTAAAGCCCATAACCCTCACCCAGCTTAGTTAATGAGTCTCTAAAGCCCATAACCCTCACCCAGCTTAGTTGATTTAAACTTATTCTGTTGTTCATAATAACAACAAATGGATCAGACACAAGTTTTACAACTTAGAAATGTCTTCTCCGCAAGTTACATCAATTTACATATAATCAGAACAGCATTAAATACATAATAATAAAATATTTGTTCAGAATATGAAGACGAAGAAGAAAAAAAACCCAACATAAAATAGAACGAAAAATGCAAATTTCAAAAGTCGATGAAACATACTGTGTGCTAAGGTATAATATATGGCAAATCGAGCACACCTCAAAAGACAATTCTTAAACACGTGGTGTATGTGTGTTGCATACTTGGATCGTATTACGATTAGACATAGTTTATATGTTGGAATTTGGGATCTTGCATACCTAGGTAAGTACAATTTGAACTGAATAACACATGTATATTTCATCGACTTGTGACACGCCAATTAATCAATACCCCAGCTTAGTTAATGAGTCTCTAAAGCCCATAACCCTCACCTAGCTTAGTTAATGAGATATGCAGGAAAATAAAGAGATTCGTCAAAGTATGATCTTTTTCAAACGTTTAAGCATACAAAGGAGACATTATTAGAAGTGCATTTTGTTGTGTGTAAAGAAGAGACTTGCCTCCACAATTACCCCTGCATTTACCTATGAAAAATCTTAAGTCTAACCAATTTTATACTGAGAGCGAATACAATTATTATGAAAAGAAAGTATCAACAGTTATGGTAAAAAACAAAAGTCCACTAATATCAACAAAATGAACTATCATGGTCTCATTTCAACTCAATAAAGTTAGAAAGACCACGACATATGACGTTTGAATTCCGGGTCCTGGCTTTGGTTGTGCACAAACATTTGATAGGTAAATTGAATCACAACCCACCACCTCTTGATAATTGAATCCCAACCCACCTCCTCTTGATAATTAGATCCCAACCCACCTCCTCTTGATAATTGGATCCCAACCCACCTCCTCTTGATAATTGAATCCCAACCCACTTCTTCTTGATAATTGAATCCCAACCCACCTCCTCTTGATAATTGAATCCCAACCCACCTCCTCTTGATAATTGAATCCCAACCCACTTCTTCTTGATAATTGAATCCCAACCCACCTCCGCTTGATAATTGAATCCCAACCCACCTCCTCTTGATAATTGAATCCCAACCCACCTCCTTTTGATAATTGGATCCCAACCCACCTCTTCTTGATAATTGGATCTCAAACAACAATACTGATATAAACAAACAATTAAGAAAACTGTACATATAATTCACTTCCACTCAAAAAGACAACATACACATAAATGAATAACAAACATTGACAGTACATCAGGATCAATGAATGTTCGTAGTTAACGGACTACTTAGCTAGGAAGGTAGAATCTGTTGGTTAAAGACCATTACTCTTATGACAATCAAATAAGAACAAATTTAATATAAATAAGTCATAAAAATCTAAAGAAAGTAATGGTCTTCGTGTGAGACTAGAATATATAGGTCATCTGTTTGTTGGAATCTAATATTGTACATAAAATAGGAATATAAATGTACTGGACCTACTATTTGTACCTGAAGATTGTCTATATTTTTAGCAAAGTAAACTTGCCTCAGTGGCAACTGTAGTTGCTATTTTATAGCATTTACGAAAAAGATTTTTCAAGTCTAGATGGGGGGGGGGGCGTCGTGATCGTATGGTAGTTGGATTTACAACTACCTATGCAATCGATGCCTATCACCACTGATGTTGTGGGTTCGACCCCTGCTCAGGGCGAGGTGTACACCATTTAGTGATAAAGTTTGTTAGTGACTTGCGGCAGGTCGGTGGTTTACTCCGGGTCCTCCGGTTTCCTCCACCAATAAATCAGACCGCCACGATATAACTGAAATATTGTTGAAAGTGGCGTTAAACCAAGCTAAAACCAAACAAGTCTAGATGTGTCAGATTTGAACTTTTTAGCTTTGTTAATTACGTCGCCATAAAAACAAGAACGGGAAATCGGAATAGATCGAATACGTCTACTAACAATTACATCATGCATTGCATTATAGTGTATGTCATATATTTGTCCAATGAGAATTTAATTATTTATATATATCTTCAATGTATTCGAATTTTTAACAGTTTAGAGTCACGTTCATAGAGTTTTATTTATCTTTTAGATATAAATCCATATTAATAAAGAGGTATTCACACGTAAGTGGGTAACTATTCCCTTAGTGTTTAAATAGTCATCGAATTTTCAATTATTTTCTCAAACTGAGATTATTATTTGCCCAAATTGAGATTACTTTGACCAAGAAAGTGTCCTTTATCATTGTTTATAAGGTGTCGTGTTTATACTTGGAATTTGTTCGTGTTGACAGATACTGGTATATCATGATAACGATCTAAACGGACACATCACCGACAAGAATTCCAACCGCCAGTGGATCGCCCTTACGGGTCACAAAAAATACCGCATGATAAGTAAAGAACTAGTTTCTACAATGCACATTTTAATTGTTTAAATTGCACACCGATTTCATCCACCAATAAAACTGACCGCCACGATATAACTGAAATATTCTTGAAAGTGGCGTTAAACACCATAATCCTAACCCTATCCTTCTTAAATGCACTTTTTCACAATACGATTATGAATATCATTGAAATGCATGTTCTATTAATTTGAAGAAAAAAAATTTGAATGGAAAGTTAAATTCCAATTACCTGTTTATGCAAACACAGATCATTCGCTTTCAGAATAAAAATCGAATTTTATTACTGAGTTTAAAATTTCAACAAACTATATGCTAGACCTGAAAAAAAATCTATTACTAGTTTAAAGCTATATCGTTTGAATTTGACGTTTGTCTTTTGCAAATAAAGTTTCTGTTGACACACGACGAAACCAATCTATAGTTCTGGAAAGAAACAATGCCAGTACCTAGCGATTGATCCTACGTAACACATCTATAGTTCTAGAAGAAACAATACCAGTACCTAGCGATTGATCCTCCGTAACACATCTATAGTTCTGGAAAGAAACAATGCCAGTACCTAGCGATTGATCCTCTGTAACACATCTATAGTTCTAGAAGAAACAATGCCAGTACCTAGCGATTGATCCTCTGTAGCACATCTATAGTTCTGGAAAGAAACAATGCCAGTACCTAGCGATTGATCCTACGTAACACATCTATAGTTCTGGAAAGAAACAATACCAGTACCTAGCGATTGATCATCCGTAACACAACATAAATAAGTAACAAACATTGACAGTACATCAGGATCAATGAATGTTCGTAGTTAACGGACTACTTAGCTAGGAAGGTAGAATCTGTTGGTTAAAGACCATTACTCTTATGACAATCAAATAAGAACAAATTTAATATAAATAAGTCATAAAAATCTAAAGAAATTAATGGTCTTCGTGTGAGACTAGAATATATAGGTCATCTGTTTGTTGGAATCTAATATTGTACATAAAATAGGAATATAAATGTACTGGACCTACTATTTGTACCTGAAGATTGTCTATATTTTTAGCAAAGTAAACTTGCCTCAGTGGCAACTGTAGTTGCTATTTCGTAGCATTTACGAAAAAGATTTTTCAAATCTAGATGGGAGGGGGAGGGAGGGGGCGTCGTGATCGTATGGTAGTTGGATTCATCAATCGTTCCTTCAATACATTTCGTTCCATTCAATGCGAGGAATTCAAAGAGAAACTGAGCGAAATTCAGGGTTGGGGTCAAGCTGATCGTCATTTTGCGGCACATTATCGCTTATTTCTCAATTAATATACGATAACATAGCCAAAATGTTTCATCTGACAGCAGGAAATGGTTAATAAAGCATTTATTTACCCCAAGTTCATGCAAAAAACAAATAAATAAACAGAATTCTTACCTTCTTGCCTTCTTACAGTCCGGTTCCGTTCCGGAATTAGATATGCACGAGTCCAAACATTTTTTGCCGCGTCAGTTTGTACACAGTGATTATGTCGCCATAAAAACCAGTAGCCCTTTTCACAAAAATTCGTAACTATAGTCCTAACTTTTTCACTTAAAATTATCTTACGACAATTCCTAAGTCCTTTTCACAAAGATTATCTTACGACAAATTTTAATCTTACGACTAAAATTACACTTACGATAAAAAATTCTTCCTTAGGTGTACTCGATACAACATTATGTGATGAAGTTTGTCAGTGATTTGCGACAGGTCAATGGTTTTCTCCGAGTACTCCAGTTTTCTCCACGAATAAAACTGACCGTTATATTGTTGAAAGGGGCGTTAAACACCATAAACCATCTTCCTTAGCAACCTAGTTTCATTTCCATAGCACAACAAAGCATTTTTTTAAATAAAATTATTCTATAAAATATCCCCGGCACTAATTTATAAGCAGTTTATATGCTATGATGTGTTTGTATGTTTATATTGAATTTTTATCTAATACAAAACAATGTATATGAATCGGTCACCAATAACTGCACAACATATGAACGGGTATGATTTTCGTATATAGGAACATTTCTAATGCATGTAAATTAAAATGATCTATAATAATTATCATTACTTGGAGTTGTGCGTCATCATCCACGCGTGGTTACTTTTGGTAGAAGTATTTTTTAAGGGAGTGCACCGGAAGTGTGAAAAAAAACCTATTCATATAATTCATTTTATCGGTTATTTGTCAGCAAAATATTTACCCCTTTTTTCCAATTAATCCCATCCCACATAAAATTAAACGCTTGTTCTTTTACTGATGCAAATTTATCCCGATTTTTCTGAGATAACCCAAATTAAGATGTGTTTATCATCTATCAATCATGAAGACGAATAAATATCCCTGTTATATATTAATATTAATATAACAGAAGAATGTACACAAGTTTATGTATTGCCAGGTTGTTCGATGATCATCGAAGTTGCCAGAAATTAATAAATTATATTACTAATATAAAGGCAAAAATCAAAACTATATCATTGGATCCAGAAAATTCCAGTCCTAAAGCGGCTGTTCATACAAAACTTTTATAAGCGAAGTAGATTCTAGAAGAAAATCCCGTATTCCTGTTTTTATCCAAAAAAAAAAAAAATGAAAAAAAGAATTCTCCCCAAGTTTGCAAGTAGTCTTTTCGATTGTCGATCGTTCCCAATTTGAAATCTAAAATTAATGAGAATTATCCTGATTTTTTTGGTCATGTAAACGATACACTTCTGCATTGAAAAGGTAAATGTACGGAATGCATCGTTAAGATAAGATAAAATAAGAAAACTTTATTTGAATTCGGTTTTTGTTTAACAATAAACACAAGCTCTCAGGAGCTTTTTACCGAATATCGTTATAGACAGACTCTGTTATTAGTCACGCCAGAAAAAGGAGTAAACAACAATGCCATTTGTAGCGTCTGTTTGTATTAAACCATATTCATTTCAAAAACATTTATCAATATGTGTAAATAGGTTTGTCATACGGTCAGAGAAAATGCGCTAACGATGAATTGCTCTCTTATTTTCAAGTCGAAGCGCCAATACATCGTCCATCTTTTTTTTCTATTTTTTTCACTTAAGATAAAAGATAAGACCAAAATTTCTCTTACGATCAAAATTTTACACTTAGGACAGGGTAGTTTTACACGTAAAGTTAGGACTATTTTTACACTTAAGATTATTTTTGTGAAACTCTTTTTAATCTTAGTTTTACACTTACGACAATTTTTTATCGTAAGAATGTTTGTGAAAAGGGCTACAGGACGGGAAATCGGAATAGATAGGATGTCTACTAACAATTACATCATGCATTGCATTATAGTCGTATGTCATATATTTGTCCAATGAGAATTTAATTTTATAGATTCTATATATATATCTTCAATGTATCCGAATTTTTAACAGTTTAGAGTCACGTTCATAGAGTTTTATTTATCTTTTTAGATATAAATCCATATTAATAAAGAGGTATTCACACGTAAGTGGGTAACTATTCCCTTAGTGTTTAAATAGTCATCGAATTTTCAATTATTTTCTCAAACTGAGATTATTATTTGCCCAAATTGAGATTACTTTGACCAAGAAAGTGTCCTTTATCATTGTTTATAAGGTGTCGTGTTTATACTTGGAATTTGTTCGTGTTGACAGATACTGGTATATCATGATAACGATCTAAACGGACACATCACCGACAAGAATTCCAACAGCCAGTGGATCGCCCTTACGGGTCACAAAAAATACCGCATGATAAGCGAAGAACTAGTTTCTACAATGCACATTTTAATTGTTTAAATTGCACACCGATTTCATCCACCAATAAAACTGACCGCCACGATATAACTGAAATATTCTTGAAAGTGGCGTTAAACACCATAATCCTATCCCTATCCTTCTTAAATGCACTTTTTCACAATACGATTATGAATATCATTGAAATGCATGTTCTATTAATTTGAAGAAAACAAATTTGAATGAAAAGTTAAATTCCAATTACCTGTCTATGCAAACACAGATCATTCGCTTTCAGAATAAAAATCTAATTTCATTTCTGAGTTTAAAATTTCAACAAACTATATGCTAGACCTGAAAAAAAAATCTATTACTAGTTTAAAGCTATATCGTTTGAATTTGACGTTTGTCTTTTGCAAATAAAGTTTCTGTTGACACACGACGAAACCAATCTATAGTTCTGGAAAGAAACAATACCAGTATCTAGCGATTGATCCTCCGTAACACATCTATAGTTCTGGAAAGAAACAATGCCAGTACCTAGCGATTGATCCTCCGTAACACATCTATAGTTCTGGAAAGAAACAATACCAGTACCTAGCAATTGATCCTACGTAACACATCTATAGTTCTAGAAGAAACAATACCAGTACCTAGTGATTGGTCCTCTGTAGCACATCTATAGTTCTAGAAGAAACAATACCAGTACCTGGCGATTGATCCTACGTAACACAACTATAGTTCTAGAAGAAACAATACCAGTACCTAGCGATTGATCCTCCGTAACACATCTATAGTTCTAGAAGAAACAATACCAGTACCTAGCGATTGATCCTCCGTAACACATCTATAGTTCTAGAAGAAACAATACCAGTACCTGGCGATTGATCCTACGTAACACATCTATAGTTCTAGAAGAAACAATACCAGTACCTGGCGATTGATCCTACGTAACACATCTATAGTTCTAGAAGAAACAATACCAGTACCTAGCGATTGATCCTACGTAACACATCTATAGTTCTAGAAGAAACAATACCAGTACCTAGCGATTGATCCTCTGTAGCACATCTATAGTTCTGGAAAGAAACAATACCAGTACCTAGCGATTGATCCTACGTAACACATCTATAGTTCTGGAAAGAAACAATACCAGTACCTAGCGATTGATCCTACGTAACACATCTATAGTTCTAGAAGAAACAATACCAGTACCTAGCGATTGATCCTCTGTAACACATCTATAGTTCTGGAAAGAAACAATACCAGTACCTAGCGATTGATCCTACGTAACACATCTATAGTTCTAGAAGAAACAATACCAGTACCTAGCGATTGATCCTCTGTAACACATCTATAGTTCTGGAAAGAAACAATACCAGTACCTAGCGATTGATCCTACGTAACACATCTATAGTTCTAGAAGAAACAATACCAGTACCTAGCGATTGATCCTCTGTAACACATCTATTGTTCTGGAAAGAAACAATACCAGTACCTAGCGATTGATCCTACGTAACACATCTATAGTTCTAGAAGAAACAATACCAGTACCTAGCGATTGATCCTCTGTAACACATCTATAGTTCTGGAAAGAAACAATACCAGTACCTAGCGATTGATCCTACGTAACACATCTATAGTTCTAGAAGAAACAATACCAGTACCTAGCGATTGATCCTCTGTAACACATCTATAGTTCTGGAAAGAAACAATACCAGTACCTAGCGATTGATCCTACGTAACACATCTATAGTTCTGGAAAGAAACAATACCAGTACCTAGCGATTGATCCTCTGTAACACATCTATAGTTCTGGAAAGAAACAATACCAGTACCTAGCGATTGATCCTCCGTAACACATCTATAGTTCTATAAGAAACAATACCAGTACCTAGCGATTGATCCTACGTAACACATCTATAGTTCTATAAGAAACAATACCAGTACCTAGCGATTGATCCTCCGTAACACATCTATAGTTCTGGAAAGAAACAATACCAGTACCTAGCGATTGATCCTCCGTAACACATCTATAGTTCTAGAAGAAACAATACCAGTACCTAGCGATTGATCCTCCGTAACACATCTATAGTTCTAGAAGAAACAATACCAGTACCTAGCGATTGATCCTACGTAACACATCTATAGTTCTATAAGAAACAATACCAGTACCTAGCGATTGATCCTCTGTAACACATCTATAGTTCTGGAAAGAAACAATACCAGTACCTAGCGATTGATCCTCCGTAACACATCTATAGTTCTATAAGAAACAATACCAGTACCTAGCGATTGATCCTACGTAACACATCTATAGTTCTATAAGAAACAATACCAGTACCTAGCGATTGATCCTCCGTAACACATCTATAGTTCTAGAAGAAACAATACCAGTACCTAGCGATTGATCCTACGTAACACATCTATAGTTCTATAAGAAACAATACCAGTACCTAGCGATTGATCCTACGTAACACATCTATAGTTCTAGAAGAAACAATACCAGTACCTAGCGATTGATCCTCCGTAACACATCTATAGTTCTAGAAGAAACAATACCAGTACCTAGCGATTGATCCTCCGTAACACATCTATAGTTCTATAAGAAACAATACCAGTACCTAGCGATTGATCCTCCGTAACACAACATAAAAGAGAAACAAACATTGACAGTACATCAGGATCAATGAATGTTCGTAGTTAACTGACTACTTAGCTAGGAAGGTAGAATCTGTTGGTTAAAGACCATTACTCTTATGACAATCAAATAAGAACAAATTTAATATAAATAAGTCATAAAAATCTAAAGAAATTAATGGTCTTCGTGTGAGACTAGAATATATAGGTCATCTGTTTGTTGGAATCTAATATTGTACATAAAATAGCAATATAAATGTACTTATTTAATTGCTAGTTGGACCTACTATTTGTACCTGAAGATTGTCTATATTTTTAGCAAAGTAAACTTGCCTCAGTGGCAACTGTACCGCTAGTTGCTATTTCATAGCATTTACGAAAAAGATTTTTCAAGTCTAGATTGGGAGGGGGCGTCGTGATCGTATGGTTATTGGATTTACAACTACCTATGCAATCGATGCCTATCACCACTGATGTTGTGGGTTCGACCCCTGCTCAGGGCGAGGTGTACACCATTTAGTGATAAAGTTTGTTAGTGACTTGCGGCAGGTCGGTGGTTTACTCCGGGTCCTCCGGTTTCCTCCACCAATAAAACTGACCGCCACGATATAACTGAAATATTGTTGAATTTGGCGTTAAACCTCATAAAACCAAACTAAAACCAAACAAGTCTAGATGTGTCAGGTTTGAACTTTTTAGCTTTGTTAATTACGTCGCCATAAAAACAAGGACGGGAAATCGGAATAGATCGGATGTCTACTAACAATTACATCATGCATTGCATTATAGTTGTATGTCGTATATTTGTCCAATGAGAATTTAATTATTTATATATATCTTCAATGTATTCGAATTTTTAACAGTTTAGAGTCACGTTCATAGAGTTTTATTTATCTTTTAGATATAAATCCATATTAATAAAGAGGTATTCACACGTAAGTGGGTAATAAATAGTCATCGAATTTTCAATTATTTTCTCAAACTGAGATTATTATTTGCCCAAATTGAGATTACTTTGACCAAGAAAGTGTCCTTTATCATTGTTTATAAGGTGTCGTGTTTGGAATTTGTTCGTGTTGACAGATACTGGTATATTATGATAACGATCTAAACGGACACATCACCGACAAGAATTCCAACCGCCAGTGGATCGCCCTTACGGGTCACAAAAAATACCGCATGATAAGCGAAGAACTAGTTTCTACAATGCACATTTTAATTGTTTAAATTGCACACCGATTTCATCCACCAATAAAACTGACCGCCACGATATAACTGAAATATTCTTGAAAGTGGCGTTAAACACCATAATCCTAACCCTATCCTTCTTAAATGCACTTTTTCACAATACGATTATGAATATCATTGAAATGCATGTTATATTAATTTGAAAAAAATATTTGAATGGAAAGTTAAATTCCAATTACCTGTTTATTCGCTTTCAGAATAAAAATCGAATTTTATTTCTGAGTTTAAAATTTCAACAAACTATATGCTAGACCTGAAAAAAAATCTATTACTAGTTTAAAGCTATATCGTTTGAATTTGACGTTTGTCTTTTGCAAATAAAGTTTCTGTTGACACACGACGAAACCAATCTATAGTTCTAGAAGAAACAATACCAGTACCTAGCGATTGATCCTCCGTAACACAACATCTACAGGAATCGATGTCTGTATGTATATACAAAAGAAAAACCCGTCTCACCTGATAATGATACTATTACCATAATGGATAATCGATTGATACTTATTTATTTGTTGTGTATATGCAATTTAAAAATGCAGCTTCTTTTGGATTGCTGGATGTGTAGGAATTTCTTAACATAAGGTAATGATGTATATTACAACCGTTTAATTCAGTTGTGAAAATTACTTTTTATCAATTAGAAAATCAAGTACTGGAATTCGGTTTGAAAATATGACTATTTAAAGTATTTTATATATACGGTTTCTATGTCTAAAGTCATGTTTCATGATGCGTGTATGTTAGAAGTATGTTCAATATTTTTCTATTCATTATAGAATTAACATTACTATCTATTTTGTTCCACTTTAAAGTTATTTTAGACAACAATCATTTTATTGTCATGGATAATTTCTGTTTCTATTTTACAATATTATATAAAGAAGAGAAAATAAAACATCTTGACAAAACAAAATATCAGTTTGTTTAAATAATATACCATCAAACAGTTCTAAGCAATTTCTCTTAAATCACAGGATCATGTTTCGTAACTAATGACCGAGTATAAGTTTCTTGGACCAATATCTTTTTCCTAAAAAAATATTACCCCCCCCCCCCCCCCCTCCTCAGGTTTACAGATTACTATGGTTATTTTTTAACTCCATAAAACTGTGATTTTTCGTTAAATGAACAATAATTCTTACCACTGAAGAATCGATGGGTAGTCTTATAAACATTTTGTTAATAAAAAATTAATCATTTATAATTTAAGTTAATTGATTAAATATTACCTAAAGCTTTTATATACATTGAAATTGAATTTAGTTATGAATTCCCTAAGATAAATGATAAATTGATATTTCGATCAACAGTATTTTAAATTCACCGATATATCATATCACAGTCCATTTCTATTAGGGTTTAGAGTATTGTGGATTACCGAGTTATATTTAATGGACAAATATATGATGATAACATTTTGTTGTCTGTTGTGTCATTTGTATAGTATTTAGTATTTTTGTAAATAATATTGATCCGTAATATTTTTTTCGAGCATTACTCATGAAGTTTTTTCAGTCGAAAAATGAGAATGCTCATCTGTTGCATTTTTAAATTAGTTGTTTTCATACAAAATGAAATGACGAAATCAAGAAGTCAAATTGAATTACAATCGAAATCTTGTACACTTATCTGTAAATAGTATTCACTTGACCACTCGTATCATACAATTATAAGGAATGTTGAGTTGAGTGTATGTTACTGTCTCGTTATGTTTTTTGTTGTTGTTAGTTTTTGTTTTTAATCTTACATTTGATCATTGTTCATTAAATGCTTGTTTATCTACATGCATAAACATCGTACGAATTCGTACAAAAATGAATTCTAGACTTTTGCTTTCAAACGTAGAAAATAAAAAATAAAACAGTAATGTTTGTATTTCATCATACATTTACAGCAGACGATTTCGACTGTCTTAATTATTTACAGCAGACGATTTCGACTGTCTTAATTATTTACATCAGACGATTTCGACTGTCTTAATTATTTACAGCAGACGATTTCGACTGTCTTAATTATTTACAGCAGACGATTTCGACTGTCTTAATTATTTACAGCAGACGATTTCGACTGTCTTAATTATTTACAGCAGACGATTTTGACTGTCTTAATTATTTACAGCAGACGATTTCGACTGTCCTAATTATTTACAGCAGACGATTTCGACTGTCTTAATTATTTACAGCAGACGATTTCGACTGTCTTAATTATTTACAGCAGACGATTTCAACTGTCTTAATTATTTACAGCAGACGATTTCGACTGTCTTAATTATTTACAGCAGACGATTTCGACTGTCTTAATTATTTACAGCAGACGATTTCGACTGTCTTAATTATTTACATCAGACGATTTCGACTGTCTTAATTATTTACAGCAGACGATTTCGACTGTCTTAATTATTTACAGCATACGATTTCGACTGTCTTAATTATTTACAGCAGACGATTTCGACTGTCTAATTATTTACAGCAGACGATTTCGACTGTCTAATTATTTACAGCAGACGATTTCGACTGTCTAATTATTAACAGCAGACAATTTCGACTGTCTAATTATTTACAGCAGACGATTTCGACTGTCTAATTATTTTCAGCAGACGATTTCGACTGTCTAATTATTTACAGCAGACGATTTCGACAGTCTAATTATTTACAGCAGACAATTTCGACTGTCTAATTATTTACAGCAGACGATTTCGACTGTCTAATTATTTACAGCGGACGATTTCGACAGTCTAATTATTTACAGCAGACGATTTCGACTGTCTAATTATTTACAGCAGACGATTTCGACTGTCTAATTATTTACAGCAGACGATTTCGACTGTCTTAATTATTTACAGCAGACGATTTCGACTGTCTTAATTATTTACAGCAGACGATTTCGACTGTCTTAATTATTTACAGCAGACGATTTCGACTGTCTAATTATTTACAGCAGACGATTTCGACTGTCTTAATTATTTACAGCAGACGATTTCGACTGTCTTAATTATTTACAGCAGACGATTTCGACTGTCTAATTATTTACAGCAAACGATTTCGACTGTCTAATTATTTACAGCAGACGATTTCGACTGTCTAATTATTAACAGCAGACAATTTCGACTGTCTAATTATTTACAGCAGACGATTTCGACTGTCTAATTATTTACAGCAGACGATTTCGACAGTCTAATTATTTACAGCAGACGATTTCGACAGTCTAATTATTTACAGCAGACAATTTCGACTGTCTAATTATTTACAGCAGACGATTTCGACTGTCTAATTATTTACAGCAGACGATTTCGACTGTCTAATTATTTACAGCAGACGATTTCGACTGTCTTAATTATTTACAGCAGACTATTTCGACTGTCTAATTATTTACAGCAGATGATTTCGACTGTCTAATTATTTGCTAAGAATATATATAGTGAAACAATACAAACAACGGCAAACGACACTAGCTACTCTTCTGGCAAAACATAAAACCACAAAACAGCGACAGAGACGACGACACACGCCTATAGAAATCTAGTTCTTACTCCTAGCTTGAAACTGGCACTACATGCTGTAGTATTAAGCTTGTCAATAAGATCGCCTATATCCACTTGATAATTAAAACTCCAGTAGTCAAAGAGATAATACAATGTAGCATACACCAATTATAAAAACATGCACAGCTTCGTGTCAACTATAAAATGACCAACACAAACTTTGATGAAAATGACAATATAAAGATGGACAATGCCGCGGGGAAGTGTGTGATGGTTCTCCACCATTTATTATTCTAAGGATACAATTTAATAAGCTGAGCATCAAAGCTCTTCCGATCACAAACCACACAGTTGTTTGTAATTTAGAATATGATGTGATTGATCTTATGGTGATCCTCTGAAACAACAGAACCATCAAGTAGAAACAAGCTTGGAATTTGTACGAATCTCTATCTTGTAGCTCAGATGACCCAAAAGGTCACGTGAACTATTGACATTCGTCTGTAAATCTTGTTCTAGTAAACCACTGAACCAAATGAGACCAATCATAACAGATATAAGTAGAAGCAAACTAAAGTTGGAAGCAATTTATCTTGTTGTAGTACAGTATATGACCCGAAGAGCAATGCGAGCTATTATGATCCGTCCGTCAATCTTTTTCCAGTCATCCACTGAACGAAAATGAGACTAACCATGACAGATATAATATGTTCATTAAATGATTTGTATCATTTGTTGTTACTTTGGTACAATTTTGAAAACAAATATAGCCGCCACACCCCAACATCCAAAATAGTTGTTTCAGATGTTTTGGTGAATAGCTAATTGTATAAACCAGTTGAAACCATATATGAAAGATTGCTCACTGTTTTAAGTTCTCACAAAGTCCTCTTATTGTATTTAAAATCTGTCAAATTTTTGTACAAAAATCTTCTTAATAACGGCTAAACCAATTGAAACCAAAAGTGGTAAGGTACTAACAAAGTGTTGTTACTTTGCTGTCGTTATGGACGGCAACCGATAAAACTATTGGTTCTTAGGACTTTATGGGAAATATGTACAACAATCAACACTATCAGTTGAATCTATGTCTATGTTCCTTCTAAAGTACTGGCCAGGTGTAGTTACTTTAGTGCTGGACAATCAAGCAGAATGACCACCAGTGAGAGATTTTAACATCGCACCCTATTTACCACTGGACGTTAACCAACAATTTATCTATTTTTACGGAAATATTTCTTCGTGTACATTTGTACAAGTCAAATAATAGAACACAAAAGGCTATATTTAAAATAATGGACCTTCATTTTATCACATGACTTGGTCAGTGCAACTAAGATTCCCTTTCAATTTACATGTACACCTTGGAAATGTAGTTGGATTAAGATCTAAATTATTTGAACTCAGTTCCCATCATAGGGTTTCTCGTCATTTTGTTGTCTGTAAAATAGTTGTCCGTAAACTTTACATGCACGTTTCGAACTTTTGCGCATAAATCACTGGATCAAATGGAAACATGAGTTATGTCCCTTTAAATAGAAAAATAAGTGATGATTTCCGAACGATAATATTAGTTTGCCTCAACATTTTTCGTCATGAGGTATTTTCCTTATTTGTCTCGTGTATCTACGTCACTGTTCTTGTACAATTTCTTTGTATATTTATCAGAATAAAAAATTGCATTCTACGTGACAGAAATTAAGAATAAAAGATTAAAATATACAATAACCGGTTTAACCCCGCCCCATTTTCATGTCTGTCCCAAGCCAAGGCCTTGGTTTCCAACGTCATATACCGTGATCCTTTTTGTGTGTAGTGAGTGAAGGAGAGAGGTGATTGTTCGTTTAGTTGACAGTGGTGGAATTGTTGATCATCAATGGTTAAACTTTCTTTTCATAATTCAATGTAGTTTTTTTTTTTGCTTTTCATTTTAGAACATTAAATTGTGTTGTCTTTGTGCAAAGCTGAATTAACAATAAATATCACACTTTATTGTTGATAACCAAAGAATAATAATATACCAACATCCTCACAATTATGTATATCATTGATTTTAATCTAAAGTCTTCTTACTGACTGCAAAACTACCTGGAATTTATCAAGAATTTTATTAATTTGAAAATAATCAATTACTTGTAATTTACTGTCATAATTATGTCTGTGAACAGAAAGACCATTACTATATGTGTATTAGTAGAAACTGTACCTGTGACTGACCTGAGACCAATATAAATTGATCATTCATATATCTATACTTTCGAGATCAGCAGCAACATTTTCACCGCGTCCATCGGAGCATTCGGGGTGATTGCTATGTGAAGCGTGGGGTGTCCGTTTCGAAGCGGTTGATTTGCGAAAGTTCATTTGCATTTGTAGTAATAAAGGGACCAGTCTGATCAAAATTATTAGTGCACGGAATCAAGACATTATCATGGTTTATGAAGCTGTGATTAAAGTAGATATATACGGTGTAGGTTTAGCAAACACTCGTGCCCAACTCTAATATCGGGTACAAAAATTAACAACATCACTCCTTTTGGGCCGATTACTTGCAACAAAAGCTTATCTTCAGAAAATTACTGATCCTAAACTTTCAAAAGACAAACCAATTTCTACAAGCTACGCCAGAGAAGATACCATGAACAAAGCGTCAGTCTCGAAAATGAGATGTGGAGTATGGGGTGTTAACTTTGTGTTCCTTACGGGGTGTAGGTTCTTGTTTTTTTCCATAGATTATGCCCAATAAATTACTAGAAATTTGTGCTCGAAATAAATAAAGCAAAACTGAACTGTTATTGGTCATTGCAAAGAACACCCCTTTAATTTCACATATATAAACAAAAATAGAGGAAATCATATTCAATGAATCAGGGACACGAAACATGTCAAATGTTTACACAAATAGCAATGCTATATAACGAACCATCAAAGTGAAAAATAAATTCCAAATCTACAGTAGGCGCTTATGTAGTTACTAAGTGAAAGTAAAATCAAGGATAACCACGGTTAAATCGAAATCCAAAACTCATGAGTCAAGGGACAAAAACGAAGCAATGAAAACGGAGATAAATACAACGAGAAGCACATATGAAATCAAAGAAAATACACATAAAACTAAAAGTAAATGAGCAACTCGGACTCCTCCAAAAACGGGAGCAAGGACCAGGTGCACCGGTAGAGATGGACACACCATATTTGTCAACAGATTCAGTATGACGACCGTAGAACTTTTGAGGTGATGCCTTCAGGAGCGGTTGGAGAGTTACCACAGACCAACGGGAAATTGATAATACGGAATAAAACGTCATCATGTTTGTCATAGAGCTTAGTAATAAGTCATTTCGAATAGTAGGTCAAGATACGAGATAGACCTAATAGGGTCTGTGCTCTGTGGTGTCCTTTTTCTTTTGGGATAGATGCGACGAAGATAGTCACCGAATCGAGGATTGTTCAGTGACAATACAACATCTATACAGCGGAAAGTGAGATTAAACGATCTGGCCAGATACCGTTCTTTCATCTTGACAAGATCTATTAAGTCGACCTTGTAAAAGTGAGGAAACAAGTCGGTGAGTCGGACACACAGTTCCTATTTTAATGCAGATCAAGTGTTGAAGCACATGCCCACCACATTGGACAAATATGTTGTCGATTAAAAAATTAAGCATCTTGTAAATATCGTCGTCTTGTATTTTGAAAGTGATTTTGTATTCTTTGTCACAAAATAAGTTGAGTACCCACCAACAACTGAGCCTTGGATAGGGTATATTGGGATACGGGATATTTGCCATTTTATTTTTAGGGATATGAGATATGTGTCCTCTGAATTACTGGGATATGGGATATTGCATTGACATTTTGGGTATTTTTAGGGATATTTTTGGCTTTTGACCGAATATTAATTTTAAGGATATGGGATATTTGCCTATTTTGTTTTAGGGATACGGGATATTGATTCCGTGCACTAATAATTTTGATCAGACTCGGTCCCTTTATTACTACAAATGCAAATGAACTTACCATGTTCGCAAATCAACCGCTTCGAAACGGACACCCCACGCTTCACATAGCAATCACCCCGAATGCCCTGTTGGACGCGGTGATTTTTTTCAAAAACCCACAGTCCCATAAAAAACTCTTTTTTAAACAAGTAGACAAATATCAATCTTATTAAAATTAGATCTTGAATTGCCCGTCGCCACGCCTCCCCCCGCACCAATTGACATATCAGGAAACGGGGGGGGCATATAATTAGATTGGACAAATATTGACGAGAAAAGAGAAATTAAATATTACAAATAACTATAAAGACAATTAGATAGTCACGTGTTTACAAAATAAAATTATGATTTTGTAAGCTAATCATATATTATTGCTGAATACAACTATGGAAAGAAAATGAATCTTGACACGTGTTCTATACTCTTCTACTTTCTCTTTCAACTTCTATTAGTAGGAGTGTGTAGCTGGTACTTTGTATAAATAAATTTCAAAAATATTTACCTATTCATATTTTTTTCCTAGAAATACAGACTGACTATTATTCCCATATTTTCTATAAACATTAAAACTCATTTAGTTTTCAGCAATTCGTCCACAGTTTCCTTGGCCAGTTTTATGGACACCATCTCTAAGCCTACCAACAAATAAATTATGTCAAAGAACACTGGGTTATTCATATATTAGTTATGTAGACCATATGAGGCTTTTAACTTAAGGCGGCTCATTCCTGGTAAACTGGGTTATGGTATCAGTTTTAAATCTAAAATGGGTTGTAATATAGAATTTTGATGTCCTTTAAAAATAATGTAAGAATTGAGTGTTATAAGTATCGAGTTAATTCGATCAGGAAACATCTGATATCATTCCTGTTTCTTCTGTCATTCATGATTTGGATTTATTTTGTACATATTTGTGTTAATATTTTAGTATGTCATTACTGTATCACTTCTTCAACTCTATCTGGGGCTGTCATGGACGTGATCGTATGGTATTTGGATTTACAACTACCTGTGCAATCAGTACCTATTGCTACTAAAGTTGTGAGTTCGAGCCCCGTTCATGGTGAGGTGTACTCGATACAATATTATGTGATCAAGTTTGTCAGTGACTTGTGACAGGTCGCCGATGGTTTTCTCCGGTTTCCTCCACCAATAAAATTTACCGCAACGATATAACTGAAATATTGTTGAAAGTGGCGTTAAACACCCTAACCCTAACCCTAACCCATTGAATAAACTTATGAATTATGAATATAGAAAATCAAAGAGATGATTAACATTCACTGGGATATTCGATGAAAACATATTGTATTAGATCTGCAATATTATAGCACTATTTAATTGTATATTGTGAATAGCACCGGATCTGTGTAAAACATCGAAACACAGACCATATTATACCTAGTTCTAACTCTAGCGTAACGATTACAACTCGGCTACAGACCTCTTACATTGTGACATTGGGAAAATAGTTATTCTGACAATTTAAGAACATGTGTAACTGTGATTGTGAAATGAAAACACAGCAATAAAAAGGGTTACTCGTTTGCATTTAATGTTTAATTGTAGATGTGTATGAAATAGAATTCAACCCAATCAAGAAACAAATTTAGACATTACGTATCCACGCTGACTGACGGTATTTAACAGTCAAATATTGTTTTATCTGAATTGAATACATCTAAAATCATTGAACTCAAGGTCCGTCTATTTTAAAAATTAACCAAATTCTACTGAGACATGAAAATAGAAGAGCTAATGACTATAACAAGCAAGGAACTTAAACGTTCACATTTAAATATTTGTTTAGGGCGATTCAACTTAAATGGTGATTTAATTAGTTCGAATATTTTTCAACTTAAACAGTGGCATAACGATTTTTGTTTATAGCTGTTTAGTTACAATTTCACTGTAGGTATTTGAATAAGTCGTAATCAATTTCTACATTTTAAAAGGACGTGTCCAAAATACTGTGTAAATACTAGCGATTCCTGTGAAGTCCCATTGCCGCTTAGTCCATAAATCTCACAGAATGGAACCATTCTACCGTGTCGCATTGTAAGGGACTACTTTTATATATATATACTATAATATGTCTTTTCAGATTTAAAATACTTAAGCTTCATTTATTTGTCGTGTTTTATTTTCTCAACAACAACACACCGTTATAAAGTCGGATTAAAGGGAGTGAAACGAGAGACATTTGCGGTGGGATATATATGCATATGTAATTTCCGTTACAATTCTTATGTAATTATATTACGTATATCAAATGATCGTCTATCTTAATTTTATCTTCACAATTGTTTTCAATCTTCTAGAATTCGTGAAACCATTCATTACCGATTTTATGCATTATACAATAGGAATGAATACACATTTAACCCTACTTAATTGACGTCATCAACTGGCAAAGACTTAATATTTCGGGACAAATTCTCATTTCGTGTCTCTGTCGTTTTCGTAATTTTTAAAGAGAAAAAGTGATAATATAACTCAGCGTGTTGTAAAATATTTTATCAATTGTCTTGGAATTTATGTACATACAGGAAAAAGGATAATGTTATATTGAAATACAAATAGAAAAATTAAATTTATACCAATAGAACTTGTGTGGAATTATATAACTAGCATTTATACAAAAGGTTTATATTAGTCATTAAGGTAAGTTCTAATTTTCAAGTTCGACTTAAAATTTTTCGAAAAAGGTACATTTGTATAAATATATACATTGTCATCTATTGGACAAATCTATACATTCAATTCGTATTTGATTAATATGTAATTTCTTTATTTCCGCTAGTCTAATGTGAGTTTGTAGTCACTGTTAACTGTCCACTCTCTCCCTATTTCTTTTTCTTTTTTCTTTCTTTTGTGAAATGTACATGGACTTGGACAGTATGGCATAAAACAGTCGCTTTTATCATTTGCAAACATTCCACCAACCTAGAAACCAGATTGAAAATAACTGAATATTCCCATTCAGAGAAAGAGGTTTTATATACGTATCATATCTTGAAAGAAAATGCATAATAGGAGTAAACAAAAGAGGAAATCGATTACTTTTCCTTTATGCTTTCATCGTTCAATTTTTTTAATTGAAAGTTTTTTTTTCAATACAACTTGAAATATATTGTTTATAATTTTTTTTATGAGGTTATGACGTTGTCTTGTTATATTTTTTTTTTAGATATATTTGATAATTGTCCAAACATTTTCATGAAACTAAGCCAACTTTACATTTAGGCAATAGTTGATCTGCTGCACTACACTGCACATTTGTTGAAGATTCTCACAACTGCCTTTAATTGTGTAGCTCACAAAAAAAACACTGAAACACTGTTGTTTTGTCAATATACAAGAATATTTTAAAATACAATTTTTTATGAAGATAGACAAATAATAAAAAAACAAATATAAAGCATTTATGATTGAAACGAACAACCATTTAATTTTCTGAAAAAAATTCCTGTCGCCAAACAAATGTCATAGAAAAAAGTAAACTGAATTGAAACACGCAGAAAATAAGTAATCTGACCCTGTTGTTTTCAGAGAGAAGTTTTGATAAAATTTGAAGAAAAATTTGGGATTTTTAATGTCCAAAAAAAAAGAAAAAACACACCCCTTCCAAAAAGTAAAATTTTCGGTCTCTTATAATCGGGTCCGTCGTCTTGGTTTGACAAACATTTGTATTAATACCCCGAACGTCGGTTACTCCCTAAAATATCTGGGTCCGTCTTATGGTGTGCATTGTCTGTTGTCTTTTGATTACTAGATACAAGAATGTATTTACATATGTTTTTGTTTTTTTTGCAGAATAAGGTTGAACTCGGCATGCAAATGACAAAAAAACAATGCAGCACATCTGCAATTTAGTCAGAAAATTGAAATGCGTAGATTTCTGCCACCGTAAACACGCAATTCGGTCGGAATAAACAAAAACGGATAATATATTGGTTCTCTTGATATGGCCGCTAGTGAATATAATGAAACGAAGAAAAAAGATCCCTTAAGTGGCGGGCTAGCCGGTGCTGCTTTCGCTTTAACAAACAAAGTTAGTCCTACTGAAGAACCAGAAGAACGTCCTATCGACAGGATCAAATTATATACGGAGGAGTCGTGGAAAATTCAAGTGGAAAATGAAATCGCTGCTCAAAGAAAATTCGAGAAAACTGGAGGGGTGGCTGAGGCTCATCTTGTGGACGGGGAGCTGAAATTTGACGATGACGAGGAAGAAGCAAAAAGGGACCGGGACCCCAAATTAGTAGAAGGGAATGTTTTACCAGATGAATTATCAGATATTTTCAAAAGTGATTTATATGGTAAACCTTTGGAAGAAATCGATAAATACATAAAAGACAAGGTATGAATATGTATTTAATTTACATGAATATGTTAATTCAAAAATAAATCTAAGGTATATTAGGGGGATTACAAGTGTAAAAATTCGTGACATGAGATTTAAATTTTATTTAATCTGCAGGTAAGTAAGTGGATTATGTTAAATGTTGTTTCCAGTGAAAGCCCACTTAAGCCAGAACTAAATCTCCACAAAACACACACATAGCAACTTTGCACTGGCCAAACAAAATCCTTTGTTATTTTATTAACAAAGGCAACCTATATTAGTATAAGTACATTTGACCTGGATTATATCATTTATAAATATGTTTGAGTAAATTCTAAATAATAACCTCATCACTCTAATTATATTTCAATTTATCTAATAATGTTTCAATTTAAGTTGGTTACAATTTTCTTAAAAATGAAGGGTCAAGGAAGCGAAATGAAGGGTCAAGGAAGCGAAATGCTAAATACACTATAATTTTATCCCTCCATCTGCAATATGCGGTCCAAAATATAGACATCATGTCTCCTATGTCTCCAAATAAGGTACAAGAGAGGTTGGTTACAATTCTCTTTCAAATGAAGTGTCAAGGAAGTGAAATTCTAAATACAGTATAATTTCATCCCTCCATCTGCAATGGGAGGTTCAAAATAGATATCATGTCTCTCAATAAGGTACAAGAGAGGTTGGTTGCAATTCTTTGTATAATGAAGGTTCCAGGACAGGAACGGGAATTCACAATATATAATGATTTAATCCCTCCATCATGTCCATTTACAAATGGATAGAAAGTTCAAAACAGATAGTAAGAGATCATGTTTTTAAAATAAGGTACATGTACAAGAGACTGTCCTTTTGTATAGCATGTTCATTTGAGAGAGAGAGAAAACATATATATGTAATTTGTAATGTTAGTTTATTGTTTTGTTATACAGAATGTAGTATCTCCATATAGTATGGTATGATATAGATATTTATAAATAGTAGCCTTTATATATATATAGTGCAGCTTTTGGAGCCAAGGTGCACTCTCATGCTTAGTAGATACTCCTTTGAATAATCAAGATTCTCATTTGCCAGGAATTCTTTCAAGTTCTGGAAATTCTTGCAAATTAATAATTTCATGAAGTTTTCTTTGCTAAAGTATCAAATTGAGTATACATAACTTTGTTAAAAAAATTCAAAATTTAATTTTTTTTATCTTCTGTAAATTGCCACTTTCACAGATTGTTTTAAATTTGGTACATGTAACTCTTTTGTACCTCTGCCAAACATTCTGGAAAACTAATCCTTCCCTGTAGCCTACAACTACTGTTATAGAAAATGCATGCAAAATTCTCTGTTCCTTTCCCTATAGAATAGTCATTTATGAAATGAATGTTTCCAATTTGGGTAATATCTCCATATTATATACACTTCAGAATTGCGAGCCAAAAAATTATACAGGTGTTTTTTTTCCTCCAAATCTTATAAAATTACATAAATTTGCATTCTGTTTTTTCCCATGTGTATTTTCAGCCATTTTTTCATTGTTTATTGTAAACATGAACCTTCCCTTGAAGCAAGAAATGTATGAATGATGTCCTTTTCATTTTAATGTGCTATATGTGTTTTGGGTACACATAATAAATATCAAAGCTGGTGTAGTTCAACAAGCTGTTTAACTGATAAAATTAAGTTAATTAAAATACACTTATAAAATGAAATGGGAATGTGTGTGTGGTGTTACCTATACACAGGGTGACCAGGCATACTTGTAGCAATTTATTTTGATGAGTCAAGGAGGCATTTGTTAAAATTTAGGTGAGTCCCACACCATTGTTAAAATCTAAAATTTGAAACATTTGGTGAGTCCCAACTGAAAATGGCAAGTCCAGGACTCATCTATGCGAGTTTCAAGGATCACTGCTTCAAGGTGCTGGATTTATAAGGTTATTGGTACAATGTAAAATATTGATGACTAACTTAAGTACCTATGCTATATATTATGTTCAGGTACACAAAATGTGCTATTTTATTTGGTGACCAAATGCCATGTGTATTATTGTCAATGTTGTTCATCTGTCTTCATCTTTTCCCATTTCTAACTGCCTCGGTGTTGTAATGGTAGAGTACTCGTTCATGTTGGGTCAAACCAAAGACTATAGAATTGGTATATGCTGCTTATCTGCTAAACAAGCAGCATTAAGAAGTAGTAACAAAGACTGCAGGGGCCCCCCTAAAATTGGAAAAAAATATGATTTTTTGGCACAAAATCGTGATTTTTCAAACGAAATACCCCAAAAATTTTCGCGCCTCCCTCCGCAATTGGAAAAAATATGATTTTTTGGCGTAAAATCGTGATTTTTCACACGAAATACCCCCAAAATTTTCGCACCTCCCTCTGCTCGGCGCAATTTTTTTAAGTGCGCCCCCCCCCTAACTTGAAATCCTGGATCCGCCCCTGGACTGGTTGGCTTCAGGAATTGGGACAATGTGTCTAAGTGGAAAAACATGTCCTTCATTAAATATGTGTGTGGTGGGAATAACGACACCAAACTCAACTACAATGGCTGAACTAAAAAGATTTTCAGAGAACTGCATGACTGATGAAATTCACATTCTATTGCTGGTTCTTTACTAAATTTTTGTAAATGTGCATTTGGTGCTGATAGGAAACACAAGATGACGGCCACCATTGGGCATAGCTTAAGATAGGAATTGATGGGACAAATGAGTAATATAAAAGTCTTATTTGAAATCTGAGTAAGGTGACTGAACCTAGAGAATATCGTTTAAACATTGGAGTCTATAGTAAATGTGTAAGCAAATCTTTAATTTAGAAAAAAAACAAGAATACAATAGATGGTCCTTTTGAAATTTTATGTCATTTATATTACTTTGAAATTTAAAATGGCAGTCAGTGTTGGACGTTGTTTAACAAAGGTCTTTACCATATTTAGATTTTTGGTTGATTTTTATGGTAGTTTTAAACCAGGTGTCGGAGCGATACGGAAACTTGAGAGCCTCTAGTATATAAAGTTTCTCATATAGATATATTGAATAGGCATTGGTGTAAATATATTCATCTATGGTTCACAATAAATTTCTTTCAGATTGAAAGTATGTTTTGATTATTCTATTGTAGTCTTGGAGTGACATGCTTTTAAAGTTTTCTCATGTTAATTTCATGGATTTAACCCCAGTATTCTATTTGTACCTTAGACTAGTATTACAATAGTTTAACAAACAGTTGAAGACATGTACATAATATTTTGGTGTAATAATTTTTTTCCAAGGCTATTTAATAATTTATTTAGACATTAAAATTATGCATATTTTTATATAATGGCTTCAGTGATGTTGAACTTTCAATTATAAGTAGTAGAGTGGTATTTACTAACTTTGGTACTGGCCAATTCATGATCAATGAATAAAATCACTGAGAAAAAAAATGGAATCTTGTTCATTTTAGTTTCTGCATGTATAATGATTGCCTGACTAACATGAAATTTATTGAAAAAAGGACAAAATTCAACTTTTTGTGTAACCATGGCAGATTTTGGGTATCCTGTTAAGTGTTTAGCCCCTTTGATATACTCACTCCCAAAGAACTTCTGACCATTAGCGTACATAACGAAGGTTATTCCAGAAATATGTTGTGCATACTAAATTAGATATCTATGTTTTTATTACTATCACTTGATGGATATCTCTGCTAGTGGACTATTAGTTCCTGAGGGTCTGCCCAGATATCTCTGCTAGTGGACTATTAGTTCCTGAGGGTATCGTCTGCCCAGATATCTCTGCTAGTGGACTATTAGTTCCCGAGGGTATCGTCTGCCCAGATATCTCTGCTAGTGGACTATTAGTTCCCGAGGGTATTGTCTGCCCAGATATCTCTGCTAGTGGACTATTAGTTCCCGAGGGTATCGTCTGCCCAGATATCTCTGTTAGTGGACTATTAGTTCCCGAGGGTATCGTCTGCCCAGATATCTCTGTTAGTGCACTATTAGTTCCAGAGGGTATCATATGCCCAGATATCTCTGCTAGTGGACTATTTGTTCCCGAGGGTCTGTGCTAGTGAACTATTAGTTCCCGAGGGTATCGTCTGCCCAGATATCTCTGCTAGTGGACTATTAGTTCCTGAGGGTATCGTCTGCCCAGATATCTCTGCTAGTGGACTATTAGTTCCCGAGGGTATTGTCTGCCCAGATATCTCTGCTAGTGGACTATTAGTTCCCGAGGGTATCGTCTGCCCAGATATCTCTGCTAGTGGACTATTAGTTCCTGAGGGTTTCGTCTGCCCAGATATCTCTGCTAGTGGACTATTAGTTCCCGAGGGTATCGTCTGCCCAGATATCTCTGCTAGTGGACTATTAGTTCCTGAGGGTATCGTATGCCCAGATATCTCTGCTAGTGGACTATTAGTTCCCGATGGTATCGTCTGCCCAGATATCTCTGCTAGTGGACTATTAGTTCCCAAGGGCTGCTAGTGGACTATTAGTTCCTGAGGGTATCGTCTGCCCAGATATCTCTGCTAGTGGACTATTAGTTCCCGATGGTATCATCTGCCCAGATATCTCTGCTAGTGGACTATTAGTTCCCAAGGGTATCGTCTGCCCAGTAGTCTGTGCTTTGACACCGACATTGTTGGTTGTAGATATTTGTATTTTTTAAATTTACAGTTCCTATATCATGTAATTTATTAAAACTTAAGGTCAATCCCTGTGGATTAGGTAACTTTCATCAGAAACATTATAAAATAAAGTAATGAAGGTTATGATGTACATTTTTAGAATAAAAAGGATAATTGATACTTTTTATACCCAAATTAAAAAAAAATGGGATGTAGTCTAGTCACCATCCATCCATTTATCTTAATTATTCTTGGCAGACATTTTTGTTTGTAGCTCTTTTATTTTTGCATGTCTTAACAAGTTTAACATGATTTGTTACCCCTCCTGAATAATTTGTTTTCTACTTTTCCAAGAGTTATTGCCCTTTGATGAAAAAAGTAAAGATTAGGCTATTTAATTTCATATTTTTTGTAATGATCAGGAGTTGAATTCCAAATTATATATTTATGTTACTAACAAAAAAGTTATACCATATCTTGCATTATAGGGTCAAGTCTCTTGAGGTAGTTCCGGAGTTATTCATCATAAATTTGAAAATGCCATACAATTATTTTCTCAGGAATTAGTACATTTACAGAGATCTTTAAATTTTGTATTTAATTTATGGTAAAAGTATATCATCACGTCCTTAAAAAATTGGTTGCAGCAAAAATTGTCAAAAAATTAATGGGTTGTCACATATTAAGAAGAATTGAAAGCCTCCTCTTGATGAGTGTTAAAAGTAGGTCACTGTGACTTGATTGTGTACTAATTTTGTCCCAATAATGAATAATGGTACACACTTTCCCTGAACCTAAAAAGTTTGACAAAATTAGAATGAAGCTAGACATTCATGCCATATGTAAGAACCATATGTGGCATTGTTTTTCAAGAGAAAATCCAGGTTGAAATATACATGTAATTACCAGATAACAAGATGCATGTTAAATTTGCTTGCATGATTTTAACCTTACTAATCCCTTCAGAAAATTTATACAGTTTCTCACAGGTTTATGAGTCTTCTCCAGCTGTACAAATGTAAGCATAATGAGGTTACATTTTGTTATTATTATTGTTATTGTTAATTTTTGTTTATCATACATACATTTTGAATTATTACCATGTCCTTTTCTATTCTTAGTTCTTCAAGATTGAATGTAGCTTTTCAGAACACAGACAAACAAAAAACCCAAACAATCATACTGAACTTACTTTGTTTTGTTGAAGTCAATTTGACTGAATAAACCAATCATTTGGTATATTTTTTCCTGTAAGAAAAATTTGAAGATTCCAAAGGGGTAAGCAGAAGCTGTAAATTGAAGAACAGACAATACTATGACCAAAATAAAAAAAGACAAATAGCTATATATAGACAAACAATGATCTACAAAACACTAGTAAAAAAAGCTAAAGAATGGGCAACAGGAACCAAAAAAAAAAACCCATTTGAAGTAACTCTGTTAATACTTGTTTTAATAGTGTTAATTTAAAGGAAAATTACATGTGTTTTCTATGTTTATTTTATATTACTTTCTACATAATCAATGGTGTTGAATTCTTAAGTTTCAAGCGAAACTTAAAACTTGTAATTTGAATTTTCTTCCTGAAAAAATAATTAATGTATCTTCCTGGCTGTAGATCAACTTTCTCTCTCCATTTCAATTCAACATGATTGATTTTTTGAACATGAATGAAGAATATTATGACAAATTTAAACCTATAATCCAGCATATGTAGAACTGAACATGACTTTTACTGGAAATTATAGAAATTAGACCTTATACTACTCCAGAATATGATACCCTAGTACTAGATTTAAGTTAATTGAAATTAAATTTTTAGAATTACACAATGTTTCATGGATTTTTTATATTTTTTTATAAAGGCTAAATTTAACTGCTGCATAATGTTGAATAGAATTATTTCTACATTCTTTATTATTTCTCTTTAGAATTTAATACAAATTACCTCCAGCCTGTAAAAGATATACCAGCATTTATTTGATATATAGTTTCACAAAACGGGGCTTTAATATCAGTAGTTAATTTATAAAGATGATGAGAAATTAGTGAACCCTGTCAGATAAGAACTGTGTAATGATGTATTACATACAATGTGTATAATAGATATAAAAATCTATGTATTTTTCATGCATTTAAATTATATTTTTTCTTTCAAATAAAATTTAAATAAATATATATTATATATCTTTAAATTTGAAAGGCATGAAATGTTTTTCAGAGTTTAAGCATAGAATGACTCAACAATCTCACAAACATTTTTAGGGAAATTTAATTTCTATCAATTGAAAGTTTTACTGTTATCATTATAGGTAATACAAAAATTAATTTTAGTTGTGTATTTCATTGCAGACCAATACAACAACTTGAGTGATATTGACTATTTTTTAATAAATATTTACAATTGTTTTGTTGTGTTTCTAACCATACTAGATTGCTTAAAACATATCTTAAAGCTAAGTAAGGTGAATGTCAATTGATTCTTATGGAATTATTCTGGGAAAATTATAAAAATTTTAAAAATGAGGCTTGTGAGGGAATTTTTTTTCTAAACTTTATTACCATTATTTTTCCTTTATTTTTAAAAAAAAATTGCAAATATTAATATACAGTATATTTGTTAGTTTATTTATCAGTTATAAGTTTGTTTGAAGTGCTTATGTAATGTTTTGTCATTTATAAACGATTAAGAGGAGTATTCCCCCTTCAAATACCCTCGTTGGTTTACTTAATCTTTATTTGTAACATATTGTCTAATGATTGGTATTAAATAACAAATATAATTACAGATTGCACCTACTTTAAATTAATCCTATTTAATTTAGGTTGTTTCCACCTGAGTTATAAACTTGTAACATAAAAAAGTTTTCAAGTTCATTTTATTGGGCAGTATGAAATTTAAATAAGTAGGATCAATATTGATTTGACAATCTCCAACTTTCCCTTAAAATACCAATTACTAAAAATATATTTGAACTTTGATTGAAGTATTGTTTATACAAAGACACAACTAACTTATTTTTTAGGCCCTCAGTACAATATATGGTGAACATTAAGTTTTACCCATGTCCATCTGTTTGCCCCACATTTGCTTTCCACTCAATAACTTATTTTGCCCTTAAAATGAATCATTTGAAATTTATGCACAAGTTCAAGGACCATAAAATTAACGCCTGGTTTGATTTCAGACTTTACTACATTTTCTGGTTTGGAGTTATACCCCTTTTTTACCTTATCTGGAAGCAGGAGCATCAGTGTCAGGATAAACTCTTCCATTTATTGTAAATAACTAATAACAAAGAAATAAAAATGTTGAAAGTGGCATTAAACACCATAACCCTGACCCTAAAATTAGCAATGCCTACCATGATACAGGTACTTACAGTAAATAATGTTAAAAGTGGTCTTAAATACCTATGAGAATAGTTTCAAAGTTTCAAAGTTTTTAATGTAATGAAATAAAGAAAAAAAACCATTTAGTAGATCATGAATATGAAATGTAGAGGTCAGTGACCTAGAAATATAAAATCTAATATGATATGAATATTAAATATTCTATAAAATTTTTGTTTTATTGTGAAACCTGTCTAAACAGAACCCTAAATAAATCAGAATCCTGTCAAAACAGAACCCTGAATAGACCAGAACCCTGAATTAACCAGAATCCTGTCAAAACAGAACTTTGAATAAAGTCCCAATGTAGGAAATCTGTTTAAATCTAACCTGTATAAACAAAATTCCTGTCTATACTGACAACATATGTTGGTCTCATGTTGGTTCAGGTTAGACAGGTTTCACCATTTCAACATTCTCATGAATGCCAGGATGTTCCATGTTTTCATATTTCAAATTGTTCTCTGGTTCAGAGTAGTGTACACATGGTTGAGTATTATCATACAGTATAGGTTATATTATATATCTCTTCTCATCAAAACATGTAGACAAGTCTAACATTTTACCACAATTTTTGTATAAAGTCCCTGATTTTACCACAATTTTTGTAAAATCCCCCATTTTACCACAATTTTTGCATAAATTCCCCCATTTTACCACAATTTTTGTATAAATTCCTCCATTTTACCACAATTTTTGTATATAAATTCCCCAATTTTACCACAAGTTTTGTAAGACCCATAAAGATATTTGTGGTTATCAGCTGGTTTTTTTTTCTTTCATCAATTCTTCTGTACAATATGAAACATCATAAATATAATGATGTTCCACTCTTAAAAAATTACATGTATGGTGATAGATGATAATAAAATGGTGAAATCTACAACAATAGAATGATACATGACATTCTTTCTGTAGTCAGAATTAGCTCCCCTCACGACTATACTAAAACTCTAAACAATTTATGTGAATTTTCTGATAAGACCATATTTAATATCAATGAGATGATCCTGTACTTCATATCAATAACATTCTGACATGTATACAGTCAAGTCTGTCTTATGTGACCTTTTATAGGGAACATTGAAAACTGAAAATAAGGTCACATAGTGATGGTTGATCACTTAATACAGGTTTAATTAATATGAAATGTGTCGTGAAGGGAAATTAAAATTAAGGTCACATAATACAAGTCATTGCTCAATAGAGGTGGTCACTTAATACAGGTTTAATTAATATGAAATGCGCAGTGAGGGAAATTAAAATTAAGGTTACATAATACAAGTCATTGTTTAATAGAAGTGGACAATAATGGAAGTTTGACTGTTAAAGGGGGATTAGGGTTAGGGTCTCCAGGACAGAAAAGTTTGAATATTTTTTTTTTAAATAGCCCAATGTAGATTAGAGTTCATCTTGTAGTTTTAACTTTTAAATGATGTTTTCTTTGATTAAATAATTTAAAAAGATTCTATTCATATTAACCCTTACCATGCTGAATTGTATACACAAGATATTACCTGTATGCTGAATTGTTTTGAAGAAATATCACAAAATTTAGCATTTTTTGTTTTTTTGCTCTGTAGTTGAAATTCTTGTAGATATTACTCCAATATTTACAGGAAATGATGTTAGTTGAGTATACTTTGATTTTCAAAACTTTGGAGACACATTTTTCCCTAAATTTTGGTGAAAAATTAAATTTTTTCAAATAAAGCCCATTTGAAAAAAAAAAAAATTATGCAGTATTTAAAAAAAATATCAGGATGTTAAGAATTTTTTTTACACATACATGTATTATCATGGTTGCCATGGCAACATATTTCCCCCCTAAATATTTGTGAAAATTGAAATTTTTTAAGATCAAGCCCATTTTTTAAAATGATTTTTAAAGCAAGAATTAAAAAAAAATATCAGGATTGTTAAACAAATGTTTTACACAAATTATCATGGTTGTCATGGCAACATATCCCCCCTTCAAATCAAGCCAATTTTTTAAAATTATTCTTAAAGCAAGAATTAAAAAAATATCAGGAATGTTAAACAAATGTTTTATACATATTATCATGGTTGCCATGGCAACATATTTTTTTTTGCAATTTTTTGTGAAAAATTCTTCAAATCAAGCTCAATTTTGTTTATTATTTTTAGAGCAAGAATTAAAAAAAAACCAGGAATGTTAAAAAAAATGTTTCATTAAGTTTCTACTCAGATGTTTTATAATAGCGAGCATCACAAGATGCAAGCTAAACAGCAACATGTGTGATGAATCAATATATGATCAATACCAACCGGAAATGGATTCTAAGTTTCGGCATAGAATGGACAATCGGAGTGAAGTACAGGAAATAGCCTTTTAATTTGAATAAAAAATAACTATCCAGTTTAAAAAAAAAAAAAAAAAAATTAGAAAGGAAACCATACAGCTTCTTTACATGAAACGATTAATTTATTTAAAAAATGGACAATCGTTAGACCTTCTTGTTTCGCCCCTAAGAAAAGGTTGTCCCCGATATATCTCGGCCCAAAAAATCTCCTTAGTAATAGAATTAACTGGGTAAGTCAAATTGAAGAAAAAAGAAAAATGATCAAGAATAATGAAGAAAAGAACCCAAAACTACTATTTGTACATGTACATGTCTATGCGTAGATGCGATGCTTGCTTGTAGGCTGTGCCTAATCCATATTACTCACTAGATGAATAGTAGAGTTGAATGTCACTTTCTTCAGGATTTCAGGTGTGCTGTGATATTTGTTTACTATCAACTTTTTACTCAAAATATTTACCGGGGTAATTTTGTAAGACAACTCACTACTAAACTTGTGTTAATTTGATGCTTATATATTGGGTATTATATGTGGGTTGTGGTCACTCTTATTTCTATAATTGTCTCTCCTCTTGTTTATTTGTGTGACAACAATATTTTGTTTCCTTTGCAATGGAAGAGAGAATTAGTGCACTTTGCATTTGTAATGTACTGAAGATTTTTATATGTAATTGTTTTTAAAGGTATATATGTATGACAGTGGGCAAGTATTTTATCGATACATCTAAGAAACTAATATGCAAGATTTTTACTTGCGCTTATATTAGTGCCATTAGGACATTGACCTATGTTGTACCTGTAATGTTGACAATACTACTCTTCATTGTTATAACTGAAACCTTATAAACATAGTGGAAGCAGGAAGTTTGGCACTGAAAAAAAAACCATTCAACCCACCTTTTCCATCGGAAAAGCCTGTACCAAGTCAGGGCCATTACAGTTTTCCGGTTGAGGATTTTCGATATGGTCTGTTTATGGACGATGGTTTATGCATTTCCCTTCAGACCATTACCTTTGTGTTCAGTAATTTTGTTATTACCCTTATTTGTTGACATTATAATTTACATTTACATTAATAATTGTGTGGTTGTATTTGTTATTGTATCATTTATTATTGATTTGTTGGATTTGCATTTCCACATTTTTGGGGGCCGTCGTGGACGTGATCGTATGGTAGTTGGATTTACAACTACCTGTGTAATCAGTGCCTTTCACCACCCACTAAAGTTTGACAGTGACTTGCGACAGGTCTCTGGTTTCCTCCACCAATAAAGCTGACCTCCACGATATAACTGAAATATTATTGAAAGTGGCATTAAACACCAAACCTTAACCCCTCCTTAGTTAAACTACCAAGCATTCACCGACCCAGATTTATTCCTGCTCATTTTTACATTGTCATTATTTCTAAGAAAATGTTTCCTTTGAACATAAACAAACCAACCAAATTGTTGGAAGTGGCTGTCGTGGTTGTGAACATATTGTAGTTGGATTTATAACTACCTGTGCAATCATTGTCTTTCACCACCCTAAGCATGTGAGTTCGAACGCTGTTCATGGTGAGGTGTACTCCATACAACATTATGATTATGTGGTAAAGTTTGTCAGTGACTTGCAACAGGTTGGTGGTTTTCTCTGGTTTACTCCAATAAAATTGACAATTACTTTTATAACCTTTGAACTGTCTAAAATTGTATTGATCTTTTGAATGTATTGTTATGATATAAATTGATTTACATGTCTCAGAGTCTATTTGAAAAAAAAAGGATTAAAAAATGTTCACCCATAAATGTGTGCAAAGATTGTTTATTTGTTTGATGGTGTTTAATGCCACTTTCAACAATATATCAGTTATATTGTGGCCTGTCACTGACAAACTTTATCACATAATGTTGTACACATCTCCCTGATCGAGGTTCATACTCACATCAGTGATGATAGGCAATGATTGCATAGGCAGTTGTGCAAAGACACAAGATATAAATATTTCTACAGTATACAGACACAAGGAATTAAAATACAGAGGTATAAAAAATCTTGAATCATGTTAGAAAACACAAAGAAAATTTTACAAATCCAAACAGTTGAACAATGACAAAGAAAAAAATGAAATGTATTGAATTTAATTATGAATAATTCAAAAAATAACTTTAATTTATAAACAAATTATCAGTTTTTCTTTTGTAATTTACACTTTATAAATATAAATGTTAATAATAATAAACAAAATGTGAAGAAGTATTAATTTTTTTTTAATTAATTCCACCCCCCCCTTATATATACTTTAATATATTTAATATCACTATCAATATAAAAAAATGTATAACAAAAAAACATTAACTTTTACTTTTCATCATTATTGGGGGGCTTTTTGTCAGGGGGCTTTTGTCCTAGACCCGTAATAACCCTAACTATATTTTGATAAATACAATTGAAACTAATGTCGCCAGTTTGTGATCTGTAAAATCAATGAAAAAAAAAGTGTATATAAATTTAAATAGACGTCAAGATACACAGGGGAAAATTGCATGGTTACTTTGTAATATAGAATAATGTATTTGTTTACTCTATATATTGTTTTGATCAAAGATTTGAAATATTGGCAAAACTAGTATAAATCTAAATGATAAATATTTAAATTACTTATAAGGAAGAAAATCAAATAAAGCTTTTTAAATATCTGGTTGTGAATAAAATTCAGATCGAAGCAAGATCTCTTTTTTTTTTATATAAAGATTAAAAAGGAAGTGGCATTCTCGTGTTAGTGTATATAAAACATGAAAACTTTCTACAATATAATTCTATATATTTAAATATAATATTGAATTATTAAAGCTTTTATAATCAAATAGGAACCTGACAACATTTAAATGGTACCCAACCAAGGGAATTGTGGGTAATAGGTCAATTTAACCAAAGATGTGTGATAGGACCAATCACATCAGATTAAACCTGTCATTTTTATTGTTTTCTGCATAATTACTGGTACTGTGCGAGATCTTTATCTTGGTAATAATATTTTCTGGTGCCCTATGACAATTCAGTCAAGCAGAACACAGTTAAAAAACAGTACAAAATCGACTTATCGCTCAAACAAAACCTATAATCCTATATGTCAGGATAATTTATATATTGAACATTTAAAATTTCATTACTATACCCTTTGTTAAAAGTTTTTATATGTATTTTATCATCGATTTACATGCCTATCTATGGTACACAATTACCTGAAAATTATTCTGATCCTTAACATTTAAATAAATTCTTCCCTAAAGAAAACTGCAATAAACTCAATTATTTTGTTACCATAGCAATCTTTTGTCTTCTAGATAATTAAATCCTTGAAGAAAGTTTGTATACAGCAATTATATCTTATTTATACCAAAAATGTTCAAAAGAAAAAGACATTAAATTTGCTAAGAGTACAAGTTGTGGTCAATTGGTGTAATAAAATAAACCTGGAAAAGGAAGAATACCTTCTTTAATATATTTTCTTGTTTTCTAAATCATCTTTAAACCATTTGGGAAAGACCATTTAACTTTTAAGGGGGCTTTGTTTATTTGTTTGTTTGTTTGTTTGTTTTTGTTTTTGTCCTGTCCAAATATTATATAGAAATAAATCTCTTGACCTGAAAGATGCAAAAAAAAAAAAAATATTCTCACAGCGTAGTTTTCAACAAGAGATTTTAGTAAAAATTACAGATTTTTCATATCAAGAAAAAGATCTGATTCTTGTTTTGTGTGAAAGTTTTTTTTCTGGTTCTCACTTGCGACAGGTCAGTGGATTTCTCCAGTTTCCTCCACCAATAAACCTGACTGCCACGATATAACTGAAATATTGTTGAAAGTGGTGTTAAACACCATAAAACCAAACCTAAAACCATCAGATACACGCTTAACTATGCTAATATTGATATATCTCCCAACTGGTGCTGAAAAGTTTTATGACAGTACAAGACCACTACTTTACAATACATCAATGTCTACATATCATATATAATCAAAACTTACTGTCTTATGTGACCTTCCAAGGGGACTTTGAAATAGAGTCACATAAGACAGGTGGTGTCTAAATACAGGTTTGTTTAATATGAAATGCACTGTGAAGTAAAGTTAAAATTAAGGTCACATGTACTATTATTGCTTAATAGAGGTGGCCACTAAAGCATGTTTTGACTATTTATATATATGTTTGTTTCTACTCACTAAAGCATGTTTTGACTATTTATATATATAACAACCTGTAATTGTTTGTTTCTACTCACTAAAGCATGTTTTGACTATTTATATAACAACCTGTAATTGTTTTTTTCTACTTTCAGACATTTATAGCAATAGCTCCCAGATTCAAGAAGAAATTCATCCATAGGTTTTCTTCTACAAAGGCTTTGTTTTTATTGACTCCGTGGAATCCTGTACGGAAGTTAGCTGTCTATGTGGCTACGAATCAGTTCTTTGATTATATTGTGATATTAACTATTCTCTGTAACTGTATATTTATGTCTTTGGGACCAGATTCGGCAGTTGCAGACACTGCAGAGTAAGTGACCTTTGAACTAATTTCTAAAAATCAGAATTAAGGTTATGTTTTTTTACATTGTTGTTTTTTTAGATCATAATGATAGATTCCTACAAATTTGTTGAACAATTAAATTAATTGTAATTAATAGATTACATGACAGATTAGCCGCAAATATTTTGCGGAAATCTATTTTTAGAATGTCAGTACATATGAACTAGTATTTCATTGTATTGTTAAACAACAGTATTATGAAAAAACTGCTGGAACCTGCTAATCCGGGTCACGGGTCACTGTAATCGGGCGGCTGTATCGAGAAACAGATACAGTGTTGAAAAAACTGTTGATACTCATAAAATATTGATAAATGCAATACAATTTTATGTTTGTCTTCAAGAAATATGATAGACAAAACCATGTGTGAAGTTTTATGACGAAATATCTACGATTTCTATGTAAATTTACGAGTTGAAGTTGCGGCTGTATCGAGAAACAGATACGGTATTGAAAAAAACTGTTGATACTCATAAAATATTGATAAATGCAATAAAACTTTATGTTTGTCTTCAAGAAATATGATAGACAAAACCATGTGTGAAGTTTTATGACGTAATATCTCCGATTTCTATGTAAATTTACGAGTTGAAGTGGGGAAATTTTATGTTCGATTTCTAAAAATCTTCTACTCTGAAACCACAGGTAAATTTACTTTAGTGATGTATTTTTATCTTGGACAAGAATAATGAGCGTCCTGATTGGATGACCGATTTAAAACACACTGACTCAGGGCTATGATGAAAATTTGAAATAAAAACACAGAACCGGATTTTAAGCAAAAATAATAATCCAGGATTAGTTTTTTATTAAAAAAAATCCAGGACCCTGTGTCCATGATTTTTTTTTTTAAAGTTAATAATATGAAATATTGACATCCACACTTGCCTTTTGGACAGCACATTTCTGTGTCCACACTTGTAAGATGTATAATAAAAAAAGGTCATTCAAGAACAATTATAGTTACAGTATAGACTCAAATAAACGTGACTCTTCAGAAAACATTTTTTTTTACCAAACTTTAAATACCCCATCAGACAAGTGGAAGTGAAAGTGGACACGAGACCCAACAGCAACATGTATTACGCACAGGACAACATGTTCCCAAGGTTTGAAAAAATATATTTGAAATGCCCTTTTCCTTTAAATTTGTTGTGGGATAGCATTTTGTTATGGGGTACTAATTCATATGAAATCTGCTATAGAAGATTGTCTTTCAAACAGAAATTTGTTAAAGATTTTTTTATTTATTTTTTTATATATATTTATTATTTTCTTTCAGATATGCCTTTCTCGCCATATATACAATAGAATGCATCATCAAAATTATAGCACGTGGTTTTATAATCAACAAATTTACATATTTACGAGATCCTTGGAATTGGTTAGATTTTGTAGTAGTCGTTTCAGCGTAAGTACATACGATCTCATTTTTATTGCAGCATTGTTAAAACACCATTTTTTTCTTTCAAATACGGCATGTGCTGTCCTATTGTGTAGATATATTCATTTCCACATCAGATTTATTAACCAAAGTAAATTTATTATGGCTTATTCAGGTGCCATCACTTTCTCACAAATATTTCAGCTAGCTATATCATGATTATTGATTACCAGACTTATTGGGAAAGTAAAGCCAAGAAAGCCTTTAGAAGATGTTTGGACATCTTAACGTTTAAAGGGGCTATCGTGGTTTTGATCGTATGGTAGTTTGATTTACAACTACATGTGCAATCAGTGCCTATCACCATTTAAGGTGTTAATTTGAATCCCACTCATGGCAAGGTGTACTTGATGCAAATTATGTGATAAAGTTTGTCAGTGACTTGCGAAAGATCGGTGGTTTTCTCCGGGTATTCCAGTTTCCTCCACCAATAACAGACCACTACGATACAACTGAAATATTATTGAAAGTAGCGTTAAACACCATAACCCTAACCCTTTTAGTATGTGATGATGTGGAGGTATCCATATCCTATTGACATGTTCTACATTATTTTTTCAGTTTACCTTGAGTTTGAAATCATCAAATTGATCTAGAGATAGAAAAATATATTGATATTTGAAACAAACAAACAAAATGTATTTGAAAAGTCCACTTTGATCAATATAATTTTTTGCTTTTCTTGCAAATATATAGACATAATATATTAATAAATAAGAATGATGTTGATTGATCTTACAGGTACATAACAACAATTATAGAAGAAGTAAGTGGTTCCTCTGGGACAAATCTCCAAGCTCTGAGGACATTCCGAGTTTTCAGAGCGTTAAAAACAATATCTATAATTCCAGGTGAGTTTATCTAGTGACAAGGTGTATCATGTTGTTTGTTTTATACATAACAATGCAAGCTAATAAAAGATTGTGTGTGTATTCTCTGATCCATTATATGGTTTAACTTCTAGTTAAATCTCCAGTAAAGGTAGATGACTTAATAATGTGCCATGTATTTAAGGACCATGACTTAACTATGTACTGTGTAGTTAAGGGCCATGACTTAACTATGTACTGTGTATTTAAGGACCATGACTTAACTATGTATTGTGTAGTTAAGGACCATGACTTAACTATGTACTGTGTAGTTAAGGGCCATGACTTAACTATGTACTGTGTAGTTAAGGACCATGACTTAACTATGTACTGTGTAGTTAAGGACCATGACTTAACTATGTACTGTGTAGTTAAGGGCCATGACTTAACTATGTACTGTGTAGTTAAGGACCATGACTTAACTATGTACTGTGTAGTTAAGGGCCATGACTTAACTATGTACTGTGTAGTTAAGGGCCATGCCTTAACTTTGTACTGTGTAGTTAAGGACCATGACTTAACTATGTACTGTGTAGTTAAGGACCATGACTTAATAATGTGCCATGTAGTTAAGGACCATGACTTAACTATGTACTGTGTAGTTAAGGGCCATGACTTAACTATGTACTGTGTAGTTAAGGACCATGACTTAACTATGTACTGTGTAGTTAAGGGCCATGACTTAACTATGTACTGTGTAGTTAAGGACCATGACTTAACTATGTACTGTGTAATTAAGGACCATGACTTAACTATGTACTGTGTAGTTAAGGACCATGACTTAACTATGTACTGTGTAGTTAAGGGCCATGACTTAACTATGTACTGTGTAGTTAAGGACCATGACTTAACTATGTACTGTGTAGTTAAGGACCATGACTTAACTATGTACTGTGTAGTTAAGGGCCATGACTTAACTATGTACTGTGTAGTTAAGGACCATGACTTAACTATGTACTGTGTAGTTAAGGACCATGACTTAACTATGGACTGTGTAGTTAAGGGCCATGACTTAACTATGTACTGTGTAGTTAAGGGCCATGACTTAACTATGTACTGTGTAGTTAAGGACCATGACTTAACTATGTACTGTGTAGTTAAGGACCATGACTTAACTATGTACTGTGTAGTTAAGGACCATGACTTAACTATGTACTGTATGACTTAACTATGTACTGTGTAGTTAAGGAAGCTATGCATTTATTATACATATACAGTCCTCAATGTGAGCACTGGCCCAAGTCCTGTAAAATTTGTTCAGGTCCTCTGGCCCAAGTCCAGTCAAACTTTGTTCGGACCAGTAAATTTTTCAGTTTTTTTTTTAAGAACTATTTAAAAAATTTAAGGATTTGATTCAGACCAGTAAATTCAAATTTTCATTGAGGACTGCATATACAGTCAAACCTACCTTAAAGGGCACCTCTATATAACAAATCACTGTCTATAAAGGGCATCTCTATATAACAAAGCACTGTCTATAAAGGTCACCTCTATATAACAAATCACTGTCAATAAAAGGCAGACTCATTTTCCTCCTTAATGAATAATGTATATAATTTTAACCTATATATAAAGAGAAACTTCTCATCAAGGGTACACTTTCAGGGTTCCCTCGAGTACCCTTTATATATACAGGTTTAACTGCATATAAAAAATATTTCGTCATATAGTTATATTATATATGATATTGGAACCCCCCCCCCTATTTTGAAATGAACAAAATATATATATTTGAACAATATTATTGCATTTTTGGAATCAAATTTGTAGAAAATTTGAATTTAATAAATCTGTCGTCATTAAAAAGAATATGAAAGCTTGATGAAATAAAATATTGTCTTGTTTTCTTAAATTTTTCAAGATGTTGGAAGTTTCCTTTTGTTTTCTTGGCATTGACATTTTCTTTAAGATTTGTAAAATGTTTATTTTTAGCATTGAACTTTTCCCATTTTGGAAAGCCACACCTGTAATTCCATTTCTTTGATCCACTTTGTTCTAAATATTGACAGTGTTATCTATACAAGTAGTGTTTTTTTTCAAGTAATTTTTTGCCTCATTAATTAAGCTAAAAAAAGAAATCTGATTGATTTTCGCTGAATTAAAAAAAAGAGTCGAAGTGGAAAATTTGATCCAAATAATCAACAAATTATAATATTGAAGATTCTTGTAAAACATTACAATGATAGAAAAAATAAGATGTAGCTTTTTGTATCATTGACCAATAGGGCATATAGTGAAATGTGTAGGACATGAATTAGAACATTGGATACAAAGATATATCAATTTGATCAGGAAATGCTGGAATAAAGACATATCTATTTTAGAAAACAATTACCAGGTTATGAGTTAATGAAGCATGTTATTTTGGTAAACAAATCATTTATTCCCATGTCCATGTAGAACTAGAATTTGCCAACATGAACAAAGTTTTGTTTTAGTAATTATTATCCATGGTCACAAACCAATTGGTTTGAAGTGGAATGAATAGATATATGATAATGCCAGATATAATGTTTATCAAGTAGAATTCAAGAATAACATTTGATTACAGAATGTTTTCATTGGGACATCTTCTACATGTGTGGGTTGTTAATTACAGAATGTTTTCATTGGGGCATCTTCTACATGTGTGGGTTGTTAATTACAGAATGTTTTCATTGGGACATCTTCTACATGTGTGGGTTGTTAATTACAGAATGTTTTCATTGGGACATCTTCTACATGTGTGGGTTGTTAATTACAGAATGTGTTCATTGGGACATCTTCTACATGTGTAGGTTGTTAGTCTTCTACATGTGTAGGTTGTTAGTCTTCTACATGTGTGGGTTGTTAGTCTTCTACATGTGTGGGTTGTTAGTCTTCTACCTGTGTGGGTTATTAGTCTTCTACATGTGTATGTTGTTAGTCTTCTACATGTGTGGGTTGTTAGTCTTATACATGTGTGGGTTGTTAGTCTTCTACATGTGTGGGTTGTTAGTCTTCTACATGTGTGGGTTGTTAGTCTTCTACATGTGTGGGTTGTTAGTCTTCTACATGTGTGGGTTGTTAGTCTTCTACATGTGTGGGTTATTAGTCTTCTACCTGTGTGGGTTATTAGTCTTCTACATGTGTAGGTTGTTAGTCTTCTACATGTGTGGGTTGTTAGACTTATACATGTGTGGGTTGTTAGTCTTCTACATGTGTGGGTTGTTAGTCTTCTACATGTGTAGGTTATTAGTCTTCTACATGTGTGGGTTGTTAGTCTTCTACATGTGTGGGTTGTTAGTCTTCTACATGTGTGGGTTGTTAGTCTTCTACATGTGTGGGTTATTAGTCTTCTACATGTGTGGGTTATTAGTCTTCTACATGTGTAGGTTGTTAGTCTTCTACATGTGTAGGTTGTTAGTCTTCTACATGTGTGGGTTATTAGTCTTCTACATGTGTAGGTTGTTAGTCTTCTACATGTGTAGGTTGTTAGTCTTCTACATGTGTGGGTTATTAGTCTTCTACATGTGTAGGTTGTTAGTCTTCTACATGTGTAGGTTGTTAGTCTTCTACATGTGTGGGTTATTAGTTTTTTACATGTGTGGGTTATTAGTCTTCTACATGTGTAAGTTGTTAGTCTTCTACATGTGTAGGTTGTTAGTCTTCTACATGTGTTAGTTGTTAATTACATAATGTTTTCATTGGGACATCTTCTACATGTGTGGGTTGTTAGTCTTCTACATGTGTGGGTTGTTAGTCTTCTACATGTGTGGGTTGTTAGTCTTCTACATGTGTGGGTTATTAGTCTTCTACATGTGTGGGTTGTTAGTCTTCTACATGTGTAGGTTGTTAGTCTTCTACATGTGTGGGTTGTTAGTCTTATACATGTGTGGGTTGTTAGTCTTCTACATGTGTGGGTTGTTAGTCTTCTACATGTGTGGGTTGTTAGTCTTCTACATGTGTGGGTTGTTAGTCTTATACATGTGTGGGTTGTTAGTCTTCTACATGTGTGGGTTGTTAGTCTTCTACATGTGTGGGTTGTTAGTCTTCTACATGTGTGGGTTATTAGTCTTCTACATGTGTGGGTTATTAGTCTTCTACATGTGTGGGTTGTTAGTCTTCTACATGTGTGGGTTGTTAGTCTTCTACATGTGTAGGTTATTAGTCTTCTACATGTGTGGGTTATTAGTCTTCTACATGTGTGGGTTATTAGTCTTCTACATGTGTGGGTTGTTAGTCTTCTACATGTGTGGGTTGTTAGTCTTCTACATGTGTGGGTTGTTAGTCTTCTACATGTGTGGGTTGTTAGTCTTCTACATGTGTGGGTTATTAGTCTTCTACATGTGTGGGTTGTTAGTCTTCTACATGTGTAGGTTGTTAGTCTTCTACATGTGTGGGTTGTTAGTCTTCTACATGTGTGGGTTGTTAGTCTTCTACATGTGTGGGTTGTTAGTCTTCTACATGTGTGGGTTGTTAGTCTTCTACATGTGTGGGTTATTAGTCTTCTACATGTGTGGGTTGTTAGTCTTCTACATGTGTAGGTTGTTAGTCTTCTACATGTGTGGGTTGTTAGTCTTCTACATGTGTGGGTTGTTAGTCTTCTACATGTGTGGGTTGTTAGTCTTCTACATGTGTGGGTTGTTAGTCTTCTACATGTGTGGGTTGTTAGTCTTCTACATGTGTGGGTTGTTAGTCTTCTACATGTGTGGGTTGTTAGTCTTCTACATGTGTGGGTTGTTAGTCTTCTACATGTGTAGGTTGTTAGTCTTCTACATGTGTAGGTTGTTAGTCTTCTACATGTGTAGGTTGTTAGTCTTCTACATGTGTGGGTTGTTAGTCTTCTACATGTGTGGGTTGTTAGTCTTCTACATGTGAGGGTTGTTAGTCTTATACATGTGTGGGTTGTTAGTCTTCTACATGTGTGGGTTGTTAGTCTTATACATGTGTGGGTTATTAGTCTTCTACATGTGTAGGTTGTTATCTGCTACAGAAGACTTAATTTTGTGTCCCTACCCAAATCTCCATACCTTTCCAGTGTCAGTCAAAAGTCATTGTCCTGGTTGGCTCATACTTGTACTTCCCTCATTTCTATATAGTTTTTATATATTGTTGAATTTGTTCTCCTCATGAAAATAGCTCACTGAGCTTACTCTACCACGATAAAACTGAAATATTGTCGAAAGTGGCATTAAATACCATAAACCAAACCAAACCAATCCATTTCACTGAACTTAAGCAATAACCAATCAATCAATAATGTCTTTACAGTACTATAGTACCAATGGCTGCAAAAGATACATTTTTTTCCCCCTTTTTATTGTAAGCTTGTATTTAATTTCTAATTAATGAAGAAATTAACTTTGATATAAAAATGAATAAATAAATTCAATGGGCTGTTATTTTGAGATACAGGAAGCTACAAAATGAATTGAAATAAATGCATGACAGAAAAACAACAAATAACAAAAGACATCAAATTAAATTCGAACCATTTACTGCTATTGGTTACAAGTAGATAAAAAGATCAAAAGAAAATATCACCTTAAATTAAATGTTTTTTCTTGGTTTTTTTCTTGCAGGTTTAAAGACATTAGTTGGTGCACTACTAAGGGCTTTCAAGTTGTTGTTTGAAGTTATTATTCTGACTACGTTCTGTTTAGCTGTGTTTGCATTATTTGGACTACAAGTTTATATGGGAGTATTAAGACAAAAATGTGTTGTTGATGTTCCAAGTTATAATGCAACAAGTTCTATGAATTATTTAGCATATTACAATGATTGGATTAAAAATACATGTGAGTATTAAAGTACACTTGACCTTCGTCTGTTATATTGTAGTTTGAGTAACTCTACTTGACCTTATTTTCAAGGTTATTTGTATTTCAATGTGAGTATTAAAGTACACATGACCTTCATCTGTTATATTGTAGTTTGAGTAACTCTACTTGACCTTATTTTCAAGGTTATTTAAATGTCATCCCTTCAACCAATAGACTACAAGTCCCACCACTAACACCCACCTTTTGGGACTATAAGTATAATATATGAATAATACAAGAACTGCAGATCCCTTGCCATTTAAATTCTATAGAAATAAATAACTAATCAGTGTTTTAGAAAAAAAAATCCCCCAAAATAATAGTTTGATTGTCTTCAGACAGCAGAGATATTAATGTAAATCTAAAATGGGAGCATTAGCAATTTTCAAATATTTTATCCCAAAAGTATCATGGAATATTAATATATCTGATAAATTATCATCATTCAACACACAGACATTGGGAAGATACTGGTATATTCTGGAAAATGAGACTTTAATGATAAGAAAGTCTAAACGGTGATGGTCCAATGAATGAACAACTACCTCTCACTTCAAGTCACAGGCACAAAAAAGTGGCAGAGTTAAACCAGTTCATGGGAACCTGACATTCCATTCTGTATCTGTGGCAACAGTAGCAACATATTGTATGGTTTAAGTTAACCCAAACAAAGAGTACTGATTGACTCATCCAAGCTTTCTTATGACCATGATGGATGTTCTTCTGCAGTTTCATTCAGATTGGACAAAATTAGATATGTGAGCTATTGTAATCACACTGAATTCAACCCAAAGGGCCACAAGAACTATTTTTCTCACTTTTATCTTCTATGAAACCAATGTCCATTTGCCAGTAGTTATCCTTAAATTTCCTTCTACAAAATTTATGTATTTATTTAATGACAATATGAAATCCAAAATGGATTCAATCATAAAACATGCTTAGCATAGCATTGTGCCCTATAGAAAATGTTAGTGTATCTATGGTTATCCCAGAAGTCCAATATGATAATGTAGTAGTCAATGATTATCTAGTTTGTGTTACTGCTGTAGCACCATTAGAGTCTCAACATAATTGATTTGTAATTTTAGTGATTGTTGATCGATGATGACACACAAAGTGGCAGGTGCGTTTTACACAACATTACTGACCAATAGAAATAAAACTTCATATTTGACAGCTTTTTCTGCTGCTTGAAGTCTATTTTCATTGGTCAGTTATGTTGCATAAGACACTTTGTATGACCTTGTTGATCATCTATTTCCATATCCAAAACCTTTTTTTCAGCAAATTGGTATGAAGATCCTGAAAATGGTGGTACTTATATTATATGTGGTAATGCAAGTGGTTCAGGGTAAGTAGTTAGTAGTCATGATTTATTCTGTCAGGAGGAAAGAGTTTATCAAATAACTCTGGTTACTGATGATGGTTCCCTTTGCTCAACCCACAGAGATGCTCAGCAAGTCCCCAGGTAGTCCTGAATTATTCTATCAGGCAGAAAGAGTTTATCAAAAAGCTCTTGTTACTGATGACATTTCTAATGTCTTATAACCCTTAGAGCTGCCCAAAATGTCCACAAGTGGCAGAAGTGGGATGCCCTCTCAATCAAGGGTTGTCAAGTTATAAAACAGGAAGCCACAAGTGGACCATAGTGGGTGTCCTGTTTGGAGAGTGCCACATGTTCAAGATTTCTTTGTAGATTTTGAAAAAGTAGCCACATTGGCACTGCTACACAAGGGCAAATTATTTTAATTCCTACCCAAACTCTCCATACTTTTCCAGTGGCAGTCAAAATGTGTTGCCCCCCATTGTCCCATTTCTTCCTTATTCTGTATAATTGTATAATGTGTTGCCCCCAGTAATGTCCCATTTCTTCCTCATTCTGTATAATTGTATAATGTGTTGCCCCCAGTAATGTCCCATTTCTTCCTCATTCTGTATAATTGCTTTAACATTATTGAACTTGTTCTTGTCCTGAATATGCATGAAATATTTGCCACTGAACTTTAAGTAACAATCAATCAATCAATCAATCAAAAAGCAAACAATGCCTCTTTCAACCACAACAATCTTGTCTAAACTTGCTTGAAATATATCATAATTCATTGTCAGCTGATACAGAATAAAAGTATTTGACAATTAGGTGTAAAATAAGATATAATTTACCTTTTATAGCTCTTTTTGTGAAATGTATTCACCTAGAAATTGTACCAACTTGTTACAGGGTACGGTACATTTTTATTGTATACAAGTAGTACAGGCGGGATTATAGATCTAAAATTTTCAAAAGGGAGAGGTTGCTTTGATTTTTTCCACTAAAATTTTCTTATAGCATTCAAGAAAAATATTTGTATAAAAAAATACTTGGGACAAGCAGCTTCCTTGTTAGATCTACCTTTGTATATTTTAAATTTCAGTAAGATATTATTCTTGAATTTCTTTGGTAATACACCTGTTAATTAAATTACAGGTAAAAACAAAATGTATATAAACTGATTTGATTTTGACTGATTGTATCAGATTTATCTAGAACTACATTGTATATTTAAATGTTACATTATTTTAACAATTATTTCAGTGTGATCAATCTAATTTTATCAACCCATTCTAAATATTGAATATGAACAAGGTCAGAATTAAGAACTTTACTACACAATATATGTACAATATGGTGATAGGCACTGATTGCATAGGTAGTTGTAAATCTAACTACCATATGCTCACGGCCACAACAGCCCCTTTTTCAAAATTTAATGTTCATTTCAAGTACATGTAAAATAAAATGAATTTAATATTATTGGTGCTAATGCTTCATATGGTGTGATTGTATGAATATGATTAAACTTTTCTTTTTTGGAGTGAAAATAGAATTGTATGCCAACAATCTAAAATTTTGAGAATTACCGTACACTTGACATTTAAAAGTTTGAATACTTTTAAGTATTAATCTGGAAATAAGTAAATAAAATTTGAATATATTATTCATATTTCTGGGTGAAAAATAGAAGATTTATTTGCCAAAATCCAAGGATTTGGAGTTTTTTTCTTGAAAAGTGTAATTTGTACAATGTATTTATTAAACATGTTTTCTTTAAATTATAATATGCTCTCAAAATTTTTCAATTGAAAAAACTTTTAAATAAGACAGAGTGATCTCCTCGTGAGCAGATGCTCACATTATAATACGATGTTAATTTAAATCTAAAAAAAGTTGAAGATCTATACATGATCAAGTTTAAAATGATAATTGATTTGATTTTGAGATATGATATACAATTACTACTTCTGTATTGTAAGGTACTGGTGTATATATCAACAATGATACATGCTCTGCCAAAAACCATGAATAACTTCATTTAACCATCATTGTCTTATTGTTAACGGATATTAAACACAGATATTAACCCCTATTAGTATATTTTCCTTTGATGTATTAAGTCTTTGCAGTAGAGAACAGATGGGTAGAACTGCCTTTGTCTTGATCTAATTTATTTCAATATAAGCTGACCAATTTTGATCTTTACCTAATTTATTTCAATATATGCTGACCAATTTTGATCTTTACCTAATTTCTATGATGTTTTAGTGTAACCTCAAAATGACTGACATTTTTGGAATGTAAATTAAGATACTTGTTATGTAGCATTCAGGATTGCATGATTGTCTTTTTTGCAAGTTTGGTAAAAGGGCAGGGTCATGTTCTGCTTTTTTTTTAGGAATATTACCTCCAGTTTTATATTTCGATCAAGTATGTCAGTGAATTGCGACAGATCGGTGATTTTTTTTGGACACTCTGGTTTCATATGAATTGAACCTCTTTTAAGAGGCCACCTGTCTTATAAGACCACTTTTTCTTTGTCCTAAAGGTGACCTCTTAATACAGGTTTGACTGTATTTAGTACACATCACCTGAGCAGGATTCAAACTCACAATGTCAATGGTGATAGACTCTGATTGCATAGGTAGTTATAAATCTGACTACCATGCATTCACGACTTCCCACTATTGAATAGAAATTTGTAAAACTAACTTCATATTTCTAAAATACATGTCATGTTGGACACATTGAAGAGCATATATTTTTAAAACATCAAAGGGATTTCTTAATGACAATTCAAGTTCCTCCATTTAATATAATCTTTCAACTTTTACTGCTAACAAATGAAAAAAGTACATATACTTGATATTTGGTGAGATGTGTTGAACATCATATTTAAAATTCATAGGGGCTGTCGTGGCCATGGTCATATGGTAGTTGGATTTACAACTACCTATGCAATCAGTGCCTATCACCACTAATGTTGTGAGTTCGAATCTTCATATTCTAATTCAAAATTGATATTCAACCTCCTTGTTGTTACTATCCACTATAGCTGTCATACTTTTACACTTGAACAATCTATAATCCTTGATTGATGTTCAGTCAGAAAAATGGATACTTTACATAACAGGTAGTCTTGTTATTAATAAAATATAGAAGGAAATATCTAATTGGGTTCAATGACAGGGCAGGTCAAACTAAATACATGTACTATAAAATTATCTTGGAGTCAGGTCAATGTGTCGTAGAGTGACCATGTCTACCTTCAGATGGTTGCATCAGTCAGCTAGCACTAGAATAATGTAGCTAGGGGTCAAGTACACAGCTAGCATCATCAGTATCAGCATCTCATCAAAAAGTAGCTTGTTCCCGTTATGATATAGATGAAATTTACTGTCTTGGAAAACAACAATCATTAGGGGTCAAGTACACAGCTAACATCATCATCATCAGCATCAGCATCTCATCAAAAAATAATTTACTCTCGTCATTATTGTTGAAAACTGCTCACTAGGTAAATAACAATCACTCTTTCACTAAATAAATTAAGATGTATAATTGTACTTTCAGGCAATGCCAAAGTGGGTACACATGCTTACCAGACATCGGTGAAAATCCAAACTTTGGTTACACAAGTTTTGACCATTTTGGTTGGGCCATGTTGACCTCTTTCCAACTGATTACTCTAGACTTCTGGGAAGATACATACAATAAGGTAACATTACAAATTATAAAAAACCTACTAAAGTTGACTAGGTATAATTTAAAGTTAGAGAATACTGAAGGGGCAATAAAAAAAGGACAATCCAGAGAAACTGACAACATAGAAGAAGAAAAACAAAACACAACACAATATGTAAATTAACTATTGACCAGTTCAGAAATTAGCACAATCTGAGTTTTCCATGCAACCAAAAAACATCATTGGTCAAATACAGTGAAACCTGTCTAAACTAAACTTCCTTAAGACCTACTTTTGCATTCAGAATAGGCAGGTGTTGTGTTTATATAGGTTTGATTAATAAAGATTTCCTACTTTAGGACTTTATTAAAAGCTCATTTCATACAAGATTCCATTTTCCACTGAGAATATTTTTTCATCTTTCATAAATATAAAAAATGAAAAATCTGTTCAGCTCCTGTACTCTTTGTATTTGACAATTATAAGACATGTATTTAATATGTATAAAGGAAATACAAATGTAGTATAATCTATTCCATGAGGTCAACTTGAAAAAAAGCAGTCTTTTCTGTTTTCAGAGTTTGTTTACAATTATACATGTGGTATCACATTTTTATGATGAAAAGATGCTATTTAAAGGAAATAGCCTTTTCATGTAAAGAGAATTATAAAAGTTATTTATATTATAAATTTTGTTGTTTTATTTTGAAAGAACTTTTTGCAAAAAATACATATAAAAACAAAAGCAGACAAATAGGGACTTATATTTTTTTTCTTCAAAATTACGCTTTTCTTTAAAACTATTTTTTACTCCTTTCAGATCATAAGAGCAAGTGGTCCTTGGAACGTGTTGTTTTTTGTTCTTGTGATATTTTTTGGATCGTTCTATCTGATTAACCTTATGTTGGCTGTCGTTGCTATGTCATACCAAGAAGAGGCTGTCAGTGCTGGAAAGGTATGGTATACCCAAAAATAATCAATATTCCTTGTGTGTGTTTTGTGTGGTAGAACACATTTTTTGGTTCAAAGTAAGAAATAACTAACTTTCAAATTATCATTGCCATAGATACCGCTGAAGGCTTCTTTAGATTTTTTTTCTTGAATTTCTCATTGGATGAAATGTATCTCATTATATTTTTCTAACATTCATTTCATTTATTTATTAACATCACGATTGATGTCAACTTTTTATATTTATTTCAGAACGTTTAAAAAAAATTATTTGTGTACTTACTTATATATTGTCATATATAAAAATAAATAGTAACAAATGCACAATTACATTATACTGGTAGTTATAAATAATTATTCATATTCATATAAATTTTCAGAATTGGCATTTTGGTGCAACAATTGCACATCCAACGGTATTAAATCTTCCATTCTTAAAGTTCAAAGTTAACTACATGTATGATGCATATCTATAGGACAAACCTGTAGAAACTAAAAGTGCATTATTTATAAATGAAGAAGAAACATTGCGTCGCCAATCAAAATAGTTCATAACGCTTGAATTGTTTGTGGATTATTATTATTATTATCAAAATGGCACTAGTTTGTAAATTGACAGAGATAATCATATTTTCGATTGGATTTTGTTCCAACAGTGCCAGTAATATTTGTTTTTCATTTTACTTGCAACTTGAAAAGAATGTTATGTTGTAAACTCTTGAAAATACATTATAGTTGAATCTACTGGGCAACCTTTACTGATAAAAGTGAACTAAATCAAAGTAACTTTATAATAATGCACTGTTAGTTCTAATAATACTTTAGGGAAGCATGTGGTGCATGCATTTTAATACGAAACTAATAGTTCAACAATTTACCTTATTACTTCCTGTTTGCTTATCTCAGCATGACCAAATGTTTACTATCAGCTTTGTATAAATGACAATACATATTCTATTTTAGTATTAATTTATTCAGAATTATTTAGTGCTAGTTAGTTATAAATAGTTTAGGTGAACTTGATTCATGCTCATATTGAGGATCAATTTTATTTCTCCTCTAATAAGATAAGGTCATTATATGTATGTAACTTAACTCAATGTTTAATATTCATATTACATATATGTTACATGTATAGACAATGTATATAAGTCAGATGTGTTTTGGGTGTACTTGATTGATATTCAGATAACAGGTCTACTTGATTTAGACTAGATTGATTTTTTTCATGATTTGCTTCAAATCTAACATGTTTTACATGCTAACCAAACATCTAGGATGAGGAGGTAGTCGAAGCAATTATTCATTTTTAATTCACAGCACAATGACAAAAGTATTAGTGCACAAATTAAGCACCAATATTTCTAAGACCTATGATATTATTACTGGTACTCAAGTTGAGCATACAAATATTTTTTGTAATATTTGTTATCAAATTTAACGACCATTTTAGCTCTCCTTAATTACTCAAAGGACAATGTAAGCTATTGTCATCACTTTGCTTCTGTAGTTGGTATCGTGGTATGTCAACATATTTTTCTCTAAAGCTACCTGGCAAAATAATAGAAAGAAACCTAACAGGAATGTTCTTTGGGTGACCTCATTTAAATTTTAAGATTCTGGTGCTGAATCCACAATGTATATGAAAGATTATTGAAAAATAAATTTATAATTTATAACTGTTATAGTCTACTGCAATGCTTTGAAAATTTTGCATGTATATTTTCATTTTATTACATATGTAGTTCCAAATGTCCGTCAGAGTTGAGTTCTTTTTTTCAGTTTTGTCGTTCTATGCTTCAGTAGGCACAGACAACACAAATATTTCACAAAATAAATTATTTATATACATAATTTTTTTTATATATACCTTTGTTTTCTTCTTTTTTTTCTTTGTCATTTTTTAAATTCTGATTTAATATTTAATATCCAGTAGCATTAAATTTTTTTAGCCGAGTTTTAGCAAATCAAGTACTTGGCTTATGGTTTGGCAAGCAGGTGGGCATCATGTATCAGTACATGTATATCAATCCTGGTTAACACTGTGGCATCTTTATGACCTGACAGATTCAGGGGTCGTCGTGGTCGTGATAGTATGGAAGTTGAATTTACAACTACCTTTGCAATCAGTGCCTATCACCACTAAAGTTGTGAGTTTGAACCCCGTTCATGGCGATGTGTACTCGATACAACAGTATGTGTTAAAGTAATCAAAGCTGCTGATGTCGGTCATTTACTAAAAACATTAAATTTTTTCTAAGTTTTCTTCCTTGCTCTGTCTATAATACCTCCTTGCTATAATTAAAAAGAATATGATTGACAGTGCATATAGAAAGAAAATGATTAAGGTGATTCTCTCAATTTAGAGAAAAATTCAATCTGTGCTTATTAATTAAATCAAAATATTACAGAAATAAGCAATCTAGATCCACTAAAAACTTGTTTTAATCTTTTTAGCATTGGACATCTTACAAGTTAACATTGTCTGTTTTTGTATTGTCTTGCCATGCAAACATTCAAGTGACATGGATTATACAAACTGATTGTAAATGAACAGGTTATTCTAACTCTTGTCCACATTTTGATTCCTGAATTTCATCAATTATTAAGCAGGAACTGTCTGAAGTTTCATGTTTATATCTTTCAAGGGTGAACAGTATGCTAAAAATTGATTGCATTTTGATGTTCTTACATTTTTTATTGTGATAATTGCATATTGAAAACCCTCTCAAGGGATAAATCTGATATTGATTGATCAGTTACTTGCATGTTTAAACTTAACACAACAAGCTTTTAAAAGGGTAAAATGAAATTGGATCATATATTCTATTGTATTTTAATTACCTTATAATAAATGTAAATCATTTTTACCTCTGGTTCGTCATATGAAAGTGTTATTAATATGAAATTAAAATTAGACTAGACGTTTATGATGGTCTTGTTATAACATTAAGAAAACTAGTCCATAAAGTAAATGGCTTCAACTATCACAATCTACTGGAGGTAATGTCATTTAAGAATGAAAAGAGAATATTATATGTGATCATTTTTTTTAATTTAACCATAATAAATTCATTTCTGGATTAATATCAAACCAATATATAGGCAGAATTTTTATTTTGTAACAATATGTAGAAGTATATTATAGAGTACAATTTTTTTTTCGCAATCTGTCACACAGTTGTCAACACAAAATAATATAAACTTGGTGCCGTCTTATCGCATGGGAAAGCTGGGCAGTTGCCCGTGGGCCCAACGAGCACAGGGGCCCCATGCTAATTTATGTATTTTGTGTACGGCATAGTTTTTAATGTTTAAATACTGGTTTTGTTGGAAGTACCAATACAATAAATATACAGTTATGTTTAATTTCATCACATTTACATTTTTATTCCTGTGAGTAGTTGTGTAGGTATGGACCCCAGTGCATTGCTTTGCACAGGGACCTATAATGCTGTTAAGATGGCCCTGTACTTTAGTGACTCACTTCAAATGGAAAAAAATCCTTTACCATATTTGACTATATATGATACACACCTTTTTACCCTCAGAAATGATTTTGTAATTATGCGTATAATACACCCATGATCAGTGCCATTTTTTTCTCTAGAAAAATTTGGTCACAGGAATTTTGAAAGAAGAGAGCTAATACTCTGCGATTTTGAGGAAAAATTTGAATGTTTTCAGCATTTGAAATATAATACTCAATTTAATTGGAGAAAATACAATCAAACACAATTGGAGAGGGTGTTAAAATAGGTACAAGTGAGGGGATAATAGAGTTGATTAAGTAGGTTTTTTCCCTATAAAAATAAATTTCACCCATTTCAATTTCATGTGTCATAACCTACTATATATATTATCATTCTTATTTCTTACAAGTATTTCTAGAAAATACAATCTTTAATTTCTTATTTTTCCTGCTGCTTATGGCTATTAGAGGAAAAAGGTTTGTTTTATTTCACATAGGATTTTTTTATATGTTTTATTTTTGTCTTGTGCATGGAATAATGTAGGAAAAAAATAAGTATGTTTTTTGTCATAAAGTGGATGTATTCTTACTATTTTAATAGAGTATAAAAAACGTGATTGGAGTGTCCAGTCCACTTATAATGAAATCAATCCTCTTGAGAATGTGGTCTCACCTTTAATCTGATGCCCAGATAATGTGACAGTCTGTTAATCCAGCAGTCCCATAGTCTGGCAGTCTGATAATCGGACAAATCTTTTAGCAAACCATTGATAGTTGTCAAATTTTAGAGCCTCTGGCCGTATACACTGAGGTGATGACCATATCATGAATCATGGTAAAAAAGAGTGAGTGAGTGATTGTTGTTTAATGCCAACTCAGCAATTTTTCAGCTATATCATGGCGAGAACAAGTTAATTTTCAATGAGATGATGATGATGAGGTCCACTTTGTTCTAGACCAACACGCTGAGATGGTTTTTTATAGTGCTAGCTCACTGAAACAACAGTCCGCGGATAGACATGTCGCTCAACTCGGACACATTATTCTGATTTCGAGCCAATTAGTCTTTTCTCTTTCTCCTTAATGCTGCATGCTTAGTGGAGAACCAACAAATACCAATTTTATTGTCTTTGGTTCGACCCTACCGGGGCTCGAAACCACGATCTACCGTACTCGAGACGAACACGCTAACCATTACGCCACTGATGTGGTTTGGAAAAAAGAAGAAGAAAACAAACACATGTACACCTCTGGAAACCCTTTAAAAGATTTCTGGATGCATTGCCCCTGAATATGTCCTCTTATCGGAAAATGCTCAATGACCCATCCCCCCCCCCCCCCAGAAAAAACCCCTTAATATTAAAATTATTGCTACGATTACAGAAATCCGTGCAAAGGCAGTCGGAACATTCTTATAACTGTTCATTGGATCGCAGCATCATAGGAAGATGGATGTGCAAATTCACAATCGCAATTATCACGTTTTCTTCAGCAAAACTGTGAAAAGTGATTATTGTTGTAATGTCAGATCGATGAACCATGGGGCGAATGGACCGTCAGATCGATGGACCGTTAGATCGATGAACCATGGGGCGAATGGACCGTCAGATCGATGAACCATGGGACGAATGGACCATCAGATCGATGAACCATGAGGCAAATGGACTGTCAGATCGATGAACCATGGGGCAAATGGACCGTCAGATCGATGAACCATGGGGCAAATGGACCGTCAGATCGATGAACCATGGGGCGAATGGACCGTCAGATCGATGAACCATGGGGCGAATGGACCATCAGATCGATGAACCATGGGGCGAATGGACCGTCAGATCGATGAACCATGGGGCGAATGGACCGTCAGATCGATGAACCATGGGGCGAATGGACCATCAGATCGATGAACCATGGGGCAAATGGACCGTCAGATTATCGGGTCATCAAATTATAGTTATGACCCCTTTAGAAGATATCAGGTCTAGTTATATAGTGAAACCTGTTTAAACCGAACCTCCTTGGGACCAACTTTTGTGTTCGAAATAGACAGGTGTTCAGTTTTTACAGGTTGAATTAAATAAAGTTTCTGACATTAGGACTCTATCTAAAGGTCGGTTTATACAGGATTTTAGTTTATACAGGATTTTGGTTTATACAGGATTTTAGTTTATACAGGATTTTGGTTTATACAGGATTTTGGTTTATACAGGATTTTGGTTTATACAGGATTTTAGTTTATACAGGATTTTGGTTTATACAGGATTTTAGTTTATACAGGATTTTGGTTTATACAGGATTTTGGTTTATACAGGATTTTGGTTTATACAGGATTTTGGTTTATTCAGGATTTTGGTTTATACAGGATTTTGGTTTATACAGGATTTTGGTTTATTCAGGATTTTGGTTTATACAGGATTTTGGTTTATACAGGATTTTAGTTTATACAGGATTTTAGTTTATACAGGATTTTGGTTTATACAGGATTTTAGTTTATACAGGATTTTGGTTTATACAGGATTTTAGTTTATACAGGATTTTGGTTTATACAGGATTTTGGTTTATACAGGATTTTGGTTTATACAGGATTTTGGTTTATACAGGATTTTAGTTTATACAGGATTTTAGTTTATACAGGATTTTAGTTTATACAGGATTTTGGTTTATACAGGATTTTAGTTTATACAGGATTTTAGTTTATACAGGATTTTAGTTTATACAGGATTTTGGTTTATACAGGATTTTGGTTTATACAGGATTTTAGTTTATACAGGATTTTGGTTTATACAGGATTTTGGTTTATACAGGATTTTGGTTTATACAGGATTTTGGTTTATACAGGATTTTAGTTTATACAGGATTTTAGTTTATACAGGATTTTAGTTTATACAGGATTTTGGTTTATACAGGATTTTAGTTTATTCAGGATTTTGGTTTATACAGGATTTTGGTTTATACAGGATTTTAGTTTATTCAGGATTTTGGTTTATACAGGATTTTAGTTTATTCAGGATTTTGGTTTATACAGGATTTTAGTTTATTCAGGATTTTGGTTTATTCAGGATTTTGGTTTATACAGGATTTTGGTTTATACAGGATTTTGGTTTATACAGGATTTTAGTTTATACAGGATTTTGGTTTATACAGGATTTTGGTTTATACAGGATTTTAGTTTATACAGGATTTTGGTTTATACAGGATTTTGGTTTATACAGGATTTTAGTTTATACAGGATTTTAGTTTATACAGGATTTTGGTTTATACAGGATTTCGGTTTATACAGGATTTTAGTTTATACAGGATTTTGGTTTATACAGGATTTTGGTTTATACAGGATTTTAGTTTATACAGGATTTTGGTTTATACAGGATTTTAGTTTATACAGGATTTTGGTTTATACAGGATTTCGGTTTATTAAGGGTTTGGTTTAGACAGGTTTCACTGTATTGAAGGTTAGCTATGATGAAAAGATCTCATGTCTCAGTGGGTATAAGTGGACTAGACAGGATTAGTATAAATCTCATTAGAATTAAGAGGTCTAGACTGTTTCTGTTATATAATAGAAATTACAATAAAATTAGATGCATACCTAAAATTAAATGACTCCATTTACAAGTTAGTATATAATACATGAAATTATTGTCTTTTATGTAAAGGCCATTGTGTTATATTATATAATATAATATTAGAACAGTCCCTAATAAAATTTTAATTCCTCATCAACTTTATTTTAAAATTTTGACTTGGTGATCTGTTCTTTTGTTTACACAATCTCTCAAAATTACTAGTAATATGATTGAAATTGATAAAAATGAAATTTCCAATCCTAGTCATTAAATTTATTTTTTAAGATAGCATATAAAATAATATTCTAGAAGTGATTTTTCAAAACAACAAACAAACTACAATGTACTATATTTGAGACTAGAAAAAACAACTTTTCATTGAAGTAAATATGAGTATAAATATTTCTTGAAGCAATTTTTTTCGAGCAATACAAACAAAAGCATTCTATTTGCATACAAGTCAATCAAGCAAGATTTGCACAACATTTGTCATTTTGAATACAACCTTTTGCTAAATGGTGTCTTGTGAGATTTGGTATTACAATTATTGTCAACAAATTTCCTTAGGAATGATTTTTTTTTATATAATCTGCAGAACAAAATATCAAAAGTTTATAAGACTATTCCAGAAAAAAAATGTTTACAGTGGGTAAGCTGAAAACTATCAAATTTTTTCCACATTGTTACACAAAAATTGTTACTATTCAAGAATGAATTGCATGCACATAATCTTTTTATGGAACAGCACATTAAGACAAGTCAGAATTTGTCTTGTATTTGCCCTGACAGATTGCATGATTGGCCATAATTTGGAAATTCTATGCAGTTTCAGTGCATCCTTTCTTACTAAGTAGAAATTGCATTTAGCATGGAATGAGTTTTCCTTAATTTCAAATTACAAACTTCGTGTTAAATTCATGAACTGATTAAGATTTTATTGATTGGTGTTTAGCACCAACTTTAGCAATATTTCAGCTATTTCATGGCATGATTAAGATTTTAAAATTTCAAATAGATATAATATGGTTCCATTGATTATTTTTTAAGCAACAATATAAATGTAAGTGGTTATAATTGGTCATATTTTGAAGTGCAAATTGCTTATGTACACTGCAAACAATTAAGACCTTGAATTTCATAAAGGATATTTATGTTGACCAAACAATATAATAAATAGTAACGTTTGTGTATATTTCAACCTGACACGCCAGATAATCCTTTGAAATAGATTAGTAACTTATATTGATTGACAAACGATTTTGAAATTAATAAATGATGAAGGTCTGCTTTCTTACCCTTAGACTCAAAGCTTTAAAATATATAAATCAATAAAAGATGATTTCCATGAAGAGATATAGATCCCTCCTGTGTTTACTTATTAAATATTGATAAAAAAAACCATGAAGATGGCAATCATTTTTTTTGTTTAAACATGTTTATCATGATTGACGATTACTGCCTTTTGAAAAATATACATAATTTTTTATTTATTCAGAACATTAGAGAAATATATAGCAGTATTTTTTGTAATTTAACATTTTTAGTTTTATATGCATGACCATTTAAATGTGTTTTTGTTTTGTAACTTTAAGTTTGAAAAGACATTTTACGCATTCCCAGTTTGATTCTAAAATTATATGTTTTTTAAAGAGTTATTTCCCTTACCACAAGAACAATGGTACCCGGTCTAACAAGAGCATGAATTTGAATATAATTTTCTGATAAATTATAGATATTTGAACCTTGTAAAAAACATCAGAGGATGATTTTATAGCAAATGAATAATTTTAAGTTATTGCAACTTAAAATTTTCAACAGATTATCTGGGAAAATATGTTATTTTTTTTTCATTGAACATGAAAGGGGACCGTTTTGTCTACCTTAAAGGGAAATAACTCTTGTAAAGTGTATGATTTAGAATCAAAGTTGGCTATGTGCAGATGGCCTATTGGATGATTTTATAGTCAGCAGAATAAAAAAAAAATAAAGTTTAAAATTTATTAAATCATGAATTTAGAAGACTTGTTATTTTTTATATTTGTGGGGAAAAAATGATGACCTAGTGTGACTTACATATTATGTCAGTCAGTAAAATGTATATACCTGTTTTATAATGATGTGTATTACAGATTGAAATGGAAGAGGTAAGGACATGCTGCTGGATGGGATGTTTGAATTTCATACTTCACTAAAATTGTTACAAATTTATGAATGATTTTTTTTGCTGTGAGATTTAATATACATGTATGCAAACATTCATTTTATAAGAAATTATCATTTGGCAATTCACTCCTCGATCATATATTCAGTACCTCAAGATGCGTCCATTCGTAAAATGGACTGCATAAAGAATGGATGAGTGGCAGATTTTGGTTTGATATGCCTTTATATTATAAACTTAAACATGGATCCATGAAATCAGCTAACAAATTTATTTCAACCTTGTGTTCCTTAGTGATTTGTCCTAAATTGATCACATGATAGGTATTAAGGGGTCACATTATAGGTATTATTGGATAAGGTTAAGAATTAGATATAATATGGGCCATATTTGGAGCTTAATTTGACAGAAAATGAAATAGGATTTTAGTACGATTTTCTTCAGCCAAATTAAATTAAATCTTGAGGTTTTAATTAAAGAGTTAAAGGTTCTTTTATATTAAAATATTATGTAACATATTAGAATCCTACTGTAATGATAGTCATGATTTAACTACACAGTGGGCAAACATCAAGTACAATTGAAAAACAATTTTATTATGTAATGCCATAGTTTAAGTGTTTTTATAAAATAATCTCATATAAATGTTTATTTGGTATTCCCTTACACTATATATTCCCCTGACATGATGAGTAGTTTCCGTTTCTGTAAATTCCAAATTAAGCATTTTTTGACACGTCATGTCTTTGATCATACTAAAGTTCTATCTATATTTTGAGATGACTGTCCAATATTTGATGTACTTCAATGTTTTTAGGAGCTGTCATGGCCGTGATCGTGTGGTAGTTGTTAGTTCGAACCTCTTTCATGGCGAGGTGTACTTGATACAACATTATGTGATAAATGTTGTCAGTAACTTTTGACAGGTTGGTGGTTTTCCCCAGGCACTCCGGTTTCCTCCATCAATAAAGCTGACTGCCATGATATAACTGAAATATTGCTGAAAGTGGCATTAAACACCGTAGACCAAACCAAACCATCATAACATCATTTGTCAAAGCCAACTAGCAGAATTTTTGCCTAATATTTTAATTGTGTGCCAAATTAAAAGTCTAAATCCAAGGAATCTTATCATACAACTAGCAGCTCTTCTAATCACCATTTAATTGTTTTCTGTTATTAAATTTGGTTAAAATAAAAAAAAATAAAAACTGTTGCTACACAACCATAATTCATTTTTTATTTCCTGCTTAAAAATTGTGTTTGGTCATTTTGTGTAACATACTGTAACACAGCAATGAACAATGAATGATATTTTTTGGTGCTTCTAATGATTTTGAACATAATTGTGTCATGTTATTTAGATAAGAAGCTGTTTTAATTATAACTTTTAACTTCTTGTCTTTTTCTTATATGTTTTGCATGAAAGTTGAAAATATTGATACATTAGGAAACATTAGCAGTAGTGTATACTAGTATTTGGCAGGATTTTTGTTAAACATTCAAATTTGCTAGACTTCTCTCAGAATTCTTTCAACATAGTTAAATTGGGTACATTTATGTGACACGTTATATATTAAACCATAAACAATAACAAATGGCATTTACATGTATAGAGAAAACAGTATATAAAACATCAGGATGCGTCAGAACTTTATTTTGGTTATAACAATCGACAGCAGAACAGTGGAGTTTCCAAGATGATTTGAATATAATATTCCTGTCATAGATCTTCCAATAAACATTCAAATTGCCACGATATAGCTGAAATACTGTCAAAGTTGGCATTAAAAACCAATCAATCAATCATCTCACAAAGTTGTATTACAATTCTGTGAATAATTTACAGTTCATTGACTGTTTGTTTATAATTAGGATAACATTGCCATTTTTTGACAAGCTCTGTTAAAGACATTCTTGTCCTGTATAACCTACATGCAGGTTAACAATGTTTTACCTACCTACCTAACTATCCTATTTTTTTCAAGAATATAAGCAGAAACTAGTATTTTTTTTTGCATATTATTGTGGATAATTTGATGCACTTTATACCTTACATGAACATACAATGATTGGAAATTATAGTACTATTATATTGTGTTACAGAGGTTTTATTTGTGATCTGTCATTTTACTGATGATAAATACATGTATAGAATAATGGCAGTTTTGAAAGTCGAGACAGACATTATCACCAGTTTCACAGAGAGTCTGATAGGATGAGCTATGATGATGTATATCGAGACCTTCAAAACGGATGTTATTGTTTTTATTGGTAACATCATAATGTGTTTGATGTCACAATGACCGATAAATTTGAGCATCATGGTCAGTTCATGGTCAGTTCATGGATGCTGACATTGTCACTCAGTGAGATCAAAGGAAAAATGTAAAAATTACAGATGAAAAAAAAAGAAAGATATTTTATCATATATTTATATTCTATGAACTATAAATTGCTTTATAATTTTGTATTCTATATTTGTAAATTAATATGAATTTTAATAGTAATTTTTTTTATTTATTTATTGCTAACATAGCAAAAAGCTGAGGAAGAAAAAAAGGTAAAATTATATTTTTTGGGGTGAAATAGAAAATATGCTGTTTTAAAATGAAGTTTTCATATCTTTCTAATAATGCATGTACCTTAAGAGGATACCTCACCATTGCATGGAGTCCTTCCTAGTTACAAATTTGATTGTCTTTGACACGTTTTAGTGATATATTCCCATACCACTGAGCATGCTTCCTTTTGACATTTCACTTTTTATTATCTCTACATTTTTATTAAATATTTTGAAGTTGTATAATGGTTGTTTCATGTAAACATACAGGTATTATAGATAGAGGTATTATAGAGAGGGGTATTATAGAGAGGGGTATTATAGAGAGGGGTATTATAGAGAGAGGTATTATAGATAGAAGTATTATAGATAGAGGTATTATAGATAGAGGTATTATAGAGAGGGGTATTATAGATAGAGGTATTATAGAGAGGGGTATTATAGATAGAGGTATTATAGAGAGAGGTATTATAGAGAGGGGTATTATAGAGAGAGGTATTATAGAGAGGGGTATTATAGAGAGGGGTATTATAGATAGAGGTATTATAGAGAGGGGTATTATAGATAGAGGTATTATAGAGAGAGGTATTATAGAGAGGGGTATTATAGATAGAGGTATTATAGAGAGGGGTATTATAGAGAGGGGTATTATAGAGAGGTATTATAGAGAGGGGTATTATAGAGAGGGGTATTATAGATAGAGGTATTATAGATAGAGGTATTATAGAGAGGGGTATTATAGATAGAGATATTATAGAGAGGAGTATTATAGATAGAGGTATTATAGATAGAGGTATTATAGAGAGGGGTATTATAGATAGAGGTATTATAGAGAGGGGTATTATAGAGAGGAGTATTATAGATAGAGGTATTATAGAGAGGGGTATTATAGATAGAGGTATTATAGAGAGGAGTATTATAGATAGAGGTATTATAGATAGAGGTATTATAGATAGGGGTATTACAGATAGGGGTATTATAGATAGAGGTATTATAGAGAGGGGTATTATAGAGAGAGGTATTATAGATAGAGGTATTATAGAGAGGGGTATTATAGATAGAGGTATTATAGAGAGGGGTATTATAGAGAGGGGTATTATAGAGAGAGGTATTATAGATAGAGGTATTATAGAGAGGGGTATTATAGATAGAGGTATTATAGAGAGGGGTATTATAGATAGATGTATTATAGATAGAGGTATTATAGAGAGGGGTATTATAGAGAGGGGTATTATAGAGAGGGGTATTATAGAGAGAGGTATTATAGATAGAGGTATTATAGAGAGGGGTATTATAGAGAGAGGTATTATAGAGAGAGGTATTATAGAGAGGGGTATTATAGAGAGGGGTATTATAGAGAGGAGTATTATAGATAGAGGTATTATAGAGAGGAGTATTATAGATAGAGGTACATGTATTATAGATAAAGGTATTATAGATAGAGGTATTATAGAGAGGGGTATTATAGATAGAGGTATTATAGAGAGGAGTATTATAGATAGAGGTATTATAGAGAGGGGTATTATAGATAGAGGTATTATAGAGAGGAGTATTATAGATAGAGGTATTATAGAGATGGGTATTATAGATAGAGGTATTATAGAGAGGGGTATTATAGAGAGGGGTATTATAGATAGAGGTATTATAGAGAGGAGTATTATAGATAGAGGTATTATAGAGAGGGGTATTATAGAGAGGGGTATTATAGATAGAGGTATTATAGAGAGGACTATTATAGATAGAGGTATTATAGATAGAGGTATTATAGAGAGGAGTATTATAGATAGAGGTATTATAGATAGAGGTATTATAGAGAGGGGTATTATAGAGAGGAGTATTATAGATAGAGGTATTATAGATAGAGGTATTATTGATAGAGGTATTATAGATAGAGGTATTATAGATAGAGGTATTATAGAGAGGGGTATTATAGAGAGGAGTATTATAGATAGAGGTATTATAGAGAGGAGTATTATAGATAGAGGTATTATAGAGAGGGGTATTATAGAGAGAGGTATTATAGATAGAGGTATTATAGATAGAGGTATTATAGAGAGGGGTATTATAGAGAGGAGTATTATAGATAGAGGTATTATAGAGAGGAGTATTACAGATAGAGGTATTATAGAGAGGGGTATTATAGATAGAGGTATTATAGAGAGGGGTATTATAGATAGAGGTATTATAGATAGAGGTATTATAGAGAGGGGTATTATGGATAGAGGTATTATAGAGAGGGGTATTATAGAGAGGGGTATTATAGAGAGGAGTATTACAGATAGAGATATTATAGAGAGGGGTATTATAGATAGAGGTATTATAGATAGAGGTATTATAGATAGAGGTATTATAAATACAGTCAAACCTGTCCATGTTGTCACCTCTATTAAGCAGTCACTTGTATTACAAGGTCACATTTTTCTTGTTCTGTCATAGAAAATTTCATATGAATTGAACCTCTTTTAAGAGGTCATCTGTCTTATAAGGCCACTCTTTCTTTGTCTCAAAGGTGACCTCTTAATACAGGTTTGACTGTACATCCATGATGTAAACTTGTAATATACTAGTAGAACAAAACTTGTTTGATATTAAGAAGAATCTTATTGTATGCAATATTTGTTGCTTTATTGCTGAGTTTGCATGCAATATTTTATGCTCTATTGCAAAGCTTGTATGCAGTATTTATTGCTATATTGCAATGTTTGTATGGATGTATGGAATATTTTATTGTTATGCCATGTGATGTTGCTATAATATTACTACAATGTAATTCCATTTACAAAGTTGGACATTTATTTGCATTATTATATAGTTAAGTTTAAGCATTAGTTTGAGGACTTTTCAAACATACATTTCTAGCTGACCTGACTAATGTCAAAGTGATATTTTGACTTTACCATCACTTGTCATATGTTGTTAGCTCTTTACATTTGAATCTTCTCATCAGAAACCACTTGACAAGTATGAGACAAACTTGGCAGGAATGGACCTTGGGCAATCCTAATTCTTAATTGTATCCCACAGGCACAAATACTATCCAAAATGGCCACTGTAAGCATTCTTAAATGGACCAAATCAGCTTTTTTTGAAGCCAAAGGTAGCTTAAATGTAACTCTAAGGGCATAGGTAGGGACCTTATTTTCTGACCAGTTTACATTTTTGCAGATTTTTTTCAATAATGGAAATAAGGCATATTTAAGCAAAAATGCATTTAAAAAATCTTCTTCTCTGAAAATAAAACTAAATTTATCAGGAATAGTACTTGGGTTGTTCCCATTCTAAACAGTACCTACTTTGTCCAAATTCCATTCCAGATGGCTGCCATTGCTAAATATAACTGTATCCACACATATGTGAACTCCATCTAAAATGGTTTCTGTTACTAAAAATAGAAAATTCTTCTCTTGGTTTAACTGACGGTTGGTTTTTCAAAACAAAATGTCCTCAAATTTCAAGTCTTTTACAAACTCATCTGGCACTCAGTCAAAAAAACATAAATAAATGTAGAATTGTAATGTTTAGATAGAGATTTGTTCAGGTTTGTGTTTCAGGTTCAGCCTCTATATAAGTAACATAAGTCACTATTACAGTCAGACATGATAACTGTTTACTGCTAGGTCAACTTGCCCATTCATTTTTAACCGATTTCCTTTATTTTGGAAATGATTTAATAATTAGCCATTAGTTTGTGATGTATTGATTCTAATAGAAATTAAAGTTAGGAAATAAAACGTATTGTACATTCAAGTTTCCTGGTCCCAGAGAACTTAATTATAAATCAATTTTCAATGACGTTTCTAATTATCTTGGTTTTTTTTTTAACTATTGGAAATTCATAATCAAACCTGGTATTCTTTGGTAAAAAATCTTTTGTAATTTATAATTATTCTTGGTTACAGATTGACTATATTAATGATTTGTTTTTTAATGGAATTGTAAAATTTATATTTATGCATTTTATGCTAAAATAATGATTGCAATTGCTAGCAATAAGTGCACTTTTAACATTCGTTTCAGATTCTGCAACTCTTTTATTATACCTCACTGTATATGCATGTACCCGGTACATGTTTTCTATTGGATCATTTATAGTCACATGACTGTAGATAATTATTGATATGTTCAGTGACAACCTTTAAATTTCCCTTGGACTGGTAGACATCCCTAATGTGGTACATCCCTTTTCCGAATTTTTTTTTCCCCTATTTCGATAATTATTTTATCCTTTTTCCGCAAATTTTTAAATGTCCTTTTTCCGAAATAGTACCTCTTCTGTTAGCCAGGATAATACCTGTTGCCCCCTGCTCACCACAGGGAGATGGTAGTAGGATTTTGTACAGTTGACAGAAATAGCGAGGGCAGCACTTAAATGTTCCATCTATAAACAATTCATCCATTACTCTGCACATACACTGTAAGTTTGTCAGTGTTGAGAAAATCATAATTCCAGAATCTCTGTCATTAGAAATAACAAAATTTTCTGACTTATTTGTTTTTGTGTCCAAAATATCAACAGCATCATGAACATCATCTTTACTTTTTGGCAGTGCTGGAAAATATTTATGCCTTTCTCTGTAAATGGCTTTAGAAGCATTTGTCACATCAAGTTGAAGCAAGTTATTTTCTGTGGAAGTTTGTAGTGCTGATCGAATCAAAGTAGACAGTCTTTTAGATATGTCTCCAGATGCTTTTCGTATACATACCCGAAGGACTTGGGCTTCAAATTTTCGTTCGTTTGACTCCATGTTACATGTATGGTCATTTTTGGTTTTAACAACGGAAATCCCATCCTTGTCAGTTGTTATAGACTTTTTGCAAGATTTAGATTTGCAGCACCGATACACAACATCTCCACTTTTCAAAACATTCATTTTACGATAAATATATCCATCCACAATTATAGCTGAATTTCCCCTATTTGTTTCAGTGTGTGTTACCTCCATGTCTGATGACCAGTAACTGATTTGTTTTAATGGAAACCAAATATCCAAATATCTGTGAGCGAAAACTCACGTTATATCTTACTTAGTGTATGCGATCTTGTACATGCACATTTACCTTTGACTTACCTGTATAATACCTGTCGTACCTGTATTTAACATCAATTAAAATTTTCGGAAAAGGGGTAAAGAAAATTTGTGGAAAAGACTAATTAACAATTTTTTTAATTTTCGGAAATGTCCTACGCCCCCCCTAATGTGTGTATATCGTGTTTATCCAACTGTGTCAAATGTCTAAAACAGCATTCAAATTTACTGAAATGAGCAGAAACAGGTGTCATTCCAATCAGTTTCAAAGGTGTCCTCTTTCAGGTCTACGTTATTCTTCAAATTCAAACTATTCTGTTAGCTTTGTTTCTCATTTGCATACATTTGCATAATGATTGGAAGATAATTATCTTTCTCTAGCTTTTGTCTGGTGTTCCATGTAATAAAACGATTACTGCATTCTAAGGAGGTGGACATGAATAATTATCAACCTGAGAAGTTTTGTTTTCCCTGTGCTAAAGCCCTTGGGGAAAACAACCCTCATAAGGTTGACAATTATTGATTGACAATTATTGATGTCCACCTCCTAAGAAGGCTGTAGTTGTATAATTTGACATTGTTAAGTCTTCAATATGCAGTCAAAAAATTGTCATGTGTAAGTTGACAAATATATGCTTCTTTATCAGTAAGATATCATCCCCTTGGATGCAGGAAAATATTTCTATTTGCAAGATATTTAGTGGCTATTCTTTAATTGTAATAAAATGAACATAAAGCATTTGGTAAAGTCAAACAAAAGTTAAAATATCAACATCCTAGGTGGAAGTTAAAAAAAATATTTATAAATTTGATCTTCTGGGGTCCGTTGTTGAACTTGTGATTAAGCTATTCATATGATTAGCTCTAATTACATGATTCAATGATTAAATATAATTAGTTAATACATTGATTAAAAAAGAGTTCAGCAACAAAATTTAATCATTGCATTAGCTAAGTATGGGATTAAGAATAATTATGTAATTAGGGCAAATTATCTGGTTAGTTTAATCACAAGATCAACAACGGACCCATTCCTAAAAAGATTTAACAAATTTAATTAGATGACCTAAATTAAAATGATCTTTATCTTGTCCAAAGGATTCACTGTTGTGTTGTAATTGTATTGTAGTATACTAGTATACCAGTAAACCCTATTTTATCAGCGTTACACCAGATATATTCCGATATAGTTCAAATCTTCCTGGCAAACACCATACAGTCTTGAAGATCCAATTTAGGTCAAGACGATTTAAACTTTTTTGTTGCATAACATGGGACTTTAGACTTGTATTATCTATACATTAATGGGTTGTTTTACCTACAATATGAATGGTAACTTGTTAAACCAATAAAACTGACCACTACAATATAACTCAAATATTAACACCAAAACCATGACCATAACCAATAAATCTAATCTATAAATAAAACATCATTTTTGTGTTGATTACAAAGAATTTATTTTTACATACTTTTCCCAGTTAAATTTAGTTATTATAGACTTTCATACAACTGAATATTGTTAATACTTGTGATGTATAATTTCAGAAGTATTTGTTGAGTATTTCATGTCTTTTACCAAATTGAAAGAAAAAAAAAAACATGTTAATACCTGTTTAACAGATTTTAACCATATATATGAATTTTTTTTATCGATAGGAAAAAGCTGAAGCAGAGAAAAGGGAAAAGGAAAAAGAAAAAGAAAAGGTCAAACAGCTAACCGTTGCAACGAAAGCAGCTCAAAAATGGAATCCTGGACATCGGAAAAATAAAACGGGTGTGGCTAAAGACACAAAAGATACTTCTGGTGCTAAAAATGACAAGAATGACAAAAAATCAGATTCATCTAATGGCCAGGCTCTTGTTAAATATGGCAAAGGCAGAAATCCCATGGTTAAAATGCCCAGTAAAGACAGTGGCTACTCCATCGAGAGCAAAGGTAGTTCTCAGTCTAATGGTAAAGATACTCCTAGAGATGAGGGTGACACAGACAGCCTTGACAGTGATTCCAACCCAAGAAAACCTGATTCTGGTACCGGATCTCTTAGTCAGGAACCAATGTTTGAAAAGAAATCAAAAATCAAACCTTTAGTAAAACAGGAATTAAATGTAAGTGATGAAACATAAATTAGAAATTCTTTGTACTTCATTGTAATAAAAATATGATATGAATGTAATCCCTATTCTTGATATATTTTCAAAATTAATAGAAACAAAAATAAGGTATTTGTTGTGGAATTGTTACATTTCAAGAATCCTGTCATTTCTTAAAACTAACTGAATTATCATATATGCCCCTGCCGCTAGCTAAAGGCATCAGGGGCATAAAGTTTTCCCCGTGCCCATCGATTTGTCCTGCATTTGGTTTCCATGCTAAAACTTAAGTTTCCCATAAAAGCAAATCAAATGAAATTTATACACAAGGTCAGGACCATAAAGAGAAGTATGATTTCCTTCTTTACCACTTTTCTGTTCTGGAGTTACGCTCCTGTTGACTTTAGCTGTGGAGGCAGATCTGTGTCCATCAACACATTCTTCCATATTTTTTTCAATTTTTTTTTTAAAGAAAATGATCTTATTTTCGTTTAATTAGCAGTCATATTATAACAATAATTATGTTCAGGTGTCAGAATAATACACAGCTTTGGTATACCTATAATTACTTTTTTTTTAATGCACCAAATAAGGTTTCTCTGCAAGTACTGGTTTTATATTTCATAATTATATGTATCGAAAATAAATCTAAACATCGTGATGTTTCCTAATCAGCAGGAGAAAGCTACAATTAACAAATTATCTGCTGATATCTACTGTAAATCAAGGAATCCCTAATAAATAAATGTCAAACGCAGGAAACAAAGGTATATAATTTGCTAATAATTTGCAAGATATATTAGAAACAAGATCCTGATTATGAATTGATTTTTTCCGTGGCACTTGATATTGTTAGTAGCAAATTAAAGTCTAATTACATTCCAGTATCACGAACAATAGAACACGAGGATTTATTTTAATATTTTGGTATTAGTATTTTATTATTCTAATCGAGTTATTGATCCCAAACATATTTTTATTGAATTCGTATTTGACCTAATATGTTTCGGATCATTTTTTTTTTTTTTTTTTTTTTGCAATTCACAATTCGGTAGAAACGAGATAAAAGAAGTATTATTGTACATGAATTACAAGAATATTTTCACCAATGGGTGATATATATATTTCATTAGCATGATAAAACATAAAATATAAAAACAGTTATTGTAAATTCGTAGCTGAAATGAATTAATATTTTGTAAATCTTGTTTATGTCACCTAAAGTTCTAGACTTGAATAGGATTCTTAATCAGTTGCATGGATTTTAATTCTCTAAAGACATATATTTTTATTTTCATATAAAACAGCACAATAGCAGTTAAAAAAATCGTCAATGCCTATTTCTCTATGTTGCTAATATTGTACTTTGGTACTAATATATGTCTATTGGTCCCAGGATGCCAATATACTATAAATAATAGAAGATCTAAGTGTTATAATGTCTGATCATGTCTGAATACAGTGTACTTAGAAAATCACTGAAAATCATTATTAGAGAACTTGAAATAAGAACGTACGTAGATATATAATTTAGTGTGTGCGGCACATTTCTGGAATAACCTTCATCTAGGACGATCATAGCGTTGGAAAGTCGATTAATTTAAAAGTCTTTGAGAATAAGTAAAGCAAGCAACCTAAACAGGATAGCCAAAGTCAGCTAAGGTTACTAAGGTTACCTAGTTCTAAATCTTCTTATACAACAGATAAGGTTTGGTGTAAGGTTGTAAACTCAGGGAAGAAATATTACACTGTAATAGTAGTATTCAATGATCCTAGTTTGAAATTACCAAAATATCTGATGATTATTTTTCATGAGATTTGTATTAAGGGCTATGTTAGTGTTATTATGTTTAACACCACTTTATCCAGTCTCCTCCACCAATAAAACTCATTGCTACGATATACCTTATATATTGTCTATTGTCTATTGTCTAATAAAAAAAATATTACAATTGGCATTAAGCATCAATAATTCATCCCAAAAAGTTCTCAGTGGTAAATTTATCCATGTTTATCATTGGAGGAGGCACATAAGGTTGCCATTATACCAAATTATATGAAAGAATAATATCATGGTTCTGTCAAAATGTTTGTGTTTTGTGTATATTTTGCTAGTTAGCATTTACAAATTTTACAGGGTTCTACAAATACACGTGTAAGTACATTGTCTACACAAGTGTGTCTACATAAATGTATGTGTGCTATCTATTTCTGCTTTACTCCTTTCATACACCTTTCATGCAATTTTTGTATTCTTCACCACTGAAAACAGCTAGGAATTGCTTTCTATATTCAAATCTGAGATACCCATAATGCAATGAAGTTATCTACAATAAGTGGACATAATTGTTCGTCACTATTTTCCTGAACTTTTCACTTCCAAAATCATAAATTGTTTTGCAGGTTGTCTTGATAATCTTCATATAATTTTGTGATTTAAGATTTTTTTTAATTTAAGAGTACAAATAATATTTTGAACGTGAGAAACTACTACATAATAATAGTAATTTTGAACTTCAACTACTCTAGACTGTGTTTAAGTTAAAAGTTGAAAAATATCAATAAAAAATTATATGAGATCAACTAGCTTTCAGGATTATAAAGAAAAACTTCAAGACAATTTGGGTTTGGGAGTGAAATTTTCAGCAAAATTGTTCAAGAAATGACCTTTGTGCAATTAAAAAAATGGTTTTAGAAGTGAAGCCAGTAACATGTATATCCTCTTTCTGTGTGATTTTGCACCTAATTATTTGTCTTGTAATGAGGCCAATACTAATCAATGTTGTTATTTTTCTTCTTTCATGTAAAGTTAATGTAGTATACACATAGAGATTGTCTTATTGTGTTAGTGACATTGTGGATTCTATTGCAATCTTTTAGTTGTTTTTTTTTATATTTTTAGTTTACCTTTTTGTACTAATTCCAACGATTTAATTTTTTAATCAATATTCATTAATTATTGTCAGAAAAAACCCTTTTCAAATGAAACTTCTTCATTTAAAAAAAAATATTTCAATTTGACTACTATTACTAATCAAATAAAATGGTTGCCTATGCCTAGAATTCACAACTACATGTACATGTACTAAAAAAGTAATTTTTTTTTGGTGCTAAAAAATAGAGAGAATTCTAAATTAGAGAATAATTTCTCCTTGAATAAAATGAAAAACAAAAAATACCACATTGTCAGAACTGTTCCTAAAACCAGCGGAAAAAATCTATACATAGATACCCTAAATACACATATACTTAACTGCTCAATTTTCAGGCTTGCTACAGGCACTTCAATAAAAAAAAATGGTGTGGTTAAATTATTTATATGGGCATAAACAGCCCCTCTTACTCTTAGTGATTCATTGAAAAGTAATTGTAAGAAATAAGACCAGTATAAATCTTCATTTTTATTTTATCCAAGTGTTGTTAACTACTGTGTTCTCACGTTGTTTTATGATCCTGTCCTTGTTTTAACCTTTCTTTTGTCAGTTTTAAGTACTGAAGGATTAAGACTTCTTCTTATATAAGTTATTTCAATATTTGTATTCAAACTTAGAGAGTAAAGTAAAGTTATAAACAAATATGTTTTGAAAATGAGTAGCACATTAGGTGTTTAATCAGCTAATCTTATGACAGTATACCATCTTCTACTATAAGTACTAAATATATATGTCTACTTCAATCAATTAAATCTTGTTAAACCTTTCCAGGACTAGTGTTTGTTTAGAAAATATTATTTTTCAGGTAGAATGGCAAATGCATACATTTGTACATCTTGAAATTATGAAAAATAATTCAAACAATATATTTACCTATTTAACAGATCAAACATTTTATATTTTATAATTAAGTCTATTTTTTTTAAAACTTCTTTGGTATTTCAAGAACAATAATTAAGAAGAGTTTTGAAGATACCAAAGGGGTAATCAGAATCTGTAAATCAAAGGACAGACAACACAATGGACAAAAGGACAAACAGCGATCTACAAAACATTTTACATAAAACTAAAGATCAAGTAACACAAATCCCACTGAAAACTGGGGGTGAACTCAGGTGCTCCGGAAGGGTAAGCAGTTCCTGCTCCACTAGTGGCACCCGTCGTGTTACTCTAGTTATAATAAACCCGGTGATAAGTCGTTAATGAGGAAAAGACTGGAAAGTGAACTTTATCCTGCAACTTAACTTCCATATACAGGTGCAGTACACACTTATTCTACTGTCGCCTTTTGAACAAGGCTATATGTTGGCAATAAGCAAGGGTGGCAATAAATTGGGGGAGAAATTTACATATAAACTTCATGATTTTTTTGGAATGTCGACTTTGAATGAAATTTGATGGTGAGGATAGCAGATTAATAGGGGCAATATACTGAGAGTACACTATACATGTATTTACCAAAGTCTAAGAACTCAGTATAGAACTCTGCTTTCACATGATTCCCTAACTATGGCTGTATTTGATAGCAGCAACTTGCAGCAATCATGTAGATCTGTTGTTTTAAATGTTTATTAAGTCTATTTTAAAACATGTTTATAGAGAATTACAGTTGTAAGTATGACATGGTACAGTTGTCGCTAACATTTACAAATATGTCACACATTTTCATATTAATTATTTTCAATATCAGTATTTTCAATTTATTAACAACACAAAATCGAGTTGTTTCACGAGTTAACATACTAGTCGATATAAACTATTTTGATCTACGTGATATTTCAATAATTTCTAATGAAAATTGTACAGATATCATATTCTTATATTAGCAACAAAGAAGTTGCAATGTACCGATATAGATATTGAGAATAATATCCCAGAAATTGAACTGAGCTGTTGAGTCTGTAAACCATCCTATCAAATGATATATTGGTGATTCTAAGACAAATATCTAAATTTGTTTCAATCTGACATCTTCAATTTCATGTATGAAAGTTTGTCATTGGCTGAAAATTAACTGAAAACTTTCTTTGAAACCATTTGAACACATGAAATGATCTCTGGGTGGTTTTTAGAAAGGTTTCTCCTATTTTGACATCCACTTTGGCCCCACAGAGAATTGGTACAAGTAATTTCTGATTTGCTGAAAAAATACATGTTTCACTTTTGAAATAGGGTTTTTAACTTGTTGAGTGAATATTGTCCTGTTGATTTGAATGATATTTTAATTTGATTGTAAAGAATCGTCAGATATATACAATTTTTTTTTTATAAAAATGTCACATATTTCATGACCCTTCAGTAGGAATTCTGGTGAGAAGAGAAAAGATTTGACCTGATTGATCTATCAGAACCTTGAAGTAAATTGCTTCTGGTAGTAATAAACCCGTGGGTGTAAAGATATTGTTACGTCAATACTTTCTCCCATTATTAGATGTATTACCGGTATCTGTAATCATCTCAAGCATGTGGCAAACATACAATGTATCTACCTCCCTGAATCCTGAAGGATGCCAGGCTGTATTAAATATTTTTGTATAATGGTTGGAACATTCAACCCAAGTGTTAGAGATAGATTTTGAACTGACAAATTTTTGTTCTGCTCCAGCGGGTTTGAACCCACACCGCTGGTACACTGAAGCACCAATTCCCTTAACATTATTTAGCCCCCTCAACCAAATCCACTGTGATACCTAAATGTCAGGTAAGGTTAAGCTAAAAGCCATAATTATATCTATATATATATATATACGTCTGAAAATTAAACCAAACAGTGTTAGAATTAGATTTTAGAGCTGTCAAATTTTTGTTCTTCCCTCGACGGGATTTGAACCCACACCATTGTTACACTGCAGCACCATTCGCTTAGCCTTACGTCCAGCGCCCTAGACCACTCGACTACATCCACTCCCTATTGGAGAATTCAAAGTCATGATTTTATCCCAGATGAATATGATATTGTTTTGGTCATGTGAGGAAGGGGATACTTATTATGTTAAAGATTGCTGATCGTTGCCATGATGACGTGATAGATGTTTGATAATCATTTTAATGATGAAATGACAGACGTCATTTTACCCTAATGAAATAATAATCGCTATCATGTATAAAACATGTAAATTTGAGCATATCTTGGTCTTATATAAAGCTGATTAATTTGACCTTGTGTGACCTCTGACCTTGTGTGACAGGAATTCTGAGCTAAATTAAGTCACTGTTTTATCAATAATATTTATGCATAACATGCATAGTAATTTTGTCATGCAAAATTCACACACTTGTAGGGATTCAAAATGCACGTTTAAATGATTTTAGGCACACTACTACTCAGTACTGATATTATTTTTTTTAATTAATCGATCCTTTGAATATTTAACTCTTTTTTTTATGAAATTTTTGTGGTTGGAATTTTGAGGTTCAACAATTTTTGTTTTTGTCATAGATTTGTTGATATAGTGTAAAATAATAGATATCTTCGTGTCAGTTGTTGCAAATATCAGCTAGAATCTGTAAGAAATTAGAGAATTAACCATGAAGAGTATTGTAAATACTGATATACATATCTCTACAAGTTTTATAAGTGGTCGACAACAATTCCATAATACTTGAATTGTTTTAATTTTGTAAATTCTGGATGTTTTCTAAGTTTTTTTTTCTTGTTATAACTACATTGTAATTAGGACATTGAATTCTGTGGAGCACCGTTGATGTAAATACTGTGGAGCACCGTTGATGTAAATTCTGTGGAGCACCGTTGATGTAAATACTGTGGAGCACCGTTGATGTAAATTCTGTGGAGCACCATTGATGTAAATTCTGTGGAGCACCGTTGATGTAAATACTGTGGAGCACCATTGATGTAAATTCTGTGGAGCACCGTTGATGTAAATTCTGTGGAGCACCGTTGATGTAAATACTGTGGAGCACCATTGATGTAAATCCTGTGGAGCACCGTTGATGTAAATACTGTGGAGCACCGTTGATGTAAATTCTGTGGAGCACCGTTGATGTAAATACTGTGGAGCACCGTTGATGTAAATTCTGTGGAGCACCGTTGATGTAAATTCTGTGGAGCACCATTGATGTAAATACTGTGGAGCACCGTTGATGTAAATTCTGTGGAGCACCGTTGATGTAAATACTGTGGAGCACCGTTGATGTAAATTCTGTGGAGCACTGTTGATGTAAATTCTGTGGAGCACCGTTGATGTAAATACTGTGGAGCACCGTTGATGTAAATTCTGTGGAGCACCATTGATGTAAATACTGTGGAGCACCGTTGATGTAAATTCTGTGGAGCACCGTTGATGTAAATACTGTGGAGCACCGTTGATGTAAATTCTGTGGAGCACCGTTGATGTAAATTCTGTGGTAGCATTTCTTCAGTCTGTGCCAAAAACATTTTGACAAACTAGCCCGAACAGTATTTTAGAAGAATTTTTTCTATTTGATTATTTTTAAGTAAATTTTAAACAATTTTTACTAGACAGGGGCATAGGGCTTGTGGTTTTTGGTGCAGACTGTTTCTTTAGTAGTGAAGTGTTTAACATTTTGTTCTGGTTATAGGCATTTATTGGATGTTGTGTTTTATTGGTAATAAATTGTTTAATCCGTCTCATTCCAGACTTGTTCAAGCTGCACATTTAAAAATTTTGAATTTTCTATTATAAGTTCAGTGTTGATACAACATTGTCAAGACCCTAAACTAAAATAACATTAATTTTTACATTGTTTTTATTCTGCTTTGTAGGTATCCTCGTCTGATGTACAATTTAGAAATGATGGACGATTTAGTAGTTTATCTAGAGAAGAAACGGTGGTCATCATTAAACGTAAGTTTTTATCAAGAAAGTAAACTTTCAAGGAACTATCAGTAAAATGAGGGGTAATGAGGATTATTAGTGTTGATAATCACTTTCAGCCATTGTCATGACTACTAGAGTTAAGAGGAATGAAAAGCTAATAGTATTAAACACACCAGACCACTGAAACACCTTACATTTGGACATTTGGGTATATGTCTGGACATCTGATCACTTGAGGTGGTTGTCAGTATGCTGCAAAATAACATTACAGTGTTTAAGCCTGGTAATATTCTAATACAAATTTCCCATAAATTTTACTCTTAAGAAAACACTGGTTGTATATAAATAGGACATAGTTTTTTTCTGCTCCAATGTACTACCCCTTTTAAAGGAGTGTCAGAGTTTGTTTTGTTTTCTGTTCCAAGGTAACTACCCCTTTAAAAGGAGTGTCTGCTATGTAGGACAGGATGTAAATAAATGGAGAATGCCACACTTCTTGCAAGTAATAGACAACTTGCAGCAACTTATAATGAACAACAGTTTGATATAAGTAGTCATTGATGTCCTTGTTACGAGACAAAATTTTCCAACACTATCCATAATCTTCTATTTTCAGTGTGGCAAACAAAACATGGACCCTTCCTCACATGACCTTTGACCTACATGATTTATTGTTTGTAAACTTGACCTTTTACCTACATGATTTATTGTCTGTAATCTTGTTCTCACCATAAATATAGTTAAAATACTGGTCACTTGACCTTGACATTAAACAACCATCAGTCAACAAGATCAAAAAGGGGCAGATAATCTTTAAAGCCATAGATTCATATTTTATTCTCATAGAATTTCTATGAACTTTGAAAGAAATTAAATGCACTTTTCTGTTTGTTACTGTTAATATTGAGCAGTTCTAAGCTTTGGTAGCTTTATAAATTTAACTAGGTATCTCTTTCACAAGATCGTTTGATTTGCATGTGAAGTTATATAGACTTTAGGATCTATTTATATAATAATGTTGTGTTAGCAATGACTATGCCACTATATGGCATAGTCATTGCTAACACAACATTATTATTATTATTATGCTGACTGTTGTATGTAGACAAAATATATTGAGAACTATTACAATAAAGGAGGTCCTGATATTGGTGACTAATATATTGGATCAGATAGTCTTGAAAGTGTGAGAATATTCTTTGTTTCATTTAAGTTTTAAAAATATAAAGATTTTTGAAGTTTGAAGTTTAATTAACAACAATAACAAGTATTAAAAAACAGTAACATGAATAATAGACGACTATGATAGATTGACAGATTGGATCCGCCCCCTTGCACGTGTACTAGCTATATATAGCTTGACAGACAGCTGAAAACCCAACTTTCCCCACGTGAAACTGGCATAGTAGATGTACTATTTTCGCATAGTATATCAACGCTATATAATTCTTTGTGATATATGCCAAAATATCGTATGAACTTATATTACAGAAGAAATTTACAAAAAGGATAATAATATTTAATTCTAATTTATCGTCACATTGAAAATTAAATTGTTCTCGCCATAATATAGCTGAAAAATTACTGAATTGGTGTTAAACAACAATCACTCACTCATTTATTCTAATTTGATATCATATCCTGCTTTGTTTTTAAATTTAGATATTTTCGTACTTGTCAGATGACCTTAAGGTTTTAACTATCACAACATATTCTATTTTTAGGTAACGAGTTGAAATCTTTTAATGTTTAATAATTTGCAACACAATAGCTTCCAATAAGTTAATTATGAAACATTTCAACAAGTTTTTATGTTTTGCTTACTAATGGAACTGATTTCAATAGATTGTATTGCCCAGGAATAGCTTGTTTTACGTAGGAATGACGTCAGCTATATAGATCGAAAGATATTCCGAATTCAATTTCAGATTTGAAAATTAAGTCGATAATCAATGATATATGATTATATCAACAATGTAAAATATTATTGTTATATGGATTAATAACCAGAGTAATTTAATCTCATTTATGTAAGATCTACTGATCTTATTTTTGATGTGAATGGACAATTTTGTTTATTTTTTTATATATTTTTTATTTACAAAAGTACCTTTGTCCTCATGGTCTAAAAGTTGTTTTATTGAATTTTTTTTAATAATTAATAAATGTAATTAATTTCCATTTCTATGACAACCAACATTTATGTAAGATCTACTGATCTTATTTTTGATGTCAACTGACAATTTTTTTTAATTTATTTTTACAAAAATGCTTTTGTCCTCATAGTCTAAAAGTTGTTATATTGAATTTTTTAATTATTCATAAATCCAATTAATTTTCATTCCTATGGCAACCAATATTAAGGTCAACCAATTACAAAAGATCTACTGACAAATTTTGTTTATGTTTTTTTTTTTTTTTTACAAAAGTGCTTTTGTTTTAATGGTCCTAAAAGTTGTGAATTACTATATTTAATAATTTATAAATGTAATTCATTGTTGCTTGTATGGCAACCAACATTTAGGTCAAACCCATTTTTAATCTGGATTAAATTATAATATTGTTGATATTTTAAGCATAAATTAAAATGGTAAACAAAAATAAAAACAGGAAACAATTTTATTGTATTCCCCCCAAAAAATGGTGGAGGAGTAGAAAACATATTTATATTCAAGAACATGAAATATAGTTGTTTTAGATTCATTTGTTCAGTGAAACAGTGTCTGAAACTTATAGATGTCACAATCCGTTATCTTCCTTGGTTGTCACACTATAGATAATTCACACCTCAGTCTCTTATCACACTGGATGGAAGTTCAACAAACTTCACTACATTCCCTCTCATTTACAACTACCTGTGTAATTAGTGCTTATCACCACTAAAGTTGTGAGTTCGAACCACGTTCATGGCAAGGGGTACTCGATACAACATTATGTGGTAAAGTTTGTCAGTGACTTGCAACAGATCGATGGTGTTTTCTGGGTACTCCAGTTTCCTCCACCAATAAAACTGACCGGCACGATATAACTGAAATATTGTTGAATGTGACGTTAAGCACCATAAACCAAACCAAGCCATTCCCTCTCAGAACTGACTGAAGTGCACCTCCTATTTTATTATGTCACCATAAAGACATGAATGGGGAAAATAGCCTTTTTGTTACTTGTATCCATTTGTTGTGGGTGGTAATTCAATCATCTACAGTTGCCAACTAAATCTTTATATATACAGTTGCTATATCTATTATTTAAATATAAACATCATTCTTCATCAGTTGCTAGTTATTTAACTTATCAATAATTAATGCTCCCTTTTATGTTAGCATAGTTATCCCTGTTAAAGCATGGACTGGTTGGAGTTTTTTTTAAATTGTGCAATATTTCAATATTGATTTTTGTATATAATATTAGCATGTGAAATGAACTAAAATCTAGTTTACATAAAGAAAGAATATAGTTTTTTGCCTTGACCTTGACCTTTATGTCAAGGTCAAACACTTTTTTAAATAAAGTTTTCCCATTAACTTTTAATGTGTGTTTATGCAGCGTTGGTATTAAGTATGCAAGAGTGAGTGAGTAATTGTTGAACGCTAACTCAGCAATTTTTCAGCTATACCATGGCGAGAACATGTTAATTTTCAATGAGATGATGATGAGGTCAGTTTTGTACTAATCCAACATTTTTAGTTGGATTTTTTATACTGCTAGCTCACTGAAACAACACTCCGCGGATAGACATGTCGCCCCACTCTGACACATTATTCTGATTCCAAGCCAACCCGTCTTTGCTCTTTCTCTTTAATGCTGTGTTCTTAGCAGAGAAGCAACAAATACCAATTTTATAGTGTTTGGTTTGACCCGATCTGGGCTCGCATCTACAATCTACAGCACTCGAATTGAGCATGCTAACCATTACACCACCGACGCGGGTAGGTATGCAAGAAGTGGGTCTTATAATACCAATGACTTCTTTGCACTGATATGATACAGAATCTTATGTTTGAATTCTTTTGAAATTAGGGTTATGTTATGGAAAGAATATTTTAAGAGATATTTCTAATATTAATATGAGGTGTTCATACCTAGTATACAAGAATGCCAGTATCTATATTCAATAGTAATACAGTTCAGATGTCTGAATCACGATAATAAGATTTCTATTTTTACTGAATAAACTTTTAATAAATTGATCTGTAGTGTCATGATGGTGAAAAATTCTGCAGAATAAATAGCATGTATGGTTCGATTCAATTGAAATTTGTACTGTTAAGTTTTAAGTATGCATAATAATACATTATCTAATCAAGCATGTTATGTTCAAAATTGACATTTCTATAAAGATTATTTCACTAGATGATAAATGTATACATTTTTTTGTATTTCACATAGGTAAATATTTACACCTGGTTCAAGAGTTGATGAATATACTACATCAAAATCCAATGCACACCTACTTGTTGAGACACAATAAACCCTTCATATCAACACCTTTAAATTTTTGACAATGTCTTTCCACAGAAATTTCAAATTGATTGATTTTGTTAACGCTTAAATTCTTTCACTTAAAGTGTAATTTGAGAAGTATATTTAAGTACAAACGTAGAATCTGCTTTAAAAATTTAAATGGTGGTAAAGTGTGTTGACTCAGACCCAAATATTTATATCAAATGTTTGGTGTGCATGGTGAAAAATAGGACATTAATTATCAGTGTAAACAAAGGCACATGATTATTTTAAGCTATTTAATTTTTTTCATCAATACAAAAACTTTTCAAATCATTCACCCATAACTTAAATAAGATTTCATATAATGATAAGATTTCTTTAAAGAATGTTTATGTGTGTATACTACTATACTGTCTTTTATTTAGAACGAATGAGAGGAATATTATAATCTGGGAAGTTAAGTTCCAGAGAAACAAATGTTGGGCCTATAATGGATGTATGATCAATACAAAAGTGGTCTCTGGATCCCCCTATCACATCTTTGGCCTATAATACATACAAAGGTGGTTGAGAAATAAAAAAAAAGTCTGTGGATCATAAGTCTAACACACATGGTTGAAAAGACAACAACTTTGACATCTTGGGTCAAACCCAAATGGTTGGGAAGTAAAAAAAAAATTTGAAATGGCCTATGGCATCTTTGGTCTAGCATGCATGGCTGGGATGATATGATATCTATTAGGTCTACCTTACATGGTTTGGAAATTAAAAACAAGTCTGTGGATCTGCCTATGACATTGTTGGCCTATATCACGATTGTACACATGGTTGATAAAGAATTTGAAAAAAACCTATGACCTCTTGGGTCTAAAACCCAGTGGAGAGAGGGGGGCATCGTGGTCGTATTTGTATGGTAGTTGGATTTATAACTACTAATGTAATCAGTGCCTATCACCACTAACATTGCAAGTTCAAATCCCACTCAGGCGAGGTGTACTCAATACAACATTATGTGATAAAGTTTGTCAGTTACTTGCGGCAGGTCTGTGGTTTTCTCTGGGTACTCCTGTTTCCTTCACCAATAAAACTTACCACCACCATATAACTGAAATATTGTTGAAAGTGAATTTAAGCACCCTAACCCTAACCCAGTAGAGAGATGAAAAGTATTGTATTTGCCTATTGCATCTATGGTTCTAACGTACATGGTTGAGAAAAGAAAAACAATACCCTTGAATTTGTCAATGACATCTCGAGCCTAACAAACATGCATTTGAACAAAATAGAATATATTGATTGGATATGGAAAACTATAACATCCTTTTTTTTTTAATTGTCTTTCAAGCATAGAAACTGAAGTACATAGAACCCATACCAAATTACAACTATTTTACTGTATGGAATAATGATTTTGTCTCACAGAGTAACCTACTCTTGGGAGTTCATCAAGCAATATAATACCATGTAAATATACATATGCATTGATAGCAAAGAAGATATCATAATAAAAATAGTCGTTATATACAATTACAGCCATTAATTAGTCATTGATTAGCTGATAGATATCCTAGGAGGCGTAAATATTTTCTGCCATGGAATTTGTAACTATGATGGTACATTGTACAGCCATAGTTACAGGAATGGCTGCTAGCATTGTGACTATATTGTTCATCTGTTTTGGATGAATTTGGGTTTTAGTACCATTGATTTGAGAAGCAGATTTTAATATAAATGAATGGTTGTTAACTTTTCATAGTATGATCAAATCAATGCTAATTTCTTGTAATAATGTTACTTTTATGGTTTTCAAAACAACTTGTAATCAATTTCACCCTCATCATTATTATGTACATTTCACATTATGGAAATTGAACACTAACAAGTCACAATATAAATTTTACAACAATAGTTTCGAAAATAAATTGAGTCCAAATTTTTCTTAATTATGATTACATTAAAACATGGAAAACCTGTTTTTAAATTGATTAAATGTTAATCTATTCAATTACAAGCCAAGTGAAATTAAACTTTAAGAAAAGTCTTATTATTAAGCTTAATCTGGTATTTTGTGCTTGGTTGCATAATTTTGGTTTGAGGTTGAATAATAATTTAGAGTTCAAAGGAAATATTGAAATAGATTTAGGGTTATTAAGTAATCACTGTTTTATTCAAGAACTAATTTATTATCTTTAAAATTTATTGGGTATTTTATCACTAGCATGACATTCCATATACATAACATTAAAAATTTCCCCAATTGTCAGAGTGCAAGCAAGGAGCAAAAAATATGAATTCAATCAATGCTTCACCTTGTAAAATATGTATAAATCATGTCTTTTACTAATTATTTGTATTCTGATATGGTAATTTTAAAAAATAAAACTTATTTTGAAATGATAACCTGTATGATGCCAATTTGTCCCAGTTTTTGACCTTGTTGTGTAGAACTGTCTTTTTGCTTGTCATAGTTTTTCTAATAGTAAACTTTACTTCATTGCCAATTTTTGCTATGGAAAATAATTGGTTGATATTTGAAGAAATTCATATTTGAATTTGAAAGACTATATAATGGTTAGCTCAGAATCAGGATAATGTGTCTGAATGGGGCGACATGTCTACCTGCACATGCGGACTGTTGTTTCAGTGAGCTAGCACGATAGAAATCCAACCAAGCATGTTAGTCTAGTAAAAAGAAGACATCGTCATGTCATCAAGATGCATCTCGTTTTCGCCATGATATAGTGGAAAAATTACTCACTTGGTGTCAAACAACAATCACTGACTGTAGCAAGTTTTCATGTGTTGTTTCAATCCTTGAAATCATAAAGGTCATAAATAGATCATATTCTAGAGATCTTAATTAGCAAAGAATTTGAACAAATGGAAAATCCCAAACTGTAACTTGAAAAAAACAATACGATTGAAATTAACTATTGATACTTTAATAAATATGAGAGTGTGGAACGTAATTAGATTTTAATAATTAAGAAATTGATAATCATATTTTCTGTGGAATGATTTATGTCTTCACATCTGCATAACAGCTTTGACTTAGATTAAACAGGAAGCTGAAAATTACTCATTATCATGTGCAATCAGTGCCTATCACCAATAAAGTTGTGAGTTCGAATCCCACTCAGGTGAGGTGTACTCGATGCAATGTTATGTGATAAAGTTTGCCAGTGACTTGCGGCAGTTCAGTGGTTTTCTCTGGGTACTCTGGTTTCCTCCACCAATAAAACTGACTGCCACTATATAACTGAAATATTGTTGAAAGTGGCATTAAACACCATAACCCTAACCCTCATTATCATGAAATCATAGTGTCTGTAGACTCTTATAGAATATATATTATTACTTTTAAGAGTTTGTTGGGGAAAAGTCATATGTATTTTCTAACTGTCATAATTTTTGGGAGACACATTTTTTTTGTCTTCTTCATCTATCTGTTGATCTCTCACAAAGCATTGCATGTACACCTCCTCCTTCATTTTAAATGGCAATTCCTCAAATCTTTGCATACCATATGGAAAATCTCATTTAAGTGTATTGTTGGACAGTTTCTCATGTTCATTTACATGCATATCATTTATTATGTATTATATTATACCTATCACCACTAAAGTTGTGAGTTCGAATCCTGCTCATGGCACGATGTACTCAATACAACATTTTTTGATAAAGTTTGTCAGTGACTTGCGAGAGGTCAGTGGTTTTCTCCAGGTACTCTGGTTTCCTCCACCAATAAAACTGACAGCCACAATATAACTGAAATATTGTTGAAATTGGCATTAAACACCGTAAACCTAAATCAAAACCAATGTATCATATTTTATTTGACAATTATTTTTTTATACTTTCAGCCGATGAAGATGGAAATATCAGTATACAAGAAAAAAATGAACTTGTTGATAGGAATTGTGAATGTTGTTCTAGGACATCATGTTTTGTTTGCTGGTTGAGGGTACAGCATGTGATCAATATATTTGTCAGTGACCCACTTTTTGACCTGTTTATAACGCTGTGTATTGTGTTGAACACACTATTGATGATGGTGGAACACCATGATATGCCACAGGAACTGACAACTACATTGATTGTATCCAATTATGTAAGTTATTTCCATCTATTCTTAGCGTGTTTAACCAGTTTGTTAAATTTTCGTAGCAATTTTAATCACCATGATGGTTAAATTTCTGCAAGAGAATAATTCCTTTCGATGGTCATTAATGATGGAAATTAAGACTTTTAATCAAAGGAAAAACAAAAAGCGAGAGTTTTAAAATTTGAAAATTTAACTATCTCAAGTGGAGAAAAATCGTAATCCACTGGTATCAGAAGGAGAAATATCGTAATCCACTGGTATCAGAAGGAGAAATATTGTAATCCACTGGTATCAGAAGGAGAAATATCGTAATCCACTGGTATCAGAAGGAGAAATAGCAATGCTTGACCTTGACTCAAAGTGATCATAGAAAAAATTGGACAAATATTTTTGGATAGAATCACAAAATTTGCTTGAAAATAGCACCTTTCAAAAATTACCCATTGTTTATGCATTGATTTAAATATATAATATTATCAGATGTTGATGATATTGTAATCAATATTAGGAACATCTCAACGAAATTCTTCCTTCTTGACAACAGGAAAACATTAGTTGGGGTCAATATCTAGCACATGTCTAATGTGTTTTACCTGTTGTGGAGGGGGAGGGTTTGGCTATAAAAAGGAGATTGAAAAAAGCAGTCCCTTTATTAACTCTTATTCTGTTCTAGCTAATAGTAATAGAGGATAACATACAGAAAATGATAAAAAATTCTTATAATGTGTGCAAACTAATTACCGGGTATCAACCATTTTAGAAAAATGACAGCCCCCTCCCTGTATGTTGATTTCAACTATAAACTAGGTTTGAATTTCAATTCAGCTGATTAAAGTGTTGATGACAATAACTGAGTACACAGCTATTTTTGGTGGATAGGAGGGTCTAAATGTAAAGAAAATCATCACAGTTAAGTTTCTCTTTCATTTAGAAGAATTGTTCACAAATGAATTAAAAGAATTTTGTGTGTACGTGTACTGTATATGTTTTTTTTTCTCCTGTCAAGGTATTCACTGGTGTCTTCATAGTGGAAGCTATTCTAAAAAATATGGCATGGAGCAAGTTTTACTACAGGTCTGGGTGGAATTTGTTTGACTTCTTTATTGTGATAGCCAGTATTATTGACTTGGGTGTACAAGATATTCCTAGCTTGTCTGTCTTCAGGACATTTAGATTGGTAAGTACATGGAGGTACAGTATAGTCCCCCTTCTTATAAGGTTACCCCTCTGTATAGTCCCCCTTCTTATAAGGTCACCCCTCTGTATAGTCCCCCTTCTTATAAGGCCACCCCTCTTATTAAGCTAGATTTCATGTGTACTGATATAGTGAAATACTAGTAAATTTTCCCCCTCAAGAGAGCCTCCTCTTATAAGACCATGATTTCATTGCTAATATTTCTGGTTTGTAAGACCATATTGATAGGTAAATGGTTATGTTTATGTAATGTATTTTAAGATACTGTATTAATGATAATAACATGAAAACTACTATAATGTCACTTATTTTCATGGTGTGCAACATTTTGTGTATTTTGGCAGTTTGTACGTAAATGGCAAAAAAAAAAACCCACTAAAAATAGTAAACTGAATGATAGCATAGGGGAAATTTTATCATGATTGCAAAAGAAAACAAAATGCCAAATATTTTTACAGGTATTTATTGAGAAATCGAGGACATTTTTCAAACATCAAAATAAATGATATATAAGTTGCATATACAGGTTAAAATTATATGTACCATTCCTTAATGGGGAAAATGTGACTATCTTTTATAGACAGTGATATGTTATATAGAGGTGCCATTTGGCTGTAAATGAGATATAAATATAGAATAATATTATAGATATATACAGTATATACACAAAGAAAAAAGTTAAGCACCACCATGTTTTTTTGAAATGACAAATGATACGACAAGTATCACGAGATTACTGACCAGATAATCTCAAGAACGCAATAGTGACCTGTTAGGACATTACATTGACTGTAAGAAACCATAAAAAAAAATCAAGAAAAATGTTAATTTAATGAATATTTAATCACAATATCACAAGGCCAGTTTTTGCATTAAAACATATCCATTTTAAGTATTGACCTTCACAGTTCAAAAAGCAAAATAAGATTGTCATTTCGCTTTCAAAACGTTACTTATGAATCACTTGACGACATCTATTGTTCAAAGTTCAGTACCGGGTGTAACCCCCACATGCTTGGATGACGGCCTCAACCCTGCGTCTCATCCCTCCAGTTAGACGTTGGATGTCCTGTTGTGATAGCTGCTGCCATTCCCGATGCAATGCTGCTTCTAACTGACGAATGTTTTGCACAGGAGGTTCCCGAGCCTGTATATGACGGCCTAGCATGTCCCAAATATTCTCTATGGGATTCAAATCTGGGCTCATGGCTGGCCAAGGAACAGAAGTCACGTCTTCGCTTTGGAGGTAGACAGTTACTGCTCTTGATCGATGAGGCCAGGTGTTGTCATCCATATACACAGGCCTTGTAGCTAATGGGTGGTTGTCGAAATGGGGGACAACAACTGGTTGCAAGATGTCTCTGATGTACTGATCACCAGTTAGGTTGCCTTGTATGGTGACTAAATCCAGCTTGTAGTCATGAGAGATACACCCCCAAACCATTACTGAGCCTCCACTGTAAGGGACAGTTGGCTGGATGTTCCTTGGGATATAGGCTGTATTTTTGTGTCTCCAAACCCTCATCCGACCGTCGGTTACATGAAGCAGAAACCGGCTCTCGTCTGACCAATGGATCTTGCGCCATGTCCTTAAATTCCAACCACGTCGTGCTAAACACCATGCCAAATGTGTTCGTCAATGTCGGTCTGCCAACAGTGGACGTTTAATGACTCTCCTTGACTTAAGTCCCGCTGATTTCAGACAGTTTTTAACTGTTCTTGTTGACAGACGTCTATTGGGCAGCCAGTGTTGTTTGAGTATGGGATTGGTTGCGAATGGCATTCGTCTAACCAAATGCTGCAATGCCCTGTCGTCACGATCAGATGTTACCCGTGGTCTGCTGGATCTCGGCAAGTCTTTCACATTGTTGGTTTGTGTGTGTTTTCTCACCAGTCGTCTGACTACAGTATAGTGGTAGCCCATCTGACGTTCAATAGCTTTGAAGGACATCCCTGTTGTATGCATGCAGATTATTTGCCATCTTTGTGCTTCTGATATTCGCCTTCGTACCATGCTTACTGAGAATGAATACATTTTTTAAAACACCGGACTTAAATACCCAAATTCAAAGCGTGAACACACTGAATTTTGAGTAATGCGTGAGAGGCATGGTTCACGTGCATGACTAGTCGATATTAGACATAATGGTCACACCTGTGTGAGCACATCTTTTTAATGGAACATTGTTCTTGCTATAATCAATATAAATATTAGAATCTAAACTTAGTGTAACTTATTATGTTTTAATATATCAAGGGGTGCTTAACTTTTTTCTTTGTGTATATATGTCTTAAATTATTGACAAAGTTTCATTAGTAATAAAAATGTATTCAAATTTATGTCTAGCAATATAAACACTGATTAGAGAGAAAGATATAATCGATATGTAAGCTAGTTAAATATCAAATTGTCTTTGTTACAAACAGGGAAAAAAATAACGCTGGTGGGCATGGTAATCCACACAATTTTATTTAGCCTTTCTCCATGTCCTGATATGTTAGTTAATCGTGGATGTTACTGCTTTAATGAACAAAGGCCATATTAAAGCAAACTAAGCTTAGTGGCCTTTGTTAAGAGTTCTATTTGAAGGATCCCCAGATGATTGTTATAAATGAGTCTATCATCAGTATGTAAACAGTCAAATAGCTTAAAACCTTGTATTGACAAAATCTGAATGTAAAATTAATTCAAAGATGAATGTTTGATATACAGTTATATCTGTAACTAACGTCATATATCTTTTTTTCAGTTGAGGGTCCTGAAGCTGGCACAATCGTGGCATACTATGAGATTGTTACTACAGATCATTTTGAGCACACTAGGATCCCTGGGACCTTTGACCCTTATCCTCATCATTGTGATCTATATATTTGCCATCATAGGACTACAATTGTTCAGTAAAAGTTATACGACTGATGTGTTTGGAGATGACATGCCAAGGTATTTTGCATTGAAAAATATTTTCCCCAGAAGAATATTGTGAAAAGATACGAAACTTAATTGAAAATCTATGATGATAGTAATCTAGGCCAAAGCAAAATATGTGTTTCAGCTAACCCTCTACCGACCCTAATCTGTAGTGCATACACTAAAGTTTGTATTGCCATTTTTGGCCTTGCATAATGTAGGTAAAAATAAAAAAAGTTACTTTATTTTTTTCAAGTATACTAGTGGAAACACATATGTTATTACCTTGGCCTTATGAGACAATTTTTGGGAAGGTTTTGAAATTGAATACAAAATAAAGTAAAAAAGACCCATTCCAGCCTCTATATACATTATTAATCTGTGGGTTGATAGACGCAAGTCATATTTAGTTGCCATGGATTAAAAAAACCATTGAGAGATGGATGTATCTCTTGTTAATGAACGTTTACTGAGTTTAGATAAACAATTCTATTGTTTGAAGTACATATTAATACAATATTCCCCCTCAAGAGAGGCCAGCCCTATTATAAGGCCACTTTTAATACAATATTCCCCCTCAAGAGAGGCCAACCCTATTATAAGGCCACTTTTAATACAATATTCCCCCTCAAGAGAGGCCAACCCTATTATAAGGCCACTTTTAATACAATATTCCCCCTCAAGAGAGGCCAACCCTATTATAAGGCCACTTTTAATACAATATTCCCCCTCAAGAGAGGCCAGCCCTATTATAAGGCCACTTTTTCATTGCAGAAGAGAGAGGTCTACTATACTCAAATATCTTTTTACCTATTAGTGTAGTGTTGGTGGGTTTTTTTGATTAAGCAAGATTTAAAATTCAGAGTTACCTGATTAATGTATTGTTCTTTGTTTTCTCTGTCTGTTAAGTCAATGTTAATGTAATCAATTGTCATATTTGTACCACAATGTACTAGCATCCAAAGATTGATGCATTCTCTATGCTTCACTTAAATAAACAAATCTGGGCTGCTTTCAAGATAATAGAATTTTAAATATAGTGTTTGAAGATGGTCTTTGTTCAATATTGAATGATGAATGTAGATTTTTTCCCAAAATGGTGCTGAATAAATATATTTTCGTGTGATTTACTTGTCAAACAACAGAAGACACCTACATTTCCTGTTTATTTGACTTGGAATATAAGGCAACTGTCAAAGCCGCATGTAGTGATCCTCACAATAAGCACCGGTTCTCCAGACCAAGACCAGTAAAATTTGGTTCGGACCAGTCAATACTCCAGTTTTTAGCTCACCTTGCCAAAGGCAAAGTGAGCTTTTGCCATCACTTGGCGTCCGTCGTCCGTTAACTTTTCACATTTTAATCTTCTCCTCTGAAACCCTTCAGCCAAATGAACTGAAACTTGGTAGGAAGCATCTATGGAAGGTCCTCTATAAAGAATGCTCATTTCGTCCCGATCCATTAACAAACATTGCCGGCACAGGCAATTCTTGTTTCTGATTGGCCGATTTTTAAAAATCTTCTCCTCTGAAAATGCTTGGCCAAATGAACCGAAACTTGGTAGGAAGCATCTATGAAAGGTCCTCTGTAAATATTGCTCATTTCGTCCCGATCCGTTAACAAACATGGCCACCACAGGTGACTCTTGTTTCTGATTGGCTGATTTTTAAAATTCTTCTCCTCTGAAACCGCTTGGCCAAATGAACGGAAACTTGGTAGGAAGCATCTATGGGCGGTCCTCTATAAAGATTGCTCATTTCGTCCCGATCCATTAACAAGCATGGCCGCCACAGGCAATTCTTTTTTCTGATTGGTCGATTTCTAAAATTCTTCTCCTCTGAAACCGCTTGGCCAAATGAACGGAAACTTGGTAGGAAGCATCTATGGGCGGTCCTCTATAAAGATTGCTCATTCCATCCCGATCCATTAACAAATATGGCCACCACAGGCGATTCTTGTTTCTGATTGGCTGATTTTTTAAATTCTTCTCCTCTGAAACCATTTGGCCAAATGAACTGAAACTTGGTAGGAAGCATCTATGGAAGGTCCTCTGTTAAGATTGCTCATTTCGTCCCGATCCACTAACAAACATGGCCACCAGAGGCAATTCTTGTTTCTGATTGGTCGATTTCTAAAAATCTTCTCCTCTGAAACCGCTTGGCCAAATGAACCGAAACTTGGTATGAAGCATCTATGGAAGGTCCTCTATAAAGATTGCTCATTTTGTCCCGATCCGTTAACTAACATGGCCGCCACAGACAATTCTTGTTTCTGATTGGTTGATTTTTCTTGTTTCTGATTGGTTGATTTCTAAATAAAATCCTCTCCTCTGCAACCGCTTTGCCAAATGAACCGAAACTTGATAGGATGCATCTATGGGGGGTCCTCTATAAAGATTGCTAATTTCGTCCCGATCCATTTACAAATATGGCCGCCACAGGCAATTCTTGTTTCTTATTGGTCGATTTTTAGCTCACTATTGTCACCACTGAGCGTCCGTCCGTCCGTCCGTTAACTTTTCACATTTTAATCAACTCCTCTGAAGCCACTGGGCCAATTTGAACCAAACTTTGGTGGAATGGTCTTTGGATGGCCCCCTTCCAAAATTGTGTCCGGTGATCCCGACTTCCATCCAAGATGGCCGCCAAGCTAAAAATAGAAAAAAGGGGGGATGAAATTTTAATTGTCCATTGCTGCTTTAGTATAAGTCAAAATGAGCTCAAATTTTAACTGCAGCTACATGGCAGAGTAGTTTAACATATATTCCGAGTTTTTCTGTGAAATTTTTCTTTCAGCCGATTTATGCCGATTATCCAAATTAGGCATATTTTGATAAAAGATCACATTTAAATCTTCTCCTCTGAAACCGCTGAACCAAATTAAACCAAACCTGGCAGGGATGGTCCTTGGGTGGGTCCCTTTCAAAATTGTGTCCGACAGCCCCGCCCTCCATTCAAGATGGCTGCTGTTACTAAAAATAGAAATTTCTTCAATTGTCCATTGCTGCTTTAGTATAAGTCAAAATGAGCTCAAATTGTAACTGCAGCTACATGGCAAGGAGCAGTTTAACATATATTTCGTTTTTTCTGTGAAATTTTTCTTTCAGCCGATTTATACCGATTATGCAAATTGGGCATATTTTGATAAAAGATCACATTTAAATCTTCTCCTCTGAAACCGCTGAACCAAATTAAACCAAACCTGGCAGGGATGGACCCTGGATGGGTCCCTTTCAAATTTGTGTCTGACAGCCCCGCCCTCCATTCAAGATGGCTGCTGTTACTAAAAATAGAAATTTCTTCAATTGTCCATTGCTGCTTTAGTATAAGTCAAAATGAGCTCAAATTGTAACTGCAGCTACATGGCAAGGAGCAGTTTAACATATATTTCGTGTTTTTCTGTGAAATTTTTCTTTCAGCCGATTTATACCGATTATGCAAATTAGGCATATTTTGATAAAAGATCACATTTAAATCTTCTCCTCTGAAACCGCTGAACCAAATTAAAACAAATTTGGCTGGGATGGTCCTTGGGTGGGTTCCTTTCAAAATTGTGTCCGACAGCCCCACCCTCCATTCAAGATGGCTGCTGTTACTAAAAATAGAAATTTCTTCAATTGTCCATTGCTGCTTTAGTATAAGTCAAAATGAGCTCAAATTTTAGCTGCAGCTACATGGCAATCAGTAGTTTAACATATATTCTGGGTTTTTCTGTGAGATTTTTTCAGCCAGTTTATTCCATTTAGGAATATTATGAGATAAAAATCACATCTAAAAAATCTTTTGCTCTGAAATTTGAGTTGAAATGATCTTTGGGTGGCCCACTTTCCAAATTACGTGCAACACCCCCATTTTCTATCAACTTTAGATGTCAAATTGAAAACCAGGTGAGCGATTACAGGCTCCTGGGAGCCTCTAGTTTTTAAATCTTCTCCTCTGAAACCGCTTTTCCAAATGAACCGAAATGTGCTAGGAAGCATCTATGGAAGGTCCTCTATGGGAATTGCCCACTCCGTTTTGATCCGTTAACAAACATGGCCGTCATAGGCAATTCTTGTTTCTTATTGGTCGATTTCTAAAACAGCTTTTCCTCTGAAACCGCTTGGCCAAATGATATGAAACTTGATAAGATGTATCTATGGAAGGTCCTCTATAGAGATTGCTCATTTCGTTTTGATTCATTTACAAACATGGGCACCACAGGCAATTCTTGTTTTAGATTGGTTTATTTCTAAAACTGCTTTGCCAAAATGAACCGAAATTTGGTGGGAAGCACCTATTATGGAAGGTTCTGTATTAAGTTTCCTCAAAGCATAATGAAAGGTGAACGACACAGGCTCAGCCCACTGGGCCTCTAGTTTTACTAGAACTATATGAAAATAAATTCAAGAATTTGATTCAGACCAGTAAATTCAAATTTCATTTCGAGGACTGATAGCAAATGCAAACTCTATGTGTATAACAAAATAAGAAAAAACATCTCTCATTTATCACATTTTATAGCTTCTTAACCATCTTTAAAGACGCCTTAAGATATCTATAAAGATATCATTTGAAAATATGTGTTAAAGTGCAAAATCTAAAAAAGACCTTCAAAGATTTTACTGTCTTGAACGCACCCCAGATTTTTTAAGCTTCCTTGCTGTATCCCTTCACACCATCAACAACAATTACAATCAATCTATCCCATGTGGTCACCTCTATTAAACAGTCACCTTTTTTAAACAGTCACCTTTATTAAACAGTCACATTTATTTAACAGTCACCTCTATTAAACAGTCACCTCTATTAAACAGTCACCTCTATTTAACAGTCACCTCTATTAAACAGTCACCTCTATTAAACAGTCACCTCTATTAAACTCACCTCTATTAAACAGTCACCTGTATTAAACAGTCACCTCTATTAAACAGTCACCTTTATTAAACAGTCACCTCTATTAAACAGTCACCTTTATTAAACAGTCACCTTTATTAAACAGTCACCTGTATTTAAAAGTCACCTGTTTTGTCCTGTCATAGAAGATTGTATATGAATTGAACCTGTATTAAGGGGTCACCTGTATTAAACAGTCACCTGTATTTAAAAGTCACCTGTTTTGTCCTGTCATAGAAGATTGTATATGAATTGAACCTGTATTAAGGGGTCACCTGTCTTAGAAGGTCACTAATGCAGGTTTTTTCTGTGTTATGTCTTGATAATGGTCATTTGAATACATTTGTTAAATTATACCATTATTTAGAGAGGCATTGGTAACAGTCTGGTTTAGGACATTGACCTCTGACCTCCAGAACTTATGCTTGATAGATGCAAGTTATATTAATGGATTTTAGCAATTTGATTATAGTAATTAAGTTTTTGAATGTTTCACATAAATTATCTTATCCTGGCACACGATTGATTGATTGGTATTTAATGCCAACTTTAGCAATATTTCAGCTATATTGTGGCATGAACAAATTTTATTATTAACTTACACACCTACAAGACCCTAAGAAATAAAACATAACATGTACTTCTCTATAAAACAATCAGATTATATATACAAAGAAAAGAAACATTGAAAAGAAAAAAAAACATATATTTAGTCCTGGTACACAAAGATATGGTATTTTGAAATTGTTCAACTTTATATACATGTATGTAGTATATTTTATATGAATTTTTTTAGATGGCACTTCAATGACTTTTTCCATGCTATGAGTATTTTGAAATTGTACAACTTTATACATGTAGTATATTTTATATGTATTTTTTTAGATGGCATTTCAATGACTTTTTCCATGCTATGATGATGGTATTTAGAGTTCTGTGTGGAGAATGGATAGAACCGTTATGGGACTGTATGAGAGCTGAGGGAGAACTCTGTATGGTTGTCTTTCTTCCAACACTTGTTTTTGGCAACTTTATTGTAAGTGTATTTTTTAGATTGAGATGCTTTGATGTTAATACAGAAAGTTACATTCCTAAAAGAGACAATTGTAAAATAGAATAAGTTTAGTAAGAAAAGAACTGAAGTTTCAGAGACACCACACCTTACAATTGTAAAATTTTACAATAATTATTAAAAAAAATTAACAGCAGAGCTTTTAGTTCAGAAAACTGAAATTGATATTCTTTTACCGGTAAGTAGATTTAAGCAAGATCTACATGATTAGGGTTAGGGTAATGATGTTTAAAGCCACTTTCAACAATGTTTCAGTTATATCGTGGCGGTCAGTAGTATTGATGGAGAAAACCACCAACCTGCCGCAAGTCACTGACAAACTTTATCACATAATGTTGTATCGAGTACACCTCACCATGAATGGGGTTCGAACTCACAACTTTAGTGGTGATAGGCACTGATTGCACAGGTAGTTGTAAATTCAACTACCATTACGACAGCTCCAGATGTACATGATCTTTTCATTTATACATAATATATTTACATTATACATGTATATGTATACATTTGTATTATATATATATATATATATACACACACACTTCAAGTATACGACCTTGGACTAGTTCCAAGACATTTAATGTTTTCTTAACAATAAAATTGTTTGTATAAACCTTTAAAATTTGTTGAATTAATTTGTATTCTCACCCTTCTAACAGTAATAGAAATCTCAGTACACAATTAATTGTCATTCCAAATAAATGATAAACAGATTTTTTTTATTACCAGAATATATTATTCTGTTTATTGAAGGGACATTTGTTGATGAGTCATATTGTTTCTAAATGTTTAAAAACAATTATTTTGTTTGGAAAATATAGTTGTATAGTGATGGTTGACAATAAAGGTGTGTTTGAACTGTCAAATTGTCCCTTCAAATCTGCTTCAAACCTGACCTCTGCACCTGTTTCAAACACAAACTTATCAGTCTAAACACTTCATAAAACATGTTTGATGTGTCCATCAAATATTGGAGGAGAGTTGTATAGGTGTTTAGACTATGTAGTGCCTACCCTATTCTTCTTATTGTCATTTTTAGAAAAGCACTGTTAATGTTGTTAATGTCAGATCCTTGTACTGTATTACTTAGGTAAACATTTCTACAAATATAAAGTTTTATCTACATACCCAATTTCTTTTTCAAGAATGTTAGCAGAACTACAGGTAAATTAAATTAATGAACTGTTTTGTATTTAATTGGCCACTGTAAAGAACCTGTATATTTTCTTATTTTATAGGTGTTGAATCTCTTTCTGGCTTTGTTGATCAATGCGTTTGCCAGTGATAATCTTAAAAGTGCCGGAGAAAAAGAGGAAGAGAATAAAATGAAAATGGCTTTCTTAAGGATAAAGGAATTATGTTGCTGTTGCTTAAGTAAGAAGGGGAGGTCTGTTGGGCCTAATGAGGAAGGAGCAGAGGAAGGTATGGAACTCGCTGATATTGAGAGTATTAATGGCGATGGTAAGCACTGCCTGCATTCCAAATATTAACCCTGTTCAGCTGGTAATGTGGTGGGGGCCATGTTTGTTTCTCTATTAAGTACTCTTTATTTCTAGTAAAATATTTGTACAAGAATGTAAACGTATTTATAATACATTTAATATTATTTTTATATATGAAGAGAGATTTTAACTTTCATTATAGTACATGTTTTGAAAGTAATATACCTTGAGAAACAAACATGGCTTGAATGAAGCACAAATATTCTAACAATAGCCAATTTTTGTAGAATTTGATTTCATAAATTTCTGGGTTTTTTTTAGCTTGTTTTTTTGTTTTTTTTTATGAAAACTGACAGAAATATAAGTAATTGTTGTTCATAAGATGAAGTTTTTAATTATTCCCTTTTTAAAATTTATTTTTGCTAAATTAATTATCATTTTAAAATATTTTAGGTGCATTTGCACGAAACAAAAAAAAATAAGATAGCATAAACATCCATAAGAAAACTATTAAAGTTATAAGTAGGAGAAGCCTTGAGGAATGAAAGAAAGAAATTGTTTAACATTTAATTTATTCAGTAGAAATAAAAAGAAATGTCTTTTTTTTTCTTTTTAAATCTGTGGACTAATAAACAAATTTCTTAATAGGTTAATAATAATGAGGAAAAAAAAGATTTTTTTGAATTAAAACTTGGATAATATAGGAAATATATATGATTTATTACTAATATTTGTTTGGTAGTACAGCCACACATTTCAAGCTGAACATAACCTTTTTTGCACTTCTACGATGATCATGTGATCACTTGGCATCCATTGTTTATCTATATATATATATTTCTATTATTAATATATATTCAGATATCATGATTAGAATGAAATATAGAAGACAGTAGGAAGGAAGGGGAGGGGGGCTTGAGTTTTATCCAGTACATAACAGTGTACAAGTACATCCATCGTTAAATAATAGCGAGGCAATCATTGTATTTTTTTCTTTTAGAGTAACGGACATTTACATCTACCTATTAATCAATGCCTTTCATCACGGAGGCTTGCGAGTTTGACTCCCAGCAGTTGTGAGTTAATAACAATCTTATGTTGATGGCTTACAGAAAATAAATGATTTTCTCTGGGTACTCGCTTTCCTCTAATGATAAAACTTGCTGCCAAATGTTTTTCTGAACTATTGTTGAAAATGGTCTTTTGCAATGAAAAAGTGGCCTGATAATAATGCGGGTGGCTTCTCTTGACAGCCTGATAAGAGGGATGGCCTGATAATAAGGTGGGTGGCTTCTCTTGACAGCCTGATAAGAGAGGGGATGGCCTGATAATAATGTGGGTGGCTTCTCTTGACAACCTGATAAGAGGGATGGCCTGATAATAAGGTAGGGGGCTTCTCTTGACAACCTGATAAGAGGGATGGCCTGATAATAAGGTGGGTGGCTTCTCTTGACAACCTGATAAGAGGGCCTGATAATAAGGTAGGTGGCTTCTCTTGACAACCTGGTAAGAGGGATGGCCTGATAATAAGGTAGGTGGCTTCTCTTGACAGCCTGATAAGAGGGATGGCCTGATAATAAGGTAGGTGGCTTCTCTTGACAGCCTGATAAGAGGGATGGCCTGATAATAAGGTGGGTGGCTTCTCTTGACAACCTGATAAGAGGGATGGCTTGATAATAAGGTAGGTGGCTTCTCTTGACAGCCTGATAAGAGGGATGGCCTGATAATAAGGTAGGTGGCTTCTCTTGACAACCTGATAAGAGGGATGGCCTAATAATAAGGTGGGTGGCTTCTCTTGACAGTCTGATAATAATGTGGGTGGCTTCTCTTGACAACCTGATAAGAGGGATGGCCTGATAATAAGGTGGGTGGCTTCTCTTGACAGCCTGATAAGAGGGATGGCCTGATAATAAGGTGGGTGGCTTCTCTTGACAGCCTGATAAGAGGGATGGCCTGATAATAAGGTGGGTGGCTTCTCTTGACAACCAAATAAGAGGGATGGCCTGATAATAAGGTGGGTGGCTTCTCTTGACAGCCTGATAAGAGAGATGGCCTGATAATAAGGTGAGTGGCTTCTCTCGACAGCCTGATAAGATGGATGGCCTGATAATAAGGTGGGTGGCTTCTCTTGACAGCCTGATAAGAGGGATGGCCTGATAATAAGGTGGGTGGCTTCTCTTGACAGCCTGATAAGAGAGATGGCCTGATAATAAGGTGAGTGGCCTCTCTTGACAGCCTGATAAGAGGGATGGCCTGATAATAAGGTGGGTGGCTTCTCTTGACAACCTGATAAGAGGGATGGCCTGATAATAAGGTAGGTGGCTTCTCTTGACAATCTGATAAGAGGGATGGCCTGATAATAAGGTGGGTGGCTTCTCTTGACAACCTGATAAGAGGGATGGCCTGATAATAAGGTAGGTGGCTTCTCTTGACAACCTGGTAAGAGGGATGGCCTGATAATAAGGTAGGTGGCTTCTCTTGACAGCCTGATAAGAGGGATGGCCTGATAATAAGGTAGGTGGCTTCTCTTGACAACCTGATAAGAGGGATGGCTTGATAATAAGGTGGGTGGCTTCTCTTGACAACCTAATAAGAGGGATGGCCTGATAATAAGGTAGGTGGCTTCTCTTGACAGCCTGATAAGAGGGATGGCCTGATAATAAGGTAGGTGGCTTCTCTTGACAACCTGATAAGAGGGATGGCCTGATAATAAGGTGGGTGGCTTCTCTTGACAGCCTGATAAGACGGGTTGCTGAAAAGAGGGGTGACCTTATAAAAAGGGGTACGCTACACCCATAATCCATAAAACACATTTTACATATACACGTAATTTAATTTAATTTATTTGGTGAAGTTGTAGCATTTTTATAGTCTGGGGTGTTCATTTCACTTTAGAAGTTGCACATATTTCTGAATTTATTGACATTATGCTTTTTTGTTATTTTAATTTAGAGCTTTAGAATTTGGAGCCTTACATGAGGGAGAACTTTTGTGTGGTTTTGATTTATTTAACAACTAATTCACAAATTTCACTGTTACATGTTAAACAGAACTGGTAGAAAATATCAGTTTCAAAATATTTATTGACAGTTTTTTGATATTTTATATTTTAGTGAAAGATTAAGCATTGTCATTTTTTAATGTGGTATTAATGATATTAATACAACTTCAAAGGAGAATTTATTTAACTAAATGAAATTGAGAGAAAAAATTATGAGAGGATTTCAGTTTTGAATGAACCATACACTGTGCTGCATGTTATGTAGAGGATTTCAGATTTTAATAAACCCTACACTGTGCTGCATGTTACGTAGAATGTAGATTAGTGTATGTTGGTAGATCTCAAGCACAACATCTCACTCTTATCCATAGCTTTGTACAGCTTTAGCTTATTATTGTATATTATATGTATATAACAAGAAATATATTTAGATCTATTTTTTCATATGTGTTACTTGAATTATTGAGACTGAGAATCACATTTGATTATATTGTCAACCTTTGTTGTGTTGAAGTAGAACAGACCAGCTTTTTTGCTTGGAACAAGCCAAGTATTTAAGAAAAGTTTGAAGATTCCAAAGGGGTAATCAGAAGGGCTAAATCAGATCGAATCAGCTTTTTTTTACTTCAGATTATCAAAGTATTTAAATTATCCAGAGTACATTATAAATAAATACAACTAATTATCAAAGTATTTAAGTTATCCAGAGCACATTATAAATAAATACAACTAATTATCAAAGTATTTAAGTTATCCAGAGCACATTATAAATAAATACAACTAATTATCAAAGTATTTAAGTTATCCAGAGTACATTATAAATAAATACAACTAATTATCAAAGTATTTAAATTATCCAGAGTACATTATAAATAAATACAACTAATTATCAAAGTATTTAAGTTATCCAGAGTACATTATAAATAAATACAACTAATTATCAAAGTATTTAAATTATCCAGAGTACATTATAAATAAATACAACTAATTATCAAAGTATTTAAGCTGTCCAGAGTACATTATAAATAAATACAACTAATTATCAAAGTATTTAAGTTATCCAGAGTACATTATAAATAAATACAACTAATTATCAAAGTATTTAAGTTATCCAGAGTACATTATAAATAAATACAACTAATTATCAAAGTATTTAAGTTATCCAGAGTACATTATAAATAAATACAACTAATTATCAAAGTATTTAAGTTATCCAGAGCACATTATAAATAAATACAACTAATTATCAAAGTATTTAAGTTATCCAGAGTACATTATAAATAAATACAACTAATTATCAAAGTATTTAAATTATCCAGAGTACATTATAAATAAATACAACTAATTATCAAAGTATTTAAGTTATCCAGAGTACATTATAAATAAATACAACTAATTATCAAAGTATTTAAATTATCCAGAGTACATTATAAATAAATACAACTAATTATCAAAGTATTTAAATTATCCAGAGTACATTATAAATAAATACAACTAATTATCAAAGTATTTAAGCTGTCCAGAGTACATTATAAATAAATACAACTAATTATCAAAGTATTTAAATTATCCAGAATACATTATAAATAAATACAACTAATTATCAAAGTATTTAAGTTATCCAGAGTACATTATAAATAAATACAACTAATTATCAAAGTATTTAAGCTGTCCAGAGTACATTATAAATAAATACAACTAATTATCAAAGTATTTAAGTTATCCAGAGTACATTATAAATAAATACAACTAATTATCAAAGTATTTAAGTTATCCAGAGCACATTATAAATAAATACAACTAATTATCAAAGTATTTAAGCTGTCCAGAGTACATTATACATAAATACAACTAATTATCAAAGTATTTAAGTTATCCAGAGCACATTATAAATAAATACAACTAATTATCAAAGTATTTAAATTATCCAGAGTACATTATAAATAAATACAACTAATTATCAAAGTATTTAAGCTGTCCAGAGTACATTATACATACATACAACTAATTATCAAAGTATTTAAGTTATCCAGAGCACATTATAAATAAATACAACTAATTATCAAAGTATTTAAGTTATCCAGAGTACATTATAAATAAATACAACTAAGACCTGTATTTACCTCTATTTATCCAATTAAAATATTTTTTTTATTAAAACTACCGGGGTAAGGTTCTCCTCCCTCAGACGTAGTTAACCTAAGCCTATTTTCCTTTGGTTTACTTGCTCCCAAAGATGTTTACATTATATTAACTTTCCAATCTTTTGACATTGAGCGTACCTGATGAAGGTTATTCCAGAAATGCATTGTGTCATTATCTACATTTTAATTAGTACAGATACTAGTACCAGATAACACAGTTTTTACTATATTGTTAGGGATTGTGCATACCATTACCATATTTCTATTGCCTATATTGAGTATATTGCCAAAATGTCTATATAACCAGATGTAAACAGAGTATCATATATAGGTATTACAATCATTATGTGAATGTCCCAAATCTGGTCCAAATGAAATGTAAACTTTTATTTATTATTTATTAATAGATTTTTCGATGCCATATCTGGCAATATTTCAGCCAAATTGTGGTGTGATATTTTAATTAAAAACATCAGATTTAAATACTGAGCTGAGGGATAATGTAAGCTAATCATATCATATGAACATATACTTGTATGATCTGACCATGCTCATACAGTATGGGTAGTAATCACAACACATACACTATACCTTAAAGATGATTTACACGACCGGTGCCACTAGTGAAGCAGGGACTGCTTACCTTTCCGGGGCACCTGAGTTCACCCCCGGTTTTAGTGGGGTTCATGTTACTCGATCTATAGTTTTATGTGTATTATTTTGTAGATCGTTGTTTGGCCGTTTGTCCTTTTTCTTTTGGCTATTGTGTCGATTTATGGATTCTGATTACCCCTTTGGTATCTTAGATTTACAGATTCTGATTACCTCCCTTTGATATCTTAGATTTACGGATTCTGATTACCCCTTTGGTATCTAAGATTTACGGATTCTGATTACCCCTTTGGTATCTTAGATTTACAGATTCTGATTACCCCTTTGGTATCTTAGATTTACGGATTCTGATTACCCTTTGGTATCTTAGATTTACAGATTCTGATTACCCCTTTGGTATCTTAGATTTATGGATTCTGATTACCCCTTTGGTATCTTAGATTTATGGATTCTGATTACCTCTTTGGTGTCTTAGATTTACGGATTCTAATTACCCCTTTGGTATCTAAGATTTACGGATTCTGATTACCCCTTTGGTATCTTAGATTTACGGATTCTGATTACCCCTTTGATATCTTAGATTTACGATTTCTGATTACCCCTTTGGTATCTTAGATTTACAGATTTTGATTACCCCTTTGGTATCTTAGATTCATGGATTCTGATTACCCCTTTGGTATCTTAGATTTACAGATTCTGATTACCCCTTTGGTATCTTAGATTTACGGATTCTGATTACCCCTTTGGTATCTTAGATTCATGGATTCTGATTACCCCTTTGGTATCTTAGATTTACAGATTCTGATTACCCCTTTGGTATCTTAGATTTACGGATTCTGATTACCCTTTGGTATCTTAGATTTACAGATTCTGATTACCCCTTTGGTATCTTAGATTTACGGATTCTGATTACCCCTTTGGTATCTTAGATTTATGGATTCTGATTACCTCTTTGGTATCTTAGATTTACGGATTCTGATTACCCCTTTGGTATCTTAGATTTATGGATTCTGATTACCCCTTTGGTATCTTAGATTTACGGATTCTGATTACCCCTTTGGTATCTAAGATTTACGGATTCTGATTACCCCTTTGGTATATTAGATTTACGGATTCTGATTACCCCTTTGATATCTTAGATTTACGAATTCTGATTACCCCTTTGGTATCTTAGATTTACAGATTCTGATTACCCCTTTGGTATCTTAGATTTACAGATTCTGATTACCCCTTTGGTATCTTAGATTTATGGATTCTGATTACCCCTTTGGTATCTTAGATTTATGGATTTTGATTACCCCTTTGGTATCTTAGATTTACGGATTCTGATTACCCCTTTGGTATCTTAGATTTACAGATTCGGATTACCCCTTTGGTATCTTAGATTTACAGATTCTGATTACCCCTTTGGTATCTTACATTTACAGATTCTGATTACCTCCCTTTGGTATCTTAGATTTACAGATTCTGATTACCCCTTTGGTATCTTAGATTTACAGATTCTGATTACCCCTTTGGTATCTTCAAACCTTTCTTATTAATATTTATTTTACTTGGGTTGGATTGGGTTAAAAAAAATAAGTTGATTAATTAATGTAAAGAAATTTCAGATAAAATAAATTGAATTTCTGTTTTTCACAATATCAGTTGTAGGCCATCCACCCATGATATTATTTTCTGAAATGGAAAAAATATATTTGATAATAAAAGTATAATGTTTTTATGATTGCAAAAATGATGTGGTCATATTATGTTATGGGTTTGTTGTTGTCCGTCTGTAAACAAATAATTTGTCATGGTCCATCTGTAGACAGAATAATTTAAGTGTAATATATGTTGTTTTAGCTGACCAATCTTGAATACCTATTGCCTGACCAGTTTATATTGCTTCATGAATACCTATTGCCTGACCAGTTTATATTCCTTCATGAATACCTATTGCCTGACCAGTTTATACTCCTTCATGAATACCTATTGCCTGACCAGTTTATACTCCTTCATGAATACCTATTGCCTGACCAGTTTATACTCCTTCATGAATACCTATTGCCTGACCAGTTTATACTCCTTCATGAATACCTATTGCCTGACCAGTTTATACTCCTTCATGAATACCTATTGCCTGACCAGTTTATACTCCTTCATGAATAGCTATTGCCTGACCAGTTTATACTCATTCATGAATACCTATTGCCTGACCAGTTTATACTCCTTCATGAATACCTATTGCCTGACCAGTTTATACTCCTTCATGAATACCTATTGCCTGACCAGTTTAGCAGATTGTTCACACAATGCAAACATTTTTACTGCTCACATTTTCCATACTCAGTTTTGCCATTTCTCAACCAATCTTAGTGTTCAAATCAACCTCTAAAAATGGTATTGGATTTTAAGAATAAATTTAATATGATGTTAATTGTAAAACTAATTGACTATGTTTTTTAAACATAAACATGAGATTATTATGTTCAATAGCAAGTATTTCTTGACATTTGGCTTTTTGTTCCCTCTCATTAATCCTTTCTCCCCAACCCACACACACAGTCTGCATATCAAGTGAAAGAAAATAGCTGAGATATGTAAAATATTCATTCCTTATTATATCCAACCAACAATATGAAGTCCTCTTTGGTCTTGTAAATTGTTAAATAGACTTAGCAGTTGGTAATCTGAGGTGGTCAAAAAGGAATTGTATTAATGTTACTTCATAGTTAACAGTTTGTTAATCTGGTTAGGCAATAAGTATTGGTATAGCAGAGTAATCCAGTCATATAGCCACAGTTATTCATGTTTACATTTGTATGTTCAAATTAAATCTCTAACAGAACTAGTATCAATGAATAATTATTGCAACAACAAAAAAACAAACAAAAACCATATCCTGACAAACCTGACAGTGCAACTTCATGACGAAGAATAATTTGAATACAACATCTTTATCTGTGACATTTCATTGCACTCCAAGAAGAAATCAACAACATGAATGATTTTGACGTAATTTTCTCAAGATTTTATTGTTTCTTGAACTGAGCCTTGTATTACAGTACATGATTGAGCCCTTTAATCAGTACTTAATTTCTGGGGACCATTTCACATTCTTCCTAGAGTATGAGTATGCTCATTATTGAGGACCAGAATGTGACTGTGAAATGTAGAACAGCAATAAAAGTGCTGTTCATTTATTTTACATCATCATCTCATTAAAATTAACTTGTTCTCGCCATGCTATAGCTGGACAATTGCTGAGTTGGCACTAAACATCAATGACTCACTCACTCGCTCATTTACTTTAATTTGTGTCTAAGTGTAATGTTGGATAGTCTCTCATCTTAATTTACATCCATATCCTTTCTTACTACAAGCTGTTCCTTTACTTTAATTTGTGTCCAAGTGTAATGTTGGGTAGTCTCTCATCTTAATTTGTGTCTAAGTGTAATGTTGGATAGTCTCTCATCTTAATTTGTGTCTAAGTGTAATGTTGGATAGTCTCTCATCTTAATTTGTGTCTAAGTGTAATGTTGGATAGTCTCTCATCTTAATTTGTGTCCAAGTGTAATGTTGGATAGTCTCTCATCTTAATTTGTGTCCAAGTGTAATGTTGGATAGTCTCTCATCTTAATTTGTGTCCAAGTGTAATGTTGGATAGTCTCTCACTCATCTTAATTTGTGTCCAAGTGTAATGTTGGGTAGTCTCTCATCTTAATTTGTGTCTAAGTGTAATGTTGGATAGTCTCTCATCTTAATTTGTGTCTAAGTGTAATGTTGGATAGTCTCTCACTCATCTTAATTTGTGTCCAAGTGTAATGTTGGGTAGTCTCTCATCTTAATTTGTGTCTAAGTGTAATGTTGGATAGTCTCTCATCTTAATTTGTGTCTAAGTGTAATGTTGGATAGTCTCTCATCTTAATTTGTGTCTAAGTGTAATGTTGGATAGTCTCTCATCTTAATTTGTGTCTAAGTGTAATGTTGGATAGTTTCTCATCTTAATTTGTGTCCAAGTGTAATGTTGGATAGTCTCTCATCTTAATTTGTGTCCAAGTGTAATGTTGGATAGTCTCTCATCTTAATTTGTGTCCAAGTGTAATGTTGGATAGTCTCTCATCTTAATTTGTGTCCAAGTGTAATGTTGGATAGTCTCTCACTCATCTTAATTTGTGTCCAAGTGTAATGTTGGGTAGTCTCTCATCTTAATTTGTGTCTAAGTGTAATGTTGGATAGTCTCTCATCTTAATTTGTGTCTAAGTGTAATGTTGGATAGTCTCTCACTCATCTTAATTTGTGTCCAAGTGTAATGTTGGGTAGTCTCTCATCTTAATTTGTGTCTAAGTGTAATGTTGGATAGTCTCTCATCTTAATTTGTGTCTAAGTGTAATGTTGGATAGTCTCTCATCTTAATTTGTGTCTAAGTGTAATGTTGGATAGTCTCTCATCTTAATTTGTGTCTAAGTGTAATGTTGGATAGTTTCTCATCTTAATTTGTGTCCAAGTGTAATGTTGGATAGTCTCTCATCTTAATTTGTGTCTAAGTGTAATGTTGGATAGTCTCTCATCTTAATTTGTGTCTAAGTGTAATGTTGGATAGTCTCTCATCTTAATTTGTGTCGGATAGTCTCTCATCTTAATTTGTGTCTAAGTGTAATGTTGGATAGTCTCTCATCTTAATTTACATACATTTCCTTTAAAAAAATATATTGTTTTGTATGAAATAAAAAGATTACCCTATAACATGGACTACATAATGGTCCATTTATAAACAAATTGGAAAGTTTTCCAGTCTGGAATCTCAATAATTCATCATAGATCTAACTAAAAGTTGATACAAAATCATGGACAGTGTAACACAACTCTATAAACAGAAGAAGTAATCACTTTTACATTATTTACTCTGAATAATGATGATAGAAATCTGTTTGTTAGAATTACACATGTAAACCACACATTATAAATGTGATGCAATGAAACTTAATCTTGAAACAATTCCTTGTAATAATACTTGTTTTAATTTTAAATATAAAGAAAATACAAATAAAAAGTTGATTTTTTTTTTTAATATAATATTATTATAGAAAAGAAAGACAAAACAACAAAGGAAAAAGAAAAAGAAGTGAAGGGAGCAGCATTAAAACCAGAAGAAAAACATCTTAAGTTACCACCCATACATTCAAACGGAGCTGTACAGAATAATGATAATAAAGACAATAAAAAGGTTTGTATGATGGTATAGTGACAGGGCAGGATTTATACATGGGGCAATATAGACCATAGCACAAGGGCCATAACATATCTGACATGTTTCAATTTAATAGTGTGATACAGTCTTTGTTATTTTGGCTGCGTTAAGAGGTCACCTTTGGGACAAAGAAAAAGTGGCCTTATAAGACAGGTGACCTCTTAAAAGATATTCAATTCATATGAAATTTTCTATGACAGGATGAGAACATGTGGCTTTAAATGCAGGTGACTGCTTAATATAGGTGACTGCATGGGCAGGTTTGACTGTATATAATCTTAATTAATTTTGAGTACCAGTATGTTTGTCATTTTAATACTCAAATTATCACATAAACCTTTTTTTTTTCAGGATACAAATGGTAAAGGCAAAGATATGGATGAAGCATTCAAAACTAAGAGAGACAAATATGCAAGCTTTTCAGATGCCAAAAAAGCAAATGAAAATAAGGCAGCAGCCAAAGGCAATGAATTAAAAGATGCTAAATCTGAAAATGAGGATGACCTTGAACTTGGTGAAGAGGCATCAACAATTTCTGGCAAAAATGATGAAAAAGAGGAAAAGAAAGAAGTAGTAGTAAATGACTGTTTACCTCATTGTTTATCTACAAGGTAGGTACCAGTCAAGAGGTTAATGTAAAAGTCAATACTCTTCTGAGAAAGAAGTAGTAGTAAATGACTGTTTACCTCATTGTTTATCTACAAGGTAGGTACCAGTCAAGAGGTTAATGTAAAAGTCAATACTCTTCTGAGAAAGAAGTAGTAGTAAATGACTGTTTACCTCATTGTTTATCTACAAGGTAGGTACCAGTCAAGAGGTTAATGTAAAAGTCAATACTCTTCTGAGAAAGAAGTAGTAGTAAATGACTGTTTACCTCATTGTTTATCTACAAGGTAGGTACCAGTCAAGAGGTTAATGTAAAAGTCAATACTCTTCTGAGAAAGAAGTAGTAGTAAATGACTGTTTACCTCATTGTTTATCTACAAGGTAGGTACCAGTCAAGAGGTTAATGTAAAAGTCAATACTCTTCTGAGAAAGAAGTAGTAGTAAATGACTGTTTACCTCATTGTTTATCTACAAGGTAGGTACCAGTCAAGAGGTTAATGTAAAAGTCAATACTCTTCTGAGAAAGAAGTAGTAGTAAATGACTGTTTACCTCATTGTTTATCTACAAGGTAGGTACCAGTCAAGAGGTTAATGTAAAAGTCAATACTCTTCTGAGAAAGAAGAAAAGGTTTTTAATACAGTAAAACCTGTCTAAACAGAACCTCCTTGAAACAGGCAGACGTTCTGTATACACAGGTTAGATTAGCAAAGATTTACTACATTGGGACTTTATTAAAAGTTATGTTTATGTAGGATTCCTGTTTATTCAGGGTTCACTTTAAACAGGTTATACTGTAATTATCAGTTTATCAGTCATTTTCACAAGTGTACACAGATTGTACTGTAAGGAATACTCCTTTTAAATATCTGATAGTTTTAGATATCTGTACACCTTCTAGAGATGTCTAATCAGTTTATCAGTCATTTTCACAAGTGTGCACAGATTGTACTGTAAGGAACACTCCTTTTAAATATCTGATAGTTTTAGATATCTGTACACCTTCTAGGGATGTCTAATCATTATGTTTATTCTATATTTTTGGCTGAAGGCCATTGGGATGAGTTGTATGACTTGCCCATAGTGTCTGTCCTTTGTACAAGAACTTTTTACTTCCTAGATTAGGTATTAGCTAAAAAAAATGTTTTAACCAATTGCAGTTAGTTATGCTATAGATACCGGTATATTAAAAATTGATGAATAAAAACAACAAATTCTAACATGACCTCCTTCTTTCGCTTTGTTAACAAACGAGCGAGTTATCCATTTGGTATAATCTCATTAGCACATGCGCCAGTGAATGTGACTGACTTTTCCATTGGCAGCATAAATTGTGTGCAACATTTTCCGCAAGTGTAAATATAAATTACCGTCTTCCAATCAAAGTATACTACCGTATTTGTACTCTTAGACATATCAGAATCAAAATAAATCATGGAAGCCAGAATGTGTTTTGAGTTTTAACATGGATTGGCGGATATTAGTAAATTTTATCCCTCGCTTCTGGCCCGGGATAAAATACTAATATCTGCCAACACATTCTGGCTTCCATGATTTATTTATCCCCTCGCCAACAAAGTTGCGAGGGGATATAGTAACGCTACCGTCCGTCCGTCACAATCCTTGTGAACACTCTAGGATCAACATCCTTCAATGGATTTTGACCAAACTTGGTACATATTTAGTCCTTAAGAGAATCTGGAACCCTATTGATTTTCAAGGTCAACGGTCAAGGTCACAGGGTCAAATGTTTACCGCATAACATCCTTGTGAACACTAGAATCAACATCCTTCAATGGATTTTGACTAAACTTGGTACATACTTAGTCCTTAGGAAAGTCTGGAACCCTATTGATTTTCAAGGTCAAAGGTCAAGGTCACCGGGTAAATTTTTTACCGTGTAACATCCTTGTGAACACTCTAGAATCAACATCCTTCAATGGATTTTGACCAAACTTGGTACATACTTAGTCCTTAGGGGAATCTGGAACCCTATTGATTTTCCAGGTCAAAGGTCAATGTCACCGGGTCAAATTTTTACCGCGTAACATCCTTGTGAACACTAGAATCAATATCCTTCAATGGATTTTGACCAAACTTGGTACATATTTAGTCCTTAAGAGAATCTGGAACCCTATTGATTTTCAAGGTCAACGGTCAAGGTCACAGGGTCAAATGTTTACCGCATAACATCCTTGTGAACACTAGAATCAACATCCTTCAATGGATTTTGACTAAACTTGGTACATACTTAGTCCTTAGGAAAGTCTGGAACCCTATTGATTTTCAAGGTCAAAGGTCAAGGTCACCGGGTAAATTTTTTACCGTGTAACATCCTTGTGAACACTCTAGAATCAACATCCTTCAATGGATTTTGACCAAACTTGGTACATACTTAGTCCTTAGGGGAATCTGGAACCCTATTGATTTTCCAGGTCAAAGGTCAATGTCACCGGGTCAAATTTTTACCGCGTAACATCCTTGTGAACACTAGAATCAATATCCTTCAATGGATTTTGACCAAACTTGGTACATACTTAGACCTTAAAGAGAATCTGGAACCCTATTGATTTTCAAGGTCAAAGGTCAAGGTCACAGGGTCTAATTTTTAGACGAGGGGATACGCCACACTTTGCGTTGCCCTTGTTCTTAATTATAATTTATTGCATGTACTTATGGGGTATAGGTATTTCTCCTGTTCTAAGCATGTTTAACCAGTTGGTTACATTTTCGTAATATCTTTAATCACCATTGTGGTCGAATTTCTGCTTGAGAATTCCTAACAATTTCCTTTTGAAGTTCATTAACGACAGAAATTAACCACTTAATAAAAAATATTTGACGTTTTGGTCTTAGGAGAACAGATTATCTTTTGCTACCAGCGGATTACAATATTTCTCCACTTTTTTAAGTTTTCAAATTTTAATTATCTCAAAGAGAAATATGATAATCCACTGGTTACCAAAGGAGGATTTATATTCAATTCCATTTTCAACAATAGTCTAGTTATAATGTGTCTGTCAATTTTATCAGTGAAGGAAAACAGTAAAAAAAAATTTAAATCCAATAAGTCACTGACAAACTTTGTTCATAAAGTTGTGTCAAGTACACCTCACCAAGGGAGGGAAAAAAACTCACAACTTTAGTGGCGATAGACACTGCTTGCATAGATATATCATAAAAAATAAAAATGCATGTGATGAATTTGATATTAATAGGGAATATTGTTCTGTTTGGTCAAAATATTGCTAGCTTCTGTCCTTTTCTCATAGCATTGTATGCATGTTGAGATTAGTGTATATGTATCAATTCTGTCATTTGTCTTCTTTCTTGTGTCATGTGATATATATTGTGTCTTTGTATTGCATCATGTGACCATGCATATTTTTAATCTGTAGACTTGAACGCAGGTAAGAATACGTGAAATTTTTTATTTTTTTTTCTCCTGAATTTTAACACTGGGAATACTTTTTATCTTCCATTTTCTGTAAAAGATATAAATGACTCAACATCTCATTTAAATATTAGAATAGTATATTTGTCAGTATTAAAACTTACTACAGCCTCCATCTTACCAGGAAACAAAAGTATTTCAATATACTAATGGCATGATGTCCCTCATTTCAATCCTATTCAAGTTCTACTATTACTACCATGAAAAAAAAAAAAACGAACAAACAATGCTATGATGGTTTATGGTGTTTAACGCCACTTTCAACAAATTTTCAGTTATATCGTGGCAGTTAAACAATGCTATGAAATTTTCTTTTAAAAAAGGTAATGTTTCAGTATAACCTCATATTCTTCAATAAAACTATTCCAGCAGTGCATATGTTAACTCTCATTCTCCAGGTTTCTATTCAATATACAGGTTATTTTACTTCTATTTTTTTTCATGAAAGTATGACTAAAATAAAATCATTGGTTTTTTATACCCCCACTCCCCGAAGGGGGAGGGGGGTATACTGTTTTACCTCTGTCTGTCTGTCCGTCCGTCCAAGATATTTTTCGTCTCACTTTTCTCAGTAACTGTTGATGGCAGAAATCTGATATTTGGTCACAAGCATCATATAGGTATACCATATTGTGGGTAGCTTTTTTGGACCCGTCAGATTCCTACTTCCTGTTTGCCGACTTAGTTGGTTTTTATACACATTGAACATATATGCACATTTTTCGTCACATTTTTCTCAGCAACTATTGATGGCAGAAATCTGATATTTGGCCACAAGCTTCATATAGGTACCCCATATTGTGGGAAGCATTTTTGGACCTATCAGATTCCTACTTCCTGTTTGCCGACTTTGTTGATTTTTATACACATTGAACATATATGCACATTTTCCGTCACATTTTTCTCAGCAACTATTGATGGCAGAGATCTGATATTTGGTCACAAGCTTCATATAGGTACCTCATATCGTGGGAAGCGTTTTTGTATCCATCAGATTCCTACTTCCTGTTTGCCGAAGAGCGGGGGTATCATAAGTGAACATTAGCTCACAGTTCATATTGTTTATGTTGTTTACCTGCATGTAGAAAACACCATTTTTAGATGTTTTGTGTGTTATATGTTGCATGCTATTTTTTTTTTTAAATAATTCATATGATGTTTAATTTAAACTTTCATTTTTTATTATTTTTTATATCATCTTTGTCGTTCATTGTTTAAACTTTCTTTGTATAATACAACATATTCTAATTATTTCTATGGCTCTTTTTATCTTGACAAATTTTCAGTAGCTCACCAATCTAAGAAACAATATTAATTTGAAAAGTGGAGAAATGTTGTTTACTTCTTGAGTTGAAATTGTAAACACCAAGCACAAAAAGATTTACAGAACAAAATTTATTGTTTAACATTTCTGGAAAGTTGCTCCGTTGAAACATTCAAAACTGCTGTCTCTTCTATGAAATACTAACTTATGAAACCTGTATATAGTTTTAACCTTCTTCAGTTATCATGTGCAACCTCTGACATAATCTTCAATTTGTTAAAAATGGTTAGTATTTGGTAGAAGTAGAAATCCTCTCAGGAATACCTGTCTGTGGAGGAAAAAACCTGCTGATTTTGAGTCACATGGATAAGGTTCAGACACATATTGTAATACTTTTGTTCAATAAAGTTTTGTCTACGGTATATGTAAAGTGAAGTATCTTTAGTTCCACATGGTCCCCAAATCTAAAATCGTATTATGGAAACCTAAAAATTCCTTTGTTACAATGTGGCACTAAATCAGCTTTGGTACTTTTAGGTGCCAAATACTAAAAATTTATATTTGATGTTGATGTCTGCTGCAGACATCAACATCAAATATATTTCCCCAACGTGCTTGGGGTGCCCTTTTTGTCAATGTTTAACCTGCCCTTTTCAAAAGCTGCAGGGAACACTACTGCATCATGAATACTTCTGAGTTGGAAGGTGTGTTTTTCTCAAATTTGTAAAATGAAATTAATATTTATATATATAGACTTTGTACATCAACATATAAGGTCGTGGTTAAAAAAATGTTTGTTGTGCTGTCCTCATTTATGTGAACTAAAATAGATCTGTATCTATATTTATTTTCATCAGGACTCTATATTTATATATTTATTTAATTTGAAAATCATACAGATTGATTGATAGGTGTTTAATGACAACCTTTGCAGTATATCAGCTTCATCACGGTGTGAACACATTTTATATATTAGTAGATTGTATCAAATGTTATTGAATCATCAAATAGAATTGTCACACATCACATTATATATACTGTGTACAGAGTGTTATTGGAAACAATATATTTATGATAGATAGGACTAATAATATATTTAACAAAAATTAATATACCACACTGTCAGGACAGTTCCAAAATCCATACAAATAAGAAATGTAAAGGCAGAGAAACAAAGCATTTTTATTGTATGGTCTAAGCATTAAATATTTTTTATTGGTAATTTCAGGTGCTGTGCTGGAAGTTGGGAGAAATTTGACAAAACTACTTGTGGAATAAAGTGGCATAATTTCAGACGTGTTATGACTATGATCGTTGAAAGCAAGATTTTTGAGGCAGCTGTACTTATCTGTATTGCTTTAAGTAGTATTGCACTGGTATGTGAACAAACAATCTTATCTACATGTGTCAACACACTAAAATTAAAAGAATAACAACAGTTTAAAACAAAATACAGTAAGCTTAGCTCAACCTATTACATTAGATCTGTTTTGTAGATTACTTGCGTTACATCAATCTGATTGAGTATTGCAGCAAAGCCTGTCTAAACAGAACTCTGAATAAATCGGAATTCTTCATAAACTGAACACCTGACATATCGAACACAAAAGCAGGTCACAAGAGAGTTCGGTGTAGACAGATTTCATTGTATATGCAATAATTTACAAAGCCTATATACTCTATTGGAATTGGACGGGCACCATGACCATAATTACATTGTAGTTGGATTTATATCTACCTTTACAATATACTTGTAAGTTACTTGAGACATATCTACAGGTTTTCTCTGGATACCCCAGTGTCCTCCACCAATAAAACGGTCATTTACAAGATAACTGATATATTGTTGACAGGAGCGTTTTACGTCCATAATCCTCTATTACGATCACTAATTGAAAAGTGGCACATATTATGCAAAAAAATGCATACTGTACACAACCATTTATGTTATAACAATCATATTACAAAAATGCATACTGTGCACAGCCATTGATGGTACAACAATCATATTACAACAATGCATGCTGTACATAGTCATTGATGGTACAACAATCATATTATAAAAATGCATACTGTACATAGTCATTGATGGTACAACAATCATATTATAAAAATGCATGCTTTACATAGTCATTTATGGTACAACAATCATATTATAAAAATGCATGCTGTACATAGTCATTTATGGTACAACAATCATATTACAACAATGCATACTGTACACAGCCTTTTATGGTACAAAATGACAATATTTCAAGTAAAAATATCACTGAAATTTTAATTTAATTGTTCTTGAAATATAAGAAGAGTACTTATGCATCTTGTTTTAGTTGCACCTAAGATGTAATCTTACCTTTATTTCAGGCCTTTGAAGACATATATTTGTATCAGAAACCTGCCTTGGAAGCTACCTTGTATTATATTAACATTGTATTTGTGGTCTTGTTTACCATTGAGATGATAATGAAGTGGCTGGCATTGGGATTGAAATCCTACTTTTCAAGTTTTTGGACCATTCTTGATTTCCTCATTGTTGTTGTAAGTTTTTGTTTTAAATACCACATGGAAACAGAGATGAAAGTTTTCCTCTGATCAACAGATTTCCTCTGTTAATAGCAAAATATTTGGAAATGAATTGTTTCAAACTTTTGTCAAAGCAGGAAGAAAGTGAAGGTTTTGGGGCACTGTATAGGGTGTTTCCTCTTTTTTTTCAGCGATTACAGGAATATTTTATCAATGCAAGTTTTTCAGTATTTCATTTAAGAATAATAAACTTTTCTACATTAATACAGATTTTGCATACCTTTTCTTAAAATAACAGATTTACAATATAGAAACAGAAAAATATGATTGCAGAATTATTTTCACATATTTGTTTGTTTCCACCATTTTCAAGTCAGTAATTATCATGTTATATAAGTATACTTTTGGTGATGATTTCAGTGGAAAAAGGACATTTTGTTTTTTGAGTAGCACAGCAGTCATGCTAATGAAGGGGAAGGGGAGAATTTGTACCAAACATTAAATTGAAGGAGTATTAAGCTATGATTTTAATTTTTGTTCAAAATTTACTTGTAATATTTTTAATTATCAATTAAAACTGACTCGTGATTAAGATAAGGTAAACAAAAAGATATAACATTTTATTTGAGGCCAAATAAACAGAGACTGTTAAACATATCATTTTGCTTTGAAAAAAACTTTGTAAAAAATCGACATGACTATGCAGAATACTAGGAAAGAATTTTTTGTTTTGTAGATATCATGGGCCAGTTTTGGAGCAGAAGCTGCGGGAGCGGCAGATATTTCTGCCTTCCGATCATTGAGGACTCTTCGTGCCCTTCGGCCTCTCAGAGCCATTTCTCGCTGGCAAGGAATGAAGGTATGACTTTAAAAAGTCTATTTGCATCGTAATTTTTCTATAAACAAAAGGAGAATCACTTTGGTTATTTTTCTCATCTATTTAAGATTTCTGTCGTATCATTGTCTCATTACCACACATAATGGAATTTTATCCCCTCGCCAACGAAGTTACGAAGGGATATAGTAACGCTACCGTCCGTCCTTCTGTAACATCCTTGTGAACACTCTAGGATCAACATCCTTCAATGGATTTTGACCAAACTTGGTACATATTTAGTCCTTAAGAGAATCTGGAACCCTGTTGATTTTCAAGGTCATAGGTCAAAGGCCAAGGTCACCGGGTCAAATTTTTACCGCATAACATCCTTGTGAACACTCTAGAATCAACATCCTTCAATGGATTTTGACTAAACTTGGTACATACTTAGTTCTTAGGAGAATCTGGAACCCTATTGATTTTCAAGGTCAAAGGTCAATGTCACCGGTTCAAATTTTTACAGCGTAACATCCTTGTGAACACTCTAGAATCAACATCCTTCAATGAATTTTGACCAAACTTGGTACATACTTAGTTCTTAGGAGAATCTGGAACCCTATTGATTTTCAAGGTCAAAGGTCAATGTCACCGGTTCAAATTTTTACAGCGTAACATCCTTGTGAACACTCTAGAATCAACATCCTTCAATGGATTTTGACCAAACTTGGTACATACATAGTCCTTATGAGAGTCTGGAACCCTATTGATTTTCAAGGTCAAAGGTCAAGGGGTCAAATTTTTACCGCATAACATCCTTGTGAACACTCTAGAATCAACATCCTTCAATGAATTTTGACCAAACTTGGTACATACTTATTTCTTAGGAAAGTCTGGAACCCTATTGATTTTCAAGATCAAAGGTCAATGTCACCGGGTCAAATTTTTACAGTGTAACATCCTTGTGAACACTCTAGAATCAACATCCTTCAATGGATTTTGACCAAACTTGGTACATACATAGTCCTTATGAGAGTCTGGAACGCTATTGATTTTCAAGGTCAAAGGTCAAGGGGTCAAAGTTTTACCGCATATCATCCTTCAATGGATTTTGACCAAACTTGGTACATACTTAGTCCTCAGGAGAGTCTAAAACCCTATTGATTTTCAAGGTCATAGGTCAAAGGTCAATGTCACCAGGTCAAATTTTTACCTACTGTGTAACATCCTTGTGAACACTCTAGAATCAACATCCTTCAATGGATTTTGACCAAACTTGGTACATACTTAGACCTTAAGAGAATCTGGAACCCTATTGATTTTCAAGGTCAAAGGTCAAGGTCACAGGGTCTAATATTTGCCCTTGTTGACTTTTTGTTACTCCTCAATAATAGAGGATAGTTAACACAACATTCGTTAAAGTTTAATTACTAATATGAGACAGGCACAACCTGTTTGAAGGACTAAGTCCTATAATTTTAAGAGGGAGGCATGAGAAGGGAATATATTTTTTTTTTCCCCCAGTACTTTTTAAAGTTTTTTTTTAATTATTTGGCTGAAGTTATCTCTCTTTGACTTATGGCTGTTCCGTTCATTTTACCTATGCCGCTATTCTGTCGATAATCTCGTAGAAAGAGATTTTTTAATTAGAATTTTATTTCAAGTTTATTTCGATTTTGCATAGAATAAATAATTAAAGAAATTGGGAATTTTTCATTGAAATACATGTATATATTTTTTGTGTTTCTAAATATCAATTGATCTATTTTTAAAACTTCTGATGAAAAGATATTTGGCTATGAATAGATACATAGAAGGAAAAATCGTACAGCCTACAGTTAAAAGGACTTCGTCCTTTATTAATGTCTAAAAACATGTTTTCCAATAAGTTTACTTTTAGCCACATCATGATGAAAACACTGATGAAAATCAACACTTGTTAATAGGAAAACTTTGAAAATACCAAAGGGGTAATCAGAAACTGTAAATCAAACGACAGACAATGCAAAGGCCACACGAAAAAGAACAAACAACGATCTACAAAGCACTACACAGAAAACCAAAGATTGAGCAACACGAACCCATTAACAACCGGGGTTGAACTCAGGCTCCGAAAGGGTAATCACTTCCTGCTCCACTAGTAATATAGTCATGAAACAGGAAAACAAAAACTTTGTTGTTATTTAAAGTTTGTTGTAGGTACATAACAAATGAACATAAACATACAAGTACTCAATTCTAAATATTTGTCTGGGAATTTTTAGACCACAAGAAATATTCCCTAAATACAATATACTATTTTTTATTATTTCAGATTGTTGTGAATGCTCTGATGTTATCAATACCTTCCATCATAAATGTCATCCTAGTCTGTCTTATTTTCTGGCTCATATTCAGTATTATGGGAGTGCAGTTCTTTGCTGGGAAGTTTTATAAATGTGTAGATAGTTCTGGAGATAAGTTTGATCCCTCTGTAATAGCTAATAAAACACACTGTTTATCTAGTGGCTACAACTGGACGAACTCAAGGGTCAACTTTGATCACGTGGGACAAGGATTCTTGGCATTATTCCAAGTAGTGAGTATCAGAAATAAGATTCTTATGCAAAAGTTTTTTTCCCTATGGTTCACACCTATCAAAAAAACATGATAAGGACCATAAGAGCTACAGTATACACAGCTATAGGTAATTGTGAACGTAAATGGTGATGGTAAAGTCACAGTAATATTTAATCTTTTTTAAGTAAACAATTCTACAGTCATTGTTATACAGTATAATTTATGTTAAAATTGTGACAATCAGGTCCTCTTTATTTTCCATCACTGGTGCATATATATATATATGATATAACTGGTAGGGCCTTATTAGGGATCAGAATCAATTATAAGCTAAAAGCTAAACTTTCTAGTGTAGATGAAGACTTAAAGGAGAGGTTTTTTTTATTTTATTTTTTTAATACAAAATCCTTATTCTTTAGTGTCTAAACAAATTGTATTAATTTCTTCAAGATTATGGTTACTTGGTTACACTTGGGGTCAAAGTTCACTAATAAAGTTACGATTTTGTTTTATTTAAGGCCACATTTGAAGGATGGATGGAATTAATGGAAGATGCTGTAGATGCCACTGAAGTAAGTGGTTATTACCACAGAGTCAATACTGTAAAAATTAAAGTTTACACTCAGTAAATGTGTCAACCACGGTTCTTATATTCCTTAGAAAAATTAAATAATTCAAATGAGAAGTTTTATGTTATTTTAGATGTTAAACAATTAATTCCATACATAGTTTATGCATGTCTAGAAGTCCCACAGACATGTACATACACGAAAAATATTTTTCAAGAGCAATAAATGTGTTGACCAGTTCTAATATTCCTTAGAAAATTAAATAATTCAAATGAAAGGATTTATGTTATATTAGATGTTAAACAATTAATTACATGCACAGTTTATGTCTAGAAGTCCAACATATATACACAAAAAATATTTTTCAAAAAGTTTAGAGAAACGAAAATAATTCTCCACAGTCTTGATGCAGCTAAACTCAGAAATAATAGCAGTCAAAATGTTTTATTTACAGTGCCACTTTGTAGCTTGAAAGTTATATATTGAATAGACATAAAATGCTCCTTTTTAATTTTCTTTTCTAAGAATTTATATGTGATTCAATAGAATACTGGGGGTTAGGACTAGAGTTACGGTGTTTAATGCCATTTTCAACAATATTTCAGTTATATCGTAGCTGTCAGTTTTATTGGTGGGGAAAACCAGAGAAAACCACTGACCTGCCACAAGTCACTGTCAAACTTTATCACATAATGTTACATCGAGTACACCTCGCCTGAGTGGGATTTGAACTCACAACTTTAGTGGTGATAGGCACTGATTGCACGTACAGGTAGTTGTAAATCCAACTACCATACGATCACGATCATGACGTCTCTGGTTCAAATATGAATTAAAACACTTCTTCTTATAACCTTGAATCACATGAAAAGCCTCTCCATGACAGCCAGGTTGTTGAATACAATATAAATCATATGTGAATTATGAAAACAAAATCTTCTGGTAAGAATCTCACTTAAAAATTGACCAAACTCACTTCATAATTGGAGGATATCTTGCAAAATGTATGCATGCTATTCGAGTAGCCGTCGCAAGTAACTAACAACATTTATCAAATAGAGTTGTATTGAGCACACCTTGCCATCAGCAGGATTTGAACTCGCAACTTTGGTGGTAATAGGCACAGATTGTATAGATAGATGTATATCCAACTACTATATGATCACGACCACAATGACCTCTTTCTAAGAAGAATAATTAATTATACCTTGAATATCTCTTTTATGTTTCAAAAGTGAAATCTTATTTAAATTAATTTTATTTTTTGCTTTATAGGTAGATAAACAACCATCTTATGAATCTAACAAGTGGTACTATCTATTTTTCGTTGGGTTTATCGTATTTGGATCATTTTTTACCCTAAATCTGATTATCAGTGTTATCATCGACAACTTCAACGAACTCAAGAAACAGGTAAATATATATCTTTGTGTACAGTGGAAGCTGTTTTAACCAAACCCTGAATAAAACAGAATCCTGTATAGACCAAATTTTAAACAGTTCCAATATAGGAAATATTTGTCAAAATAACTAGTATAAACCGAACACCTGTCTATTTCGAACATAAAAATTGGTCCAAATAAGTTTTGTTTTGACAGATTTCACTGTATTTATTAAAAATATATAGTGACAAATTGAAAGATAAAGCTGTGATTGTATTAATATTTAGACTGAATTTATGAATGTAGAAGATTTGTCATGTTTTACCCTGTCACCATGTAGTGATCTGTTGACTAACAAAGCTTGAATTGAGATTTTTAGGAATCAACTTCAGTTCTTGTAAATACATTATATTACATGAAACATTTTCTCTAGATCACATTCTGAAACTACAATTGTTGAAATATGAAAGATTTTACAAACTTAACAGTTTTTATTTTGTTTTTGTTTTTCAGTATGAAGGTCATGTATATTTGATAGACTCAGATCGACATCCAGTCTCTAATCGATGTCCACTCCTCAAATCGGCATCCACTGACGTTATTATCTCAAATCAGGTCCAATTTTAGGATATTCTCAAATCGGCGTCCTTTCCAATCTCGCATATCTATAGGCCCATTTACACGATCAAAGTTTGCCATCAAAAATAATTGTAATGAGTTTTGTTTTGGGTGTTTTTTTTTATCTGTTTCTTAAAGTTGTTGTTTTTTGTTTTGTGTGTTTTTAAAGCTTTTTCCAATTCATTAATATTATTTAGGGCTAAGGTTAGGTTTAGGTTTAGGGTTAGGGTTAAGGTTAGGGTTATGGTTATGTTTAGGGTTAGGGTTAAGGTTAAGGTTAGGGTTAAGGTTAAGTTATGATTAGGGTTAGGGTCAGCTAAAATAGAAGTACAATGTACTCTGAATCTGGTCTTATCCCTTCTCCATCATTGTTTCAAAACCATGTCCTAACGGGTGTGACGTCATTTGAAGTATACGTCAGCGACGTAATTGGACGTCGATTTGAGAAAGTGAAAAATGGCCATATATTTGGGAATTGGACGTCGATTAGAGACTGGACATCAATCTGAGTCTTACATATATATATATTATTTTTTTTTATGCCCCCGCGACGAAGAGTCGGGGGTATATTAATTTACCTCCTGTCCGTCCATCCGTCCGGATATAGATACCTGATTTGTCCGGCTATCTCCTCCTACAGTTTTGGAGCTACAGCTTTAATATTTTGTAGGATGTTTATACACATAATGAAGGTGTGCATGTCCACAGGATTGTGATTTTCTACAAATATTCTCAAAATGACAGGTAGTTGGACTTAGACATTATTTTCGTACTAGCTGCATAAAGGGAACATGGTTTTTCTGGCTATCTCCTCCTACAGTTTTAGAGCTACAGCTTTAATATTTTGCAGGATGTTTATACACATAATGGAGGTGTGCATGTCCACAGAATTTTGATTTTCATCAAATATTCTCAAAATGACAGGTAGTTGGACTTAGTCATTTTGTTTGTCCGTCCGGATATAGATACATGGTTTGTCAGGCTATCTCCTCCTACAGTTTTGGAGCTACAGCTTTAATATTTTGTAGGATGTTTATACACATAATGGAAGTGTGCATGTCCACAGGATTTTGATTTTCTTCAAATATTCTCAAAATGACAGGTAGTTGGACTTAGTCATTTTTTTCATACTAGCTGCATAAAGGGAACATGGTTTGTCCGGCTAACTCCTACAGTTTTAGAGCTACAGCTTTAATATTTTGCAGGATGTTTATACATATAATGGAGGTGTGCATGTCCACAGGATTTTGATGGTCAAGCGGGGGCACCATTTGTGTCTTACAGACACACTTCATTTTTTTTAAATCACTCCTAATAAAACAACTTTGTCCATAATTATCAAGTGCAGGGGCATACTTCTTTTCTACTTTTTTTCAGTATGAAGGTCATGTATATAGTTTTTATTTTGTTTTTATTTTTCAGTATGAAGGTCATGTGTTAGATATGTTCTTGACAACAACACAACGCAACTATATGAACACATTGAAGAAACTTGGCAACAAAAAACCACAGAAGACAATTAAAAGACCAAAGGTACAAATTGAAATTACCCATTTCTGACATTTTTCAATCCAAAAGTGCCTTCTCTGCTTTTGAATGGGACAATTGTAGCTTCTTCTTTTTTTTCAAGAAAAAAAAATAATTTCCTTGCCTCTCAACCTCTTTGACTTCAAAAGCAGGTCATGACATGCATTTGACCTTAAAAGAATGAGGTCATAATATGTGACAACTATTTCTGTCTATATTTGTATTAAGTTAGCACATTTACCCAATATTTTTCAACTTTATTTCTTATAGGGATATTGCAATTACTTAAAACTCATTTTTACCAGACAAAAATCTTTTTTTGTTTGGTTTTTATTGATTGTTGATGGTTGTCTAAGAATGAGTTTTATCAGGTTTAATGATCACATACCGTATAACCGGTAATTTCTGCGGTTTTGGTCTAAAAAGATGACATTTAATTTTTGCGGATTGAAAATCTCAGCACAGAAAAAAAAAATTGTTTGTATTACAGGAAGCAACAACTGAAGCGATGTTGCGATAATAAACAACTGGTGCACATTACAGTGATCATTAGAAGTAAAAACATATTTAGTTCTTTAGAAAGTTTTCAAACGTTACAACTTCTGAATATGCATTTGGTTAACTTCAAATTTGTTGACTGTTTTCGCAATCTATTTTGTTGACAGGAAATACGAAGTCAACAGTTGGATCGATATTGGTATAAACTTTGATATATTTTGGATGTATATTTTTAATGTTGAATTTTCATACTTTATCATATAACAATGTTTTTTAAAGAATTATGATTGTATTCAATTCTTTTAGTATAATGTAGACATAAAAACTCGGGTTAACCGGAATTCTACTACCAGTACATTTCTATTTGTTTGGTCTTTAGATGAATCCTGCGATCACGCAATTTGATATTATTCAATCGAAGCTAGCTACTACAACAAATAAAAAAAAAATCTAATGTTAATTGTTATTTCATAAATTAACATTAGATTTTTTTTTTATTTGTTGTAGTAGCTAGCTTCGATTGAATAATATCAAATTGTGTGATCGCAGGATTCATCTAAAGACCAAACAAATAGAAATGTTGCTTTAATAAACTTTATTATGATTGTAAACATTTCATCAGGTGATTGTTTCAATTATATTGTCGGTGTCAGCTTGGTACAATCATATTTCTTGATCTGGAGTAATTGTAATTAATAGGTGAAAATCATCATGCCACTGCTAAATAACCTTTAATTGTTGTGTAAACATTAATATAGTACCAGGTTTTGTTTATCTGGATATAGTAATTACGACTAATTAAATATTTGACACTTACGGCGGAATCGGAGTTAGAGTTTGAAAACGTATTTTGTACGGGACATTAAACATTTATTTTACATAATATTCTGCGATTTTAATTTCTGCGGTCCGGAGTTGACCGCAGAATACTGCAGAAATTAGATTGCCACAGAAATTACCAGTTATACTGTAATACTTTTCTAAGAAAATATGTCACATATTTGAATAATTCTAATATTTGGAACAATTTCTATCATGACAAATTATGCAGCTCATATCAGATGACCGTGTTAAATTTCTGTCCATATTAAACAAAAATGCCCTTTACTTTGTTGTAATTTTTACATAGGAGTAAATAATTCCATTTAGTTAAATTGCAAAGTAAAATAGGAGTGTTGAAGGAAATGCCTCTTTAAAATTTTTTTTAAAGCAGAATCCTAATAAACAACAAATTTGCAGGGTCCTGGTTTTCTGGTAAGTATACAAAGACCAGTTAGAACCAGTTTAGACCAGAATTAGACCTACTGCTATCAGTTTAGACAGTTTATGCTTGTTTTTTTTTTTATATTGTAATTCTTGCTTCTTGTTATTTTCTGTATATTTTGTCATTGGAGTATTATCAGGGAACTCGGGTTTCCTCCACCAATAAAACTGACAGCCATTATATAACTGAAATATTGTTGAAAGTGGTGTTAAACACCATAATCCTGATGTCAACCCTATATTTAAGCAAAGCATATACTGAACTACATGTTTTAATTATATAGTTTGTTTTATGGCGTTTTAATGCCACTTTCAACAATATTTCAGTTATATCGTGGTGGTCAGTTTTATTGGTGGAGGAAACCGGAGAAAACTACTGACCTGTCGCAAGTCACTGACAAACTTTATCACATAATGTTGTACACCTCGCCCTGATCGAAATTCGAACTCACAACATCAGTGGTGTGATAGGCACTGATTACATAGGTAGTTGTAAATCCAACTACCTTACGATCACTGCCAGGATTATACTGTTGATCATAGTCTATAATATAGGAAACAAACAAATCTGTTACCAAAGGTACAGTACCTATCACTCACTATTTATTAGTTATATTGAAGTTGTTGCCATGATTAGGAGGTGTGTAGTTGTGTATAGCAGTAGTGTAAAAATTTGGCAGAATTAAATTCTATTAAACTTTTAGCCTCTCATTATAAATATTTTTTCATGTTTTTTTAATTAAGAAATATGTTGACAAGTATTTTGTTTGAAATTTTTTACCAAGCAATTAGTATGATATATATCTTGGATTTAATGAAGCAAAAAAATAATTGAAACTTGATTGCTTTTAATCTATACTTCAATCCTGCAGAAGGTGAGATTTAAAAAAAGATGCACTTGTTTAACTTTGTTTCTGGATATTTATTATAAATTGTACATTTCTCACTGCATGTTTTGAAATTATTCAACATTTTTACCAAGAAATAATGCATATACTTAAGTTTGGATACTCATTTTGAATGGTGATTAAACACACATCGAAGATCACCATTATTGAATGGTGATCGATTAAACACACATTGGATATCACCATTTTTGAATGGTGATTAAACACATTGGAGATCACCATTTTTGAATGGTGATTAAACACATCAAAGATCACCATTTTTGAATGGTGATTAAACACATTGATTATCACCATTTTTGAATGGTGATTAAACACACAATGGATATCACCATTTTGAATAAACACACAATGGATATCACCATTTTGAACACACATTGAAGATCACCTTTTTTGAATTTATAACTAAGCACACATTGGAGATCACCTTTTTTTAATGTAATTAAATACACATTGGGAATCACCATTTTTGAATGGTGATTAAGCACACATTGGAGATCATCACCATTTTTGAATGGTGACTAAACACACAATAGAGATCACCATTTTTTGAATGGTAAATAAACACACATTTGAGACCACAATTTTTGATTGGTTATCAAATGCACACACTGGATATATTTATCATATCATTTTATTTTAGAATTACATTTGATGAAATTTGAATAACCTCATCAAATATTGATAGAATGTGACAAAATTTGGAAACAAGAATATTTTTGGTTGATATATTATACCTAAATGCTAATTATAATAAAACAATTTGGGCTGTTCCTGTATTTGGCAATAAAATGTTTTATCCTGCAATCAGTACATTTGCTGTACAAATATGCTATACGAATAAATTTTTGCTTTATTCGTACTAGACGAATAAACTTTTCAGCCTACGAAAAAACTTTCCTGGTACCCTGTAGCTATGTACAGCGGAGGGCGCAGACAAGTATGAAACTGGTACTAATGTAACGCGGACCATGAAGAGGACACCCTTGACAACATTTAAGAAAGGCGAGGAATGACGCTTGTTTCTGTCCTTTTTGCTTAAATCTGACAAGTTTTCCGACTTTTTTGACATTGCAGGATAAACACAATATACGTACATTGTCGTTAAATATAAAATTCATTTGTACTCGCTGCGAAACAGGCCTGAAAAGCTCGCCAAAGGCTCGCTATTCTGCCTGTTTCTAAAGCTCGTACAAATAAATTTTATATTTACCGACAATGTACATATATTGTATATTTATCCTGCAATCAGTACATTTGCTGTACAAATATGCTATACGAATACATTTTTGCTTTATTCGTACTAGACGAATAAACTTTCCTGGTACCCTACAGCTATGTACAGCGGAGGGCGCAGACAAGTATGAAACTGGTACTAATGTAACGCGGACCACGAAGAAGACACCCTTGACAACATTTATGAAAGGCGAGGAATGACGCTTGTTTCTGTCCTTTTTGTTTAAATCTGACAAGTTTTCCGACTTTTTTGACATTGCAGGATAAACACAATATATGTACATTATCGTTAAATATAAAATTCATTTGTACTCGCTGCGAAACAGGCCTGAAAAGCTCACCTAAGGCTCGCTATTCTGCCTGTTTCTAAAGCTTGTACAAATAAATTTTATATTTACCGACAATGTACGTATATTGTATATTTATTATTATTGTTTTTTTAAATAATTTAGGATTTTTCAAGTCTTTATTTACTGCACGTCTAATTCTGCCTAGAATTTCTTATTTTCAGTTTTATATAGCATATTTTTTGTTTTGATTTTGCTCATTTTTAGCAAGGATGTAAATCTTATATATGGTCCTTGATCTTAGTTTCTTTCATTTTTTGTTTGTTTGTTAAGTTAAAATTCACTTTATCGCATAATGTTGTATCGAGTACACCTCACCATGAACAGGATGAGTTTAAACGCTGTTCATGGGGAGGTGTATTAAAATACAGCATTATGCGATAAAGTTTGCCAGTTACTTGCTCTGTGGTTTTCTCCGTGTACTCCTGTTTCCTCCATCAATATAACTGACTGCCACGATATGACTGGAATATTGTTGAAAATGGTATTAAACACCATAAACCAAAACCATTTAAACAAAATAAAACAATAGGGGTCTTATCACAGAAAATGTTCATGTGTCGTTTGCCCTAAATTAGATAGCTACGTTTTTATCGTTGGAAAATAATTAATTCAGTCGTTATGATAAACATTTAATTTAATTTAAGTTTACGTAGAATTAATATAATAAAGCAATGCACTTTTGTCTGCAAAACATGATTAATGTTACAACAGAACATTTATAATTTCAAGGACGTATATAGACGTCCTTGATAATTTGTAAAAATTTGAGTAAATGTTATCTTATAGCCTTGAGATTTGATGTAGAGGGGTTAGTTAGTGCACACAGCTGTGGTTTTTAAGTTATATATATTTACTATTAGAAACAAATTGCCTTTCACCAACTATTTTTAAGCATGTACATGTAATACATGAATGCATGTTAGTATGTGTATGAATGTGTAATCCTGTACTTATATATATGTATATGTGTATATATATATATATATAACAGTGTACTATAATGATACACACATTATTTTTTTCATAATAAAAACACCTACATTATTTTTTCATTATTAAAACACCCACATTATTTTGAGAATGAAGTAAATTTTACTTTTCACAACTATCAGTATCTGTCATTGGTTCATTAGACTTTATGATAGCAATTGTAGTATTGCTGAAAATCTAGTCTTTTATTCAAAATATAAATGTTGATATTGTTCTGAGTGAGTGATTGTTGTCTAACGCCAATTGAGCAATTTTTCAGCTATATCTTGGCGAGAACATGTTACATTTTGATGATCAGATGATCATGATTATCTCCCTTTGTACTAGACCAACATACAGAGTTGGATTTTTATAAGGTCACTGAAACAGCAGTCCGTGTGTAGACATGTAGCTCCACTCAGACACATTATTCTGATCCCGAGCCAACCCATCTTTGTTCTTACTCTAGAGTGTTGCATGCTTAGCGGAGAAGCAACAAATATCAATTTTATAATCTTTGGTTTGAATCGACTGAGGCTTGAACTATATTGTTCTGAGCTATTATTGTCTTTCGTATACCAAAGACTTACAGTTCTTAATTGAAATGGTTATTCTAGTAGATTTCTGTTAACTTGTTTCCATGGTAATATTTAGTTTTTCTTATCGAAGTATTTTTTTAATTGTGTTGAAAAAAAAATTGTACATTATACTTACATGCATAAAATATTCATAATTAAATTGGTACTTTAGGGTGTTTTATCTATAATTAATTCTTAAGAATTGTACTGACATTTTACATATTTGTAAGAAAAATGATTTTGATATCATTCACAATGCATATCCATGTTTATTTTATTTTATTTTTCCATTTTCAGAATACGGTACAAGGAGTATTTTATGATGTATCAGTCAGCACTAAATTTGATCTATGCATAGTTGTGATCATATTTGCAAATATGGTTGTCATGGGAATTGAACACTACAAACAATCGGAAATGGTGGAAGACATCTTGAAGATTATGAATATTGTCTTTACTACAATATTCACACTAGAAGCAGCTATTAAGATTACTGGGCTGAGGTTTCATTATTTTAGACAACCATGGAATGTTTTTGATTTTGTTGTCGTAGTGCTGTCATTGTTAGGTATGAACATAAATATTTTGGATTAAATTTCTCATTTTACTTCTAAGAAGAGTTTGAAGATACCAAAGGGGTAACCAGAATACGTAAATCGAAGGACAGACAACACAATGTTCAAAAGGACAAACAATGATCTACAAAACATACACATAAAACTAAAGATCGAGCAACATGAACCCCACCAAAAGCCGGGGGTGAACTCAGGTGCTCCGGAAGGGTAAACAGTTCCTGCTTCACTAGTGGCACTCGTCGTGTTAATCTAGTAGTTAATCTGTCATTTATCGGTCGATTAGCTTGTCTGTCTGTCCATCACATAAAGTTTTGTACACACAACTTCTACATGTTCAAATGGAATTCTTTACAACATTGGATGCTTGTTTATTACCCTATGGAGAAAGTCATCCACAGAAATATGAATAATAATGAATTAACAGTACAATATCTGCTGAAATATTGACTGACCAAGATGTCATAGCTTAAAAGATTCCTGTGAAGGTCAACAATTCTACCAATATCAACAAAACAAACAATCACCTCTCACATCAAATCATTGAACGGAAATTTCAAACTAAGACTTGTATTTGTATTTAAATTATGCAAGGTCTCAATTAAAAATATGCAATGTAGAAAACAAATGCACAAAATCTGAAAAAATCCAAACAAGGAAAGACAACTAGAGCAGTTATGTAATTATACGATCTTTGTGAGGTGAGGACGGGAAAATTGCATATCAAACTGAGAATATTCAATTACTTATTCAGAATACCTTCTTACAATACAGTAGTTCCCTTCTTAAGAGACCACCCTTTTTGCAATGAAAATATGGCAAGGCCTCTGCTGAGGGGACAAATTAGTAGTATATTTTACTATTTCAGTGCATCTGAAATCTGAGGGGTAGCCTTATAAGAGAGGTACTACTGTATTTGTATAGCAGTGTTATTTTATTTATATAATTACCTCTTGCTAAGATATGGCTGAAATATTGCACACTGGACTATATTGTATTGACATGCCAACATTATATTACTACACATGTATTTTGTAACAATGAATAACATGATAGAAAAAAATCAGTTTACCAACCATCAAAATAAACAACAATTCAATTGAATTAAAATATACATATTCTCTCTTCAATCTATTCTCTGAGTACTTCAGGTTTCCTCCACCAATAAAACTGACTGCCATGATATAACTGAAATATTGTTGAAAGTGGCATTAAACACTATAACCCCATAATCCCCTCTCTTCAATCTCACTGAAATTATGTTTTTTACTCTCCATTTGATAAAGGAAATATGTATTGTTTTTATCCCTTTTTTTTTTGCTTGATTTATATTTTACTTCTACTAGAATTATGACCTCTTGATAAAACAGATATATCAAATTTATTTTTTATTTATTCCCTGTACAAGTAATTGGCTGTTAAATTAAAAAGATTTCTAATAAAGTGAAACCTCTCTTTTTACAGATATCTATGTTTTTAATATGGCACACCACACTTTATTTCGTGAGGCCATTTTAAAATTTCCCAACTCCTCAATATCTATACAGATCAAACCTCTTTTAAGAGACAAGACCACCTCTCTTGACACGATATAATAACTGAAATATTGTTGAACATGGTGCTAAACACCATAACCCAACCCAACCGGGCCCCCTCTCTTGACAGAAGAAGTAATATCTTAAGACAGGTGTCACTGTTAATTAGCAATCTCATACTATCTACTAAGAGTTGCTGTATTTATAACATTGGTGACCTTTAAATTTAAACAGGGTCACATTTAGACAGCATTTGATAAAGAACAGCACATTTAATTATCTTAAATTAAATTAATTTTCAATAGTACAATATGGTTTTCTGACTTTTAAATTACCATTTGTCAAAATTCCTTTAATTTTTCTTGTTATTAACATGTCTAATTTTCTCTTAGTTCTAATACTGCAGGAATCAGGTAACATGTTGTTTTTGGTAGAATTTGACTTCGGCACAAAGTTGATCTATAGAATTTGACTAAGTCACTAAATTGGTTGGTAGCATATGACTAAGTCGCAAAAACATATTGCTTTATCTTGAGCTATTTATTGAAGCTTACACTCACATTTAGCCACATTAGAAGTGATTAGAAAATGTTTTACTAGCCAATCTGTAGTCTCTTTATAAAAATGATTTAAAATTTAAAAAAAACAACGCAATAATTGTTTTCTACGTTTCACTGATATTTGATAAATTATGACTAAAAATGATTTTTTTTAAATTATGACTAAAAATGAATTTAATTTGTATATTAATTCTGAAAGAAGTTGATTTAAAAGATAGATTATGTTAGCTGAAATTAGCCTAGCAGTAGTAGAACTTTAGAATTACTTTGTAGTAGAGGATAGAGTGAAATTAAATGTGCTTGATTGAATCAGTTTAAAGAACAATAGTTTGATTTCAGCTTAAAAGAATAATCAGCCAGTAGGGGGAGGGCCTAGAAACTGGGTTCTCTTAAAAGCATAATCAGCCAGTAGGGGGAGGGCATAGAAACTGGATTCTCTTAAAGGCATAATCAGCCAGTAGGGGGAGGGCATCGAAACTGGATTCTCTTAAAAGCATAATCAGCCAATAGGGGGAGGGCCTATAAACTGGATTCTCTTTAAAGCATAATCAGCCAGTAGGGGGAGGGCCTATAAACTGGATTCTCTTAAAAGCATAATCAGCCAATAGGGGGAGGGCCTATAAACTGGATTCTCTTTAAAGCATAATCAGCCAGTAGGGGGAGGGCCTATAAACTGGATTCTCTTAAAAGCATAATCAGCCAGTAGGGGGAGGGCATAGAAACTGGATTCTCTTAAAGGCATAATCAGCCAGTAGGGGGAGGGCATAGAAACTGGATTCTCTTAAAAGCATAATCAGCCAATAGGGGGAGGGCCTATAGACTGGATTCCCTTTAAAGCATAATCAGCCAGTAGGGGGGAGGGCCTATAAACTGGATTCTCTTAAAAGCATAATCAGCCAGTAGGGGGGGGGGGGGGGGGGGGGGGGGCTATATACTGGATTCTCTTAAAACACTCTTAATTAACCACAAGAATATGTTTATATCCTGAAAATTTTACAAAAGGTCATAATTAAATAAGAACTAATATGTCTAAAAAAAAATATTTGAAATTTGAATTAGATTATACATTTTATCTAAGATCTTTTTAATTTTGCAAATAGTACTAATAGAAGTTTATTTGATCCCAGTTTTTCAAAAAATTATTTTGTCACTTAAGGAAATTGTTTAGACTGTCAAGTCTGCCCTGGGATGCAGCCATCACTATTACATGATAACTTTGAATAAAGGTCCCAGTGATCACAAAGTGCAAAAGGAATTAAATATTTTAACGGTTTCCCATGATACATTTTTACTTCCACATTAAAAAGTAGAATTATGAAAAGAAAGTTTAAAACAGTGTTGATCAACAATTCCACCAATATCAATAAAACGAACAATCACCCCTTGGCTCCAAACATTGAACACCAACAAGATCACAATAGTTGTCATTAGAAATCCTGTTACATTTATACCATAAAACCAATTTTCCTAGGAAAAATTAATTATTCTTATTTTTTTACTTTTCTTTCAGCGATCATTTTAGAAGATTTATTAGAAAGTTTGTCTGTTTCTCCGACACTTCTTCGTGTTGTCAGAGTATTCAGGATTGGCCGTGTGTTAAGATTGATCAAAGCTGCAAAAGGAATAAGAAAATTGCTGTTTGCCTTGATAATTTCCCTTCCAGCTCTGATAAACATTGGAGCTCTTTTGACATTGATTATGTTTATATATGCTATTATTGGAATGTCAAGTTTTGGAAATTTAAAAATAACTGGTGGCGTCTTGGACGAAGATGTGGTTAATTTTAAAACATTTGCCAGTAGCTTCGTAATGTTGCTGAGGCTTTCCACATCTGCTGGTTGGAATGATATTCTAGACCCTCTTCTCATTCAGCCTCCAGATTGTAATGAGGACTATATAACTCGGCCTGATGGAACACTATATAAACAAGGAAATGGTGACTGTGGTACACCTTGGCTTGCATATTTGTTCATGTGTTCATACATTTTGATTATTTTCTTAATTATAATCAACACATATATTGCTGTAATTCTGGAGAATTTCAACCAAGCTCACCAACAAGAAGAGGTAGGAATCACAGAGGATGATTTCGATATGTTTTATGTCGTGTGGGAAAAATATGACCCTTTGGCGACACAGTTTATCAAATTTGAGCATTTATCAAGTTTTATAGCAGACCTGGACGAACCTCTAGGGATACCAAAACCAAATGAAATAGCTTTAGTAGCATTTGATCTTCCTATAGTAGAAGGAGATAAAATACATTGCTTAGATATTCTTATGAACCTAGTTAAACATGTGCTAGGGCGTGTTGAAGAAACTGAAGAATTTAAACAACTCAAGTTGGAGCTGGAGCTCAAATTCTCTGAAACATTCCCAACGAGAGTCAAAACAACAAAAACTTCCAGTACGATGATGAAGAAGAAAGAAGATGTTGCTGCAAAGACTTTGCAACGTGCCTGGAAAAGTTGGAAAACTCAAAAGAGTTTGCGTAATATTACACAGTTGGCAAAATTACAAAAACATCAGGAAGAAGAGGACCAGAAGGCTTCTCAGAAAGGGAACAGTATTGTTAGTCTTGGTCGTAGGCTCAGTAGTGCTTTAAGTCAGTTTTTTAGTTCGTCTAGACCTGTCAGTGCAACTAGTCATACTAGTATCAAAAATTCTAATGTTTTGACTAATAAGAAAAATGTGAAGAAAAATACATTACAAGTGCCAACGGTCGGTTCACTTTATCCTCCTATCCAACATCATTCCAATATAGATTTGTGATCAAACTTTCCAAAGTGTGAGCTGCATATGTGTAAGATAATTATACACAAACCATAACTCTACTTCATCAAAAAAACAAAAGACTATTTTAATTATCATAATGGCGAAACTAAGTTGGTTTTTTAATAAAATTACAAAAGTAAGTCGGTCATGGACAAAAATTGAAAATGAGTCCATGTACTAAAGTTTAAGGTCTATGCAACTGATGTTAAAATTTTCGTAGAAAAATGGAATGTCCAACGAAATATTTTAAGCAGTATTTTATCTGTGGGGTGATCACATATGTGAATTATAAATAATAGTTTTTAGAAAAGTGATAAAGGTGATTATGTTATAATACTGGTATGTACACGCTGTGATATTTATACAACTGATGCAAACAAACTGTTGTTAATTTGTCCAAAAAATATAAACAAATGCCAAAACTTAACTTGCACGATTTTGTTTTGTTTATTGTAGATATAATGTGCAGTCTTCTCGCTCATGTAATTTGGATGTGCATTTATGTTATTTTTAGGAGGTATTTCCTATCCTGAGGTCCTAGTCATCGTTTATGTGTTTTCCCTTTTTTTATTAATTAAAAAAAAATATATAATGGTATGTAAATTGGTACATGTAAGAAGTCTTTAAAAATAAATGTCATAAATGAAAGATTGATATGGGACAATTATGAAAAATAATTTTTAGCTTTAAAAATAAAAAAATAGAAATTTAATGTTAATTCGACTTTCCATAGGTTGAATTGATAAACATATAGTATTTCAGAACAAGAAAATATTCCAGTAGTTTAAAAAAAATATATATTCCAGATCAAACAGCAAAAAATTTTAAGAAATTTATTGCCAACATTTTTACTAAATGGTTATTCTGAAAATATAGAACAAAAAATGCCTATTATAGAATTTGTGTAAAACTATTTAGTTATGGACATTCTTCAAGTTTTCACGATTCCTGAGTATATTTGGTGGGATCACCTTCATTAGATTGATTAAATCAGAAATACAGATATTGATCAATAATATTTGTTTTAAGATTAAATACTCAGTATATATACGTATCACAGTATTATACAGTGTTTTTCAATAAATCCATTATATTTTTTCAAATTTGAAAATCAAAATGTTAATATTAAGATAGTAGATATTTTTAGAAGTTTTGTTTGTTCTGTCCTACACACTTTGCTCAAATTATATATTAGCACATTCCGATGTTTTTATTTATACCATGAAGCATTTTATTTATCTAATGTACATTATAACATGCTATAATTTTGTTGTAGTGTTTATTATTTTTTTTTCAGAATATATCAACATTTTCATGTTTATAATATGACATGTGTTTACTGTTATTTTCATCTGTGGAAGGAAAAAATACACTAAGGGACCAGCCATTTAACTTTTAGGGAGTCTATATTTTGTCCCCCCCCCCACCCCCCCTGGGCCAGAAAAAAAGTGTTCACATGAAACAAAAGTAAGATTTTTTTTACATGAAAATTCTGTTATTTTTCTTTAGATTTTACCAAATGTTCTTAATAAAAACTGTAGTGTAAGATTATACATATCTTTTTAATCTTTCAGGTAGAGATATTTTTTCTATACAATATTGCACAGAAATTACACACAAAAAAACAAAAAAAAACAAAAAAAACCCTCCCCCCTCTAAAAGTTAAATGGTCGTCCCCAAAAAGAGAAGATGTTCATTATGATAAAACACCATTAATTTATATTGTATTATTTATAGGTTTGATATTTAAAAAACAAAACTGATATTTAACATTTTATTATGTAAGAAATTTTTATTTTTTTTATTTTAATGTAATGTTTGGAATATTTCTTTTTTTTCTTCTTATTTTTGTAATAAACAATATTAGTCCAAAAATTAACAGCTGAAATTTAGGCATTATTACTAAGAAATTATGCTAGGATGTCATCACTTTTCCTTTCAGTGTATACCGCCACAATATAACTGAAATATTGTTGAAAGTGGTGTTAAACAACATAAGCCATCCTTTCAGTGTGTTTAATGTTTTCCTTAAACTTTAAATGACCTTTACCCTTATGCTAATTTCTATTTATTTAAAATGAAGAGCTGTAATCTGTGATATAGAACCCAGAAATTAGATTTTCTAAACATTTTGTGGATAGAATCTGTGATTATGCAAGAGAGTGTGTTTTTTCACCTGTAACTGTGTTGTACAACATTTTTTTTGTCTTTTTATTTTAAGATTTTTATTTGACCAGTTTGAATGTTGTCCCATATAATGTAGCTACAATGTAAGTGCTATAATGTGATAGAAAGACAATTTATTCCAATCTTAAGAAATGGTTGAAATACTAGTACACATTTTTTTTAACATTTAACTATTGTTTTATAAATTGATATAAAAAGTATCCGAAAATTAAAAGTTATTTTGATGGAATAATGAAATGGTACTAAATTTATTAGTTTTTATGATGGATACCAAAACATAATTAATAGAAAGATTCTCTTCATTTCTGGTATTTATTGTTTTAAAATCATGAAAGGGCACTACAGAACATGAAAAATTTGCAGAAACATTAATAGAATACATTTAAATGTCTAAAAGTTAATTCATCATGGTATACAAGTATCAAATTTTATCAATTTCATATTTTAATTAGTTCATGACAATGATATATATACTTTTTAGGCTTTCAATTCCAAACATTTTGAATTTTTTTGTCCATTCCATATAAATTAATTGAAAACAGAAAAGACCTGTTATTTAACAAAAATATACCTGAAAACCGATTCATCATGCCTTTCATTTGATTCATAAAATTCATTTAATATTTTTTCGTGATGATGTACTTAAAATTAATGTTAACCTGCATATTTTGTGAAGATGGACGACAGTTCACGACTACTTTAAAAAATATTCAAGTCACTTGCATTATACATAATTGTTAACATATGAAAAAAATAATGGCATAAATTATTTTATAAATTTTGAAAAAATAACTAATAAGAATTTTTGAGTGAAATATTCTAATATTGCAATTTCTTGTTATCAAATTTGTGTACAAATACTTTTGTAAATAAGATTAATTGTTTATTATGATATACATCTTGTTGATTTTTTTAAGATAAATTTTTACAAGTTTTTTTTACTTTCATTAAAGTGAAAAGCTTGAATAGCTGTCTAATACTTCTTTTATTTTCAACTATCTGAAGTCATTGTTATCGTTTACCCTCCGATTTATGTAAACTAATATCACGACGAATGAAATGAACAACCTGAAATGTAATTTTGTTTTACATGTTTGTTTCTCAGCATGTTGACACTTGACACATTCCATATATACTTTTCCAAATAAACTGTTTTGAAAGTTTGCCTTGTTGGGTTATTTTGTTACCTGTTCAGCATGGATGATATAGGGATCACATTGTCTGTCTTGATTATGGTGTCTGTATGTAATAGTGTTCATGATTTTTCAAGTTATCCCACCTTTTTATATCTATATGAATGTTGGGGTGCCTTTAAATTAAGTTTTGTAAAACTACTATAAAACACACTAAAATGGATTTCTAATGATGATCTCTACAAAGGTCAATAGTTTAAAGTTCAGGTACTTGTAAGCAACATATGGTTTTCTCCAAGTACTCAGTCTTACCAATAAAACTATGATAGCTTGAAATTTTGTTGAATCAAGTAACAATGAACCTACAAAATTAACAACAAACACATTTGTGTTTTTACTATCCAGATTTAAGTTTTAGAAAATGTTCACTTTATACAGTAGCATAATGATAAAATTATCTTTTGTTACAAGAATATTATTAAAAATGATTCTCTCAAGACAGGTATGTAGGTACAAAAACAATATTTTTATGACATGTTCAGTATTTCAAGAATTTGCTGGATTTCATTTGATTGTGGCATCTGCTAATAGGTAAGTGTGACACTAGATCTTTTATTTGTGTGTTTTACATTGTTGTAGACATAGTATATAGTTGGTTATAGAGTGTTTCATAGTTAATTCAATGATAGAAAAGATATAATTGTTCATGTTCATCATCTAAATAATATATTGTAAGGTAAAACCTCTATATTTTACAGTTATATCATAGGGTCAATGTTATAGTTAAGATATCAGTCAAATTTTGCCAAATAGATCCCTTGTTCTTTGAATTTGCTCTTTAAATTTCTTTAGTATGCAGTTTTCCACTGATCTACAGATTTCCTCTAATTTTTTTAAACAAAATATTTGGAAATGAAATGTGTCAAACAGTTAGGAAATGGGGATATTCGGGTGCAGTATAGTGAGGGGTTCATCTCTCTTTATGAAAATGAAAAGTTATTATGTTGTGGATTTGTCTGCATCTGTCTACAGACACAATGGTTTCCATGCAATAACCTTTGTTCTAGATCACTGATTCTTCTCAAATCCTGTTATAAAGTAAATGTTGGCATCAATTTAAGGGGTTATACCTTTTATTCATGTCCCTCTGTCCCGGGTTTGCTTTCTGTTCAAGACCTTAAACACTTTTTTTGAGATACTGAAATCACCTGTTTTCTACAATATTGATTGTGAATTGATGAGCTAAGCAAACAAACACTTAAAGGTTCCAAAGTATAGGTAAATGCGAAGCTTTATTTTACAGGTACTGTGAGTTGATAGCATGCACTTTCATTACACATACAACTATCATTTACAATTTGTTTTTTGAGAAAATATAACAGAAAAATAAAATGTCACAACATATATGTATTTAAATGTGAACATCTTTATAAGAGAAAGTAACTTTTTACATCATTTCAATGGTTTTCATTTAGCATTCATAGATACAATTTTGTGTTGATGGACAAATGGTATTTCAAAAAATCTCAATGTCCTACAATTTGCACATTGATTTCTAACATGATTCATAAAAATAGCTAGAGACTGGTCTCGACATATATGTCCCTAATCTTGCTATACTTATGTCTGATAACATTTTTAGTTGTCAGGGTCTATAGCTGGACCATTTCAATATGATGTTCAAGTTTTGTTTATGTCTTTTTTGAGGTCTGACAAGTGCTAGGTGTGTTTGTTTCTTTACTTCATCTGAGCATGATTGACGTTCCTCTGTCAAAAGTTTTGTACGATGTTGTATTTATTTGACGACCTATGTCATTCGTAAAAATAACGATAGAAAGGAGAGCCATATATGGAAATCTATAGAATAAGATTAATACGCTTTACCTGGCCAGGAGAAAATTCCATTCATAAAAAAACGATGCAGACGGAAAATTACAGAAGGTCAGTGGGCGGTGCTTAATTTTGTCTAGTGACCATTACGTATTTAGCCTTAGAACTTCCACGAAAGTCCGTCAAACATAGTTCGTGGAAAAAAACTTAGTTACTGTTTCAAGTTATAGATCAGCAACATCGTACAAAAATGTTCTAAGCTCCCGTGACCGACTATGATTATTTGGACAGCCAGTAAATAGTTGAAGGGTTCGCGCTATGGCGCTCACCCTTCAACAATTTACTGACCCTCCAAATAACGATAGAAGGTTTATGTCCTTTGGCCATTACCTTGCTGACTTGTTTGTTCTAATAGCAAAGCGTAATATAACGACTGGATTATTCGGATTAGGCCCAAAATCAATAATTCGTGATTAAATAGTTATTTATGAACCTTTTTTCCTGAAACTTGGATATTACACATTGTAAAATAAAAATTTTTTTTTTGGCACTTTTCATGATGAAAACTAATACAAGTTGTAACCCGGGTCGCGTTTAAAATACGAGTTGGTCCTCCCTATTCCCAATTGAAAGCCTTTTAAATATTTTATTTATTTATTATTAAAAAGATTATGCTCATGCTAGACCATCATATAAATGATGGAGCCCTCACGCCACGACAAGGCCATGAGCAATGTGAGGGTGGGATGGGCCCTCCCTATTCCCAACTGAAAGATATTTATTTATTTATTTATTTATATAACAAGGATTGGGTAATTTTTTTAATAAAATTTATAACTACAAAGATACCCTGCGCAAGGCACGTGATATCTCTTGTAGTCCGCGTAGTTTCTCAATTATTTAATTTTAGTTGAAAAAGGTTATAACTACAAAGATACCTTGCACAAGGCACGGGGTATCTTTAATAGCCCGCGTAGTTTCCCAATTATTTAAGTTTATTGAAAAAAAGTTATACTACAAAAACACCAGTAGTATAGAGGTACAGCTCAGTTAGTATTTGTGGTGGAGCAGTGACGTCACCGGAAGTTGCATAACCGGAAATGACGTCACAGGAACCGGAAATGAAAAGGATAATTTCCCGCGTTTTTTACCGGTATTTCCCGCGGTTTTCCCCCGGAACTTCTCTAGATTCTAGGTACGAATAATGGAATTGTGAATCCAACCTGTATTGGGTCACTATAGCGCTATTACCCCCTATGTTAAACCATTTTTCCCTCCTGAATTGTGCAGTCAGCCGTGACTAATTGACTCAGTGGTATGTGTATGCAATATATGACTGCATTTTCTATATATGTTCTTTTTTGTTTGTTTGTTTGCTTGTTTTCGTAAATAAAATGTTATTCATCATACAGGCTTTACATTATAACAAAACGCCAAGTACATTTTCTAAGCTTTATTAATAAGACGATGCACAAAAGTCTTGACTATGTCTGTGGCTTCTCTCGGGTGTCTCAATGTTCTCGTAACATCGCCCATATATTCTCCGGCACATCTGTTTATCAGATAAAATATACTGTGGTGTCCGCATACAGTGGAGCCTTCTTCTTGAACTCTAATGGTGTTGTAAGTCCAACTCGTACAATGTTTGTTCATAAAGTTCACGTAAGCCCTTAAAAAGGGTGGTCTTCCTGTGGGATCGTAATATTCTCTAGAATCGGCATCGATGTATAGGGCTACCCAGTGTGTTCCCGGTCGATCGTCCGGGTCCGTGTTCCCTATCGAGGCCGAAGGTACGTTTAATCTTCTGGGTAGTCTGTTTCTGGCGTATACTCCTTTGAAAACGTTTCTGGTACTTTGGTGTGTTTTCAGTACGTGGTCGATCTCTAAGGTGTTCATCTAAGCACTGTAGTCAAACAAGACTTGTCTGTTTCTATCAATTTCAATGACGTTGTCAAATCCTGCATATATGATCACGTTGATGGTAGCTGCAAGGGCTTCTGCGAAATGAATCTCCACTCTCAAGTTGCCTTGTTTTATCAGCTGAAAGGCTCCAACTTCAGACATGTCGGGTGAGATCAAATCCAAACAAGGTGTTTCCTTTGGCATAATCTTCTCTCGAAATGGTATTTCCTTCGTCTTGATACGTTTTTCCGGTACTGGTGTAGAGTCCCATATAACTTTGGATGTAGCCATTGTTTTCGAAGTCGGGCTGTAACGGTTTGGCTGGAATCTGTCGTCCTTCAACGTTGAGTGACACAAAATTGATCTTGTAGTGTTTAAAATCGAACGGATTTTCCCCAATAGTGCCGTTCAGTGCATCGCTGTCTACACATGCAGTGACGAGTCTCTTTGGCAGCTGTCCCAAAAACATATTGTCCTGAACATAATTCATGTTGCCGGTGGGTACCGTGTCCACTTTTACTTCTACTCGTCTAACGGGATATTTACAGCTGGTCTTTTCCAATGCTTTCATGTGACCCATTCTAACGGCGGGACTCAGTTGTACCTTTCTCACATACAGAGACATTTCCTTAATCTTGATTTTATAATTGGCCACGAGAGCAAAAGCGTCCCGACTTCTTCTCAGTTTAATTTTCAGATGCACGTGGTTGAGTAAGTCTTTGTCTTGACAAAACAAATCCAAATGTAGTTTTCCCATCATTTGTACCGACTTGCTTAGGGCCGTCAATTTTTTCCTTGACGTGAATCCCTTGTTGTCCGTCGTTCTCCTGTCCAGCTGTCCCGGAGTGTCCTTGTACCACATCACGCCCGTCAACTGAGATTATTTAGCCGCTGGTCCGTAACTGAGAAGAGTTTCCAAGTAAGCCCTGTAGGGATACATGCTGGTCGGTGGCGAAACTAATTTTTCGTTTAGGCTAACGCTGACGTCACTGAACAGTGAATGCATCCACAAATCGACGGGTCCCACGTCGGAATCGACGTCCAAGGCCGACCCATCTGCTTTTGCGATCTGTGCTTCTACGAACAAATGGGTATTGGCTAAATCGATGTAATCTTCTCCGGCGCCGCTCACCACGAATTCGTAAGGACCTTGATCCGTCAGGGTTGATGTCAAGCCTTTTTGTTCCCAATATCCGTGCTCCACGCTGGTTGGGTGGGTGGTACTCCGAACAAGTCCAATTCCGATTTGATACATTCGCATGATTGAGGGTGCACGAGGGCCATTATCCGAAGATGTCTCTCGATGTGTTCCGTTGTCTGGTCTGACGACGTCTGTTTTTTTTCTGGCGTGCGTTTCTTTTTATAGTCCGTTCACCCGGAGGTCCAGATTGGGCCAGGGCTCTCTGTAACATCCGTTGTCCGGTGGTTTTCAATCTAGTCTTGGCTGCTTGTTTCAGATTCTTCCCTTGGACCACATCTCCGGCAATGTTAAGTCCCGTCTTCAGGGTCTCTCGACCCAACGTTTTGGCTCCACTCTTCAATAAAGGCATGGCTGCTTTGAACAGTCCTCCGAATATACTTCCCATGCCGTGTCCTCTCTGAAATCGACCCCCGGTAATCACGGGGTATCCGTGACCCGCTTTGCGAAGGTAATAATCTTGGAAATATTTTCCGTTGCTTCTGTATGGTGGCTTCATTCCAGATACGTTTTTTTCTTTCTACAGTGAAGTGTCACCACCACTCTCCCTCGTTCGAATGGGACGACTTTTCCCGTGTCGTCCCTTATATCTATCTGGATGTCCTGGAATCGGCGTTGTGATATGGGGCAGTTCTGTATGTGGTCGAAGGCGCGAGTTATCATTTCTCCGTCTCTTCCTGCCACCGGTACTATTCTCAGCAAGGGGACTTGGGTATCTCCCACCATCCTCGGTTCTATCAAAGGACAATACAGGTACAGGGAATGGTGCCCTTGGTTGACGTCTGACACGTACGGTGCTTTATGATTTCCGGGTGAAAATCCAGCTTGTCGAATCCCAGGAGCGACAGTAACTCAATAATTCTCTTTGAAAATCGAATCGTTGTCTAGTTGGTCTCATACCACATGAAGAAGGCTTTTCTGTCTTTCAGTTTCATGGCATCCGGGTTGTAGTAGTGTACGTCTGGTATATGATTGAGTACGACTGACTGGTTCTCTTTGCTATTGAACAAATGTGGGAAATATCCTTTCTTGAGCTCCTCCAATCCAAAAATCTTAGGTAGCTCCGATAATGCGCTAGGTAAAAAGTTGATGGAGTCTATCATTCTAACACGACATCCGGGTACTTCGATATACATGTTCTTGGCACCATTGGCTATAAGAGTTGGTTTCACACCGTTTTGATACAGTTACCCTAGTATGGGCAATGAATCGTAGCCTTTGAAATTGTGTGCAATAGCGGTGGCCCCTTCGTTTTCTCCGGAAAACAACCATTGACAAAAGTGTTCAGTTGTGTTTGGTCCGGCAAACACCAATTCGTTCTTCCCACATGTTTGGCAGATACTGTCTTTATCGACGCCTTGATCCATGCATTTTAAACACACTATGTACTACACATAGATTAGGCTTATGTTCAAAAGCTCCACACCTCGGTGATTTGCAATGAATACATTTTTCGTTGTCATCCGCTTGGTATCCTTGTTGACACTGGATCCTGTCATCTTGGGTACATTCAAAATCGAAAAAGATGTAAGTCTGTTTCTTCTGTCTATCGTTGTAATCCACAGGTAGCATGTAACACTGGTGTCCAGATGGATAATAATCTTTACAAGTCTTGCAATAGACGTTTCCACAGGTATGATATCCCACTCGTTTGTTCACGGTTTGTCCAAAGTTCTTACATTTGTAATAGGAGGTGCACGTTGAGTTTCCCAATGGCGTCATCTCGTTGTGGAGATTAAAGCATGTTGGTTCTTTGAAGTATCGTCCACAATCCTGACAATTTATCCAATTATCTTCAGTTTGATCGTGAATCTTCCGGCAATTATGACATACGTTGTTGCAAACATGTTCTTCTTTGGTGTTATAACCTTTGTAACAGTTTGTACAGAAGTAGATGCGACTCAGGAACGCAGTCATGCTGGTAATCACATCGTGGTAGTAAAAGTAGATCTTCTTCTCGGCTGTGGGTCCATGATAAACGATTCCGTATCTGATATCCTGCCAGGAATCGTTGAAACGTTTTTACATCTTCGATTCCGCATTGATGTAGGGGTACTCCCGCCTTGGTGTGTAATTCCAACGCCAACTTAGCTTTGGCCGTTACGATGGCCCTGGCACAACACATGTCATCTTTGTTTTGTATCTGGATGATGCAACGTTTATCTTTCAGGAACCTCTCCGTGTCCACGTAATCACATCTCTTTCTAGTTCCACCCTTAGGAAGGCTGACGTGTGTTATATTCAGTTGTACACAATGGTCCAGGACGAACTGTTCGTTGGACTGTAGCGCTCTTTCTATTTCAGCTAGTAGTAGTTCACTCGTCAGTTGGTTCATCTGCATAAAAGGTAATCTGATGGGAAAATCCAAATCGGAACATTCAAGGGTAACTTGGACTAAATCCTCTTCCTGCATTCCTTTGGTCACATCTGTTAAAACGGAGTCAAATAGGTTCTGTAGGATGTTCAATATGTCTGGTACACTCTGCACGTTTAATTCATTGAACGTAACTCTGTACTCGTAGGATTCGGTGTTAAATCGAGGCATCTTCTTTCCCTTCTCCTTGGTAATGGTGTAATACTGATCGTGGTGGTTGATATCCACGGGTCGATTTTGTAAACCGGCTCCACTCTGATGTTTCTCCTTCAGATGGCGATACAGGTTATCCCTTCGTCTGTACAACAATCCGCATTCGTTACATGGAAAGAAGCTGTCGTTATGTTTTCTCTCGTGTCTATCGAGATTTTCCTTTCTAGTAAAACGCTTCTGGCATACTCCACAGGTAAAGGTATTATGGTGTTTGTTTAGACGGTGCTACTCCATCAATTGACTCTTCTTGTTGACAATATCCACAGGAATGCATCTGTAAAAGACAAATGTATATTTACAACATGAATCAAACATTTCAACTACATGTTAATTATTTGTTAAAACTACATGTATGACTTACATCTGTTCTGTCTAATAGGCGTTTACTCTGAGCTCTAAACACGTCTGGGCGCAGAATGAGAATGTTTCGCGTCGAGTCGGCTTTTATAGGTGACGTCATGTTACTAAAAATAGATCGATGAGTCACCGAAGTGCTGTGACATTCGACACGGTCTGTTTAATTCTCTTTGTCTCTTGTGTTTTGTCTTTTCGTTTATCTCTCCGTTTGTTTTATGTTTTCCTTCTGTTTCTAATTTCTACTTCACGTCACAATACCACCAATTTCCTCTCTCACATAGCAACAGCATCAACAACAGCAGCAGCAGCAGCCACCACCACCACCACCACACCCACAATAGCACTGAAATTCCACCCAAAACACGAAAAACGTAAACAAAAACGTTAACAAAACGAACAAATAGCCATTAAAAAGTTAAATGAACACGAAAACACGTGATTAAAACTGAAATCATAACGTGAAAACGTGATTAAAACGTGAAACACGCGCAAACAATATGACAAAAACTCGTACAAACGTCAAACACGATGAAAAGATGTAAGAGCCGTAATTAGTCACGGCTGACTGCACAATTGAGGATGAAAAAATGGATTAACATAGGGGGTAATAGGTCTATAGTGACCCGATACACTACTGACACCCTGTACAAGGCACGGGATATCTCTAGTAGCCAGCGTAGTTTCCCAATTATTTAAATTTAGTGGAAAAAGGTTATATCTACAAAGATACCATGCACAAGGCACGGGGTATCTTTAGTAGTCCACGTAGTTTCCCAATTATTTAAATTTAGTGAAAAGTTATTAAATTTAAAGTGAAATAAAAGTTTTATTAATAAAGTTTTTTTTAATAAATATATAGGATATACATTTATGTACAATAAAAACACATAATTGACATTTGTGAAGAAAGTTCATATCAGTTCACAGTTCATTATCTAATAACACATATTGTTCATCAAACACTGCTGCAGTTGTTGCAAGTAAAGGAAAAACTTCCCTGAAAATTGACTAAAGTTCCGTTGGAAGAACAGCCAAAATGATACCAAGTGGAACACTTATCACAAGAAACCATGCTTCAAATAGATTCGGCAAATCACACTCGGCCTTGCATTCCTTTTGATGGAAAGGTTGACACTGGTGTTTTTCAAATTTAATGTAACTTTTGATTTGACTGGTTTTATCTTCGGAAATGGCGAAAACTGTTTATCTTCCATGCACTTTAGGAGATGATTACGCATGACATTGGTATCAAAATGAACGCTATTTTTTTTCCATTCCAGCCACTGAAACAAAATTCAGTCATAAATGCAATGGCGAAAACTCCACAGTCAACTGAGTTGGTTTGCTGTTGAACTTTATGAATTTTGACCGGTACAATGTCTTTGTTTTTTCCATTAATCCTTGACATTTGAATCGTTAAATACGAGTCCTGCACCTTAGACAAATGTGGGTCTGGAACCTGCACCTGAAACATGGCATACGAATATTTCTTTGAATCAATTATAAAGAAAATAATAATTCAATTAAGACATGTTTAAAGTATTGTATATCAAAGATTAATTGTTATTTTTAATGCAAACACTCATAATTTATAGCTTCATATCTTTATTGATGTACCACCGTTGTTAGCTTGGGTCTTTAATTGGGTGTTTAATTGGAATTAAACTTTATAATGATTTCCTAAATAACCTCCTAAATTATTAATTAAACTTTATTACATTGCAAAATTAAGGATTCTATCTATCGAAATGAATATTATTTCTATATTATTAATTCATGCCGATATATCCTTAATTTAAACAGCTAATAACAAAAATCTTTTTAAATTTTATATTTTAATAAAATATAATTTGTTTACCAACAAATATTCCTAGGATATTATTTAATCAGGATTTATTGATTTTTGTACCAGGGTCCGGGTTACAACAAAGTGCCAAACACGTCATCAAAAACTATTTTTTCTACAAAACATTTTCTATTTTACAATGTGTTATATAGAAATATATCCAAGTTTCAGGAAAAAAGGTTCATAAATAACTATTTAATCACGAATTATTGATTTTGGGCCCGGTGTTTTTGGCCCGGGTTACAACTTTTATTAGCCACCGTTTATATGTAAAAGGCAGACCAACGGTTTAAAACTGATTCCTGATGTAGGCCTGATACATTGGCTGTACAAGTTTTCTGCCATGCAGACCAACGGTTTAAAACTGATTCCTGATGTAGGCCTGATACATTGGCTGTACAAGTTTTCTGCCATGCAGACCAACGGTTTAAAACTGATTCCTGATGTAGGCCTGATACATTGGCTGTACAAGTTTTCTGCCATGCAGACCAACGGTTTAAAACTGATTCCTGATGTAGGCCTGATACATTGGCTGTACAAGTTTTCTGCCATGCAGACCAACGGTTTAAAACTGATTTCTGATGTAGGCCTGATACATTGGCTGTACAAGTTTTCTGCCATGTTCTAAGTTTTGTTCACCATGTGTACGCCATTCTTTGATCCATGATAGTATATTTCCTATTTTTCCATACGATTCAATTTTTTTTAAGCAAACGTTGGTGTACTACACTCAAAGATTTTACTAAATTCCAGCTTGTTGGTTGTTACATTTATGTATGTATTTGCATAGACAATGCGTGATTTAAAGGTGGTCTAATTATATTCGTCACTATTAATTTTTCAAAAGCTTCCCTTGAGTACATCTAGTTTATTGTTAGTGTACTGCCCGACTCCATTTATGCGGTCTTTTTATGTAGGTGTACTATTTCTCATTCTATATAATTTTTTGGACTAGCATTCATTGTTTTTTGTTTTTTTTGTCGTCCTATGATCAATCATTCCATCTCTATCTGTAACTAACAACTTGATGTATCACGTTTTTAATGGATAAGATAACCATATATCAAATGTTCTTTTCTCTCGTTGTTTCAGGTGCTGGTTGTGTAGGTAATGTTCTTTTCTCTCGTTGTTTCAGGTGCTGGTTGTGTAGGTAATGTTCTTTTCTCTCGTTGTTTCAGGTGCTGGTTGTGTAGGTAATGTTCTTTTCTCTCGTTGTTTCAGGTGCTGGTTGTGTAGGCAATGTTCTTTTCTCTCGTTGTTTCAGGTGCTGGTTGTGTAGGTAATGTTCTTTTCTCTCGTTGTTTCAGGTGCTGGTTGTGTAGGTAATGTTCTTTTCTCTCGTTGTTTCAGGTGCTGGTTGTGTAGGTAATGTTCTTTTCTCTCGTTATTTCAGGTGCTGGTTGTGTAGGTAATGTTTTTTTCTCTCATTGTTTCAGGTGCTGGTTGTGTAGGTAATGTTCTTTTCTCTCGTTGTTTCAGGTGCTGGTTGTGTAGGTAATGTTCTTTTCTCTCGTTGTTTCAGGTGCTGGTTGTGTAGGTAATGTTCTTTTCTCTCGTTATTTCAGGTGCTGGTTGTGTAGGTAATGTTCTTTTCTCTCGTTGTTTCAGGTGCTGGTTGTGTAGGTAATGTTCTTTTCTCTCGTTGTTTCAGGTGCTGGTTGTGTAGGTAATGTTCTTTTCTCTCGTTGTTTCAGGTGCTGGTTGTGTAGGTAATGTTCTTTTCTCTCGTTATTTCAGGTGCTGGTTGTGTAGGTAATGTTTTTTTCTCTCATTGTTTCAGGTGCTGGTTGTGTAGGTAATGTTCTTTTCTCTCGTTGTTTCAGGTGCTGGTTGTGTAGGTAATGTTCTTTTCTCTCGTTGTTTCAGGTGCTGGTTGTGTAGGTAATGTTTTTTTCTCTCGTTGTTTCAGGTGCTGGTTGTGTAGGTAATGTTTTTTTCTCTCGTTGTTTCAGGTGCTGGATGTGTAGGTAATGTTCTTTTCTCTCGTTGTTTCAGGTGCTGGTTGTGTAGGTAATGTTCTTTTCTCTCGTTGTTTCAGGTGCTGGATGTGTAGGTAATGTTCTTTTCTCTCGTTGTTTCAGGTGCTGGTTGTGTAGGTAATGTTCTTTTCTCTCGTTATTTCAGGTGCTGGTTGTGTAGGTAATGTTTTTTTCTCTCATTGTTTCAGGTGCTGGTTGTGTAGGTAATGTTCTTTTCTCTCGTTGTTTCAGGTGCTGGTTGTGTAGGTAATGTTCTTTTCTCTCGTTGTTTCAGGTGTTGGTTGTGTAGGTAATGTTCTTTTCTCTCGTTGTTTCAGGTGCTGGTTGTGTAGGTAATGTTCTTTTCTCTCGTTATTTCAGGTGCTGGTTGTGTAGGTAATGTTTTTTTCTCTCATTGTTTCAGGTGCTGGTTGTGTAGGTAATGTTCTTTTCTCTCGTTGTTTCAGGTGCTGGTTGTGTAGGTAATGTTCTTTTCTCTCGTTGTTTCAGGTGCTGGTTGTGTAGGTAATGTTCTTTTCTCTCGTTGTTTCAGGTGCTATTGTGTAGGTAATGTTTTTTTCTCTCGTTGTTTCAGGTGCTGGTTGTGTAGGTAATGTTCTTTTCTCTCGTTGTTTCAGGTGCTGGTTGTGTAGGTAATGTTCTTTTCTCTCGTTGTTTCAGGTGCTGGTTGTGTAGGTAATGTTTTTTTCTCTCGTTGTTTCAGGTGCTGGTTGTGTAGGTAATGTTTTTTTCTCTCGTTGTTTCAGGTGCTGGTTGTGTAGGTAATGTTCTTTTCTCTCGTTGTTTCAGGTGCTGGTTGTGTAGGTAATGTTCTATTCTCTCGTTGTTTCAGGTGCTGGTTGTGTAGGTAATGTTCTTTTCTCTCGTTGTTTCAGGTGCTGGTTGTGTAGGTAATGTTCTTTTCTCTCGTTATTTCAGGTGCTGGTTGTGTAGGTAATGTTTTTTTCTCTCATTGTTTCAGGTGCTGGTTGTGTAGGTAATGTTCTTTTCTCTCGTTGTTTCAGGTGCTGGTTGTGTAGGTAATGTTCTTTTCTCTCGTTGTTTCAGGTGCTGGTTGTGTAGGTAATGTTCTTTTCTCTCGTTGTTTCAGGTGCTGGTTGTGTAGGTAATGTTCTTTTCTCTCGTTATTTCAGGTGCTGGTTGTGTAGGTAATGTTTTTTTCTCTCATTGTTTCAGGTGCTGGTTGTGTAGGTAATGTTCTTTTCTCTCGTTGTTTCAGGTGCTGGTTGTGTAGGTAATGTTCTTTTCTCTCGTTGTTTCAGGTGCTGGTTGTGTAGGTAATGTTCTTTTCTCTCGTTATTTCAGGTGCTGGTTGTGTAGGTAATGTTTTTTTCTCTCATTGTTTCAGGTGCTGGTTGTGTAGGTAATGTTCTTTTCTCTCGTTGTTTCAGGTGCTGGTTGTGTAGGTAATGTTCTTTTCTCTCGTTGTTTCAGGTGCTGGTTGTGTAGGTAATGTTTTTTTCTCTCGTTGTTTCAGGTGCTGGTTGTGTAGGTAATGTTTTTTTCTCTCGTTGTTTCAGGTGCTGGATGTGTAGGTAATGTTCTTTTCTCTCGTTGTTTCAGGTGCTGGTTGTGTAGGTAATGTTCTTTTCTCTCATTGTTTCAGGTGCTGGTTGTGTAGGTAATGTTCTTTTCTCTCGTTGTTTCAGGTGCTGGTTGTGTAGGTAATGTTCTTTTCTCTCGTTGTTTCAGGTGCTGGTTGTGTAGGTAATGTTCTTTTCTCTCGTTGTTTCAGGTGCTGGTTGTGTAGGTAATGTTCTTTTCTCTCGTTGTTTCAGGTGCTGGTTGTGTAGGTAATGTTCTTTTCTCTCGTTGTTTCAGGTGCTGGTTGTGTAGGTAATGTTCTTTTCTCTCGTTGTTTCAGGTGCTATTGTGTAGGTAATGTTTTTTTCTCTCGTTGTTTCAGGTGCTGGTTGTGTAGGTAATGTTCTTTTCTCTCGTTGTTTCAGGTGCTGGTTGTGTAGGTAATGTTCTTTTCTCTCGTTGTTTCAGGTGCTGGTTGTGTAGGTAATGTTTTTTTCTCTCGTTGTTTCAGGTGCTGGTTGTGTAGGTAATGTTTTTTTCTCTCGTTGTTTCAGGTGCTGGTTGTGTAGGTAATGTTCTTTTCTCTCGTTGTTTCAGGTGCTGGTTGTGTAGGTAATGTTCTTTTCTCTCGTTGTTTCAGGTGCTGGTTGTGTAGGTAATGTTCTTTTCTCTCGTTGTTTCAGGTGCTGGTTGTGTAGGTAATGTTCTTTTCTCTCGTTGTTTCAGGTGCTGGTTGTGTAGGTAATGTTCTTTTCTCTCGTTGTTTCAGGTGCTGGTTGTGTAGGTAATGTTCTTTTCTCTCGTTATTTCAGGTGCTGGTTGTGTAGGTAATGTTTTTTTCTCTCATTGTTTCAGGTGCTGGTTGTGTAGGTAATGTTCTTTTCTCTCGTTGTTTCAGGTGCTGGTTGTGTAGGTAATGTTCTTTTCTCTCGTTGTTTCAGGTGCTGGTTGTGTAGGTAATGTTCTTTTCTCTCGTTGTTTCAGGTGCTGGTTGTGTAGGTAATGTTTTTTTCTCTCGTTGTTTCAGGTGCTGGTTGTGTAGGTAATGTTCTTTTTTCTCGTTGTTTCAGGTGCTGGTTGTGTAGGTAATGTTCTTTTCTCTCGTTGTTTCAGGTACTGGTTGTGTAGGTAATGTTCTTTTCTCTCGTTGTTTCAGGTGCTGGTTGTGTAGGTAATGTTCTTTTCTCTCGTTGTTTCAGGTGCTGGTTGTGTAGGTAATGTTCTTTTCTCTCGTTGTTTCAGGTGCTGGTTGTGTAGGTAATGTTCTTCATATAAAGCTATTTTGTGTTAGGGATATCGATATTGCCTCTGCATACGTATTTGATTTTGTAATTGTTTATCTCAGATGAGTAATTATAGATTAATTTGATGAGGTCTGCTTTGTACTAGATCAACACGCTTAGTTGGATTTTTTTCTATGATACTAGCTCACTGAAACAACAGTCCGCGGTTAGATATGTTGCCCCACTCGGACACATTATCCTGATTCCGTGCACATCAGTCTGTGCTCTTTCTCCTTCATGCTGCGTACTTAGCGGAGAAGCAACAAAAACCAATTTTATAGTCTTTGATTTGACCCGATCGGGGATCGAACCCACGATCTACCACACTCGAAGGGAGCACGCTAATATAACCAATTACACCAACGATGCGGTTCTGGGTACCGTACACTCCATTTGAATATGTTATTTACAGTAAACACGCTAACTTTGTACAGGGAAATGCAAGAACAAAACAAAAACTGTACAGGACCATTCACTTAATCAGAACAAACAGGTTTTGAACACCAGCCAATCCCATTGCATTGCTTATCCTGTTCAAAATCGGGTTCTCACAAAATAAATCGCAAATTCTGACAAGAATCGTCATAGAAACATGCCTGTATTTTATTAATTTAAGATTTTATCGTTCTGCTAAAAATACACAAGAACTACCACATTCAACAGAATATACTGAACTAATGTCACTTGTAATTTCTCTTTGCAGGAGTTAATCTCGAAGAGGTGCTTAAAAGTGTTTCAATAAAGCCAACACTTTTTCGTGTTGCAAGAGTGTTTAGGATTGGTCGAGTACTACGAATGGTAAAAGGGGCAAAGGGAATTAGGAAATTGATTTTCGCTTTGATAATTTCTCTTCCCGCCCTGGTCAATATTGGAGCTCTTCTAACTTTGATATTGTTCATTTACTCAATTATCGGCATGTCAAGTTTTGGAAATTTAAAAATAACTGGTGGCGTCATGGACGAAGATGTCGTCAATTTCAAAACATTTGTCAGTAGCTTTGTGCTGATGTTGAGGCTATCTACTTCCGGTGGATGGAATGACATTCTAGAGCCTCTACTACTACAGTCACCAGATTGTAATAAAGACTACATAACACGTCCTGATGGAACCCTATATAAACAAGAAAATGGCGACTGTGGTACGCCATGGCTAGCTATTGTTTTTTTGTGTTCATATATCTTGATTACGTATTTAATTATCATAAACACTTATATTGCTGTGATTCTGGAGAACTTTAACCAAGCTCACCAGCAAGAAGAGATCGGGATCACAGAGGATGATTTTGACATGTTCTATACCGTTTGGGAGAACTACGATCCCTTGGCAACACAGTTCATTAAATTTGAAAACTTGTCAAGTTTTGTAGCAGACCTTGATGAGCCATTAGGTATACCAATACCTAATGAAATAGCATTGGTTGCATTTAATATTCCTATAGTTCAAGGGGATAAAATACATTGCTTAGATATTCTTATGCATTTGGTAACACATGTACTAGGTCATGTTGAGGAAACTGACGAATTTAAACAATTGAAGGAGGAACTCTATATTAAATTCTCTGAAACATTCCCAACAAGAGTAAAAACTACAAAAACGTCAAGTACAATGATGAAGAAGAAAGAGGACGTTGCCGCCCGAACGTTACAACGTGCGTGGAAAAGTTACAAAACACAGAAAAATCTCCGTAATATAACACAACTGGCTAAATTATTAAAGAACCAAGAGGAAGCTGAAATGTCTGCACGGAAAGACAACAGTGTAGTTACACTGGGGAGGAGACTATCGGGTGCTTTAACTAAATTCTTTGGCATGTCAAGACCAGTCAGTGCTGTTAGTAGGAGTAGTATTAAAACTGGAACGCACTCGGGTTGGGTGAAGGTGTCCAGCAATACACTAAAAGTACCAAGTGTTGGTGCTCTGTACCCCTCGCATGGAGATGACCCCGATATAAATTTATGACAAAAGTATGACTACATAAGCGGTTATATTAAAGCATACTTCCAACACTTAGTTGCTGGAAAGAATATATATAGCAAAACTTCAATACACGTATTACACGTAAAACAAGTATTAACTATAAAAAAAAAACATGCCAAAAAATCTGTATGATATGGTTGTGTTATTGTTTTATTAACATTCTGTTTTGTTATTAGCTTATTATAAGTTCATTTAGCCGTCAGGTTTGTTTTGTATATAGATTTTTACATTTAACAGAGAATCAGTTCACTACATATATAGTGTAATACAATACAACGAGTTAATGCAAATCGTATTACACGCTAAAGCAACAAAATCTTCGATAAACTAACTTTATCGCTGATAAACCAGGTTTATCTGCCATGTATCTATGGCTTTACGAATATAAACTCGCATTAAAATCAAATTTTCCCGAAAAGTTCGGGTGGGAAACGTACGTCTATAAATATTTTTTATTGTAAATATAAAACAAAGACAAAAAAATAATATTTTAATTGTTACTGGTGTCTGGATAAATTGGTATAATAATGTTGCAAGGATAACATGTTGTAAGAATGAGCCAATGAAAGGAACGCTTAGAAACCGATTTTAGGATATCATGTAATTCATATAAGATAATGAATTTTGCCTCAGATAAAACATTTTCAATCAGAGAGGGAAATAAAACTTACTAAATTCATAGAAACCACAGCTCTATATGTAAATTGTAAACTCAAATTGGTCTTTACAATTAGAAATACGAGCATAGTTCTGGAACATCATACGTATTAACTTAGATAGCAACGGTTTGTCGCAGATACATTTGGTTTATCGGAGTTTCTGCTACTTTCGCGTGCATTTATGATGATATGTTGCTAGCAGTACACGAGCAACACTAAAGGAGAGAGTTTAGAAAAATGTATATAGGAATGCAACATTGTATAATTTCTGAATATTTATCTTTTTGTTTTATTCAGTTTTCCACATATAAAAACTGAATATGTTCAACATATAATACATGCAACATTAATATTAGAATCATTATGTAGCAACAGATTCAATTAGACTTAAGTACTACTATATGTCTCCAGTAGTAATTTAATCAATTTCAATATAAAGCCATCAAGATTTTGAATTAACGTAGTTAAGCTGAACACGATTTTTATCCGATTGAATGGCAATCAATTTTGTTTAAATCTTCATAATTAATATATAGATATTTTTAATATTATTTTTTTTCATTTTCAAATGATTACTTCAGATTTACAACGACAAATAAAAGGATTTTCATCTTAGATATATCAGACTGTTTTTATGATTATTATTATTTGTTCAATTGCATGGTTTTCAAAATCAATGCACCATGTTTTTTTCGCTCTTTAGCTAATTCCCTCATTTCTAAGGTCAAATTAAATAATCTGTCTGAGCAATACATTTTAACAATGAAGTCTCGTTGCAGGGCAAGATTTCCACCCCATCTAACCTATGGAAATCCCGTCCATAGATCAATCATGACACCACTACCACCTTTCTACCTGTACGATATATTTTTGGTCAACATGTTGTTGACGAATCATAGTTTTAACCTAAGCAACAGTAAATCAATCCTATAAGATATCTTATAAAGTATACAGGTATCTTGTAAATAATACGAAAGGGGTAATCAAGACATGAGACTATACAATGGCCAAAAGAAAAAAGGACTGACAGACAAATAAAGAAATGTTCTACAAAACACTACAAAGAAAACTTAAACAACACGAACTCCTCAAACAGGGCTAAACTCGTGTGCTCCGGAAGGATAAAATTTTCCTGCTCCGTAACACGAACATCATCCGATATTGAAATAGTGTTGGATACCTGTATACATCAATAAATACAAATACCATAAATAAAACATGATCCCCATACATAACTAGAGGCTCAGTCTGTGTCACTCATCTTTCATTCTGCTTTGAGGAAACTTAATACAGAACCTTCCATAGGTGCTTCCCACCAAATTTCGGTTCATTGGACTAAGCAGTTTCAGAGAACATTTTTTAGAAATCGACCAACCAAAAACAAGAATTGCCTGTGGCAACCATGTTTGTTAACAGATCGGGACGAAATGAGCAATCTTTATAGAGGACCTTCCATAGATGCTTCCTACCAAGTTTCAGTTCATTTGGCCGAGGGGTTTCAGTGGAGAAGATTAAAATGTGAAAAGTTAACGGACGACAGACCACGGACGTCAAGTTACGGTAAAAGCTCACATTGCCTTTGGCAAGGCGAGCTAAAAACCGAGAGCAAAGACAAATCGAAAATCGTTTTTACGATGACCTCACTGAACTTAAACCGTGAAGACATGTATGAGACAACATGAACTCTCCTTAAAACCGATGGCGAACTCGAACTCAGCTGATCCGGAAGGGTAGGCAGTTCCTGTTCCACTAGTGGCACGTGTCTTGTTACTCTTGCTAAAAAACGATGGGAAGTCATGAATGATGAAAGACCGGAATTGTGATTACATTTGGAGTTGACTACCACAAAGGGAACAAGCATATTCATGGTCATTTGTGACACAGACATTCTGTTTCGATTAACTAAGTCATGGTGGCGACCATAAAACAATCGAAGTGTTTCCTCTGTTTCCTCGTTAGCAGCAACACCATATGAAGGAAATCGTGATAGAAACCACAAGCTCTAGAATATCATATCAATGAGATAGATACTCCTGTACTTTCTGTGTTGGTTAAGTTCGGTTCAACTTGCACCAGAAATTAAAAAAAAAATTGAAATGTGAATAACCAACGAACACAAGCAACAATATCCATATCCGACATGGAACTATGGTCAAGGTGAGCAAAAAACTACTCACTTGGTCCATCAAAATTAATAAATAAAATGTCATCACAAAGTCATTATGTACTAAATGTTCATAAACACACATATGTAAATCAAACAAACACATTAAATCAAATCAATTTTATTACATTTTTTTGTTGTTTATCATTAGTTTCAAAATTAAAGCATTCTAATAGTATTGGATTCTCATACAGTAACATTAAACACCATCTACAATAGTACAAGTATTAAATGTTTTTTGATGTATAACATTACAATTATAACAATACTGAAAAATCTTGGACACATGTTTTATATTATATACCCTTTACCTTCTTACTATTATTTAACAAATATTACAAGGCTTTCTTTGTTGTTCTGTCTGAATTACATACACTATGGATAGACTAAATCTATTTATTAGGTTTAACCCTCAACATCTTTCTTTGACCTTTTTTCACTGTACATTGATAATATTATCCTTGATATGTGTGTTTGTATTACTAGTTCAAGGTCATTTTTATAAGATATATTTGACAGAATAACTTTTGTTAGATATGATTACATGTCTACACAATGCCAGGACAAGGTTTCTTTTTAATGTCCAAGAGTATTTGCTTGACCTGTCTACAATAATCTTTAGAAAGCTTTCTTTGAAAAGCATGATTGAACTGTCTACAGCATTATTTGAAAAACCTTTTTTTGACAGGTGTGTTTTAGTTTACTTTGATGTGTTTGACCATCTTACATTATGTTTTGTAAAGATGATTTTTGTTATATGTATTTGATCTGCCTATACAATCTATTGACATGTTATTTTTGTTAAATATGTTCTACCTGTATGCACTATGTATCGACATTGATTTCTTTGTTGAGGTTACTTCAACCATCTTACATTACGTTTTGAAAAGATGATTTTTGTTGTATGTATTTGATCTGCCTATACAATATTTGTTGACATGTTATTTTGTTAAATGTTTGATCTGTGTACACTATGTATTGACAAAATGATTCTAATGATGTCCATCATACTTCACAGGAAAAAATAAACAATTCATAAATCTTCCTCAAATGATCTTAAATTAATCAGACACGACCACAATTATACTGCATACCGGGTATTATTGATTGCATGCAGCTTGAAATATATATGTAACATGTACAATTCCCGATTTCTTATATACCAAATTATGTTCCAAACTGTTTTGCCGAACTAAAAAGTTCCCTGAACATATACATTATAGTGTGCATCAGCTATTTCCATGGTTACACAATATCATCCTGCAAAGTTGATGTCACAACAAATTAACAGTTTTCATGGACTAAATTTTCTAAAGCTTGTTCATTTAGAACAGCATTTGTCATTAATAAACAATCAACATTCACAAACAATCAACATTCATAAATAGTCAACAGTCATAAACAGGCAACATTCATCGTTTAAAACAACGTTCTAAAAATGTTCATTAAGAACAGCACTTGTCATTCATTAAGTCAACATTCACCTTCATGAAATAAAATGTCTTCAAAAATGTTCAAAGAAAATAACACTGGTCCTCACTTCAGTTTGTTATGTAGTAAGGTAAGCCTGGTGGAGGAGGAGGATAATTTGGAGGTTGTTGGGGTGCCTGCATCTGCTGTTGTACCTGTGGTGGAGGAGGGGCATATGACACAGGCGGTTGTGTTGGTGGTGCCATCAACGGCATAGATTGAGGCGAGAAGTACTGTCCACTTGAAATAGGAGGAGGCATGTTAGAGTACCCTTGAGGTGCCTGCATTTGTTCCATTGGTGGTGGAGGAATTTCTTCTTGCTGGAGTCTCTGTTCTGGTGGAGGCTGCAAAATATGGTCTGTTGACTGTGGAGGGGGTGGACCAGTAATAGTTATTGTGTGTGGTACTGTTGTAAATTGTTGTCCAGATGATGGCATGGCATCTTGTGTGTATGGATGAGGAGGACTCTGAGATGGTGATATTGAATACATCGGCTGCTGTGAATACAAGTGAGACGGAAGTGTTGATATAATAGTAGGCGGTCCAGGAGAAGAGGGTGGTGGTGGTAATATATGTGTTACAGTCCCGGGTTGTTGATTTGGTGAGAACTGGTATTGTTCTGTGATTGGCTGTTGCTGGGATATTTGGAACTGATATCCTTGTTCACTATCAGGTGGCCTCTGATCAGTGAAATGGTCTGACTCTGTCTGGGTGTATAATTGGGGTGCGTTAGAATACTGGTTATACTGATATTTGCCCCGTCCTCTCTGTTTATCTTCTTCATCTTCCTCATCAACATATTCTGTTGAGAAAAATATAAATATCTTATAATTATGTAAATAAAAAAAAACATTGATACAAATGTAGGAGCATTTAAATGACGAAAATTTCAAAAACCAGCAAAAAAAAAAAATCTAATTTATTCTGATAATTATCTAAATAATATACAAAAAAATTAATTTAAAAAAGATGTTATTTGCATATTACATTTTGCACAGAAATTCTATATTTATTCATTGTGGTCAAACTAATTTCATATAAATTCACTTTTGCTTGTAACATAAGCAAACCAATTAAATGTACATTTTGTATGTAAATACAGAATAGTCTTTCAGTTTCTTCAGCTAATTACAGCTTTTGAGTTGTAGTTAATATTAAACTCTTATTCAAACATCTTTAAGGAAGTCTGTAATCACATAATTTTAATAAGTTAAGGAGGGAGTGATTGTTGTTTTAATGCCAATTCAGCAATTTTTCATCTATATCATGGCAAGAACAATTTAATTTTCAATGAGATGATGATGTACTAGAATAAAACTCTTACTTAGATTTTTATAGTGCTAGTTCAATGAAACAACAGTCCACAGGTAGACATGTTGCTCCACTCGGACACATTATTCTGATTCCAAGCCAACCAGTCTTTGCTCTTTCTCCTTAATGCTGTGTGCTTAGCAGAGAAGCAAAAAATACCAATTATAGTCTTTGGTTTGACCCGACCGGGGCCCAAACCCACGATCTACCACACCCGAGGAGAGCACGCTAACCATTACACCACCGATGTGGCTAAATAATAAGCTAAGAGAGAACCATAAAAATTTCAATAACAACAATACAACTCTCATATATATAATGTATAAACATACCAGAGCCTTTGCTTTTTTTCCCGTCACCCCCACCTGGCTTTTCAAATGATGATCTCTTTAAAGAGGCTGAAAAAGAGCATGTTTAAACCATCAGTTTTGTAAATCTCATTTTCATGTTTTTTATATGGTAAATATAAAGTTCTTGTTGATCTACCTGAGGTTGAACGGTTATTCCATATTCAAAATCCAACTAAGACATAAAAAGATTTCTAAACAAAGCTCAACCAGTCTCACAACATAGATTGGCCAAGTTTCAAATGTGTTCAACAGATTAAATGTGACATGCTCAAGAAGGTCAGCAAGTGCAAAATCTTAATGCAAGTCCGTTGGTGGAAAAATGTGGCTTAATTAGCTCCTTACGTGAGCTATTTATTGCAACAACAGCCATGTTAGTTGAAGAGTGGGGTCTATGGACACATTTTGAACAGTTATACCGATGGTTTATTTAGGTCAAGTTTGGTTCATATTGCCTCAGTGATGTCTGAAATGAAGATTTTTTTAAGCTTACAGATGACGTCGGCAGATGCCAAGTGACGGTAAAAGCTCACATAACCCTTTCGGTCAGATGAGCTAAAAATGTAAAAAAAATAAAAAAAAAAATAGAATCAACTCAGGAATGTGCAAATATTCTATTAATTTGAATTTGATACATAGGGTTCGAATCCTACTTCATGACTGATAATGATATACATGTATATCACAGTGTATTTACCTGGTAAAGGGGGAGGAGGCATCAGCTGTTTGTCAGAACTGTCACCAGTATGTTCTGTTGTTGTATACCTTGTAAATGGGGAACCCCTGAAAGAAAATAAAAACAAGCATTACATTCAAGAATTCTGACCTCATTGTATTCTAAATATAGATACAACTATGAATCATCATTGATAGTTCATTTGACATAAATTGTCGATGTGATTACTTTTGTGCCATTGACTCAAATATTTTGGTATCTTAACAACAGTCTACAAGTATTAATAATTCACCAAAAGGTGATTTTTATACATTTGTTTCATAAACAATTACTGAATAAAACTGAAAATGGTACAACCATACTCCATTCAAAATGAGACAATTAAGATATTAGGCCAAAAAAAATTTACATATGTTTCCGCTAACCCTACCGACCCTAATTTTTTGTGCCTACCCTAAAGTTTTTTTGACCATTTTTAAATAAGCACTATTAAAGTCAGAATGTGTCCCTTGTAGAACCTAGCTAAAAATATTTAAAAAAATAGAATCTTTTTCCTACCTACCGACCCTAATATTTTAGAGTATGTTAGCGGAAACACATGCATTTTTTTCTTGACCTTAGTAAAAATAATATGTTTACAATAAAGACAAATAGTATTAGAAATATAATGTCTTCCCTTCAATCTTTTACATATAATTCCAAAATGAAAAACATGTTATGAAGAGAGGAGGGTTGGGGTCCCATTAACCGGTTTAACCCTGACACATTTATGTGCCTGTCCCCAAACCTGGATTTTCAACACCAAATATCATGGTATTTTTTTTTGTGTTCAGTGAGTTAAGATGAGAGATGATTGTTCACTTTGTTGATATTGGAGGAATTGTTGATCATTACTGTTTAAACTTTCTTTTCATAATCATATAATAAAATAAGTTTGTCATGGAAAAGTATTTCATGAATATCCATAATTAGACCTTAACTTGGAAGACAATTTTTGTGATTTTGAATTACTAGATTGAATGAACTACACAAACTAGAGGTTCAGAATCGATTTCCGACCAAAAAAACAAAAAACAGACCTGTGTTAAAGTACCATCCAAGGAACATTTCAGAAAAGTTTATTATCAAATTGTTCAGTTGTATTAGATTAGAATTATTTTTCCCATAGGGTGTTATTTAAAAGTGTTCCTGAAGTTGTGGTCAACTTAGTTGTCCCTATAAAATTTAAATTTTGAAAGGCTCCAATAAATGATTATTCATGAACAGTTATGGTTCAATCAAATTTCTAGTTTGTGATATAAATTATTTCGTTCGTTTTCCCATATGGTTCTATGCAAAAACTTTGTCCTACAGTAGTAGTCATCTTTCTGATTGCGATCGGAAATTAAAAAAAAATAATCACATTTTGTAAACAGCCATCCAACAAACATTCCAGCCAATTTTGCTGTCAAATAGTTCAATTGTTTCAGAAAAGAATTAATTTTGTTTTACTCATTTGATCATATTTTCAGTGGCCAAAACAAATAAATAAAAAAATATCAAATAAAAATCAAACCACAAACGTTTTAGAAGGTCATTTAAGGAACAGTCCTATCTTAGAAGGTCATTTAAGGAACAGTCCTATCAAGTATCAATTCCATTGCATTTGTGAGAAGATTTGCTTTGTTTAATTTTGGCCAACTAGACAGCATAATTTCTACGAAGTTTGTTTCCATATAGCACATGCATAGATAATGAATGTAAACCATGATAAGGGATGAAAAGTGATGACAATACAAATGTACTTCTAGTAGATATTTGATCTAGGTGAGCTATAAGTGAAAAGTAAAGAATAATCTTGATTGTACATTACCTGTCATCAGAAGGCACTGGTACTAGTGATGTTGTATAGACAGGCTGGGATGATGATGAGACAATCTGTGTTCCACTGTACATCTCAGATACTTGAGACTGATGTGGTGGAGGAAGTTTGGGAGCTGAATTCTGTCCATCTTGTGGTGGACCCTGTACTACAAGGTTAGCCAGATGGGGAGGTCCATGCTGGAAAATAAATGTATGATTGTCAAGTTTAAGAATTCAGAAAATTCAATTATGCTTAACAGGAAACGTTCAAACAGCCTATAATTTCCTAAAAATAAAGTTTGTACAAAAATACTATCAAAATGAAATTAAAAGTGTAAAAGGTTTGACAGGTATGATGATATCAACTTGCCTAAGCTTTCTCTTATGCCCATAATTATAGTTTAATGAATTTCTTATATTTAGTTAAAGGTGTACATACACTACATGCATATGGCCAAAATACTCTGTAATGACTAAGTGACCACATTTGCAGTGCAAAGATTTACCTCCCCCCTTTATACAGTATAAATTAGATATCCAATCAGAGTAAAAAGTGTGACACAGATATGGACACCTGGCATCTGAAGACATTAGGCAAAGACAAACATGAGACAACCATGCTAAGTCATTAATGGGAACAGGACAATTGCCCCCCACAAATTTTTTTCAGTTTTATATTTAGTTTCTGATTACCCCTTTCTAACTCTATCAACTCCATTGCACTACTATACTTTCACTTCAAAATACACTCCTATTTAAGCCAGTTCTAAGCTTGTACTTAGCTTGCAATCATTATTTCTCAAAATTCTTTTTAATTATTAACCTTTGTACTTAGCTTTGATCATTGTTTAATCAAATTCCTTTTTATAATTTTTCTTTGAAGACCAATTTTGTAAGGTAATTAAACTTAATTGGAAAATCATTAAACTCTATCTAAAAATAAAATATCTATAAATAATAAGAGAAAGTTATTTTTATCATAGCTTGTCCAAGCTGTATAATCCTTTTGATGATTAATATCACAGGGGCTTGAATCGCTTTCATAGACGTCACGTGGCCTATATACGTTAGTATATATGGTATATAGGCCGTGTAACCTCTATGAAAGCGATTCAAGCCCCTGTGATTAATATACAAAGAAAAAAATCCAACTTAAAAGTAATTTGAATAATTTAATCTGAGTTTATGCATATTTATTTCTCATTTAGAAAAGAATAAAAATGAAATTAAAAAATTGGGGGATGGGGGGCAATTGACCAGGGGGCTATTGTCCGGGGGTTATTGTCCTAGACCCGTCATTTATGTACCTCATAACCCAGTAAATTTTCTGGAACTTTTTCTTCTAACTTTTCCTCAGTAAATCTACGTTTATGTTCTTCTCTTGTAGGAGGGTGGTAAGTGTCTCTTGTAGGAGGGTGGTAAGTGTAAGTTGTGGACACTACAGGTGATGTATAGATAACACTGGATGCTGGCATAACAGGTGGAGTACTGGTAGCGTTCATCTAAATAAAGAAGAACAAGACTTGGTCCAAGTTGATTCTGATATTTCTTAAACTTAAGGACTATTTTTCATATCATAATATATTAATATGAAGATTCCCCCCCCCCCCCCAAAAATTCTACTTTCAAATACAGGTATGGCTTCCAAGTTTTGGCACAAGCTGTATAATACATTATACACTGTTTGACATATGTCAATGAAAATTTTGGAGTGTTTAAACTCCAACAATCTTTTTAAAGTTCTTTTCTGTAATCAAACTATCTATCTAATTATCAAACATGAAAATTACTGACTGGCCAGAAATAATTAGAAAGAAATGATATTGGTGTAAATGAACAAGAGAGGCTATCCAATCTTAAACTTAGATACAAATTAAAGTGAAGGAACATAGCTTTGATTGCTGTTCTACAGTTCAGTCACAATAGGATCTTTAATAATGAGAATATCTCTTACCCTAAAATGAGTGTGAAATGGTTCTCTTTACTTCTCTCGATAAAATCTACATCTGGGTATTATACACAAGAAATCTTATATATTTCATACATCTATAGGAATTGGTTATTGACTAAGTTATAGTAGGAATGTGTGTTAGATATTACTACATACTATACATAAGTAATCACAGAATATATCTCTGACAAAAGGTGAGTCATGTCCTCAGTTTGAATCACAACTTCTGACTTAAGATTACACCGAACTCTGATATGTCACACATCTTACCTGCACACTGCTAGGTGGGGGTCCCCAGGATGAGCTGACTGGTACCAATGTTGACTGTGTTACAATTTGTACCTCTGGTTGCATAGTGGTCACTAATGGAGTCACATCTGGTCCTAAATGTGGAGGGCCTAATATCTGAGGTGGAGGACCTGTCGGTGCCTGCATCAGTAATGGTGGTGGTGGCTGTGCCGTTAAAACTGCTAAAAAATGCATAATAGGTTCATCTATATGGAATTCTAGAGATTGTAATTTCATGCATATTCTTGTGTCTTTCAGTCCTGGACCCTGTAAAACCTGAAGGTCTTTATTAGTATATGAATGAATCTCCATTCTACAAAGATAGCTTATCCTAAATATGATTACATTTCCATTGCTGGTTCTTCAGAATATCTTTTTTTAACTTTTCCATTGTAGTTGATGTAAAGTTTTGGACCCAGAGCATGGATGCCATTGATCCTGGCACCTTTATTTTGCCAGCTTCAGTCTGTGTATCACAATGATGATTCAAACAATTAACAATAGACACTACCATAGCTTGGACCCAGAGCATGGATGCCATTGATCCTGGCACCTTTATTTTGCCAGCTTCAGTCTGTGTATCACAATGATGATTCCAACAATTAACAATAGACACTACCATAGCTTGGACCCAGAGCATGGATGCCATTGATCCTGGCACCTTTATTTTGCCAGCTTCAGTCTGTGTATCACAATGATGATTCCAACAATTAACAATAGACACTACCATAGCTGGTTCATAGGTTGATTGATTGGTGTTTTATGCCAACTTTAGCAATATTTCAGCTATATCATGGCGTCTGGTTCGTAGGGAATTTTAATTGTACTTGACATGAAGTTTTTTTGTGAAATGGAGATTCAGCCTTGTACAAATTAACAGTATATGGGTTCTGAGCCCTGAGGAAACTTAAAAAAAAATTCCCTACAAACCAACGAACCAAAATTCCCTCAAAGTTTCCTCAGGGCTCAGAATTGGACCATAGCTGTTCTTGAGAAGTAATTGTTCTTAAAAGATTTACATAAAATTCACACTTTAAATTAGCTTAACAGCCCCTCCAGATGGAGAATCAATTTTATTTGTATATATCTGAATCTCTGATTCACAAGGACTATTCCTTTCAGTTGAACAGTTTTTTAGAAGATTAAATTGTGAAAAAGTTAAGGACGATCAACGACTCACAGATAATGCCAAGTGATACTAAAAGTTCTCTTGACCTTCGGCCAGATGAGATAAAATGGGCCCATAATATCCCATGAAATATCAAAAGAAAAGAAAATTTATGTGTTTGCAAAAAAGAGGAGGGACTGCTAAAGTATGTTGAATTTATTTTTCTACAATTTTGTTTTATAAATTGAATGTTGTCTTACCAGATGGGGCTGACATAGTCATCATCTCCTGCATATTTTGGACAGGTGTACCTAAGGAATTCGGAACCATTATTCTAGTTGTGCTTCCTAAAACATTGTAAATAATTATATGAAGAAAACATGAGATAACTTAGCTTGTTGACAGATCAAATCCTGGTGATCAAATTAATTATTTTTGGCTCAATCTAAAGTCCGAAAATGTCTGTCATGGGGAGGTTAGGCATGAATGTTCAGCTGAAAACCAATAAATTAATGTATGTTTTATATATATAAAAAAAAATCAAAGATGGATGTCACAGATGAACTTTAATAGCTTAACATGTATATGTTTACAGCCTAATGGTAATGTACATGTATACAAGCAGCTTATTCCTGAAAAACTGTTTGAAAGATTGAATCCTGATAATCCATGAATGACCACATAATAGTCTTCAACCAGATTTGTGTTTCTTATCTGAAATCAAAGATGGTCGTGAGGGTTGAACATAGTCTAACATATCACCTAAATTACATGTACCAGTACATAGATTGTTTTTTTATCATTTGTTTATTTATTGTTGTTGGAGATCCAGTTATCAAGAGGAGAGGGTTGGGATTCCATTTACCTGTTTAACCCTGCCATATTTTTGTGCCTGTCCCAAGCCAGGATCTGGATTCCCAATGTCATATGTCATTGTCTTTTTTATGTTCAATGGTTTGAGGTGATAGGTTGTTTTGTTGATATTGGTGGAATTATTGCTCATCACTGTTAAACTTTCATACCATCATATACAAATGGCTTTGTATAGGTTAGGGCAATGGTGATTAGCACCACTTTCAAAAATATTTCAGTTTTATTGATGGAGGAACCAGAGTACCCAGAGAAAACCACCGATCTGCTGCAGGTCACAGTGTGGGAAACGTTTTTTCCTTTTATCTCGCCATTTTGGCAAGTTGCTTCAAAATTGTACTCGCCAAATTTGGCCAGTGGGTAGATATTTCTACTCGCCAATGATCTAATGCATCAAAATTAATTGATGCAAAATCCGACCCTGACTCGAAAATTACGATTTTTTAACATTTACCTTTTTACCATATATAAAGTCCACCCAAACCCAATTTTATTTGATATCATCAAGTTTTACTCTACCGAATCCATATTTAAGATAATCTGAATCGCTTGCATTGAAATTTGGGAGGTATATATTAATTTTATTTGATCCCGGTTCGGAATAGGATGCCATTTTTTAGCGTTTTCTATCAATAAGAGAAATCAATATGGCGGACGTGAAACATTGCACCCAGTGATTTTCCGACTCCGTTTTTGGGACTGAATATCGGCACCAGTCCCAATGGGAAAAACGTTCTTTTTTTCCCAATTTCATGGGGGAAATTCCCAATAGCGTGGTGATAAAATTATTCGTAAAAATCATTAATGAAAGCTTTTTCAAATGAAATTAAAAGCCGAACATTTTCAAGTTTATGAACTGGTTACTGTTTGTTTTGATTATGCAAGCGAAATACTGCGCACAAGATACTGGGAACCAGTGCAGTATATTGGGTCACTTGATTTGTTGAAAGTGGCGTGTACCGGACTGCGATAAAACTTCAGAAAAACGAAAGCGGAAATTGTAGTATTTGGAATAAATTTTATATTAAAGATGTTTATTAAAGGAAAAGGCCAATCAGTTGAACAATTGTTATAATTCAATACATTGTAACTTTTTATTTGTAAATAACTAATTATTAAACAAAAAACACCTTTATTAACATTGATATGCCCAATTAAAAATATGAATATTTGGAATTTCCTGTCATAGTGTAAGCGGCCATGACACCTCTTCATGTGACGTCACACGGACTGATCATGCTATTTGAATAAATAATCTATCCGACTCTTCCCAACATCGTGCCCTTTTGGTTATGTTTTAATATCAGACAAACTGCAATACAAATGTTTAAAATTGTATATTGTCCTAATCTTTATCTTAATAACCTTCCCATGTTACATTTTCATATAACAAATGAGTTTGTTTGTAGTTGGGGGGGGGGGAGGGTATCTACGTGTAATTCGTGAATGTCTGTAGGATAAATAACTGTCAGTTTTAACTCGTTTTATGCGTACATGCATTTTTCTTTTTTGTTGCCAATGCTGTTATACTTTCCCGTGTTTTTCGTGGACACTGGTCGATGTGTTAAGGATAGTCCTGACCGGTAATTACACAAAAAAAATTCTTCTCACACTTTCCCTTTTCGTTAGTGCAATAAAATGCTTGACATGAAGTCATAATGATATTGTAAATATCAAAAGATAAATATACGACGTTATTTTACGAATTACATAATTTTTAATGATAAAATCGCAACTGATCAATGCCGATATATTATACGATACCGATTGAACGACGTCACATGCAGGATAATCCGAGAATGGATTATGTCTTTTGTCTCCTCCACATTGAAGAGTTTTGAAAAATGGTGATCCCCATTTTTGGTGCTACATGCAACTTCAATGATCAAATTCTACCTTACGGTATACTATTTTTAACACAGATGTCTTTTATTTACTGTCATTTAAATTTTCACGCTAACTTGTTAAGATCATGGCGTTTTCCTTAAAAATAAATTTAATATAAAAATAGTAAACATGTCCTGTGATTTACGTTGCTTGATATATTGTCAATTCATTGGGAATTAAAAACGGAAAACAGTTGATTGATGAAGTGGAATATGTAAATTATTGCCAATTGAGTTTTAAAGTTAAAAATAAAAATGTCCCGATGTTGCATATTTCTAAATATGTTAGTATGTAGTATGTTAAAAATTTACAAGTAATGATGGATTCATGTACAGGTAACTTGAATCCTTTGGATTAAAAAAAAGTTTTTACTGCCCAAGAGCAATGAGGTTGATGACGTTAATAAAGCTAGTGAAACTGTTATTGCTTTGAAGTGAGTCTGACCCACTACCGCAGTACCGGTCACCGACTCTAGTACTGATACACCATGTCCCCCAGAAGTTGTCAGTGTCACTTCAGAAACAACAAATTCAAATTCTTTATTACCTAACACAGCTTCAAATGACATCCAACAACATGTAAATAGTGGCGATGTTCAGGGCCTATGAGAAAAGGGGGGGGCAGCCGGGTACATCGGTCCGGGGCCTGGAGAGCCAAGGAGCCTGTGAATCTCTGAAGGGCCCCATAGCCTTAGATTCCGGAAGGTTTTCTCATGATCGCAGATTAGGGTTATAAAAAAAAAATTGATATATTATCTTAATAGCAGTAGACCAGATTTTAGTGACTATAAAATAACTTTAACAAGTAACACCTTGCTGCATCAACTGGTTATGATTGTCACTGCTTTGTATCAAGTATATGTTATCTGAACATTCTGCTGCACAGGAAATAAAGCATTTATGAAAGTTTACCAGTGGTTTTATCGAACCTCAAATCCTCAATTTTGAGGGAAGTCACAGTCCGTCTCTGGGGCCCCAAAGCAGTCTTGTTCCGCCTTGCAAAAATTTCTCTTGGAGGCCCTGGCAATGTTGATAATGATTCGCAATCTGACTTACTCTGATTTGGACAGTTGTCATCCAGAGGTCATGGTACCAGATGCCAGGGTGTTCAGGTCAATAAAGAATGAACAAAAATACCCATGGCTATATCAGTGTGGTACACCAATTAAAGAGTATTTATGTAAGTTTTATGGTCATTCTTCCTCATTACAAGAATTTGTTACTGTTGGCATTAACCTTGGTACAGTATGATTGCTATTCTATTATTGGACATCCAAACTAAAAAATTCCCATCTTTTCCCAATTCACATCATTTACGCGCTAATTTTCCCAATTATAAGGGACCCAGGCTCCAGATACAAATGAGTAGGAAAATCACTGGCACCGCTTGTTCTATCAACGATTTTAAAGGATTTCTTCACATCTTTTATTGTCGAATCGGACATTTTACGGAATCATTGACTGAGAAACTACTTCGTCAAGTTGGTTGACAGGGGCGAGTGCAAAATAGTTGTAACACGTCTCATGATGTTCGGTCGTCGGATTGTCGAGTTCTTACACAAATGGACTCGCCTGATTTTTTCTCTTCTCGCTTTTGGCGAGCGATGGTTTCTTTCACTGAGGTCACTGACAAAATTTATCACATAATGTTGTATCGAGTACACCTCACCATGAGCGGGATTCGAATTCACAACTTTAGTGGCTTTTGGCACGATTGTACAGGTAGTTGTAAATTCCACTTCCATACAATCATGACCACGACGACCCGTAATAAGTACAGTATATAATACTCTGTGTTGACCAGTTCTTAAAAATCTTAATTTAAAATGTCAACGAACCTGGACTACTAAACTGCTGTGCCATTGGTGGAGGCGCCATCGTTGGTACTGGGTTGATCAATGTGCCAGGCAGACTTGCTGTAGAACAAACAATATGTTGTGTTTCAGTTATAATATTTTTTTCGTGCTTTAATTTTTTTTTAGCATTTTCAGCTTACGTTTAATCATCTGTAACCCATAATTTCACGTCCTATCTGAGACAGGAATATTTTCAACTATCTAAATAAAGAGTATTTGCCAACCAATTTCAACTTTATCACTGCCAATAAACATTAGATGATCAAATACTAATAATTTTCGTCCTAAATGTGACAAATTGAAATATTCCCAGTAAAAATATATTGAATTTCTTTTGTTCAAGTAATAGCCTTCGCAGGACATGTTTTTATATGATTGGTATTCAAACAAGACAAAATATCAAGGAGGGTGCCCTCTTCATTTTCCATGGCATGACCTGTCAGGCTGTGCAGACATTTTTTTAAATTTGTATAACAGATAACATGTCTTTGAAATAGTCTTGTGCTGAAGATGGATTTTTCAGATGAACTAATTATTTTATATTTAGTTCTCCACAACTTTCATCAAGATGTCATTTTTCAAAAGTAACCACCAGTCAACCAATATTGATTGGCCACTTGTAACAAATTTATTTTTTCCAAAAAATCAGAAAAAAAGTCCTGTGATTGTTTAGTTTCTTGCTATGCTATATACAGGAGAATTTAACTGTGTTTTATATGTTTTAACCTATAATTTTACTATCAGTGACCATTTTTGTTGCTATTGAAACTATTGGCAGATAATTCAACTAAACTGAGATTACTAATACAACACATATATATTGATAGTCCTGCAAGGACATTTTTTATTCTATATAATATATATTAATAAACATTTCACCAATATTCCTGAAAGTGAACCAAAAGTATTTTTAGAAGTAGAAAATTTTTATTGTTGTATCTTCGTCATTTTATCACTATCGCATTAAAAAATATATTATCCAATTATTCAAAATTAAATTTCAGTAGCCCCCTCTCTTAAAAGGTCATCCTTTCTGTAATGAAAAAAAAACATATTAAAAGAGAGTGGTCTCTCTTGATTGGGATAATTCGATAGTGCTTTTACTACCTCAGTGCATCTGGAATCTGACTTGCCAAGAGGGGTGTCCTTTGTTTGGAGTGGCCTTATAAGACAGGGACTACTGCATTGACCTGATGAATTTGTAAAAATTAAAATTTCTATGTAGTCATTTGAAGAACATTTTCTTCAAATTTTAGCCAGATACAACAAATAAAATATTTCCAATATTGTACGTAGTTAAGTAGCTTCTGTGATGAACTTAAATCAACAGAAACTGTTCTAACTACTAGTTTAATCTAGGACAGTTGTATCAGTAGTTATACTGGCTTGTGTAGAACTACTTTCTTACTCTCCACAAATCTAATTAAATGGTCTCCATATTGGCTAAAGATCTATGTTCCTTTGTAAATGAAAATCTTCTTATACTTGTTGAAGAAAGAAAAACAATGCTGAAATTTCATCTCAAAATAATTGTTATTAACTTGGCTGCTTATGAAGACAGGATCTGTTAAATACTCTACATGGGCAAATCTAAATTGCAGACGATGCCTTCGAGTATAGAAATGAAATATTGTCTTCTTTATATACTGTAATAAAACTTTTAATCAGATACAAAAAATGATACATAAGTAGGTTTTTCAAACAAAGCCTGGAAAAGGAAAATGTAAGCAAATTCCCTAAACAAATTCCAATCAATAAAAAAAAAAGAAGACAATTATCAGAATTTTCTCTCTAGATCTATAATCATCTTCTGAAACAAAGCAAATATAACAAAAATATTCTTAATATAAGTTGCTAAAAATTAATCATATTATTATAGTTTAATAACTGTTGGAAAACTTCATTTCTGAAAAAAAAAAATTATGATTATATTAATAGCTACTGAAACCCTCCTTCCTTCATGTTTTATTAAAGATGATCTATTAATTAATAAACATATACATTTTATTTGTATACTATCCCTAAAAAATAACTTTTCATGCATCTTCAAAATGTCCAGTTGAAACTGACAACAACCTGAAAGAGCTACTATTCTGACATTACAGTGTGTTCTTTGATGACCTGTACTTTACATTAGTAAAACATATGAAAAATGCCAGACAGTTGCAACTTCGACAGCTTATAAAATTGCTTGCGTTACAATCCTTTTGATGGCAGATTTTCTCCCTCTCTATGACATCTTCATACCTAGGATGCAATAAAACAAGGGAACAAAACATCATCCAATAAATTAATACCATCATCCAATCTTCACAGCATTATAATAATGTTCTGATTACACTAAAATAAAAATATCTTTTTGTCTTTAGCTAGATATAATATTTCTGTAAGGTCCATGTACATTTGTCTTTAGCTAGATATAATATTTCTGTAAGGTCCATGTACATTTGTCTTTAGCTAGATATAATATTTCTGTAAGGTCCATGTACATTTGTCTTTAGCTAGATATAATATTTCTGTAAGGTCCATGTACATTTGTCTTTAGCTAGATATAATATTTCTGTAAGGTCCATGTACATTTGTCTTTAGCTAGATATAATATCTCTGTAAGATCCATGTACAATGTACCATTAGTTCATTGGAAATCGTGGTAAGTTTAAAGTTTCTTGTACTGGATACTTTCAGCTCGTCAAACCATAGGTTTAGTCTAGGGATTAAAAGTTCTGTATTGTGCTTTAAAGTCAAACAATATATATTTATTTGTGTAATAAATACATGACATTCAACAATCTCTTGGTATTAGTTTTACACATAGCAGCCATCCATCTTCAAGCAATCAAGATACTTCCACTTGTATACCAAGTTGACAAATTACTGCAAATTCCACTATAAGATGTCCTTAGACAAAACTAATACTACACTTCAAAAGGTATATACAATAGACTTTTCTTTTAAAAATAAATCTTGCCTTTCCACCAATGAGCTTCAATCTGTAAAGAAATACTCCAAGGAGGCAGAAAAAAAAAGTGCCTTCGGAACTCCTTGGATTTACATTAGGACTTACTCTGCTGTGACAGACCTGCTAGTAAAGTTGCCGCTCCAGATGGCATAGCCGCCAACGCTTGCTGAAATTGGGCATAATCTTGCTGAACCTAAAATCAGAGTAAATTTTCATCGTATTAACAATCATGTTCATTCAGGAAGAATGCAGATAATGTATTTCCTCTTATTAAAATATTGTTCCAATTTTATGCAAGACTATTTTAACATAGCCCTAACCAACATAAGATATTGTCACCATGTTCGTTTTCATTTATGGCTTTTCCAGGGAAAAATACCTGAGGGGGTCGGAACTCCGTCAATAATTTGGGGTACTACCACCAGAATTTTTATTATTTTTGGGGTACCACCACATAAATATAAATACTTAAAATGACCCCCACCTAGAAAATAGAAATTAAATTTGAAACAGACTGATCAAATCTGTAATACTGTTTAATGGCAGTAATGCAAGTACAAGTGTGACCTATAAAGTGTGTTGTTTATCTATTTTTGAGGTGCCATACAAATCTTCATATATGCTAGATATGATAACACTGCGTAGCATCGTACCCCGGACATTGCGAAGAGCGAGTCCAATTAATTATCAAAATTAGCCTTTATTGACTCAAAATAGATATGGGACCATACTCCGACTGATGAAAGTAATCTGTTTAGACTTTGTAATTTTCCAGAAAGGTGCATTTATTGCAGAGAAAATAAAGGAAAAGTGAAACCCCCGAAAGCAGACGATTCCTTTCCTGTGATACCTAGTTTGACAAACACCTGAACATATTACCCCAGGCCCACGGCTGTTAACCAGTGGCAAATTTGTTCATTATCCCAGTCCATTTCGGCATTTGACCACGTTTCGTTTTCGACTGGTACTTTTTATCTCGGAACCCAGGAATGAAAATAAAAAAGACCAGGTACCAGTTCATCATTCCTATTTCTTCATCTTTTACATAACATATCATTCGCAATATTTCGGAAGATAAAGGGAGACAATTTGGCTTAAAAATCATGTAAAAGAAGCAAAATCGCGGAACAAACAACCGAATATTATACACCATTTAACGAACAACACAGTGACACGACTTGCCGGCAAGTAGGTCTATTTTAATACACCAAAATGGTAAAAATACCGACAACCGTGATTAATTAAATAGAAATTTGACAACAACCCTCAGAAAAGAAATACGTTTTATGCCCCCCACCTAGATAACAAAAAATCAATGGCGTTCCGACCCTACTGGGTATTTTTTCCTGGAAAAGCCCTTACAAAAATAATAAGCAAATATACATTATATTTGACAAGAAGAGTTCATTAGAACAAAACTTCCAACAGATGTTTGCATTTCCTTGTCGATACCAAATCCTGTCTCCTTGGGATTTTTAAAAGGAAAACCTGGAAATTTTTACAAACTCATATATGAAATGAAACTAGACAGAAATTAAGAAGTTTTGACAGAAAAACATATGTCCACCCTCTATCCCATTTAGATGATAATATTCCAAAAGGGAAATAACTCAAACATGGTCCAATAAAAATGCTGTAAAGATAAGCAATCCTCCTTATGGTAATGAGCAAGCATGCTAAGTTGTAAGAAATTCCTTGTTAAAATCATATACAAACTTTTGTGACCAACAGAGAGACAGACAGACAGACAGGACAAAAACATTATTTCCCACCAGAGGGAGCAAACATAATAAACAAGTGTAGGATTATCTAATACCTAGATTTACATCTGATGTCGTCATTTCTATGTTTAGAAGTTTGAGGTTTTCTATGGTAATTGTTCATGCTGTTGTCTTATCTAACATACAATACAAAAATAAACCACAATAAAGAAGACTTATATCAAATCTATCTTAATTTTTAAGCAGAAAGCTAGTTGGACATGATTAAGACTAGGCAGATGAAAAGTGATGACAAATACTTCATATGATCCTTTAGGTCAGGACAGGTTGTGTATTTTCAAACAGTGACAGTGATTGATGAATGAAGCGTTTGAATGGATGTGATATAAACAACTATTATAAAAGTCAAAACATTAGCTGTTAAAATAATCATGATAATAAATATATTATAGGGTTAGGGGTATGCTATTTAACTGCACTTTCAACAATATTTCAGTTATATCGTGGCTATCAGTTTTATTGGTGAAAGAAACCGGAGTATCCGGAGAAAACCACCGACCTGCCATATGTCACTGACAAACTTTATCACATACTATTGTACTGAGTAAATAAGAGTTGTTAACTCCTTCCTATCAATATCTTCAACATGTTAAAAATTATGTCAGAGGTCACACATAACTGGAAAGGTCTAAATTTATGGAATAAAAATTGCATTTCAGAGACAACAGCCTTGAATGCCTCAACTGAGCCACTCATGACAGTGGACTCTAGAATGCAGTTCCAGACAGCCTGAGCCATGGTGTGAGGGAACAAATTACTCTTTTCTTACAAGGAGGAATTACAAACAATGAGGAACATAAATGTTGTGGCAGTCTCTCTGATTTACAAATAGGTACTTCGTCATTATATATTTTGCACGATATGATGCAAAAAAGTTCTCCTATAAAATGGTTAGTGCAGTTATACTTGTAATAAAGAAAGATAACAATTATTAATATAAACACCTTTAACAATAGTACAAAACATTTCTTTTATTGGCTAGTACTGTAAGCTAGATTATTGACGTGCTATATATAGGTTTGAAAAGAAAACAACATAGAATTTAGCTTTGGTTTTCTGTAATAAAAAGTTTCAGGTAATTTAAAGTTTTCATTTAGAAATTGAAAATGGAAACAAATCTTTCTTCCTCAAATCTTCAATGTCTATTCCTCCATTCTCAATGTATGTGTATCTAAATTATATCAGCTGATGTGGTGAAAACTTCCATTTCTTGATTATTATTTTTTATTTCAATTGTGTCTTCTCATGCAGACCTGTGAATATGAAAACTGAGGTTGGTTTTTCATAAAACTATTCGAAAAGTGAAGAATAAATATCCATATGACGAGTCTTTTTGCTGAAAACCAAATAAATATAATTAGTATTTCATACATCTATACTTTTGTAACTTGGTATCATATCATTACTTACAGTTTGTATCAAATTTTCTGCCAACTGTTTTGCTTGACCCAAAATAACTGGACTGGGATGTCTGAAAGAAATTAAAATAGATAGAAAAAATGAATGGACAAAAAAGGTTGAAAAAGAAAGACAATAGTTTATGAAAAGATTCAAATTGATTTTCTAATAGACCTGTTTAGTACACTGTTAAAACAATTGATGAAACAAATTTAATTTTGAAGTGCACATTTGGGAAAAAAGACAATGTTAATCAAATGTAATAAAAATCAAAATTAACTTAAATTACTGGCTATTTTTAAAGTATTAAATTACTCTATCATTACATGCCATTGAGGAGAAAAAAACATCCATTACACCAATTACTTGAAAAAATGTAATGCATTATCATGATGTTTTTAATTACCCAAATATATTAAGTGACATGGTTGAGCAAGTACGCTTGGCATTTTCTTTTTAAAAACTGGTGATCCTCACAATACAGCTAAATATTGTATTAAGTTTTATATACCTTAACACAATCTAATATCTTAAAAACTGGTGATCCTTACAATACAGCTAAATATTGTATTAAGTTTTATAAAGCATACCTTAACACAATCTAATATCTTAACAAGAAATGTGTGCATCACAAAATACGCCCATCTATATAAATTATCAAACGGTATAATGGTAATGACCCCAAAATAAATAGGGTTCTTCCCCTTCCACAGGGGAATCATGTGGCCAAGTTTGGTAAAGTTCCAATATACAGAACTAAAGTTATCGTGCGGAAACGATCCTGTTGTCAAAAATTCTATTTATAGCAACAGTGACCTTGACCTTTGACCTAATGACCCTAAAATAAATAGGGTTCATCCCCTTCCACATGGGAATCATGTGGCCAAGTTTGTAAAAGATCCAATATACAGAACTAAAGTTATCGTGCGGAAACGACCCTGTTGTCAAAAATTATATTTATAGTAATGGTGACCTTGACCTTTGACCTAATGACCCCAAAATAGATAGGGTTTTTCTCCTTCTACAGGGGAATCAGGTGGCCAAGTTTGTTAAAGATCCAATATACAGAACTCAAGTTATTGTGCGGAAACGACCGTTGTCAAAAATTCTATTTATAGTAACGGTGACCTTGAACTTCGACCTAATGACCCTAAAATAAATAGGGTTCTTCCCCTTCCACAGGGAAATCATGTGGTCAAGTTTGGTAAAGATCCGATATACAGAACTAGTTATTGTGCGGAAACCTGTGTGGACGCCCGCCGCCCGCCATACCCAATCACATAATACGGCCCGTCTCGAGACGGGCGTAGAAAAACTGGTGATCCTCACAATACAGCTAAATATTGTATTAAGTTTTATAAAGCATACCTTAACACAATCTAATATCTGAAACATTTCAATTACATAAAGACCATTTCAATACCAAACACAAATTGCTTTTTGTTCTAATAAATAAATCCTAGAGGTTGGTTAACCATATCATTCAATATAAATATTCAACCTACTCTAAGAAAACATGCATCGGCTCTAAAGACTCTCTGCCCTGTGAATTGAAGTCCAGAAATCCTGATCCCTTCCCTCTGAGTATCACCTTGGCTCCAGTTTCTACTTGAATATGTTGTAGGTAGGAACCCTGAAAATAAATATTTTTGTTACAAATGAAAACCAAGACACTTCCACTTAATGTCACTCTAAAAATCTTGTACATTTTATATATTTTATTGTAGACAATCCATCCACTTATAGAACTGTCAACTTGTTATTCACATAAAACTTTTTTGGAGAGGATGGTAGAATTTGTAGATATATTAAAATACAACTTTTTTTCAATTAAGGGAAACAACTCTCTAACCATAAAAGGAATATTAACCAAATTTAAACTTAAACTGCTCTGCTTTTAATATTTCCTAACCTTGTGTATACATTTCAAATGATTTGTTTAAGGGGAACTTAATTCATTGAGGGGAAATCTGAGAAAATTGGTATTTTTCAGCAAATCAAGGGACATAATTCCAAAAGAAAAATTGGTAGAAGAGACAGAAATCAAAGTTGGTCTGCCTTTTATGGTCTCTGAAATTGGGTGCAAATTTCAAATGACTTGTTTACGAGGGCCTTAAATTATGGAATGAAAAGCAAATATGGGACAGACGGCCATGAACAAAACTTAATGCGCCCTATGCCTAGTGTCAGTGACATTAAAACATTTCCTTTGTTATTGGAAAAACACAAACTATTATAAATTGTTTAAGGACAGTGAATTTTGATCTTTTAACTATAATATTCCATACAAGATATCTCACCTCTGGTCCAAGCATTTTCTCTTTTACACCAAATGATGGTGGAGCATGTTCTAATCCAATGTAAAGTTTATCCTGTAAAACTGTTACCTACAAATAAATACAATTTTTTTTTTTATTTATCTATTTATTTATCAAAAATAAATATCTTAAAACTATTTTCATACAATTGATAGAAACACATTTGTTGGTGCTTTTTCTATTTAGAAACAAGTTCTTCCTTTTAAAATGAAATTTCTGCCTTTTGTCATTCTTTCATTTAATTATAATTTTCATTACTGTCCATATTGCATTAAACAGTTAAGTAGAATACTGATGTTTCACTTTGGTCTCAATTTCTCACACATTGCAAAACAATAGAGCTTAACTTGTTTTTTAAATGATAAAATTTCTATTAAACTTTAAAATAGATTTAAAACTTCTTTTAAACAATACTTGATTTGGGTAGTCAATAAAAATCTGACAGGCTGAATACATGACAAATCCATATTATAGGAAAATTTGTTATCTGAAACTAAATGTTTGAATTTGTCATTGGCTTTTTCTGAAGTTTGACAGGAAACATTGAGTATTGGTAACATACTGTCTGTGGTTGTGGCATCACTGGAGGTTGGGCAATAAACTGTGGTGGCATAGCATGCCTGGGCCCCATATCTGCTGGATTTGGTCCATGCATTGGAGGTCTCTGTGGAGGAAGGTTTGCTGGTGAAAACCTTGTTCCTTTGTTCTTGTAGTTAGTGATTATCTCATTAATTCTATGTACAGCAACTGAAAAGGAAAAAGTTGTGTTATTATATCATTAATTGATTAAATTTTTTACACTTATCACTGGGTGGATAACTCTGTAAGTGGACTATTAGTCCCCAAGATTATACTGACATTGTATATTAGATATGTAGTGTCCCAAGAGTAAAATAAGATAGTTTCATGTTCAATTACATCTGTATCCTTTCTTACTTACGAAATATCTGACTATAATATTTGGTTATATCTTTCTGTTATGTCCTTATGTCCTCTAAAAGAGACTTCATGTATCTGGTTTGTTTATTTTTTAATAGTGGCGATTTATTGATACACATGATCCACAACAAACAACTGTCATACACTTGATGTAATTAGAAAACTTGTTAACATCATCATCTGACTGAGCACAAAGAACAAAAATATACTTACTATCTACAGATTCCTTTGTTGGACCTTGTACACAGAGGTATAGAGGTCTGTCTCTGAAATATTCAAAATGGTATTACTTTTAATAACATTATGATTTTGATCAAGGGAGTTCTGCAATACAAAACAAATAGTATTATTATACTTCATAGATATAAGAGTGTCTGTGATTAGTTAAAAAACCTCACGTCAGGAAGACAAAACTTCATGTATCCCTCACTACAAAGTCAAGATATTCTGAACAGACCAGCTTTTGTGCTATTCTGTACATTACTGAAAATTCTGAACATTGACTGAAAAATGCTGAACAGAGTCTGAACATTACTGAAAATTCTGAACATTGACTGAACATATTCTGAAAATTCTGAACAGAGTCTGAGCATGTGTAATTTCGGTATAATAATACAATTTATGGACATTGTTGTAGGGAGATATGAAGTTTTGCTTACCCAAAGAAGTCATATTTTTCGCCCTCGAGAAATATGACTTCTTCGGGTAAACAAACCTTCATATCTCTCTACAACAAAGGCCATACATGTATAATATTGCCAAAATATCGTAAACAACAGTTTTTTTGTAAATCTTTTTCAAATTCCAACAAGTTTCAAATCAATAGATACATCATATAAAAGTTGAATTACTAGAAATATATACATAATGTAATATCGGTTCTCAAAAAGTATCATGCAAATTCATATTGTGAGTTTGTTGGATAGTTTTTAAAGAGAATGAAAGGAAAAAGGAGATGTGTAAGAATTACTAAGGGTTCAGCAGTGATCAACAGTTCTTAATAAATTGAAAATATCACTGTATCAGCAATATGTCTGAATCATTTTTCTGTGACTCTGAATGCATATATACAATATTTAAAATAAGATTATTAGGTTATCAATGAAAATTTGAACATATCTAGTTCTTTGTAGTAAATGACTTACCCAGCGCCTACTTGACTTCTTTCTTGGGGACTAAGGTAACGACCCCTTGTTGATACTCCAGCACTACTAGCTTTAGATATCTACAAAAAAAAACCAGGCAAATTTTAATTCTTCTGTTAATGGAGCTTTTCCAAGTGAGTCTGTCCATAGAAGACCTCAGCATCTGATGCTGTCTTCTATGAGGTTGCTTGTTCAATGATTTTATAATCATGAATAGGTCAGTTAAAACTAAGATAGGAAATGGCCATATTTGAAGGTGAGCAAACTTGCGTGACACAATTCTGAATGTGGGACCACTCAAGGATCATTTCCTTTTGGTTTAAAATGATCATGTAGTTTCAGGAGCCGATTCAAATGTGAAATGTTTATGCAGATGCCAGACACAATGTGATGAGAATAGCCTTCATGCCCCTTTGGGTCAGATGAACTAAAAACAAATAATACTTAAATCCTTTTTAATTCAAAATTGCTTTTTTAAAGTAGTTGATAAATTTCTATCCTACCAGCAAGTAACCAAGCATACCAACAATTATCTAATTCAAGAATCTTTATCTTTCTTTTTTTTAAATAACTAGTGTTTTCAATAATTTTGACCTTTCCACAAACTATCATATTTCAAACAAAAAAATAATGTGAATTTAAACAATAATGAATGTAATGGTACACAAACCTCCTCCTGTGTTGAACCTCTAGTTAACATATTCCTACATCCTATAGGAACATCATTTATCTCTACCTCTGCGACTGCCATGTTGCCAGTAGTGCTTATTACCTAAAATTTTAAATTTTATAACCATCATTATTTTGATTAAAACCAACCCTAACATATAACAGGTTATACTAGCAATTGTAATATCAAACAAACTGACATTGTACTATTTCTATTCAAACTTATTGTCATATAATTTGTATTTTAATGTAGATTTCATACAGTTTTGGAAGATTTTGTTAGTGACAGACTATTGTAAATAAATTTCTACTGTCAACTCTGTTGTATGATCTTATCCAAATTCTTGATAAATGAATTCCCCCCCCAAAAAAGTCTAGTTTGTGTGTATTATCTATGAAAACTTTCTCCCAACGTTCATATCAAAGTCAATTTTTGTTTGTTTGAGGCACATTACTATAATGTACAAAAGAAAAATAAAGAATAAAGTTCCAGTATATTTTAAAAGCACCAATAAAAACATTTTGTACATTCTTACATTTTGTTTGCTTGGCTGTTGTTGTGATAATTGTGATGGTTTTAATGCTCCTTTGGCAATCAACATAGCATTGACTTTGGCCGCTGCTTCAGCTGCTGCCTCTAAACTACTCTTGTCATCTTTATCACTCCATCTACTCATTCTAGAACTATGACTAATGTGAGAACTGAAATCAAAAATTAAGTTGTCATCTACTGAAAGTGCCATTGTGCAGGTACTACAGAAATTGGGACATGCATAATTAATAATGTTGGAAGACAAAAAACAACGAAAATACATGTTTTTGGTCGAATCTCTCTAAACGACGTTTTATACTCATGTTTTGAAGGTACATGTGTATATTAACTTTCAATTCAAAAAAACTTTTTAAAAAATCACTAAAATCCACGACATTATACCTTTAATAACCTGTCTATGTGATTTTGCCTTATTCCATGTTATTTTCAAGTTTTCTCTTGTTATTTATATGCAATAAGTGAATAACAATGTATGCTCCATCAAACATCTAATTCTTTTTTATACAATGTATGTATTTTGAACATATTCTTTTAGAGCTTAGTAATATGAAGGCCTTGATTTTTATTATACAAGCAGTCTTCACGCTTAACTTTTTACCTTACAGATCCACCGGGCCTGTAAGTTCAAATATTTACAGGCCCACCATCAATTCTAGAGGCCCGAATTTGAAAACTACATTAATGACCATTAATTCAAACCCCCATTTACTCAAAACATGATGATGTACCAAATATTATGTGGACATGTCAATTATGCATTAGGGAAGACCAGAATGCAAGTAAAAAAACTAAAAGACACTTTATTTTGGATCCATGTTTATATTAATCTCTTGAAAATTCTAAAATTATATTGTCAATAGCATCCTCAGTATATTCCATATCATCATCACTGTCCACCTCCTCCTCCTCATCATCATCACAACCAATATTGTTATGAGACTCTTATAGCAAAAACTTATGGTGTTATCATTGCGTGTGACATATAATTTGGTGATAATTTTTAATATGTACCACCCTTTTTTTTAAATGTCACTATGCTTTGAATTAATACCACACGAAATGTAAAAAGTCATATTTGTGTAGCCTCATATACTTATGAGGCCCCTCCCAATTCCCCACTTTCACGACTGGAGGAAGATGGAAGTGTGCTTAATCAATTTCAATAAGGCAAAGATGATGAGGGGTGTTTAAAATTCTGCAATATTCTGAAATGGAGTGCAACTGTGTAAGGAAAATTACTGAAGGGTTGTTTAGAAAGTACATTACGTTATGACAGCATAAGTGTGAAAGTCCAATAACAGTGTTAAAAATATTATACACCTTGGCCGGAGGCCCCCATAATTTTGAGGCCCTAGGCTTCAGCCTATTGAGTCTATAGGTAAATCCAGCACTGTCTGTCGTCATATAAACATTCTATAAATAGATCACAATTTTAAATAAAAAATACGGATCGGATTTGGAAGCGGATTGATAAAAATCTGAAGTGTCCCAGTGCATTTCAACAAATTTTGAATGAGCAACCTTCGTAAATATGAACATATTATATATGAGAACTCAGATTTTATGTCACAGGATTGAGAAAAAATAAATCAAGAATTCGTTTGGTTAAAAGTAGCTTCGATCAACATTTCCCGTAGCACAGTGCCTGATTGCGCCACCTTTCTCGTGGTGCCATTTTTATTTGATATTGAACCGAAATGGATTACTTTTCAAGAAAGTCACTTTCAAAATACTTAATGAATACCATAGATTTCAATAAACACGATGTCGACATTTTCATAAATGGCACGTGGCAAAAATATGCGGGCAACAGATCAAATTAGTCATTAAGGTCTTATTTATGACACCAAATTATGTAACAATCGCCATTGCTAAATTTCACACCATTTCAATATGTATCCTTAATATATAATTCAGAAGATAAAAAAACAAGTCATTCTGATTCTAAAAACTTGCTTAAAAATATGTACATTTGTATAATTTCTCTGTCTAAATATGAAAACTAAATCCTTAATTTATGTAAATAGGTTTAATAAAATATCCATTTAATATCATATAATCCAATATTAAAAGGAAAATCAGCACCAAAATAAAAAGCAGAAACATCACAAATTTTACAAATATTACAACTTGCTATTTCATCATTTAATTTGTAATATCTATGATTGAAAATATTTTGTTATTCTACTACATACAGCATCATAAATAAATGTTTCTGAAAATTATAATTTACATTTTGCTTTTTATGTAATATCTTTATTCAAATTTAGATCTCTTTTTAAACTTGTATAAGAAATCTTCATGAGATTGTTTTGGTCTATATAAAATATTTCTTTAACTTACAGGAATCATGAGGACATGGTGATAGGTTTTCATAGAAACAATTTCATATATGAAATCTTGAAAGTTGTGTCAGATAATTTATAAATTTTACAGCTTGTTGTGTTTTACACAAGCCGACAAACTGTTTCCACTGAATTTTGAAACCCTAAAGAAATTGAAATTGAGACATTATTTGTTTGGAAGCCATAATTAATGCTTAATATTTTTGTTGTAGCTGTGATAGTTTTGATTGCAATTAAACAATAATAAAACATAAAATAATATCTTTTGATCATGTTGTGATTGCCACTTTATTTCAATAGATTTTTTGGGAGTTTTTAACAATTGAATTTCATAACATTTTTTTAATCAGTTTTCAATAAACTTTATATTTTTTTCTAGTAAACCATTCTACATTATTTGTTTAATAAATTTCACGAAGAAACTTCATTTACATAAATCATACATTAAATATCTAAGGAAATATATGTTTCAGGTAAGACAAAATCAGTCAAAATGATGAAAAGTAATCTAAATGTAATCAGAAAGTAATTATGATTACATGGTCAAAATGAATGTAATCGATTACATTGCGATTACATGTAATCTAAAAAATGACTGATTACAGATTACATCCGATTACATGAAAAAATGTAATCGATTACAACTGATTACGATTACCCCATGTCTGGCATGCACACAATCTCTACCGAATGAGTTCAAATCTGAGGTCAATAGCATATGATTTGCATTATTGTCCGGGTAGCAAGAATTATTGAAGACAGAATAAAATGACGTTTTCTCCTGAATTATACATCGTAGCTCTCAAAAAATGAATGGTTTACGTTCTTTATATATTTAATCTTTACATATATAAGAAATTTTTAGAAAACTGAAAATAATGATTCATATTACTTTAAAAGGATCGAAATAAATTTTTGTCGAGGAAGCAAAAATTAAATTATTAGAAAAACCGCAAGATATGACAGAATTATCAACGAATTATGTCACTTTTACAAAGTTTCATTGATAAAAACCAGGTTAATGTTTCATAAATATCATTTATTGAACCAATTGCAAGTTTTCATGAGATATCGTGTCGTGACATCTGCTCGGTCATGCAATAAAGTCGGTCACTTGTTTTGATTTACAATTCTCGTGCAGCACGAGACCAATGACGTCATTCTGTATATTCATAGCGTACATAAACACAGAGGGAAATCTTTTCAATGTCAATATTTTTTACTAATGTCTTTTTTTCCTGATCATTATGCTTGTTAAATGTTTCCATCAATGCCGGAAATACCATTGACAATGGTATTTCCCAAGCATTTGTACTTTTCCGGTTTGTTGATGTAATCGTCATCACAGATCATGACCTTTTCTGGAATGTAGGCCAAGCAAATTGTATTTTAAAATACTTTGAAAACATGATGATTGATCATTCAGATTCCATCATTTTCTAGAAAATGGCTGATTTTACCGGAAAAATACATACAAGTGCTCTCCATTTGTCACAAAATGGCAGATTATTTTGCATTTCCACTGCTGCTTTAATAACAAATATACTCCTTACTTCTTGGGGTAATGATATGATATACACAGAGAAGATAGAAAAAGAATTAATTTAACAGCAATAATCAAAATTTATAACATAAATTGAACAAAGAATTAAATTAAACCAGACAGAAAAATGAAATTATCTGGAGGGAAAAAACCTGTCATTATTACTAATTATTACAACAAAACTGTATTGACTATTGTTACCACTCTGTGATTGAAATAAACAGAAATCAGACATTAATTGTTTTACAAAAATATGGCAGTATGTAGTCAGTCTAATATATTGCATTGACAAAAATAAAAACACAAAATTCACTGGATTAAATATTTTATTTTATGGGTAAGCAAGTTCAATGTTTGCATCCCTTACAAGTTGATTCGGCCTTATGACAGATGCGGCCTTAGTTGACAGTGTTCCAGCTAGGTCCTTTTCACAGGGCGGACCGCCCGCCCTTTTTCAAGTGACGCCCTGTGCCTTTTTCATGACGTCATGCCCTTTTTCAAAGTCTATATGCCATTTTTAAGAAAATGTATCGTTTATTTTGATGTTTCGTAATGATCCGCCATTTTTCTCGATTACGCTTCCTTGTAAACATTGCGCGTGCATTATAATCAATATTCTACCTGTTTACTTTGACAATTAAGGAAAACAGCTGATTGACAGTAGGTTATTTGCAACAGCTGATTGACTCTAGCTAATTGAAAGTGATTAAAACTCATCAAATAAACAAATTTAACATGTTGTCTTATTTCTGTCACAATGCCCAAGCGTGACAGACATTTGAAGGAAGAAATTAAAAAAAATTTAAAATATATATATATATATATAAAAAAAAAAAAAAAATGCAAAGAAACAAACAGAAGTTTGAATGACTTTTTTAGTACTACAGGAGTTTTAGATATATTTTTTAGCATCTTGATGGTGTTTAGCTTTTAATTAATTTGAATCCCTTACAATAGCAATACAAATATATTTAAAAAAAATAGAAATCACCCCTTAGATATTTTTACAGTAGAATTTTACATCACTAACAGTAGTTCAAAGTGTTTTCTATTATTAGCAAATTAATATTTTGATAATTTTTTTTTATTTAATCCAATTTTAAAATGTTGAACTTTCAAATTCATCTGAAACTTAAACAAGTGATTAAATAGAGGAATGTCATGAAAGGAGCATCATGGCATGCCATAAGCTTTTATTAAATGAAAAGCTTGGTTTATCAGCACTGTACCCCAATAATATCATACACTTAATGAATACAGCTGCTGTGTTACCTCCGAGTACAGCAGAAGTAGAAAGGGTATTTTCACAGGTCAAATTGGTAAAGTGTGATCACAGAAATCGCATGAAACAGGTCACAATGAACAATATTTTACATGTCAAACTAAATTGCAACAAACAATGTTATGAGCATGTGTCAGATACAGTAGCCGACAAGTTTTTTTTAGAGTTAATGACAGAAAAATAGAATTCTATCTAGGTTGATTTGTTGAATAAACTGACCTATTTGCTCATGTATAAATAATAAAAGTCAATATTTGATTTTACAGTGTCCCTAAAACATGCCTTTTTTGAAAATCCAACAGCGCACTAAAGTGCCCTTTTTCAGGATCAGCACCCTGCCCTTTTGAAATCCTAGCTGGAACACTGGTTGATGCGGCCTTACGCAAATCCGGCCTTATCATATATTTATGCGGCCTACGGCAAATCCGGCCTTATATCAAATGGAAAAGAATAATAAAAAAATAAAAGTTGTATATAAATTTAAAATACTATTTAAATATTCATGGATATGATAAATAAAATATTGGAACTTGTAGTGTTTTCACAAGATTTACTCGTAACTCAATATGAAAAGCCATAATAAATCGTTATTATTTTAACAATTTTTTAATTAGTAATTTTTGGTAATAATGACGGAAATCATTTCCATTGAAGTTGATGATTAGAAAAACAATTCAGGTTGATATACCAAGCTGTCAACAAGCGAAATTCCTTAGATGTTCTCTTGCAATTAATTATCATTTGTTTAATAGTCGTATAATTGCACTGGCAGTATGATTATAAGGGTTACCAATAAGAAAAAGGAAACCATACTATAAATTACTCAAAAAGTACTCCAATTCTTTTGATGAAACCGCACTAATATATAAGCAAGCACATTTTGGTGATGGTCCTACTATTTTCAAAACTATCAAGACGTTACGTGCACTATTGGTGATACTTTGACTAAATAGAACAAGAAATAAGTAAAACGAATGTAGATTTTTTTTAGATTGATGGATTTTTATTTCCGATACATGCTTGTATAGGGAATTATACGAATAATTGTTTTATTATATTAGATTAGGTTTATTTTTGCTTTTGAAAACTAATTTATTGGAAGAAAACGTCGTTAACGCACAATTTTCTCATGTAACGTGTTACAAAATATCTGTATGTCTTTTACATTTTTCTCAGTAAAAACCTAAAAATACGTTTTTCGGACCATTTTTTTTTGTGGGACCGGAAGTAGTCAGCGTGCTCTATGACCCCATTATTGATTTCTGATTAAAGCAATGCTTGAAGGAAAAAATCAATAAGTTCATGGAAAGAAAAGAACGTAACGCTGAAGGAAAAACATCTGCATGCCAAATAACAAGCTTTATTTCAGCTATGTTTTACATAATTTTCACAAAAAAAGTATACATATCAAATGTTATTATCTTCAAAAACGAAAGTCTTTTCAAAAGTGATTTTTTTAAAGCAAGTTAAAAAATATTCCTAAAGGAGAAAGGTCAACAAAATGTCCAGTTGCAACTTGACGTAAAAAAAACACGAAGTATAAAACTTTACACATTCGAAACTATATTTTTCGCTCAAATTTTCGTGCTAATTCCAAATAACACTAAATGTTCATTTTCAGTGGCAGAGAATGAACTTAACAAACTTGATTTCGGATAAAAATTACGATTTCTACGTAAAATTGTAGAAGGTTACCCAATTTGTCCAGTAAACGTTTTTTTCTTATTGACGGCAAAATAACGTTGTGCTACTTCTATATTTTTCTATTAAAATTAAAACAAATAAACAACTAAAAAAAAGCGAAGCTAAAAACAAACAAACGATATCAAAACTTGAAAAACAACAAACAAAAGAGCGAAAACAAAATACAAAAATATACCAAACCTGAAAAAATAACGATGTGTTTCCACTTACTCAAGCGACCCTAATTAAAAATGAATTCATGACCTTAATTTTTGTGTGTGTCAGTTTTGAACAAGCATTGCAAAAAAGAATGTGTGCATTGTAAAAACTATAATTATATAATAGTTTTATTAAAAAAATCGAGAAATATAATTGATTTATATGAAAATTAAAAATGTGAACTGAATTATTTTAATTATAATTTCACTAGATTATACATAAGCAGAGCTGTCGAAATCTCTTTCCTGTCTGTCAGACAATAGGTCTGGCAGATGTGGACAATGTGTCAGACCTATCAAACATTTGCCGGACCTACATATTTTTTACAACTTCAACTGAATTACACATATACTGGCTAAATCCATAAAATGATTTGTTTACAGCTTCAAGTGATACCTTGGAATACTCAAAGTTAGTACAACACATTTTTGTGTGACATGTGGAAATATACATACAATACAATAGACTTGTGTATGAAATAAACAAAGATACCAAGTTTGCATAATGCTAGCTATGCACATGTTTCAAGGTGTTACCTCTTATACAAATAAAAGTAGCAATAGGTCTGGATAGAATCAATTGGATGACTGACAACCTAGGCCTAAATTAAAATAAAGTTTGTTTCCCCTTTCACCAACCGACCCTTTAAAAAGTCGCAGAGTCAAAAAAAAATATTGCCAAAAATTAAAAAATAATCGTAATTTCCGGAAAATCGATGCGCGTCCGTCCGGAATCGGTTACACATTTAGTAGTCAAACTCTTCAATGTGAAGTCAAAATTTGATTATATAGACAAAAATAAACAAAAATCGGAGATTGCAAACAACGACAAGTTTGAGAAGCGAAATTAAGTAATGATGCCGGTCATCTTCAAGCGTTTTGTCGGTCCCAAGTTACCGAAAAATTGCTCCAGACATCGGGTCTGACGCGAAAAAGTTTAAATCGGACCTAGTCAATTTTTGTCCGACAGATCTGACGATTTTCGACAGCTCTGCATAAGATATTACGAGAAATTTTCAAGAATACAAAGTATACAATCAATCAATAAACAAACAGAATATTATAATATACTTTCAAAGAAAAAATGATAAAGTACAGTCACATAACATAAACAATAAATGAATACAAACGAAATAAATAAGCAAACAAACAAACATTGAAATAAACACCTAAAGGAAAACACCAACAACACAAATACAATAACATGTATATACAAGCAAGCCAAAATAAAATAAAAATCAATAAAAGTGAAATTCCGAAATAAAGAATAATACATCAAAACACACCCACACCACCTCCATCCTAACCAAACCCATGGTATGCATACACAGATAAGGAAGAAACAAATGAAAAAGAAGACGCGAAACGATCTTTTCAACGTTAATTATGTGTAACGTCAAGCGTAACGTCTCAACTATGTCGTTTCCTTGTATTGTGTGTGAGAAGAACGTCCGTCCAGAGCAGCATGATTTAGAGTGTGACAGTTGTTTCCAGTGGCAACACAGACTATGTAATACAGGTATGTAAAATATATATTTTTTTATTAATATTTACAATATAAATACGTGCTTGGTTAGTTTAATCATTTAATACTTACGTAAAGCTTGACATTGATAAGAATAATTACGACACTACGTCAGATATTGCTACCATTAAATGTAAGTCAAAAGACGCCAAAGACGTTCACTATTTTCCTATAATCTAGAAACATTTTGATGTTCTGATTAAAACTTTTCAAGTACTGTTTATTGGTATATTGTTAAAAGCCAATGGAATAAATATTATGAATACAATGCTCTGTTTTTGGATACGATTTAATATAGGTGGGTTCCGTTTACTGATATTGACACAATGGGGGTTGTTTCCTTGTTTCACTGCCCATCTTCATGTAACGATCTTCATTGTGTTAATACGAAATAATATACATATATATCGTATGAAAGGTTTCCGCCAATATAAATACGATATACTATGTTATATATAAGCAATCCCGCCTTAGTCCGAGATTCCTCTGTCGTTTAACGGCATTGATAAAGTTGCTGTAGCCGTTCAACGTCAGAGCGTGCTATATACGGAAACCATCGAATTTGCCTCACCAGCCCTAGGATCGGCACATTTCCACGTTTCGTGGCTATCGGATTTTATTTTCTATCAGAAACCCTTAAATAAATCGCTTCACCAATCATTTTTCTATTCATTCAAAATCATCTTACCCTCAGAAAGTGGTGTTACACTCCATTACAGCACGATTTTGCCTTAGATCCTATTATTCCGCCATTTGACTTCCATTTTCGAATCTACAAACGTGATCTCGTGATACTAACTGAATATAACAGTAACGCATTGCATGATGGGAGCTACTTAATTCAGCGCGCCAAATTATTTTAGCATTATTTGCATACGTAAACAACATTCAAATCACATGGAAGACCATACATTTAAGCGTATTCTACAGGACAAACAGTCCATCTATAGATCAAAGCAGAGCAGAAGGAAATAATACAGAATGTGTTGGAAAGAAAAGATTCAATGGCAGAGTGTTGCCAATGGGCTTCAGAAAGAGCATGTGTTATGTCCCCCTTTTTTGGACAAGGTACTACATCATTTTTTTTTCTTATGGTTATCTGTAATTCACTATTGCTGTTAAAATCATTACCAATCAATATAATCAACTGTATTAAATTTTATGTTAATTGTTCTGCCTTAACAGGCGTGTATGATTGGCAATACAAATATTTGTTTGTTTGTTTATATGCAAATCATCTCCCATGATACATTGCGGTAATCGTGGTTTTCTCGTAGTCACGTGACAAATGTTTGAAAAATGGAAGACAAATGGCGGAATCATAGGATCTAAGGCAAAATCGTGCTGTAATGGAGTGTAGCACCACTTTCTGAGGGTAAGATGGTTATGAATGAATAGAAAAATGATTGGTGAAGCAATTTATATAAGGGTTTCTGATAGAAAATAAAATCCGATAGCCACAAAACGTGGAAATGTGCTGACCCAGAGTTGGAGAAGCAAATCCGCTGTTTTCCGTATGTATCACGCTCTGACGTTGAACGGCTACAGCAACTTTATCAATGCCGTTAAACGACAAGAGGAATCTCGGACTATCCCGCTTGAACGATAAGTTGACTTCGGAACTCCTCGTAACAGATAAATAAGTAAACAACGACTACCTGCCCGGGACAAAAAAAAACATGCTATATGACACCTGATAGACAAATTAATTAATTAATTATTTACTCAAATCATCACAATGTGTCGTTTTATCGTATGTATCGTATATATCCATAGATACACATCATTCTTAACTGAGGCCGCATTAACCAAGGCCGTATCAACTAAGGCCACATTTTCATAAGACCGGATCATCTCGAAAGCTTTGCATCAAATAATTAATTTTTAATACTTCAATTTCAAACTATTTAAAAAAAAAAACTTTTTAAATTTTTCAATCAAAACAATTACACAGAAAAGGCTAAAATACTATACTCTCTTAATCTGGTTTACTTTTTAAGTTTGGTTGGCCTATGACAAAATCATGAGCTTTATTGACACCATTTGGAAAAAGGGTAGAAAACAAATATGTTATTATTATCGATCTTTTTTCCATGGAACTTGACACATGTGAGCAAGAATAGACGAGGAACATAATTAAAAAGAAAAAAATGTTTACTTTTCAAACATGAAAAAAATAATCAAACATTATCCAATGAATAACCGACTTATTGTCACATGGGGATACAAAAAATGAGCTTTAAAAATATCCCTTTTTTGAACAATTTTCATGAATATCTTATACAACACTCTTTAAAATCAGGAGGTACCAAAGACCATTTTAGTCGGGTAAAAGTACCTGGTACTGCTCCTTATAGAAAGGCCCGATTACTCGATACACAATGTAGTAATTACTAGTATGGTCATGTGGTGATGTCGCCGATGTTGTCGGTGCGTAACTGCGGACACGCTCAAATTTCACCTGTGCTAGACAAGAAACAAGAAGAGCGGTTATACAATTTTCATAACTAAAGGTCAATAATTATTGATAGTCGAAAATAATTACTGTTGATGGAAGCCTCCACCACGCCCACGTTGTCCAGAATTGTGATTGTGGCCTCTTCGATGATGCATCGCCATTTTTCCTCGCATATTAAAATGGTGGTCGGTAAAAAGTGTAACCCGAATCCGAACCCGAACCGGAAATTGACGGAAATGTCCCGAACCGGTGTCGTAGAATTTTTAGCTACCCATGAAAATTAGCTACCTCAAATTTCCGGTAGCTAATTTTCATACGGCGGAGCATAATAATTAGCTACCTATGAAAATTAGCTACTTGTAGCATAAACTTATAGGATTTGTCTCCCTTATTATGTTTATCAAAATACAGATTGTGTATTTCCAATGGAGAGACAAAATGAAAAACTGCATGTACATAAACAGGAAAAGAGTTACTGATTGACAAAGAGAGACATATAGATCTCAGGGGCGGATCCAGGGGGGGGGGGGGGGGGGGTGCCCTAAAATTGGAAAAAATATGATTTTTTTGGCGTAAAATCGTGATTTTTCACACGAAATACCCCAAATATTTTCGTGCCTCCCTCCGCTCGGCGCATTTTTTTTAAGTGCGCCCCCCTCCCTAGCTTGAAATCCTGGATCTGTACACAATATAAAATAAAATAAACAATAGATATTAGTGGTGTTCATAGTTGAAAAACAAAATGCTACCTATATGGCTGTATAGCATGTGATTAAGTTACAAACTATCTTTTTTCAATTTACCATTGCGATGTATCATTTTTACAGCTATTAAAAAATAGATTGGTGGACTATATATGGTAGAATTTAATATTTATGTGATGTTCAAACTATGCAAATTATTCTTTAACTTAATAAGATCATATATGATAATTATTAATCACACTTTTATTATTGCTAACCGTGTTACCCTCTTGAAATAAAGAAATTAACTCATTTACTTACCTATTGACACTATCTTCTGAATTCAAGAAATAAATAAAATTATGTTCCATATATATTTAATAATGAAAGTTGGGAACTTTATTTATTACAATATTAAAGAACTGGTGGCTATTAGATTAATTTCAATTCGAAACTGAAACTATTTGCACACTCTTGATGACAATTTCTTATTTGGATTTTGTAAAAATAGAACCCCAAATCATAAATTTCCAACAGAATGTGGAAGATGGCAAAATATGTGTACAGAACATGGTTTGACCTGATCGGGACTCGAACCCACGATCTACCGCATTCGAGGCGAGTACGCTAACGATTACACTACCGATGAGAGTCTTTGGTGAGCATTTCTGGTCTGTTTCTCAGCGAATACATATATTGTCCAGGGGCGGATCCAGGATTTCAAGTTAGGGGGGATAAATTTTTAAAAATTGCACCGAGCGGAGGGAGGCGCGAAAAATTTTGGGGTATTTCGTGTGAAAAATCACTATTTTATGCCAAAAAATCTTATTTTTTCAAATTTTAGGGGGGGGGGGGGCGCCGAATGCGCGCCCCCTGGATCCGCCCCTGTTGTCTACATAAATGACAATAGATAACGTAACAATACAAAATACATTGCGCAACGCACGGTCAACTTTTCGCGCTTTCACAATCCTTCGGCAGAAGACACATTTTAAGCGACTTTTTGAGTACATGTATATAAACAAATTCATATTTCAAAACAAAGATTATCAACTGGTATTTGTTGCTTATAATGCAAAGCCCGCAGAATTAAGGAGAAAGAGCAAAGACTGGTTGCTTCGGAATCAGGATAATGTGTCAGAGTGGAGCGACATGTATATCCGTGGACTGTTGTTTCCGTTAGCTAACACTATAAAAAAAAACTAAGCGTGTTGGTCTAGAAAAAAGCGGACATCATCATCATCTCATTAACTTGGTCTCGCCATGATATAGCTATAAAATTGCTGAGTTGGCGTTAAAAAACAATCGCTCACTAAAGCTGTTACGTACAGTTTTTATATTTCCCCGACAATGTACGTATATTGTGTTTATTCTGCAATGTCTTATAGTTAAAAAAAAACAACTGGCAAATTGTCTAAAAAGAGCAGAAACAGACATCGTTCTAAGCGTTTTAGACGTCCGCGCTTATAGTGTAAGTTTCTCGGCGTCGCTCGACATGAATCAGTTACCAGAAAAACTATATCTTGGTCAAAATCTTAAGCAATATGTGATGAAAGAAGCTGTTATATATAAAATCCTTAGGTACAGACAAAACAGATGTCACACCAATGAGGAGCGATGGACAGATCACAGCTGACACAAAGCAAAAATCCAACATCCCCAACAGTGTCAGTCCTTATTCACCGTAGAATCACAAGACAACATCCCCGACTGCACCAAAACCCACATCATAAAAACAGCACTCCCAATATCTCTACCAGGTGTAAAAGAAACTCCTACATAACATCAATACCCATAGATTTTGTGCTCCCAAAACTATTAAATTATTTGGCTTTCCAATCTTTTGATCTTGAGCTACCTGATGAAGGTTATTCCAGAAACGTTCCTGTGCACTAAATTTGATATCTACGTTTTTATTACCTCTTTTTAGCAATGTAGCTATCTGAATGTTTTCTTTGAAAACAAGATACACTCATTGTTTAATATGATAGATACAAAATGTATGTAAAATTTCCAGGTAAATTAGTTACCTGTATCTCTTATGAAAATTATGTGTACAGAACTAAGTCAGATTGATAAAAGGTGCATTCATGTTGGGTTTTTGTCTTTCTTTTTGATATTTTTAATTGGTTTGTTTTGTTTTGTATTTGTTTGTTTTTGATAACAGATTAATATCTAATTTTATTTCTGTTTTTTTTTCTGTTTTGAGGATATAACTTCAGAAGGGCCTACAAATTTATACATCTTGGAATAACAGTAGTACTTTAGGGTGCCTGCATCCTAATTTCTTATGTACATGTATCTCTATTCTTTATCAATAAATGTTTAGAGGTTTGTGTTTGTATTGAATCTGGGCCTTGGCGGGAGAGAGGTTTAAAGAGCTGCCTACACCTCATTTATCTTTCACTGCACTGTTCATCACTTGGATGATGTACTCAACCTTTAGAAAGTAGATTGCCAGACGCTGGTACAACATATGAAAATGTCTGTAATGTCATTGAATATAGCTCAAATAAATATTTTGCATCATGCTGGTATGTTTTGTAAGTACAGATACTTGTATCACACATACTTGCTAATTTAATAATTAAATAACAGCCATATATACATGATAATATCTCACACACAAAGTATCTTAACACAAGTTATTTCTTAAAGATTTTATTGAAAAACTCAGACAGGCATGGTGGAACATTAGCATACATATAATACAATACAATATATAGACTAGAGGCTCAGTAGGTTGAGAATATTTTTTAGAAATCAACCAATCAGCAACAAGAATTGCCTGTGGTGGACATGTTTGTTAACGGATCGAGACGAAATGAGCATTCTTTATAGAGGGCCTTCCATAGCTGCTACCTATCAAGTTTCGGTTCATTTTGCCAAGCGGTTTCAGAGGAGAAGATGTTTTATGAATCGACCAATCAGCAACACGAATTGCCTGTGCTGGCCATGTTTGTTAACACATCCAAAATGAGCAATCTTTATAGAGGGTCTTCCATAGATGCTACCTACCACGTTTCGGTTCATTTGGCCAAGTGGTTTCGGAGTAGAAGATTTTTAGGGAATCTACCAATCAGCAACACGAATTGCCTGTGCTGGCCATGTTTGTTAACACATCCAAAATGAGCAATCTTTATAGAGGGTCTTCCATAGATGCTACCTACCACGTTTCGGTTCATTTGGCCAAGTGGTTTCGGAGTAGAAGATTTTTAGGGAATCTACCAATCAGCAACACGAATTGCCTGTGCTGGCCATGTTTGTTAACGGATCCAAATGAGCAATCTTTATAGAGGGCCTTCCATAGATGCTACCTACCACGCTTCGGTTCATTTGGCCAAACAGTTTCAGAGTAGAAGATGTTTTAGGAATCGACCAATCAGCAACAAGAATTGCCTGTGCTGGCCATGTTTGTTAACGGATCCCAAACGAGCAATCTTTATAGAGGGCCTTCCATAGATGCTACCTACCACGTTTCGGTTCATTTGGCGAAACAGTTTCAGAGTAGAAGATGTTTTAGGAATCGACCAATCAGCAACAAGAATTGCCTGTGCCGACCATGTTTGCTAAGGGATCAGGACTAAATGAGCAATCTTTACAGAGGGCCTTCCATAGATGCTTCCTACCAAATTAGGTTTTTTTTTAGGAATCGACCAATCAGCATCAAGAACTGCCTGTGGCGGCCATGTTTGCTACGAATTGAGCCGAAATGAACAATCTTTATAGAGGACCTTCCATATATGCTTCCTACCCAGTTTCAATTCATTTGGCCAAGCGGTTTCAGAGATTTTTAGAAATTGACCAACCAGAAACAATAACTGCCTATGGCTATTCGATTTCAGAGGTGAAGATTTTTTAGAAATCAACCAATCAGCAATAAGAATTGCCTATGGTGGCCATGTTTGTTAATGGATCATGACGAAATGAAAAATCTTTATAGAGAACCTTGCATAGATGCTTCCTATTAAGCTTCAGTTCATTGAGCTATGGGGTTTCAGAGCAGAAGATTAAAATGTGAAAAGTTTACAGACGGACGACGGATCAAATGATCGCAATAGCTCACGTTCCCTTTGACAACGTCTGCTCAAAAGCTTTGATGAATACCAGAGTACAACGCAAATTCTAACACGACGTCCTTCTTACGCTTTGTAGACAAAAAAGGAATTTGTCACATGATTTAAATGGAAAAGACTGCAATTTGTAGGGGAAAAAAAATTCTAAATCGAACTTAAAGCAAGCAAATTTATATTTGATTTGGTTGGAGATAACGGTATGTATAATTAAGACTGGAAGTTTTCAAAGGAATTTAATGAATAAAAACTACCTACAAATTTGGTTTCATTCAACTACTTTTATCTCGGAAACTACAAAAAACTAAGTCAAATCTATTTAAAAAATCCAGCAGTAAATTTCATATTCCTCCCAAACTCCAATTGACCAAGTGGTTTCAGAGAAGTTTAAATGCAAGAGTTTACAGATGACAGACGCAAAGTGACGACAATATCTCACACGAGTTGATGATGACCATGGACATCAAATAATGACATTTCACACAACCCTTTGTGTACATCATTTAAATGAACAAATGTCACAACTGAAGCGATAGTCTTCTTGGTTTACTTCGTTGAATGTTTTCTGAATGGTGGTACACTGGAAATGCTGCCACCAATGACAAGATTCACACTGGACCTGAAGCATAAACAAAAGATTATGGGCAGGTTGCTAATTTTCATGGACCATGAAACGAAGGAATGCGAGGTAGCTATTTCTTATGGGCAGGTAGCTAATTTTCATGGACCATGAAACTAAGGAATGAGAGGTAGCTAATTTTTATGGGCAGGTAGCTAATTTTCATGGACCATGAAACGAAGGAATGCGAGGTAGCTAATTTTCATGGGCAGGTAGCTAATTTTCATGGACCATGAAACGAAGGAATGCGAGGTAGCTAATTTTTATGGGCAGGTAGCTAATTTTCATGGACCATGAAACGAAGGAATGAGAGGTAGCTAATTTTCACGGGCAGGTAGCTAATTTTCATGGACCATGAAACGAAGGAATGAGAGGTAGCTAATTTTCATGGGCAAACTTCTGATGCTTATGCTTATGTTTGAATGGTGCCGGGTAATTTATTTTCATGGAACACGTCATGACTCCTATTCCATGCAATGAAGAAAGGTCGAGTAGCTAATTTTCATGGACAAGCTTCAGATGCTTATGCTCATGTTTGAACGGTGCAAGGTAGTTTATTTTCATGGATAACTCTTTGAAATCTATGTCATACACTGGACAGATGCAAGGTAGCTTATATTCATGGAAAACTTCACAACTTCTATCCCATGTAATGAAGAAATTATGCTGACTAGTCTCTGCCTTTATTCTTTTACGCCATGTGCCAATATAAATTGTATAGTTTTTGGTTTGATCAGATCGTTGATCGAAACAACGATCTACCGCACATGATGCGAGTACTCGTAACTATTTCACCACAGGAGCGTTATTGCTTGTTATAACAAAGCATCTTATTTCTTTGGAATGGATATAGTATAAACATAGTTTATTAATTAATTCAATATTACACATTATGATAATACACATATAAATGGAATAGATATACACATTTTTGTATATATACAAAGCAGAAAATGCATTATGTACAGATAAATAATATGGTGATTGATATATAGAAACTTGTTCATGTCACTATAAATATATAATTTTTTAAAAATATTATTAGACTTGAATTTATTTATATTATATATATATATATATATATATAACCCCGCCGGAACCCCGGTGTATAGAAATGGGACCGAGAGCTTCTTCGGCTTGAAGGGGCGTCCGTCGGTTGTGCGGGATGTATAAATTCACAACCAACCCGTCCTTCGGACGAGACGTAAATAAAACCGAGGTTCCGTGTTGAGAGATTGCCATCCTCTTCGCACGTTAAAGAACCCAGTATGCTCAGGATGAGACCTGTTGCACTGGCTAAATTATTCGTCCCTACCCATACACCTTTCCTTGTTTCGAGTCCCGTGGCGTTTAAATTTTTAAATGTTCTCGTCCTGAATATAGCTGAAAAATTGCTCGCTGGACGTTAAACACCAACCAAGCAATCAATCAATCAATCAACCAATCAATCATATATTTTATATCGAAATAACTTATTTTCATCCAGATTTTGCTCCATGTAAACAAGGATTTATATATATATATATATAAATCCTTGGTGTAAATGAATGAATAGGAGTTTGCTATCAATTTCTTGGATAAATCTATCTCTAATTAAATAGATTTCCTCGCCTACATCCACCCCCCTTTTTTCGTTCAAAAATACTAATTACCAAGAATCTATCAAAACATGGTAAAAGGGGAATAACTGGCATAGTACTTTTAATGTATTGTTAAGGTAGCTAATTTTCATGGCTATCATTTGGAACACCTTTGTGGTTTACGAAAATCTAGTTCCGAACGTCAAAAAGTAGCTAATAATTATGGTAGCTAATAATTATAGGACACCGGAAATCTTTTATTGTTGATATCTTCTTTAATTTTACGATGTTTTTCAAAAACTTTTTCATTTATTGTGCATTTTTATATACTTGAAACACATAGATTATAATAAGATGCCGAAATATATTTAAAAAGTTGAAAAATGCAGTTTTCTGATTTCAAGGTCGGTAAAATGTGTAACCCGAACCACAAAGGTAGATAACTCTGTTCGTCCCGAACCGGAAATTTTTTCTTTTATTACGAGATTTTTATTGGAAAATCGTGTATTTTTACACTTAAAACGTATGAATCATAATAATTTCTAATATGAAACCGGCACGGCCATGAATGCTCGCGCATCTGAAAATTATCTGGCAATTTCATCATGGATGAACCAACATCAATATGATGCAAAAGATCCCAAATACAGGATTTTGTATAATCATTTCAATCAACCGGGTCATGACCGCTGTTTGACGATGAAAGTTCGAATCATCGAGAAGATTTACCATCATACAAACAGTCCTATTCTTAGTACACCTTACCGCACCGATAGAGAGTTGTTCTGGATAAAAGAATTAGGCACTGCAATGCCTTACGGTTGCAATGATAACATCAAAGGAGTGGGAAATTTGTCAAGTCCTGGATGCAACGAAATCAACGTGATGAGCCTTTTTAATACTATTCCAAGAACTAAACGTAGCCATGGTCATAAAAGAATTCAACATCCTAATGTTAAAAAGTCCTCTAAACCAAGAACGTTACCAGATACTTTTAATGATTTACTTTCTAATATACAGAAACCTCTTGGAATTCATCATATTCGTACAATCTTATTTTCACTACCTGTAAACTACCTCAAAGATCTTAGGGATTTTGGACTTGACAAAGGAGGCGTAGATCCTTTTTCTCCTAAGTACAGATTGTCTAGTATTATATGTGACGTGGCGTCCTTTCGTCTTTTTAAACCAGTTCGATCTGAACCTCTTCATGATAACAACAGAAAATTCCTCCATATTCCGTTTGCTAACAAAGGAATCGATGCTATTAACATCAGCAACATTCTTAATAGAAAAGAGGTCGTAAAAGAAATTCCACCATATTTCAAAAATCAATCTGTTCCCATGTCTCCTATAGTTACACTAACAGCATTGGCCGTAAAATTTTCAACTACAAAGAAGCATTGCAAGATATTAACATAGAAGAGTACCTTAAGAACCCTCTGACTTGTGACTGCTCCCACTCTCCTTTTCAATACAACCCATCTGGACATGTAATCACTGGTGATCTGAATATCATTCAACATGAGAGTCTCCGAAAGGTGATTTCTCATGGTCCTAAATTCAGAGAACCTCAACACATCAATTGGAAACATAATTTCAAGATAATTATGGATGCTGTTGAAGATTATGCCAGAAGGTGGATAAAGAGAGAAGTAGACCAAGATCCTGAGTTAGAGTCCTTGTCAGACTGGGTAAGAACAATTAGGTCTCTAGTACAAGGTCGGATTCACAAACTCAAAAATTGTGTTAATAGTCGACCCAAGTCTGTATTTAAAGACCAAGAAGCTGTTAAGTGTCTTTCCTCTCTTCATGACAAATATGTTATCGTTCCTGCGGACAAGGCTTCCAACAATATCGTGTTTGTATGTAAATCATATTACTTCGAATGCCTAATCAAGGAATTAGGTATAAATAGCAACACCTCTAGTAATACCACATACAAACCAACTTCGTTCGACAAAGATGAAATCCTAGCTAACCACAGATCATTCATGACCTCTTTAAACATTCCCTCTGGTAAAAAGTCTGAGGATTTACCCTATTTATATTGGATACCTAAACTCCATAAGACACCATACAAAGAAAGGTACATAGCGGGATCATCAACTTGTTCGACGAAAGAATTGTCTATTCACCTAACAAAGATTCTGTCTGCAGTAAAAGAGGGACAACAGAAATATTGTGAAACTGTTTACTCGCGTAGTGGCATAAATCACATGTGGATTTTGAAAAACTCTAAAGATCTTTTGGATAACCTGAAATCAAGATCTTTCTCTCAGGTATCCTCCATCAAAACCTTTGATTTTTCAACTCTATATACCACCCTACCGCATGACAAATTAAAAACCCGCTTAAAAGAAACAATTCATAAAGCTTTTAGTCATAGAAACTATGGCTCAAAATTTGTTGTGTTAGGCTACAATTCCACATATTTTTCAAACAAAATTCATAAAGGTAAAACATGCTACTCCGAGGAACAAGTGATCAGTATGCTGGAGTTCCTCATCGATAACATATTTGTCTCCTTTGGAGGGACACTGTTTCAGCAGGTCGTCGGCATACCAATGGGTACGAATTGTGCCCCTCTTCTAGCCGATTTATTTTTATACTCATATGAGTCGGAGTTTCTTCAAAAGCTTGTAAAAGATAAGAAGATTCATGAGGCTAGAGCCTTTAATTTCACATACAGGTATATTGATGACGTTTTATCTATCAATAATTCTAGATTTGCAGAATTTCTTCCATTGATATATCCTCCAGAGCTGGAAGTTAAAGAGACCACCGATACAGCTTCGTCCGCATCATTTTTGGACTTATACCTCGAATTTGACGACAGTGGTCAACTCAGTACTAAAATTTATGATAAGCGGGACGACTTCAATTTTAAAATCATAAATTTTCCAAATATGTGCAGCAATATACCAGCTTCTCCTGCATATGGTGTTTACATCTCGCAATTGATTCGCTATGCAAGGGGCAGTAGCAATTATTCTGATTTCCTGAAACGTCATCTTCATCTGAGAAACAGGCTACTGGACCAGGGCTATGAAAATATTCGCCTTATTCGATCTCTTAAAAAGTTTATATTCCGATACCATTATCTTGTCGAAATATATTCCGTCTCTGCAGAAAAAATTATAAGCGATGCATTTTCATATAGTGAAAATGTATAAAGATAAAGAGTCAAATATGTCAAGAATTTTTTTTGTCAATGTGTGACATAAACATATTTTTGACATTTACGTCACCGAATATGGTACTGCTTTGACAACTATTTTACCTATTTTGTTCCTGTATTTAAATACTGTTACAGTGACAGCCGGAACCTTTGAACCGTAATAAGAGCGGGAGGTTTGGCGCCTTAAAATCTGATTCAACCCACCATTTCTTTAGAAATGCCTGTACCAAGTCAGGGTCATTACGGTTTTCACAGTTTTCCGGTTGTTGACTGATTTTGTCTGTTTATATAATTATGAGTTTTGACTTTCCCTTTGTAAGATTGTTCGGAGTTCGGTAATTTTGTTATTACCTTTATCAAAAAGTGTCGAGATATTTTGGGCCGAGATATATTGGGGACGACATATTTTTAGGGCCGAATCTAGTCTCATTCAATCGCAATCGTAACTACTCGGCCATTCTCGCTACCCTGCAAATATCCTCGTATGCATTAGGCGTATAAATCGCTCTACTTTTCACATGTCAGTTACATGAAAGTTTGATAAAGTTATATTTTAAACAATTTTCTATATTTCAATTAAAGTTTTAATTAGTTTTGCATGATTAGATTTTACTTAGTATGTCTTCCATATTGGATTTTCGTGGACTATATTTTTGTGCGGCTTAACTTAACTTAACTTCCGGCAAACAATTTAAGAAGAATTTCTACTATGTACGTACGAGGTTATTTGCAGGGTAGCGAGAATGGCCGAGTAGTTACGATTGATTCAATCGAGCTGTCGTTCCTTTATTCGAGTTATCGTTCCTTACGAAATCTCAAAAGTTAACTTCCGCGTAGAAACAAAAATTCTTGTCAGTATGTCAGAAGAGATTTAATAAATTAAAATATATCAATATAAGTAAAACAAGATAGCAAAATGACTTTTATTACACACGGGTTCCGGGTTTCAGTGGTATCGGACGTACGAGAGAGGGTACGAGACTTCAGGATCACATTTGCGCTTTATGTTAAGAAGATCTTCATTAGTTGAGTGTGTTACACGGAAACCGGTGTTTACAAAGCGTACGACAGTATGTTCAGCCATGTTTAGTACACATTTTATACCACAAAGAGCTCGCTTAAGCTCGCATATTAATACATTTTTTTTTTTACCTTACTGGAATTTAATCAATATATATTGTAATTCAATGCACTAATATGACAGTTAGAATATACGAGACATGAAGGCGCTCATGTCAACAGGTAAATTAATCTTGACAGTTGAATGTATTCATCTTGTGTATTGATAGCATGATAAAAAGTTTCAAAAATGATAACTGACAAGCTATGTGTTTATTATTTCATTATTTCTTTCCTTTTTTTTGTTGAAAAGGGGTGTATATTAATTTTTATTCATTTAGTTAATCTTTTTTTTTAGGGGAACTCGAAAAGCCGAAACACAGAGGAAGATAACTCTGTTCTTCCCGAACCGGAAATTTTCATTACGTACAATTATTAAATTGATAAGTTCACTGTGCAAATGAATTTTAATAAACAAGTAATAGTTCATTTCAAATATATTCATCTGCAGAATGTAATACATAGTACACTTACGGGTCTGCAGTTAGTCTTCAAAAGTGGATCATTCTTTTTATATAAAGGTGTTACTTGTGCTTTCTTTAATTTATCCGGAAAAACACTCTGATCTATTGACATATTTAAAATACTTGTAATCTGAGGTGCAATAATAGATTTACTACATTTTATTATTTTGGCAGGTATGCCATCAGCACCTGTTGCTTTTTTGATGTTAATATTATTTATAATCTTTTTAACTTTATCTGTTGTTACCTTTTCAAAAACAAATTTGTTTGTGCAATCATTTTGTTTCTTTATTTCTATTGAACTTGGATGATCAGAAGGGTCGTAAACAGTATCTTTTCCTATATTCTCAGCTACTTCTTTTTGATCATTTACAATCTTGTCAGATTCATTAAGCACAATTTTTTGTTCTCCATTGGACCCCTTTTTCGAAAAGAATGGCTTAATAGTTTTCCAAAAGTCGCCCGATTTTGTTCCCCCAGAGCAACGTTCTAAAAAGTATGTTTTCATTGATTTTCTTTTCAATTTGGTTACAAAATTTCTTTGCTTTCTGAATTTTTCCCAATTTTGTTGCTCTGACATTTTGTAAATTGAGAATATAGCATTTGTTTTCTGTATACAGCTCTTCTGAGCTCCTGATTCATACATGATAATGGTTTTTTTCTTTGATATCTAGATTTAATTGGAGCATGCTTGTTTAACACATTGATAAAATCTTTTTCATATTCATTATAAACAGAATCTACTTCATGACATGTTTGATTGATCTTAATTTGTTCTATATCATCATTGAAATTTTCAATATCAAAAGTCTTGTAACTTCTATAATACCTGAGCTTTTTTGGTTCGTGAAGAACTTCACCTTTGATAACAGTACTTATAATGTTATGGCAGTCACTGACACCTGTTGGAACATTTTGTGACTTAAAACATAATGATTTCTTGTTTGTCATTATTACATCTACTATAGTGATGGGATACAGCCCTTTTTGAAACATGTTGGACCCTTAACAAGTTGTGATAGATTGAAAATATCACAGAAATCATTCAAGTACATACAATCTAGGTCTCTCTCTTCCTGCAATAGCATTAAAACATTTCACTTCTCTACTCTCTACACAACTATTCCAGAGTGAGGGACAAATAAAGAAGAATGGCCAACGTAGTTATATACAAATACTAGGAAGGGACAAATCTTATTTTGTGAAAAACCACTCTGATTCTACCAAAAAGTTCTCTGAAACTGATATCATCAACATGCTCGAGTTTTTGATTGACAACACATTTGTTATATTTCGGACGTGTTTTTCAACAGACAGTCGACATACCTATGGGTGCAAACTGTGCTCATCTTCTCGCCGACTTGTTCCTTTATTCTTATGAGGCAGACTTCATACAAGGGTTTCTCAAGAAAAACGAAAAGAAACTAGCCCGATCCTTTAATTTCACGTTCCGCTATATAGATGATGTCCTTTCACTAAATAATTCTAGGTTTGGTGATTTCGTTGATCGCATCTATCCCATTGAGCTTGAAATAAAGAATACCACAGATACAGAATGGTTTGCTTCATACCTTGACCTACACCTCGAAATTGACAGTGAGGGGCGGTTAAGAACGAAACTACGACAAAAGAGATGATTTCAATTTTCCCAACTTTCCACTGATCTCATATGTAAAAACATTCCAGCAGCACCTGCATATAAAGTATATCTCTCTCAGTTGGTACGATATTCCAGAGCTTGTGGTTCCTATCAGGATTTCCTTGATAGAGGTTTGCTGCTAACAAGGAAGCTACTGAACTAATGGTTCTTCAGAAGTCTTCGTTAAGTTGAAGTCATCACTTCGAAAGTTTTACGGTCGCCACCACGACTTGGTTGACCGTTAAGGAATATCTGGGTCACATATGACCACGGATATGTTCCACTTGTCGTAAACACTTCCCGGTCCTTTCCTCGTTCATGACTTATCACCGGGTTTGTAACTAGATTAACACGACAGGTGTCACTAGTGGAGCAGGAACTGCTTACCCTTCCGGAGTTCACCCTCGGTTTTTAGTGGGGTTCGTGTTACTCGATCTTTAGTTGTATATGTATGTTTTGTTGATCGTTGTTTGTCCTTTTGTCCTTTTTCTTTTGACCATTGTGTTGTCTGTTCTTCTTCGATATACGGATTCTGATTGCCGGCCTTTTGGTATCTTCAAGCTCTTCTTAAAATACAGTGAAGTCTATGTAGAATCCCGAGGATTTGCTTGGCTACAACTTCTAATATTTTCTTCATTTCAGAAATGCTAATCATTAATTGATGTGATTCTGGAATCGAGAATACGTAAAATAAAAGAAGCAAATAATTGCATAAATTGTGAATTTTTTCATTGTTAGTGATGACACACTATCCTTAAGAGTCTAGTACCGTACTTGGAAGAATACGCGACTGTGACATGTAAGAAAAGTTTGAACATACCAAAGGGGTAATAAGCCGCTAATCGAAGGACAAAGCTAAAGATCGAGCTACCCGACCCCCACTAAAAAACGGGATGAACTCATCTGGTCCGGTGCCATTGGTCCTAAAACAAATAGCCACAATTTATATTTTGATTTAAAAGGAAATAAAATTACATGTGAAGAAAATGCTAAACTTTTAGGTGTAACCATTGATTCTCAGTTAAATTTTGATAAACATAATATTTAAACAGATTAGGTCGCCTTACCATTTACTACTCCTTTATTCTTTCAAACTTTAATTACTGTCCGTTAACACTAATTTTTGCAGCGAAAAAAATACTAAAAGAATTGAAAAAATTCAGGAAAGAGCTCTCCGTTTCCTTTATGAAGACTATGAAAATTTACTTGAACAATATAAATTGCCGTTTTTAAAAAATCGAAGATTAAAAACTATTGCAATTGAAACATTCAAAATTATCCATAAATCTTCATGATTTAATTTCAATTAAAGATCAAAAATATTATTTTAGGCATCAAGATAAAGCAGTTTTACCCAGAGTACGTACGCTCAACAAGGTATGGTTTAAATTCTTTTCGGTATAATGCTGCACAAATCTGGAATGAGCTGCCTAATCACTTCAGACAAGAAACATCATTAGAACATTTTAAACATTTAATTCAAACATGGAAGGACAGCTCATGCCAGTGCAGTGCATGCAGATGACCTTTGTATGTCTACATTTTTATGCTTTAAAAAAAATATTTTTATTTTTTGCTTAAATGCATGAACCTCTTATTTTTAGTTTGCTTTTGTTCAGTTGATATCTGCTTTTCTGTGTATGTTGAACTGCATAAATTGATGTATATTTTTATTTAATATGTTTGTATACATCATATTGTATGTGTTGTTTTATTATATTCCCGATTTTAAAAGCTCATAAGAACTTGTTATAGGTATGCTATATGTATCGACTTTAAATAAAACCTTGAATTGAATTGAATTGGGCGGATAGGCAGTTCCTGTTCCACATTAGGCACCCGTCGTGTTACTCTTGTTACCAACCCGATGAATGAGGAAAAGAGCGGATTGTGATTCCGACAAACGGAACATATCCGTGGTAATTTGTGACACAGATACTCCATAATAATCTAGTTCAGATTAGACTTCCGAATACATTTTCTGCTTGATGTAATCTGTATCTGTATAAGTACGTTGAAGTAACCAATTCTGGCTTTTATCCAACGGTAGAGAGAGCACCGTCGATTCATTGACGGTTTGGGAGAGCAGATTTGAAGCTCTCAACACTAGTTGCGCACACAACTGAGTCTTCTAGATGGTTCCAGTCAATTAGGGTTTTTACAAAGAATGAATTTGAGAATTGATGTGTTTTGCTTGATGGAATGTCAAAGCACTTTGTATTGTTTTTCGACGATGTTAGTTGCCTGGTAGTTCTCAAAGTTTTTTTTAGCAGTGATAGATCTCTTGGATCGTGCTTTTTTCAGGTAATCGTCTGGTTCAATAGTAGTAATGTTTTCGAAAATCTAATATCAACGAGATCAACTCCGTAACGGTTAACCAGGTCATGATGAATATACGATCTGTAAGAAAATCTTATTAAGTTATTGTTGAATTCCGATTACCTTGAATATTACATTTTAGCTAGCAATATAAGAACTCGTCTCAGCCAAAATAACATATCACATAATAGCCAACAGTATAAAAGGATCACGCGAGACACAATTGGTCTTCACTATCCAACACCTAGCTAAAATAAACCTTAGAGAAACCCGGTGGGTAAATTAAGAATGAACAATCTAGAGACACTGGCAACATTGGGTACACAAGAAACAGGACGAAGAAAATCCAGAGACACTGGCAACATTGAGTACACAAGAAACAGGACGAAGACAATCCAGAGACACTGGCAACATTGGGTACACAAGAAACAGGACGAAGACAATCCAGAGACACTGGCAACATTGGGTACACAAGAAACAGGACGAAGAAAATCCAGAGACACTGGCAACATTGAGTACACAAGAAACAGGACGAAGACAATCCAGAGACACTGGCAACATTGAGTACACAAGAAACAGGACGAAGACAATCCAGAGACACTGGCAACATTGGGTACACAAGAAACAGGACGAAGACAATCCAGAGACACTGGCAACATTGGGTACACAAGAAACAGGACGAAGACAATCCAGAGACACTGGCAACATTGGGTACACAAGAAACAGGACGAAGACAATCCAGAGACACTGGCAACATTGAGTACACAAGAAACAGGACGAAGACAATCCAGAGACACTGGCAACATTGGGTACACAAGAAACAGGACGAAGAAAATCCAGAGACACTGGCAACATTGAGTACACAAGAAACAGGACGAAGACAATCCAGAGACACTGGCAACATTGGGTACACAAGAAACAGGACGAAGACAATCCAGAGACACTGGCAACATTGAGTACACAAGAAACAGGACGAAGACAATCCAGAGACACTAGCAACATTGGGTACACAAGAAACAGGACGAAGACAATCCAGAGACACTGGTAACATTGGGTACACAAGACACAGGACGAAGACAATCCAGAGACACTAGCAACATTGAGTACACAAGAAACAGGACGAAGACAATCCAGAGACACTAGCAACATTGAGTACACAAGAAACAGGACGAAGACAATCCAGAGACACTGGCAACATTGAGTACACAAGAAACAGGACGAAGACAATCCAGAGACACTGGCAACATTGGGCACACAAGACACAGGACGAAGACAATCCAGAGACACTGGCAACATTGAGTACACAAGACACAGGACGAAGACAATCCAGAGACACTGGCAACATTGAGTACACAAGAAACAGGACGAAGACAATCCAGAGACACTGGCAACATTGAGTACACAAGAAACAGGACGAAGACAAGCAAAACAAAAACACAACACAGAAAACTAAAAAGATGAGCAATACGGACCTCACCAAAAACCAGGAGCTCACGAAGGGTAATCAGTTCCTGCCTCTTATAAGGCACCAGCCCCATTATTCATATAGTCAAAGACGTATTTAACACCGATATACACAAACTAACTAAACACTATCAGAGGGTAATCAATTTAGATTTTTCGAAGGCATTTGATAAAGTTCCCCACCAAAGATTAATTCATAAACCAAATTACAATGGAATTCGAACAAAAACATATAATAAATAGCAGATTTTTAGGACATAGACAACAGCAGGTTCTTTTGAATGGCATCAAATCTTCCAAATAAGCTGTTGACTGGCGTCACCAAAGGACTGTTTAGGGCCTACAAGGGACTGTTTACGGCCCTACATTTCTTTAACCAACGATTTACCGGAACTGCAGTGTAAGACCTTTTTCTGATGACTGTTTGTTGTATAGAAGAGTTAACAATAAATCTATCAGATTTACTAAAAAAACACTTAATTTGGGATAATGGGAAAATGATAGGCAAATGAAATTTTATCCCCCAAAAATCTTATGACATTCATGCTTCTAAAATCATTTAATTATTCCTTACGCAGCCATATTTTAGGAGATGTTAAAAACAGTAAATATTTCGATGTCACTATTATCTTGACTGGGGACCACATTTAGAGAACATTGCATGTCAGACAAACAAAACTTTATGATTTTTACACAGGAACTTAAAGAACTGCACACGCAAGGTAAAAAAAACCTTAATTACTCATCTTTTGTCTGACCGGTCGTCTGCTCGAGTTTACAATAATCAATATTGAATAGGAAAATGATGTAGCTCAAGCGAAACAACAGTTAGGGACCGACCATTTAACTTGCAGGGGGGGGTTATGGTTTTTTGTTTAGTTCAGAAAATTTTGTTCGGACAACACGAGAGTTAGAATATTATTTTTTTTTCCAGAAATTAACATTAGGTTATATGACAAATACTCTGAATCAGATTATTTTTTTTTTCCTCCACCAAAATCAGAATATTTTTTTCAGCAACATTGGAAGTTATATAAAAACTAAATATATGGCGCTGGGGAGGACCCAAGACGCCACGAGGAAAAATGAGTTATGTTGAACTGTCCACATGCGCTCGTGGCACGGAATTACCCCCCCCCCCCCCCCCCCATTTTTTCTAACTTTCTGTTTACGTATTTATTTTCAATAAAATGTCTTTATTTCTTTATTATTTCATTTCTTTTTCCTTATTTTAACTTGTTCATGTCAATATTCATACAATCTTATGTTAACAGCAACTTAATTACAAGTTTCGATCTATAATCAGTATATATAGGATCGAAACATGCAAGTTGCTGTAGTGTTAACATAAGATTGTATGAATATTGACACGAACAAGTTAAAATAAGGAAAAAGAGATGAAATAATAAAGAAATAAAGACATTTTATTGAAAATAAATATGTAAACAGACATTTAAAAAAAGGGGGGGGGTAATTCCGTGCCACGAGCGCCTGTGGAACTGTCTACATAGAATTTATCCTCTAGACATATACTTAAATGCGAAATAGGCCCCTAAATACACGCAAACAGTCAGTCGATCGACCTAACGAATATAATTAGTTCTGGAAAATGGCGTGTTTACGTAATGGAAAATGAATGTGAATAACACTGCAAGTCAATTGTACAGTAAAGGTAACCGTAAAACGTCTTTAGAGGATTGTATCAGGCTGCGTAGCACTGTAGGACTCTCGTATCGCGTGCATAAGTGTATGTACATGCATATATGTAGTAATATTATAGGTCATGCCTGTGGTTTCTCATATTTTTTTAATCTACTGTCTGTACCCTTGTCAAATAATTGAATAATGTATTATGCTGTTTTTTTCACTGTTTACCGTCGCGTTTTCAATCGCAAGTTGTGAAAGGTCATTTTAAAAGCAGTAGCGTAGCTAGAGGGAGCGACGGGGCGGCACTTTTGGGTCTGCTGTATAAAGCCTGTGTATGCTGTATTGAAATAAAAGTGGTTTAATGTCAGGGTACTCCTCACCGTTGAAGGATCTTTTCATATTTCGAGTAACTTAAACTATGGCATATGTATTTAAGCGATTTTTATCTTGGCCGAATAATAACATTATTTTGGCCGAATAATAAACATTATCTTGGCCGAATAATAAACATTATCTTGGCCGAATAATAAACATTATCTTGGCCGAATAATAAACATTATCTTGGCCGAATAATAAACATTATCTTGGCCGAATAATAAACATTATCTTGGCCGAATAATAAACATTATCTTGGCCGAATAATAAACATTATCTTGGCCGAATAATAACATTATTTTGGCCGAATTATAAACATTATCTTGGCCGAATAATAAACATTATCTTGGCCGAATAATAAACATTATCTTGTCCGAATAATAAACATTATCTTGGCCGAATAATAAACATTATCTTGGCCGAATAATAAACATTATCTTGGCCGAATAATAAACATTATCTTGGCCGAATAATAAACATTATCTTGGCCGAATAATAAACATTATCTTGGCCGAATAATAAACATTATCTTGGCCGAATAATAAACATTATCTTGGCCGAATAATAAACATTATCTTGGCCGAATAATAAACATTATCCAATTATGTATTCAGGGCTGTTTTATCATGACTGACGTAAAACCCTCATACTACTACTACATGACTGACAATGTGAAACTTGTGAACAAACACAGGGTGTGTTGTTTTAATGCCACAGCATCGCTATATGTGGGACACGCCATCTTTTATATATATTTCAGTTATTTTCCTTGACAGATGTTTGTTTGAGTATGTGTTGCTCTATTTTCTGACCAGACGAATATGTGCGTGGTAGATTGTTTTTATTTTGGTGATTGTTTTGGTCGCGCCAGCTCAAGATTATCGACCAACTGTCTTTTACCATTGAGTTTCAGCTGAACTTGTTTTTCCAAATTACTTTATTGTATTTGAGCTTATTCACTTTTCTTGCTAATAAATTATCATCAACAATTGAGGACGGTTATTAACAAAACTACATGACAAACATGATTACATCACTTTTAATAGTCAATTTCATATTCATCAGTAGCTGTATCACAGGCTCCAGTAGCACCAGCGTATAGAGTTTACATTTCACAACCCACGGGCTATTTTAGGGTATATGTCCAAATAAGTGATGTTCTGGACAAAGTTCTGCTGCTAATGTGATATATGTATACATTGTATATACATTGTATTCAAATTTGCAAAGATTTTGGCCCAGTGACTATGGTTCCAAATACATTGTATGAAAGTCAAATGGCTTTTTCGCATGATATATTTTGTTTTAGGTGGAACGTATTATGATTTTATGGTAGTGATGGACTTGAAATAATACTTCACGGTCTTTTGCTCACTCATGACTTCTTACCGGGTTTTGAACTAGATTAATACGACGGGTGCCGCTAATGGAGCAGGAACTACCTACCCTTCCGGAGCACCTGAGTTCACACCCGGTTTTTGTGTACTATTCAAAGAACAGAGCTGTTTAGCACATACATGATCTATATTCGTTTGAACAATGTGAATCTTTAATATTATATTACTTTCCCCGTTGTAGCATAATATAGGTCCTTAAAAATGTTAGGCCAATAATAATAATTTAACATTGTAAAACCACAAAATATATAGTGACAACATTTGTAATTTAGATAAGCAATTTTACAGAACAATGGACGATAAACTTTTACTATTTGAACAAGCCAGAAGTGTTTTTACTTGATATCGTGATAGCCTATATATAGTGGACAGTGGGAAGCTACTGCGTACTTTATAATCTTAACAAAATGAAGATACTGGTAGTAATCACATGTATTGTTTTTCTTACAGAAGCGGCCACTTTACCGAAATGGAGAAGAAAAAGTAAGATTAATATTTTTAATATTACTAAATCTGTTTCGAATTGTTAACAAAGTTTATTACTATGACTACATGGGTGGACTATTAGTCCCCGAGGAGTTTATTACTATGACTACATGGGTGGACTATTAGTCCCCGAGGATCCGCCCAGTAGTCAGTGTTTCTGGGTTTATTATACGAATTGTTAACAAAGTTTATTACTATGACTACATGGGTGGACTATTAGTCCCCGAGGAGTTTATTACTATGACTACATGGGTGGACTATTAGTCCCCGAGGATCCGCCCAGTAGTCAGTGTTTCTGGGTTTATTATACGAATTCTTAACAAAGTTTATTACTATGACTACATGGGTGGACTATTAGTCCCCGAGGAGTTTCCCAGCAAACACGTAACGTAAGTGTAACGTTAAAGTAACGTTATAGTTAGGTAACGTACAAAAATAACGTTATTATAATGTTATATCAACGTAAAAAATAAACGTTACCTAGTGACCTAATTACAATGTTAAATTTTAATGTTTTTTAAACGTTTTTGCAACGTCCTATTATTAACGTTTAATATTAAACGTTCTACTGACGATTAACTAACGTTTAGTGTTTTACGTTATACCAAAATGTAACGTAAAATGATAACGTTTGTACAACGTATAACTAACGTTACATGTTATACGTTTTTTTGTAACATTTATATAACGTTTGAATAACGTATATGTTTACGTTTACTTATAAACCTTGCAATAACGTTAAAATATAACATTATTATAACGTATTTTTAACGTTTAAAATAAACGTTGCATCGAAACAGATTAAGAACGTTATTATATTTCGTTCTCAAGACGTTTTGCAACGTTGCAATAAAATATTGAATAAAAAATGTTCAAGTGACATTCATTTAACGTTACTTGTTAACGTAATTCTCTAACTAAAATATAAGTAAACTTATAACGTTCACAGGGGCGGATCCAGGGGGGGGGGGGGGGGGGGGGGCGCACCCGGCGCGCGCGCCCCCCTAAAATTGGAAAAAATATGATTTTTTGGCGTAAAATCGTGATTTTTCACACGAAATACCCCAAAAAATTTCGCGCCTCCCTCCGCTCGACGCATTTTTTTTAAGTGCGCCCCCCCCCCCTAACTTGAAATCCTGGATCCGCCCCTGGTTCATATAACGTTTTACTAACTAAGGTGGCACATTTGATTCGCAAAACGACATCGTAATATTTTTATGAAGAAATGCAGGTTTATGACATATTATCCATTATCATAATATATTATTAGGAGATCTGCAAGATTTTATCATTTCCTGAAACCATTCATTCGATTCCGAAAACGGATCGATTGTTTAAAGTGATTGCATACATTCGAATTCGTGTTATTATAACGTATTTAGTCTCTATACAATAAAGTTATTTACTTAAAAACTAGTGTAATAATGTTGGAATGATATAAATTTATTGATGATGATGAAAATTTGGGTATGTCAATCAATATCCGAAAATAATCGAAATAGCTTTCTTTCCTTTGTCTTTGAAGTTTTCCCGCTGGAAAATTTTGATAGTTTCAGTTAGAATACATGTACAATGTACCCATAAAATAATAATAGGCCATAGAAAGCAGTTTTAATTGAAAATTATGTAGTAAAAACCTGGTAATGTAAGTGATCCCAGAAAAATTATTTTGACTGCTTAGCATTTTCTGTAAATTTTTCAAATTGTCAATTTGGATTTCATGCTTTAGAAATTAGAGTATTATTTGGCCGTAACAGTACATTTGAGCATCCAGCTTACTTAAACAGTGGGAAAAATGATGTGGAAGCATATATTTATTGAGTTTTGGGGGAAATTATAGCTTTGTACCATAAGAAATTCCAAAACTTGAATATCAATAAATCATATTTTTGCATATTTGATGGAATTAGAAGGAATTTCAACTGTAGATATATACAAAAACTTATTGTATGCCTTAAACTACATAATTTATGGGGCTAAAGCATCAATTAACAAAATTAAGAATGATGTGAACTCATTTTATGGGATGAAAAGAGGGGGGGGCTAAATGTAAACATTTCATAGTATTTAGCTATTGAATATACAACTGAGGCATATATATGTGTAGAAATTGCTTATTATGTTAGAAATTAGCTTAATAACTGTAATATATAAGAGAATGGGTAAGTTTTGGTATATTACACAATCTGTACTCAACAGCTGTAAATGGAGATGTTTTCATTAAAAATCTTCAAAGGGGTACCTTTGCATTTGAACACTTATACTTGCAAATATTAGACAGCCACATACCTTATGAGGTTTTTTGTGGTTGATATTGCCTAAGGAATAGAAATAAGGCAAATAAAGGGTTACAGAAGCAAGTTGTGCTGCTCTTTCCAAGTTAAAAAACATCAAGTTGAACTTGTGTTGCTATCATGTTCAAATTAGCCTAATAATGTCACAACAGACACAGAGTGACATTTTTCATACAAAAATGTTACAAAATACATTGTGGTGTCAGATTACATGGTCAAAATGCATGTTATGTAATATTTTGGAATATTGCTCCCAAACACTGGATATACATGGACAGAGGGTATTGCAACTCATTTTATTTTCATTTATGACTTTATAATTATTGGGAATATGTTATTGAATGTGCTTTTGCAGTAGAAGGGCATATAATATTGAAAATATGGTTGATATTAAGAATTTAAAAAAATTCATCATGCAACAGTTTGTTGACTTCAAATATAGAATATGGCGATATCATGATTGGATTTTTTTCAATCCTACAAATTTTTTCTGATAAATTTTGATAGTTTCAGTTAGAATGCATCTGCAATGTACCCATAACATAATATAAGGCTATTGAAAGCAGTTTTAATTGAAAATTATTTAGTAAAAACCTGGTAATTTAAGTGATCCCAGAAAAATTATTTTGACTGCTTAGCATTTTCTCTAAATTTTTGGTTTTAAACATCAAAATTATTGGTTTTAAACATCAAAGGGAAAATAAACAATAGCGATAATACATATGTAGATTTTAACTTTTTATTGTCACAGGAGGATGTCAGATAGAAAGAAAAAAAGAAGGGAGTACAAAAGAAAATGGATGGCAAATGCTAGACTAAGATCAAAACACTTTGTAGCCGTCTCCAGTAGTGAAGAAGAATGTGAGATAACTGATCCTTGTTCATCGTTCCATGTACCTCTCAGTAGTGCATATAATTCTCAGCAATTGCATGAAGTCCAGGTTGGAATTTCTTTCTCAGATGGTCAAATTAATGAACACTTGTTAGATGTTGATGGTAGAAGAGAAGATTCCGAGGCTGACGAAAATAGTAAGAGTTCAGATGACGGTATAGACTGGGACACCGTTGATAAATATGCGGCATTGTCTATCTATTCGGACAGTAGTAGTATGGAGGAGGAAAATTTAAACAAGTAGATAGCCTGCTTCTGCTGGTCTTTATTCATGAAGTACTTCTATTTAGGAAATTTTGCATTCAAAACTTTGCCTTATGATATTGTACACAGCTTCTAAAGACAATTTTATTTAAAAAATCCACCAAGACAGTTATCTCCCTTTTACATGTAAAATCCCATAGACAATATATATAAATATACCCTTAAGAAGCAAGAGAAAGTTAAATGAAAAAAATTACATTGTATTTAAGACTACATTTTTTTTTGATAGAAATCTGTGCATGTTTATATATTAAGTTTGTTAAAAAGGCATTAGGGCTGTTTCATTAAAACATACATGGCTTCCAGGGAAGGCACTTTCAAACTCCTCTGTGGGTGGATATTTTTTACTCCTTTTTAGTACAAAATTGCATATATGGGTGGTTACCCCAATTTCAAATTGCCTTCTCTGGGTACCATATATATGGAACAACCCTTATTTGAAGTGAGGTTTCCAGACAATAAATTTTCACCAGTATACAGGAGAAATTAAACCATTCTAAATTTTAATTGTACACATTACTTATAAAATTGAATTTGATCAAAGCAAGAATAAGCCTCAAGATGAAATTTTCAGTTATCTAAAGGAGTCACTCTATACAATATATAGTTATTCGTTATTACAATTTATTTTTATATTCTCTAGGTTTTGGAACAAAGGTTCTAAGATCTTTGGATGAGATCTTAGACCGACAGAAAAAACTGGAGGAACAAGTTACCAGTTTTTTATTAACACCAGGAAACTCGGATGATCTTTTGGAGGATCTTGTTCCGAAACCTATCAATTCTGAACAGGAATTTGATAGGTTCGGAATGGAACTCCAGGAGAAAGTTTACAGAAGGAAGATGGTAAGGCCCATTGCATGAAAAATTGTGCATATATTTATAATAATGCTGCTTAAATCCTGGCTTATAATTTGCACGATTCAGGGTAATGATTTATAGATGCAAATTTTATCAAGTGAATTTATTTGAGTCCATGATATAATATAGACAGTAATTCCATTTTTTAGCAGTCACTTAAGAAATGAACAGATTGTTTTATAAATCGCCAAAGAAATTTCTTTTTAGTGGTAATTATTAATCATCTTTTAAGAAACAACATTTTTTATAATAGCTGAAATGGGATTGCTTCAGTTTTTATACTGCCATATATAATATTCTTAAGCTAAATTACTTCTGTTTTGTATATGTGTTATTGCTGAATGATACGTACCTGTATCAAATACCCTTTATTGTATGGCTACCCTTTATCACATACCCTTTATCGCATGGCTGCTGTCATAGGTAATTTTATGTACAAGTATATGGTAAAAAGAATAAAACATGGCTAAGTCCATATCACTTTGCCAGGTATTGGCTCAATACAGTTTGAGAGGGAAAAAGGGAAAGAAGCCCTTCCAAGAACATTTAATGTAGAGAGTTGTACTACGTGAGTGAAATTTTTATGTCATTGTTTAGGCATGCAAGATTTTATATTTTTTTTAATTTTTTACACATGTCAAACTGAAACTTGAAAATTCTAGTGTCACATTTTAAAATTATGTTTTAAATATTTTTGTAAAAAAAGGAGTTTAATACAAAAATATTTTACTTCAGTACTTGAAGACGTGCATGTTGAACAGGACTAATTTTTTAATTGCCTTTTACACTAAATGAATCCTTACTATAAAAATGTTGTTTCCAGTACCTGACTCACAATGTTTTAGTCTCAAAAACTCTTATTTCCAGCTTTTAAAAAATCTAATATTTTTGTTCAGGTTTGATTTTCCAAACCAGATTCATTAGTTTTATATGCACTGCAGTATAAATTTCCAGTTTAATTTGGTCATTTCAGTGTACAATACTTGTTTTGAATGATAAAACAGTACCCAGCAATCTTGCTAGAAGGTAGGACTTATTTCATCAGATTCCACAGATTCAAGTAATATTATATAGATGTTTCACTTGACATTTTGGAAAAAAACGACAACTAAACTGATCAAATTCTGCTAACTGTTGTGTGACTGGATACACGTGTGTTCAGCTTTTAACAGTAGTTCTAACTCAAAGGGACCGTTCAGTTAGTATGATAAATGCAAAGTGTTTGAGTAATTTTTGCTACTTCCTGTTTTAATAAATTAATGTTTATCTTCTATCAAGAATTATGAAAATAGATCTTTTCTTTTCTTCAGGAGTAGCTTCCAAGTTGCATAAGGCCAAGCTGCAGAAGTGGAAGATTCGTTGATAGAGGTGCTAAAACATGCACCTCATATGCCAGGAGGGCCAAAATATAAGGTAATTATATGTGTACATACATATATATATGTGCGTATTTCATCAGCTATGGTTTAAGCCACACAAAAATTTTGATTTCGAAGTATTTTCTATTTATGAATTAAATACACCTAAATATTTAACAATATTCTTGGTTAAAGCTGAGGTTATCATTTTTAGCTCACCTGGCCATAGGCCATGTGAGCTTTTGTCATGGGTAAGCGTCCGTCATCCGTCCGTTAGCTTTTCACATTTAAATCTTCTTCTCTGAAACCGCTGAACAGAAATCAGCCAAACTTGCCAGAAATGTTCACTGGATGGTCCTCTACCAGATTTGTGTTTTTGGTGCTGATTTGAAATCCAACATGGCTGCCAGGGTCTATAATGTGTTCTCATTGGCTGAAATTTTAAAAATCTTCTTGTCAGAAACCACTAAGTCAATTGAATTGTGACTTTGCAGGAATGATCATTGGGTGGTCCTGTACTAAAATTGTGAATCGTTTGCCGATCGGAAATTCAAGATGGCCGCCATGACTCGACTTAGTTTAACATTGGACCTTATGGGAATTTCACATTTTCATCTTTTTTTCTGAAACCACAAAACAGATTTGAACCAAACTTGGCAGAAATGTTCATTGGATGGTCATATACAAGATTTTTGTTTTTGGCGCTGATCGGAAATCCAACATGGCTGCCAGGGCCCATAATGTGTTCTGATTGGTCGAAATTTTAAAAATCTTCTTGTTAGAAACCACTAAGCCAATTGAATTGTGACTTTGCAGGAATGATCATTGGGTGGGCCTGTACTAAACTTGTGAATCGTTTGCCAATCGGAAATTCAAGATGGCCGCCATGACTCGACTTAGTTTAACATAGGACCCTATGGGAATTTCACATTTTCATCTTTTTTTCTGAAACCACAAAACAGATTTGAATCAAACTTGGCAGAAATGTTCATTGGATGGTCATATACAAGATTTTTGTTTTTGGCGCTGATCGGAAATCCAATATGACTGCCAGGGCCCATAATGTGTTCTGATTGGTTGAAATTTTAAAAATCTTCTTGTTGGAAACCACTAAGCCAATTGAATTGTGACTTTGCAGGAATGATCATTGGGTGGTCCTGTACTAAACTTATGAATCGTTTGCCGATCGGAAATTCAAGATGGCCGCCATGACTCGACTTAGTTTAACATAGGACCCTATGGGAATTTCACATTTTCATCTTTTTTTCTGAAACAACAAAACAGATTTGAATCAAACTTGGCAGAAATGTTCATTGGATGGTCATATACAAGATTTTGTTTTTGGTGCTGATCGGAAATCCAACATGGTTGCCAGGGCCTATAATGTGTTCTGATTGGTCGAAATTTTAAAAATCTTCTTGTTAGAAACCACTAAGCCAAATGAATTGTGGCTTTGCAGGAATGATCATTGGGTGGTCCTGTACTAAACTTGTGAATCGTTTGCTGATCGGAAATTCAAGATGGCCACCATGACTCGACTTGATTTTAACATAGGACCCTATGGAAAAAATGTTTAAAAGTCTTCTCCTCTGAAACCAGTAAGTCAGTTTAAAGCAAACATGGGATGAATGGTCCTTAGGTGGTCAACTTTCAAAATTATGTCCTGTGACCCCGACCTCCATCCAAGATGGCAACCATCAGCGAACATAGTTTTAACATAGGACCCTATGGGAAAATTGTTTAAAAGTCTTCTCTTCTGAGCCTCTAGTTATGTGTCGTGATGTGGAGGATGCGGGTGAGACACAGGGTTCCGTGGAACACCTTACAAATTTGTAAATATCATTATCGTGGATGGGTTCTTACATGGAAATATTTGAAGCAAGGGTTTTGGGGTAAAATCTTAATTTTTTGTTGAAATATCACCAATTTTGAGAATTGTGTCTTGTTTACGCGATAACTTTAGTAAACATGGATAAATTTGAATAATTGTTTGCATGTGGCTTGAAAATATCATTATAGTGGATGGGTTGTTACATGGAAATATTTAAACGGTTTTGGGGTAAAATCTTAATTTTTGGTTGAAAAATCACCAATTTTGAGAATTGCGTCTTGTTTACGCGATAACTTCAGTAAACATGAATAGATTTGAATAATTTTTTGCATGTGGCTTGTAATTATCATTATCTTGGATGGGTTCTAACATGGAAATATTTGAAGCAAGGGTTTTGGGGAAAAATCTTAGTTTTTGGTTTGAAAAATCACCAATTTTGAGAATTGTGTCTTGTTTACACGATAACTTTAGTAAACATGAATAGATTTGAATAATTTTTTGCATGTGGCTTGTAATTATCATTAACTTGGATGGGTTCTAACATGGAAATATTTGAAGCAAGGGTTTTGGAGGAAAATCTTAGTTTTTGGTTGATAAATCACCAATTTTGAGAATTGTGTCTTGTTTACGCAATAACTTTAGTAAACATGGATAGATTTGAATAATTTTTTGCATGTGGCTTGTAAGTATGTTATACATTAAGACTGCAAGGCTGCTTTCTATAAATGTATAAAACTAAATATTATGCAAGTGCGGGGGAATACGTCATAAATGTGCTAGGCAGTTCTTTTATTTTAATAAAAATACACATATAATGTATTACAAACATTTGAGGAATTTTATTTATCTGTTTCCCTCTTTTTCTTTCAGAAACCTGCTGCCCGTCACCATCCACAAGATGTGTCATCGGATTCTGAGTGACATTCAAAACATTACATTATTAAAATATTTAACTATGAAATCTGGTATCTAATCTTAAATTGTTGCCCAACCAAGATTCTGACAATCAAATAAAAAACATGCATGACCCAGTAAAAAGTAAATGCTTGAAAATTCTACTTGCTTTTTGTCTACAGACTGGAATGGACACTTTGTATAGTCCGTTTGATTTCTATAAATCTTCAGAAAAAAAAATCGTAAAAATCCAGTTCTCAAATCAACAATTTTTTTTCTAGATGTTTATTAATATATGATATATACAAACTCTGACAATTAATTTAAAAAAATTTTCATTGTCAGAGTTCGTATATATCATATGATAAACATCTAGAAAAAAATTATTGATTTGAAAACTGGATTTTTAAGAATTATTTTCTGAAGATTTATAGAAGTCAAACAGACTATACAAGAGTATCAGTGCACAGTTAGGCTAAGTGTTTCCGCTTCATTGTTTCCACATGAATTGTGAAAAAAGTGGCAGGAATAAGAAAAGCATGTAGCACCAATACAACAAACTACATAGTACATAAACCACGAGTAATTAACATGAAAAAACAACAAGCAGACAAAGATGATAAAAAAAGACAAATAACAGAGAAATAAGATAGTTTGACTTGACACAGGCATAATAATATGAGTTTACATAGCTCCTTGGATATTGGTGGTTTAAGTATTCAAGTAACCTCTCAGACTAAGGTTAAAATAAACATCATTAAAATAATTTTTGAGTAACATTACTAGGCAACATTCAAACATTACTAGTACGTTGTTGAGTAACATTAAATTAACATTAAATCAATAATGTTACTGCAACGTTACTGGTGTATGTTGAAAAAAGTACATCTTGTGTTACTAGCTAACGTAAAATTTAAAATGTTACTGTAATGTCATAGAGTAACGTTATTGTAATGTTATAGAGTAACGTTACTGTAATGTTATAGAGTAACGTTACTGTTATGTTATAGAGTAACGTTACTGTAATGTTATAGAGTAATGTTACTGTAATGTTATAGAGTAACGTTACTGTAATGTCATAGAGTAACGTTACTGTAATGTCATAGAGTAACGTTACTGTAATGTTATAGAGTAACGTTATAACAACGTTGATCGGAGTCCACAAATGACGTCAACATAACGTTAATTTATAACGTAAGTACAACATAAAGTTATATAAACGTTACTTTGTTTGCTGGGTTATTACTATGACTACATGGGTGGACTATTAGTCCCCGAGGATATCATCCGCCCAGTAGTCAGTGTTTCTGGGTTTATTATACGAATTCTTAACAAAGTTTATTACTATGACTACATGGGTGGACTATTAGTCCCAGAGGAGTTTATTACTATGACTACATGGGTGGACTATTAGTCCCCGAGGATCCGCCCAGTAGTCAGTGTTTATTACTATGACTACATGGGTGGACTATTAGTCCCCGAGGATCCGCCCAGTAGTCAGTGTTTCTGGGTTTATTATACGAATTCTTAACAAAGTTTATTACTATGACTACATGGGTGGACTATTAGTCCCCGAGGAGTTTATTACTATGACTACATGGGTGGACTATTAGTCCCAGAGGATCCGCCCAGTAGTCAGTGTTTCTGGGTTTATTATACGAATTCTTAACAAAGTTTATTACTATGACTACATGGGTGGACTATTAGTTCCCGAGGATCCGCCCAGTAGTCAGTGTTTATTACTATGACTACATGGGTCGACTATTAGTCCCCGAGGATCCGCCCAGTAGTCAGTGTTTCTGGGTTTATTATACGAATTGTTAACAAAGTTTATTACTATGACTACATGGGTGGACTATTAGTCCCCGAGGATCCGCCCAGTAGTCAGTGTTTCTGGCTTTATTATACGATTTTGTGAGCGTTTTACTTGTTTAAGTTTCTAAATTCAAAATGCCATCAAATCGGAAAATATCAGTAAGTTAATTGCATCACCATCTAGTCATCCATATAAGAAAAACAACTACAAACATGAAGGTTAGTGGATTTTTGTTTTTTGTTTTTTATCACAGGCATTTCTATTACTGACTTCCACTTATAAAAATAAGTTCCTATTAGAATCGAAATAATTCATGGAAGCCATAGTTTGTATATAGCAAATAGTTCATGGCACTGAGCCTGCGGGTCATATGGCAGTATACGAACCGGTCCATATACTGCCATACGACTCGAAGTGACATGAACTATTTGCTATATTATACTTTTTATCTAAAATAATAATGCAGGTACCTGGCCGGTCCATATACTAAAATAGTCACCGGTCCATATACGATAATAGTGACCGGCGGCGCTAACAAAGACAAATAGGGAAAATAAAAACGTAAAGTGTAATATAACGTTATATGTTACCCATGTTAAAGCTGGATACAAACTATGGTTTCCATGAATTATTTCTTAATTTTACCGACCAGCACAAGGAGCCGTAATCAAATTAGAAACCAATTCTAGAAATGACAGGGGAGTGGCATTTTTAATTATTTGGTCACGTGATATATTTGAGAAGCCCTTGAAGCAAACATGCCTCATAAGCGTGTATACAAATCGGCATGCAGCGGAGCACAATGGAATACCAATCTTTGTTGAAACACCTATTTATTCGATTAAAAAAATCTAACATTTGAATGATCTCGTCCTGTTTATATTTATTATTAGATTTAGAATGTCTTTTGACAAAGTAAAATTTATCTCGACCAATAATAAGATACTGATACCTTTCTTCTCCGTTCTTCTTTGAGAAGCAACGCTGAATCAATTCTTTAATTCTAGATTTTAGTAGCGTATATATAGTGGTAAATAACGCAGAGAAATCAAATGTTTTAATGCTGTTACAAACAAACTGAGATCTAGAACTTAAAGAGTCTCAAACAAGTGTTTTTAGTTTTTAAATATCCACATTTGATTAATTAACGCCAGTTCTAGAAAAGCAGATGTCATGATATTTCTAGAGACCCGTTTTGACAGCTGTAAAAATAGAAGTCAATATTTTAGAAAGAGGCTTGGTACAATCATCTAACTGGTAATGGTCACTGAATCATACGAGGTTTGCCGATTGCGCCTGTACCGAAATAACATTTATGTATCTTCTGATAATATTTGATGTTTAACAAATTTAAATCATATTCGGTGATAATCAGATTTCCTCATTCTTTTGTATAGGGAATCCCTTATATAGACGCTTGATATATTTCTTGTAATATGTCACATGAAAAGTAAGTACAATATATAATCAAGATCACAGTTCTGTATTTAAAACTAGTTATACACTACTGGAAATTCTGAATCTGAGTAAGATAATGTCAATTGTTACCAACTCTATATATAAAAATCAAATCTAGAGCTACAGACACATTGTAAGTCTATTGTAATCTCTACTTACAAGCCGAGCTACCAATAAAACTCATGTGTCTAGAGATACAGACTTGTGTCCTATAATAATAGTAATTCTGAATCTGTGTAATCTAACAATTAATAATCTCTACTTACAAGCCGAGCTACCAATAAAACTCATGTGTCTAGAGATACAGACTTGTGTCCTATAATAATAGTAATTCTGAATCTGTGTAATCTAACAATTAATAATCTCTACTTACAAGCCGAGCTACCAATAAAACTCATGTTTCTAGAGATACAGACTTGTGTCCTATAATAATAGTAATTCTGAATCTGTGTAATCTAGCAATTAATAATCTCTACTTACAAGCCGAGCTACCAATAAAACTCATGTGTCTAGAGATACAGACTTGTGTCCTATAATAATAGTAATTCTGAATCTGTGTAATCTAGTAATTAAGCTAAGTAATACTGCATACAACTATATAAGGATCCGAGAGCTACAGACTTATTTCCTGTAGTTCTGAGAATTCTGGTTATATAAGGACCCGAGAGCTACAGACTTATTTCCTGTAGTTCTGAGAATTCTGGTTATATAAGGACCCGAGAGCTACAGACTTATTTCCTGTAGTTCTGAGAATTCTGGTTATATAAGGACCCGAGAGCTACAGACTTATTTCCTGTAGTTCTGAGAATTCTGGTTATATAAGGACCCGAGAGCTACAGACTTATTTCCTGTAGTTCTGAGAATTCTGGTTATATAAGGACCCGAGAGCTACAGACTTATTTCCTGTAGTTCTGAGAATTCTGGTTATATAAGGACCCGAGAGCTACAGACTTATTTCCTGTAGTTCTGAGAATTCTGGTTATATAAGGACCCGAGAGCTACAGACTTATTTCCTGTAGTTCTGAGAATTCTGGTTATATAAGGACCCGAGAGCTACAGACTTATTTCCTGTAGTTCTGAGAATTCTGGTTATATAAGGACCCGAGAGCTACAAACTTATTTCCTGTAGTTCTGAGAATTCTGGTTATATAAGGACCCGAGAGCTACAGACTTATTTCCTGTAGTTCTGAGAATTCTGGTTATATAAGGACCCGAGAGCTACAGACTTATTTCCTGTAGTTCTGAGAATTCTGGTTATATAAGGACCCGAGAGCTACAGACTTATTTCCTGTAGTTCTGAGAATTCTGGTTATATAAGGACTCGAGAGCTACAGACTTATTTCCTGTAGTTCTGAGAAATCTGGTTATATCAGGACCCGAGAGCTACAGACTTATTTCCTGTAGTTCTGAGAATTCTGGTTATATCAGGACCCGAGAGCTACAGACTTATTTCCTGTAGTTCTGAGAATTCTGGTTATATCAGGACCCGAGAGCTACAGACTTATTTCCTGTAGTTCTGAGAATTCTGGTTATATCAGGACCCGAGAGCTACAGACTTATTTCCTGTAGTTCTGAGAATTCTGGTTATATCAGGACCGAGAGCTACAGACTTATTTCCTGTAGTTCTGAGAATTCTGGTTATATCAGGACCCGAGAGCTACAGACTTATTTCCTGTAGTTCTGAGAATTCTGGTTATATCAGGACCCGAGAGCTACAGACTTATTTCCTGTAGTTCTGAGAATTCTGGTTATATCAGGACCCGAGAGCTACAGACTTATTTCCTGTAGTTCTGAGAATTCTGGTTATATCAGGACCCGAGAGCTACAGACTTATTTCCTGTAGTTCTGAGAATTCTGGTTATATCAGGACCCGAGAGCTACAGACTTATTTCCTGTAGTTCTGAGAATTCTGGTTATATCAGGACCCGAGAGCTACAGACTTATTTCCTGTAGTTCTGAGAATTCTGGTTATATCAGGACCCGAGAGCTACAGACTTATTTCCTGTAGTTCTGAGAATTCTGGTTATATAAGGACCCGAGAGCTACAGACTTATTTCCTGTAGTTCTGAGAATTCTGGTTATATAAGGACCCGAGAGCTACAGACTTATTTCCTGTAGTTCTGAGAAATCTGGTTATATAAGGACCCGAGAGCTACAGACTTATTTCCTGTAGTTCTGAGAATTCTGGTTATATAAGGACCCGAGAGCTACAGACTTATTTCCTGTAGTTCTGAGAATTCTGGTTATATCAGGACCCGAGAGCTACAGACTTATTTCCTGTAGTTCTGAGAATTCTGGTTATATAAGGACCCGAGAGCTACAGACTTATTTCCTGTAGTTCTGAGAATTCTGGTTATATAAGGACCCGAGAGCTACAGACTTATTTCCTGTAGTTCTGAGAATTCTGGTTATATAAGGACCCGAGAGCTACAGACTTATTTCCTGTAGTTCTGAGAATTCTGGTTATATAAGGACCCGAGAGCTACAGACTTATTTCCTGTAGTTCTGAGAATTCTGGTTATATAAGGACCCGAGAGCTACAGACTTATTTCCTGTAGTTCTGAGAATTCTGGTTATATAAGGACCCGAGAGCTACAGACTTATTTCCTGTAGTTCTGAGAATTCTGGTTATATAAGGACCCGAGAGCTACAGACTTATTTCCTGTAGTTCTGAGAATTCTGGTTATATAAGGACCCGAGAGCTACAGACTTATTTCCTGTAGTTCTGAGAATTCTGGTTATATAAGGACCCGAGAGCTACAGACTTATTTCCTGTAGTTCTGAGAATTCTGGTTATATAAGGACCCGAGAGCTACAGACTTATTTCCTGTAGTTCTGAGAATTCTGGTTATATAAGGACCCGAGAGCTACAGACTTATTTCCTGTAGTTCTGAGAATTCTGGTTATATAAGGACCCGAGAGCTACAGACTTATTTCCTGTAGTTCTGAGAATTCTGGTTATATAAGGATCCGAGAGCTACAGACTTATTTCCTGTAGTTCTGAGAATTCTGGTTATATAAGGACCCGAGAGCTACAGACTTATTTCCTGTAGTTCTGAGAATTCTGGTTATATAGGGACCCGAGAGCTACAGACTTATTTCCTGTAGTTCTGAGAATTCTGGTTATATAAGGACCCGAGAGCTACAGACTTATTTCCTGTAGTTCTGAGAATTCTGGTTATATAAGGACCCGAGAGCTACAGACTTATTTCCTGTAGTTCTGAGAATTCTGGTTATATAAGGACCCGAGAGCTACAGACTTATTTCCGGTAGTTCTGAGAATTCTGGTTATATAAGGACCCGAGAGCTACAGACTTATTTCCTGTAGTTCTGAGAATTCTGGTTATATAAGGACCCGAGAGCTACAGACTTATTTCCTGTAGTTCTGAGAATTCTGGTTATATAAGGACCCGAGAGCTACAGACTTATTTCCTGTAGTTCTGAGAATTCTGGTTATATCAGGACCCGAGAGCTACAGACTTATCTCCTGTAGTTCTGAGAATTCTGGTTATATCAGGACCCGAGAGCTACAGACTTATTTCCTGTAGTTCTGAGAATTCTGGTTATATAAGGACCCGAGAGCTACAGACTTATTTCCTGTAGTTCTGAGAATTCTGGTTATATAAGGACCCGAGAGCTACAGACTTATTTCCGGTAGTTCTGAGAATTCTGGTTATATAAGGACCCGAGAGCTACAGACTTATTTCCTGTGGTTCTGAGAATTCTGATTATATCAGGACCCGAGAGCTACAGACTTATTTCCTGTGGTTCTGAGAATTCTGATTATATCAGGACCCGAGAGCTACAGACTTATTTCCTGTAGTTCTGAGAATTCTGGTTATATCAGGACCCGAGAGCTACAGACTTATTTCCTGTAGTTCTGAGAATTCTGGTTATATCAGGACCCGAGAGCTACAGACTTATTTCCTGTAGTTCTGAGAATTCTGGTTATATCAGGACCCGAGAGCTACAGACTTATTTCCTGTAGTTCTGAGAATTCTGGTTATATCAGGACCCGAGAGCTACAGACTTATTTCCTGTAGTTCTGAGAATTCTGGTTATATCAGGACCCGAGAGCTACAGACTTATTTCCTGTAGTTCTGAGAATTCTGGTTATATCAGGACCCGAGAGCTACAGACTTATTTCCTGTAGTTCTGAGAATTCTGGTTATATAAGGACCCGAGAGCTACAGACTTATTTCCTGTAGTTCTGAGAATTCTGGTTATATAAGGACCCGAGAGCTACAGACTTATTTCCTGTAGTTCTGAGAATTCTGGTTATATAAGGACCCGAGAGCTACAGACTTATTTCCTGTAGTTCTGAGAATTCTGGTTATATAAGGACCCGAGAGCTACAGACTTATTTCCTGTAGTTCTGAGAATTCTGGTTATATAAGGACCCGAGAGCTACAGACTTATTTCCTGTAGTTCTGAGAATTCTGGTTATATAAGGACCCGAGAGCTACAGACTTATTTCCTGTAGTTCTGAGAATTCTGGTTATATAAGGACCCGAGAGCTACAGACTTATTTCCTGTAGTTCTGAGAATTCTGGTTATATAAGGACCCGAGAGCTACAGACTTATTTCCTGTAGTTCTGAGAAATCTGGTTATATAAGGACCCGAGAGCTACAGACTTATTTCCTGTAGTTCTGAGAATTCTGGTTATATAAGGACCCGAGAGCTACAGACTTATTTCCTGTAGTTCTGAGAATTCTGGTTATATAAGGACCCGAGAGCTACAGACTTATTTCCTGTAGTTCTGAGAATTCTGGTTATATAAGGACCCGAGAGCTACAGACTTATTTCCTGTAGTTCTGAGAATTCTGGTTATATAAGGACCCGAGAGCTACAGACTTATTTCCTGTAGTTCTGAGAATTCTGGTTATATAAGGACCCGAGAGCTACAGACTTATTTCCTGTAGTTCTGAGAATTCTGGTTATATAAGGACCCGAGAGCTACAGACTTATTTCCTGTAGTTCTGAGAATTCTGGTTATATAAGGACCCGAGAGCTACAGACTTATTTCCTGTAGTTCTGAGAATTCTGGTTATATAAGGACCCGAGAGCTACAGACTTATTTCCTGTAGTTCTGAGAATTCTGGTTATATAAGGACCCGAGAGCTACAGACTTATTTCCTGTAGTTCTGAGAATTCTGGTTATATAAGGACCCGAGAGCTACAGACTTATTTCCTGTAGTTCTGAGAATTCTGGTTATATAAGGACCCGAGAGCTACAGACTTATTTATTGTAGTTCTGAGAATTCTGGTTATATAAGGACCCGAGAGCTACAGACTTATTTCCTGTAGTTCTGAGAATTCTGGTTATATAAGGACCCGAGAGCTACAGACTTATTTCCTGTAGTTCTGAGAATTCTGGTTATATAAGGACCCGAGAGCTACAGACTTATTTCCTGTAGTTCTGAGAATTCTGGTTATATAAGGATCCGAGAGCTACAGACTTATTTCCTGTAGTTCTGAGAATTCTGGTTATATAAGGACCCGAGAGCTACAGACTTATTTCCTGTAGTTCTGAGAATTCTGGTTATATAGGGACCCGAGAGCTACAGACTTATTTCCTGTAGTTCTGAGAATTCTGGTTATATAAGGACCCGAGAGCTACAGACTTATTTCCTGTAGTTCTGAGAATTCTGGTTATATAAGGACCCGAGAGCTACAGACTTATTTCCGGTAGTTCTGAGAATTCTGGTTATATAAGGACCCGAGAGCTACAGACTTATTTCCGGTAGTTCTGAGAATTCTGGTTATATAAGGACCCGAGAGCTACAGACTTATTTTCTGTAGTTCTGAGAATTCTGGTTATATAAGGACCCGAGAGCTACAGACTTATTTCCGGTAGTTCTGAGAATTCTGGTTATATAAGGACCCGAGAGCTACAGACTTATTTCCTGTAGTTCTGAGAATTCTGGTTATATCAGGACCCGAGAGCTACAGACTTATCTCCTGTAGTTCTGAGAATTCTGGTTATATCAGGACCCGAGAGCTACAGACTTATTTCCTGTAGTTCTGAGAATTCTGGTTATATAAGGACCCGAGAGCTACAGACTTATTTCCTGTAGTTCTGAGAATTCTGGTTATATAAGGACCCGAGAGCTACAGACTTATTTCCGGTAGTTCTGAGAATTCTGGTTATATAAGGACCCGAGAGCTACAGACTTATTTCCTGTGGTTCTGAGAATTCTGGTTATATAAGGACCCGAGAGCTACAGACTTATTTCCTGTAGTTCTGAGAATTCTGGTTATATAAGGACCCGAGAGCTACAGACTTATTTCCTGTAGTTCTGAGAATTCTGGTTATATAAGGACCCGAGAGCTACAGACTTATTTCCTGTAGTTCTGAGAATTCTGGTTATATAAGGATCCGAGAGCTACAGACTTATTACCTGTAGTTCTGAGAATTCTGGTTATATAAGGACCCGAGAGCTACAGACTTATTTCCTGTAGTTCTGAGAATTCTGGTTATATAAGGACCCGAGAGCTACAGACTTATTTCCTGTAGTTCTGAGAATTCTGGTTATATAAGGACCCGAGAGCTACAGACTTATTTCCTGTAGTTCTGAGAATTCTGGTTATATAAGGACCCGAGAGCTACAGACTTATTTCCGGTAGTTCTGAGAATTCTGGTTATATAAGGACCCGAGAGCTACAGACTTATTTCCTGTAGTTCTGAGAATTCTGGTTATATAAGGAGCCGAGAGCTACAGACTTATTTCCTGTAGTTCTGAGAATTCTGGTTATATAAGGACCCGAGAGCTACAGACTTATTTCCTGTAGTTCTGAGAATTCTGGTTATATAAGGACCCGAGAGCTACAGACTTATTTCCTGTAGTTCTGAGAATTCTGGTTATATAAGGACCCGAGAGCTACAGACTTATTTCCTGTAGTTCTGAGAATTCTGGTTATATAAGGACCCGAGAGCTACAGACTTATTTCCTGTAGTTCTGAGAATTCTGGTTATATAAGGACCCGAGAGCTACAGACTTATTTCCTGTAGTTCTGAGAATTCTGGTTATATAAGGACCCGAGAGCTACAGACTTATTTCCTGTAGTTCTGAGAATTCTGGTTATATAAGGACCCGAGAGCTACAGACTTATTTCCTGTAGTTCTGAGAATTCTGGTTATATAAGGACCCGAGAGCTACAGACTTATTTCCTGTAGTTCTGAGAATTCTGGTTATATAAGGACCCGAGAGCTACAGACTTATTTCCTGTAGTTCTGAGAATTCTGGTTATATAAGGACCCGAGAGCTACAGACTTATTTCCTGTAGTTCTGAGAATTCTGGTTATATAAGGACCCGAGAGCTACAGACTTATTTCCTGTAGTTCTGAGAATTCTGGTTATATAAGGACCCGAGAGCTACAGACTTATTTCCTGTAGTTCTGAGAATTCTGGTTATATAAGGACCCGAGAGCTACAGACTTATTTCCTGTAGTTCTGAGAATTCTGGTTATATAAGGACCCGAGAGCTACAGACTTATTTCCTGTAGTTCTGAGAATTCTGGTTATATAAGGACCCGAGAGCTACAGACTTATTTCCTGTAGTTCTGAGAATTCTGGTTATATAAGGACCCGAGAGCTACAGACTTATTTCCTGTAGTTCTGAGAATTCTGGTTATATAAGGACCCGAGAGCTACAGACTTATTTCCTGTAGTTCTGAGAATTCTGGTTATATAAGGACCCGAGAGCTACAGACTTATTTCCTGTAGTTCTGAGAATTCTGGTTATATAAGGACCCGAGAGCTACAGACTTATTTCCTGTAGTTCTGAGAATTCTGGTTATATAAGGACCCGAGAGCTACAGACTTATTTCCTGTAGTTCTGAGAATTCTGGTTATATAAGGACCCGAGAGCTACAGACTTATTTCCTGTAGTTCTGAGAATTCTGGTTATATAAGGACCCGAGAGCTACAGACTTATTTCCTGTAGTTCTGAGAATTCTGGTTATATAAGGACCCGAGAGCTACAGACTTATTTCCTGTAGTTCTGAGAATTCTGGTTATATAAGGACCCGAGAGCTACAGACTTATTTCCTGTAGTTCTGAGAATTCTGGTTATATAAGGACCCGAGAGCTACAGACTTATTTCCTGTAGTTCTGAGAATTCTGGTTATATAAGGACCCGAGAGCTACAGACTTATTTCCTGTAGTTCTGAGAATTCTGGTTATATAAGGACCCGAGAGCTACAGACTTATTTCCTGTAGTTCTGAGAATTCTGGTTATATAAGGACCCGAGAGCTACAGACTTATTTCCTGTAGTTCTGAGAATTCTGGTTATATAAGGACCCGAGAGCTACAGACTTATTTCCTGTAGTTCTGAGAATTCTGGTTATATAAGGACCCGAGAGCTACAGACTTATTTCCTGTAGTTCTGAGAATTCTGGTTATATAAGGACCCGAGAGCTACAGACTTATTTCCTGTAGTTCTGAGAATTCTGGTTATATAAGGACCCGAGAGCTACAGACTTATTTCCTGTAGTTCTGAGAATTCTGGTTATATAAGGACCCGAGAGCTACAGACTTATTTCCTGTAGTTCTGAGAATTCTGGTTATATAAGGACCCGAGAGCTACAGACTTATTTCCTGTAGTTCTGAGAATTCTGGTTATATAAGGACCCGAGAGCTACAGACTTATTTCCTGTAGTTCTGAGAATTCTGGTTATATAAGGACCCGAGAGCTACAGACTTATTTCCTGTAGTTCTGAGAATTCTGGTTATATAAGGACCCGAGAGCTACAGACTTATTTCCTGTAGTTCTGAGAATTCTGGTTATATAAGGACCCGAGAGCTACAGACTTATTTCCTGTAGTTCTGAGAATTCTGGTTATATAAGGACCCGAGAGCTACAGACTTATTTCCTGTAGTTCTGAGAATTCTGGTTATATAAGGACCCGAGAGCTACAGACTTATTTCCTGTAGTTCTGAGAATTCTGGTTATATAAGGACCCGAGAGCTACAGACTTATTTCCTGTAGTTCTGAGAATTCTGGTTATATAAGGACCCGAGAGCTACAGACTTATTTCCTGTAGTTCTGAGAATTCTGGTTATATAAGGACCCGAGAGCTACAGACTTATTTCCTGTAGTTCTGAGAATTCTGGTTATATAAGGACCCGAGAGCTACAGACTTATTTCCTGTAGTTCTGAGAATTCTGGTTATATAAGGACCCGAGAGCTACAGACTTATTTCCTGTAGTTCTGAGAATTCTGGTTATATAAGGACCCGAGAGCTACAGACTTATTTCCTGTAGTTCTGAGAATTCTGGTTATATAAGGACCCGAGAGCTACAGACTTATTTCCTGTAGTTCTGAGAATTCTGGTTATATAAGGACCCGAGAGCTACAGACTTATTTCCTGTAGTTCTGAGAATTCTGGTTATATAAGGACCCGAGAGCTACAGACTTATTTCCTGTAGTTCTGAGAATTCTGGTTATATAAGGACCCGAGAGCTACAGACTTATTTCCTGTAGTTCTGAGAATTCTGGTTATATAAGGACCCGAGAGCTACAGACTTATTTCCTGTAGTTCTGAGAATTCTGGTTATATAAGGACCCGAGAGCTACAGACTTATTTCCTGTAGTTCTGAGAATTCTGGTTATATAAGGACCCGAGAGCTACAGACTTATTTCCTGTAGTTCTGAGAATTCTGGTTATATAAGGACCCGAGAGCTACAGACTTATTTCCTGTAGTTCTGAGAATTCTGGTTATATAAGGACCCGAGAGCTACAGACTTATTTCCTGTAGTTCTGAGAATTCTGGTTATATAAGGACCCGAGAGCTACAGACTTATTTCCTGTAGTTCTGAGAATTCTGGTTATATAAGGACCCGAGAGCTACAGACTTATTTCCTGTAGTTCTGAGAATTCTGGTTATATAAGGACCCGAGAGCTACAGACTTATTTCCTGTAGTTCTGAGAATTCTGGTTATATAAGGACCCGAGAGCTACAGACTTATTTCCTGTAGTTCTGAGAATTCTGGTTATATAAGGACCCGAGAGCTACAGACTTATTTCCTGTAGTTCTGAGAATTCTGGTTATATAAGGACCCGAGAGCTACAGACTTATTTCCTGTAGTTCTGAGAATTCTGGTTATATAAGGACCCGAGAGCTACAGACTTATTTCCTGTAGTTCTGAGAATTCTGGTTATATAAGGACCCGAGAGCTACAGACTTATTTCCTGTAGTTCTGAGAATTCTGGTTATATAAGGACCCGAGAGCTACAGACTTATTTCCTGTAGTTCTGAGAATTCTGGTTATATAAGGACCCGAGAGCTACAGACTTATTTCCTGTAGTTCTGAGAATTCTGGTTATATAAGGACCCGAGAGCTACAGACTTATTTCCTGTAGTTCTGAGAATTCTGGTTATATAAGGACCCGAGAGCTACAGACTTATTTCCTGTAGTTCTGAGAATTCTGGTTATATAAGGACCCGAGAGCTACAGACTTATTTCCTGTAGTTCTGAGAATTCTGGTTATATAAGAGCTACAGACTTATTTCCTGTAGTTCTGAGAATTCTGGTTATATAAGGACCCGAGAGCTACAGACTTATTTCCTGTAGTTCTGAGAATTCTGGTTATATAAGGACCCGAGAGCTACAGACTTATTTCCTGTAGTTCTGAGAATTCTGGTTATATAAGGACCCGAGAGCTACAGACTTATTTCCTGTAGTTCTGAGAATTCTGGTTATATAAGGACCCGAGAGCTACAGACTTATTTCCTGTAGTTCTGAGAATTCTGGTTATATAAGGACCCGAGAGCTACAGACTTATTTCCTGTAGTTCTGAGAATTCTGGTTATATAAGGACCCGAGAGCTACAGACTTATTTCCTGTAGTTCTGAGAATTCTGGTTATATAAGGACCCGAGAGCTACAGACTTATTTCCTGTAGTTCTGAGAATTCTGGTTATATAAGGACCCGAGAGCTACAGACTTATTTCCTGTAGTTCTGAGAATTCTGGTTATATAAGGACCCGAGAGCTACAGACTTATTTCCTGTAGTTCTGAGAATTCTGGTTATATAAGGACCCGAGAGCTACAGACTTATTTCCTGTAGTTCTGAGAATTCTGGTTATATAAGGACCCGAGAGCTACAGACTTATTTCCTGTAGTTCTGAGAATTCTGGTTATATAAGGACCCGAGAGCTACAGACTTATTTCCTGTAGTTCTGAGAATTCTGGTTATATAAGGACCCGAGAGCTACAGACTTATTTCCTGTAGTTCTGAGAATTCTGGTTATATAAGGACCCGAGAGCTACAGACTTATTTCCTGTAGTTCTGAGAATTCTGGTTATATAAGGACCCGAGAGCTACAGACTTATTTCCTGTAGTTCTGAGAATTCTGGTTATATAAGGACCCGAGAGCTACAGACTTATTTCCTGTAGTTCTGAGAATTCTGGTTATATAAGGACCCGAGAGCTACAGACTTATTTCCTGTAGTTCTGAGAATTCTGGTTATATAAGGACCCGAGAGCTACAGACTTATTTCCTGTAGTTCTGAGAATTCTGGTTATATAAGGACCCGAGAGCTACAGACTTATTTCCTGTAGTTCTGAGAATTCTGGTTATATAAGGACCCGAGAGCTACAGACTTATTTCCTGTAGTTCTGAGAATTCTGGTTATATAAGGACCCGAGAGCTACAGACTTATTTCCTGTAGTTCTGAGAATTCTGGTTATATAAGGACCCGAGAGCTACAGACTTATTTCCTGTAGTTCTGAGAATTCTGGTTATATAAGGACCCGAGAGCTACAGACTTATTTCCTGTAGTTCTGAGAATTCTGGTTATATAAGGACCCGAGAGCTACAGACTTATTTCCTGTAGTTCTGAGAATTCTGGTTATATAAGGACCCGAGAGCTACAGACTTATTTCCTGTAGTTCTGAGAATTCTGGTTATATAAGGACCCGAGAGCTACAGACTTATTTCCTGTAGTTCTGAGAATTCTGGTTATATAAGGACCCGAGAGCTACAGACTTATTTCCTGTAGTTCTGAGAATTCTGGTTATATAAGGACCCGAGAGCTACAGACTTATTTCCTGTAGTTCTGAGAATTCTGGTTATATAAGGACCCGAGAGCTACAGACTTATTTCCTGTAGTTCTGAGAATTCTGGTTATATAAGGACCCGAGAGCTACAGACTTATTTCCTGTAGTTCTGAGAATTCTGGTTATATAAGGACCCGAGAGCTACAGACTTATTTCCTGTAGTTCTGAGAATTCTGGTTATATAAGGACCCGAGAGCTACAGACTTATTTCCTGTAGTTCTGAGAATTCTGGTTATATAAGGACCCGAGAGCTACAGACTTATTTCCTGTAGTTCTGAGAATTCTGGTTATATAAGGACCCGAGAGCTACAGACTTATTTCCTGTAGTTCTGAGAATTCTGGTTATATAAGGACCCGAGAGCTACAGACTTATTTCCTGTAGTTCTGAGAATTCTGGTTATATAAGGACCCGAGAGCTACAGACTTATTTCCTGTAGTTCTGAGAATTCTGGTTATATAAGGACCCGAGAGCTACAGACTTATTTCCTGTAGTTCTGAGAATTCTGGTTATATAAGGACCCGAGAGCTACAGACTTATTTCCTGTAGTTCTGAGAATTCTGGTTATATAAGGACCCGAGAGCTACAGACTTATTTCCTGTAGTTCTGAGAATTCTGGTTATATAAGGACCCGAGAGCTACAGACTTATTTCCTGTAGTTCTGAGAATTCTGGTTATATAAGGACCCGAGAGCTACAGACTTATTTCCTGTAGTTCTGAGAATTCTGGTTATATAAGGACCCGAGAGCTACAGACTTATTTCCTGTAGTTCTGAGAATTCTGGTTATATAAGGACCCGAGAGCTACAGACTTATTTCCTGTAGTTCTGAGAATTCTGGTTATATAAGGACCCGAGAGCTACAGACTTATTTCCTGTAGTTCTGAGAATTCTGGTTATATAAGGACCCGAGAGCTACAGACTTATTTCCTGTAGTTCTGAGAATTCTGGTTATATAAGGACCCGAGAGCTACAGACTTATTTCCTGTAGTTCTGAGAATTCTGGTTATATAAGGACCCGAGAGCTACAGACTTATTTCCTGTAGTTCTGAGAATTCTGGTTATATAAGGACCCGAGAGCTACAGACTTATTTCCTGTAGTTCTGAGAATTCTGGTTATATAAGGACCCGAGAGCTACAGACTTATTTCCTGTAGTTCTGAGAATTCTGGTTATATAAGGACCCGAGAGCTACAGACTTATTTCCTGTAGTTCTGAGAATTCTGGTTATATAAGGACCCGAGAGCTACAGACTTATTTCCTGTAGTTCTGAGAATTCTGGTTATATAAGGACCCGAGAGCTACAGACTTATTTCCTGTAGTTCTGAGAATTCTGGTTATATAAGGACCCGAGAGCTACAGACTTATTTCCTGTAGTTCTGAGAATTCTGGTTATATAAGGACCCGAGAGCTACAGACTTATTTCCTGTAGTTCTGAGAATTCTGGTTATATAAGGACCCGAGAGCTACAGACTTATTTCCTGTAGTTCTGAGAATTCTGGTTATATAAGGACCCGAGAGCTACAGACTTATTTCCTGTAGTTCTGAGAATTCTGGTTATATAAGGACCCGAGAGCTACAGACTTATTTCCTGTAGTTCTGAGAATTCTGGTTATATAAGGACCCGAGAGCTACAGACTTATTTCCTGTAGTTCTGAGAATTCTGGTTATATAAGGACCCGAGAGCTACAGACTTATTTCCTGTAGTTCTGAGAATTCTGGTTATATAAGGACCCGAGAGCTACAGACTTATTTCCTGTAGTTCTGAGAATTCTGGTTATATAAGGACCCGAGAGCTACAGACTTATTTCCTGTAGTTCTGAGAATTCTGGTTATATAAGGACCCGAGAGCTACAGACTTATTTCCTGTAGTTCTGAGAATTCTGGTTATATAAGGACCCGAGAGCTACAGACTTATTTCCTGTAGTTCTGAGAATTCTGGTTATATAAGGACCCGAGAGCTACAGACTTATTTCCTGTAGTTCTGAGAATTCTGGTTATATAAGGACCCGAGAGCTACAGACTTATTTCCTGTAGTTCTGAGAATTCTGGTTATATAAGGACCCGAGAGCTACAGACTTATTTCCTGTAGTTCTGAGAATTCTGGTTATATAAGGACCCGAGAGCTACAGACTTATTTCCTGTAGTTCTGAGAATTCTGGTTATATAAGGACCCGAGAGCTACAGACTTATTTCCTGTAGTTCTGAGAATTCTGGTTATATAAGGACCCGAGAGCTACAGACTTATTTCCTGTAGTTCTGAGAATTCTGGTTATATAAGGACCCGAGAGCTACAGACTTATTTCCTGTAGTTCTGAGAATTCTGGTTATATAAGGACCCGAGAGCTACAGACTTATTTCCTGTAGTTCTGAGAATTCTGGTTATATAAGGACCCGAGAGCTACAGACTTATTTCCTGTAGTTCTGAGAATTCTGGTTATATAAGGACCCGAGAGCTACAGACTTATTTCCTGTAGTTCTGAGAATTCTGGTTATATAAGGACCCGAGAGCTACAGACTTATTTCCTGTAGTTCTGAGAATTCTGGTTATATAAGGACCCGAGAGCTACAGACTTATTTCCTGTAGTTCTGAGAATTCTGGTTATATAAGGACCCGAGAGCTACAGACTTATTTCCTGTAGTTCTGAGAATTCTGGTTATATAAGGACCCGAGAGCTACAGACTTATTTCCTGTAGTTCTGAGAATTCTGGTTATATAAGGACCCGAGAGCTACAGACTTATTTCCTGTAGTTCTGAGAATTCTGGTTATATAAGGACCCGAGAGCTACAGACTTATTTCCTGTAGTTCTGAGAATTCTGGTTATATAAGGACCCGAGAGCTACAGACTTATTTCCTGTAGTTCTGAGAATTCTGGTTATATAAGGACCCGAGAGCTACAGACTTATTTCCTGTAGTTCTGAGAATTCTGGTTATATAAGGACCCGAGAGCTACAGACTTATTTCCTGTAGTTCTGAGAATTCTGGTTATATAAGGACCCGAGAGCTACAGACTTATTTCCTGTAGTTCTGAGAATTCTGGTTATATAAGGACCCGAGAGCTACAGACTTATTTCCTGTAGTTCTGAGAATTCTGGTTATATAAGGACCCGAGAGCTACAGACTTATTTCCTGTAGTTCTGAGAATTCTGGTTATATAAGGACCCGAGAGCTACAGACTTATTTCCTGTAGTTCTGAGAATTCTGGTTATATAAGGACCCGAGAGCTACAGACTTATTTCCTGTAGTTCTGAGAATTCTGGTTATATAAGGACCCGAGAGCTACAGACTTATTTCCTGTAGTTCTGAGAATTCTGGTTATATAAGGACCCGAGAGCTACAGACTTATTTCCTGTAGTTCTGAGAATTCTGGTTATATAAGGACCCGAGAGCTACAGACTTATTTCCTGTAGTTCTGAGAATTCTGGTTATATAAGGACCCGAGAGCTACAGACTTATTTCCTGTAGTTCTGAGAATTCTGGTTATATAAGGACCCGAGAGCTACAGACTTATTTCCTGTAGTTCTGAGA